>OY997264.1:436354641-437604641 GCA_963921465.1 Triticum timopheevii | reverse complement strand
CCGGAGGTAGGAGGTCACTCGGGGATATTTGTGCAGACTGACATGTAGGTCCCACAAGTCATAACGCCCGGTCGAATAGAAGGCGTTGACTTAATGGGCGACATGGGCCCTGTCAGAGGTTAGAGTTAGATTCTAACCCTGAACTAACTCTAAGCAAAGTGGTGTTTGGATGGCAGGTTTAGATTGACAACAAATGTATCCAAACAGGGCCATGGGTTGAAACATGCCTATAACGACACTTTGTAGAGTAGTTGTTTCTTGGTAGGGCTGGTTGGTAAGAGCATGTACAATGGTTGACAAGGTAGTCTTATCTTAAGTCTGCCACATATGCAAGTGGTAGTAGTTTCTTGGCATTATTAGTGGTTTCTTGCATTATTAGGGGTTTCTTGTAAGGAACAATGTATGTACTTCTAGCGACAAAAGGCAATTCTAGGTTGCGTTGTACTCCAACGAGTACTACTAGTGGTCGCGGGAGTGTATACCTCGTTGTGATCCCGGCGGAACGGACGGTGGCCTTTTTTTAAAATAGTAACTTAGCTGCGAGCCAATATTTTACACGGGTAGTTTGAGTTTTGAAGTCAAACGGACGTGCGGCACCACAATCTGGGTGCACTGGATAGCCTAGCCATGTGATCGGGATTTCCTTCCCAGCATCCCGTGGCTCTCGTGCTCGCCCTAGCCGCACCTCGCTTGCAGCTTCCTCATCAGCTAGTAGCATATTTAAAGTAGCGCCTCCCAATTAAGCCCGAGGAGCCGGAAAAGCCTGGTGGGGGCATTGGGAACTGTGCAATATGTCTCTGTATGTAAAGTGCTCTACTACTACTCTATAGCTTGTGGTGTTGCACGCATGGACTTTGAGGGAGTCCTGGATTAGGGGGTCCTCAGACAGCCGGACTGTGTACTTGTGCCGGACTGTTGGACTATGAAGATACAAGATTGAAGACTTCGTCCCGTGTCCGGGTGGGACTCTCCTTTGCGTGGAAGGCAAGCTTGGCAATTCGGATATGTGGATTTTCTTCTCTGTAACCGACTCAGTGTAACCCTAGCCCCCTCCGGTGTCTATATAAACCGGAGGGTTTAGTCCATAGGACATGAACAATCAGAATCATAGGGTAGCTTCTAGGGTTTAGCTCCTACGATCTCGTGGTAGATCAACTCTTGTAATACTCATATCATCAAGATCAATCAAGGAGGAAGTAGGGTATTACCTCCATAGAGAGGGCCCGAACCTGGGTAAACATTGTGTCCCCCGCCTCCTGTTACCATTAGCCTTAGGCGCACAGTTCAGGACCCCCTACCCGAGATCCGCCGGTTTTGACACCGACATTGGTGCTTTCATTGAGAGTTCCACTGTGTCGTTACCATAAGGCTTGATGGCTCCTTCAATCATCCACAATGATGCGCTCCAGGGTGAGGTTTTCCTCCCCAAACAGATCTTCGTACTCGGTGGCTTCGCACTGCGGGGCAACTCGCTTGGCCATCTGGAGCTATCGGCGTTCTGGGAACGGGGGTACCCAGACTTGCCTACCTGCGGCCTGCGGCGTGGCTCAAGGAGTGGTCCAGTACGACCCATCTTCATCAACACATGCTCAAGACCCTCGCAAGGGGCCAAGCCTCGCGGGGCGGACGACAGGAGGCTTCCTCAGGCATGGCCTTGTCAGGCTGGCTCACGAGGAGGCAGAGAGATCAAGGCGGGGTACCTCAGGAGGTGCCCGTGACGCAAGCCATGACAACCAAGGCGCAGGCGCAGGCGGGTGCCAGGCGGGCGCCGGCCTGCGCAGAGTCCTTATTTCCCCTTTGGTGCAAAGGGGGCAAGCGCATGCAAGGGTATCAAGAAAAGGCAACCATTTCGGTGCAACAAGACCAAGACCAGTAGGACGGCAGGACGGAGGTCATCGTGGAGCCCAAGCCAGCGTCATCGTCAGGGCCTTTGGCAGGCGAGGACCAACTTTAGTTAGGATAAGTGTACTAGATGTTCCCCTTCAAAATGGCCAACTGTTGGCGCCCTTCCCGCTCAATATTTGGGAAGAGGCCCGGGGCCTTCGCCTATAAATAGGACTAGCCACCCACAGGGTAGGGCATCTAGACAGAGGGAGAGAGATGTGACCGGATCCGCACCCAAGACACACACACAGAGAGAGAGGCAACTGAACCCTCCTAGCAGTTCATCGGACCAACCAAGAACAGACCCTCGCGAGGCTGTTCTTCCTTTGTACTGTTCCTCATCAGCCCCAGAGGCAATCCACACACCACAAACTGGAGTAGGGTATTACACCACAATGGTGGCCTGAACCAGTATAAATCTTGTGTCCTTTGTGTTGTTCTTCGAGTAGTTAGATCCTAGCGAGGCGGTGAAACATAGGTAGGCTGAGGGTGTGATCTCCGCGCGCACCCCAGTGTTCGAACCTCAAGGGTCTGCCGGAACCCGAAATCTGACATTTGGCGCGCCAGGTAGGGGTGTGCCGGAATCTGCCTTCCGTCGCCTCGTGTTTTCACCGCTCATCCCATCCATGCCGGGCCGCTCTCGCCGCTCGCGTCGCCCAGACGGCCCCCGTTGGCGGGCGCCCCTGTTGTTCCCCGTCGCTTGCCGTCAACGCCGCCACCGGCCCGGCGGGGAACGAACAGCAGGCGTCGTCCCTGCACCCATCGGTACGGCAAGAAGACCGCACCGCCACTCCGTCGCTGACTCCGGCCGGCTCCTCGTCCCTCGCCCGTCGCGCTCCTACGGACGCGCACGCCGCGCTGCTCCTGGCGTGGGAGCTCCTGCACTACCGCCCCGTCGACGACCTCTACCACGAGTGGCTCGCCCGCATCACTGAGCTCGTCAGCGCCGCTGGGGGCTCCCCTGCACCGTCCCTCTCGTTGCACGGCGCACCGCCCTTCGCGGGCGACGAAGCTCCGGGGGCGCCTCAGCTACCTCCACCTCAAGAAAGCGCCTTGGCTCCAAGGCTCATGGCCCCTGGGCGGAACCCACTCCGTCCGGCGCCAGCACAGCAAGAGAAGAGCTGCCAAGAGATCCCTCGTCCCCAAGTAGCCGCCCGTGTGCTCCCCGCACCAGCTCGGCATGAGCACGCACTTGCTCCGGCGCATCAAGACCCCGCGTTGCACCTGGCAGCAGCGCACAGAGACCCGCAAGATCAAGCTCTCCGTCACCATAGGGCTCCCGCGGCCACTGCAAGCTGCCGTGCCTTCTCCGCCGAGCTGCGCAGCGTGGCCTGGCCGGGCAAGGTCAAGCCAGACCTGCCCCCGCGCTACGACGGCACGACTGACCCTGCTGAGTTCCTCCAACTCTATGAGCTGGGCATCGAAGCCACCAATGGAGATGAGAAGGTTATGGCGAACTGGTTCCCCATGGTGCTCAAGGACGGCGCCCGCACCTGGCTCCTGAATCTGGCTCCTGGCACGATATCCTTCTGGCATGAGATCCGCACCCGATTCATCACCAACTTCCAGGGCACTCGCGACCAGCCCCCGGCCAAGAGCGACTTGCACCGCATCAAGCAGCAGCTGGGGGAGACCCTGCAGAAGTTCATCCAGCGCTTCAATAGCGCTCGCCTTAAGATCCCCAAGGTGTCTGAGGAGGCCATCATCTCAGCCTTCTCCGACGACGTACGTGACGTCAAGATGAAGGAGGAGCTCGCGATCCACGAAGACTTGTGCACCTCCCTGGAGCTGTTCAATCTGGCGACCAAGTGCGCAAGGGCTGAGGAAGGGCGCGTGTCCCTCCTCGAGCTGCCAGCTGCTGACCCAGAAGAGAAGAAGCCCAAGACCAAGGACGTGAAGCGCAAGGGGGTTGTCGTGCTTGCAGTAGAGCCAGACACCAAGCGAGGCAGGGATCAGCCTGGGTCATCCAAGGGCAGCCGGTACTGCCTGTACCACGACCTCCACACCCACAACACCAACGAATGCCAAGAGCTCAGAGCCGTGCGAGACGTGTAGCGACATGGGCTATGGCCGAGGAGGAGGAAGAGGTGGAGGACGATGGGAAGACCGTGGCCCTCGCCAAGGATGGCGTGGCCGACCTCGCGAGTACCGCTGGCAGGACCAGCCTCATGAGGGAGGTTGGAGGGACCCACCTCGCGAGGGGGCTGGAGAGATCAGCCTCGCGAGGATCGCCCACAAGGCAATGCGGGCCTCCCTCCTCTGCCGCCACAGCCAAGGAGGAACGAAGACCATCACCAGGACGAGGGGGCTGGAGGCTTCCAGGAGCCGCACGCAATCGCTTGCGTCTTGGGCGGCGCACAAGCCCCAGCCTCTCAGTGCATCTTTAAGCAGTTTGCACGCGAAGTGAATGCAGTTCTCCCCAAGCTTGAGGCCACACGCCCTCTCAGGTGGTCATCGTGCGCTATCGCGTTCAGCTTAGCGGATCAGCTCAAGTGCGCGGCCACAGGAGGAGTCCTCCCGATGCTTTGTTCCCCAATCATCAGCAACGTGCAAGTCACCAGGACCCTCATCGATGGCGGAGCAGGGCTCAATGTCCTATCCGTCGAAACGTTCAACAATCTCCAAGTGCCATACAATCAGTTGCAGCCAACCAAGCCCTTCTCAGGAGTCACCGTGGTTCCACGGTTCCGATCGGGCAGGTCCGCCTTCCTGTTACCTTCGGGAAGCGCGACAACTACCGCACGGACCTCATTGACTTCGACATCGCTCACATCCTCCTGCCGTACAACGCCATCCTTGGCTACCCAGCCCTAGCCAAGTTCATGTCCGTGACCCATCACGGCTACAATGTCCACAAGATGCCAGGAAGCGGCGGAGTCATCACTGTGCCATGTGAAGAGAGAGACGCTGTGTGTTCCCTAGAACGTGCCTTCCAGGCCGCATCAATTGAAGACCCAGATCACAGGAACAGGAGGCCTCCCGAGGCTGCTCCTAAGAAGAAGAAGACATCGCCTAGCCCGACCCCTCGGGAGGCAGGCTCCTCATGGTCCGTGCTCGTTCAAGGGGCACCTCCTTCTGTCGCATAGGAAGGCACACCCGGCGCCTTCCTCGAGCAGGGCTCGGGGGCTCTCTTCTGGAGGGCCATCAACTTTGCTAAGATTATGAGGGAGGCACTCGGGCACCACTTGGAGGCATGCTTCAACGCATGTTTCCCTCAGGAGGAAGCAAGGCAAGGAGGGCCGAACCCTCAGGAATTCATCGGTGGGATCATTCAGGAGTTGCAGGAGTCAAGAGTCATGAGTGACAGCCGCCGCTTACCCGACGTAGCTCCCCATCCAGGCGAGGATGGTGGGCTGCACGTCTACATCGACATACCAGGACTCAACCGAGTCGCCTCTCAGGAGCGCCTCTAGCCCTCACGCGTGGGGCGCTGCGAAGGTCCAGCTCACAGCTATGTTCGCATGCCTTACGGCCTGCCGAACGCGGCTGCTGTGCGTCAGCGCCTCATGAAGAGCATCTTGGAGGCTCGGGCGGTCAGGCATTCCGTAGTCCTGGCGGAGATGGAGATGGTTCGCGAGGAGCCACCAGCGCCCCCGGAGCCTCCCGAGGCCCCTGGCTTGGGGGCTCGTGAAGATCATCTCCCGCAGCGCACGCCTTCTGCTACTTCTGCATCCCTCCATCTTTAGCATCATCAGGTGAATCCTTCGAGTTTCACTTTCAGCTGGGAGCGCCCCCCAGGGCTGGATCATTCCCAGGCCGCATGGGTCCGTCCCAGCGGCATGTATCCCCTTTAGTTCATGTTTTCAGCTTACTTTATCGGGGGCGCCCCTCGGGCTGCATTATCCCCAAGCCACCCGGGCCACACCCGGTGGCATGTATCCCTCTCGCGTTTATTCAGGTCGTGCATTTGACCCATCATGATCATTATTTGATGCTTGCCTATGGCACCCTTCTTTCTTCATGTCGGCTGCTTGCACGTTAAAGGGGGGGTACCTGAGCATCGCGACTCATGGGCTCTTACTGGCTCTCCAGCCCTCACCCTCTGGCCTTGTCCACGGCATCGCGACCTGGCATACCAGCGATGGCTGAGCCCCGCTCGAGGGCCGGGACCCGACGACGTAGAGCACCGACATCTAACCAAATCTGCAGGAACACATCACATGTAAAGGCCAAGAGCCAGGCGCAATCCGCCTTGAGGTAGGGCCCCGTGAGTCCCGCGCTGGCTCATGGGTGCCCAGATACAACTCGCCAGGCCCTACCGTGCCATCCACGTGTCCGGGCGGGGCTGTATACGCCCCGGGGGCTCCTCCCAGAGGGGATCCCCCTCCCACGCACTAGCGGAAGCACCATGCTCCGCACTGGCTGACGACACTGCCGGGGAGCGGCTATGCCCGTACACATACGGAAGCGCTTTGCTCCGCACTGGTGATAAACAACTGAGGGTGGCCCCCGGCTGCATCAACCTCTAGGAGCCCAGAGCTCAATGTCCGGCCTCATCTTAAGGCCTCCCCTCAGGAATGCCGCGCGAGGGGGCTGGGCACGGGGGCTGCGTCTGGGTCACGCCCAGGCGCACACCACCCAGCCAGGCCCCTCGGGCCTGGTTCGTTGCACACCTCTCCCCGAGCGGAGCCAAGGTATGAAGGCCGTTTGAACGTCAAGGGGGACTCCTGAGCATCGCGACTTAGGAGCCTAACTGGTCACGTAGCCCCTCACCCCTTAGTTCCGAAAGGCTAATGGCGGTTGAGGTATGCGCGGGGCCGGGCTCTCCCGACGTAGAATGGTAATCTCACGCATGCATTTCACCTCCCTACTTGTTGTTCGTGCGTCAATGGGGACTCCTGAGCATCGCGACTCAGGAGCCTAACTTGTCACGTAGCCCCTCACTCCTTGGTCCCGTCCTGGTTTCCGGTCGGGGCTAACGGCGGCTGAGGTATGCCCGGGGTCGGGCTCTGCCGACGTAGAACACAAGCAAGTAGGAAGGAAAAACGCAAATTTCAAGAAATTCAAAAGCAAATATTACAATCCATAAGAGTACTTTGGCAACGCCAAACACAAGTTTAAACGCCTCCACGAGGCAGAATGCATGTTGCAGGGATTAAAAGCAGGACGGGAGCCGCGAAGGAGCATGCGGCGCGATCGCTGGTGACGGCGCTACGCTGGGCAGCTTCGCCTCGAGGAGCCTCAAGACCGGCAGCGCCTCGCTTCGGCTTGGTGCTGAAGGCCCGGAACTTCGCCAGCAGAGCCTCCGCGCGACCCTTCACGGCCTCAGCAGCGACGGCGGCAAGCTCGCCGCTCACAGGCTCCAGCAGACTGTCGAGGTCAACGCTGGGGTCGCGGAGGTAGACGTGGGTGAAGACGCGCGTCAGCGCCGCAGAAGACAGGGCGCGCGCCTCAGCCTCAACCATGGGGCCAAGGCCGAGGGTGACATCTTCGAGGGCGCGGACCAGGAAGGGAAGCAGCTTGGCGGGGCCAACCTCGGCGCCGGCCAGCGAGCTTTCTAAGCCGCTGTCATAGAGCGACTTCAGCAGGGTACGAGCCTTCACCTCCAGCTTCGCAAAGGCCACGCGGTCCTCAGCCAGGACCCGCGCCTTGCCGTCCAACTCAATCTTCTTCGCCTCCAATGCCTGCTCTAGCGCATCCAGGCGGCCTTCGCGTTCGTCAAGCTCGGCGTCCCGGTCCTTGGCGACAGCCTCGCGAGCCTTCAGGCCTTCCTCCTTCTCGTGCCGGACACGGGCCTCCTTGGTCAGCTGGTCGCGCAGGCCATGCACCTCGCTCTCCAGCACCTTGTAGCGACCCTGGATATCCACAACCTCACCCAAGGCGGCGTCGCGAGCGGCCTTCGCCTCAAGGACAGCCTGCTTCTCCTCGTCGCAGCCTGTCGCGGCCTGGGCCAGCGCCGCTCAGACTGAAGCATCAGAGCAGACCCAACCAGAGACCAGCTCCAGGCGCCCGGCCACCAAGCGAGGGTCGGCGCCCAGAAGATCTTTCTACAGCCGGTCCAGCTCAGCAGCAGCACGATCCAGGACAGTAGGAGGAGTCGGAGAGACAGCGGTTGGCGGAGTAGGAGAAGAAGACGGTAGCATGATCACATCACCAGGGGTCAGGACCTTCTGCGCCCCGATGACTGCGGCAGTGGTGTCAGGCACGGACGCCTCGGGAGTCGCCTGGGCCATCGGGGCTGAGCTCACTCCAGCTAGCACCGCCAGGCCTCGCGAGGATGACCGGGTAGGAGAGGCCCGTGTCTTGTCGCCCCCTTCTCCCATGGATGGGGGTGCTGCCTCGGACGAAGCCTCAGGAGCCCCCTTCAGCTTCCTCGCCACAGGTACCGGCCTAGCCAAGAAATATGGACGTCAAGCCTCAACAACAAAGCAGGAAGCAAGACGGGAATCGAGCACTTACTCGTCATTGCTCGCGGGCTCAAGTAACCTCCGGCTAAATTTGAAGCCCGAGAGCCGGACGCTGGGGTCAACTTCAAGAGGCTCGGGAGCAGGAGGCGTGTCTGCGGATCGCCTCAGAGTTGGAGTGGACCCACGAGGAACCAGCCCCGTCCTATCCTTCTTAGGGATCAGGGGCGAGCTCTCGCCACCCCGCTCGTCGTCGTCCTCATCGTGATCTGGCATGAGGCGAAGAGTGCGGGACCTACACCGAGGAAGGGGCGTTCTCGACTCTCCGTCGGTCGCCTCCGAATCGGGCCCCTCGTCCTCCTCCTCATCTTCTTCCTCCTCTCCGCTGGAGTCGCTTGAGGACACATTCACTGTCGCCAGGGCCGTCGGGGCCTCAGCGGGCACAGGCCCACCCTCGTTGAAAGCGGACATGGAGTTCACCACCTGCTCCTAGTCATCCCTAAGGAACAAGGGCATGGGAGCATTCTCCAACCTCGCCATGTTTCCCCCAACCAAGGATTGGAGGACCGCGGCCAGATCCTCATCGGCCAGGGCTTCAGGGTTCGAGTGGAGGGCGGCATCGGCCCTCCCAAGCTTCCACAATGGGAGCGAGTGTTCCCGGAGCGGACCCACCCGATGCTCCAGGAACTCCCTCAGGAGCGACGCCCTGGTCAGTTTCGCCATCGCCATGTTGTCCAGCCACAGGTCCGCGTCCATCTTCTCCAACACCGGCCTCCGCGGGGATCAACGAGCTCCGCGCGGGACCAATCGTCAGCGGACTTGGGCTGCCCCGTGGGCAGAATCAGCAGGGAGTTGGTGCGCCCAGCATCCACCATGACCCACTTGCTCCTGAAGCCCTCAATTCTCTTCCCGGGCTTCGAGATGGCGTTAGAGCTGCCGTGCGCGATAAAGATCGCGCACGCGGTGATGGAGCCGTGGGAGACCCGGAGGTAGAAGTAATGGCGCAGAGAGGCCACCGAAGGCCTCACCCCTACATGAGCCTCGCAGTAGTAGGCAAAAATTGCCAGGAGAAGAATGGATTTGGGATGGAGGTGCGGGGCTTGCAGATTGTAATGTTCAAGAACAGAAAGGAAGAACTTGGAAAAAGGGGGCACCCGACCGGTGGTGATGGCGCTCACGAAGAGCGGGTAGAAGGTGCTCCCTCTGCCCTCAGGAAGGGCGGTGCCGGCCTTGAGCGCGGCCGCCCCGTCGTGGCTTTGCGTCGCCATCATCTGGCGTGTCCGGGCAAGATTCTTCTCCGACACATACGGAGGATCCAAGGCGGGCGAGTACCATGCTCCGGCTGGGGTCTGGCGAGGCGCCATGCCTTGCTAGGATGCAGAGTTGGAGCGGATCTGGAGATTTCGGAAGCAAGAAGGTCAGGAACAAGAAAGGAGATCTGGATGGTGAAGGAGAAGGAAAAGAAGGAAAGCCTGGACAGGTACCGCTCCCTTATCAGCTTCTGCAATTGCCGAGGCGTCGTGGGGGAGTCAGGACACCCACGTCCAATCAAACGCCACGCGGAGCCCAAGGCCGCAGGCTATTGGGGCCGGCGGCGCTTTGCACTTGCCACTTCGCTTCTCCTCTAAGCCAAGTCCAATCGTGCCTTTGGCCCTTGGGCTACTGTCGGCGTTCTGGGAATGGGGGTACCTAGACTTGCCTGCTTGCGACCTGCGGCGTGGCTCAAGGAGTGGCCCAGTACGACCCATCTTCATCAACACATGCTTAAGACCCTCGCGAGGGGCCAAGCCTCGCGGGGCGGACGACAGGAGGCTTCCTCAGGCACGGCCTCATCAGGCTGGCTCACGAGGAGGCAGAGAGATCAAGGCGGGGTACCTCACGAGGTGCCCGGGACGCAAGCCGTGACGACCAAGGCGCAGGCGCAGGCGGGCGCCAGGTGGGCGCCGGCTTGCGCAGAGTCCTTGTTTCCCCTTTGGTGCAAAGGGGGCAAGCGCAGGCAAGGGTATCAAGCAAAGGCAACCATTTCGGTGCAACAAGACCAAGACCAGCAGGACGGCAGGACGGAGGTCATCGTGGAGCCCAAGCCAGCGTCATCGTCAGCGCCTTTGGCAGGCGAGGATCAACTTTAGTCAGGATAAGTGTACTAGATGTTCCCCTTCAAAATGGCCAACTGTTGGCGCCCTTCCTGCTCAATATTTGGGAAGAGGCCCGGGGACTTCGCCTATAAATAGGAATAGCCACCCATAGGGTAGGGCATCTAGACAGAGGGAGAGAGATCTGACCGGATCCGCACCCAAGACACAGCGAGAGAGGGAGAGAGAGGTGACTGAACCCTCCTAGCAGTTCATCGCACCAACCAAGAACAGACCCTCGTGAGGCTGTTCTTACTTTGTATTGTTCCTCATCAGCCCCAGAGGCAATGGTGGCCTGAACCAGTATAAATCTTGTGTTCTTTGTGTTGTTCTTCGAGTAGTTAGATCCTAGCGAGGCGGTGAAACATGGGTAGGCTGAGGGTGTGATCTCCGCGCGCACCCCAGTGTTCGAACCTCAAGGGTCTGCCAGAACCCGAAATCCGACAGGAGCAGATCGATAGCTACGCCCCTGGCCATCAAGTCAGGTTTGGAAGCCCGAACTACACTGGCGACATCCACGGGGACTTGATCTTCGACGGATTCGAGCCCATGACAGGTGCGCCATACAGTCATGATAAGCATGACTTAGATCTGCCGTCGGACGGTGTTCAGGAGAACGCACCTACCGCTGCCCTGGACTTAGATCTGGAGCAGAACGTGTCATCCAAGGACGGGTGGATAGACCCCACCGCGGAGGCCGTATACTCATCGGCGATAGAGCCAAACGCAGACTTCTCCCCCAATGAGGTCTGTGTTATCGGACCCTCGGACTCGTCTCCGGCCACAGGCTCCGAACCGCATATATTCTGTGCCCACCAAACCTGACTGGGCGCCGATCATGGAGTTTAGCTCCGCGGGTATCTTTCAACACTCACCCTTGAGCGATGTTCTAAACTCATTAAAATCTCTCTCCCTGTCAGGAGACTCTTGGACGAACTATGTCCAGCTTGAGTGGGAGGCAGACGACGAAGAATTTTTTTACCCACCCACCACCCACTTGATAGGCACTTTCGACGACTCAACCGACATGCTTGATTTTGACTCCGAAGACATCGACAGTATGAATGATGATGCCGGAGAAGAACAGGAACCACCACCCACAGGGCGCTGGACAGCCACCTCATCATATGATATATACATGGTGGACAGACCCAAAGAAAACAAAGCGAGGAACGGCAGGATGAAATAGAGGATAATCCTCTGGAGAAGCAACCAAAGCGCAGACGTCAGCGGCTATCGGTGTACTAAAGTAGGGGTACCCTAGTATCCCGAACTTGTGCACGGGCAGTTGCAGCGCCCCGCGGCATGGCTTGCCGGGCGACCGCCAAGGTCCTCCGTTGGTCCTTTTGGAGCCATTCAAGAACAAAGTATTCAAGCCGAGAAGACAAGATCCCGACAAGAGGAGCTTGCCAGGAAGAGACAAGGCCCCTGGCAAGAGGAGCTTGCCAGGAAGGCCAACCAAGGCTTTTTCAAGGAACTTGCCGCGATGCCCCACGGGTCCCGGCAAAACCCGGCGAGCGACAAGCTTCCGGGCGCGACAAGACAACGACCGCGGCAAGGCGCTTGCCGCGGCGAGGCCACCACTCTGTGCCCACGCTCCAGCACATCTAACGACGTGTCGTCGCAAGATCATTCTAGGCGCACGTGGTGGGCAGCTGTGCAGCCAAGCGGTGCGAGGTGGCGAACGAAGATGACGAGATGGCCATCGTGGTGAACGGTGGCGCCCCTAACGGTCGCTTTTCTGCACTGTTTAGGCGACCGGACGGGCATTAAATGCTCTTGTCCCCTGCTGTCAGAGTTAGGTAGAGGGGCACTGTAGAAGCAGTTGTACCAACCACATCTTTTACGTTTTTGCCCTCGCCTACGTTGCCACCTGTCGGTGACACCTTTAGCGTATAAAAGGAGGCCCATGCGCAACATAGGGGGGGTTCAGCTCATTCGAAACTACAGAACGCTCACGCTCTCGAGCAAGAACACAATACAAACGCAAAGCAGCAATAGGAGTTTTATCTCTCCGGAGAGCTCCGAAGCTGGGTAAAACCGCTCGCGTGCTTCGCCTCGATCCGCTCTTCGTGCGACCCTCGCCCCCCGCCGGACCGAGAAGGGGCCCCTTGCCCCATAGGTGTTTGTTTCCCACGACATCTTTGGCACGCCAGGTAGGGGGCGTCGAGGTTGTGTGAACCTGATCCGGTGTTCACGCGAGCCGCATCGTCAACATCTTCATCGACATGCCACCGAAGAAGAAGACTTCGGAGGTGGCTGCTCCGTCCGCGTCAATCCCACCACCACCGGAGCAAACGGGTGGTGGGGTAGACGCCGGCAGAGGAACGGGCGCCGACGAGGGAGCTCATTATGCTACCAGGTCCAAGGACAAGGTTGCACAAACCTCGGCGTCCGTGCACACACCGCATCCTTCTCAGGAGGCGCGGGACCGACAGCGCCATGGTACTCGCAGTACCGTGCTTGCGTTGGAACAAGGCCAAGCTGGTGGATCTCGGGACGCTCAAGGCCAGCATGCACGTCAACACGCCGGCACGAGCGTGGCGCGGTCGCCTGGACGAGATGTTGCTCCTTCTAACCCAGTTAGAAGTTTAAGCGTATCCCGCTCCTCGCGCCCTTCGCCACCGCCACCCAAGACTCCAGAAGAAGCGTTGGATCGAGCCCAACTGCTCCTGGATTACCCTCCAGCGCCGGACAAGATCGACGACTGGAGGGCCACCGTTCAGAGCCTCATCGGCTTCGCCAACGGCGACACTCCCCGGCAACCGAGCACGTCGAAGCCGCGGCAAGACGCCCAGGCGTGGGCCGATGACGACAAGACCAGAGGAGGTGCAACTTCCGTGCACTCTCCACCCCGAAGGCCAAGATCGCCGACTCACCGGGTCAACCTTGACAGCGACTCCACCGCGTCGTCGGATCCGCGAGCTCGTCGCGATCAGCGCCAAGTTCTTCAAGAACGGCAACAAGAAGATGCTCGTACCCGCATCGAGCGCCGAAGAGAAGCGCGGCGTCAGTCCGACCAGCGCACTGGGCCCGCTGTCGACATGCATGCACCAGGGGAACCAGGTGACTTGCCGTACGCGGTAGGTTGCCCTGCGTTTACCCGTGAGCTGCGGCAAGTCCAGTGGCCCAGTACGAAGAACTTCAAACCAGACGTACCAGAGAAGTACGACGGCAGGTTGCATCCGTCGGAGTTCCTCAGCATCTACACCGTCGCGGTGCAAGCTGCTGGGGGGCGCGACAAGAAGATCCTCGCCAACTACTTCCCGCTGGTACTCAAGCCCAACGTAAGGTCCTGGCTCATGCACTTGCCGGACAACTCCATATCCTCTTAGGCAGATCTGTGCCATCAGTTTGTCGGCACCTTCACAGGCGGCCACAAGCCCCATGGCCAGGAGAGTGATCTTCACCTACTAGCCCAGAAGGAAGGAGAGCCCCTGCGCAAGTATATTCAAAGATTCAGCCAGGTGCAGCGCAACATCCCAGACGTTCATCCTGCCGCGGTAATCAGTGCGTTCCACCAGAACGTGCGGAACCGCAGGATGAGGGAGGAGATGGCGATGTGCAAGATCAGAGATGTCAGTGAGCTATACGCCCTGACCGACAGATGCGCACGTGCTGAGGAGGGGAGGAAACTTCCCGGAGAGAACGCAGGGGCGGAAGGATCCGACAGTGAGGACGCCGCCCCGGCGAGGAAAAGCCGGCGGCGGAACAACAGGAGAAGGAAAGGCAAAGATGTGCTTGTTGTCGAGCAGCCCGGCAACGGAGGTGGCACCAAGACAGCCAAGCCTAGTGGCTCCGGCGAGGATGCTGTGGCAGCCGCCGACAAGCAAGACAGCTCCGGCAAGCAGTACTGCAAGATCCACCGCACCAAGGGCCATGACCTCCAGAGTTGCAGGAAAGTTGAGCAGCTCGTTGAGCTGCAGAAAGCTGAGTACGAGCGACGCGACAAGGAGAAAGCCCAGGAAGGTGCTGGAGGAGCTGGCAAGAAACATCCCGGCAGTGGGGACGCCGCGGCAAGGCCAATCAGCGGCAAGGTGACCAGCCTCCCCGCGGCCGCGACAAGGATGAAGACGAAGACGAGGATGAAGAAATGGAAGATGATGAGGCCGATGAGCAGGAGTTTCAGAAAGCCACAGAGGTTCTGTGCGTTGACGGCGGTGCTTCTCTGCATACCTCGCACCGCCAACTCAAACAGTGGGTGCGGGAAGTTAATGCAGCAGAACCCCCAATTGAGTCACGCAAGCCTCTGAAGTGGTCCAGCACGCCTATCATCTTTGATGTTGAGGACCACCCTGATCGCATAACTGCGGTCGGGTGCTTGCCGATGTTGGTTTCGCCAACTATCCGCAACCTCAAGGTCACAAAGATGCTAGTTGACGGCGGGGCCGGCTTGAACTTGATCTCCTCTGCGGTACTTCAGAAGCTCCAAATCCCTGACGGCGAGCTTGAAGAGGCCGGTACATTCCAAGGAATCAACCTGGGAAGGAGCAAGCCGAAAGGGAAAATCACATTGCCGGTAACATTTGGCAGCGAGCTGAATTTCAGGACTGAGAGGGTCACTTTTAACGTCGTTGATTTCCCGTTTCCTTACAATGGGATACTCGGCCGTCCAGCACTCGCCAAGTTCATCGCAGCCTCTCACTATGCATACAACGTACTGAAGATACCAGGTCTGATAAGCGTCATCTCTGTCCCCGGCGACAAGAAAGATGCCCTTATCTGTACCGACAAGATTTACCGGGAAGCAGCAGCCGCAGCAGATCGCAAGACACTTGCCGCTGAAGCTCCCGGGGGGAAGAAGAAGACCAAGTCCGGCAAGAGCTCTGATGCCCACTCCGGTAAGCGCACCTCTTCGGAGTGCTGCGCTACCGTCGAGGACGCACCATCGAGCTCCACCGGCAAGTGTAAGAAGACAAAGACAGCTTCACCAGAGACCAAGAAGGTGCCCGCCAAGGAGGACGGCACTGGTGGTACCTTCACCATCAGCACCACGCTTGACCCTAAATAGGAAAGCGCGCTCCTTGCTTTCCTGCGGGCGAATGTTGATGTGTTTGCGTGGCAGCCATCTGACATCCCCGGTGTTCCCAGGAAAGTAATTGAGCACCACCTTGTCGTCTGTCCTCATGCGCGGCCCGTCAAGCAGAAAGTTAGGAAGCAAGCAGTGGAGCGACAAGAATTCATTGCAGAAGAGATCAAGAAGTTGGAAGCAGCAGGCCTTGTCAGAGGAGTGCTCCATCCTACGTGGCTGGCCAATCCTGTGGTCGTGCGCAAGGCAAATGGGAAATGGAGGCTTTGTATTGACTTTACTGATGTTAATAAAGCCTGTCCCAAAGACCCATTTCCCTTGCCGCGCATTGACCAGATTGTTGACTCCACGGCCGGATGCGATTTGCTTTCATTTCTTGACGCATACTCAGGATATCATCAGATCTTCATGGCAGAAGAGGATGAGGAGAAGACCGCATTTATCACTCCATGTGGCACTTACTGTTTTGTACGTATGCCTTTCGGACTGAAGAATGCTGGTTCAACATTTGCGAGGGTAGTCCATGATGCTTTTGAGCCACAGTTGCACAGAAATGTGGAAGCCTACATGGATGACATAGTGGTCAAGAGCAAGGACAAAACAACCCTAGTCCAGGATTTGGAAGAAACTTTCACAAATTTGCGCAAGATCAACCTCAAGCTTAACCCCGAGAAGTGCGTGTTTGGAGTCCCTTCCGGCAAGCTTCTCGGGTTCTTCGTGTCTCGGCGGGGAATAGAAGCCAACCACGACAAGATTAAGGCCATTGAGCAGATTGAAGCACCGAAGCGCGTCAAGGATGTACGAAGGCTTGCCGGTTGCGTGGCTGCTCTCAGCAGGTTCATCTCCAAGTCTGCTGAGCGCACCCTGCCATTTTTCAAAATATTGAAAAAGGCAGGTCAAATGAAATGGACTCCGAAAGCGGAGGCTGCGCTGCAGGACTTGAAGAGGTACCTGTCCTCCACTCCAATACTTGTTGCACCTAAGCCACAAGAGAAGTTGCTGCTATATCTAGCGGCAACCAATCAAGTGGTTAGTGCTGCGTTAGTGGCGGAGAGGGAGGTAGATGATGAGCCCGCAACCGCGGCAAGTGCATCCGGCGACAAGCAGGGGGCTTCACCGGCAAGCTCTGGTCCCGACAAGGATGAAACTGCGCAGGCACATGGAGAGGTGCAGAAGAAAATGGTGCAGCGCCCAGTTTACTTCGTCAGTTCCCTCTTGCAGGGGGCTAGATCGAGGTACTCTGGTGTGCAGAAGTTGCTTTTCGGCCTCCTCATGGCCTCGAGAAAGCTGCGCCATTACTTCCAAGCACATGAGATCACAGTTGTCACTCGCTTTCCGCTAAAGAGGATACTGCAGAATCCAGAAGCAACAGGCAGGATCGTCGAGTGGGCACTAGAACTGTCAAGCTTTGGCCTCAAGTTTGAAAGCACTTCAACTATCCAGAGCCGAGCATTGGCAGAATTTATAGTAGAGTGGATGCCAACACCGGATGAAGAAATTCCAGAAATGAGCGTCCCCGTCAATGAAGCAAGTAAAGAGTGGCTGATGTACTTTGATGGTGCCTTCTCGCTGCAAGGCGCCGGTGCGGGCGTGCTGCTTGTCGCACCCACCGGAGAGCACCTCAAGTACGTAGTCCAGATGCACTTTCCCAAGGAGTAGGCGCCAAACAATACTGCAGAGTATGAGGGTTTGCTTGCCGGTCTCAGGATCACGGCAGACCTTGGGATTAAGAAGCTCATAGTCAGGGGCGACTCGCAACTTGTCGTCCGCCAAGTGAATAAGGATTACCAGAGTCCATTGATGGAAGCTTATGTTGATGAAGTGAGAAAGCTAGAAGAGCACTTTGACGGCCTACAGATGGAGCATATTCCAAGAGCTGAGAACGACATTGCCGATGGCCTGTCAAAGTGCGCCGCACTAAAGTTACCTGTGGAACCAGGGATCTTTGTGCTTAAGCTGACTCAACCATCTGTATCACCATCAACTGGACAGAGCAAGAAGAGGAAATTGATTTCTGGTGACTACTTTCCGACCGAGCTCCCTGAGGCCGCCGCCAAGAAGATCACCAAGGTCAACACCAAGAGCGCTGAGGAGCAGTCTGCTCCGACAAGCCCTAGGGTTTGTTTCGTTGAAGCAGACGCTCCCGACAAGTTTTGCTCCGGCAAGCTTGCCAGGGAATGTCAAGCTCCGGCTGAGCCACAAGTTCTTGCCATCGAAGCTGGTGTTCCCACAGCAGAAGATGTGCCTTTAGTCCTTGTTGTTGAGCCCCAAGCTCCAGCATGGGCACAGCAGATTGTCCGTTTCCTTCAGACAGGAGAACTTCCCGAAGAACAAGAAGAAGCAGAAAGAGTAGCCCGGCAGTCAAACATGAACTAGTTCGTTGACAATGCGATGTATAGAAGAAGACTCAACGGTGTGAAATTGAAGTGTGTTTGCCGGGAAGACGAACAAAAGCTGTTGGCGGAGATACATGGAGGCATATGTGGCCACCACATTGGCGCAAGAGCACTTGTCGGCAAAGCGTTCCGACAAGGTTTCTTTTGGCCAACAGCCCTCCAGGATGCAACTGCACAAGTAACCAACTGTGAAGCATGCCAGTTCCACTCCAAGCAGATACACCAGCTAGCTCAAGCTCTCCAGACGATCCCTTTATCCTGGCCATTTTCGGTCTGGGGGCTCGACATCCTCGGCCCGTTTCCCCGAGCTGTCGGGGGCTTTGAGTACTTGTATGTTGCAATCGACAAGTTCACAAAGTGGCCGGAAGTGGAAGCAGTGAGGAAGGTGACAGCACAGTCAGCAGTAAAGTTCTTCAGGTCGATTGTTCGCCGTTTCGGAGTCCCTAACAGGATCATCACCGACAACGGCACGCAGTTCACGAGCCGCACCTTCATGCAATACGTCCAAGATCTTGGCGCCAAGGTCTACTTCGCTTCTGTTGCTCGCCCGAGAAGCAACGGCCAAGCGGAGAGGGAAAATGCTGAAGTGCTGCGCGGGCTCAAGACCAGGACTTTCGACAGGCTGCACAAGTGCGGAAGAAACTGGATTGAGGAGCTGCCGGTGGTTCTTTGGTCGATCAGGACGACGCCAAATCGAGCCACTGGCCAAACACCTTTCGCTCTAGTCTATGGAGCAGAGGCAGTTCTCCCCACGGAACTCGTGTACGGATCGCCTCGAGTGCTCGCTTATGATGAGGTTGAGCAAGAGCAGCTGCGACAAGATGACACACTGCTCCTTGAGGAAGATCGTGTTCAGGCTGCTGTACGAGCTGCTCGATACCAGCAAGCTTTGCGCCCGCTACCATAGCCGCAAAGTTAATGCCAGAAGCCTCGAGGAAGGCGACCTTGTTCTTCGGCATGTTCAGTCCGCCATGAATCCCAACAAGTTGACGCCAAAGTGGGAAGGCCCTTACCGGGTGAAATGAGTCACTAGGCCCGGCCTTGTCCGCCTTGAGACCGAAGATGGCTTTCCGGTGAGCAACTTCTGGAACATCGAGCATCTTCGTAAGTTTTACCCGTAAGGCGCGGTTGCCGGAACCCGTTCCGGCAACCACCTTTTGTACAAGTCTTGCCGCTGTTGCATGTAATCCTTTATACAAAGCCAGGCGCAAAACCTGTGCATAAATAAAGCTTGTGTGCTCCACACATTGTGTCAATTCCATGCTTTCTACTTTATTTTGCATGTCCTATCTGACACCTCGCGCAGCACCAAGTCCCGGTAAGCAATAACGAGCAGTGAGGCTCCATGTCATTATTTTCTCTTCTTTCTTTTTTCGCAAAGAGAAGGAAGGTTCCCTCGCGCACAAGTTTGCCGGGGGGAAGGAGAAGATAATGGTGTGGACCAGGCATCGTTCAAGAAAAGCTCCGCCCTTGCCGGGAAGCAGACAACAGAAAAGCTAAGTTGCCAAAGTTTGAGCAATTAGTTTCTAAATTTCTAAGTTATCTTCCTCGAACGATCGCGCTTTGTATGGTAAACCTATGCGCGGAGGAACCAACTCGTAGCTAGTTGCACCCTTACTTTGTTTCGAGTCCGCTCAACAACTTAAGTGTGCTGCGACTAGTTGCGACAAGGTTTCTTGCCAGTGGCGGCACCGCCAGCAAGCTGCTGATGTTCCGCACTCAGCGCTCGCGGCAAGGGTGCCCATGCCGGCAAGTTCCCTAAAAGCGTAGGGTAAAAACATACAAAGGGAGAGATCAAGTAAACGAAATAACACAGCAAACGATACCCAGAATAAAGTTTATTACAAGGTAAGCTTGTCGCAGCTCTAACAAATTGTTTTCATAATATGACTAGTAGCGGCAAGAAAAAAAAGAAAACAGGCGGCTTAATCAACGCGACCGCCGTCAACCCTCTTGACCTCGTTCACCCTGTCCACAATGGGTGCGACGAGGGCCTTGAGTGCGTCAAGATCAGCGTCCGCCGGCAGCCTCTTGAGGACATTGGTGAGGTTGAGGCCTGGGTTGCGGAAGGCCACCTTCACCAGCACCTTCTCCAGAACTCCGGCAGAGATCGAGCGCGACTCGTCGGCCAGCTACTTTGGGATCCTTGCCCGGAGTTGCTGGAGGGCCATCGCCACGCCTTTGAAGAACAGAGTGAGCTTGGCGCTAGGTTGGAGGTTCTCGTCGGAGGAGTACCCGAGGCCCTCCACCCCTAGTTGCGCCAGCTCCTCGCCGATGACTGCAGCAATGTTCACTAGGCCTTCCGTCCAAAGCTCCACAGTCGCCCTGAAGGTGTTCTGGGTTTCGGCGGCCCTCGTTAGCAGCTCTTCGTTGGCCTTGATCTCTTTCTTCAAATCCTCCTCTCGCTTCTTGGCGCCGTCCAGCGTCTCAGTCAGCGTGGCCAGCTTCAGCTCCAGATCAGCGTTGGAGTCCTTGGCGGCGCTCAGCTCCTTGCCCTTCTCAGCAAGTTGGCCCTGCAGCTCACCGTGAGCGTGGGCATCCTTCTCGCGCTCGCGTCTGAGCACGACAAGCTCCTCGTCCCTCGCCTTGAGGTCGGCCTCCAGCTGCGTCGCCTTCGTCTCCAACTCTTTCTTGGCGGCCTCAGCAGCTGCGGCCGCGCCCTTTGCTTCCTTGAGCGCCCCGCGAAGCGCCTGCTCGCGCGCAGCAAGCTCATCCTCATAGCTATCGAGGTTGACTTTTCGCTACGTCAGCTTGCTTTCTCGCACAGACAGATTCTCAGTGGCAAGCCGCTGTTGCTCCTCGGCTTCAGCCTTCTCGAGGATGAACGCCTTCCGCACTTCGGCGAGCTGCACCCGCTCCTCTGCAATGGCCCGGAGAGCTTCCTGATTGCGTTCCCGGAGCTCCTCCGCGCGCTTCTCAATATCTGCTCCCGCCTGCGCGACAAGCGCTTCCCGGGACTCAACCTTGGCTTGCCGGGTGCGGTAGAGCAACACCAGCTTCCGGAGCAGCTGCTCCTCCTCAGACTCGCCGCTGCTGCTGCTTGGCGCATCCACCAGTGCCAGCCTAGCGGAGGCGAGCACCTCCCCGTCAAACATCTCTCCTTCAACCGGCGCCCAGGAGCTCGACGCCCAGGGGACCTTGATGTAGACGCCTCCGCCTGCCTTCAAATAGGCGCCGGGCTGGGGCTCTTCGGAGCCTGGCGCAA
The DNA here is from genome assembly GCA_963921465.1 of Triticum timopheevii. Taxonomy (NCBI): domain Eukaryota; kingdom Viridiplantae; phylum Streptophyta; class Magnoliopsida; order Poales; family Poaceae; genus Triticum; species Triticum timopheevii. The sequence continues at coordinate 437,583,651 of OY997264.1, read as the reverse complement.
CATCAGCGGCGGAGGGATCGGCGGTCGGTGTAGCGCCTTGCGCTCTTGCGGCTCCAGGGCCGTCAGTGCGACCGCCGGATCCCTCGCCGGCTCCTGCGCCGGCAGCCTTGGCGGCCTCTTCGTCGGCGGGGTCGTCAGCGCCGGCCTCTTCTTCGGCGGCGGCGGCATCATCAATGTTCCCACGCACGTTCTCCCCGCCGGTGGCCTCGGTCTCCATCGGCTCCGTCGAATGTGGATCTGAAGGCCAAGGGAGAGGGAGAGAGAGTCAAGGAAATATCCAAAAGAAAGAAAATCAGAAGGAAAACAACCCAAGGGCAGCGCTCAAGCAGGAAGGGTTACCTGTGCTGGGCACTTCCGTCTCGGTCTCCATCACTGGGGGATCGCCAGCGCTCTCCCTTGCCGGAGAGTGCTCCGTTGCCGGAGAACCTGCCCTTGGCGGCGTAGTCGAAGAAGATGACGAATCAGAGGTGATTTCCACGCCCTCCTGGTGAAGTTGCTCTGCTCCTACATGAATGAACCAACAATCAAAAATCAGCAAAGGAAAGAGCGCCCACGCGCGCCCAACAGCGAGAAGAAGATCATATACTTACGCTGGGGGCTGCGCTGGGGGCTGCTTTGCGGAGTGATGGCCGGGTCCGGCAAGGTGGTCTTGGGCGCGCCTCCTGCTGTCGCGGTAGGCTCGTCCTCGATAATAACCACCGGAGCCTTGGCCCTCTTCGCCGCCCTCTGGGCCAGGGTCCTGAAAAGGAAAAAGTCTAGAATGGATCAGATCAGATGCAAGACAAGAACAGCAAATTGAAGAACTACAAGAACAACAAGGGAGTCCTAGTCTTCTTCTTCCTCCTCGTCGGAGTTGAGCGCGGAGGTCGAAGTTCGGCCCACCTTCGGCGCGACGAGGCGGAGGGGTGGGATCCCTTGGCCACTTGGCGGGGATTGCGGCAAGTGGCGGAGGGGTGGGATCCCTTGGCCGCTTGGCGGGGATTGCGGCGGCGGCCCGAGACGACCCCGCTCCAGTTGCCGCCGCGGTGGGAGGCGCTCCCGCGGCAACCGTGCTTGACGCGGCGGAGCGCGTCGCGCGGTGCTGCGGCTGTTGGCCCACCTGCCGCCCTACCGCATCCCCGGCCCTGCGGAGGCGCTTTCTTGGCTGCACTGGGGGCTGCGCTGCGGGCCCTGCTTGCGGCAAGCTGCTCGGAGATGGCGGACCGCTCGCACCCTCGGCGGGCTCGCTCGACTCGGCGTCAGGCGCGGCAAGCTCTTCTTCCTCTTCGGGCCATTCCCGTTCGGCAAGGCTTGTCGCCGATGCCGCGTCTGCCTCCTCCACAATAAACCCGAACTCACCCGCGGCTGCGGCTGCCGCCGCCTCCTCCGCTCTGGTGGCGATGCGTTCCATCTCTTGCTCGGTGGTGTCGCGGGTGAGGAGCTTCTTTTCATCAGCATTGACCGCCACTTCCACCAGGCTGTCGAAGAACTGCTGCACGACATCGTTGGCAGGTTCTTGCCAAGTTGGAACGACCCCGTGCGAGTCGCACAACGGCATCATTGCGCAGATGCGGTCGCGCGAGGAGTTGTTGCACAGAGGAACGACGCCTGCCGGCAACCTGAACCACTAGGGATGGTGAGGGTCGTGCTTGAAGATCTCCTTAAGTATCCTGTCCAACTCCAAGACGGTGAAATTAAAGTTGAGGCCCGGACGCAACCGCGTGATATCTGCCGGGCCCCCAAATTCCCAGGCGAGTCTCCCCCTCGCCTGCAGAGGGGCAATGCAGCGGCGAATGAAGTCCACGCCGACAGCGCCTACAGTCAACCCGGCAAGCCTAAGGCGCAAGATCCGGGTGGTGGCGATCTTCAGCTTGTCGTCGTCCGCGGAAAAGGCGCTCTAATCATTGCCGCGCACTGCTGGGGTTTCGCGCAAGACGGTAAACGGCTGCGGGTTCTCCTCTACAACCCAGCACCAATCCGCTCTCCACTCCTCCCACTTGCTACGGAGCTCCCCCTCTAGATAGGTCTCCTTCTTGTCGGCTCGCGAGATCCAGGCGATCCCACCGGCAAGAGGTTCCCCTCTCTCGACACGAGGCATGAAGAAATGGCGGAAGAGGGCTACGTTGGGGTGGACTCCGACAAAGTTTTTGCATAGATGGGCGAAAACTGCCATGGTCAGAATGGCGTTGGGGGTGACATCAAGGAGATGAAACCCGTAGGTGTTCATGATATCGCAGAAAAAATCAGAGAACGGTGGGCAGAGCCCGCAGTAGAAGAACACGGCAGAGAAAGGGTACCCGCCAACTGGAGCCTCTTTCGAGGCGACGGCGGAGAGTACCTTCGTGCGCGGATGCGCTTGCGTCTTCGTCGACCAGAAGAGATAGTACCACTGCCTCAGCTCCCTCGCGGAGAGCTCGGGGTGGAAGGTGGCCCGCTCCTTTCGCAGCGCCTCGAGCCGCTGCGCTTCGCTCGATTTTGCAGCCTTTGTGGCCGCAGCTTTCACCGCCTTCCCCTTTCCGGCTTTCGGAGCCATGGCGGAGGTGGTGGGGGAGATCGACGGCGCTGGTGGTGACGGCGGCAACGGGGGGCGGAGCGCTGCTCTCTTTTTCGACTTTGGAAGCGGAGGGGAGCGGCGGAGATTTCCGAGATTGCAGCAACAAATGGCGAAGGTGGGGGAACGACCCCTATTTCCCCTGCTTATAAAGAGGAGGAGGCGAACGTTACGCTTTTTCCGAATAAAGAACCACCCACGATTTCTCCTACGACGCCGCATTCGGCGCGTGCCGTTACGGGAGGGCGCGGTGGATACGGAGTTAGATTCGGCATAACCCAGGCCCGCGCCTGCCCGTGCCCTGTTTTGGGCCTGGCCCAACAGCGCTCGGCACCGTGTATGGCCCAGGCCTGGGGGCTCCTGTCGGTGTACTAAAGTAGGGGTACCCTAGTATCCCGAACTTGTGCACGGGCAGTTGCAGCGCCCCACGGCAAGGCTTCCCGGGCGACCGCCAAGGTCCTCCATTGGTCCTTTTGGAGCCATTCAAGAACAAAGTATTCAAGCCGAGAAGACAAGATCCCGGCAAGAGGAGCTTGCCAGGAAGAGACAAGGCCCCTGGCAAGAGGAGCTTGCCGGGAAGCCCAACCAAGGCTTTTTCAAGGAACTTGTCGCGACGCCCCGCGCGTCCCGGCAAGACCCGGCGAGCGACAAGCTTCCGGGCGCGACGAGACAACGACCGCGGCAAGGCGCTTGCCGCGGTGAGGCCACCACTCTGTGCCCACGCTCCAGCACATCTAACGACGTGTCGCCGCAAGATCATTCCAGGCGCACGTGGCGGGCGGCTGTGCAGCCAAGCGGTGCGAGGTGGCGAACAAAGATGACGAGATGGCCATCGTGGCGAACGGTGGCGCCCCTAATGGTCGCTTTTCTGCACTGTTTAGGCGACCGGACGGGCATTAAATGCTCTTGTCCCCTGCCGTCAGAGTTAGGTAGAGGGGCACTGTAGAAGCAGTTGTACCAACCACATCTTTTACGTTTTTGCCCTCGCCTACGTTGCCACCTGTTGGTGACCCCTTTAGCGTATAAAAGGAGGCCCATGCGCAACGTAGGGGGGGTTCGGCTCATTCGAAACTACAGAACGCTCACGCTCTCGAGCAAGAACACAATACAAACACAAAGCAGCAGTAGGAGTTTTATCTCTCCGGAGAGCTCCGAAGCTGGGTAAAACCGCTCGCGTGCTTCGCCTTGATCCGCTCTTCGTGCGACCCTCGCCCCCCGCCGGACCGAGAAGGGGCCCCTTGCCCCATAGGTGTTCATTTCCCACGACAGCGGCGCCGCTCTAAATCCCGCCACATCAAAAATAGTGATAACTGCAAAAGAAAGAATAATACCCCGGACGACTCCAAAGGTAAAGACGACCCCGTGGACCCAGCGATGGAGCAGGATGAGCCAGGAGACGGCGAACATAGTCCGGGGCCGCTGTCCGAGCACAGCGATGCCGAAAATAAAACTTATAAACCTATCTCCGGAGAGGAGAACAGTCCGGAAGACGATGCACTCATCATCCCAGAAAAGCACTTGGAACAAGAAAACCTGCATAAAAGGCTTATCGCCACCACGAGGAGCTTGAAGAAGCAGAAGACAAGACTAAAAGACGCGCAGGATACGCTCAACCACAGATGGAACAAAGTGCTCGACACTGACAAAAATACGGTGGCGATCGCCACACAAAGAGCTACCCAAAGCGCAAGCTGCTGCCCGAATCCGGCGACGAGGCTATGGAGCCCATCCCGCCGAAAAATAATACGACCGATCTGCCGGACCGACTACCCCATGGCCGAGACAGAGCGGCTCATGACGCCGCACACAAGTCACCACATGATCTACGTGAGCACCTGGACAAAAGAGCCGGTATGGCCAGGTCCATCTATGGATCTAAGAAGCGTGCTCCTACGCAGGATCACGGCCACTGAAACAACTATGCTGATCGAATACTAGCTTGTAATCAACACCAAACACTACACCTGTCGGAAGGATTCTACGACACATCGAAATACAGGGGTGTCGCACACCCCCTATGCTTCACCGATGAGGTACTGGATCATGAATTTCCAGAGGGGTTCAAACCCGTGAACATCGAAGCATACGATGGAATAACATACCCTGCAGTCTAGATCTCCACGCCATCAAATACCTACCCCTCAAGTTGAAAGGACCAGCTTGGGACTGGTTGAAAAGCCTCCCCGAAAACTCCATTGCAAGTTGGGAGGAACTCAAGGACGCTTTCAGGGCTAACTTTCAAGGGACATATGTCCGACCTCCGGATGCAGACGATTTAAGTCACATAAACCAACAACCCGGAGAGTCAGCCCGTAAGCTATGGAACAGATTTCTCACCAAGAAGAACCAAATCATCGACTGCCCGGACGCCGAAGCCTTATCGGCTTTCAAACACAGTGTATGGGACGAATGGCTCGCCAGACACCTCGGCCAGGAAAATCCGAGGACAATGGCAGCCCTAACAAGCCTTATGACCCGCTTTTGCACGGGCGAGGACAGTTCCTTGGCCCGCAATGGCACCAGCGACCTAGGCACATCCGAAATCAGGGACGGTAATGGGAAGCCGTGATGCAATAAAAACAAGCGTCAAAATAATGAAGACTACCCAGATAACACGACGGTAAACGCCGGATTCAGGGGCTCTCGACCCGGTCAACAGAAAAAGCCATTTAAAGGCAGCAGAGATGGACCGTCCAGCCTAAACAAAATTCTAGACAGATCATGTCAGATTCATGGCAACCGCGAGAAAACTGCGAATCACACCAACAGAGAATGCTAGGTCTTCAAGTAGGCCGGCAAGCTAAACGCCGAACACAAGGGGAGGGATCCGCCAAGTGAAGATGAGGACGAACCTCGCCAGCCGGACAGTGGGGGATAGAAAAAATTTCCACCAGAGGTCAAAACAATGAACATGATTTACGCAACTCACATACCAAAGAGGAGGCGCAAACGTGCACTCTGAGACGTATACGCTGTAGAACCAGTTGCCCCCAAATTCAGCCCATGGTCGGCCTACTCGATCACTTTTGATCGCAGGGATCATCCGACTAGTATCCGGCATGGAGGTTCGGCTGCCTTCGTGCTCGACCCAATAATTGACGGATACCATCTCACGCAAGTCCTCATGGACGGCGGCCGCAATCTTAATCTGATATATCAGGACACTGTACGCAAAATGGGGATAGACCAGTCAAGAATTAGCCAAAGCAGTACTACCTTTAAAGGAGTAATACCAGGTGCAAAGGCCCGCTGTACGGGCTCTCTAACATTAGAGGTTGTATTCGGTTCTCCCGATAACTTTCGAAGCGAAGAACTAATCTTCGACATCGCTCCATTCCGAAGCGACTATCACGCACTACATGGAAGAACGGCCTTTGCTCGTTTCAATGCAGTACCGCAGTACGCTTATCTTAAACTTTAGATGCCCGGTCCACGTGGCGTCATCATAATCAGCGGAAATATAGAGTGTTCCTTGCATGCGGAAGAGTATGTGGTGGCTCTAGCAGCCGAACCACTGAATGGCCTCTCCAACCTGAAATAATGATCGGTCATCGAGACCACGGACACGGCTAGACATGTCCGGCGCACCACTAGTTGTAGCAGCCCAGATAAACCTGAGCTTGGTCGACGGAAATGCCCCCATATGTGGTGCTAGGGGCTGCCCGCATGTAAAAGGCTCCATAGTTCAGCTCGACCCTATTAATACACAATAGATTGAATTCTCATGGTTCATTAAGAATAACCATCTTTTCGCATTATCACACCAGATTCTTTCACCTTGGTTTTTCTGTTTTACAGATGATCATCATGCTACACCCTTCCAGGATACAGCACAACGGAGACAAAGGCGCTGACGTGCAGCAGGGCCCCGTTCAAAGGTTTCTTTTTAGATTAAGACCCTGTGTAAACCTTTCTTATTGTCTCTTGTTGCCTCACACCCTCCGGGCACTTAAAACAACCGAGAGGGACACTGGCATTATTGGCAAGCTCTTTCGTCATGCCAGATTAATGCACGTACCTGGAAATTCAGGGCTCATTATCGAGGGCGGTACTCAGCCCAGTATATGTTGTAAAGTCCGAATACCTTCGGGAGTGTTCGGCGTCGCGAGTTTGGCCTTATATGCATAAGCTCCGAATCATGTCTTTGGTCAATAGTTGGGTTTTCCCGGCTCCCATGTTTTGCTACCTTACGTTCCGCTCCATCGGCTAAGGTGGCACCGAGAGAACTACTGCGATTGTGCCCTGGTTCATGTAGATGAGAACCTTAGTAGAGAGACTGGTCAACCACTCGATGACTCAGCGGAATCTTTCGCGATTCCTCCGCATTAACGAAGGACTGGTTTCCCAGTCACATATGTACGCGCACCATATTCGGATGAGCGCGGATGTACCAGGGGCTATATAGCAGCCCACCGTCAAACTCCTATGGCTAATTGAAAGTGTTAAAGCTATATACTCCGATTGCCTTGTTCGCCGCGCTATCACCTCCTTAACGGACCAAGACATTGGATTAAGTGTGATTACGTGCTTTACTGAACACCCCCTCATTATATGCATGGGGGCAGAAGCCGACGACTGCAAACTTTCAGGTTATATACATACATACATACATAAATGGCCGCACAGGAGGCACTACAATACTTTACGGGCAAAAGTATAAATATAGCCTTTATTATCAAAAAGCATTGTTTTTACAATCAAGATACATGTCACTGGAACATGGTATTCTTGGAGCACTGAGCCTCTATTGAACGGGCACCTTCTAGGACTTCTTCAAAATAGTGCTCGGGCAAGTACTGACCCCCAGGCAGACACCTGGTTGCAATTTCGGTGGCCTCAATCTTCGCCCAATATGTCTTGACATGGGCAAGAGCCATCCGCGCACCCTCTATGCATGCCGACCTCTTGACATCGTCGATATGCGGCACAGCACGAAGATATCGTTGCACCAAACCAAAATAACTACCTGGGCTCGGTTCCTTCGGCCACAAATGATCCAAGACAACCTTCATGGCAAGTCCGGACAACCTATGGAGCTCAGCCCACTCAGCCATTTGCTCATTCAGCAGCAGCGGATGCTTTGGAGCACTGAACTGTGACCAGAACAATCTTTCCACCTCATGATCTTTCCGATCCTTGAAATACTCCATCGCATCAGCAGTACTCTTTTTTAAATCCAAGTATGCGTCTGCAGAACTCCACAATTGATCAAGAGGGGCATATTTCAGATCGCCGAACTTTGTTCGCAATAAGAAGGGTTTCCCAGCCGCGATGTCACCGGCTTGCAGAAGCTCCTCCCGCGCCGCTCTGATTTCAGAGTGAGTCTCCTTTGCTGCTTGCAAGGCCTTCTCTAGGTCAGCCGTTTTCATTTGGTTTTCCCTTTCGAGAAGCTCATATCGGCTGGCGGCATTTTTTAGCTCAATAGCCATGTTGGCTATTTTATCCTCACTCTGGTGAAGCGCAGCCTGTTCGACTTTTAATTCTTCGGTTGCCTTCAAGGCGGCCACATCACTTCTCCTGGCTTGCTCCTTGGCTTGGGCAAGTTCTGCCCGAAGGGTCTCCACGGCGGCAGCTCCATCTGCAGTCAAAGCATACTATAAATAATAGCATCATGCTCTTCTTAATATTTCCTGACCACCTGAATATACATACCTTATGCCTCGTCAAGCCACTTGTTAACAAGCGTGATGTCTGCATCTGCCACGTCAAGTTGCCGCCTTAATTCGGCAAATTCAGCAGTTCGATCAGCCGCCGGATCTGCAGCTGCCTACACACGAAAGCAACACTATCATTACCTGAGACTATGATCCTCTGCTCGCCGCGTCTGGACGGCAACCAGAGTCTCAGGGGCAACAATCTATACAAAGCACACCATGCGTATGCGGTACAGTCAAAAAATATTATGTTGCGTACCTCAAAGCCTCTTAGCAGGCTCGTAAAAGCTTCATCCAACCCGCTTTTTGCAGATGAAATCCTCTCAACCACCATACCCATTAAGGTACAATGTGCCTTTGAGATAGCCGCTTGCTCCAGAAGACCCATCAATGTGTCCGGTTGTATGCCGGACACTCCCGGGCTTTTCCTGTCGGTCTCCTTAGGAGCCGAGAACTTCGGACTTTGGGTGGCCGAAGAGTTACCTTCTGGCCTTTGTGGATCAGGAGAAATCCTCCGTGACAACACCTCAGGGTTGTCCGCCTCATGAGGCAGGGAAGCAAGAGGAGGCGTTTCGCTCTCCATCATCTCCGGAAGAAGAACCCCCGAGGACGAACATTGTTGAGAAGGGCTATGAGCCAAACTGCAAACATAGGTCTCGGTTGTTATTCTTAGGAAAAGAGCAGGGGCATGTTTACTAAAGTACCTTTGTTCACTTACAGCTCGGTTCACGGCTAGCCCCCTTGTGGGCGCTGTGCGGTAGGGATGCCCTCTGAGGCAGGGGCCCCTGGGAAGGTTTCTTCCCTCGTTTGGAAACCTCCGTTTCCAAGTCGTCAGGGGCGGTCCTTTTCTTCCTGTGGGGAGAGGGGATTCTAGATTCATCTCCCTGATCATCCTCCAGCACGGAGGCACTAATTCCCCTGGTTAGGATGTGTAACATATGAAGCCCGCTCTTGGCTTCTCTATTCCTCCCCTCGGCTTCTCCTGATGGAACTTGATAAGGTGCGCGAGCCAGCATCCTGGTTAGTACAGGATCTGGCGAGCCTTCGGGAAGAGGGGCCGAACACCTGATCCTCTCCGCCTTTCTTATCCAGTCCTGGCCGAGGGTAATTTTTCAGGATAATGTTGTAACAAATAAAATTACAGCATGTTCGGTCGCAAAGTTACTTACTTGGGTATCTGGACGATTGCAGTTGAGACACGCATCCTCGATGGTGTCCGGACACATTATTCGTGATCCGAAGAATAATCGATACATTCCTTCGAGAGTCATGCCGAAGAAGTGTTGAATAGTTCGCGGTCCTTCCGGGTTTAACTCCCACATACTGAGAGATCGACGTTGGCATGGCAGGTCTCGACGAACTAACATTACTTGAATTACTTTGACGAGACTGATATCCCTCTTGAGGAGATCTCGGATGCGGCTTTGCAATGTCAGCACGTTATTAGCTGGCCCCCAGTCTAGCCCTTTGTTGACCAATGATGCGGCAGAGCGGAAGGCTGGGGCGGCTACCCGCTTTGTACCTCGGGGAGTTGTGATGTAAAACCACTCCCGTTGCCATAGGTCGGACACCTCCGGGAAGGAACCCTTTGACCATAGGGTGTCAGCACCTTTGCTTATTATAGTGCCTCCGCACTTCGCGTGTCGCCCATCGATCATCTTCGGCTTCACGTTGAAGGTCTTGAGCCATAAGCTGAAGTGTGGGGTAATACGGAGGAAGGCCGCACACAGGACGATAAACGACGAGATGTGAAGGAAGGAACCTGGGGCCAGACCATGGAAATCTAACATGTAATAGAACATGAGCCCTCTAACGAAGGGATCAAGACTAAAGCCTAGCCCTCGGAGGAAGTGGGAAACAAATACAACACTCTCGTTTGGTTCGGGAGTGGGGATAACCTTCCCTTGAGCAGGTAGCCTGTGGGGGATTTCGACGGTCAGATACCTAGCCTCCCTAAGCTTCTTGATGTCCTCCTCTATGATAGAAGAGGCCATCCACCGGCCTTGAAGGTTGGATCCGGACATGGTTGAAGGTTCAGAGCGCTTAACCTGAACCTTGGGTGTTGGAACTCGAGGTAGGGGAAGGGAAGGATCGGGCATGGAAAGAAAAGGACAGGTCTTGACCTCTTTATAAAGAGGGGGAATATCAAGCGTCCTCCGCATGGCCGTTTGGAACTTGCCTAAATTTGAGGAGTCATACTAACAACACGGTTGGGTTACCCACGCCCATATTGATGAGAATCCTGTGAGAAGGGGAACACAATCTCTGCTTCGACAAGACGTGCCAATAAAACCGCCTCGCAAGACGTGCAGCGGCAGGTTGAGAAAAACGATTCGTATAAAGACCGGGCCACAGCGTGATGTCATGCTATGAAAAGTTTTAAGCAGATCAGATTTGTGGAATATTGTGCTCTCTACGGTGGTACGTGGAATTTTTTTTGTAGAGCCGGACACGATTCATGTGTTCAAAATCTAACTTGGAGTATTCGGAGAAGGAACCCGCCTTGCAATGTCGAAGACAATCTGTGCGCCGGACTCATCGTCATTGAATCCTGGTTCTGGGGCTACTAAGGGAGTCCTGGATTAGGGGGTCCTCGGACAGCCGGACTATGTACTTGTGCCGGACTGTTGGACTATGAAGATACAAGATTGAAGACTTCGTCCCGTGTCCGGGTGGGACTCTCGTTTGCGTGGAAGGCATGCTTGGCAATTCGGATATGTGTATTTCCTTCTCTGTAACCGACTCTGTGTAACCCTAGCCCCCTCTGGTGTCTATATAAACCGGAGGGTTTAGTCTGTAGGACATGAACAATCAGAATCATAGGCTAGCTTCTAGGGTTTAGCCTCTACTATCTCGTGGTAGATCAACTCTTGTAATACTCATATCATCAAGATCAATCAAGCAGGAAGTAGGGTATTACCTCCATAGAGAGGGCCCGAACCTGGGTAAACATTGTGTCCCCCGCCTCCTATTACCATTAGCCTTAGATGCACAGTTCAGGACCCCCTACCTGAGATTCGCCGGTTTTGACACCAACAGACTTCACTCCATTATCGGCTCTACTATAAAAGAAATTCCTCTTGACGTGTTTTTTTGAAACGGAGGCAAAAGCTTTGCTTTATCTCATTCATAAAGAAGGAACTACTAACAAAGTTCGACGATATCCATTACACCTCCACAAATGGAAGCGAAAAGCCTAGTCTCGCTATATCAAATAACTCAAATGTTCTGCCCCCGCAGTAACTGTCGCTGATAAACAGGCTGCTAGTGTGTGCGTAAGAGGAGCGGCTAAATAGAGCACCGAGAGTACCCACTAGGCCACTACGCAGGTGCACTTTCCCTGCATTGATAGTACTAGAGAACACTAGTACCCTCAACTTCGAACTGTAGCTCCTTGGCCCGGAGATTCAAGAGTTCAAAACTGGTGCACTATACTAGACTAGACTAGAAGTACAGTACATCGCATTACTAGTTGAGAAAAAGTAGTACTAGTACTGCTACAGTACGAGTACGTACTCCTCCATCACATTATTTTTAAAACATGTGAAATGTAAGACGTTTTTTACACTAGTTGGCGTGTACAAAAATAGCAAAAACATACCCAAAATTTCTTAATCCACGGCAAAAACTACTACCTAGTGCCAAAAATTTCTTACTAGTGCTATTATTTACAGTATAATGCAATCCCGTAACGTCCCATAATGCTAGTAGTAGTAGTAAATAACAACCTCACCCCTTCGCGAAGGAATGATCTACAGTTGGAAGGGATGAGGCCCTGCAGTTACTACGCTCTTATCTCCTCCTCGCCCGTTCCCCTCCCCCCGAAGAGAAGGCAGTTCGTCGCTGCTCCCATGGATTCGCCAGACAGTTCTACTCCTCGTCGGGGCTGGGAGACCTTGGACGACGATCCTCTGGGAGAAATCGCAAGCCGCTCCAACATCCTCATTGCCGCAAGATTCGGTGCTTCCTGCACCAACTTTTTCAAGACAGTGCTTAAACAGGCTTGGGAAAAGGCCATGCTTGTTAGTCTTCCATGCGTCCTCACGGAGAATGTTCTTCTATGGGACAATCCTTCAAACAATCCACCGCTCCCTGGCCATGGTTGCACGTTAACTCCGCTAGAGTTGCCGATGTTGAGAGGTAGTCGGATTTTGTCTGATGAGCAGGTCAGTAATGGAGTTTGATCAAGTAGTACTACTTAGTTATTCCATTTCCATCCCGTAATTTCTCCACTACCCACCATCTGATATATAGGTCTGGGTCGGTGCCAACGAAGATTTACTTGCATACCTCCGGCCGGATACCACCATCATTTTGCACAACATCCACAATAGTGCGGCCGTTCCGGTAGACCCCTTCTCCACCATTGGGATCGGCCTTCCGGACTGGCTGGGCTTGAATACGTATGATGATGCCTACATGAGATTGAAGAAGATAGCAATTGCGGACCCGCCGACAAAGTGATGCGGCTATGATGATTACTATCACATCGCGGTGTTCGACATAAGGATTACCATCAATGCAAGAGGTAGTAACGGCAGAGGCTGACGCATGTTGGCGGCGGCAGATTTGTACCCCTACACGTTCGAAGACACCGTGCACCATCTAGGCCGCATCTTCGCGGTGACAAGCCAGGGGACTTGATTCATCTGGTTGCCATCCTACGGTACGGGCGATTACAAACGGAATGCACAAACCAGGTACACCATTATTTTTCAGGGACCGGCCATCCCCCGATCAAAATAAGATCACCGATCCTGGATGTGCATTTGCATCCACGATTCGGTCTAACCTGGAACCTTGTAGCTGACTTTGGCTTATTGGGATCAACTACCTGAGCAGTCGTTACCCATGGTACCACCGATGTGCAACATGGTCACACAATCTACCACGATTGGACCATCACCATCTACCCAGGTATTCCATTTTTTAATGCTCTCGCCTTCTCTTTCATTATTGTACTAGTACTAGTAGGAGTACTTTTTACCTTGGAGGACGCGTATAGCTAGCTAGGCCCTTGAAGACTTGAACCCACTAGCTACCAACATTTTTGTTTTTCCATGTCTTACTATCTCATCCATGTAGCCAAGAGTGGCTATATATAATAAGCCAGTTACTTTGCTTCCTCTATACCAGAGTAGTACTATTTGCTGCACAATATTACTGACTGCCATATTTGAGCACAACATTATTATGTATGGACCTTGACTATGTACGTCACCATGTGTCCAGATCTGAGATGCCACATGTACCAGATGAACGGTGCCGAGTTCGACCCCCGTGATGCTACGTGGGTGCCGAGGAACACTCCTGGAGAGTACTCGCTTTTCATTGGGGACAACTACCCCATTGTGAAGCGGATGCCACCTTCCGTGCACGACACGGAAAGCCTGCTGTTCATGAAGCATGGTTGTGTCTTCAGTGCGCATCACCGGATGAACGACATGCTGGGACACGCTATCCCTGATTTATGTCGCTTCAGCTTGGATGAGTCTCCATCGTGTGGAACCGGACTAGTAAGCTGCGATAATGATTCCCGTTGCCCACCGCTATGGATCGTGCCATCAATGAAGAACACCTAGGACTGGAACCTGGAGGTGGACATGTAGCCCATCTATAACGTGTAAGTGGAGTATGGTAAATTGTGAACGGTAGCGCTGTGAATATATGTAGACTAGTCGTGCACAAATTTATCACATGAATTGGAGATGAACTTGTGTGGCATACCGGCATTTTTCTTTTAGAATTTATTACTAGTAAATGTGTTATGTGTACGTGCAACTTGTGTGGTTGTTGCACGGGCTCCAACACGCTCTTTGAGAAAAAAAGGTGGCACAACTTTGGATATACGTGACGTGGCGGTATGATAGAGTAGCATCGTTCGCTATAGTTGTAGTACACTCCTACTAGGACGACAAATCCTATAAAACCTTGCGCTTGGCTCTTTGCCTCTTCGGGAGGTTCAAAGTTCATACTCGTGTGAACCTTGCACTTGGCTCTTAGCCTCTTCGGAAGGTCGAACAATGATGATACTACAGTACAATATGCTTCTGGCAATCTGACACCGATTGAACTGCTGCACGTCCACCGCGAGGGCGAGGGCGAGGGAGAGGGAGAGGGAGAGGGAGAGGGCGCTATAGTCAAAACCCTCTCGTCGTCCTGTGAACCACGCGCGCGTGGGCGAGGCGTAGTAAGCAAGCTTCTCCTCGTTCGGCGAGTTGATGGGACACATCAAAGTAGTACTAGTACTAGTCCATACTGTGTCCTTTCCGGTTAACATGGCTTAATTTGAAATGAGAAAAATGCACTGGCGGTCAACGTATGTAACAATACGCTCTTTACAGTCACTATATATAGTTTTGTGGTGATTATACGATCACTAGCTCATCCTAGAGCACCGTATTGCACCCTACTGACCGGCCACATAGTCAATGTGGCGCTTTGTTGACTGGTTAAATTTTCACCTGGTTTCCGGGTCCCACCTGTCAGTTAGCGGGGCAAAGAAATCAGTTTAACAAAACTTTACGCAGGCGCGACAGGAGTGCAACCCTTGCGCGCGAACCACCCTGGCTGTGTATGTGAGTGCATGCACGTGTACTCCCTCGGTCTTCCAGCAAAGAGTGTACATCGACTAAAAACAAAGAGTGTAGTACATCTACACTTCCAATGCATTTAGCCTTTAATCTAAATCGATATTCATTGACTAATGCACCAACTTGTGCTCTAGGTATAGGCTACATGTCTATCCTTAATTACAGCATGCAATGGCCTTCATTTAATCTTCTTCTCTCAATGGTCGCATGCACACATAAGTCTACTACTTTTGGGCATTAATTATGTCCTGGTCAATGTGTAAATCTCTAAATGTACAGTCTTCCACACTAGCCACAATGGTAAGTAACATACACTAGTAACATATACATATCCCTAGACTATGTTACTACCTTCATAGTGGGTAGTAACATAAGTGTGGTAACATGCAAAGCTTCATTTATTAGGTTATAGACTCATATTGCATTGGGACATGTGATGTTACAGTAACTAGCTAAGTTACTATAACTACTTCTCTCCTCATTAACTCACTGCCACATAAGCAAATTTGCTGAGTTGGACTCGATGTTACTGCTGAAGTTACTGCCACTGTGGCTAGTCTCACGGACGTAGGGAGTAGGTTGAGCACTTGAGCGTGAGTGTGTGTGTTGCATCGTGTGATGTGTGCCGCATGGGTGCATGAGTGTTGCGTGCGTCCATGTGTACATGTGAGTGTTGCATGTTGCATGCATGCATGCATGCATGCATGGGGCTTACTCCCTCCCGTTGACATGTTCATATTTCAAGCTTCCTCTATTCCTCCGTATGGTGATACTCCCTTTGTTCCCAAATACGGAGTAAAAGCCTCTCTCTGTTCCCAAATACGAAATATTTGTCTTTCTACAGATTTCAACAAGTGACTAGGTACGGAGCAAAATGAGTGAAGTGAGCGTAGATGCATAGGGATATTGTAGAAAGGAAGTCTTCGTGATCCATTATTCCCCATCTCGGTCAGAGAGAACTATTCAACTAGTCTTCACAGTGAAGTGACAATACATGCTGTAGCAGATGGGACACGTAACTAATAAGTTGAACCAGCGTGTTGGTGTTACTAAATCAGCCTTACCCAGTACTGCCATCATGTTTGCCAGTAGATCACGCTTCCACAAATACGCCTGCGCACCTTTGTCCTCCATTAACTGTCATATGGGCCCTCTTGTGGTAGACCCACATGTCATCGGTATAACAATTTACACTTCGAAGGACGGTATATCGTGGTAGTAGTACTAGTAGCATTGAGATTTAATGCACTTTCTTCCCCGTCTTCCACTCTTCTTCCTCCTCTCTTCTTCTTCCTCCTCTCTTCCCCATCGTCGGCCGCACACCATTTACCCCCGATCACTGCTCGCCCGCCCGCGCCATCTTCCTTGGCAGCTCGCGCGTACCATATCCCCCCGCTCACTGCTCGGCCACACGAGGAGAAGCTTCTTCGCTCGCCCGCCCGAATACACTTCCCCGCTAGCTCGCAGGCATCAAAAACCCCAATGGCAGAACCGACTGACACGCAGAACCGCGATTAGAATTCCCCCCCCCCCAATGTTCTCTTGGAGCAGATCTATAATCGTATGGACCTACTCAGCACCGTCCGTCTGGCCGCATGCTCGGTGTCTTTGTACCGTCTACTCGTCTGCAACTGGCCGACTCTTTCCAAGACACCCTGCTTGATGATGCCCGATCCTCGCAGGTGGCCTAGACAACGACTTGACGATCCTACGGAGGTAGCCGTGGTGCCCCTCAACATGCTACCACTACCCGTCCACCTGTCCTTCTTGCGCGACCACTACTGGGCGGGCATGAAGCCCAACTGGATCGTCCTCATCCAGCAATCTGGTAGTCCATGGCGTCTCGTGGATATCTACACCCAGCGAGAGATCACCCTTCCATCGTTGGATACCGCCGCCATCGAGCCTTGCGGCCTGCCGGACACTCCTGCCTACTACGCACGAGATGTGCCAAGCTTTTGGCTTGACCTCTGTTTGCTGAAAGTTGTAATCTGCGAAGTGCCAACACCATCAGAAGACTACATGGATTACAAGCTCATTGCCTTGTTCAACATGGGATTAGTCTATCTGGAATCTGGTTGCCATACATGGTTATGGCTCATCGTCAATACTGTTGAGGCAACATCTATGTCTGATCCTATAGTTTATGATGGCATCGTTTACGCGGTCGACGCACAGATTGGCTGCCTATACTGATGGAATCTGTCGCCGTGTACTTGTTCTATCTCATCTCATCTTTACCTTATGAATACGACTGCCTGTTCATTGTTCCAAATTTATAATAGATAGTATATCTATAACCACATCATTTGCTATATGTTCCTCTAATTTCCTAGATTTTTATGACCACACATGTTATTGTTGGAGTTGATATGAGAACAATTGGCATCTAATGATTGTTACAATAGATATTATGAGCACAACATCATGATTGCTGTATGTTACTCTCATTTCCAAGATTTTTATAACAACGCATGTTATTGCTTAGAGTTGATATGAAAACAGTAGTAGTAAGTGCTATGGTAGAATATGAGTAGGCTCTGTCATAGCTGTTTTCCTCTCATTGTTACATGATTTTTGAACCATGACATATTGCTAGAATATGAAAGCCATTGGCTTATTTTTTTTAACTTGGGGTATGATTATGACCACGGCATTGCAATTCTCTGTCTATGACATGTGTCACTGTTATAATAATCTTAGTTCCACACATACTCTGAACATGATTGTTTATTTTTGTCCTTTTGGTCTCCAATTTGAATTGTTGCAGCAGGCGCAAATGCGCTGGCCTTCATGATTCTAGGACCTGTAATCATACCAGCCGATGGGTGGTGGTTTATCGCTCGTTCAGCTGACGGCGGTCATTTGGTGCTCATTCGCATGTACCAAATTGACCAAACCATTACATCAAAACCACATGCAGTACAATGCATGGGGCGTTCGTGAAATTGATGGCTATGGCTGCTTCGTGTTCGAGAAAGATCCTAGCTTTGTTGGGCCAGGCGTATTCAACTGGAGGCAGGTTTACAACCTCGGCAACCACTCCATGTTCCTCGGGCTCAATTATGTGATCATCCAACCAATCATCAATCATATCACCGGTAATGATTATCATGCTATGCAACTTCCATTCGCCAGGGGGGGACTGTGTTTACACATCACACCATGGGTCTCATTAATCACCATACCTAGAGATTCGTCGACACAGCTTGTTGCCACATAATCTTCAGTGTGTGAAAGGCATCAAGCTTCCATGCGATGGATGGCTTTTGAGAACCCGACATGCGGCGATGTGGTTCATGCCAATAGCAAATATGCACAACTTGATTCGTACTGATATCTAGACTGAGCCATATATTCTGCTGCTGTAGCACGACCCTCTTTTGTTGGATATTGTGTACTGTTGTTAGTTTGAAGCAGTCCTCTAGTTTGAAGGATAGATACACTCCTGGGATCAAGTGCATCCTAACTCACCTGCGTAGGATGTACTGATAATGATGA
The DNA here is from genome assembly GCA_963921465.1 of Triticum timopheevii. Taxonomy (NCBI): domain Eukaryota; kingdom Viridiplantae; phylum Streptophyta; class Magnoliopsida; order Poales; family Poaceae; genus Triticum; species Triticum timopheevii. Next base: position 437,565,373 of record OY997264.1, on the reverse strand, counting down.
TGGAGATGTTGTGCGTACTTGTTAGTTAAACCTACGGTTAAAATGTGACACTAAATACGACAAGTAAGTAGTACAATAGCAATACTAGTATACGTCGGTCAAATTATTCATCATGTCCACACATTGAATTGACGTGACAACACGTTGCGCGTGAGGTGACACAAGAATCCCAGCGGCGTGTTCGGGTATTCTGGACTTCGGATTTGGAGTACCACTTATCTGTCGAAATCTTACATCATTCACTTAAAACAGTCGATTGATCATACATTGAGTCCCATATAACTGGAATTAACCGATGCAAGTCGAAGAAGGATTGGCCGGTGCTGCCGGCTGGCGTCAAGTTCGATCCCACGGATCAGGAGCTAATCGAGCACCCTGAGGCCAAAGTGAGTGCTAACAGCATAAGATGTCGCCCTCTCATTGATTTTTTCATACCAACCATCGACAGCGAGCATGGCATATGCTACACCCATCCTGAGAAACTTCCAGGTAAGACACCGATCGGCCGTCTACTTGCACAAACATATTACTTTGTTTATAGCTCTATTTTTCTTTTTAGACGCAGACCTGGTGAAGCAATTACAATTTGACAGTTAATAAAAAGTGAAACAAGTGACTGCAACATGCCAAAGATGTTATGAAAATGCGAACTACGTACACTAAGACCTGTATTCGACAATACTGCAGGTATCACACTGAGTATCCTAAGCAAGCATTTCTTCCAGTGCAATTCCAGGGTGTTCAAAAGGGGCACGTGGACGCGTCGCAAGATACAGTCAGAGTGTGGCATGCACGCGATGTGGCACAAGACCGGCAATACCTTGCTGGTGATGGTCAACGGCCGGCAGACGGGCAGCAAAATGGTTCTGGTGCTGCACACCAACAAGAACTTTGACCAGCAGAGGACCAACTGGGTGATGCACCAGTACCACCTCGGGGACCTGGAGCAAGAGAAGGAGTGGGAGCTGGCCCTCTACAAGATTTTTTACCAGACGAACACTAGGGCCAGGAGTAAAAAGATTATAAGTTAGTTTGGTTTTGGTACTTGTACTACCTTGTCGTCCGCAAGTTGGCATTGTTGTTAACGATCTTTTGGTATGAACTTGCATTTGCTTCCAACCATCTTGCCGAGGGTCGATGTGCATATAAAGCTGAATCATTTGTTTCGAAATGAATTTTCAGGCACCTAGTTTTTATTTGATGGGTAGCATAAGCACCTGCCGTTCAAATTCCCAGTTCTCCAAATTTTTCGAAACAAGTGCATGCACTTATTATCACGATGAAAAAACAATATCCTTACTGCATCCCAGTTATTAGTCTGTACTTGCAAAATTCTCTCATTTATTGAGCACGTATATTGTTTTTTCAGGTCGACCAAGTTTCAACTGGGTTGTAGACTGCCCAGGCTTGGTTTTGTTTTTAATAGGCCCAGCCCATAACGACAACGGGGCACAAAGATCCAGCATATCTACTGGCCTTTGGCCCGCCAGTGTTAGTTATATTTTGTCTTACAACATCTGCAGATAGTTTTTGTACTGAATCAAACACACAACCCAGTTCTATTTTCCTCTTGAAACGCATGTCCTACATCCGTTTTCTCATCTCTACCTATAGTTTTACTAGTTCATATACACGTATCATTATATTGAAAATACATAAAATTCCCTTTTCATATTTACATCCTTATTTTTGTTGTCGTTTTCCCTCCCAGCGCTGATTTTTTTACCACTGGTTTTCCCTTAAACCAACTCAATTATCCCACCTCTTATTTGCTTACAAAAACAAAACAATTTTTTGGCAAATCAATACGTTCTTAAAAAATGTTTATCATTTCGGGATTACAACAGTTCGGACTCCACCAAAATATGCAAAATAAGATTGAACTTTTTGACCATGGTCCTGGGCAGAAAATGGGTTGTAATAAATTACTTAAGAATTAGCAAATGGTCTACAAATTATTAAAAAATAGCAAATGGCTCTATGTTGTCTGCCGCGGATTTGGAGGTTACTTGTGGGCCTACTAAGTTCATGCGTACACAAGGTTTCTCAAAAAAGAAACTTAGTCAACAATCGACTCTACCGGCGTCAGACCGTCAGATGTCAATCTAACGGCAATCGTGCATCTTCAGTCTCTGATCTTCCTGCCCTAGCCGCCCAAACCAGCACCGTCGGAACCGCCTGCTCCCACCTCCCGTGGCCGGCTATGCTGCCGGGTAGGCCTCAGGGCCCCATCATACTCGCATCCCTGGCATGTCTATCCCTCTACTCACCCACACCTCATGTTATTTTCCGGCGACGGCAGCCGAACAAGTGAACCCTCATACTCTCCACCACGTGGGCAGCCACTGCCGTGTCTTCCCCGGCTCCGTGTCGTTCTCTTCGTAGGCCTTGTCATCGTCCACCACCCTGGTGCTCTCGGCGCGGTGTGGTCAACGTGGTCAATGAACGACATCCATTGGAAGTCGACTGTACGTGGAGAGGTTGACAGCTTGGTCCACGGCCACACACAAGGAAATGCCTCCTTATTACGCACAAAATAATGATTCCTCCACCTGACATCTGGGACCCGCCGGAAGGGCCTCTGTATTTCGCGAAAAAAGTTCCCTTTGCTGACAGGTCGGACCCACCAACTATATCTTCGCACACAAGGAAGTGCCTTCCTATTGCGCACAAAAAATAAATACCCCCGTGACAGCTGGGACCCACCATAGTGGGAGGCTGACATGTGGGCCTACTAAGTTGACGGGGACGGAGGGCTTTGTCAACTTAGTCAATATATGAACGATTCTAGCTCCAGTGACCATACGATGTCCATCCAACAGCCGTAGTGCTTCTTCAACCTCTGGTCTTCTTGCTCCAGCCGCCCAAAGCGGTGTCGGTCGTGTCGCCTGCTCCTGCCTCTCATGGCCGGCTCTGCTGCCGCGGAGGCCTCACTGCTCCCACCGCTGGCCAGGCCATCCCTCCACTCACCCACACCCCCTGTTATTCTACAGCAATGGCAGCATCACACCGCAGCAGAACCAGTGAACCCTCATACTCCTCTCCGCGTGGGCATCCACTGCCGCATCTTCCCCGGCTCCGCATCGTCCCCTTCCTAGGCCTCGCCGCCGTCCACCTTCGTGGTGCTCTCGGCGCGGCGTGGTCAATGTGGCCAACGACCGACTTCCATCGGAAGAGTACTATACTTCGAGAGGCTGACAGCTGGGTCCACGGCAGCCGCAAGGAAGTGCCTCCTTATTACATGCAAAATAATTATTCCTCCACCTGACAGCAGGAACCCATTGGATGGGCCACCGTATATCACAAAAAAAATTGTTTCCCCCTGACTGCTGGGACCCACCAGACGGGCCACCATATTTCGCAAAAAAACGTTCCCCCCACTATCTGCTCGGACCCACCGGAAGTGCCTCCTTATTACGCACAAAAAAATTAATACTCCCCCTGCTAGTTGGGACCCACCTTGGTGGGAGGCTGACTTGTGGGCCTACTAATTTGGCGGGGATGGAGGGCTTTGTCAAGTTAGTCAATATGAACGATTCTAGCTCTAGTGACCGTATGATGTCCATCCAACGGTCGTAGGGCTTCTTCAACCTCTGGTCTTCTTGCTCCAGCCGCCCAAACCAGCGCAGGTCGTGCCGCATGCTCATGCCTCCCGTGGACGGTTGTGCTGCCGCGGAGGCCTCACCGCCCCTACTATTCCCACCGCTAGCCAGGCCATACTGCGACGGTAGCCTCACACCGCAGCCAAACCCGTAAACCCTTGTACTCCTCTCCACGCGGGCTTCCACTGCCGCGTCTTCCCCGGCTCCGTGTCGTCCCCTTCCTAGGCCTCACCATCGTCCACTGCCCAGGTGCCCTCGGCGCGACGTGGTCAACATGGCCAAGGAATGACTTCCATCGGACGTGGACTGTACGTGGAGAAGCTGATAGCTAGGTCCACGACCGCGGCAAGGAAGTGCCTCCTTATTACGTGGAAAATAATGATTCCTCCACCTGACAGCAGGGACCCACCGGACGGGCCACCGTAATTCATGGAAAAAAGTTCCCCCCCTGACTGCTGGGACCCACCACCTACATCTTCGCATGCAAGGAAGTGCGTCCGGGCAAAAAAAAAACGATTCGCCCCCCTGACAGATGGGACTCACCAGCTACATCTTCACACGCAATGAAGTGCCTGACTGCCGGGACCCACCTGGTCGAAGCGTATGTAGCGTTGTAATTCTGGTCACGAATGTGTACGTACATACTGGTCGATGTAGAGGCGCGCACGTGTCGAAGTAGAGGCATGCACATAGCATGTACACGTACATACAACGGCCAGTGTGCAGGAAAGAAAATACGGCCACGTACGTACATACGGGCGGGGTCTCAAATGCCTACTCGCGCATACGTATGGCCAGGGCTCGTGTACATGGCTAGGTCAGAACGGAGAAACTGCATCGTCGTCGTGTTCATGGGAAGGCAACGGAATGCGTCGTGTTCATCGGGATGCAACGGAATGCGTCGTGTTCATCAGGAGGCAATGGTACTCGTGGGTGCCAACCGGCTTGGACAGAACAACCGATGGAAACGAGTCCTGGAGTACCACAGAACGGAGGAAACAGCCTTGTGTCCGACCGGCCATGTTCAAAACTGGATCCTGTTCATCGGGAGGGGTCTGGTGTACCGCAAAACGGAGGAAACGGACTTGTGTTGGACCTCCTACGGTCGAAACGGGGTCCTGTTGGTCGGGAGGGGTGTGGCGTACCGCAAAATGGAGGAAACAGACTTGTGTTGGAGCGCTACGGTCGAAACGGGGGTCCTGTTCTTCGGGAGGGGTGTGGCATACCGCAAAACGGGACTCCACGGGATACTGTTCATCTCCACTGTCGACTTCCTCCAGCCTCCACGGGCTACTGCTCATCCACCGTCGACCTCCTCAAGCCTCCACCTGCGACTGTTCATCCACGGGCTCCTGTTCATCCAGCCTCCACCGCGCGCTACTCCACCGGCTACTGTTCAACCAGCCCTCTCCATGGGCTCCTGTTCAACCACCCCTCTATGGGCTACTGTTCATCCACCCCTCCACCGTCCACTGTTCATCCACCCCTCCACGGGGTTGTCCTTCTCATCCAGCCCTCCACGGGGTCATGTTCATCCAGCCCCAACCGGCTCGATCGATCGGGGTCCTATTCATCAACCCCCACTGAGAACTGTTCATCACCCCCCCCCCCCCCCCGCAACGCTCACTGTTCATCCAGAGGCAGCATCGATCGGCTTCAGTTAGTAGCAGTAGCGAAGGAATCGCTCGATCAGGTTCAGTTAATAGCCATCGATCGATCGCTCGGGTTCAGTAACGCGTAGCCTGCAGTGCAATCGCTCGGGTTCAGTTAGAGCCCAACACCTCGCAGACACATGCGTACGTGTATGAGAGAAACGCGCATCGCTCGGCCCCCATCCACCCACCATAACCGGGAACTCGCTGAAATTTTCCTCGCCCTCACCTCTACCATGGTTTTTCCTGTCATGGACGGCCCAAAGAATGTCATGCAGCTGGGTCCCCGGCTCGCCCAGGGTGAAAATCCCATTTTCTGTCATGATTTTTTGTCATAGAAGTAGAAGCCCACCACATCTATGATGATACCAGGTTTTGTCACAATTATCGTCATAGAAGTGTCATAAGTATGACAGAAAAAAAATTTGTTCTGCCCAAAATGTCACGGATGTGTCTGTTTTTGTAGTGTATCCTAAAGATATCAAAGGTATTCATAGTTTCCTTGGTCATGCTGGGTTCTATAGGAGGTTTATCAAAGAATTTTCCAAAATTTCTAGGCCTCTTATGAATCTTTTGCAAAACGATATTCCCTTTGTGTTTGATGATGATTGTTTAGAAGCCTTTGAAACACTAAATAAAGCCTTAATTACTACACATGTTGTTCAACCACCTAATTGGAACTTGCCTTTTGAGATTATGTGTGATGCTAGTGATTATGCTGTTGGTGCTATTCTAGGACAAGAGTTGATAAGAAATTGAATGTTATTCATTATGCTAGTAAAACTCTGGATAGTGCTCAACGAAATTATGCTACTACTGAAAAAGAGTTCTTAGCAGTGGTGTTTGCTTGTGATAAAGTCAGATCTTACATTGTTGATTCTAAAGTAACTGTTCACATCGATCAAGCTGCTATAAAATATCTTATGGAAAAGAAAGATGCTAAACCTAGACTCATTAGGTGGGTTCTTCTGCTACAAGAATTTGATTTGCATATCACTGACAGGAAAGGAACATAGAACCCCATAGCTGATAACTTCTCTAGGCTTGAAAATATTCTTGATGACCCACAACCTATTAATGATAGCTTTCCTGATGAACAACTAGCTGCAATAAATGTTTCTAATAGTACACCTTGGTATCCTGACTATGCTAATTATATTGTTGCTAAATACATAACACCTAGCTTCACATACCAACAAAAGAAAAAAATCTTCTATGATTTAAGACATTACTTTTGGTATAACCCACATATTTATAATGAAGGAGTAGATCATATTATTAGATGTTGTGTACCTGAGCATGAACAGGAACAATTCCTACAGAAATGTCACTCTGAAGCTTATGGAGGACATCATGCGGGAGACGGAACCGCTCATAAGGAATTGCAATCTGGTTTTTATTGCCCCACTCTCTTCAAAGATGCCCGTAAGTTTGTCTCATCTTGTGATGAATGCCAAAGAACAGGTAATATCGGTAAGCGTCAAGAAATGCCTAAGAATTATTCACTTGCTGTTGAACCATTTGATGTTTGGGGATTTGATTTCGTGGGACCTTTTCCTTCCTCTAATGGGTATACACATATTTCGGTTGCTCTTGATTATGTTACTAAGTGGGTAGAAGCTATTCCAACCAGTAGTGTTGATCACAGCACCTCTATTAAAATGCTTAAGGAAGTTATTTTCCTAAGGTTTGGAGTCCCTAGATATTTAATTAGTGATGGTTGTTCACACTTTATTCATGGTGCTTTCCGCAAAATTCTTGCTAAGTATGATGTTAACCATAGAATTGCATCACCTTATCATCTTCAGTCTAGTGGTCAAGTTGAACTTAGCAATAGGGAAATAAATCTAATCTTACAAAAGACTGTCAATAGGTCCCGGAAGAATTGGTCTAAGAAATTAGATGATGCACTTTGGGTTATAGAACAGCTTAGAAAAAATCTTATGGGTATGTCTCCATATAAAATGGTTTATGGAAAAGCTTGTCCTTTGCCTCTTGAGTTAGAACATAAAGCATATTGGGCAATTAAAGAACTCAATTATGATTTCAAACTTGCTGGTGAAAAGAGGTTATTTGATATTAGCTCATTAGATGAATGGAGAACCCAGGCTTATGAAAATGCAAAGTTATTCAAAGAAAAAGTTCAAAGATGGCATGACAAAAGAATCCAAAAGCGTGAGTTCAAAGTTGAAGAATATGTTCTTTTGTACAACTCTCGTTTCAGATTCTTTGCAGGAAAACTCCTCTCCAAATGGGAAGGACCCTATGTCATCGAGGAGGTCTATCGGTCCGGAGCTATCAAAATAAATAATGCCAAAGGAACTAGCCCAAAGGTTGTCAATGGGCAACGAATAAAACACTATATCTCAGGTACGCCCATTAATGTTGAAAGCAATATTATCCAAACTTTGACACCAGAAGAACACATAAATGAAACCTTCCAGAACACTTCAGAATCATGAAAAAAGGGAGGTACGTGATACGGTAAGTAAACGGACTCCAAAAAATCCGCAATTTTTTCAGTTTTGGAATATTTAAAAAATTAGGAAAATAATAAACTTCTAGGAAAGTGACCCTGGTGGGCACGATACACCAGGGCGCGCCTGGCATGCCAGGCATGCCCAGGTGGGTTGTGCCCACCTCGGGTACTTTCCGGACTCCGTTTTTCTTCCACTCTGTTTGTTCCCCAAGATAAAAAATCTTTATATACCGCCCGAACCTTTTGACCTCCATATCACGGAGAAATCTCTTGTTTTCTTTTCTTACTATTTTCTGTCAGATCTGTTGAGTCAGGCATCATGTCTTCTTCTCCCTTTGATCATATGGAAGAGGATGCTTGGTTGATGAAGATCGAGCTAAAGAGAGAAGACCCCATTGATGCAGCTAAGGAGGACAAGAGCAAGGAGGTCACTGGAGATCAAGTGTCAAAGGACGAGCAAGCCTTGCCTGCCGATGAGGAAGAGGAACATATCCTTAAACCCTACTATGCTCACCTTATCCCCACTGGGATTGCAACCTTCGGGATCATTGAAACGGTTCATATACAAAATAAGTATCTCACTCGTGAAAATATTCTGCATCTGGGGAACATCGCCTCCCTCCAGAGCGTCATCCAAAGATTGGAGAGTCTCTTGGTCCTTCTATTCATCACCACCACCTCCTTCTTCACCACCAAAACAAAACTGAGTATCGGGTATGGGCACTCCCCTTGGCTTTCGCCAAGCATGGGGGAGGTGCCTCAGTATCGTATCATCTCCACTATCTTTTGCCTTTACTTTCCTAGTTCGATCCATGGTTATCCTTTGCTATTAGATGAATAAAAGTTTAGTTGGATTCTTTCTTTTTGTGAGTTTGCTTAGTGATCAATCCTTGTAATCGTGTGCAAGATATATAATAAAGTTTAGTTTGAGTTTTGCCTTCTTTACTTTCTTGTTTCAATAGAAAGAAAGGAAATAAAAGAAAGAGATCATTTGCTAATCTTATGGTAAGTGATGACATTACACAAGGAAAAGTATAAGTAGAAAATTTTATTGTAGATTGGCAAACATAGCAGTGGTCAATGATGCAACTCATGAAAGAATTAATAAGGTAAGAGAAGATTCACATATAAATTACTATCCTGGAAATCTTTTATGATTGTGAACACCCATCAAAATATTATATGCCAAAATTGTTGATGTTGGACAAGGAAGACAACTAAATGATTTATGTTTGTTCATATTCACATAGAAGTTATATTGTCATAGATCCTTCAACATGTGGTGCTTGCCCCTATCTTTGCTAGCCAAAAACTCCGCACTAAGTAGAGATACTACTTGTGCATCCAAAACCATTAAACCCCAAATCTTGTTCAAGAGTCCACCATACCTGCCTATGGATTGAGTAAGATCCTTCAAGTAAGTTGTCATCGGTGCAAAAACGGTAATAAAAATTGCTTTTAAAAGTGTGAGATCATCTAGTGTAAGGGAAAATTGAGCATTGTATGAACTTGTGATGGTGAAGAATAAAAGCGATAGACTTCATAATAAAGTTTGCCATCACAAGGGGCTATATAACGTGACGTTCTCTTGCACTAAGGGGTTGAGCATACAAATAAAAAGCACATGACAACCTCTACTTCCCTCTGCGAAGGTCCTATCTTTTACTTTCATGTATTTACTTTCATTCAAGAGTCGAAGTTTTCCCCTCTATTCCTTTTATTCTTCTCCTTTGGCAAGCATAATGTGGTGAGGAAAGATCTAGGAACATATATCCAGTTGAATATGGGTAGCATGAGTTATTATTGTTGACATCACCCTTGAGGTGAGTGCGTTGGGAGGCGAAACTATAAGTCCCTATCTTTCTATGTGTCCGATTGAAACGTTTTTCTCATGTGTACACGGTGAGTATTAGAAATTTAGAAGACTAAGAGCATCTCCAACAGGCGCCGAACACGCGGCGCGCTAAAATTTGGTTTACGGCGCGCCCATCGCTAGGTTTGGTGCAGCGTGCAGTGCTGGATCCAGCAGCCGCGGTAAACTGCAGCACGCGTGCGTAGCTCCAGCACGCACGCTAAAATGCAGCGCGCGCACTCTCGCACAAACATTTTTTTGATAACTTTGTTCATAGATAAAAAAGATACATAGTAGCATAGATAAAAAAGGATAGAAAGATATTTTACATAGTTCCTGAAGCATAGATAGATAGAACTACGGTGCAACTTGATAACACTACGGTGCAACTAAAAACCTACTCCCAACCGTCATCATCATCACCATCATCATCATCATCCTCGGTGGTGTTGTCCGAGGTATCGGGCCACATGTCATCCCAACGGTCATCATTAGGGGAGAAGATCAACGTCCCGCCTGCCTCGATGATATCGCACTGCGATAAGGCCAGTGCCTTGCACCGACGCCTGTCGGCACACTCTGCGCGGTGCCTTGCCGTCCTCTCTGCCCAGAAGGCATTCTCGGCGGTGACGTCCTTTGGGTGGCATCGACGCCACTCTGCCATGGCTCGCTCGTCCTCCTCGGCGACGAGGAGGCGGCGCTGCAGCCGAACATAGTCCCCACGGTCCTAGTCCGTGATCAGACGAGGCGGAGGGGCGACGCGCTGCGCCTGCTCGCGCGTGTAGACATTTCAGAAGTTCATCTGCAACGGCGGCCTCTCCAAGCGCCACGCTGCCACTTTGTATGCGTGGGCCGCCTTGTGCGTGGTCCAGAACAAGCCGAGGCCGAGCCGGACATCACTGGACCAGATCTCGGCGGAGTACCAGCCGTTGGGGCTCTCGGGGACACCGCCATAGCCTGAAGATCCCCGGCGGTGCGGCGGCATGGTGGCGCGGTGGTGGAAGGGGTGCTGTAAGTGGCGAGAAAGCATGGAAGCGGCGAGGTGGTGAGGGGAAGGGCGTGTGGTAGTGTGGTGGAGCATGTGGCGAGCGCCGCATTTTATAGGCGCACACGAAGTGGCGCGCCAAATCTACCGCGCCAGCTGCCGCTTTCTCCCGTGCGCGCTAGTTTGCCACCACCGCTGGAGCGCGCAAAAACGGGATGCGCGCGCTAATAGCCTAGTTTACCCCGCGCGCGCGTCTTTTGGCGCGGCTGTTGGAGATGCTCTAAATGATGGTTGAGTATGTGCACTTGCCTAAAGGCTCCGATATGTGGCACTTGCTGAAAAGATGATGAATTGTTGCAAAGTTGACTAAGAACGTAGTTTGTTGGTTTCTAATAGTGTTTATGCTTTATATTTCAATGTTGTGATGAATTTTCACTTGTTCATGAGAAGTCTATGATAAAATTTGTGTGATAAAAGTATTATGTTAAAGTTTGTTGCTGTTATAATAAGTCACATGATGCTGCTACATCTGTATTTGTGTTTTTATCGACACCTCTCTCTCTCTAAGCATGTGGACATGTTTTTCGATTTCGGTTCGCTTGAGGACAAGAGAGGTCTAAGCTTGGGGGAATTGATACGTCTATTTTGCATCATGTTTTCCTACTTTTATTTATATTGTTTTACTGTATAATAATGCTTTTTAGAGTAATTCTAATGCCTTTTCTCTCATAACATGCAAGGTATGCACAAAGGGGGAGAATTCTTGCAGCTGGAAATCTGGACCTGAAAAAAGCTATGTCAAGCTACCTATTCTGCACAACTCCAAATTAGCTGAAACATCCCGAGGATTTTTTATGGAATATTTAAGAATTATTGGAGCAAATAAGCACCAAAGGGGGGCCACCAGGTGGGCACAACCCACCTGGGCGCGCTAGGAGGCCCAGGCGCGCCCTGGTGGGTGCTTGATGTCTACTATGCAACCTTCTTCTTGTACATGTTGTTGGGCCTGCAAGTGCACAGGTTTGTAGGATAGTATCAAATTTCCCTCAAGTGGATGACCTAAGGTTTATCAATCCGTAGGAGGCGTAGGATGAAGATGGTCTCTCTCAAGCAACCCTGCAACCAAATAAGAAAGAGTCTCTTGTGTCCCCAACACACCCAATACAATGGTAAATTGTATAGGTGCACTAGTTCGGCGAAGAGATGGTGATACAAGTGCAAAATAGATAGTAGATAAAGGTTTTTGTAATCTGAAAATATAAAAACAGCAAGGTAACAAGTGGTAAAAGTGAGCGTAAACGGTATTGCAATGATAGGAAACAAGGCCTAGGGTTCATATTTTCACTAGTGCAAGTTCTCTCAACAATAATAACATAGATAGATCATATAACAAGCCCTCAACATGCAACAAAGAGTCACTCCAAAGCCTCTAATAGCGGAGAACAAACGTAGAGATTATGGTAGGGTACGAAACCACCTCAAAGTTATTCTTTCGGATCAATCTATAAAAGAGTTCGTACTAGAATAACACCTTAAGATACAAATCAACCAAAACCCTAATGTCACCTAGATAATCCATTATCACCTCAAGTATCCGTGGGCATGATTATACGATATGCATCACACAATCTCAGATTCATCCAACCAACATAAAAGTACTTCAAAGAGGGCCCCAAAGATTCTATCGGAGAGTCAAGAATGTGTGCCAACCCCTATGCATAGGTTCCCAATGTCACGAAACCCGCAAGTTGATCACCAAAACATACATCAAGTGGAACATGATATCCCATTGTCACCACAGATAATCACGGCAAGACATACATCAAGTTTTCTCATAAAAGACTCAATCCGATAAGATAACTTCAAAGGGGAAACTCAATTCATCACAAGAGAGTAGAGGGGGAGAAACATCATAAGATGCAACTACAATAACAAAGCTCGGGATACATCAAGATCGTGCCATAGAGGAAACACGAGAGAGAACACGAGAGAGAGAGGTCAAACACATAGCTACTAGTACATACCCTCAGCCCCGAGGGTGAACTACTCCCTCCTCGTCATGGATAGCGCCGGGATGATGAAGATGGCCACCGGTGATGGGATCCCCCTCCGGCAGGGCACCGGAACGGGCTCCCGAGAGGTTTTTGGTGGCTACAGAGGCTTGCAGCGGCGGAACTCCCGATCTATCTTCTGTTCTGGAAGTTTTAGGGTATGAGAGTATATATGGGTGCAGGGGTACGTCGGAGGAGCTATGGGGGGCCCACGAGGAAGGGGGCACGCCCGGGGAGGATGGGTGCGCCCCCCACCCTCGTGTGCAGCCCGTATCTCCCCTGACGTGCACTCCAAGTTCCCTGGGTTGCTTTCCTTCCAAAAATAACTTCTCCAATTGATTTTGTTCCGTTTTGACTCCGTCTGATATTCCTTTTCCCCGAAACACTGAAATAGGCATAAAACAGCAAATCTGGGCTGGGCCTCCGGTTAATAGGTTAGTCCCCAAAATAATATAAAAGTGGATAATAAAGCCCAATATTGCCTAAAACGGTAGATAATATAGCATGGAGCAATCAAAAATTATAGATACATTGGAGACATATCAGTGCTGCCCTCCTCGACCGACCTCTGGTGCCCCTCTTGTGGTATATAAATCATTTTGACCTAGAAAAATAAGGAGAGGACTTTCGGGACGAAGCGCCTATGCCTCGAGGCAGAACTTGGGCAGGAGCACTTTTGCCCTTTGGCGGAGCGATTCCACCAGGGGAACTTCCCTCACGGAGGGGGAAATCATTGTCATCATCATCACCAACAACTCTCCCATCTTGGGGAGGGCTATCTTCATCAACATCTTCAATAGCTCCAACTCCTCTCAAACCCTGGTTCAGCTCTTGTGTTCAATCTTTGTACCAAAACTTTAGATTGGTGCTTGTGGGTGACTAGTAGTGTTGATTGCATCTTGTAGTTGATTACTATACCGTTTATTTGGAGGAAGATTATATGTTCAGATCCATTATGCTATTTAATACCCCTTTGATCTTGAGCATGATCATCATTTATGAGTAGTTACTTTCGTTCTTGAGGTCAGGGGAGAAATCATGTTGCAAGTAATCATGTGAACTTGATATGTGTTCGATATTTTGATGATATGTATGTTGTCATTCTCTTAGTGGTGTCATGTGGACGTCGACTACATGACACTTCACCATATTTGGGCCTAAGGGAATGCATTGTGGAGTAGTTATTAGATGGTGGGTTGCGAGAGTGACAGAAGCTTAAACTCCAGTTTATGCGCTATACCGTTAGGGACCGATTGGATCCAAAAGTTTAATGCTATGGTTAGAATTTATTCTTAATACTCTTCTCGTAGTTGCGGATGCTTGCGAGAGGGCTAATCATAAGTCGGAGGTTTGTTCAAGTAAAAACAGTGCCTAAGCACCGGTCCACCCACATATCAAATTATCAAAGTAGCGAACACGAATTAAGCCAACATGATGAAAGTGACTAGATGAAATTCCCATGTACCCTCAATAACATTTTGCTTATCATAAGAGACAATTTTGGCCTGTCCATTGCCTCAAAAGGATTGGGCTACCTAGCTGCACTTTTGTTACTACTATCGTTACTTGCTCGTTACAAATTATCTTGCTATCAAACTACTCCGCTACTTACAATTTTAGCACTTGCAGGCATTACCTTGCTGAAAACTACTTGTCATTTCCTTCTGCTCCTCATTGGGTTCGACACTCTTACTTATCGAAAAGGCTACAATTGACCCCATATAATTGTGGGTTATCATGAAATAGTAGGGGTAGCGAGGCACATATTTTATTGTTCTCATCAAGGATGAAAAGATGGGGTTTACATCATATTGCTTGAGTTTCTCCCTCCACATCATGTCATCTTACTTAAGGCGTTACTCCGTTCTTATGAACTTAATACTCTAGATGCATGCTGGATAGGTGTCGATGTGTGGAGTAATAGTAGTACATGCAGGTAGGAGTCGCTCTACTTATATTCATGATCATTGCCTTAGATATCGTCATAACTTTGCACTTTTCTATCAATTTCTCAACAGTAATTTGTTTACCCATCGTATGCTTTCTTCAAGAGAGAAGCCTCTAGCGAAACCTATGGCCCCCGGGTCTATTTTCCAGTATATAATTTCATATCTATAAACAAAACACACAAAAATACCTCATTGAGTTTTATTTATTTTTACTTTGTTTTATGTTTTAGTAATCTTTTATATCTATCTCTATTCGATCTCATCCTTGCAACTGGCGGTGAAGGGATTGACAACCCCTTTATCGCGTTGGGTGCAAGTGTTTGATTGTTTGTGCAGGTGCATAGATTGGAGACTTGCTTGTACCTCCTACTGGATTGATACCTTGGTTCTCAAACTGAGGGAAATACTTATCTCTACTTTGATGCATCAGCCTTTCCTCTTCAAGGGAAAAACCAATGCAAGCTCAAGAAGCAGCTGGAAGAATTTCTCGCTCCGTTGCCGGGCAGGTTCTACATCAAACCAACCAAGTACCCATCATAAACTCTCATCTCTTGCATTACATTATCTGCCATTTGCCTCTCATTTTCCTCTCCCCCACTTCTAAAACGTTTTCAGATAAACACAAAAATATTTGCCTTTTTATTTGCCTTTCTTTCCTCCGTATGTTTGTTTGCTTTTTGGTTGTTTCTGTGCTAGATTGGTTTCTTGCCACCATGTCTGAATCTGGGGAGGGCATCATCGAAAGGGATAGTAGTAATCTTGAGGGAAACCTTGATGACTTTGCTAATATTGAACCTCATGAAGAACCCACTATCATACATACTAAAAAAATCTGCGTGGGTAGTGGTAATATTATTAGAAAAGGGGTTATCCAAGATTTCTTTACTTGCGTCGGTACGATACCCTTGCTAGGAAGATCAATCCTTAATAAAACTAATTGCCTAGCGGATGCAATATCTTTTTTTATGATTGAGCTTGAAAGACAATTTATTCACATGCATCTGTGTATACAAAGGATTTTCCTAGTTCTCTAATTTTCATCATCCTTCCATTAAACGTGTTCCCACCATATTCCTAGCTCATGAATTTAGATTTATTTTAAAACAAGCGGGTGAAATATTTGCTCACTATATTATCAATGGTGGTTTTCCTCTCATATAGGACATCCTTTTTAATCAAGAAGAAATAATGAGATTGCAATCTCCTGATTATGTTGCTTATAATGCAAACTTGAGAAAGAAGGTTCCTCCCGATGTTTTAATTGTCGAGATTTCTGAACACAATGACAATTTTGCTATACAAAATAATGGATATTGGTTTGTGCTTAGAGATAGATTAAGATAATTCACTCAAAGGAATGTTTATAATGAAGAAATAATTATCAAATACAAAGGGCCGAAGGAGGAACCTATTCCGCCCAAACTTGTTCTTGTAGATCCATACCCTATCAAATTTAGTCCCTTTGATTATTTTTGCTTGCGACAAACAAAGCTTGCTGCCGAGAGGAGGGAGTATGAGATGAGCATGGATGATCTCCATCACTTATATTACAACACCTAGATCTGTTGCAATATGCCTAGCTAGGGGCGTTTAACAATAACGCTTTGTTGGGAGGCAACCCAATTTTATTTTTGTTTTTACTTTTTTGCTCATGTTTTCCAATAAATATATCTTCGAGCCACAGGTTAGAGGTGTTTAAATGTTTTAAATTAGTGTTCGTTCCAAGTAAGATCTTTGGAATGATTTGGAAGATAGTTGATTTGATCTTGCTGAAAAACAGAAAATTTTGCATCCAGTAGCAAAAAAATTATAATTCACTGGAACGTGATCTGGTGCTGAAATTATTACACAAGATTGATATACAAATTTCCTAAGTTGTACCAATTTTTCAGAATTTCGGAGTTACATAAGTATACGAAGTTTCCTTATTACTATAGATATTTCTGTTTTAGACAGATTCTGTTTTCTTTGTGTTGTTTGCTTATTTTGATGAATCTATGGGTATTATCGGGGGGTATGAACCATGGGGAAGTTGGAATACATTAGATATAACACCATTATAAATTTAGAATGAGTTCACAATAGTACCTAAAGGGGTTATTTGGTTTTCTTATACTAACGGAGCTTATGAGTTTTCTGTTGAGTTTTGTGTTGTGAAGTTTTCAAGTTTTCAGTAAATATTTGATGGACAACGGAATAAGGAGTGGCAAGAGCCTAAGCTTGGGGATTCTGAAGGCACCCCATGGTAATATTCAAGGACAACCAAGCATCTAATCTTGGGGATGCCCCGGATGGCAACCCCTCTTTCGTCTTCAATCCATCGGTAAATTCACTTGAGGCTATATTTTTATTCACCACATGATATGTGTTTTGCTCGGAGCGTCTTGTATTGTATGAGTCTTTGCGTTTTAGTTTGCTACAATCATCCTTGATGTACACACCTTTTGAGAGGGGCATGCATTAATCTTGAATTTACTATAATACTCTATGTGCTTCACTTATAGCTTTTGAGCTAGGCAGTTTGCTCTAGTGCTTCACTTATATCTTTTTAGAGCACAATGGTGGCTTTATTTTATAGAAATTCAGGAACTCTCATGCTCCACTTATATTATTTTGAGAGTTTTTATACAGCGCAGTAATTTTCTTAGGTTATGAATTTAGTCCTAATATGATGGGCATGCAAAAGTAATATAATAAAAACTTTCATATAAAGAGCATTGGATATATGAGAACTTTCATTCCTTGCATTTTTTGAGATATAAAGATGGTGATATTAGATTCATGCTACTGAGAAATTGTGGATTGGTAGAAATACTTGTGTTAAAGTTTGTGATTGTCGTAGCATGCACGTAAGGTGAACCATTATCTGATGAAGTCGGAGCATGATTTATTTTTTGATTACCATCCTTTTTGTGGAGGTCGGGATCGCGCAATGGTTAACTCCTACCAACCCTTCCCCTAGAGCATGTGTATTAGTACTTTGTTTCGATGGCTAATGGACTTCAGCAATAAGCATGTGAGTCCTTTATGACTAATGTTGAGTCCATGGATTATACGCACTCTCACCCTTCCACCATTGCGAGCCTCTCCAGTACTGCGCAACATTCACCAGTGCATTAAACCCAACATATACCCTTTCTCAAAACAGCCACCATACCTTCCTATTATGGCATTTCCATAGCCATTCCAAGATATAAATCCATGCAACTTCCACTGTTCCGTTTATTTTGACACACACCAACATTGGCATATTGTTCTCATATGCATGATTCATTCTTATAAATTCATATATTTGTTCTAGCATTGAGTTGTAAGTAAATAGAAGTGTGATGATCATCATTATTAGAGCATTGTCCCATCTGAGGAAAGGATGATGGAAGCTATGATTTCCTCACAAGTTGGGATGAGTCTCTAGACTTCAAAGAAAATAAAAGAGGTCAAAGAAGCCCAAATAAAAAAAGAGGACAAAGAAGCCCAAACAAAAAGAAAAAAAAGAAAAAATGAGAAAAAAATGGGAGAAAAAGAGAGAAGGGACAAGGTTACTATACTTTTTCCACACTTGTGCTTCAAAGTAGCACCATGATTTTCATGATAGAGAGTACCCTATTTTTTCACTTTCATATATCAGTGGGAATTTTTTATTATATAACTTGTTTTGTATATTCCAATGATGGGCTTCCTCAAAGTGCCCTAGATCTTCGTGACCAAGCAAGTTGGATGCACACCCACTTAGTTTCTTTTCTTGAGATAGCTCTAGTGCATCCGTTGCATGGCAATCCATACTCACTTGCATCGATATCAATTGATGGGCATCTCCATAGCAAATTAATTTGCCTAGTTGATGTGAGACTTTCTCCTTCTTTTTGTCTTCTCAACAACCACCATATTCTATTCCACCTATAGTGCTATATCCATGGCTCACACTCATATATTGCGTGAAAATTGAAAATTTTGAGAACATAAAAGTGTGAACAATTGCTTGGCTAACAGCGGGATTGTGCATGATAAAATACTTTGTGCGGTGAAGATGGAACATAGCCAGACCATATGATTTTGTAGGGATAACTTTCTTCGGCCATGCTATTTTGAGAAGACATGATTGCTTTATTAGTAGGCTCGAAGTTATTGTTTTTATGTAAATATTAAACTTTTGTTTTGAATCTTACGGATCTGAACATTCATGCCCTAATGAACAAGATTACAATTATAAATATGTAGGTAGCTTTCCACATCAAAAATTCTGTATTTATCATTTACCTACTCAAGGACGAGCAGGAATTAAGCTTGGGGATGCTTGATATGTCTCCAACGTATCTATAGTTTTGGATGTTTTATATGTATTAATATACTATTTATTTCATTTTTTGGGACTAACATATTAACCTAGCGCCCAGTGCCAATTGCCGTTTTTTTCCTTATTTTTGGCTTTTTCATAAAGGAATATTAACTGGAGTCCAAACGGAATAAAACTTTCGCGATGATTTTTCTTGGACCAGAAGACACCCACGTAGCTTGGAGAGGGGCCAGAGGAGTCCCGAGGAGCCCACAAGCCCTCGGGGCGCGCCCTAGGGGGCGCCCCTGGCTTGTGGCCCCCTTGTGAATCCCCCAACCCTAATTGTTAGAAGGGAGAGAGGGATTTGGTGGAATAGTCGATGTATTGCTTGAGCCTCGTGGGCATATAAATAGGAGTACAATGATCTACTTGGAGTACAAGACAAGCCAGAACAAATCCTAGTCTATCTCGTCTTTCCTAATAATCACGATACTCAACATCCACCCGCAGTCACAACGGTAGCGATGCAGATGGTGAGACTAGAGAAGAATCCGAAGGCAAGCCGACAGATACACCCCCCACAGTCGTAACGGTCGATGCATCGTAGAGTCGTGGCTGGAGTGGAAACTGGTGAGGTTGCTCAAACAAGCGATATCCCTTTGTGTCGTTTGTCGATGTAGCCGAGAGCATGGGTGGTGTAGCCGTGGTCGAGGTAGCCGTGCGTAGAATGTCAGGGTCGATGTCGAGTCGGGGTAGCCGGTGTCGATGAAGTCGCCGTGGAGCCGCATGTGCAAGGAGGCGCTGAGTTAGTCATGGGTGCAGTGGTATCGAAGTAGTGGTGCGCTAGGAAGTAGATGATGTTGACGACGCGTCGCGCCAGGGTTGCCAACCCCGGGGACACATCATAGACGAAGGCACGCGTCGGTGTTGCCAGCACCGGGCATGCGTAGATGGACGAGGACGAAGTTGGCGAAGCACTGCACCAGGCTTGCCAGGCGTGGGGACACGTCGTGGACGAAGACACGCGGCGGTGTTGCCAACATCGGGCATGCGTAGTCTGGGACCTGCACGAACTGTACGCCATGTCGAAGAAGTCGAAGAGGCCAGCAGAGAAGGACTCGACGACGGTTGCGGCGCCAATCGAGGACCAATGTCGCCCGCGATTGTCGGAGTAGATGAAGCGGTCGGGGTAGATAACGGTGATGCTGGCGATGGCCTGGTGCTGGACAAAGACGAAGGGGGTGGAAGGGCGGTTGTGGCGGCTACCGGGGTAGCGGCGGCGGGGGCGGAAGAAGAGCGGCAGCGGCGGCCTGACGGCGGCGACGACGGCTAGGTTAGGCGCGC
This sequence comes from Triticum timopheevii, assembly GCA_963921465.1. NCBI lineage: Eukaryota > Viridiplantae > Streptophyta > Magnoliopsida > Poales > Poaceae > Triticum > Triticum timopheevii. The sequence goes on along the minus strand of OY997264.1, from coordinate 437,545,186 downwards.
GGCGACGATGCTCGAAATAGGCGAAGAACCCTGACAGCATGAAGACCGGCGTGGACGGTGGCATTTCTTTCCAAGTGAGACGACGCGACGCATACCACAGGAAGTCGACTCGCGGGGACGGCAAAGTGGACGGCGGGCCGCGGCACTACGGCCCAAAGGGGCGACGCAGCGGCGGCGGGCAGGTCGGGGCGACAGCAGGAAGACCTCGGGGCGGCGGCGGGGACCGCGGGCCGCGGCGCTACGACCCAAAGGGGCGGTGCAGCGGCGGAGCGCGGGTCGGTGCAACCGCGGGGATGGCCTCGAGGCGGCGGCTGGGACCGCGTATCGCGGCACTACGACCCGTAGGGGCGACGCAGCGGCGACGCGTGAGTCGATGCAGCCGCGAGGAGAACCATGGGGCAATGGCACTGCAGCCAGACGGGGCAATGCAATGGCAGCCCGTTGCTCGATCGGTGGAGGGGCACGCTGAACTCGAGGAAGACCTTCATAGGACCTGCGGAGGCACGCATAACCGACAGGCCAGCTCGGTCGCACGATGTAGATGAGGCGGATCGCGGCGGGTGAACAAGCCGGTCGCGCGCGAGGTCGGGGACGCCGCTCAGTGGAGGCGGGATGGTGGTGGAGTCCAAGATGAGGCCGACGACGACGGACGGCGTGGGACGTTGTGCGGACGAGCTTGTTAGCTCCGGCACCCGGGCTGCCACAGCAGCGCTGCCGCTCGGGCAGCAAGGCCCGACCGACCAACGGAGCAGCGGCGCCCGGTTGAGGCAGCCAACGAGCCTGATGTAGCTATCCCGACGCAGTGGAGGACGAGGCTGGCAAGGTAAACTGCCGGGCCGCCGTGCAGACGCGGCGGAGGCGGGTGGCGTCGATCGATTGTCGGGCCGACACGCGAGCGGCGGCTATGATTGGCCGCGTATGGCGCGAGGCCGCCAGGTGTAGGCGATGCAGGTGTCCCGGTCGAAGCAGAGCAGTGACGGCCGGCGCAAGTAGCTGGTCGGTCGCGCTGGTATCAGAGTAGAGGCGCGGGGTGTCGACGGCGGTGGCGGGCGACGCAAACCGATAAAGCATATATCGGAAAACCAAAAAGAAAAACGCCGATCAAAACGACCAGTGAGAGGGCGAAAAAACCCGGAGCAAGGGCTCAGGAAAAAGACTCTCTAGGGCAGCCGGCCAACACGATCGGCGGACGAACCGTATGTATGGGCGGTGCGGCCCCCGGCGGCGGTCATGGAGGCCGACCGCCCCGGTGGCGGTGCACGGGTGCGGAAGCGGTGACAGCTCGGCTTTAGGATCGAGATAAGGCTGATAACATGTTAGAAGGGAGAGAGGGATTTAGTGGAATAGTCGATGTATTGCTTGAGCCCCGTGGGCATATAAATAGGACTACAATGATCTACTTGGAGTACAAGACAAGCCAGAACAAATCCTAGTCTATCTCATCTTCACTAATAATCACGATACTCAACACTAATCTTAGCACTATAAATTCCTAAATTTTCCCAAACCATCAGAAACATCGACCAAAATACTTTTCCGCCGCCGCAAGCCTCTGTTCCCGTGAGATCACATCTTGGGGCTTTTTCCGGTGATCTACCGGGGGGATTCGATCACGAAGGGCCACTACATCAACCTTGCTGCCCAACCGATGATGCATGAGTAATTTAGCACATACCTACAGGTCCATAGCTAGTAGCTAGATGGCTTCTTCTCTCTCTTTGATCTTCAATACAATGTTCTTGGAGTTCTATCTGATGTAATACATTTTTGCGGTGTGTTTGTTGGGATCCGATGAATTGTGGATTTATGATCAGATTATCTAAGAATATTATTAGAGTCTTCTCTGAACTCTTTTATGCATGATTAATATATCTTTGTACTTCTCTTCGAACTATCGATTTGGTTTGGCCAACTAGATTGGTTTTTCTTGCAATGGGAGAGGTGCTTAGTTTTGGGTTCAATCTTGCGGTGTCCTCCCCCAGTGACTTAGTAGGGGTAGCAAGGCACGTATTTTAGTGTTGCCATCAAGGATAAAAAGATGGGGTTTACATCATATTTCTTGAGTTTGTCCCACTACATCATGCCATCTTACTTAAGGTGTTACTCCGTTCTTATGAACTTAATACTCTAGATGCATGCTGGATAGCGGTCGATGTGTGGAGTAATAGTAGTAGACGTAGGCAGGAGTCGGTCTACTTATCACAGTCGTGATGCCTATATTCATGATCATTGCCTTAGATATCGTCATAACTTTGCGATTTTCTATCAATTGCTCAATAGTAATTTGTTTACCCGCTGTATGCTTTCTTTAAGAGAGAAGCCTCTAGTGAAACCTATGGCCCCCAGTCTATTTTCCATCATAATTTTCAGATCTATAAACCAAAAACCAAAAAATACCTCGCTGAGTTTTATTTACTTTTACTTTGTTTTATGTTTTATTAATCTTTTATATCTATCTCTATGAGATCTCATCCTTGCAAGTCACCGTGAATGGACTGACAACCCCTTTATCGTGTTGGATGCAAGTGTTTGATTTTTTGTGCAGGTGCATAGATTGGAGACTTTCTTGTACCTCCTACTGGATTGATACCTTGGTTCTCAAACTGAGGGAAATACATCTCTACTTTGATGCATCACCCTTTCCTCTTCAAGGTAAAAACCAATGCAAGCTCAAGAAGTAACAGGAAGAATTTCTGGCGGCTTTGCCGGGGGGGTTCTACATCAAGCCTGCCAAGTACCCATCATAAACTCTCATCTCTTGCATTACATTATTTTCCATTTGCCTCTTGTTTTCCTGTCCCCCACTTCTAAAATGTTTTCAGATAAACACAAAAATATTTGCCTTTTTATTCGCCTTTCTTTCGTCCGTATTTGGTTTGCTTTTTGGTTGCTTGCATGATAGATTAGTTTCTTTCCACCATGTATGAATCTGGGGAGGGCATCATTGAAAGGGATAGTAGTAATCTTGAGGGAAACCTTGACGACTTTGCTAATACTGATCCTCCTGAAGAACCCACAATCATACATACTAAAAAATTCCACGTGGGTAGTGGTAATATTATTGGAAAAGGGGTTATACAAGATTTCTTTACTTGTGTCGGTACGATACCCATGCCAGGAGGATCAATCCTTTATAAAACTAATAGACTAGCGGATGCAATATATTTGCTTGTGATTGAGATTGAAAGACAATTTATTCACATGCATCCGTGTATATAAAGGATTTTCCTAGTTCTCTAATTTTCATCATCCTTCCGTTAAACGTGTTGCCACCATATTCCTAGCTCATGAGTTTACATTTATTTTAAAAGAAGCGGGTGAAATATTTGCTCGTTATAATATCAATGGTGGATGTCCTCCCATAGAGGAGATCCTTTTTAATCAAGAAGAAATAATGAGATTGCAATCTCCTGATTATGCTGCTTATAACTAAAACTTCAGAAAGAAGTACCTCCCGATGTTTTAGTTGATAAGATTTCTGAGCACAATGAAAATTTTGCTATACAAAATAACGGATATGGGTTTGTGCTAAGAGATAGATTAAGAGAATTCACTCAAAGGAATGTTTATAATGAACAAATAATTATCAAATACAAAGGGCCGAAGAAGGAACCTATTCCTCCCAAACTTGTTCTTATATATAGATCCATACCATATCAAATTTAGTCCCTTTGATTATTTTTGCTTGCCACAAAGAAAGCTTGCAGACGAGAGGAGGGAGTATGAGATGAACATGTGTGATCTCCCTCACTTCTATTACAACACCTAGATCTATTGCAATATGCCTAGCTAGGGGCGTTAAACAATAGCGTTTGTTGGGAGGCAACCCAATTTTATTTTTGTTTTTACTTTTTTGCTCCTGTTTCCAATAAATATATCTTCTTGCTACTGGTTCAAGGTGTTTTCATGTTTTAAATTAGTGTTCGTTCCAAGTAAGACCTTTTGAATGATTTGGAAGATACTTGATTTGATATTGCTGAAAAATAGAAACTTTCGCGTCCAGTAGCAGAATTTTGATAATTCACAGGAATGTGATCTGGTGCTGAACTTTTTACACAATATTTATATACAAATTTCCTAAGTTGTACCAATTTTTCAGAATTTTGGAGTTACATAAGTATTTGAAGTTTCCTGATTACTATAGACTATTCTGTTTTAGGCAGATTTTGTTTTCTTTGTGTTGTTTGCTTATTTTGATGAATCTATGCGTAGTATCAGGGGGTATGAACCATGGAGGAGTTGGAATACAGTAGATATAACACCATTATAAATTTAGAATGAGTTCACAATAGTATCTAAAGTGGTGATTTGCTTTTCTTATACTAACGGAGCTTATGAGTTTTCTGTTGAGTTTTGTGTTGAGAAGTTTTCAAGTTTTGGGTAAAGATTTGATGGACAGCGGAATAAGGAGTGGCAAGAGCCTAAGCTTGGCGATTCCGAAGGCACCCCAAGGTAATATTCAAGGAAAACCAAGCATCTAAGCTTGGGGATGCCCTGGATGGCATCCCCTCTTTCGTCTTCAATCCATTAGTAAATTTACTAGAGGCTATATTTTTATTGACAACATGATATGTGTTTTGCTTGGAGCGTCTTGTATGATATGAGTCTTTGCTTTTTAGTTTGCCACAATAATCCTTGATGTAAATCCCGTTTGAGAGGGATGGCATTAATCATGAATTTATTAGAATACTCTATGTGCTTCACTTATACCTTTTTGAGCTAGGCAGTTTGCTCTAGTCCTTCACTTATATCTTTTTAGAGCACGACGGTGGCTTTATTTTATAGAAATTGATGAACTCTCATGCTTCACTTATATTTTTTGAGAGTTTTTAGACAGCGTTGTAATTTTCTTAGGTCATGAATTTAGTCCTAATATGATGGGCACCCAAAAGGTATATAATAAAAACTTTCATATAAAGAGCATTGAATATATGAGAACTTTCATTCCTTGCATTTGTTTTGAGATATAAAGATGGTGATATTAGAGTCATGCTAGTTAGTAATTGTGGATTGGTAGAAATACTTGTGTTAAAGTTTGTGATTCCTGTAGCATGATTGTAAGGTGAACCGTTATGTGATGAAGTCGGAGCATGATTTATTTTTTGATTGCCATCCTTTTTGGGGAGGTCGGGATCACGCGATGGTTAACTCCTACCAACCCTTACCCTAGGAGCATGCGCATTAGTACTTTGTTTCAATGGCTAATAGAATTTTGCAATAAGTATGTGAGTTCTTTATGACTAATGTTGAGTTCATGGATTATACGCACTCTCACCCTTACACCATTGCTAGCCTCTCTAGTACCGCGCAAATTTTGCCAGTGCATTAAACCCAACATACCCTTCCTCACAACAGCCACCACACCTAACTATTATGGCATTTCCATAGTGATTCCAAGATATATTGCCATGCAACTTCCACCGTTCCATTTATTATGACACACACCAACATTGTCATATTGTTCTCATATGCATGAGGCACTCATATAGAGTCATATTTTTTCCTAGCATTGCATTGTCAGTAAATAGAAGTGTGATGATCATTATTATTAGAGCATTGTCCCCTGTGAGGAAAGGATGATGGAAGCTATGATTCCCTCACAATTTGGGATGGGTCTCTGGACTTCAAAGAAAATAAAAGAGGTCAAAGAATCCAAAATAAAAAACAGGACAAAGAAGCCCAAACAAAAATAAAAAAGGAGAAAAGGAGAAAAAATTAGAAAAAATGGGAGAAAAAGAGAGAAGGGACAATGTTTCTATCCTTTTTCCACACTTGTGCTTCAAAGTAGCACCATGATCTTCATGATAGAGAGTCTCCTATTTTTTCAATTTCATATACCAGTGGGAATTTTCATTATATAACTTGGCTTGTATATTCCAATGATTGTCTTCCTCAAAGTGCCATAGGTCTTCGTGAGCAAGCAAGTTGAATGGACACCCACTTAGTTTCCTTTTTTGAGCTAGCTCTAGTGCATCCATTGCATGGCAATACCTACTCACTTGCATCGATTTCAATTGATGGGCATCTCCATAGCAAATTAATTTGACTAGTTGATGTGAGACTTTATCCTTCTTCTTCTCTTCACCACAACCACCATATTATACTCCACCTATAGTGCTATATCCAAGGCTCACTGATACGTCTCCAACGTATCTATAATTTTTTATTGTTCCATGCTACCATATTATCCATCTTGGATGTTTTATATGCATGTATATGCTATTTTATATGATTTTTGGGACTAACCTATTAACCTAGAGCCCAGTGCCAGTTTCTGTTTTTTTCCTTGTTTTTGAGTTTTGCAGAAAAGGAATATCAAATGGAGTCCAATTGACCTGAAAATTTACGGAGATTGTTTTTGGACTAGAAGAAGCCCACGGAGCATCGGAGATTGACCAGAAGAGTCCCGAAGCAACCACGAGGGTGGAGGACGCGCCCTACCCCCTGGGCTCGCCCCCTACCTCGTGGCTGACTTGGGGATCACCCTGACTTTCCCCCAACACCAACACCTCTTATATATGCCCAAACTTCCAGAACAGAACCAAGATCGGGAGTTCCGCCACCGCAAGCCTCTATAGCCACCAAAAACCAATTGGGACCCTGTTCCGGCACCCTGCTTGGCTAACACCGGGGTTGTGCATGATGAAATACTTTGTGTGGTGAAGATGGAACATAGCCAGACCATATGATTTTGTAGGGATAACTTTCTTTGGCCATGTTATTTTGAGAAGACATGATTGCTTTATTAGTATGCTTGAAGTATTATTGCTTTTAAGTCAATATTAAACTTTTCTTTTGAATCTTATGGATCTGAACATTCATGCCATAATGCTCAAGATTACATTGATAAATATGTTAGGTAGCATTCCACATCAAAAATTCTGTTTTTATCATTTACATACTCGAGGACGAGTAGGAATTAAGCTGGGGGATCCTTGATACGTCAACAACGTATCTATAATTTTGGATGTCTTATATGTATTAATATAACATTTATATCATTTTTTGGGACTAACCTATTAACCTAGTGTCCAGTGTTAGCTGTTGTTTTTCCCTTGTTTTTGGCTTTTTCAAAAAGGAATATCAAACGGAGTCCAAATGGAATAGAACTTTCACAACAATTTTTCCTGGACCAGAAGACAGACATGTAGCTTGGAGAGGGGACCAGAGGAGTCCCGAGGAGCCCACAAGCCCTCAGGGTGCGCCCTAGGGGGCGCACACCTGGCTTGTGGCCCCCTCGGTAGTCCCCCAACCCTAATCTTTGCACTATAAATTTCCAAATATTACCAAACCATCAGAAGCGTCCACCAAAATACTTTTCTGCCACCGCAAGCCTCTGTTCCCGTGAGATCACATCTTGGGGCCTTTTTCGGCGATCTACCCGGGGGATTCGATCACGAAGGGCCTCTACATCAACCTTGTTGCCCTACCGATGATGCATGAGTAATTTACCACAGACCTACAGGTCCATAGCTAGTAGTTAGATGGCTTCTTCTCTCTCTTTGATCTTCAATACAATGTTCTTGGAGTTCTATCTGATGTAAATTTTTTTGCGGTGTGATTGTTGAGATCCGATGAATTGTGGATTTATGATGAGATTATCTAAGAATATTATTTGAGTCTTCTCTGAACTATTTTATGCATGATTAGGATATCTTTGTATTTCTCTTGGAACTATCGATTTTGTTTGGCCCACTAGATTGGTTTTTCTTGCAATGGGAGAGGTGCTTAGTTTTGGGTTCAATCTTGTGGTGTCCTCATCCAATGACATAGTAGGGGTAGCGAGGCATGTATTTTATTGTTTCCATCAAGGATAAAAATATGGGGTTTACATCATATTGCTTGAGTTTGTCCCTCTACATCATGTCATCTTACTTAAGGCGTTACTCCGTTATTATGAACTTAATAATCTAGATGCATGCTGGACAGCGGTCGATGTGTGGAGTAATAGTATTAGATGAAGGCAGGAGTCGGTCTACTTATCACGAATGTGATGCCTATATTCATAATAATTGCCTTAGATATCATCATAACTTTGCGCTTTTCTATCAATTGCTCAATAGTAATTAGTTCACCCACTGTATGCTTTCTTCAAGAGAGAAGCCTCTAGTGAAACCTATGGCCCCCGGGTCTATTTTCCATCATGTATTTTCAGATCTATAAACCAAAAACCCAAAAATACCTTCCTGAGTTTTATATACTTTTACTTTGTTTTACGTTTTAGTAATCTTATATATATATATATATATATATATATATATATATATATATATATATATATATATATATATATATATATATATATATATATATCAGATCTCATCCTTGGAAGTGACCGTGAAGGGATTGACAACCCCTTTATCGCGTTGGGTGCAAGTGTTTGATTGTTTGTGCAGGTGCAAAGATTGGAGACTTGCTTGTACCTCCTATTGGATTGATACCTTGGTTCTCAAACTAAGGGAAATATGTATCTCTACTTTGCTGCATCACCCTTTCCTATTCAAGGAAAAAAATCAATGCAAGCTCAAGAAGTAGCAGTGCATGACGGGAGGCCCATGGGGCCCACCGCCCACTTGGGCGCGTCAAAGGCCCTTGGTGCTCCCAGATGGGTGGTGGGGCCCATGGATGTCCCTTCCATTGCCTCTTAGCTCTATAAATACCTCGATATTCTAGAAACGCTAGGGGAGTCGACGAAACATAATTCTAGCCGCCGCAAGTTCTAGAACCACGAGATCCAATCTAGAGCCCTATTTCGGCACCTTGCCGGAGGGGAACACGATCATGGAGGGGTTCATCATCCTCATTGGAGCTCCTCCAATGATGCGTGAGTAGTTCACCACAGACCTACGGGTCCGTAGGCAGTAGCTATATGGCTTCTTCTCCCTTTTTGATTCTCAATACAATGTTCTCCTCGATGTTCTTGGAGGCCTATTTGATGTAATGACTTGTTGCGGTGTGTTTGTTGGGATTCGATGAATTATGAGTTTATGATCAGTTCTATCCATGAATATTATTCGAGACTTCTTTGATCTCTTATATGCATGATTATTATAGCCTCTTATTTCTTCTCTGAATATTTGGTTTGGTTTGGCCAACTATATTGATTTTTCTTGCAATGGGAAGAGGTGCTTCGTGATGGGTTAGATCTTGCGGTGTTCTCACCCAGGGATAGAAGGGGTAGTGAGGTGATAACCCACAAGTATATGGGATCACAACAGTTTGCGAGGGTAGAGTATTCAACCCAAATTTATAGATTCGACACAAGGGGAGCCAAAGAATATTTGCAAGTATTAGCAGCTGAGTTGTCAATTCAACCACACCTGGAGATTAATTATTTCCAGCAAAGTGATCAGTAGCACAGTAATATGATAATTTTGATAGTAGTAGCAACAGTAATAGTAACGGTAGCAGTGATAGCAGTGATTTTGTAGCAATAATGATAGTAACAGTAGTAGTAACTTAGCAGGAACAATATGTAGGAAAATCGTAGGCATTGGATCGGTAATTCGTTGGATAATATTCATCATGAGACAGTCATAACCTTGGGAGATATGACACTAGCTCCAGCTCATAAATATAATGTAGGCATGTATTCCGTAAATAGTCAAATGTGCTTATGGAAAGAACTTGCATGACATCTTTGGTCCTACCCTCCCGTGGCAGCGGGGTCCTATTGGAAACTAAGGGATATTAAGGCCTCCTTTTAATAGAGAACCGAAACAAAGCATTAACACACGGTGAATACATGAACTCCTCAAACTACGGTCATCACCAGGAGTGGTTCTGACTATTGTCACTCCGGGGTTGCCGGATCATAACGCGTAGTAGGTGACTATCACTTGCAAGATCGGATCTAGAACATGGATATAATGGTCATAACATAAACGGTTCAGATCTGAAATCATGGCACCCGGGCCCAAAGTTACAAGCATTAAGCATGACAAAGTCATAGCAACATCAATCTTAGAACATAATGGATACTAGGGATCAGGCCCTAACAAAACTAACTCGATTACATGATGAATCTCATGCAACTCCTCACCGACCAGTGAGCTACGAAGGAATTTCTCACTCCCGGTGGGGAGCATCATGGAATTGACGATGGAGAAGGGTTGGTGATGACAAAGATCGAAGATCCCCCTCTACGGAGCCCCAAACGGAATCCAGACCTGTCCTCCCGATGAAGAACAGGAGACGGCAGCGGCTCCGTCTCGTGAAACGCGATAATTCTTTCTCCCTAATTTTTTCTAGAAAAATTCAATTTTATAGCGTCGGTTGCAGGGTCTGCGCGGCCACCAGGTGGGGACAACCCACCTCGGCGTGCCTGGAGGGTGTGGCGCGCCCTGGTGGGTTGTGCCCACCCAGGTGCCCCCCTCTGGTGGTTCTTGTCTCCAGAAATTCTCTTTTACTATATAAAAAATCCTCGCAGAGTTTCGTTCCATTCCGAGAGCTTTTATTTCTGCACAAAAACAACACCATGGTAGTTCTGCTGAAAACAGCATCAGTCCGGGTAGTTTCATTCAAATCATGCAAATTAGAGTCCAAAACAATAGGAAAAGCATTAGAAAAAGTAGATAGAACGGAGACGTATCGACTCCCCCAAGGTTAAATCTTTGCTTCTCCTCAAGCTATTCAGTTGATAAACTAAAATTGAAAAAGAAAAACTTTTACGAACTCTTTTGCTCTTGTTTCCATAAATAAACTTAAATATCACCCAGGTTTCTAACAAAGATTATAACTAACCATGTCGACACTAACTCTTAATATTATATTAACTCATAACAATAAAATAATTAACTAGCGAGTAATAATAAGACATCTCAAACAGCAACATGTTGTTAAAACAACCATGATACAATATGACAATAGTGGTATCTTGCTAGCCGTTTCTGAGACCGCAAAAAATAAATGTAGAGCACCTCCAAAGTTCAAGCAGCGATTAAACATTGTAATTCATGGTAGAAAAGATCAAGTCATGATGCACCCAACATTAGCTACACACAATGCATCAGCATGACAGTAGTATTCTTAGGTTCTGGCGCTTATTTGAGAAGGTGATGACACAACATAAAAGTAAATAGATAGTACCTTCGCAGAGTGAAGCAGTGATTTGCAGAGGTGCCAGAGCTCAAGTTTTTAAAACAGAGGTAAATGAAATTTTGAGACATGCACTCTTCTTGTTTACTTTGCGACCATTAGTTATCACGATCTTCCATGCTAAACACATTAGTAGCGGTTCTCAAGCGATAAAGTAAAGGTTATTGCTCCATAGGAGTTTTTTGTTTCATTATTGATAAGTTCTTTTTGCAATTTGGGGCTGGGAATCCCTATTACATCCCCTTTCTTGTGCAATGGTTTTTCTTGTGCAATGGTGTGTGAATAAACACCCATCCCGAGAATAACCCGCTTAGCATGGAAGATACCAACTACCTCATGTTGCTCTATGAAGTTTTTAGAGGTGGCGCATGCAAATTTACTTAGGATGGCAGGGTAATACCGCATATAGGTAGGTATGGTGGACTCATCTGGAGTAACTTGGGTTTCATGTTTTTTGATGTACAAGAAGAATTCCCACTTAGTACAGGCGAAGGCTGGCAAATAGGTTGAGAAGTGGCCAGCTAGAGAGCAACAATGGTCATGAACATGCATTATGCATAAGTAACATTAGATACTAGCATGAGTAGGATATGAACACCATGAACATAAATATAATAGAGGCTATGTTGGTTTTGATTCAACTACATGCATGAACATGTGCCAAGTCAAGCCACTCGAACATTTGAAGGAGGATACCGTACCATCATACTAAATCAGAATCATTTTAACGCAATGTTGACATCCAGGATGAATCATTATCCACTCCTAGCTACTAATGCATGGCGCGAGAAACTATAATCTATAATTGTCATTGCAAACATGTTTGATCATAATAGGTTGAATCATGGACACTAGTTTAAACATATTTACGAAAATAGAACAAGTCGATTTCATAATCGTTTCTCTCTGCCACGGCCAGCTCATCGAATATAGTCATTATTGCCTTTCACTTGCACGACCGAACGGTTGAAAATAATAATAGTGCAAGAGTGTCATTACTAATCTGGAATCCGCAACCATTTTATTCAAAAGGAGAAGACAAGGTAATATGGGCTCTTAGTCAGATCAACAATAATGCATATGAGAGCCACTCAACATTTTCATCGTGGTCTTCTCCTTGGTATGACTTAATAAAAAGGAAGGAAAATCATAGAAACACACTGAAATATTTTTGGAGTCTTTGGTTTTTCATAAACAAGCAAAAAAAGGGAAAAACAAAAACGAGAAAATTTATTTACATGGGAAAGCTCCCAACAAGTAAAAGAAGAACAAGGAAATCTTTTTGGGTTTTCAGTGCTACAACAATTTAAACTAGGACGAAAATCAAAAGGAAGCAAGAAATATATTTTTGGATTTTCTCAAAGTTTTTTAAACACACAAGAAGAAAGAGAAAAAATAAATTTAACATGGATAATACAATGAAAAAGTGTGAACACCGACAACTGGAATGAAATGTGTGAGCATGAATGTAATGTCGGTGGGAATACATACTCCCCCAAGCTTAGGCTTTTGGCCTAACTTGGTAATCACCAGTCGTAGAAGCCATGAGGTCCTATGTTGAAGTGCTGGAGAGCGGACACCTGAGGGTCCCACTGTTGAGGCTCCTGCTGTTCTGCAGCCAAGTTGTTCCGGTAAGAAACGATGTCCTCAGGCATAATCCTGTATCCGTTCCTAGCAATAGGATCAACCAACGCAGGTGCAGGCAATGGAATAATATCACAAGTTTTCTCACTAAAAACTAAGTTATAAGGAATAGGAATATCAGGGTAATCAGCAACAATAAACTTGTGGTCTTCCATAGCCACTCGATCTAGGTAAACCTTGGGCAAAGGATGATCATGCTGGCATATCTGAACATTAAAGTGAGTCGCCAAGCGAGTAGCGTAAATGCCACCATGTATTTTTCCCTTGGATCTGTAAATGTGAAGGCGACGTGCCACAATAGCTCCCAAGCTATAAGTGTTGTCGCCATAAAGTGCGCGGCGTAAAACAGGAAAGCCAAGAGCGCTAAGTGCACCTACCTTCTCTCTAGCAAGTAAGCATTTTGCAATGAATAGAGCAAAATAATGTACAGTAAGAAAATGTAAGCTAGTAGCGGTGACACCCGATACCCCTCTCTCATCCCCCACTGTTAGAGTACGGTAAAAACCGTCAAACTCCATGGGCCTAGGCTCTACCAAACCACCATCAGAAGGAAGCATGTAGATGTCACAAAATTCAGTAAGTGGTATCTGATGGTTTTCAGCATATAAACTGAACTACACCTCAGGGGGATTATTCCTAGAATGGAAATGAAAATTCTGTACAAAGGAATTTGTGAGGAGATGATACTATTCGCATTCAGCTGTGATGAAGTCAGTGAGGCCGGCATTAGCAGCATATTGTGCAAACTCTTGAAGGATTTCGGCCCCTTCCATGAATGGATTATTTGGATATTCGCACGGATGTAACTCCGCCAATCTCCGGGTGTGGAGATCACTGTCAGATGACTCCCCAATAACTCCCTTGGAGCTCTTCTTGGAAGCAAACTTCCTAAAGAAACTCATCTTTTTCCTACGAACAAAATTCTGAAATTTTTAGTCCACATAATTTTTCTCAACAGAACTTCATAAGATTGTAAGCAACTACTCATAGGAACTTCTAAGAATTCAACATGCAAGCTCATCTACTGCAGTACCAAGAGTAGCTAATTATTCAAAATATAAACCACTAAAGCAAAAACTAATTGGACACATGGAGGAGTCACATACCAAGCAACAATTCCCCGGATCAGTTTCGGAAATGGAGCTTTGAGAAAAGAGATCGAAATCTGCGGTTTTGGGAGCAAGAACACGAGAGAGAGAGAGAGAGAGAGAGAGAGAGAGAGAGAGAGAGAGAGGGAGGGAGGGAGGGAGGGAGGGAGGGAGAGAGGGAGGGAGAGGGAGAGAGAGAGAGAGAGGGAGAGGGAGAGAGGGAGAGGGAGAGGGAGAGAGAGAGAGAGAGAGAGCAATGGGGAATTTTTTCTGGAGGAATGTGGTGATGTGAGAAGAAGAGATAAGTGAGAGGGCCCACGTGGGGACCACAACCCACCAGGGCACACCTGGGGGTCCTGGCGCACCCAGGTGGGTTGTGCCCACCTGGTGCACCTCCCTCTGATATTATTTGCACCATAAATTTTTAAATATTTAGAAAAAAATCATATTAAATTTTTAGAGCATTCTGAGATCTTCTATTTTGGGGTCATTTTTTATTACACGGAAAAACTGGGGAAATAGACAAAGCATGACATTTTATTTTATTTAACTAAGAAAAATAGAAAACAAAAGGTAGGGACAGAAGGTAGTGCTCACTAAATTCATCAACTTCATACCTCTAAAAAATGATCCATTAGTAAGGTTGATCAAGTCTTATTAACAACCACTTTCGATTAGCATGAAACCGAAGAACTTTCGTGAATCACTAAGTTACCTCAAACGGGGAAATGAATGTCTCCAACAATAAGCATTTCATATTTCTTTTTGACAGTAGGTAGAGGTAGCTGAAAACTTCCAATAGTGGTTGTCGGAGATTTTTCAATAACATTAATACCACTCACTTGGAATTGTTTCTTTGTAAAGTGCACCGTATGCTCATTACATTGATATGAAAGGTGACCTTGCTTTTATTGCAATCAATAATAGCCTCTTGAGTATTTAAGAAGGGTCAACCAAGGATAATCGACATGTTGTCGTCCTCGGGCATCTCAAGTATAACAAAGTAAGTCAAAATAGTAACATTAGCAACAACAACGGGCACATCCTCACAAATACCGATACATATGGCAGTTTATTCAAATCAAGGCTTTTATATAAAGAGAAAGACATAACACTAACACTAGCTCCCAAATCACATAAAGCAGTTTTCACATAATTTCTTTTAATTAAGCAAGGTATAGTTGGTATTCCCGGATCTCCAGGCACTCCATCTTTAAAAGTATAATTAGCAAGAATGGTGGAGATTTTAGCTTCCGGTATTTTTCTCCTTTGTGATGATGCCTTTCATGTATTTTGCATAAGGAGGCATTTTTAAGATATCAGTCAAGCGAGTACGCAAAAAGACTGGCCTCAGCATTTCAGTAAAGCGTTCATGTTCTTCATCATCTTTCTTTTTAGTTGATTTAGGTGGAAAGGGCATCGGTTTTGAACCCATGCCTCTCTTTCCTTTCCGTGTTTTCTAGCAACAAAATCTCTTTTATCATATTTTCTATTCTTGGATTGTGGGTTATCAAGATCAACAACTGGTTCTATCTCAACATCATTGTCTGGTTTTTTATTATTTGTTTGAGTATCTTCATGAAACTCATCATTATCTTTTTCATTATTAGAAAGTGAGTGTTCACTACCAGATTGAGTTTCAGCATCAGAGATAGAAACTTCATTGTCATTATCGGGAGGTTTTTCTACATCAGGTTCACTAGAGGCAGGCAAAGTCCTATTATTTTTCTTCTTCTTTTTCTTTTTAGAAGGACTAGGTGCATCAGTGTTAATTCTTTGAGAGTTCTGTTCAATTCTCTCTGGGTGTCCCCCAGGATAAAGTGGTTCCTGAGTCATTTTACCTCCTCTAGTTTCTACTCTAACGACAAAGTCACTTATGTTATTATTCATTTCATCAAGCAACTCTCTTTGAGATTTAGCAATTTGTTCTAATTGAGTTTGAACCATAGAGGCGTGCTTTCCTACACCTCTAACATCATTTGAGATTCTAAATAACAAGTCACTTAAGCGAGCAATCATATCAGAGTTGTATTTCAATTGTTTCATAACATTTGCATTGAAGTGATCTTGCTTTCCAATGTGATTATCAAACTCATAAAGGCAGTGACTAGGATGTTTATTATGAGGATTATCACTGACATTGAATTTCATTAGAGAATTTACCTCTACCACCTTAGGTGGTGGTGGTGTATCAAACCCATGCATTTCTTCAATAGGTGATAAAATTTTAACATCCTTTGCTTTAATGCCTTCTTCCTTCATAGATTTCTTTGCCTCTTGCATATCTTCAGGACTGAGATATAAGATACCCCTCTTCATTTGAGTGGGGTTGGGCGGTGTTTCAGGAGGAGTCCAATCATCATAATTTTTCAATATGTTATTCAAAAATTCTTCAGCTTGCTCAATAGTTTGTTCCGTGAAAACACAACCAGCACAACTATCTAGGAAATCCCTAGAAGCATCTATTAGTCCATTATAGAAGATATCAAGTATTTCATTTTTCTTAAGAGGATGATCAGGCAAATCATTAAGCAATTGGAGAAGTCTCCCCCAAGCTTGTGGGAGACTCTCTTCTTCAATTTGCACAAAGTTAAATATTTCCTACAAGGCGTCTTGTTTCTTATGAGCAGGGAAATATTTTTCAGAGAAGTAATAAATCATATCCTAGGGACTACGCACACAATCAGCAGCAAGAGTATTATGCCAAGCTTTAGCATCACCCTTTAATGAGAACGAAAATAACTTGAGAATATAGTAATAGCAAATCTTCTCATCATGAGCAAAAAGGGTGGATGTGTCAGTCAACTTAGTAAGATGTGCCACAACAGTTTCAGTTTCATAACCATGGAAAGGATCAGATTCAACCAAAGTAATTAACTCTGGGTCGACAAAGAATTTGTAATCCTTATCATCAATAAAGATAGGTGAAGTAGCAAACTTAGGATCACATTTGATTCTAGCATTCAAAGTTCTTTCTTTATACTTAATAATTTTTCTAGATCGTCTCTATTCTTACAAGCAAGAATATCTCTAGTTGCCTCCTCACCTATAACATAACCTTCCAGTACCTTTGGCAATTCATATATAGGAGGGCTAGTTCTAATAGGTGTTTCAAGATTTTCAGTTTCAAGCTCATCATCAGTTTCAACAATATCATGGTGTTTTTCTCAAGCAATTTGTTCATCAAGAAATTCACCTAGTGGCACATTATCATCAAGCAAGGTACTAGCATCATCATGAGTAGCATTCATAACAGAACTAGCATCATCAATAACTTGCGACATATCAGAATTAATAGCATGTGGTGGTGTTGCAATTTTACTTATAACAGAAGGTGAATCTAAAGCGGAGTTGGATGGCAGTTCCTTACCTCCCCTCGTCTTAGAGGGATTGCATACTTCAGATTCTTCATAGTGATAATATGATAATAATCCCAAGTGACTCAACAAATATAGCTATGCTCCCCGGCAACGGCGCAAGAAAAAGGTCTTGATAACCTACAAGTATATGTAATCGCAACAGTTTTCGAGGGTAGAGTATTCAACCCAAATTTATAGATTCGACACAAGGGGAGCCAAAGAATATTTGCAAGTATTAGCAGCTGAGTTCTTAATTCAACCACACCTGGAGATTAATTATCTGCAGCAAAGTGATCAGTAGCACAGTAATATGATAGTTTTGATAGTAGTAGCAATAGCAATAGTAACGGTAGAAGTAATAGCAGTGATTTTGTAGTAGTAATGATAGTAACGGCAGTAGTAACCTAGCAGAAACAATATGTAGGAAAACTGTAGGCATTGGATCAGTAATTCTTTGGATGATATTCATCCTGAGACAGTCATAACCTAGGGCGATACGACACTAGATCCAGTTCATAAATATAATGTAGGCATGTATTCCGCAAATAGTCATACGTGCTTATGGAAAGAACTTGCATCACATCTTTTGTCCTACCCTCCCGTGGCAGCGGGGTCCTATTGGAAACTAAGGGATATTAAGGCATCTTTTTAATAGAGAACCGGAACAAAGCATTAACACACAGTGAATACATGAACTCCTCAAACTACGGTCATCACCGGTAGTGGTCCCGACTATTGTCACTCCGGGGTTGCCGGATCATAACGCGTAGTAGGTGACTATAACTTGCAAGATCGGATCTAGAACATGGATATAATAGTGATAACATAAATGGTTCAGATCTGAAATCATGGTACCGGGTCGCAAAGTGACAAGCATTAAGCATGGCAAAGTCATAGCAACGTCAATCTTAGAAAATAATGGATACTAGGGATCAGACCCTAACAAAACTAACTCGATTACATGATGAATCTCATCCAACTCCTCACCGACCAACGAGCCTATGAAGGAATTACTCACTCCCGGTGGGGAGGATCTTGGAATTCGCGATGGAGAAGGGTTGGTGACGACCAAGATCTAAGATCCCCCTCTCTGGAGCCCCAAACAGACTCCAGATCTGGCCTCCCGATGAAGAACACTGAGACGGCGGAGGCTCTGCCTCGTGAAATATGATAGTTCTTTCTCCCTAATTTTTCTGGAAAAACAGGATTTTATAGCGTCGGTTTCAGGGTCTGCAGGTCCATCAGGTGGGGACAACCCACCTGGGTGCGCCTAGAGTGGGTGGCGTGCCCTAGTGGGTTGTGCCCACCTGGGTGCCCCTCTCCGGTGGTTCTTGGCTCCACAAGTTCTCTTTTATTGTATAAAAATTCCTAGCAAAGTTTCGTTCCATTCCGAGAACTTCTATTTCTGCACAAAAACAACACCATGGTAGTTCTGCTGAAAACAGCGTCAGTCCGGGTTAGTTTCATTCAGATCATGCAAATTAGAGTCCAAAACAAGAGGAAAAGCATTAGGAAAAGTACATAAGTGATATGTCTCCAACGTATCTATAATTTGTTATTGTTCCATGCTATTATATTACCCCTTTTGGATGTTTATGGGCTTTATTTTACACATTTATATCATTTTTGGGACTAACCTACTAACCGGAGGCCCGGCCCGTATTGCTGTGTTTTTGCCTATTTCAGTATGTCAAAGAAAAGGAATATCAAACGGAGTCCAAACGGAACGAAACCTTCGCGAGCATGATTTTTGGAACGAACGTGATCCAGAGGACTTAGAGTGCAAGCGAAGAAGCTGTTGAGGCGTCCACGAGATAGAAGGGCGCACCCACCCCTACAGGGCGCGCCCCCTGTCTCGTGGGACCCCCGGGCGGCCACCGACCTACTTCTTCCTCCTATATATACCCACGTACCCGGAAAACATCCAGAGAGCCAACGAAAAACAATTTTCACCGCCATAACCTTCTGTATCCGTGAGATCCCATCTTGGAGCCTTCGTCGGTGCTCCGCCGGAGGGGGAATCGACCATGGAGCGCTTCTACATCAACACCATAGCCCTTCCGATGAGTTGTGAGTAGTTTACCACAGACCTTCGAGTCCATAGTTATTAGCTAGATGGCTTCTTCTCTCTTTTTGGATCTCAATACCATGTTCTCCCCCTCTCTTGTGGTGTGTTTGCCGAGATCCGATGAATTGTGGGTTTATGATCAAGTTTATCTATGAGAAATATTTGAATCTCCTCTGAATTATTTTATGTATGATTGAGTTATCTTTGCAAGTCTCTTGGCATTATCAGTTTGGTTTGGCCTACTAGATTGATCTTTCTTGTCATGGGATAAGTGCTTAGCTTTGGGTTCAATCTTGCGGTGTCCTTACCCAGTGACAGCAGGGGTTGCAAGGCACGTATTGTATTGTTGCCATCGAGGATAAAAAGATGGGGTTTATATCATATTGCTTGAGTTTATCCCTCTACATCATGTCATCTTTCTTAATGCGTTACTCTGTTCTTATGAACTTAATACTCTAGATGCATGCTGGATAGCGGTCGATGTGTGGAGTAATAGTAGTAGATGCAGGCAGGAGTCTGTCTACTTTTCACGGACGTTATGCCTATATACATGATCATGCCTAGATAATCTCATAATTATTCGGTTTTCTACCAATTGCTCGACAGTAATTTGTTCACCCACCGTAATACTTATGCTATCTTGGGAGAAGCCACTAGTGAAACCTATGGCCCCCGGGTCTATCTTTTATCATATAATCTTTCAATCTACTTTTATTTGCATCTTTACTTTTCCAATCTATATTATAAAATACCAAAAATATATTTATCTTATCATACTATCTCTATCTGATCTCACTTTCGCAAGTGGCCGTCAAGGGATTGACAACCCCTTTATTGTGTTGGTTGCGAGTTCTTTGTTTGTTTGTGTAGGTGTGTGGAACTTTTGAGGAGCCTCCTACTGGATTGAAACCTTGGTTCTCAAAAACTGAGGGAAATACTTACGCTACTATTGCTGCATCGCCCTTTCCTCTTCAAGGAAAACCAACGCAAGCTCAAGACATAGCAAGAAGGATTTCTGGCGCCGTTGCCGGGGAGGTCTTCGCTCAATTCAAGACATACCAAGTACCCATCACAAACTCATCTCCCTCGCATTTACATTATTTTCCATTTGCCTCTCGTTTTCCTCTCCCTCTTCACCCTTGCCGTTTTATTTTCCCTCTCTTTCCCAATCTCTTCTTCTCCTCTCTCGCTTTCATTTGCCTCTTTTTCTTTGCTCGTGTGTTAGTTCGTTTACCCACTAGTAGAAAAAGGGGCAAATCTGAGACACATTAGTGCCGGTTTGATTTTGAGCCGGCACTAATGTGTCCATTAGTGCCGGTTCCAACGGCTAGCCGGCCGCTCTCATTAGTACCGGTTCATGGCGAACCTTTAGCACCGGTTCGTGCCACGAACCGGTACTAAAGAGAGTGGTGGCAGGATGTTGTCAGTCTAGGGCCCCTCCAGCACCTTTAGTACCGGTTCGTGCAACGAACTGGTACTAAAGGTCGTCGTACATAAACCCTTCGTCCACCCGAGCCGCTCTATTCCTCCCCTTTCCCCTCACTTCCTCTGTTCTTCCCCTCTCTTCCTCGAGCTCCTCACAAATTTTGCCCAAAATTTGTCAAGATTTGCAGGCCCCCATCCATTCAAATGATCACAAAGCACTAGTAGAAAACAGGGCTTTGGTCCAGGGCAATATTCACATTAGTCTCGGTTCAATCACGAACCGGGACTAATGTGAGCATTGGTCCTGGTTCGTGCGGCTAAGGCATTAGTCCCGGTTCACCTGAGCCCTTTAGTCCCGGTTTAAGACACGAACCGGGACTAAAGGGTGCGATGCCCTTTAGTCCCGGTTCGTGCCTCAAACCGGGACTAAAGATTAGACCTTTAGTCCCGATTTGAGACTCGAACCGGTACTAATGGGGTTGAGGCCTTTAGTCCCGGTTCGTGCCACGAACCAGTACTAAAGGTCCCATTTTCAAACTCTACCCCCCCCCCCTGTGGATCGCCTTTTCAGTTTAAAAAAAATAAAAGAAAATGATGGAAATGTCAAAAAAATAAAAGAAAATAAGTTTCCCATGTGATATGTGGCCTAGTTGTTGGGAAAATTTGCAAATGTGAATTTCGACTTTATTTGCAAAATCTCTTTGGAATTTGTAAAATGGGCATAACTTTTGCATACTAACTTGGATGAAAAAGTTTTTATATGAAAAATCATCTACTCGAAAAGTTACATCCGAATTTAACGGGGGGAACCCCGTTAAACATTTTTAAAATCCTCAAAAACCTAACAGAAAAAAAGTTACGGGGCTTTTAAGATCTGGATGCAAAAAAATTCAAAAAAATTCAAACTTACTAAATGATTATTCAAGAAGTATTAGTGTGACTAAATAATTATTCAAGAATATTAGTGTTACTAAATAATTATTTCAGTTTTTTTGAATTTTGGTCAAATCTGGTCAAACTATGGTCAAACTATGGTCAAACAATGGTCAAACTAATTATTCAAGAAATATTAGTGTTACTAAATATTAGTGTTATTTTTTAGAACAATAGTTTCAAACTCAAACAGTGAAATGTGTGACTTCATGCTCAAGCTAAATTCCTGAGGTTAATAGGGTTGACATCTTACTATTGTCAGGAAAACAACAAGTGCAGACTTGGAAACGAGGGAGAATAGAACTCGGAAGTTAAGTGTGCTTAGGCTGGAGTAGTGAGAGGATGGGTGACCGTCCGGGAAGTTAGATGATGAGGGGTGATTAGAGGTTAAATTGAGCAACGATGAGGGGTGATTAGAGATGAGAGGTTAAAATAATTCAGAATTTTGAAAATAAAAAAATCCAAAAAATTCAAAAAAATCATAAAATTTCCTTTAGTACCGGTTGGTGTTACCAACCGGGACTAAAGGTGGACCTCCAGGCAGCGGCCACGTGGAGAGCCTTTAGTCCTGGTTCATGTAAGAACCAGGACGAAAGGGGGAGGCTTTAGTAACGACCCTTTAGTCCCGATTCCAGAACCGGGACTAAAGGCCCTTATGAACCGGGACTAAAAGCCCTCTTTCTACTAGTGAAGGTTAGCAACTTTGTCCTTTCAACTCTCATTGCTAGATTAGCTCTTGCAATGCTTTGTATAGTGATTAATTTGGGAGGAATTATATTTGCTAGTATTTGATTTATATGCAATTTGAGGTCAAAAATAACACTTAGTTTGCATATGTACGTGTGGTTTACTTAGTGCCTTCTAAATCTCCATCGTAACCACCGTCGATCGCCCGCACCGTCCCGTCACCGGCACCACCTTGTGGTGAGGCTCTTGTTCATGAATGTTTTACATTACCAAATTGATGTTTGTGTGATTTGGATATATAGTTACTCGTATAATTATCTTACCCGTATGTTTTTTGCTATACATAGTGCCATGGTTTTGATATCCGTCCCCGTCGGCCCTCGTCCTTGTTATGATTCGGATGTGGTATATTCTCTTTTAAAACTGGTTGTTGCATTTCGTGTTTATGACAAATTATGCCCATCAAGTTGACATAGATATTTTTATCTAGGAGGTATATGAACCGGAAATTCCAACCGACCCTATTGTCGAGAGGTTAAATTTAGTTGAACGAGAAAAGGAGTATTTGAAAGAAAAATTGAAAAGAACTGAGGGGGAGAAGTTGGAATTGGAGTTGCATGTTGCCGATGTCGTCGATGATCACAAGATCAAGATGGAGAAAATGAGGTTGAAGATTAGAAAGATTAGAAAATATGTCATTGATAGTGTGGCTTGGTATCATTATGATGTTGGATCAATTGTTACCTTAGTTGCGATCTTGATCGCATTTGTTGTTGCATTTAAATTCTTTAGGTAGAGAGTTATTTGTATGTTGCATTTAATTAAGTGTTGTATATGAACTTTATGTATGAACTTTATGTATGAACTTGTATTAATTTGGTATATTCGGTGTTGTGTAATGAAGATGAGCCGACAATGGATGTATGATGACCGATGCTCTCCCGAGTTCATTAATAGCGTGCATACTTTTCTGCTTGCTGCTGAGACAAACAAGCGGGCGGATGGTTTTATGCCTTGTCCATGTGCTGGCTGTAAGAGTGGTCACAGTTACTCTACGTCAAGAACCATTCACGTCCACCTATTTAAGTCCGGTTTCATGCCCCACTATAATGTTTGGACCAAGCACTGAGAAATAGGGGTTATGATGGAAGACAATGAAGAAGAAGAGGACGACGACGGCTATCCTGGCCATGGGTTCCCTGAATACGATGATACAACAATGGGGGAAGAAGCTGAGCCAGCAATGCGGGAAGAAGCTGAAGAAGAGGCATCGGATGAGCCCGCGGATGATCTAGGTCGGGCCATTACCGATGCAAAGAGAAACTGCGCAAGTGATCTGGAGAGGACGAAGTTGCAGCGCATGTTAGAGGATCACAAGAAATTGTTGTACCAAAATTGTGAAGCTGACAAAAAAAAGTTGGGCACCACACTGGAATTGCTGCAATGGAAGGCAGAGAATGGTGTATCTGACAAGGGATTTGGAAAGTTGCTGGTAATGATAAAGAATATGCTTCCAAAGGACAACGAATTGCCCGAGAGTACGTATGAAGCAAAGAAGGTTGTCTGCCATCTAGGGTTAGACGTGCAGAAGATACATGCATGCCCTAATGACTGCATCCTCTACCACGGTGAGTACGAGGATTTGAACGCTTGCCCGGTATGCGGTGCATTGCGTTATAAGATCAGTCGCGATGACCCTGGTGATGTCGAGGGCGAGCGCCCCAAGAAGAAGATTCCTACCAAGGTGATGTGGTATGCTCCTATAATACCATGGTTGAAACGTTTGTTCCAAAACAAAGAGCATGCGAAGGCGATGCGGTGGCACGCAGAAGACCGTAAGAAAGACGGAAAGTTGAGAGTACACACTGACGGTTCACAATGGAGAAAAATCGAGAGAAAGTATAGGGAGGAGTTTGCAGGTGACCCAAGGAACGTATGGTTTGGTCTAAGCGCAGATGGCATTACTCCTTTTGGGGAGCAAAGCAGCAACCATAGCACCTGGCCTGTGACTCTATGTTTGTATAACCTTCCTCCTTGGTTGTGCATCAAGTGGAAGTTTATTATGATGCCAGTGCTCATCCAAGGCCCTAAGCAACCGGGCAACGACATTGATGTGTACCTAAGGCCATTAGTTGAAGAACTATTACAGTTGTGGAATGGAACAGGTGTACGTGCGTGGGATGAGCACGGACAGGAAGAATTTGACATAAAGGCGTTGCTGTTCATGACCATCAATGATTGGCCTGCTCTCAGTAACCTTTTAGGACAGACAAACAAGGGATACCGCGGATGAACGCACTGTTTGGATGATACCGACAGTATATATTTGAATAGTTGTAAGAAGAATGTGTACCTGGGACATCGTCGATATCTTCCGACAAGGCATCCCGTAAGAAAGAAAGGCAAGCATTTCAAAGGTGAGGCGGATCACCGGACGAAGCCTCGCCACTGTACTGGTGCTGATGTACATGATATGGTCAAGGATTTGAAGGTAATCTTTAGAAAGGGTCCTGGTCGACAACCTGTTCCGAAGGACACTGATGGACGCGCACCCATGTGGAAGAAGAAATCTATATTTTGGGACCTGCCATATTGGAAAGACCTAGAGGTCCGCTCCGCAATCGACGTGATGCATGTGATGAAGAATCTTTGTGTGACCCTGCTTGGCTTTTTGGGCGTGTATGGGAAGACAAAAGATACACCAGAGGCATGGGAGGACCAGCAACATATGCATGGAAAAGACGGCATACATTAGGGTTAGGCTAGCTACGCTCTTACCAAAGAAGAGAAGGAAATCTTCTTTGAATGCCTGCTCAGCATGAAGGTACCATCTGGCTTCTCGTCGAATATAAAGGGAATAATAAATATGGCAGAGAAAAAGTTCCAGAACCTAAAGTCTCATGACTGCCACGTGATTATGACGCAACTCCTTCTGGTTGCATTGAGGGGGCTTCTACCGGAAAAAGTTCGATTAGCCATTGTGAAGCTATGTGCATTCCTCAATGCAATCTCTCAGAAGGTAATCGATCCAGAAATCATACCAAGGTTACAGAATGATTTGGTGTGATGTCTTGTCAGTTTCGAGTTGGTGTTCCCACCATCCTTCTTCAACATCATGACGCACGTCCTAGTTCACCTTTGCGAAGAGATTAAGGTTTTGGGTCCTGTATTTCTACACAATATGTTCCCCTTTGAGAGGTTCATGGGAGTCTTGAAGAAATATGTTCATAACCGTGCTAGGCCAGAAGGAAGCATCTCGAAGGGCCATGAAAATGAGGAGGTCATTGAGTTTTGTATTGACTTTATTCCTGACCTTAAGCCGATTGGTGTTCCTGAATCGCGGCATAAGGGCAAACTGGATGGAAAAGGCACGCTAGGAGGGCATCAAATAATATGTATGGACGGGCATTCTCTCACTGAAGCACACTACACAGTTCTATAGAATTCCTCCTTGGTGGCTCCGTATATGGAGGAACACAAGAATTTTCTACACTCCAAACACCCGGAGAAGTCTGATGACTGGATTACATGCGAACAAACGAGGACTTTCACTGGTTGGTTGCAGAAACGTGCCCTGAATGATGGCGATATTCAAAATGACATGTACTCACTGTCACAGTTACCATCTTCGAATATAATGACTTTCAAAGGGTACCAGATAAATGGGAATACATTTTACACAATCGCCCAAGATAAGAAGAGCACCAACCAAAACAGTGGTGTCCGCTTTGATGCAACAACCAACAAGGGAAAGGAAACATATTATGGTTACATAGAGGACATATGGGAACTTAACTATAAAGGTGATTTGAAGGTCCCTTTGTTTCGGTGCAAATGGGTCAATATGACATGAGGCGGGGCAACGGAAGACCCGCAGTACAGAATGACAACAGTGGATCTCAACAATCTTGCGTATGCAGATGAACCATTCGTCCTAGCCAATGATGTGGCGCAGGTTTTTTATGTGAAAGACATGTCTACCAGGCCGAGAAAAAGAAAAGATAAGGAAGCGAATGGATCATACGATGAGCCAAAGCGCCACATAGTTCTTTCAGGAAAAAGAAACATCGTGGAAGTGGATGACAAGACAGACATGTCAGAATATTATGAAAAGTTTGATGAAATTGCTCCATTCATAGTGAATATTGACCCGAGCATCCAGTTAAATAATGAAGATTTTCCATGGCTACGGCGCAAAGGGACACACGCGAAGAAAAAGTTTCACACCCAAAGATCTGGGATGTGATCGGCTTCACTATCATCACTTTCTTCTGTGTTTCACACCCAGGAGGGAACCTCTGTAATAGTTAGGGTAGTTATGTGTTTTGGCATATGAAATGCGAAGAAATTTTATGTGCAAACAAATTCTTTTCATACATTTACTGATTTTTTTCCAGCTAAATGACCCTAAAATTGAAAAGCATTTCAAATGAACTCAGAAAAGGTTGGAAGTTGGCATGGTATCATAATTTCATCCAAATAGCATGTGCAAAAAAGTAGAGAGGGTTACGGCAAAAACTGGATGCACTTCGTGTATAAAATTGACAATCTCTTTCGAAGTATCAGGGTTTCCGATGAAAACTCATCTGTTACAAAGGCATTTCATTTTTTAAATAACCTAAGCATTATCAAATTGAATATAATGATAAAACACACTAATATTAAACATAAGAAAAAAGAATCACTAAAAAATCTTTTTTCAAAGTTAAGTTATTCACAAACTAGTGATTCACACAAATTTCAAATAATTCAAAATTTAAACTATTCAAATTTGAAAACTACCGGCACTAACAGAAAGTTTATAATTTATTGTACCTAAAGCAAAAATATTCACAAAGAAACTCTAAATACAGCAAAAAACAACTCAATAATAAATAAAACAAAAATAAATAAAGAAAAAAAATTAAGAAAATAAAAAAGCCCGCCTACTGGGCCAAAGCGGCCTGCATACGACTAGAAACCCAACCTTTTGTTGGGCCAGGAAGCAGGCCCACAAAGGCCCAGTAGGCCCACAGGGCAGCAGAGAACATGTAGGCCCAGTAGGCCTACTTAGGAGAGGAGCTCGAGAGAGCTACCGCACTGGGGCTTATAAACCAGTGCGGTAGCCCCTCGGCTAGCGAGGTGGGACTAAACTTGCGCACCGCCTGGAGCCAGCGCACCCCCTTTAGTACCCGGTCGTGGCTCAAACCGGTACTAAAGGGGGGCCTTTAGTAACGGTTGTAACCACCACCCGGTACTAAAGGGGGGGCGCTTCCCGCCGCTTGGCCTGGCCAAAACAGACCTTTAGTACAGGTTGGTGGCTGCAACCGGTACTAAAGGTCCATCCTATATATACAACAGTTGGAAAAAATTCACTTTCCCTCTCTGTTTCTTCCCTCCGTCGCGCCGCCCTGCCCCGATCGACGCCGTCCCCGTCGACGTCGCCGCCCCCGCCCCTCGTCGCCGACCCCGGCCGTCCCCGCCCCTCGTTGCCGCCCCCGTCGACGTCGCCGCCCTGGCCGTCCCCGTCGTCCCCGTCGCGGCGCCCCGGCCGCCCGGCCCGTCGCCGCGCCCCGCCCCGTCGCCACCGCCCCGTCCCGTCGCCCCGTCGTCGCCGCCCCATCCCGTCGCCCCGTCGTCGCCGCCCCGTCGTCGCCTCGCTGGTGAGCTCGCCCCGGCCGCCATGTCCACACACACACACACACACACTACACAAACACACACACACACACACACACACACACACACACACACACACACACACACACTACACACACACACACACATTAGTTTGTTTTTATAAATTTTTCTGTTTTTTAGTTATAGAAATGTTAGAAATTATTCTGTTTTTTTGTTATAGAAATATTAGAAATGTTAGTTATATAGAAATGTTATAAATTTTTTCTGTTTTTTAGTTATAGAAATGTTAGCAATTTTTCTGTTTTTTAGTTATATAAATATTAGAATTGTTATAGAAATGTTAGTTATATAATCAGAAAATTTTAGAATTAGTTTTAGTTAGATGAATTAGATTAATGTCAAATTGTTAGAATTTGCATATATATATATGTAGAATTTTAGTTATCACAATCCAATCATTTAAAAAATGTTACTTTTTGCGGGCATATAGTATTTGTTCTCGACGATATGCCCGGCCCGCATCCTCGCCGTCGACCCGTTCGCGACGACGTCCTGCTTCAGAGGACCCATGTCCAGGACTGGGCTCCGCCGGGCTGGCACTGGGAGGTGCTACCTGGAGGGGGGCGCCGCTTGGTGAGGAACCCGGCCTCGGGTCCCGTCGTCGACCCTGATGTCCTTTGGTGGCGTTCGCGTGGGCCACATTCAGTGTAGAGGGAGCCGTCGCCGCCGGAGGTGGTGCGTCACCGTGTTAGGGAGGAGGACGAGCACGTCCATGGCTACATGGCTGCTATGGACGTCAGGTTCTCCAATACTTGGCAGGTTCTTCGGGCAAATGACCGGAGATATGATCCTGTGACAGTTCCTTCTCTTTGGGTGTCCACCGCCCGTGCCTCAGGGACCGCGAGTGGCCTCGATTCTTCTGTAGTACTCGATCTTTATTAGGTACCTAGCCAGTGATGTATTCGATATATAATATTCGAGACGATGTATTCGAGATTATATATATTAAGACGACGATGTATTCGAGATTATATATTCGAGACGATGTATTCGAGATTCAGTTTTTCCTTATTGATTGCATCCATGCATTGTAATTTGAATACTAAATTGTTTTATATTTCTTCTGTATTAGTAAAGTAAAAGCTATGGCGGACAATACCGGCAGAGAGAGAGAAGAGGAATTGTTCGACATCATATGCAGCCCTCACAGGCTAGATGATCTGAATGAAGCAGATGATGGCTCCCAATATCTGAACAATACCGGAGAGGGTGATGAGAAGATATTCGATCTCGACGACCGAGCTGATGAAGTCATGAACTATGATTATGATTATGATGACACAGACAATGTTTGTAATGACACAGACAATGCTGATCTTCAAATAACAAAGACTATCGGCGAGGTATATTTATATAAGCATGCATCATGGTGATCATCACATGTTTTTTTATTGAAGATATATTAACGAATCGATCTTTCTTCTTTTAGCCCTCCGGATCGAGCAAATCTGCTTCTACAGACAGCAAGACAAAGCGAGGCCCGGGCAGATTGTTGAAGGATGGTGTAAAGTACCACATCGAATCCACCAAACCTAGTGGCGAACCCCTCACGCCTAAGAACGTTGCGGACAAGTGGACTCGTCAGTGCGGAGTTCTTGGGAAGGACAAACTCCCGATCTCCATTCAAGAATGGAAAGAGCCAAAGACTAAACGTCCAGGTGTTACTTGGGTCGACGACAAAGCCAAAAAAGACCTTTTGAAATCTCTGATGGAACATTTCACCCTACCAGATCATTTCACTGAAGCAGATGTGGAGAAAGTCAAGGCCGCTGCTCTTAAGAAGATGGCAATTGCATTCAACACCCACAAGAAAACCGTATGGGCCAACTACCTCGCTGTAGAAAGGAAGACTCCAGATTTCATGGGAACACTAGAGAAGCAAAGAGAACACTGGGATGATTTCGTGACCTTCAAGGATTCAGAATTATCTAAGGAACGATCAATGAAAAACAAGGCAAATGCCGCAAAAAAGACGCAGTTCCATAGGCTGGGTCCAGGTGGCTACGCGGTGGGATTGCCTAAGTGGAATAAGTATGAGCAAGAGATGGAGGATGCAGGGGTCACTCCAGTTACTAGGAACTGGCCCCCCAGGTGCAGAACTTGGTTCTATGCGCATGAGGGGGGCGTTGGACCCGAAGACAGGCGAAGTTTCACGGAAGGCAAATCTAAAAGGAGCTGAACAAAAGATAATTGACGCAATAGAAGAAGCTCGAAGGGGGGTGTTCACGCCCAACAGAGAGAACGACGAGCTTAAGCGCGCCCTGGGAAATCCTGAACACCCGGGAAGAACACGAGGCAAGGGCGTTATTCCCTGGTATGAGGGCTTTTCTGAATGGAACAAGGACTATAGGACCCGTGCAAGAAGGAAGATGGAGGAGGAGAAGAAAAGGAAGCTGGAGGAGGAGCAGAGGATGCAGGACGCAGAACGCCTTCAAGGCCTAGAAGCAAGGCACGCGGACCTGGCACTAATATTCCAGCAGCAGCAGCAGATCGACTCGCTTAGCCAGGAAAGGGGGTCTCAGCAGCGGCAGCAGCAAGCGGATGATCGTCCAGCATTGGATAGCACCGTCCCGTCCATGCCGAGAAGCAGCATTGGTTCTGCCCCGGGTGACATACTGCTGGATACATACCCTGTGGATGACATCATAGAGAACACTAACTATGAGCTACACTCCAAAATGAAGAACATATCCATGAAGGTGGCGGACGGCGTTGCTTTTACAATTACCCCCGGAAGCAACCTTCCATTGCATCCCGATTCTAGAGGGCTATGCTCGTGTCTTGGTTGATGAAGTGGTGGACCCATATTCGGGCTACAGCTTGACATTCGTGGAGGTGAAGACGAGCGCACACCGGGAGAGGCCATACATCGTATCATCCTATGGAGAAAGGATTGCATCATCTTTCGAAGTCCACCGACACCACGTCGTCTGCCGACTCCTCCTCGAAGTCCGCCACCGAGTTAGCAGACTCCCGCTCCTCCAAGTCCACGAACGCGTGAGCCGACTCCTCCTTGAAGTCCGCCACCTCCTCCAAGTCCCCAAACGCGTGAGCTGACTCCTCCTGTTTCAAGTCCGGTACAGCGTCATGCCACTTCTCCGGTTTCATGTCCGGCACCGTGTCAGGACACACCTCCTGCTTCAAGTCTGGCACATCGTCAGGCCACTTCTCCTGGTCCAACTCAGCCACGTTAGCCGTCTCCACCGTCTCAGCAATCGCAGAAGAGACACGCCGCAGCTATGGTGCGTAGCGGTACGAGTCGAGGTAGTTCATGAAGTACAGGCGGAGACAAGCGATATAAATATGATCCAAGCCTCACTCCTCTTCCTCAGAGGCCTTAAGACATGACTAAGGAGCAAAACACAGCCATAGTGCAGGCCCAAGTGGACGCCCATTTTGGACCGAAACCGGCACCGCCGCCAAAGGAGAAAGTGCCTGAGAAAGTAATTGACCACTTCATTCGTATGGCTAGAGAACCAGCTCCCAAGCCTGTTGACTCGGACTATGAGCGCCAAATCAGGAAACTACATCGAGAACGGCTAAAGAAGGAAGCGAGCTCGAGCTCGAGTCAACAAGCAGCGGGCAAAAAATGCGGGAAAACCATTCCCCAGCTGGGAGAACAGGCGGCGCAATCGATCCCCCCGCTTGTTGTACCAACAACACATGAGAGGAGGCCGCGCACCCAATATTATTGTGCGCAAACCATTAAAGTTCCCCAGCTAGGCGATGTGGTAATAATGGAGGAGCATATAATGCAGGCTGAAATGCTCAAGATCTCTGTTGGACAACTACTCGAAATTGAGCCCATGTCTCCGCTTAGAGAGGAGGAAATAAAACGGAAATATGTCCGGGGCCAACCATTGGTCGAGCCAGACAAGGTCAAGAACCTCCCAACGAGAATGTATGAATTGCATCAATGGTACATGAACATTACCAAGATTTCCAATCAAGAGTCCCTCATGGTGAATGTTAAGAAGGAGCATTACTACCATGAGAAAGCTTTGTGCGTTGAATATTCAGAACTATTTTAGTTATACAATCAAGACGCACTCGACAAATCTCTCGTCAGCTGCTATTGTCTGCAAGTGATTTCTTTCTGTAATTTTTGATCAATAATTACATGTAATTATCCTCACTATATATTCTTTTCTGTGGTATTATATGCAGGATGAAGATGTATGAAATGAAAAAATCTGGACGCTATGGCATTGGGTTCATTGACCCAAATACCATTAATGAGTACACATGGAATCTTGCAACTTCTCAAGCAAGTGTAGAGGAAAGCATGCTAGAGTTCTTGAAGTGCCTCAATACCAATGAAGATATACTACTTCCTTATAACTTCCTGTGAGTTAATACAAATTCTGTTTTTGCTTACTAGCTAGCTATGATAGTTGATTAATTTTATGCACATGTTCGCTTAATTAAGACATGTAAACGTGTGCGCATGCAGTTTCCACTGGATCTTGTTAGACATTAAAGTTGACAAAGCAAGAGTTGAAGTACTAGACTCACTACTTAAAGAAGATAAAGACTACACCATCATGAAGGGGATAGTCAACAGGTAATTTCAATCATTATTAACTATATCTCGGCCTATTATTAGTTCGTCATTTCCTGATATGAACTATTTAATAACCCCTTTATTAATTTTCTTTGCCGGCGGGTAGGGCTTGGGCAAAGTTCATCAAGGTGACTCCAGGCAAATGGCCAAAAAAGTTGTTTTGGCATCGACCAAAGGTAAGTAATTAAGTAGTACTAGCTAGCTACCATCTCTTTAATTCTTGTTTCAATACCATTAATTAATTATCATGCTTGATTAATCATTATCTGATTCAATTCCATTCTCGTAAAGGCCCTGAAGTAGGCATCGGGGAATGATCTGTGTGCATTCTACGTTTGCGAGAACATTCGCATGATGGCGTCCGAAAGGAGCAGATCTCAAAGACAGGACTGGGTACATTTGTCAGAACACTATTCACACATTATCGATATCTTGTAACACAACTAATACACATGCATATTGATCTCCTTCTTAACAGTTCAGAGAGGTGCGGGATAAGCTCCTACCAGCGGACCGCATACTAGCACTTCAAGAGGAAATAGCGGGATTTTTGCTCGACCAGGTCATAGATCCCAAAGGAGAATACTATTACCCACTACCGCCCCCATGAACCACTTGTCATCGTGCTCCGAAGGCACCAAGGCAACATGTAGGAGAAATTGTATATGTATATGCATGTGTATGTGTGAATAGTTAATGGTGTTGGTTGTGAGACATTCGATGATTTATATTATATATATATATATATGCGGTTCTACGTACGAGAAAATCTATTTATATATATGCATAACGCGTAAAATTTGTAGTATCGTGAAATACCAGCAAACAAAAAATAATTAAATGGAAAATAAAGCCAAATTGAAAACACAAAATTAAAGCAAAAATTTAAAAAAAAATTAGTACCGGTTGGTGTTACCAACCGGTACTAATGTCCTACACACACCCGGGTCTGGCTCGTGCCACGTGTTCGCACTTTAGCGCCGGTTCGTGATGAAGCGGTACTAAAGGGGGGGACCTTTAGTCCCCACTCTTTAGTGCCGGTTGGCGAACCAGCACTAAAGGCCTTCACGAACCGGCACTAAAGGCCGATTCTGCACTAGTGACCTTGTTATTATGGCTAGTCCTCCTATCCTTGTTATTACTCCCGAACATGAAATTCTCAATTTTAAGCAAAGGGAGGGAGAAAATTTAAAATATGCTTGGCATACAATTTGCAATGCTCAAAACAAATCTACTAGGAAGCTTTCTACTTCCGTACTTCTTCGCAATTTTTATGTAGGCATTACTCATTGGAATAGATGTGTTCTTGATATCGTTACCGGAGGGGATTTCTTGAGTAGCCATACGTTTGATGCTTATAATGCTATGTTAGATTTGTTTGGCCCACCACCTGTTTTGGTTAATGGAACTGTTTTAACTTTAGAACATGTGATGCAACAGCTTGAAATTATTGAAAATAAAGTTGCCACTGTTGAATTGATTGAAAATTTGGATAAAAAGATTCATAATCAGATTACCCAATACGGATCTAGGGTTGGAGTTACTTTGAAAAATCTTAAAGAGAAATAACCTATAGTTAATGGAAAAATAGATCTAGATTCTGCAAGAATCGGTAAACTTGAGGATATTATTACCAACTTAGGTTCGACGTTTTCTTACATGAAAAACACTCCAAAACCTCCTACCAAAACTGCCAAATTTATTTATGTTCCTAAGAATAAGGGTGAATCTTCTAGTAAGGGAGACGCGGATCTCAAATCAATAAGTGTTCATAACAATTGTCTCTCTATCATTAAGAACCTTTTGCTACAAATGAATTCCTTGAATTTTTTCCTAAAGGTTTAGTCATTGATAAAAAGGGAGAAACCCCTAAAGATTATAAGTTCTCTATTGAGGATTTGAGTGCCAAAGATGGCACTACTTAGATCTATCTTCGCTTTTATGCCTAGCTAGGGGCGTTAAACGATAGCGCTAGTTGGGAGGCAACCCAATTTTATTTGTGATTTTTGTTATTATTTATATTTAGTAATAAATTTTGCATCTACCTTCTGTTTAGATGTGTTTTTATGTTTTAATTAGTGTTTTGTGCCAAGTAGAACCTATAGGACAACCTATGGTGATAGTTAATTTGATTCTGCTGAAAAACAGAAACTTTGCACGCATGAAATTAGTTTTGTTAAATCACAGGAACGTGATTTTGCGTTCATTCTTTTTTATGTTGATCAATGGACAAATTCCCCAGGACTTCCTATTTTGGAAGGATTTTTAAAGTTCTAGAAGTTTGTGTTAGTTACAGATTGCTACAGACTGTTCTGTTTTTGACAGATTCTGCCTTTCGTGTGTTGTTTGCTAATTTTGATGCATCTATGGCACGTATTAAGTGGTATGAACCATAGATAACTTGGAATATAGTAGGTTTAACACCAATATAAATAAATAATGAGTTCATTACAGTACCTTAGGTGGTGGTTTTGTTTTCTTTCACTAACGGAGCTTATGAGATTTCCTGTTGAGTTTTGTGTTGTGAAGTTTTCAAGTTTTGGGTAAAGATTTGATGGACTATGGAATAAGGAGTGGCAAGAGCCTAAGCTTGGGGATGCCCATGGAACCCCAAGATATTCAAGAATATTCAAAAGCCTAAGCTTGGGGATGCCCCGGGAAGGCATCCCCTCTTTCGTCTTCGTTCATTGGTAACTTTACTTGGAGCTATATTTTTATTCGCCACATGATATGTGTTTTGCTTGGAGCGTTGTGTATTATATTAGTTTTTGCTTTTTAGTTTACCACAATCATCCTTGCTGTACACACCTTTTGGGAGAATCCTACTTGATTGGAATTTATTAGAATATGCTATGTGCTTCACTTATATCTTTTGAGCTAGATAGTTTTCGCTCTAGTGCTTCACTTATATCTTTTAGAGCACGGCGGTGGCTTAATTTTATAGAAATTGCTAGTCTCTCATGCTTCACTTATATTATTTTGAGAGTCTTTTAGAACAGCATGGTATTTGCTATGGTTATAAAATTGGCCCTAGAATGGTATGCATCCAAGTTGGGTATAATAAAAACTATCATAGGAAGTGAATTGGATGCTATGATCAATATGATACTTGATAATTGTTTTGAGATATGGATGTAGTGATATTAAAGTCACGCTAGTTGGGTGATTATTAATTTAAAGGATGCTTGTGTTGAAGTTAGCAAGTCCTGTAGCATGCACGTATGGTTAAAGTTGTGCAACAAATTTGAAACATGAAGTGTACTTGGATTGTGCATCCTTATGAGTGGCGGTCGGGGATGAGCGATGGTCTTTTCCTACCAATCTATCCCTCTAGGAGCATGCGCGTAGTGCTTGGTTTTTGATTACTTCTAAATTTTTGCAATAAGTATATGAGTTCTTTTGACTAATGTTGAGTCCATGGATTATACGCACTTTTACCTTTCCACCATTGCTAGCCTCTTCGGTACCGTGCATTGCCCTTTCTCACCTTGAGAGTTGGTGCAAACTTCGCCGGTGCATCCAAACCCCGTGATATGATATGCTCTATCACACATAAACCTCCTTATATCTTCCTCAAAACAGCCACCATACCTACCTATTATGGCATTTCCATAGCCATTCCGAGATATATTGCCATGCAACTTTCCACCGTTCCGTTTATCATCATGACACACATTACTTTTGTCATATTGCCATTGCATGATCATGTAGTTGACATCGTATTTGTGGCAAAGCCACCATGCATAATTTTTCATACATGTCACTCTTGATTCCTTGCACCATCCCGGTACACCGCCGGAGGCATTCATATAGAGTCGTATCTTGTTCTAGTTTTGAGTTGTAATTCATGTGTTGTAATCAATAAAAGTGTGATGATTATCATTATTAGAGCATTGTCCCAAAAAAGAAAAAAAGAAAGGCCAAAAAGAAAAACAAGGCCAAAGAAAAAAAAAGAAAAAAGAAAATAAATAAAAAGGGGCAATGTTACTATCTCTTTTCCACACTTGTGCTTCAAAGTAGCACCATGTTCTTCATATAGCGAGTCTCATATATTGTGCTTCAAAGTAGCACCATGTTCTTCATATAGAGAGTCTCATATGTTGTCACTTTCATATACTAGGGGAATTTTTCATTATAGAACTTGGCTTGTATATTCCTACGATGGGCTTCCTCAAATGCCCTAGGTCTTCTTCAGCAAGCAAGTTGGATGCACACCCACTAGTTTCTTTTGTTGAGCTTTCATTCATTTATTGCTCTAGTGCATCTGTTGCATGGCAATCCCTACTCCTCATGTTGACATCAATTGATGGTCATCTCCATAGCCCGTTGATTATCCTCGCCAATGTGAGACTTTCTCTTTTTTTGTCTTCTCCACACAATCCCCATCATCATATTCTATTCCACCCATAGTGCTATCCATGGCTCACGCTCATGTATTGCGTGAAAGTTGAAAAAGTTTGAGATTATTTAAGTACGAAACAATTGCTTGGCTTGTCATCGGGGGTGTAGAATTTGGGAACATTTTTGTGTGACGAAAATGAAGCATAGTCTAACTATATGATTTTGTAGGGATGAACTTTCTTTAGCCATGTTATTTTGAGAAGACATGATTGCTTTTATTAGTATGCTTGAAGTATTACTATTTCTTTTGTCAATATGAACTTTTATTTTGAATCATTTGTATCTGAACATTCATGCCACAATAGAGCAAATTACATTGAGAATTATGCTAGGTAGCATTCCACATCAAAAATTCTGTTTTTATCATTTACCTACTCGAGGACGAGCAGGAATTAAGCTTGGGGATGCTTGTTACGTCTCCAATGTATCTATAATTTTTTATTGTTCCATGCTATTATATTACCCCTTTTGGATGTTTATGGGCTTTATTTTACACATTTATATCATTTTTGGGACTAACCTACTAACCGGAGGCCCAGCCCGTATTGCTGTTTTTTTGCCTATTTCAGGATTTCGAAGAAAAGGAATATCAAACGGAGTCCAAACGAAATGAAACCTTTGGGAGATTGATTTTTGGAACGAACGTGATCCAGAGGACTTGGAGTGCAAGCCAAGAAGCAGCCGAGGCAGCCATGAGATAGGAGGGCGTGCCCATCCCTACAAGGCACGCCCCCCTGTCTCGTGGGCCCCTCGGGCGGCCACCGACCTACTTCTTCCTCCTATATGCACCCACGTACCCCGAAAACATCTAGAGAGCCAACAAAAAACAATTGCCACCGCCGTAACCTTCTGTATCCGTGAGATCCCATCTTGGAGCCTTCGCCGGCGCTCCGCCGGAGGGGGAATCGACCATGGAGGGCTTCTACATCAACACCATAGTCCTTCCGATGAGTTGTGAGTAGTTTACCACAGACCTTCGGGTCCATAGTTATTAGCTAGGTGGCTTCTTCTCTCTTTTTGGATCCCAATACCATGTTCTCCCCCTCTCTTGTGGAGATCTATTCACTATAACTCTTTTTTGCGGTGTGTTTGTCGAGATCCGATGAATTGTGGGTTTATAATCAAGTTTATCTATGAGAAATATATGAATCTCCTCTGAATTCTTTTATGTATGATTGAGTTATCTTTGCAAGTCTCTTGGAATTATCAGCTTGGTTTGGCCTACTATATTGATCTTTCTTGCCATGGGAGAAGTGCTTAGCTTTGGGTTCAATCTTGCGGTGTCCTTACCCAGTGACGGCAGGGGTTGCAAGGCACGTATTGTATTGTTGCCATCGAGGATAAAAAGATGGGGTTTATATCATATTGCTTCAGTTTATCCCTCTACATCATGTCTTCTTTCTTAATGCGTTACTCTGTTCTTATGAACTTAATACTCTAGATGCATGCTGGATAGCGGTCGATGTGTGGAGTAATAGTAGTAGATGCAGGCAGGAGTCGGTCTAATTGTCATGGATGTGATGCCTATATATTTGATCATGCCTAGATAATCTCATAATTATTCGCTTTTCTATCAATTGCTCGATAGTAATTTGTTCACCCACCGTAATACTTATGCTATCTTGAGAGAAGCCACTAGTGAAACCTATGGCCCCCGGGTCTATCTTTTATCATATAAGCTTTCAATCTACTTTTATTTCCATCTTTACTTTTCCAATCTATATTATAAAATACCAAAAATATATTTATCGTATCATACTATCTCTATCAGATCTCACTTTCGCAAGTGATCACGAAGGGATTGACAACCCCTTATTGCGTTGGTTGCGAGTTCTTTGTTTGTTTGTATAGGTGCGTGGGACTTTTGAGGAGCCTCCTACTGGATTGATACCTTAGTTCTCAAAAACTGAGGGAAATACTTATGCTACTATTGCTCCATCACCCTTCCTCTTCAAGGAAAACCAACACAAGCTCAAGACGTAGCAATAAGACGTAGACGTATCATGAGGCATGCATGTATTGTTGCTATTAAGGATAAAAAAGATGGGGTCTATTCCCACATGAATAGATCTTGTCTACATCATGTCATCGTTCTTATTGCATTACTCTTTTCTCAATGAACTTAATACACTAGATGCATGCTGGATAGCGGTCGATGTGTGGAGTAATAGTAGTAGATGCAGGCAGGAGTCGGTCTACTAATATTGGACGTGATGCCTATATACATGATTATTGCCTTGGATATCGTCGTAATTATTTTCTCTTCTATCAATTGCCCAACAATAACTAGTTTACCCACTGTATGCTATTTTCTCGAGAGAAGCCTCTAGTGAAATCTACGGCCCCGGGACTATTTTCTATCATATTGTTTTCAGATGTATTATTCCAGAAACCCCAAAATACCTTGTTGCAATTTTTCTTTCTTTATTTTATTTTGTGTTTTTGCTAGATATTTTTATCCAATCTCATACAATTTTATCTATCTCAATACCGAGGAGGGATTGACAATCCCTGTTACGCGTTGGGTTGCAAGTATTTGTTATTTGTGTGCAGGTACCGTTTACACAGTGTTGCTTGGTTCTCCTACTGGATTTATAACCTTCGTTTCATAACTGAGGGAAATACTTACCGTTCATGTGCTGCATCATCCTCTCCTTTTCTGTGAAATACCAACACACATACAAGC
Organism: Triticum timopheevii; assembly: GCA_963921465.1. NCBI lineage: Eukaryota > Viridiplantae > Streptophyta > Magnoliopsida > Poales > Poaceae > Triticum > Triticum timopheevii. The sequence continues at coordinate 437,505,555 of OY997264.1, read as the reverse complement.
ACTCAGGAAGAATTTCTGGTGCCGTTGCCGGGGAGGATCAAGTCAAGGTAGTCTCCCATCATACTGCTAATTTCTAGCGCCGTTGCCGGGGAGGATCAAGTCCAGATCTATGAGGTACACAACCACAAATGTCATCTCCTTGCAATTACTTTATTTGCCATTTGCCTCTCGTTTTCATCTCCCCCACTTATAAAACATTTTCAGAAAACACAAAACTATTTTCCTTTTTGTTTGCTTATTTTTGTTTGACTTTTTGTTTGTTTTCTATCTTTGTCTATGTTCCACGTGTCTTCTATTTGCTTGCATCCATGCTTGCTAAAAAATCTATTGACATGGATCCTCATCCACTTGCTAATCTTTTCAAAAGATCCAATTATGAGGAACCAATTGCTAGTGAGTTGAGTCCACTAGATTATCTTTATGAAGTTTTTCCTGAAATTCGTGAATCTGAAAATTGTGATGAAGCGCGAAAAGAGGAAATTTATGAAGTGATTCACGATAGCTCCTTGAATGAAAAGCTGTAATGGTGTTATTATAAATTATATTAATGTAAATTGTGCTAATAATATGCAAAACCCCAAGCTTGGGGATGCTAATTTTGCTATGTCCACTACTTGTTGTAATGATCATGTTTGGGGTAATTATTCTTATGATCTCGATAGTTTATTTAACCCTCATGTTGAATATGATATTGATAATAGTTTTTACAACAATATTGAAAGTGGGTTTGGAAGAGTGTCAACTCTAGGTAATAAAGACCCCACTACTTTGGAGAATGATCAATGTTACATTTTTTTGATAAAAGTGGGCTTGGAGAGGTCATGACTTTATTTGATGACAATCCCACTAGTTTGGAAGAGTGTCAACTTTGCATGCATGTGGATCACGAAGAGAATGTTTTATGTGATCGTTATACTGCTGAATTTGATTTTGATCCTACATGCAATTACTATGAGATAGGGAAATATGGTTGTAGAAATTTTCGTGTTACTAAATTACCTCTCTTCATGTTGAGATTGCTATTCTTCCATGCATATGCTAGATATTTCTTGTCTTTATAATTTGTTTGCTTATAAAATGCCTATGCATAGGAAGTATGTTAGACTTAAATGTGTTTTTCAAATTTTTTGTGAAGCTCTCGTTGTGTTACAATTATTATATTTCTTCTGAGCATCAATAAAATCTTATGCTTAGCTAGGGGCATAAAACGATAGTGCTTGTTGGGAGGCAACTCAATGAATAAAATATGTTTTCTCTTTATCTTTATGTTCTTGAGTGTTTTCACAATTATGCTACTGTTATGATTGTGTTTTTATGTTTTAGTTTGTTTTTGTGCCAAGTAAAGCCTTTAGGATCATGTTGGGTGATAGTTGATTTGATTTTGTTGGAAGATAGAACTTTTGCACCGAGTAGCAGAATTTTAGAAAATCACAAAACGTGCTTTTGCTCTGAATTTCTTACACAAGATTGATATACAAATTGCCCACGTTTTCCTAATTTTTTAGAATTTTTGGAGTTACAGAGGTATGATAAATGTTCAGATTGCTATAGACTGTTCTGTTTTTTGGCATATTCTGTTTTCGTTGCATTGTGTGCTTATTTTGATGAATCCATGGATTGTATCGGGGGGTATAAGCCATGGTAAAGTTAGAATACAGTAGTTATAATGCAATAATAAAATATCAATGGGTTTGCAACAGTAGTTAACGTGGTCATTTGATTTATTATACTAACAGATCTCACGAAGGTTTTTGTTGAGTTTTGTGTGATTGAAGTTTTCAAGGTTTCGGTGAGATCACGATGGATGAAGGAATAAGGAGTGAAAAGAGCCTACGCTTGGGGATTCCCATGGCACACCAAGGTAATATTCAAGGATAACCAAGCAACTAACCTTGGGGATGCCCCGGAAGGTATCCCCTCTTTCTTCTAACAACCATTGGTAATTTTACTTGGAGCTATATTTTTATTCGTCACATATCATGAGTTTTGCTTGGAGCATCTTGTATTAAATGAGTCTTTGCTTGATTTTCTCTTTAGTTTGTCACAATAATCCTTGCTGGACACACCTTTTTGAGAAAGCCATATTTATGCTATGATATGTTGGAATTGCTCGATGTGCTTCACTTAAATATTTTGAGCTATGGAATTGCTCTAGTGCTTCACTTATATCTTTTTGAGCATGGTGGTGCCTTAATTTTTCAAGGAATACTCTCATGCTTCACTTGGACTAATTTGAGAGTTAGTAAAATTTTGTAGAAATTCTCTCATGCTTCACTTATATTATTTTGAGATGAAAAATTTTATGCTCATGTTCTTCACTTAAATTTGTTTGAGAGCTTGTTATAAGCAATGGTAATATATGAAACTAGTCCCAAATTGATAGATACTCAAGAGGGATATAATAAAAACTTTCATGAAAGATCATTAGATATTATAAACTTGATTCTTTGTAATAGTTTTGAGATGTGATTACAATGTGAGCCATGTTGGTGAGTAATTATGCTTTAGTAAGAATATTGGTGTTAAGGTTTGTGACTCCCTATGCAAGCATGAAAGTCAATAGTTATGCAATGGAATTACATCCTACTTGTGGTGCATTATTTGGTGTTAGTTATGCTTAATGCTCATCTATGAGAATTTTCGTTTCTTGGTTGGTTGCTTCTCAATCTATTTGCTAGCCTCCATTTGTACTAAGTGGAAATACTAATTGTGCATCAAAATTCCTTAAACCAAGTTGTGCCTTATGAGTCCACCATACCTACCTATATGTGGTATTTCCGTGCTGTGCTAAGTAATTTGTATGTGCCAACTCTAACTTTCAAAATAAATTTCCTTTTTGTGTGCATGTACCGCTCATGAAGCGGCAGGGGGTGGCCAATATTTTTCCATGCGAGATGTGTTATTCTCAAGATGAGTGTTTGTTCACTTGTCATTGCATGAGAGTGTGGCGGTAATAGGGATTCCCAGTCCCGAAATGAAAAATAAATTTACTTTATGTTGTCAAATAATAAATTCCTTGGAAAGTGATAGTATGGAAGGCACCCGTGAATACGGCTAGCCATGGATTGTGAAAGATGGTGGAAAAAGGAATAAACATTATTTTATGTTTGGGAACCGCCTATGATGTATCTAGCATGGAAAGTATTGGGAATTACTAGGTCGTTTTCGTTGACGGGAAAAGCATGCCTCTCAAAATATTTTTTATCTCCTAGTTTAAGCTTTGAGCTCTGGCACCTCTACAAATATTTGCTTCCCTCTGCGAAGGGCCTATCTATTTACTTTATGCAAAAAAAATTGAGTCTCCATCATCTCTTATAAAGCACCGACTAGGGAGAACTATGATCATACTTGTGCATTGAATGTAGATAATATTCGAGTGTGCTCCTTGAATGGATCAATGATTGAGCATGATGGGCTAGGGATAACTTTCTTTAGTGTTGATATTTTGAAAGACATGGTTGCTTGTTGATATGCTTGAGTATTGAAGTCTTGATGTCAAATATAGACTATTGCTTTGAATCATCTAAAAGTCCAAATGTCCATGCAACAAAAGAAAAGAATATCTGATCAACATGTTAGGTAGCATTCCATGTCAAAAATTCTGTTTTTATCATTTACGTACTCGAGGACAAGCAGGAATTAAGCTTGGGGATGCTGATACGTCTCCAATGTATCTTTAATGTATGATTGTTCCATGTTGTTATATTATCATTATTGGATGTTTTACATTCATTTTATAGTAACTTTATATCATTTTTGGGACTAACCTATTGCCATAGTACCCAGTGCCCGTTGCTATTTTTTGCTTGTTCTTTACTTCGTAGAATATTAGTACCAAACGAAGTCCAAATGTCACGAAATTTTTTGGAGATTTTTTCTGCTCAGAAGACAACTTCGGAGCCAAGGAAGTGCACGAGGGGAGGCCCGTGGGGCCCACCACCCACCTGGGTGCGCCAGAGGCCCCTGGCGCGCCTGATGGGTGGTGGAGCCCATAGAGGTCCTTTCCACCACCTCTCGGCTCTATAAATACCCAAATATTCCAGAAACCCTGGGGGAGTGGACGAAAAACAGTTCCAGCCGCCGCAAGTTCCAGAACCACAAGATATAATCTAGAGCCCTATTCCGGCACCTTGCCGGAGGGGAACACAATCACGATGGGGTTCATAAGCCTCATTGGTGCTCCTCTTATGATGCGTGAGTAGTTCACCACATACCTACGGGTCCATAGGCAGTAGCTACATGGCTTCTTCTCTCTTTTTGATTCTCAATACAATGTTCTCCTTGATGTTCTTGGAGATCTATTTGATGTAATTACTTGTTGCTGTGTGTTTGTTCGGATCTGATGAATTGTGAGTTTATGATCAATTCTATCCATGAATATTATTTGAGTCTTTTTTGATCTCTTATATGCATGATTATTATAGCGGTGTGTTTGTTGCAAGTATTTGTTCTTTGTGTGCATGTAATGTTTACATAGTTTTGCTTGGTTCTCCTACTGGATTGATAACCTTGGTTTTATAACTAAGGGAAATACTTACCATTGTTGTGCTACATCATCCTGTCCTCTTTTTGGAAATACCAACGCAGATACAAGCAATCAGCAATCCCTACTCTTTGCATTGACATCAATTGATGGGCATCTCCACAGCCTGTTGATTAGCCTCGTGGCCTCCGGACCATGGTGCACTGGATGAAGATCAAGCTGACCAAGATGGCCACCGGACCTCCACCTCCTGGGAAGGAGCATAGGCGCCCCGAGAAAATACTTTCCCATCGTAATGGATGGTGGTCGGGAGATAGAGCCCCAGTGCTCAAAAGATGTACTTTATGAATGAGCGTACTGTCATGTTATCAGATGACAGTTGAACTTTTGTGCTTTATAATGCAGTTGCTTGGCATGGTGTATCATGCTTTGTTCGTTTATTTTGACTCCTGTGTGGCCGCTTTAATCTGAAATTTACCAGTCGTCAGCTTCATTCCCCTTGTAGATGCTATAGGGGGTGTTTTGACCTCCACACTGTGGCCCTTAGCCGACGTCTTGGTGCCTGGAGGCGGTAGTGTGTAAGCGAAATGAGGCAATCAGACTGTCGCTTTAGTGCTTTCACCTAGCCATAGGAGCTTGACTGCGGGGGCTAGTCACTAGCATCGAGTGTTTCTTGATGTTCAAATGAGTAGAGGTGGATACCTTCATCACTTGGTTTGCGTGAAGACAAACCCTTCAAATAACACGGTGTAACCTCCATCGATTTTTAGTTTGACACTTCTCATCGGATCGCCGACTAGTTCTTGCTTATTATGACAGTCAGTTTTCGGCTTTCTCCACTGAGGCACTTAACCAGGCGAGATGGAAGTACAATCGTAGTGGTTCTCCCTTTACCCTCCTAGCCGAACATACGGAACGTAATAGGGCATACATAGGAGTCGGGCAACCCAACTATTGAGCCAAGACATAATTTGGAACCAATTCATATAATGCAACACATGAGATAGAAACTAGTGTCGGGGTGATGCTTGGGGCGAGCTTAATAATCGAGCCCCGGTCTATTAACTAATCACATCTAAAGAAAGTATGTACAAAACTAGTTTGTTTTGGTGTCGAAGAGCAGAAAAAAATTATGCAACACAAATGACTGCAATGGGACTGTGAAAAAAATGGTCTTCATTTCTGATGAACTCGTGACGTCTAGCCATACAATCCGAACTGCTGAAGCAACTGTTACAGGGACTTTGTTCAAAAATAAACTTTACAGAGGAAAGGTTTACACATGGCCTTAACGCGTGGTTTGATGTCCCTACTGTGCCCTGCTACACATCTGTGCCTTTGATCTTGAGGGGAGGAAGAAACTCCTTGGAGGGGATAGTAATCGGCTGACGGGCCCTTGAGAGAGGGTCTTGAGAAGTCACCGATGTATATCAACTTGATGCCGGATAGGTCCTAGATGAAACCTATAATTGTTCAAACACATGTTTTGCCATAGCCCAGTTAATCCGAACACATGGCCCTTGGATGGTTAGGCCCCACAGCTGCCCATGGTATTTTAAGCGCGAAGTTGTGCATCTGAGGCACATAATTTTTGTTGGGGTGGCCATATTGTGGGGTGTGTATCCCTATTTGCATTGCGCGTAAGGATGCTATGGGAGCTGAGATAAAGCTCAGGCCCATTTATTTGCCTCTTGTGCCTTGCAGGCTGGGACTTCAGCGCCTCATTGCTGATCTATACTTCGGCTGCCAGAGCCGTTGTATGCTCCTTGGTTTGGACTGAGCGCCCATGTTTCCATTAACAGTGATGACACCCTTGGGTCCAGGCATCTTTAGCTTCAGATATGCGTAATGGGGGACGGCGTTGAAATGAGCAAACGTCATACGGCCAAGAAGTGCATGATAGCCGCTGCGAAAAGGCACAATGTCGAAGATCAAGTCTTCGTTGTGGAAGTTGTCGGGCGAGCCGAACACTACTTCCAAAGTCACAGTGCCCGACCAGCGGGCTTCGATGCCTGGGATTACTCCTTTAAAGGTGGTTTTGCTGGGTTTGATCCTCAATGGGTCAATACCCATTTTACTCACTGTATCTGAATAAATTAGATTGAGGCTACTGCCTCCGTCCATGAGGACTCGAGTGAGGTGGTACCCATCGATAATGGGGTCAAGAACCAGGGCCGCCGATCCTCCACGATGGATACTGGTCGGATGGTCCCTCCAGTCAAAAGTGATCGGGCACGCCGACCATGGGTTGAATTTCGGGGCTATCGGTTCTATGGCATAGACATCCCAAAGTGTGTGCTTGCTCTCCTTCTTGGGTATATGCGTGGCATAGATCATGTTCATAGTTTTTACCTCAGAAGGGAATTGCTTCTTGCCTCCATTGTTTGGCCCACGAGGCTCTTCGCCGTCCTTGCTGTGGGGGCCCTTTCCCTGTTCCTCGGTCGTGAGCTCCCTGTTTAATCACCCAACAATTGTGGTTGGTGTGGTTGGCAGGCTTGTCTGAGGTGCCATGGATCTGGCAGGGCCTATCCAGGATTTTGTCAAGTGCGGTCGGGCCATCCCTGTTCTTTTTAGAGGGCCTCTTCCGAGGTCCTGATTTTGAGTTGCTGAATCCGGCATTTACTGCCGTGTCCTCAGCTTCACCACCATTGTGCCGACGCTTGTTCTTGTTACGTTGTGGTTTCCCATTTTTGTCCCGGACTTCTGAGGTGTTGGGATCTTCGGGGTTGTTTCTTCTATGAGCCAACTAGCTGTCTTTGCCCACGCAAAAGCGGGTCATGAGTGAGGTAAGAGCCGACATTGTTCTCAGCTTCTCTTAGCCAAGATGACGAGCTAGCCATTCGTCCCGGATGCTATGTTTGAACGCGTCTATCGCCTCAGCATCCGGACAGTCGATGATTTGGTTCTTGTTAGTCAATAACCGATTCCAAAATATCCAAGCTGACCCACCGGGCTGTTGGACCACATGGCTCAGGTCATCGGCATCCAGAGGCCGAACATAAGTGCCTTGATAGTTAGCTCGGAAGGCATCCTCGAGCTCTTCCCTAATCCCTATGGAGTTTTTAGGGAGGTTGTTCAACCAATTCATAGATGGTCCTTTAAGCTTTAATGGCAGGTACTTTATGGCGTGGAGATCATCTCCTCGGGCCATATGAATGTGGAGAAAGAAGTCTTCAATCCACACGGCCGGTTCTGTTGTCTCGTCGTATTGTTCGATGTTCACGGATTTAAACCCTTCGGGGAACTGATGCTGCATCACCTCTTCTGTAAAACACATTAGGTGAGCGGCGCCCCTGACTCGGGCCACGTCACGCCAGAGGTTGGCTGCCATCCGGGCTCGAGGCTGCTCTCAAGCTCTATCGTTTCGTTCGGTCCAAGCTTGGTATCCATCCCGTCCAGCGGGAGTGTACCCTTTAGATCCATAAATGGATCTTGTCTTACTTGCTCTAGTGGCGAGGTCATGTCGTAGGTCGTATGGGTCCTCTAGCAACATTGGCTCCTTGCCTCTCTGGCGATGTAGTGCGGGTTGGTATTCGGCCTCTACATCTGTCCCATCATGTCCTCAAGGGGGGCGATCAGGCTGGTGTGCCTGAGTATATCTTGGGGTGCGGCCTCAAGGGCCTCATCGTCGAATTGTGGCAGCAAACGTCGGCGTGGGTAGCTTTTGTTCTGATCCTGCTGCTCATAGCCCTACCATTCTTCGGCTGCTAGAACTTTTTTCCATCTGTCATTGAGGGTGTCTTCTTCAGGCTTCATGCAGTGGCTATAAATTGCCACTTTAACCATTCTCGATCCAGCGGGTCCTCAGGGATGATGAAATCCTCGGCTCCGAGGTTGACCTCCTCTTCGAAGAGAGGGCGGTAGTTACTGTCCTCGGAGTCATTGAGGTCCTTGGGGTTATACTGATCCTCGTGCCCCTCCGAGTCATCAGGTTGTTGCTCGAGGGCAACGGGGTCGCCGAGGTCTTCCATATTGTCCGGGTTATCATCTTTTCCGGTGCCTGTGTTACTTTGCTAGCCGCTACGCCCCTTAGATCGTCTACGCTGTCGTATGCATTTGGGCAGCTCCTCGTCGCGCTAGTCGCCATCTTTTCTGGGGGTGCTGTCGCTGTTCTTCCATTGGTGCCATCTCCCTTGTCGTTGGGGGTGTCCACCATATAGACATCGTAGGTAGAGGTGGCCGCACACTGTCCAGTCGTGGGCGGGGCAGCAACAATATGTCGTGGCGTCAACATCTTCATCCATGTCGTGAGCCTCCTCCGAAGCGTACTCCAGCATGTCGATCAAATCTTCGACAGTGGCTACTAAGTGGGTGGTGGGTGGGCTATAAATTCCCCGTGGCTTGCCTCAAGACCAATCCGAGCAAAGGTCGAGGATGGCTCATCCGTGATGTTAATCATCTAGATCTGATTGAGCATCTCGCTTAACTAGGAGAGACTAGCCAGATCGGTATCCGGGATTTCTTTGGAGCCAACCTCCGGTACGGTGGTGTGAGAGGCGAGTACGGCCAGGGTTGACTACTGATATTCGGACTCCGAAACCGTATCCGGGCTTGAAGCCGGATTCTAGGAGAGGTTCGACCCGAAGATAGGGTCGGAAAGAGAGTCTGAAGTCAAGACTTCAGGGTTTTCAGGCTCTTCCATCAAGGCTGAGAACCCGGTGAAGATCAGGTCACCCCGAGCATGAACGACGTACTCTAGGTTACCGAACCCGATCTGGTGCTCAGGGGCAAAGTTGTCGACCTGGTCGAGATGACCGATCGAGTTGGCGTGTAAAATGGTGCCGCCGAATGCGAAGAACTGGCTGGGGAGGAAGATGTCCCCGGTGCGGATGCCATCTCCGATGACTACGCGAGCCATCGATCCTTCGGCGATCCCATAGCGGAACTCTCAATGCAAGCACCAATGTCGATCTCAAAACCAGTGATCTCGGGTAGGGGGTTCCGAACTGTGGATCTTGGATCAATGGGGAACAGGAGACGAAGGGGGCGATGTTTACCCAGGTTCGGACCCTCTCGGAGATGTAAAACCCTACGTCATGCTTGATTATATTGAAGTGTATATGTTGGTTACAGAATCATTCTACCATGAGATCAAATGGACTAAACCCTAGGTGAGTAGGATCATGGTTCTTCTTCTAGCCTCTACGGACTAAACCCCTTGGTTTATATAGACACCAGGGGTCCTAGAGATATGCATGGTCAGTTACAATAAAGGGATAAACATGTCGATTCTTCTGTCTCGGCTTGGAGGACATACCAAGGCTTCAAAGGTTTTCTGTCCGGACACGGAGCCGCCTTATAGCTCGGCCTTCTAGTAGTCGCAGAGCAGCCCACCCGTCCAGCCCATAAAAGATAGGTCAGTGGCCTGAGGACCCCTTAGTCCATGACTCCCTTTGTGACGAAGGGGGTGAAAGGGAGTGGAGGGAAGTGACTAGGATTTGGTCCGGCGAGCGGATGGGAGTATGTAGCGTCGGGTGGACCAGCGTGGGCCGGGTCCGGCGTGGCGGATGCACCCGATCACCCCCATATCCGTCCCATATTTCAGATGCATATGAGGGGTGCCGGTCAGCCCAGATGTTTGAGGCCCGTTTGAAACACCCGTCTGGTCGAAATTTTATGATCGGGTGGTGATCGGGCTGTCCGTATGGACATTTAAGGCAGGTTTAGGGTGCCCGGTTGTAGATGCTCGAAGTCCTAGTAGTGGAACTCCAACAACCACTACCCTTCCCTACCCTGGTAACCTATATTTTTTTATCGGGCGTACCACTACAATCCCACCAAAGTGTACGCAACCAAGCACTGATAATAATCCGCACATTTGCGTATTATCCTTCGCAAGTTCTCAGATCCCAGATAGACTAAGTTTTGAAGCTCGACCAGTTAAACTGTAAAATGGTCCAGTTCACCAGTTTAATATTTATCTCTATTGTGTGAGTAATGCATATTAACTCAGTTGGTAGGGATCCTTTAGAGCAACTCCAGTATATGTCCGACCGGACATATTTGTTCACTTTTGCAATTCAATGGGACATGTATCGAACTGCAAAGCGGTCCGGACATCCGTTTTTGGCAAAGTGGTGACAAAAGTGAGGGAGATATACGGAGTCCGGACATCCATTTAACTAACCAAAAGCCTCCGCGTGGTCCTTCTCTATTTCTCTCTCTTCACATGCATGATCCCCCTCTGCTCTCTCTTTTCCCAACCGGACACCACACCACAAATTGCTAGCACATGCATAGTCTCCACCTACTTTTTCTCCTCCGAGCCGGATACTTTATGATTAGCGTTGCATGGCTCCCTCCCGTATCATGTCCACGGAACACGTTCGGACACAAAAGTGGACATATAACGGAGTAATTTGCGGGTCGGTGTTGGAGATGCCCTTACCGAATATGCATCGAGTAATTAAATTTTGTGCACTATATATCCCCTTAAAAATAACGGAGTATCCGGTCGAGTAAACTTTAATGGAGTATTTATACTCTGCTAGGTTTTGATCGGTTCTAGCCGATCCCTTAAACCTAGCTGAGTACCGTAATCGCCTAAATTCAACCTAGTTTCAACCGAAATTTACATGCATTTAAACATAAATTCAACATAGATAGTCTTGACAACCGAACAATAAACATAAATTTAATCATAAACTACACTAAAAACTACTCAACTTCAAAGGTCGTAATGGAGGTCGAGCCAATCCTTCCTCGACAGGCCACCCTCGGTGAGAGCTGGGTCTGGGCCGGTGCCATCGTCGTTGCAGTTAGGGAAGATGCTTCGCCACTTCTCGACGCCGAACTCCTCCTCCCCGCCGCCCTCCTCGCCCCCTTGCACCTCGTCGTCGGAGATGACGATGACTTTCCCACATTGTCAGCGAATATTGCCTGCTCCGCCTCCACGAGCTCTGGGTGCTAGCGGCAGAGGTCCTCCATGTATGCCTTGTCGGCGGCCTCCGCCTTGAGGCGCTCCCTCGCCTCTCGGTCCTCCCGCGCCATCACCGCGAGCGAAGGGAAGAACAGGAGGCAGAGAAGAGGAAGTAAGGGAGAGAATTTTTTTACTCGGCCGCCGAGCGGTGCAGTAAAAATAGGAAGATTTGCGGCGGCCAAGTAATTTTTTTTACTCCACTATGGTCTATTGAGGATGGGTTAAGTCCCGGTTACAGGAGTAAAACCGAGATTTTACTCTTCTAACCGGTTATTGGGGATCGGCTAGAAATGCCCTTAAACGAGTACTCTGCATTACCAATAACCAAAGTCAAATGATAGGTTATGAGCTCCAAGTAGAATAAAGAGCTCCTGAACGAGTAGCTTGGAGTGGCACACAGTCAAACCTATTTTTTTCTAACGGTGGCACAGTACCTAGGTAAATGTCTACTCCTAAACGAAGGACACTACGTTACCAATAAATAACCAAAGTCAAATGCGAGCTACTGAGTTTCAAGAAGAGGAGGTCCTGACTTCTGAGTCCGAGACTTTTACTGGGGTATACACTTGTATGAGGACACCTAGATGTACTTGTAGCACTGGCAGCTCCTTACTTGACAAAATGAAACGAAGACACGAGCAACTGTTGGGGGGAAATTAAGTTAACCCTTGAGGAGGAGGTGATCGCGGGTACATATTTGAGGAGCCGCACGAGTGGCAGCGGTCGCAGTACAGATATTTCCACATTAGAGCATCTACAGCCGCCGGATTTGACAAATCCGACCCCTCGAACACCCGCGGATGCGCTGGTTATGCCTCAAAAAATGCATTTCACATCCGGATACTCACCCCTCGAACGCCCGCGGATGCGCTGGTTATGCCTCAAAAAATGCATTTCACATCCGGATACTCAAATTACAATCCTCAGATACATATTATTACATGCAACACAGTGATCTTTGAGCGGAGCTTCGTCCGGTTCCACTCCCCGCTCGTCCGGCTCCGCCGCGGCTATGTTCAGCGGCCGGCTGTGCCCCTCAGAGTGTTGGTTTGGTCGCCGGCAAGGTAGGGTAGGGCACTGGACACGAGCCGGCTCACGGGACTCAAGGCATCGCCGTCTTCCATGCCCTACTCTTTCTCGTCGGAGTCTGGAACCCGTTGGGTGCCGGTGGACGTCAGATCGATGATGGATCCGTCCTGAAAAGAACCGGCGACATTCACCTCGAAGCGGTTGCGCATCCGGATTGGTGCACCGTACGGGGCGATGGAGAATGTGACTCCGCCTCGCCGACGTCCACCGCAGCGACCGCTGTCACAACTTCCCGCGCCCGCTGCAGCGCACGACGGGCACGACGCGCCATGTTTGCGGATGGGGAGAAATATATGTGGGATCGGGTAAGCCAGAGTGCGCCGGGTCCGACGTGGCGGGCATGTCCGGGTGCCCCCGTATCCGCCCCATATTTGGGCTGGATATGAGGGGAGCAGGTCAAGACCGGGCATTTGAGGGCCATTTGAGACGCCCGTCTAGGCAAAATTTTGCACGAGACAGTGACTGAGCGGCCCGCTCGGACGTATGAGACGGATTTAAGATGCCCGGCTGTAGATGCTCTTAGCCTCAGGGATGCGGTGCCCATACCGAAAAAGGGTTTCCCCCCGCTTTGTATACAAAGCAACCAACCGAATCATACAGGGATAGGTGCTGGGGCGGAAGCAGCACAGACACGCCCAAAAGAAACAACAGAGAAAGAGCAAAAGAAACAAATGCCGACAACGGCGGATCAACAAAAACGAAGAAGCCTCGCGATCGCTAGGCCCACCGGGCTCATCCACTAGGCTCCAAGTCTCCGAAGCGCCGGCACCAATCAACACCTCCAAGAAGGATCGCGACGATGACGACGCTGCTGCCAAGGGTTTCCCCCGGTACACGACGAGGCGAGAGGAAGAGTAGCCCCGACGCCCTCCCGGAAGGTCAGGCGGCACCCACAGGCGCCACCGCGTCGGATTTCCCCAAATCCCAACCCGCACCTCGGGCGCTCCGGATCCCGCCACCAAACCAACCACCACCCTGCGCCAACGCGGTCATGAGGCCTCCACGCCGTCTCACCACGGCACCGCGAAGTGAGGACAGCACGACGAAGAATCAGAGCCGGGACTAGGGCATCAGCACCATCGGCACGCGGGAGGGCCCCACCTCCACCGTCAGCGACAGTAGCCGTCCGGACGCAATAGCAGGAGCACACCAGGCCCGGCCGAGCCCTCGTGGGCCCGTAAAGCTCCCGCCTTCGCGCTGCTGCCGGCACGCCATCGGCGCCGACGCCCCAAGTCCGAGCCGCTCCTCCTCCTCACCGCGCCGCAGACAACGAGACCATGCCGGGGGGCCGGCCCCCAAGGGCCCAGATGGGGCCCGACGTGCCCAGATCTGGGCCGGGGGCGCGTCGACGGCCACCCAGCACCACCACGCCGCCCCGCCGCCAAGGAGTTGCGCCATCACCACGCCGGCCGCCGGCCACCACCGCAGGGCCGCCGGACCACAGCCAAGCCGGGCTGCACCGCCGCCGCCTCCCTGCCCCAGGAAGGGAGCACGCGCGCGCGGGGACTGGAAGGCCCGCCGCCGCCGGCACCACCCGGGCCAGCGTCGGGGGAGCCCGCGGGCGAGGGGCGCAGCCCCACCCCGGCCACCTCCCGGGGAGGCGGCGCGAGGCGGCCTAGACGAAGGAGGGGCAGGGCGGAAGGGGGGCGGAGGTGGGGGGCGGGGCCGACGGCCGGCGACGGCGGGAGGGGCGGCGGCGGCGGGAGGGGAGCGGGGGAACCCTAGATTTTAGGTCAATCCAACACTGGTGCGGTGCCCATAAAAGAACAACATATTTGAGTAGCTAGTAGAGTATGTTGTTAGATCTGGCGTTGATTTCTTTTCGCCTCCAATGTTAACCTTTCGTTTCTCTGGTTCGATCCTGATCTGGTCAAGATTATTTAGTAGACAAATGTAGCATTAATCCAAGAAGTGAATGAATGCGACTTATTCCCTCCATCCTAAAATATAAAAATGTTTTTAACACCAGCATAGTGTCCAAAATGTTATTATATTCTGAGACAGAGGGAGTACTTTGTATGTACAGAAAATAAATCATTTTCTGAAAGTTCAACAGAAAGATCCCACTTTTAAAGTTTAAGCATTTGGCTCAATGTGCTGAACTTGGCTATGTCGCCAATTTATACCTTGGTGTTGGCAATGTTGAAATAGATCAGTTAATATTTTTGGAGTAACTGGTTAGAGCGAGAATTCACAGATCCAACTATTCAAGATATCTCAAGTTCACGAGTCAGCCAAGGCGCTATTAACAAAAAATAGTGGTTGCCCAGAACGACCACATTAAGGGCTGGAAAAGACTAGATGTGATAGAGGACGTTAGAATATATTGCCTTCTTTATCATTTTGGATTTTTTTAAACAACTAGCTAGAGCATGAATTCAATAGAAAAACCTATTATTTTCACTAGAAAAATTGTAGTGGCACAATGAAGTTTATAATTATTCTACAGTGAAGGTAAACTCTTGAATGAGAATGCCCTTGTAGAAATCCATCTTGAATAGATAAGATATTTCCTCCTATTCATATTAATTGTCATTGGTTTAGTACAGTCCTTCGAAGTTTTTATGAGAAACTTTGAATCAAAGAAGCTCCGAATAGCCGGAATATCTATTCCTGAGCCCAGGCTTATCTGCACCCGTTTAAGAAAAAATACACAAAACAAATTCAAAAAACTTCTCTTTTTTTCCATGGTACATAATTTGGTGCGTGAGGTGCGCTTCGAATTTCAGATGTTTGGACATATGAGTAGCTCTCAACAGAAAAGAAAAATTGGGCCAGAACAATACATGAACAGTAAACTTTTTTACTGACCCTAATTTTTTTTATCGAGAGCTAGAATGATCTAAAATTTGGAGTGCACCTCATGCAACAAATATCTACCATACAAAAAATGGATTTTTTTTGAAATTTTTTACTTTTTCTTTTTGAATTTTCTCTTCATCAGGGGTGCAGACGAGGCTTGGCACTGAACCGCTGCTCTCTGAATAGTAATACTAGTTACATTATTCATGAGATAACTCAAAATAAAATCAATGGGCTCATCGTGTCAAATACAACAAGATTTTTCTGAAAAGCAAACCATATAGCCAACTCATGAGAGCAACCCAACGCGGCGACCCAAATGGATGGCGCCTTTGTCCGTTTTTTGATTGTTTGGGTCAACCGCCCGCTCGGCATCCGCCCTATTTTTCTTTTGGGTCGTCCATGCGTCCAACGTCCGCGACCCGTTCTATGTCCGCGCACAAATTTGAAAAGGGCCGCGGTTATAGATCGTGCCACCGACCATCCCGTTGCCCAAAGTTCATGCCGGCACCAATGCCAGTGACCGGCATACAATGCCAGCCTTCAAAAACCCACCACACGGTTCATGCTGGCCGACTTGCTAGCGGCCGGCACACATGCCAACACAAAAAAAGAGGCGGCAAATTCAACCAAGCCATCTCGGTCGTGGTCATGCCAGCACACTTGCCGGCATACAAAAAAGGCATGGCAGTCGCCGCCATAGATCACTTGTCATTGAACTTGAGTGTGTCGACCTGCATCTTCTCGAACCATGGCCTCTTCCTTGGCGACACGGTGTTGAGGTCCACCTTCATGATCTCCAACCCCATCATCATGCTAGGGAGAGCCACTTCTTTGGCCTTGGTATTGGCATTGGCGGCCTCGATCTCGAGCATCTTAGCTTGCTTCTCAGCCTCCATCTCAAGCATCCTCGCTTGCTTCCTCCTTTGGATCTCCATGAAGGCGTTCATTTGCTCTTCATTGTCTTGCCGACGCTTCTCCTCCCTTGAGTCCTGATGACCCACAAGTATAGGGGATCAATCGTAGTCCTTTTGATAATTAAGAGTGTCGAACCCAACAAGGAGAAGAAAGAAATGGCAAGTGGTTTTTAGCAAGGTAATTTCTGCAAGCACTGAAATTGTCGGTAACAAGAAGTTTGATAGCAAGATAATTTGTAACGGACAAGTAACAATAACGTTAAATAAAGTGTAGCAAGGTAACCCAATCCTTTTTGTAGCAAAGGACATGCCAAAATGGTCCCTTATAATAAGCAACGCGTTCTTGAGGGCACTTGGGAATTTCATCTAGTCACTTTCATCATGTTGGTTTGATTCGGGTTCACTACTTTGATAATTTGATATGTGGGTGGACCGGTGCTAGTGTGTTGTTCTTACTTGAACAAGCCTCCCACTTATGATTAACCGCCTCGCAAGCATCTGTAACTACAAGAAAAGTAATGGATCCAAATTAGTCCCTTACGAAATAGCGCATAAACTAGGATTTAAGTTTCTGTCACTCGAGCAACCCATCATCTAATAACTACTCCACAATGTATTTCGTTAGGCCCAAAAATGGTGAAGTGCCATGTAGTCGATGTTCACATAACACCACTAAGGGAATCACAACATACATACCATCAAAATATCAAACGGATATCAAATTCACATGATTACTTGCAACAAGACTTCTCCCGTGACCTAAAGAACAAAAGTAACTACTCACAAATAATATTCATGCTCAAGATCAGAGGGGTATTATATAGCATAATGGATCTAAACATATAATCTTCCACCAAATAAACCATATAGTAATTAACTACAAGATGTAATCAACACTACTAGTCACCCACAGGTACCAATCTGAGGTTCTGGTGCAAAGATCGAACATAAGAGATGAACTAGGGTTTGAGATGAGATGGTGTTGTTGAAGATGTTGATGGAGATGGGCCTCCCAAAGATGAGAGGGTTGTTGGTGATGACGATGGCTTCGATTTCCCCCTCTTGGAGGGAAGTTCCCCCGCCAAAATCACTCCGCCAGAGGGCAAAAGTGTTGCTACCCAAGTTCCGCCTTGAGATGTCGGCTCTCCGTGCCGAAAGTCCTCCTCTTATTATTATTTCTACGTCGAAATACCTCATATACCAGAAGATGGGCACTGGAGGTGGGTTGGGCTTCCCATCACCCACCAGGGTGCTGAGGAAGAAGGATAAGCCCACTTCGACATCAACAACTCCATCATCGCCACTTCCGAAGAAGGAGATCTAAATACATGGGTACGGTCTCGTATCACCACCACACATTTACTTTTATCATTATTCTTAGTTCGATCCTTTTGGTTATATCTTGATCTAGTAGAATAAAATTTTTGTATGATTTAGCTTTGAGTTTTGTTTTGAGATCTATCTATGTAATCGAGTCCGTGAGTTATATATAATAAAGTGTAGTTTTGAGTTGAGGGCTTTGCTTTCTTGCTATGATCCTGAGGGAATAAAATAAGAGAAAGAATAAAAATAAATAAAAAGATCATATAATGATCTTATGGAGAGTGATGACTTCACATATAAAGATTGTGATGAATAAAATTTGTTGAGAGTTGACAAACATAGTTTTGGTCATTGTTGAAATTAATAGGAAGTAATAAAGAAAGTGAGGTCTCACATATAAATATGCTATCTTGGACATATTTTGTGATTGTGAGCACTCATTAAAATATGACATGCCAAAAAGTTGATGTTGGACAAGGAAGACAACATAATGGGTTATGTTTTCTTATATCCGAATAGAAGTTATATTGTCATGGATCCTCCAACATGTTGAGCTTCCTTTTCCCTCTTATGCTAGCCAAATCCTTTGCACCAAGTAGAGATACTACTTGTCCATCAAAACATCCCTTAAACCCAATCTTGCCATGAGAGTCCACCATACGTACCTATGGATTGAGTAAGAACCTTCAAGTAAGTTATCATCGGTGCAAGCAATAAAAATTGCTCACTAAATATGTATGATCTATTAGTGTGAAGAAAATAAGATTTATACGAACTTGTGATATGGAAGAAATAAAAGTGACGGACTTCATAATAAAGTTCTTTATCACAAGCGGCAATATGAAGTGACATTCTTTTGCATTAAGATTTTGTGTATCCAACCATAAAAGCACATTAAAACCTCTGCTTCCCTCTGCGAAGGGCCTATCTTTTACTTTTATTTTCTACCCTTATACAAGAGTCATGGTGATCTTCACCTTTCCTTTTTACACTTTTTTTCCTTTTAGAAAGCACAACGTGTAGGAGAAAGATCCAGATATATATATCCACTCAGATGTAGGTTATCATAAAGTATTGTTTTTGACATTACCCTTGAGGTAAAAAGTTGGGAGGCAAAATTATAAGCCCCTATCTTTCTCTGTGTCCGACTGAGGCTTTGAACCCATAAGTATCGCGTGAGTGTTAGCAATTGTGAAAGACTAAATGATAGTTGAGTATGTGGACTTGCTAAAAAGCTCTTAAATTGACTGTTTTTAATGTTATGATAAATAGGAATTGCTTTAATGATTGAGATCATAGTTTGTTAGTTCTCAATGGAGTTTTTGATTCATACTCTACCTTGTGAATGAATTGTTACTTTAGCATAAGAAATTATATGACAATATATGTTGTTGTTCTAAAGATGATCATGATGCCCTCATGTCTGTATTTTATTTAATCGACATCCCTATCTCTAAACATGTGGACATATTTTTCGATATCGGCTTTCGTTTGAGGACAAGCGAGGTCTAAGCTTGGGGGAGTTGATACGTCCATTTTGCATCATGCTTTTATATTGATATTTATTACATTATGGGCTGTAATTACACATTATAGCACAATACTTATGCATTTTCTCTCTTATTTTACAAGGTTTACATGAAGAGGGAGAGTGCCGGAAGCTGGAATTCTAGGCTGGAAAAGGAGCAAATATTAGAGACCTATTCTGCACAACTCCAAAAGTCCTGAAAATTTACGGAGAGTCATTTTGGAATTAATAAAAAGTATTGGATGAAGAAATCATAAGGAAGCTTTCAGGACGAAGCGCCGCCATCACGAGGCGGAACTTGGGCAGAACTAATCTAGGGCTTCGGCGGAGCTGTTCTGCCGTGGAAACTTCCCTCCCGGAGGGGGAAATCGAAGCCATCATCATCACCAACGATCCTCGCATCGAGAGGGGGTCAATATCCATCAACATCTTCAACAGCACCATCTCCTCTCAAACCCTAGTCCATCTATTGTATCCGATCTTTGTCTCAAAACCTCAGATTGGTACAGGTGGGTTGCTAGCAGTGTTGATTACTCCTTGTAGTTGATGCTAGTTGGTTTATTCGGTGGAAGATCATATGTTCAGATCCTTAATGATAATTAATAATTCTCTCATTATGAACATTAATATGCTTTGTGAGTAGTTACGTTTGTTCCTGAGGACATGGGATAAGTCTTGTTATAAGTAAGCATTGGTATTCGTTCGATATTTTGATGAGATGTATGTTTTCTCTCCTCTAATGGTGTTATGTGAACGTCGACTACATGACACTTCATCATGATTTGGGCCTAAGGGAAGGCATTGGGAAGTAAAAAGTAGATGATGGGTTGCTAGAGTGAGAGAAGATTATAGTCAAAAAAAGAGGGACAGAAGATTAAACCCTAGTTTATGCGTTGCTTCGTGAAGGGCTGATTTGGATCCATATGTTTCATGATATGGTTAGATTTATCTTAATTCTTCTTTCGTAGTTGCTGATGCTTACGAGAGGGTTTAATCATAAGTTGGAGGCTTGTCCAAGGAAGGGCAGCACCCAAGCACCGGTCCACCCACATATCAACTTATCAAAGTAGCGAACGTGAATCATATGAGCATGATAAAAACTAGCTTGATAGTAATTCCCATGTGTCCTCGGGAGCGTTTTGTATTATATAAGAGTTCGTCCAGACTTGTCCTTTGCTACAAAAAAGATTGGGACATCTTGCTGCACCTTAGAGCATCTCCAGCCGTGCCCCCAACATGGCCTCCCCAGAGAATTTTTTCGCGCCGGCGCCGAAAAAACGGCCCAGACGCGCCCCCAGGAGCTCATTTTTCGCCGGCTTGGGCCGAAATCAGCACCGGCGGACCCAGGCCGAACCCGGCGCGCTGGGGGGCGCCCGGGGGCGCCGGGACGAGTGGTTTTGGCCCGAAAGAGCCGCGGGGAGTCAGCGAGATGGCCGCATCGTCGCCCTCATCGCCTCGGTTCTCACGGGAATCAATGCCAAGGCTGTCGCGCTGCCGCGCCGGTCAGCCTCCATTTATGCCTCATGAGTGGCGCAGTGAAGACGCTGCCGACGCGCGTCTCGCCCGCTCCTGCCACGCGTCCTCCGCATGCCGCCTCCCCGCCGCCCCGCTTCGGCTATAGAAGGCGCCCACTCCCCGTCGGTGAGTGCCACAGCCTCCTTCCTGTCACAAAAGCCTCCTCCCCCACTCCACCCCTCCCCCCCACCGACGAGCAAAGCATGGCCGAGAGGTTCGCAGGCGATGGCGCGGTGGCGAACGACTTCGGCCGCCGACACCTCCAAGAGCCGGAGGCGCGCCTCCTCTACGAGGCCGAGTACCCGGCGCCCCCTGACATGTGCGTGCCGATGGCGTGGAGACTGAGCGCCGGCGTCGTCCCGGTGTCACCGGTACCCGAAGAGGCGGAACGACGGGCGGACATGGCCCGCATCCGCTCCTCCATGACGGAGGAGCAGCGGAACCAACCAAGGTACGCGCCCGACAATGAAATGCTATGGACGATGTACTTCCAGCGCCGCCGGGAGGACCAGATTGCCTCCGTCAACGGCATCATTCTCCACGGCCGCCTCAATGCTGAAGGACGGCGCGAGTGGTGGCGCGTCCCATGCCGCACCCTCGACGCCGCCCTTGACCACATCGAGACCGGCAACGTGCCGCGGCTGGAGTACCCGATGCAACCATCCTTCTCTCGCCGCAGCGGCAGGTCCTAGATGTCGCGGCGAATGGAGCCGGGGTTGTCCCCGTCGTCGGGCTCCGGCTCGCCGGCCCTCCATCCTGTCAGGCTCGGGCCGGAAGGGACACCGCTCGGGCATCGCGCTTGCAGCGGCGCCCTCGTCATCAACGAACCCTCACCGCCTGTGACGGCACCAGCAAGGCGCTCCCTACGCTTGGTCCGGCCGAAGACCGAGCCGGGATTGCTCCCCGTGAAGCCGGAGCACGTCGACATGGTGGCCCCCGACAATGAGTCCGCCCTCAAATGGGCGAAGGAGGACTACGTCCGCGAGCAGGTGCGCTGCCAGCGCCGGGTGTACCTAGAACACCAGGCCTCTCGCCGCGCCGAGGCCTGTGGCCGCATCGAGGAGAGCGGCATTATCATCATCGACAGCGACAAGGAGGGCAAGGCCGGGCTGTCAAGCGTCCCGCCATGTGTCGGCGACCCCGGCCAGGGCAGCAACAGGGACGTCGTAGGAGAGGCGCGCGACGACGACGACGACTACACCCGCTTCTACAGGCTTCTCGGCATGTAGACGACGGCGGCAGCGACGGCGGTGGCTAGGATTTTTAGTTTTTTTTAAGTTAGGCGTAGTTCTTGCATGTTTTTTCGTTTTTGTACAAATTTTAATGAAGTATGGCCTAGTTCCTGCAAAAATCGCCGAGTTTGCAAAACTTTGAAATGAACTTCGCCGAACTCGCAGCGACCGTGGGCCTATGACTGGGAGCGAACCAAACCCTAGGGGCCAATCTAGTGCCGGTTCACCCCCAGGCCGCTCTTTTTCGGTGCCCTCGGGCCGAACGGCTGGAGATGCTCTTAGTTACTTTTGTTACTTGTTATCCATTATGAATTATCTTATCATAAAACTATCTATTACCGATAATTTCAGTGCTTGCAAAAGAATACCTTGCTGAAAACCGCTTGTCATTTCCTTCTGCTCTTCGTTGGGTTCGATACTCTTACTTATCGAAAGGACTACAATGGATCCCCTATACTTGTGGGTCATCAACCACCCTCGAAGATGATGCTCTCCATGAAATGGTTGGTCGTTTCCTCGTCGACCGCCGCCGCCATTCTGTCAAACAGGTTGCGGGCACTGGGGGGTACGTCGGCTGGCATCTCCCATGCGCGTTTCCTCGCCACTCCGGATGATGAATCACCGGCCACTGGTGTGGCATTGAGGCCGATGGCAGTGGGCATGGAAGGCGCCACCACACTCAACTCCGGCGAGCATTCCCCGGAGAGTCGGGAGGCTTGCGGGTAGACGTGGAAGCCGGGAATCGGTTGCGTCGCCGATGCGCGCGGCAACTCTGGCAGCACCATCCTAGAAAGCGTGGATGAGCCAGTGCTGGCTGTGGCCACGGCGCTGTTGATGAGCCCGTGCTGGCCATGGTTTAACCCTAGGTAGAATAGGGCATCCCTCGTTGTCGCCGCGACTCGGGTGTTGGTTTCCTACTGCACCGCAGCAGCGGTGAGGGCGACGACGGCCGCTTCTTCATCCCTTGCATCAGCCGCATGCCTCCAGTCCTTCCTCTTGGCCGACTCCAGGGCTCGCTACTCGGGCGTCAGCTTCTTCTTCTTCTTGGGCGCCACGGCGGTCTTGCGGGGGAGAACTACTGGAGGAGGGTCCAAATGCAACACTATAATCGGAGAGCATTTGAGGAACTGTGTGCGATGCATTAATTGCAAACTGCGATGTAAAAAACCATAAAAAATAATATGAATTTTTTGCGATGGGGAGACATCAAACACGATTCAGATTATAGTTGCGTGTGCGATGCATGGCATACGGTTCACTCCAATGAACTATTTGCAATGAGGAATAACAACATAAACATGCAGCCAGATGAAGGTGTGTGTGATATACGGCATGCAACTCACTCGGAAGAACTGTTTGCGATTAGGGAATGCAACAGAAACAGTCACTGAGATCAAGGTGTGTACGATATATGGCATCAGTTCACTTGGATGAACTATTTTCGATTGTGCAACAAAATAGAAACGGTTCAACTTAACAAGATGTGTGTGATATGCGGCAAACAGGTTCCCTAATCAGAAATGTCTGTGAAGAATGATAATAACACTGACAGTTTCTGCTAATAAACTGTGTGTTGTGGGAAAACGCTTGCTGGTATACAATGGTCAGGGATTGATCAATTCATCACCGACAGATTCCCTAGTAGTCCGTGTGCGGTGTCATCGCATACAGAACAACAATATATGTACTTATAACTTATAAGGACTTGATTCCATAACCAAATTGAACATCCAATTACATAGGTGGCTAGTACACACATGACCTTTGCACACACCAAAGTATGTTCCCAAATGCCTAGAAAACTCAAACAATGTATAAAAAGGCAAAACAAACCTTGAATAATTTCATATTTTTAGGACGACGCTCCTATAATTGCATGTTGCCTCTATAAAATAAATCAAGGTGGGAAGAGACAGCTGTCGGTGTCAAAACCGGCAGATCTCGGGTAGGGGGTCCTAAACTGTGCGTCTAAGGTCGATGGTAATAGGAGGCGGGGGACACGATGTTTACCCTACTTCCTGCTTGATTGATCTTGATTAATATGAGTATTACAAGAGTTGATCTACCATGAGATCGTAATGGCTAAAACCCTAGAAGTCTTGCATGTATGATTATGATTGCCTCTACGGACTAAGCCCTCCGGTTTATATAGACACCGGAAGGGACTAGGGTTATACAAAGTCGGTTACAGAGAAAGGAATCTACATATCCGAATGCCAAGCTTGCCATCCACGCAAAGGAGAGTCCATCCGGACACGGGAAGAAGTCTTCTGTCTTGTATCTTCATAGCCCGACAGTCCGGCCCATGTCAATAGTCTGGACGCCCGAGGACCCCTTAATCTAGGACTCACTCAGTAGCCCCTGAACTAGGCTTCAATGACGAGGTGTCCGGCACGCAGATTGTCTTCGGCATTGCAAGGCGGGTTCCTTCTCCGAATACTCCAAAATAGTCTTTGAACACAAGAATCATGCCCGGCTCTGCAAAACAAATTCCACACACAACCGTAGAGAGTATAATATTTCACGAGTCCAATCCGCTAACAACTTTTCATAGCGTGACATCACATCGCTGCCCGACCATTATTTCGAACCGTTTATTAGTCTGCCGCTCCATATTCCGAGATGCGGTTTGATTGGCACGTCTTGTCAAAGCAGAGATAGCGTCCCCTTATGTTGGGATTCTCATCAACACGGGTGGGCAACCCAACCATTCTGTTGGCATGATTTCTTGGGAATAGGCAGGTTTTAAGGCCTAGGAGGGGGCGTTTGATATTCATCGCCTTTATAAAGGGGCTAAGACCCGTCCTTTCTCCTTTACGCCAAACCATTCCTCAACCTCTCCCACCTCGAGTTCCAGCATCCAAGGTTCAATTTAGTCACTTCGCGCTTCCCAGTCATGTCCGGACCCAGCTCCCAAGGCCGGTGGGTGGCTTCCTCTGTCACAGAGGAGGATATCACGAAGCTCCGCCGGGAGGAAAGATACCTGACTGCGGAAATCCCCCACAGGCTTCCTGCACAACGGCAGGTTATTCATACTCCCAGATCTGGCGAGTGGGTCGTATTCATCTCCCACTTCCTCCGAGGGTTAGGGTTCGCCTCTTCATCCCTTCGTTCGAGGGCTCATGTTTTATTACGGGCTAGATTTTCACGATCTAGGTCCGGACTCCTTTCTTCACATCTCGGCGTTCATTATCACGTGCGAGGCCTTCCTCCGTATTCCCCCACACTTTGGCGTATGGCTCAAGACCTTCAATGTGAAGCCGAAGGTAGTCGATGGGAAACAAGCGCAGTGTAGTGGTGCTGCGGTGAGTGCTATGTCTCGAGCTAGCGTTGGTTTTCCCCGAAGAGGAGGGGTGATGCAGCACAGTAGCGTAAGTATTTCCCTCAGTTTTTGAGAACCAAGGTATCAATCCAGTAGGAGGTCATGCGCAAGTCCCTCGTACCTGCACAAAACGGTAGCAACTCACAACCAACGCTTAGGGGTTGTCAATCCCTTCATGGTCACTTACGAGAGTGAGATCTGATAGAGATAATATTTTTGGTATTTTTGATATAAAGATGAAAAGTAAAAAGGTAAAGGCAAAACAAGTAAACAAAGTGATGGAGATTGATATGATGAGAATAGACCCGGGGGCCATAGGTTTCACTAGTGGCTTCTCTCAAGAGCATAGATATTCTACGGTGGGTGAACAAATTACTGTTGAGCAATTGATAGAATTGAGCATAGTTATGAGTATATCTAGGCAATGATCATGTATATACGCATCACGTCCGTGACAAGTAGATCGAAACGATTCTGCATCTACTACTATTACTCCACTCATCGACCGCTATCCAGCATGCATCTAGAGTTTTAAGTTAAAAACAGAGTAACGCCTTAAGCAAGATGACATGATGTAGAGGGATAAATTCATGCAATATGATAAAACCCCCATCTTGTTATCCTCGATGGCAACAATACAATACGTGCCTTGCAACTCTTTCTGTCACTGAGTAAGGACACCGCAAGATTGAACCCAAAGCCATGCACTTCTCCCATTGCAAGAACTACCAATCTAGTTGGCCAAACCAAATGGATAATTCGAAGAGACTTGCAAAGATAACTCAATCATATATAAAAGAATTCAGAGAAGAATCAAATATTTTCCATAGATAAGTTGGATCATAAACCCACAATTCATCGGTCTCAACAAACACACCGCAAAAAGAAGATTACATCGAATAGATCTCCACAAGAGAGGGGGAGAACATTGTATTGAGATCCAAAAAAAGAGAAGAAGCCATCTAGCTACTAGATATGGACCCGAAGGTCTGAAGTAAACTACTCACACTTCATCGGAGGGGCTATGGTGATGATGTAGAAGCCCTCCGTGGTGGATGCCCTCTCCGGTGGAGCTCTGGAATAGGCCCCAAGATGGGATCTCATGGATACAGAAGGTTGCGGCGGTGGAATTAGGTTTTTTGCTCCCGTTCTGATCATACGGGGATACGTAGGTATATATAGGAGGAAGGAGTACGTCGGTGCAGCTCCAAGGGGCCCACGAGGCAGGGGGCGTGCCCAGGGGGGAGGGGCGCGCCCTCCATCCTCGTGACCGCCTCGTGGCTTTCTTGACGGAGGGTCCAAGTCTCCTGGATCTTATCTGATGAGAAAATCACGTTCCCAAAGGTTTCATTCCGTTTGGACTCCGTTTGATATTCTGTTTCCTCGAAATACTGAAATAGGCAAAAAACAGCAATTCTGGGCTCGGCCTCCGGTTAATAGGTTAGTCCCAAAAATAATATAAAAGTGGAAAATAAAGCCCAATATAGTCCAAAACAGTAGATAAAGTAGCATGGAGCAATCAAAAATTATAGATACATTGGAGACGTATCAGGCATCCCCAAGCTTAATTCCTGCTCGTCCTCGAGTAGGTAAATGATAAAAAGAGAATTTTTGATGCGGAGTGATACTTTGGCATAATTTCAATGTAAATCTTCTTAATCACAGTATGAATATTCAGACCCGAAAGATTCAAGACAAAAGTTCATATTGACATAAAAATAATAATACTTCAAGCATACTAATCAAAGTAATTATGTCTTCTCAAAATAACATGGCCAAAGAAAGTTATCCCTACAAAATCATATAGTCTGGTTATGCCATCTTCCCCGCACAAAGTATTTAAATCATGCACAACCCCAATGACAAGCCAAGCAATTGTTTCATACTTTAACATTTTCAAAACTTTTTCAATCTTCACGCAATACATGAGCGTGAGCAATGGATATAGCACTATATGTGGAATAGAGTGGTGGTTGTGGAGAAGACAAAAAAGAGGGAAGATAGTCTCACATCAACTAGGCGTATCAACGGGCTATGGAGATGCCCATCAATAGATATCAATGTGAGTGAGTAGGGATTGCCATGCAACGGATGCACTAGAGCTATAAGTATATGAAAGCTCAACAAAACAAACTAAGTGGGTGTGCATCTAACTCGCTTGCTCACGAAGACCTAGGGCGTTTTGAGGAAGCCCATCATTGGAATATACAAGCCAAGTTCTATAATGAAAAATTCTCACTAGTATATGAATGTGACAACATAGGAGACTCTCTATCATGAAGATCATGGTGCTACTTTGAAGCACAAGTGTGGTAAAAGGATAGTAGCATTGTCCCTTCTCTCTTTTTCTCTCATTTTTTTTATTTGGGACTTTTCTCTTTTTTTATGGCCTCTTTTTTCTCTTTTTTTCGTTCGGAGTCTCATCCCGACTAGTGGGGGAATCATAGCCTCCATCAGCCTTTCCTCACTTGGGACAATGCTCTAATAATGATGATCATCACACTTTTATTTTTCTTACAACTCAACAATTACAACTCGATACTTGGAACATAATATGACTCTATATGAATGCCTCCGGCGGTGTACCGGGATATGCAATGATTCATGAGTGACATGTATGAAAGAATTATGAAAGGTGGCTTTGCCACAAATACGATGTCAACTACATGATCATGCTAAGCAATATGACAATGATGGAGCGTGTCATAATAAACGGAACGGTGGAAAGTTGCATGGCAATATCTCTCGGAATGGCTATGGAAATGCCATAATAGGTAGGTATGGTGGCTGTTTTGAGGAAGGTTAATGGTGGGTGTATGATACCGGCGAAAGGTGAGCGGTATTAGAGAGGCTAGCAATGGTGGAAGGATGGGAAAAAGTACGTATAATCCATGGACTCAACATTAGTCATAAAGAACTCATATACTTATTGCAACAATCTAGAAGTTATCAAAGCAAAGTATTACGTGCATGCTCCTAGGGGGATAGATTGGTAGGAAAAGACCATCGCTCGTCCCCGACCGCCACTCATAAGGAAGACAATCAATAAATAAATCATGCTCCGAGCTCATCACATAATGGTTCACCATACGTGCATGCTACGGGAATCACAAACTTCAACACCAGTATTCTTTGAATTAACAACAACTCAACTAGCATTACTCTAATATCACCATCTTCATATCTCAAAACAATTATCAAGCATCAAACTTATCTTGGTATTCAACGCACTCAAAAGAAAGTTTCACATATCTTGAACACCAAGTATATTCACATTAAGCAAATTACCATGCTATTAATGACTCTCAAAATAATCTAAGTGAAGCATGAGAGATCAAGTTTCTTTAAAACAAATCCACCACCGTGCTCTAAAAGATCTAAGTGAAGCACTAGAGCAAAAATTATCAAGCTCAAAAGATATAAGTGAAGCACATAGAGTATTCTAACAAATTTCAAATCATATATGGCTCTCTCAAAAGGTGTGTACAGCAAGGATGATTGTGGTAGACTAACAAGCAAAGACTCAAATAATACAAGACGCTCCAATCAAAACACATATCATGTGGTAAATAAAAATATAGCTCCAAGTAAATTACCGATGGAAGTGGACGAAAGAGGGGATGCCTTCCGGGGCATCCCCAAGCTTTGACTTTTTGGTGTCCTTGGATTATCTTGGGGGTGCCATGGGCATCCCCAAGCTTATGCTCTTGCCACTCCTTGTTCCATAATCCATCAAAAGAATTCACCCAAAACTTGAAAACTTCACAACACAAAACTCAATAGAAATCTCTTGAGCTCCGTTAGAGAAAGAAAACAAAAGACTACTTTAAGGTACTGTAATGAACTCATTCTTTATTTGTATTGGTGTTAAACCTACTGTATTCCAACTTCTCTATGGATCATAAACTATTTTACTAGCCATAGATTCATCAAAATAAGCAAACAACACACGCAAAACAGAATCTGTCAAAAACAGAACAGTCTGTAGTAATCTGTAACTAACGCAAACTTCTGGAACTCTAAAAATTCTACTAAAATAGGAAGTCCTGGACAATTTGTTTATTGATCAGCATAAAAAAGAATCAACGCAAAATAACTCTCCAGTAATTTATCAGAACTAAATTCGTGCGTGCAAAGTTTCTGTTTTTCAGCAGAATCAAATCAACTATCATCGTAGGTTGTCCTATAGGTCTTACTTGGCACAAACAGTAATTAAAACATAAAACCACATCCAAACATAAGGTAGATGGATTTTTTATTGCTAAACAGAAGCAAAAACAAAAACACAAAATAAAATTGGGTTGCCTCCCAACAAGCGCTATCGTTTAACGCCCCTAGCTAGGCATAAAAGCAAGGATAGATCTAGGTATTGCCATCTTTGGTAGGCAATTCTTCAATGAGGCATCTACCTCCCTTAGAATTTTCTTTCTTTCTAGAAATTATCAAACCTTTAGGCATAAGATCGAAAAATTCATTCGTAGCAAATGGTTCCTTAATGATAGTAAAAGATCGGGATGAATACTTATAGATTTAAGATCCGCATTTTCCTTACTAGATGATTCACCCTTATTTTTAGGAACATACATAAGCTTGGAAATTTTAGTAGGAGGACTAGGAGTATTTTTTACGGAGGAAAAAGCGGTTCCCAAATTGGTAATGATGCCCTCAAGTTTATCGATACGAGTAGAATCTAGATTTATTTTTTCATTAACCATGGGTTCCTTCTCCTTAATATTTTTCAAAGTCATTCCTACCTTAGATCCATATTGAGTAATTTGATTATGAATCTTTTTATCTAGATTTTCAATGGATTCAATGGTAGCAACTTAGTTTTCAATAATTTCAAGTCTTTTCATAACATGCTCCAAAGTTAACATAGTTCCATTAACCAAAAGAGGAGGTGAGCCAAATAAATCTATTAAAGCATTATATGAATCAAAAGTATGGCTACCCAAGAAATTCCCTCCGGTAATGGTATCAAGGATATATCTATACCAAGGATTAGCGCCTACATAAAAATTGCGAAGAAGAACTGTAGTAGATTGCTTCCTGGTAGATCTATTTTGAGCATTGCAAATTCTATACCAAGCATCTTTTAGATTTTCTCCCTCCCTTTCTTTAAAATTTAGCACTTCATTCTCGGGAGATAAACGGAGAAGATATAAGACTAGTCATGACGATACACAAGCAAACTAACACACGAGCAAACAAAAGGACGAGGAAAAGGCAACGGAAAGAGAGGAGGAGATTGGGAAAGAGAGGGCGAATAAAACGACAAGGGTGAAGTGGGGGAGAGGAAAACGAGAGGCAAATGGCAAATAATGTAATGCGAGAGATAGAGATTGTGATGGGTACTTGGTATGTTGACTTTTACGTAAGCCTCCCCGGCAACGGCGCCAGAAATCCTTCTTGCTACGTCTTGAGCTAGTGTTGGTTTTCCCCGAAGAGGAGGGGGTGATGCAGCACACTAGCGTAAGTATTTCCCTCAGTTTTTGAGAACCAAGGTATCAATCCAGTAGGAGGTCATGCGCAAGTCCCTCGTACCTGCACAAAACGGTAGCAACTCGCAACCAACGCTTAGGGGTTGCCAATCCCTTCACGGTCACTTACGAGAGTGAGATCTGATAGAGATAATATTTTTGGTATTTTTTATATAAAGATGCAAAGTAAAAAGGTAAAGGCAAAACAAGTAAATAAAGTGATGGAGATTGATATGATGAGAATAGACCCGGGGGCCATAGGTTTCACTAGTGGATTCTCTCAAGAGCATAGATATTCTACGGTGGGTGATCAAATTACTGTTGAGCAATTGATAGAATTGAGCATAGTTATGAGTATATCTAGGCAATGATCATGTATATACGCATCACGTC
Organism: Triticum timopheevii; assembly: GCA_963921465.1. NCBI lineage: Eukaryota > Viridiplantae > Streptophyta > Magnoliopsida > Poales > Poaceae > Triticum > Triticum timopheevii. The sequence continues at coordinate 437,474,552 of OY997264.1, read as the reverse complement.
CGTAACAAGTAGATCGAAACGATTCTGCATCTACTACTATTACTCCACTCATCGACCGCTATCCAGCATGCATCTAGAGTATTAAGTTAAAAACAGAGTAACGCCTTAAGCAAGATGACATGATGTAGAGGGCTAAATTCATGCAATATGATAAAAACCCCATCTTGTTATCCTCGATGGCAACAATACAATACGTGCCTTGCAACTCTTTCTGTCACTGAGTAAGGACACCGCAAGATTGAACCCAAAGCCATGCACTTCTCCCATTGCAAGAACTACCAATCTAGTTGGCCAAACCAAATGGATAATTCGAAGAGACTTGCAAAGATAACTCAATCATACATAAAAGAATTCAGAGAAGAATCAAATATTTTCCATAGATAAGTTGGATGATAAACCCACAATTCATCGGTCTCAACAAACACACCACAAAAAGAAGATTACATCGAATAGATCTCCACAAGAGAGGGGGAGAACACTGTATTGAGATCCAAAAAGAGAGAAGAAGCCATCTAGCTACTAGCTATGGACCCGAAGGTCTGAAGTAAACTACTGACACTTCATCGAAGGGGCTATGGTGATGATGTTGAAGCCCTCCGTGGTGGATGCCTTCTCCGGCGAAGCTCCGGAACAGGCCCCAAGATGGGATCTCGTGGATACAGAAGGTTGCGGCGCTGGAATTAGGTTTTTCGCTCCCGTTCTGATCATACGGGGATACGTAGGTATATATAGGAGGAAGGAGTACGTCGGTGGAGCTCCAAGGGGCCCACGAGGCAGGGGGGCGTACCCAGGGGGGAGGGGCGCGCCCTCCACCCTCGTGACCGCCTCGTGGCTTTCTTGACGAAGGGTCCAAGTCTCCTGGATCTTATCTGATGAGAAAATCACGTTCTCGAAGGTTTCATTCCGTTTGGATTCCGTTTGATATTCTGTTTCCTCGAAATACTGAAATAGGCAAAAATAGCAATTCTGGGTTGGGCCTCCGGTTAATAGGTTAGTCCCAAAAATAATATAAAAGTGGAAAATAAAGCCCAATATAGTCCAAAATAGTAGATAAAGTAGCATGGAGCAATCAAAAATTATAGATACGTTGGAGACGTATCAGTGAGCAAACTCACCAATATTACTTAGCCAAAGGGCTTCTTCATAGAAACTTCCGTCCTGTGGCAGCGGGAGTGGTTTTACATCACTAAACCCCATGGCACCAGGTGGGCAGCTACACCTCTGTTCCAATTTGGCCCTCCGTTACAGCTTGCATCATGGATTAATAAGGGGCTGGACTGAGGATCCGTTGATGAAGTGCAGACGCTGCAAAGTCGCATTTAGAGCCTCATTGAAAAGGACATCGGTCTCGTCAACATAATCCAAGTAATGCTAGTCCGTCGGGTCCTATCATGCCAGCGATGGACTCTCCGAATGTGGGAGTTCAATACGGAAGGACCAGAAACTCTTCAACACTTCTCTGGCACGACGCTCAGAGGAATGTGGAAATTGTTCTTTGGGACACAAAAACATTGGTCGGATACTACAGAAGACATCGGCCTTGACTGCAATCATCCAGATACCTCCGTAAGCACTTGACTCCCGAGCACAGTTTAGTCAAATTCCTCATAACAATACACTGAGAAAATCATACTCGGCTAGGGCTGGATAAAGAAGGCGAAGAGAATTAGGTGTTCGGCCCCTCTTCCCGAAGACTCAGCTGACCCGGTGTTAACAAGGATGCTGGCTCCGGCACCATATCAAGTGCCGGCGAGGGAAGACAAGGAGGAGAGCAAGAAGGCCCAAGGTGGCCCCCATTCTAGAGGCACACCAGGCACCTTGTCCGGGGAGATTGGAACTCCCTCTTCCGAAGATGGAAGGGAAGGAAAAACCGACATCCCTTTTCCTCATGGGAAGAACAGGACCGCCTCCGAAGACTTGAAGATAAAGGCTTCTAAGCGGGGGGAGATATCCCTATCAGGGGGTTCTGGTTCGGGAGGTGACGTTGACACGCAGTCCCTCTGTAAAGATAGGCCCTTAGCTGAATCGTAAGTGAACAGGGGTGTTTAAAACATATCCCGTTCTTTCCTAGTTGCATGGGTAACATTTAAAATATATGTATATGTTTGCAGTCCGGCATGCAGCCTTCCTCAACAGTCCTCCTCCTCGGGGGATCTTCTTCCGGAGATGATGGAGATCAAGACACCTCCACAGATCTCCCCGCCCTATAAGGGAGACGACACCGAGGTGTCGTCTTGGAGGATCTCTCCCGATCAACAAGCGGTGCGAGGGACAGTGAAGACCGGGCCCGAAGGCGACGCTTCGGTCGTCTAGGGTTCAGGGAGTGCGGCCCCTATGGGGAACAACAATAAAGGCCCCGGACTGTCCGATTTCCGAGGGACGGTGGAATTTGCTCCAGATCCGGAGGCGCCGGATACATTTATGGACACATTGCGACATGCATCCGTCTCAGAGGAATATCGTATCTTGATGGGTACGGTGGTTGAGAGGGTTCTGTCCGCAAAAAGCAGATTGACTGAAGCCTTTACGAGCCTGCTAAGAGGCTTCGGGGTATGCCTCTGTATAGATAGTAGCCCCTGAGACTCTATGTTGGCGTCCAAAGGGAGGAGATCAGAGGATCAAGGAAGATATGCCCAGGAAATGATCTAACTAATTGAAACACAGGCTGTTACATCCGTGGTGACTGCCCAAGCTACAGAGATTGCAGATCTAAGGCAGAAAGTTGATGTGGCGGATGATGACATCACGCTTATTAACAAGCGACTCGACGAGGCACAAGGTATGTCTTTAGGGCACTCAGTATATGCAAGTACTATGATATGAGCAGGATGCTGAGAATTGTATACTGAGATATGCATAACTGCAGATAGTGCCGCCGCGATTGAGACCCTTCGGGCTGAGCTTGCCCGGGCCAAGGAGCAGGCCAGGATGAGCAATGCGGCTGCCGAAAAGGCAGCTACTGAATTAAAGGCCGAACAGGCTGCTCGGCACCAATGCGAGGAGAGAATATCTACTATGGCACTTGAGCTAAAGCATGTCATCGGCTGATGAGACTTTCTCGAGAAAGATAAAAAAACCAGAGTGACTGATCTTGACAAGGCCTTACAAGAGGCGAGAGACGCACGGTCTGAGTCTAGAGCGGCTCGGGAGGAGAGCCGACAAGCTAGGGAGATCGCGGCTGGTAAGCCCTTCTTATTACAAAATAAATTCGGCGATCCGAAGTATGCCCCACTTAATCAGATGTGGAGTTCTCCAGACGCATTTTTGGACTTGCCGAAGAGTATCTCCAATGCGACGCAGTTTTTCCAAGCGCAAGAAGGACATGCGACGGAAAAGCTTTTCTGGCCACAATTCAGCATGCCAAAGCGTCCATTGTTGCTGAACGAACATATGGCCCTATGGGCCGAGCTCCACAAACTATCTGGATCTGCCATGAAGGACATCGTAGTCCGGCTGTGGCCGATTCACCCAATTCCGAATAGTTATTTCGGTTTGGTGCAGCGACTTGTTGATGCGGTGCCGCGTATCGATGCCGTTAAGCGATCTACGTGCATAGAAGGTGCACGTATGGCCCTTGCCCGCGTCAATACGTACTGGGCGAAGATGAAGGCCACCAATATTGCAGTGAAAAGTTCACCCGAGGGCAAGGACCATCACACGCCAAAGCATTATTTTGGGGATGTCCTAGCGGGTGCCCGCTTGATAGAGGGTCAATGCTCGAAAGATATCATGTTCGAGTGAGATGTACCATTATTTTAAAAATAATGTTATGATATATTAAGGCTATATTTTATACTTTTTGCCAAAAAAGTTTTTGGTGCCTCCTGTGCGGCCGTTTTTTGTATAATTTGAAAGTTTACCAGTCATCGGCTTCGGCCCCCTCGCATATAATGCGGGGGTGTTCGGAAAAGCAATTGATCACTCTTGACCCAATGTCTTGGTCCATTAAGGAGGTGTCAATGCGGCGAACCAGGCAAGCGGACTATAGGGCTTTAATACTTTCACTTAGCCATAGGAGTTTGACGGTGGGTCTATGATATAGCCCCTGGTATGTACGCGGTTATCCGAATATGGTGCGTTTACATACGTGACCAAAAGAACGGTCCTTCGTGTAATACGGAAGGAATCGCGAAGATTCCAGTGAGTCATCGAGTGGTTGACCAGCTCTCTCCGCATCATGACAGTCAGTTTTCGGCTTTCTCTACTGAGGTGCTCATCTAGACGAACCAGGACACAATCGCAGTAGTTCTCCCTTTACTACCCTAGCCGATAGAGCGGAACGTAAGGTAGTAAGCACAGGAGCCGGGTAACCCAACTATTGACCAAAGACATGATTTGGAGCTGATGCATATAAGGCCGAATTCGTGACGCTGAATGTGCTTTAAAGCTATTCGGACTTGTAGGTAGCTCACATGTTGCCATATTGAGCCCCTCGCACTATATGCCGAGGGTAGAAAGCTGAGAAAAAGGGCACTTTACAGGTCTAAAATAAAGAGTGCGGTCGACAAAAACTTTTGGACCTCCTATCGCACGTCTGCGCTGCCTTGCCTTGGTTAAAGGACTTCTCAGCAAATATAGTCACCTGTGGTGAAAGATAAAATATGGTTAGAAAAAAGAAAAATAATATGAAAGTGCGGATAGTGTTTATAGGTCTGTCCGCATTGTGCCTCCACCGGTGACCAGGGTATTTTGTGTGTATAATTATGTGCGCGGGATAGACTTCGTGGCTATATGGGGCAGACGGCGGAGGCCGAACTGCTAATTTAGCTCTGAGATTGATTGGTCCTGTCTAATGGAGACTGGTGGCTTGATGGCCGACGAAATGTGTGGCTTGATAAGGCCGTTTGTACTTCGGCCGCAGTAGCCTTAGTGTGCTCCTCTGTACGGAGGGAGCATTCCGTATTTCTGTTTATCGTGATGGTGCCGCATGGATCGGGCATCTTAAGTTGGAGATAGGTGTAATGTGGAACCGCATTAAAGCGATCAAAAGCAGTACGTCCGAGTAGTGCATGGCAGCTACTGCGGAGTGGGGCAATATCGAAGGTCAAGCCTTCGCTTCGAAAGTTGTTCGGCGAGCCGAAAACGACTTCCAATGTAATCGAGCCCGTGCAGTGAGCTTCTATGCTGGATATTGTTCCCTTGAAGGTAGTTGTGGTGGGCCTAATTCTTGAAGGATCGATGCCCATTTTCTGGACAGTGTCTTGGTAGAGTAGATTAAGGCTACTGTCGCTGTCCATAAGGACTTTTGTGAGATGGAACCCATCAATAAATGGGTCGAGGATGAGAGCTGTCGGACCTTCGCGGCGGATACTGAATGGGTGGTCCTTGCAATCAAAAGTGATCGGGCGGTCCGTGCCTTGGATTAATTTTTGGGCGGTTGGCTCTATGGTGCCGGCGTCCCATAGCGCACGCTTGCAGTCCCCTGTAGGGGTGTGCCTCACATATACCATGTTCACTGTCTTTACTTCGGGGGGAATTGCTTTTGACCCCCGGTGTTCTGCTGGCGAGTCTCTTCATCATAGCTATCACTGGGCGGCTCCTTCACCTTGTGTTCGGCATTAATCTTGCCGACTTGTTTAAAAACCCAACAACTCCTGTTGGTGTGATTGGATGGTTTAACGGGGGTGCCATGAATCTGGCAGGGCCGATCCAGTATCTTGTCTAAATTGGATGGTCCGTCTCTATTTGGCTTGAATGCCTTTTTCCGTTGACCAGGTTTGGAACCACTAAATCCGGTGTTGACCGCCGTGTCTTGCGTTCCTTCATTGTTATTTCGACGCTTGTGTATATTGTGTCGTGGCTTGCCGTTGCCGTCTCGAACTTCGGAAGTACCCAGATCATCGGTGTTGTTGCTTTTACGAGCGAGCCAGTTGTTTCCTCCCGCGCAAAAACGGGTCATCATAGTGGTAAGGGCAGACATGGATCTTGGTTTTTCTTGACCGAGGTGGCGGGCGAGCCACTCATCTTAGACGCTATGTTTAAAGGTCGCGAGGGCTTCGGTGTTCGGACAATCGACAATTTGGTACTTTTTAACTAAGAACCTAGTCCAAAGCTTCCTAGAAGACTCCCCGGGCTGCTGGATGATGTGACTTAGGTCATCAGCGTCCGAAGGCCGAATATATGTACCTTGGAAGTTATTGCGGAAGGCATCTTCCAAGTCTTCCCAGCTGCCAATGGAGTTCTCAGGCTGTTCGGCCAGTACCGCGCTGGCCCCTTTAGTTTTAGTGGGAGGTATTTGACGGCGTGGATGTCATCGCCGCGGGACAAGTGGATATGGAAGAGGAAATCTTAAATCCATACTGCGGGGTCTGTTGTTCCATCGTATGATTTGATATTCATGGGTTTAAACCCTTCCGGGAATTCGTGTTCCATTACTTCATCCGTGAAGCAAAGGAGGTGTGCGGCGCCTTTATGTCGGGCCACATCACGACGTAGCTTGGATGGAGTCTGTCTGCGGTGCTCGGCTCGGGCGTTACTGTGTTTGTCACGTCCGGCAAGATGGCTGTCGTTGCGCGTTCGGGCACGACACCGTGATCTGTAGATTGATCTGGTCTGACCTGCTTTGTCGTCTAGGTCCTACCGCAGGTCATATGTATGATCCCGAGCTATTGTGTCTATGTTTTTATGGTGAGGTAGTGCGGGATGGTGTTTGGCATGAGTTGCCGCTTTTTCCCAGCCACATGGTGGTCGGTCGGCCGCATTACGCGCTGGTAGGACAGGCTCCAGCGCCTCGTCATTGAATTGGGTTAATAATTTGCATTTCGAGTAACTTTTGGTTAGGCCCTCGAGGCCGTATTCTTCAGCTGCCACGACATTAGTCCATCTATCGTTGAGCGGATCTTGATTAGCTTGAAGCTGCGGCTGCTTCGTTTTCAGGCTCCTTGCAGTGGCTATTAGCTGGCGCTTAAAGCGCTCCTGCTCGAGAGGTTCCTCAGGCACGATAAAATCCTCATTGCCGAGGCTCACCTCGTCCTCGAAGAGCGGAAGGTAGTCACTATCCTCCGAGTCTACGTTCATGGCATGTTCATCAGGGCTAACTCGCCCATCTTCCCATTTGACCTGTTCGGAGGTTCGCTCAACGGGGTCTTCGTTGTCTTCGACATCGTCTAGAGTATTATTTTCTCAAGTGTCGTTATTGCTGTTTTTTCCACGGCGTGGTTTAGAGCAGCGCTGCTGACGCTGGCGCTTTGCCTATATCTCAGGAGTATTATCCTTAACTGGATCCTTCTCATTGTCACCGTTATTCTCTTTGGGTGCATCCACCATGTACACATCATACGAGGAGGTAACCGTCCCGTGTCTGGTAAACGGTAGGTTTTGGGTTTCCTCTTCTCCGGCATCGTCGTCCATACCGCCCATGTCTTCGGAGTTGTAATCGAGCATGTCTATTAAGTCCTCGACATTGGCTATAAAGTGGGTGGTGGGTGGGACGTCAAATCCCCTGCCCTCAACCCCTAGTCCGGGCTGAGCATAGTTCGGATGTTGCCCCTCTGTAATGACGAGAGACCCATTATGCACAACTCCAAAAGTCCTGAAACTCCACGAAAGTCATTTTTGGAATTAATGATAAATATTCAGCGGAAGAAATACCTAAGGGAGGCCACCCACCGTCCACGAGGGTGGGGGGCGCGCCCGACCCCTGGGCGCGCCCCCTGCCTCGTGGGCCACCTGGCAGCCCTCCGGTGCCCATCTTCTGCTATATGAAGTCTTTTACCATGTAAAAAATCATAAGCAAGCTTACGGGACGAAACTCCACCGCCACGAGGCAGAACCTTGGCGGAACCAATCTAGGGCTCCGGTGGAGCTGTTCTGCCGGGGAAACTTCCCTCCGAGAGGGGGAAATCATCACCATCGTCATCACCAACGATCCTCTCATCAGGAGGGGGTCAATCTCCATCAACATCTTCACCAGCACCATCTCCTCTCAAACCCTAATTCATCTCTTGTATCCAATCTTTGTACCAAAACCGCAGATTGGTACCTATGGGTTGCTAGTAGTTGATGCTAGTTGGTTTATTTGGTGGAAGATCATATGTTCAGATCCTTAATGCATATTAATACCCCTCTGATCATGAACATGAATATTCTTTGTGATTAGTTACGCTTGTTGCTGAGGACATGGGTGAAGTCTTGCTATTAGTAGTCATGTGAATTTGGTATTCGTTCGATATGATGAGATGTATGTTGTCTCTCCTCTAGTGGTGTTATGTGAACGTCGACTACATGACACTTCACCATTATTTGGGCCTAGAGGAAGGCATTGGGAAGTAATAAGTAGATGATGGGTTGCTAGAGTGACAGAAGCTTAAACCCTAGTTTATAAGTTGCTTCGCAAGGGGCTGATTTGAATCCATATGTTTCATGCTATGGTTATTTTTACCTTAATACTACTTTTGTAGTTGCAGATTCTTGAAATAGGGGTTAATCATAAGTGGGATGCTTGTCCAAGAAAGGACAGTACCCAAGCAACGGTCCACCCACATATCAAATTATCAAAGTAACGAACGCGAATCATATGAGCGTGATAAAAACTAGCTTGATGATAATTCCCATGTGTCCTCGTGAGCGCTTTTCTCATTATAAGAACTTGTCCAGGCTTGTTTGCTACAAAAAGGATTGGGCCACCTTGCTGCACCTTATTTACTTCCATTGCTTATTACCCGTTACAAATACCATATCACAAAACTATCTGTTACCTATAATTTCAGTGCTTGCAGAGAATACCTTACTAAAAACCGCTTGTCATTTCCTTCTGCTCCTCGTTGGGTTCAACACTCTTACTTATCGAAAGGACTACGATAGATCCCCTACACTTGTGGGTCATCAAGACTCTTTTCTGGCGCCGTTGCCGGGGAGTGAAGCACCTTTGGTAAGTGGAACTTGGTAAGGAAACATTTATATAGTGTGCTGAAATTTACTGTCACTTGTTACTATGGAAACTAATCCTTTGAGGGGCTTGTTCGGGGTATCTTCACCCCGACCAGTAGAGAAAAGAGTTGCTCTCAACCTACTGAACCTACTGAAAATGTTTACTTTGAGATTCCTTTGGGTATGGTAGAGAAACTGCTAGCTAATCCCTTTGCAGGAGATGGAACATTGCATCCCGATTTACACCTTATCTATGTGGATGAAGTTTGTGGATTATTTAAGCTTGCAGGTATGCCCAATGATGTTATTAAGAAAAAGGTTTTTCCCTTTATCTTTGAATGGAGATGCATTTACATGGTATAGGCTATGTGATGATATGGGATCTTGGGACTATAAACGATTGAAATTGGAATTCACCAGAAGTTTTATCCTATGCATCTTGTTCATCATGATCGTAATTATATATATATATTTTGGCCTCGTGAAGGAGAAAGTATCGCTCAAGCTTGGGGGAGGCTTAAGTCAATGTTATATTCATGCCCCAATCATGAGCTCTCAAGAGAAATGATTATTCGAAACTTTTATGCTCGGCCTTCTCTCAACAATCGCACCATGATTGATACTTCTTGTGCTGGGTCTTTTATGATGAAGACTATTGACTTCAAATGGGATTTATTGGAAAGAATTAAACCCAACTCTGAAGATTGGGATTCCGATGATGGTAAGGAGTCAGGTATGACACCTAAGTTTGATTGTGTTAAATCTTTTATGGATACCGATGCTTTTCGTGGATTTAGCACTAAATATGGACTTGACTCTGCGATAGTAGCTTCTTTCTGTGAATCATTTGCTACTCATGTTGATCTCCCTAAGGATAAGTGGTTTAAATATAATCCTCCCACTGAAGTAAAAGTAGTTGCACCTATTATAGTTGAAGAAAAGACTATCACTTATAATGATCCTATTGTTCCTTCCGCTTATATTGAGAAACCACCTTTCCCTGTTAGGATAAAGGATCATGTTAAAGCTTCAACTGTGGTTCGTATGAGTAATACTAGAACATCTACACCTCCTGAGCAAATTAAAGTTGAACCTAGTATTGCTATGGTTAAAGATCTCTTGGCTGATACTATTGATGGGCATGTTATTTATTTCTGTGAACAAGCTGCTAGAATTGCTAGAACCGATGCTAAGAAACATAGACCCGTTGTAGGCATGCCTGTTATTTCTGTTAAAATAGGAGATCATTATTATCATGGCTTATGTGATATGGGTGCTAGTTCCAGTGCAATAGCTTTTTCCTTATATCAAGAAATTATGCATGATATTGCACCTGCTGAGGTAGAAGAAATTGATGTCACAATTAAGATTGCCAATAGAGATACTATTTCACCAATTGGGATTGGTAGAGATGTTGAAGTCTTGTGTGGGAAAGTTAAATATCATGCTGATTTTCTTGTTCTTGGTTCCCCACAAGATGACTTTCGTCCCATCATATTTGGTAGACCCTTCTTGAATACTGTTAATGCTAAGATTGATTGCAAAAAGGATGTTGTTACGATTGGCTTAGGAGATATGTCTCATGAGTTTAATTTTGCTAAATTTCATAGGCAACCCCATGATAAAGAATTGCCTAGTAAGGATGAAACTATTGGTCTTGCTTCTATTGCCGTGCCTCCTAATGATCCTATAGAACAATATTTGCTAAACCATGAAAATGATATGTTTATGAATGAAAGAAGGGAAATAGATGAAGTATTCTTTAAACAGGGACCTATTTTGAAACCCAACTTGCCCGTTGAAATCCTAGGGGATCCTCGACCACCCAAGGGTGATCCCGTGTTTGAGCTTAAACCATTACCTAATACTCTTAAATATGCTTATCTTGACGAACTGAATATATATCCTGTTATTATTAGTGCTAACCTTTCAGAGCAGGAAGAGGAAAGATTATTGAAAACTTTGAAGAAACATCGTGCTGCTATTGGATATACTCTTGATGATCTTAAGGGCATTAGTCCCACTCTATGCCAACACAAAATAAAATTGGAGGAAGATTCCAAACCACTCATTGATCACCAATGACAGTTAAATCCTAAGATAAAGGAAGTGGTAAGAAAAGAAATACTAAAGCTCCTTGAGGCAGGTATAATTTATCCCGTTGCTGATAGTCAGTGGGTAAGTCATGTCCATTGTGTCCCTAAGAAGGGAGGTATTACTGTCGTTCCTAATGATAAAGATGAATTGATCCCACAAAGAATTATTACAGGTTATAGGATGGTAATTGATTTCCGCAAATTAAATAAAGCTACTAAAAAAGATCATTACCCTTTACCTTTTATTGATCAAATGCTAGAAAGACTATCCAAACATACACATTTTTGCTTTCTAGATGGTTACTCAGGTTTCTCTCAAATACATGTGTCGGCGGAGGATCAAGAAAAGACCACTTTTACTTGTCCTTTCGGTACTTTTGCTTATAGACGTATGCCTTTCGGTTTATGTAATGCACCTGCTACCTTTCAAAGATGCATGATGGCTATAGTCTCTGACTTTTGTGAAAAGATTTGTGAGGTATTCTGATAACCCACAAGTATAGGGGATCGCAACAGCTTTCGAGGGTAGAGTATTCAACCCAAATTTATTGATTCGACACAAGGGGAGCCAAAGAATATTCTTGAGTATTAGCAGTTGAGTTGTCAATTCAACCACACTTGGATAACTTAGTATCTGCAGCAAAGTGTTTAGTAGCAGAAGTGGTATGATAATAATGGTAATGGTAGCAAAAGTAAAGATAAATGTTTTTGGGTTTTTGTAGTAGTTGTAACAGTAGCAACGGAAAAGTAAATAAGCGAAGAACAGTATATGAAAAGCTCGTAGGCAATGGATCAGTGATGGCTAATTATGCCGGATGCGATTCCTCATGCAATAGTTATAACATAGGGTGATATAAAACTAGCTTCAATTCATCAATGTACTGTAGGCATGTATTCTGTAAATAGTCATACATGCTTATGGAAAAGAACTTGCATGACATCTTTTGTCCTACCCTCCCGTTGCAGCGGGGTCTTTACGGAAACTAAGGGATATTAAGGCCTCCTTTTAATAGAGAACCAGACCAAAGCATTAACACATAGTGAATACATGAACTCCTCAAACTACGGTCATCACCGAGAAGTATCCCGATTATTGTCACTTCGGGGTTGTCGGATCATAACACATAATAGGTGACTATAGACTTGCAAGATAGGATCAAGAACACACATATATTCATGAAAACATAATAGGTTCAGAGCTGAAATCATGGCACTCGGGCCCTAGTGACAAGCATTAAGCATAGCAAAGTCATAGCAACATCAATCTTAGAACATAGTGGATACTAGGGATCAAACCCTAACAAAACTAACTTGATTACATGGTAAATCTCATCCAATCCATCACTGTCTAGCAAGCCTACGATGGAATTACTAACACATGGCGGTGAGCATCATGAAATTGGTGATGGAGGATGGTTGATGATGACGACGGCGATGAATCCCCCTCTACGGAGCCCCGAACGGACTCCAGATCGGCCCTCCCGAGAGAGATTAGGGCTTGGTGGCGGCTCCGTATCGTAAAACGCGATGAAACTTTCTCTCTGATTTTTTTTCTCCCCGAGACGGAATATATGGAGTTGGAGTTGAGGTCGGAGGAGGTCCAGGGGGCCCACGAGATAGAAGGCCGCACCCTAGGAGGGGGCGCGCCCCCCTGTCTCGTGGACAGGTTGTGGGGCCCCTGGCATTAATTCTTTCGCCAAAAATTCTTATTGAATCCAAAAAGTGCCTCTTTGGATTTCCAGGACATTCCGAGAACTTTTCTTTTCTACACAAAACAACATCATGGCAGTTCGCCTGAAAATAGCGTCAGTCCGGGTAAGTTTCATTCAAATCATGCAAGTTAGAGTCCAAAACAAGGGAAAAAGTGTTTGGAAAAGTAGATACGTTGCAGACGTATCAACTCCCCCAAGCTTAAACCTTTGCTTGTCCTCAAACAATTCAGTTGATAAACAGAAAGTGATAAAGAAAAACTTTTACAAACTCTATTTGCTCTTGTTGTTGTAAACATGAAAAGCCAGCATTCAAGTTTCAGCAAATATAATGAACTAACCATACTCACAATAACACATAGGTCTCACAATTACTCATATCAATAGCATAATCAGCTAGCGAGCCATAATAATAACAAAACTCGGATGACAACACTTTCTCAAAATAACCATAACATGATATAATAGAATGGTATCTCGCTAGCCTTTCTGAGACCGCAAAACATAAATGCAGAGCACCTTTAAAGATCAAGGACTGACTAAACATTGTAATTCATGGTAAAAGAGATCCAGTCAAGTCATACCCAATATAAACCAATAATAATGAATGCAAATGACAGGGTGCTCTCCTGCGGGTGCTTTTAATAAGAAGGATGATGACTCAACATAAAAGTAAATAGATAGGCCCTTTGCAGAGGGAAGCAGGGATTTGTAGAGGTGCCAGAGCTCGATTTTAAAATAGAGATTGAATAACATTTTGAGCGGCATACTTTTGCTGTCAACGCAACAACTATGAGATGATTGTATCTTCCATACTACATGCATTATAGGCAGTTCCCAAACAGAATGGTAAAGGTTTATACTCCCCCAACCACCAACAAGCATCAATCCATGGCTTGCTCGAAACAACGAGTGCATCCAACATACAACAGCCCTGGCGGAGTTTTGTTTAATTATTTTGATTTGCTTTGATCTTTTTGGATCGTGGGACTGGGCATCCCGGTTACTGGCCCTTTCTCGTGAATGAGGAGCAGAGTCCACTCCTCTTGAGAATAACCCACCTATCATGGAAGATATAGGAAGCCCTAGTTGTAACATGAGCTGCTCGAGCATACAAAACAGAATTTCATTTGAAGGTTTGGAGTTTGGCACATACAAATTTAGTTGGAACATCAGGTAAATACCGCATATAGGAAGGTATAGTGGACTCATATAGAACAACTTTGGGGTTTAAGGAGTTTGGATGCAAAAGCAGTATTCCCGCTTAGTACAGGTGAAGGCTAGCAAAAGACTGGGAAGCGACCAACTGAGAGAGCGAGAACAGTCATAAACATGCATTAAAATTAATTCACACCGAGTCGAGTCACTCAACTACATGCGTGAACATGTGCCAAATCGAGTCACTCAATTCATTCAAAGGAGGATACCATCCCATCATATCACATCATAATCATTCTAATAGCATGTTGGCACGCAAGGTATACCATTATAACTCATATCTAATCAAGCATGGCACAAGCAACTATAATCTCTAAATGTCATTGCAAATATGTTTACTTCACAATAGCTAACTCAGGAACGATGAATCATCATATTTACAAAAACAAGAGAGGTCGTGTTCATACCAGCTTTTCTCATCCCAATAAGTCCATCATATATCGTCATTATTGCATTTCACTTGCACGACCGAATGATGTGTACAATAATAAGAGTGCACGTGCATTGGACTAAGCTGGAATCTGCAAGCATTCAACTCAAGAGAGAAGACAAGTAATATGGGCTCTGAATTAAATAAACATTCATGCATATAAGAGCCACTAAACATTTTCAATATGGTCTTCTCGACCCACAAAGGAAAGAAAAGAAAATAAAACTATTTACATGGGAAACCTCCCAACAAGTATGAAGAAGAACTAGAAATCTTTTTGGGTTTTCATTTTAATTCCTACTACAAGCATGGAAATTAAACTAACTAATTTTTTTGGTTTTCTCAAAGTTTATCAAACACACAAGAAGAAAACTAGAAAAAGAAATTTAAACTAGCATGGATAATACAATGAAAGAGTATGAGCACCGACGACTAGTGTGTGAACATGAATGTAAAGTCGGTGAGAAATACGTACTCCCCCAAGCTTAGGCTTTTGGCCTAAGTTGGTTTAATACCAAGGACCGCCGCTACTCTCCCCGGTATAATGGACAGATGATGCATGATAAGGGTCCAGCTCAGGTTCCGGCTCAGGTTCAGATTCTGGAGTAAAAGCTTGAGCTCGGTGATTTTTCACCGCTTCCGGCGTGACAAGACGATTTTCTTCGCCTCGGAGCCCTTCTTTGGCTTGTTTTTCCTGAGAGCTTTGGCCAGAAGGCCTTTAAAGAGCCTCCTTAACATTTTCTAAAAATTTCTGAAATTTTAGTAACTTCAAAACAAAAGTGAATAAAACTAAACAAGATTGATAGCAACTACTCCTACAAGTGCCTAGAGCCTATATCATGCATTGGAATTGCTTGGGACCTCAAAAATTTAACATGCAAGCTCAAGAACATGGTCAGCTATGCAGCAAAAAAATTCAATGAATAAAGCACTAGAACAAAAACTAATTGGACCAATGGAGGAGTCACATACCAAGCAACAATATCCCAAAGAAGTTTGTGAATGCAGCTTTGAGCTAAGAGATCGAAAATCGCAGCAAAACGAGCTAGAACTCGTGCTTGAGCTAGATGGGGATTTTTTGGGTAGAAGATGAAGTGTGTGGGTGCTCGCATAAGTGGAGGGTATCCACCAGGGGCCCATGAGACGGGGGGGAGCACCTACAGGGGGGGCGCGCCCTCCTCTCTCGTGTCCTGGTGCTTGCCCCTCCTATAGTGTTTTCAGTGCCTAAAATCCTCAAATATTCCTGGAAAAAATCATACTAAATTTGCAGGGCATTTGGAGCACTTTTATTTTCGGGCTATTTTTTTTATTGCACGGATAATTCAGAAAATAGACGGGTAATACTATTTTTTGCTTTATTTAATCTAAATAACAGAAAGTAAAAAGAGGGTACAGAAGGTTGTGCCTTCTAGTTTCATCCATCTCGTGATCATCAAAATGAATCCATTAACAACACTACTAGGGAAAACCTTATACACAGAATGTTACCAGTAGCGTTGTACAAAATCATACGCTACTGCTACTTGTTGGAAATATGCCCTAGAGGCAATAATAAAAGTATTATTATTATATTTCCTTGTTCATGATAATTGTCTTTTATTCATGCTATAACTGTATTATCCGGAAATCGTAATACACGTGTGAATACATAGACCACAATATGTCCCTGGTGAGCCTCTAGTTGACTAGCTCGTTGTGATCAACAGATAGTCATGGTTTCCTGGCTATGGACATTGGATGTCGTTGATAATGGGATCACATCATTAGGAGAATGATGTGATGGACAAGACCCAATCCTAAGCCTAGCACAAAGATCGTGTAGTTCGTATGCTAAAGCTTTTCTAATGTCAAGTATCTTTTCCTTAGACCATGAGATTGTGCAACTCCCGGATACCGTAGGAATGCTTTGGGTGTACCAAACGTCACAACGTAACTAGGTGGCTATAAAGGTGCATTACAGGTATCTCCGAAAGTGTCTGTTGGGTTGGCACGAATCGAGACTGGGATTTGTCACTCCGTGTAAATGGAGAGGTATCTCGGGGCCCACTCGGTAGGACATCATCATAATGTGCACAATGTGATCAAGGAGTTGATCACGGGATGATGTGTTACGGAACGAGTAAAGAGACTTGCCTGTAACGAGATTGAACAAGGTATCGGGATACCGACGATCGAATCTCGGGCAAGTATCGTACCGATAGACAAAGGGAATTGTATACGGGATTGATTAAGTCCTTGACATCGTGGTTCATCCGATGAGATCATCGTGGAACATGTGGGAGCCAACATGGGTATCCAGATCCCGCTGTTGGTTATTGACCGGAGAACATCTCGGTCATGTCTGCATGTCTCCCGACCCCGTAGGGTCTACACACATAAGGTTCGATGACGCTAGGGTTATAAAGGAAGCTTGTATGTGGTTACCGAATGTTGTTCGGAGTCCCGGATGAGATCCCGGACGTCACGAGGAGTTCCGGAATGGTCCGGAGGTAAAGATTTATATATAGGAAGTCCTGTTTCGGCCATCGGGACAAGTTTCGGGGTCATCGGTATTGTACCGGGACCACCGGAAGGGTCCCGGGGGCCCACCGGGTGGGGCCACCTGCCCCGGGGGCCAGATGGGCTGTAAGGGGTGCACCTTGGCCTACATGGGCCAAGGGCACCAGCCCCAAGAGGCCCATGCACCTAGGGAACCCTAGAGGGAAGAGTCCTCAAGGGGGAAGGCACCTCCGAGGTGCCTTGGGGAGGATGGACTCCTCCCCCCCTCTTGGCCGCACCCCTTCCTTGGAGGAAGGGGCAAGGCTGCGCCTCCCCCCTCTCCCTTGCCCCTATATATAGTGGAGGGGAGGGAGGGCATCCATACCTGAGCCCCTGGCGCCTCCCTCCCTCCCGTGACACCTCCTCCTCTCCCGTAGGTGCTTGGCGAAGCCCTGCAAGATTGCCACGCTCCTCCATCACCACCACGCCGTTGTGCTGCTGCTGGATGGAGTCTTCCTCAACCTCTCCCTCTCTCCTTGCTAGATGAAGGCATGGGAGACATCGTGGAGCTGTACGTTAGTTGAACGCGGAGGTGCTGTCCGTTCAGCACTAGATCATCAGTGATTTGAATCACGACGAGTACGACTCCATCAACCCCGTTCTCTTGAACGCTTCCGCTTAGCGATCTACAAGGGTATGTCGATGCACTCTCCTTCCCCTCGTTGCTGGTTTCTCCATAGATATATCTTGGTGACACGTAGGAAAATTTTGAATTTCTGCTACGTTCCCCAACAGTGGCATCATGAGCTAGGTCTATTGCGTAGGTTCTATGCACGAGTAGAACACAAAGTAGTTGTGGCCGTTGATTTTGTTCAATATGCTTGCCGTTACTAGTCTTATCTTGATTCGGCGGCATCGTGGGATGAAGCGGCCCGGACCAACCTTACACGTACTCTTACGTGAGACCGGCTCCACCGACAAACATGCCTAGTTGCATAAGGTGGCTAGCGGGTGTCTGTCTCTCCTACTTTAGTCGGATCGGATTCGATGAAAAGGGTCCTTATGAAGGGTAAATAGCAATTGGCATATCACGTTGTGGTCTTTGCGTAGGTAAGAAACGTTCTTGCTAGAAACCCATAGCAGCCACGTAAAACATGCAAACAACAATTAGAGGACGTCTAACTTGTTTTTGCAGGGTATGCTATGTGATGTGATATGGCCAAAAAGGATGTGATGAATGATATATGTGATGTATGAGATTGATCATGTTCTTGTAATAGGAAGCACGACTTGCATGTCGATGAGTATGACAACCGGCAGGAGCCATAGGAGTTGTCTTTATTTATTTATGACCTGCATGTCAACTTAAACATCATGTAATTACTTTACTTTATTGCTAACCGTTAGCCATAGTAGTAGAAGTAATAGTTGGTGAGGCAACTTCATGAAGACACGATGATGAAGATCATGATGATGGAGATCATGGTGTCATGCCGGTGACGATGATGATCATGGAGCCCCGAAGATGGAGATCAAAAGGAGCAAAATGATATTGGCCATATCATGTCACTATTTGATTGCATGTGATGTTTATCATGTTTATGCATCTTGTTTACTTAGAACTACGGTAGTAAATAAGATGATCCCTTACAACAATTTCAAGAAGTGTTCTCCCCTAACTGTGCACCATTGCTACAGTTCGTCGTTTCGAAGCACCACGTGATGATCGGGTGTGATAGATCCTTACGTTCACATACAACGGGTGTAAGACAGATTTACACATGCAATACACTTAGGGTTAACTTGACGAGCCTAGCATGTACAGACATGGCCTCGGAACACGGAGACCGAAAGGTCGAGCATGAGTCGTATAGTAGATACGATCAACATGAAGATGTTCACCGACGTTGGCTAGTCCGTCTCACGTGATGATCGGACACGGCCTAGTTAACTCGGATCATGTAATCACTTAGATGACTAGAGGGATGTCTATCTGAGTGGGAGTTCATAAGATGAACTTAATTATCCTGAACATAGTCAAAAGGATTTTGCAAATTATGTCGTAGCTCACGCTATAGTTCTACTGTTTAGATATGTTCCTAGAGAAAAATTAGTTGAAAGTTGATAGTAGCAATTATGCAGACTAGGTCCGTAAACTGAGGATTGTCCTCAGTGCTTCATAGAAGGCTTATGTCCTTAATGCACCGCTCAGTGTGCTGAACCTCGAACGTTGTATGTGGATGTTGCGAACATCTGACATACACATTTTTGATAACTACGTGATAGTTCAGTTAAACGGTTTAGAGTTGAGGCACCAAAGACGATTTTGAAACGTCGCGAAACATATGAGATGTTTCGAGGGCTGAAATTGGGATTTCAGGCTCGTGCCCACGTCAAGAGGTATAAGACCTCCGACGATTTTCTTAGCCTGCAAACTAAGGGAGAAAAGCTCAATTGTTGAACTTGTGCTCAGATTGTCTGAGTACAACAATCGCTTGAATCGAGTGGGAGTTGATCTTCCAGATGAAATAGTGATGGTTCTCCGAAGTCATTACCACCAAGCTGCTAGAGCTTCGTGATGAACTATAATTTATCGGGGACATATATGATGATCCTTGAGATATTCGCGATGTTTGACACCACAAAAGTAGAAATCAAGAAGGAGAATCAATTGTTGATGGTTGGTGAAACCACTAGTTTCAAGAAGGGCAAGGGCAAGAAGGGATACTTCATGAAACGGCAAATCAGCTGCTGCTCTAGTGAAGAAACCCTAGGTTAAACCCAAACCCGAGACTAAGTGCTTCTGTAATAAGGGGAACAACCACTGGAGCAGAATTACCCTAGATACTTGGTAGATGAGAAGGCTGGCAAGGTCGATAGAAGTATATTGGATATACATTGTGTTAATGTGTGCTTTACTAGTACTCCTAGTAGCACCAGGGTATTAGATATCGGTTCGATTGCTAAGTGTTAGTAACTCGAAACAAAAGGCTACGGAATAAACGGAGACTAGCTAAAGGTGAGCTGACGATATGTGTTGGAAGTCTTTCCAAGCTTGATATGATCAAGCATCGCACGCTCCCTCTACCAAAGAGATTGGTGTTAAACCTAAATAATTGTTATTTGGTGTTTGCGTTGAACATAGACATGATTGGATTATGTCTATCGCAATACGGTTATTCATTTAAGGAGAATAACGGTTACTCTGTTTATTTAAATAATACCTTCAATGGTCTTGCACCTAAATTGAATGGTTTATTGAATCTCGATCGTAGTGATACACATGTTCATGCCAAAAGATAGTAATGATAGTACCACCTACTTGTGGCACTGCCACTTAAGTCATATCGGTATAAAACGCATGAAGAAGCTCCATGTTGATGGATCTTTGGACTCACTCATTTTTGAAAGGATTGAGACATGCGAACCATGTTTGTTGGTAGATATGCATGAAGAAACTCTATACAGATGGATCGTTTGGACTCACTTGGTTTTGAATCACTTGAGACATGAAAATCATACCACATGGGTAAGATGACTCAAAGCCTCGGTTTCAGTAAAATGGAACCAGAAAGCAACTTGTTGGAAGTAATACATTTTTGATGTGTGCAGTCCAATGAGTGCTGAGGCATGTAGTGGATATCGTTATGTTCTTACTTCACAGATGATTTGAGTAGATGTTGAGTACATTTACTTGATAAATCACGAGTCTGAATTATTGAAAGGTTCAAGTAATTTCAGGGTGAAGTTGAAAGATCGTCGTGACAAGAGGATAAAAGATCTATGATATGATCATAGAGATGAATATCTGAATTACGAGTTTGGCACAGAATTAAGACATTGTGGAAATTGTTTCACAACTGATACAGCCTGGAACACCATAGTGTGATGGTGTGTCCGAACATCATAATTGCACCCTATTGGATATGATGCATACCATGATGTCTCTTATCGAATTACCATGATAGTTTATGGGTTAGGCATTAGAGACAACCGCATTCACTTTAAATAGGGCACCACGTAATTCCGATGAGATGACACCGTATGAACTATGGTTTAGAGAAACCTAAGCTGTCACTTCTTAAAAGTTTGGGGCTGCTATGCTTATGTGAAAAAGTTTCAGGCTGATAAGCTCAAACCCAAAGCGGATAAATGCATCTTCATGGGACACCCAAAACAGTTGGGTATACCTCCTGTCTCAGATCCGAAAGAAATAAGGGATTGTTTCTAGAATCGGGTCCTTTCTTGAGGAAAAGTTTCTCTCGAAAGAATTGAGTGGGAGGATGGTGGAGGCTTGATGAGGTTATTGAGCCGTCTCTTCAACTAGTGTATGGCAGGGCACATGGAGTTGTTCCTGTGGCACCTACACCAATTGAAGTGGAAGCTTATGATATTGATCATGAGACTTCGGATCAAGTCACTACCAAACCTCGTGGGATGACAAGGATGCATACTACTTCAAAGTGGTACGTGATCCTGTCTTGGAAGTCATGTTGCTAGACAACAATGAACCTACGAGCTATGGAGAAGCGATGGTGGGCCCGGATTCCGATGAATGGCTCAAGGCCATAAAATCTGAGAGAGGATCCATGTATGAAAACAAAGTGTAGACTTTGGCAGAATGGCTCAATGGTCCTAAGGCTATTGAGTACAGATGGATTTTAAAAGGAAGACGGACAATGATGGTAAGTATCACCATTAAGAAAGCTCGACTTGTCGTTAAGATGTTTTTCGACAAGTTCAAGGAGTTGACTACGATGAGACTTTCTCACTCGTAGCGATGCTAAGAGTCTGTTGGAATTATATTAGCAACTACTACAACATTTATGAAATCTTGCAGATAGGATGTCAAAACATTGTTTCCTCGACGACTTTTCTTGAGGAAAGGTTGTATGTGATACAACCGGAAGGTTTTGTCAATCCTGAAAGATGCTAATAAGTATGCAAAGCTCCAGCTATCCTTCTGAGGACTGGAGTAAGCATCTCGGAGTTGGAATGTATGCTTTGATGAGATGATCAAAGATTTTGGGTTTATACAAAGTTTATGAGAAACTTGTATTTCCAAAGAAGTGAGTGGGAGCACTATAGAATTTCTGATGAGTATATGTTGTTGACATATTAATGATCAGAAATGATGTAGAATTTCTAGAAAGCATATAGGGTTATTTGAAAGGTGTTTTTCAATAGAAAGCCTGGATTAAGCTACTTGAACATTGAGCATCAAGATCTATAAGGATAGATCAAAACGCTTAATAGTACTTTCAAATGAGCACATACCTTGACATGATCTTGAAGGTGTTCAAGATGGATCAGTCAAAGAAGGAGCTGTTGCCTGAGTTGTTAAGACTTAAAGCTCGACCATGGCAGAATAGAGAGAAAGGACTAAGGTCGTCCCCTATGCATAAGACGTAGGCTCTACAGTATGCTATGTTGTGTACCGCACCTGAAGTGTGCCTTGCCATGAGTCAGTCAAGGGGTACAAGAGTGATCCAAGAATGGATCATAGTACAGCGATCAAAGTTATCCTTAGTAACTAGTGGACTAAGGTATTTTCTCGATTATGGAGGTGGTAAAAGAGTTCGTCGTAAAGGGTTACGTCGATGTAAGCTTAACATCTATCCGGATAGCTCAGAGTAGAGATACCGGATACGTATAATGGAGCAACAATTTAGAATAGCTCCAAGTAGAACAATTTAAAATAGAGCGTGGTAGCTACATCTAGGAGATGACATAGAGATTTGTAAATCACACACAGATCTGAAAGATTCAGACCCGTTGACTATAACATCTCTCACAAGCATAACATGATCAAACCCAGAACTCATCGAGTGTTAATCACATGGTAATGTGAACTAGATTATTGACACTAGTAAACTCTTTGGGTGTTAGTCACATGGGGATGTGACCTTGAGTGTTAGTCACATAGCGATGTGAACTGGATTATTGACTCTAGTGCAAGTGGGAGACTGTTGGAAATATGCCCTAGAGGCAATAATAAAAGTATTATTACTATATTTCCTTGTTCATGATAATTATCTTTTATTCATGCTATAACTGTATTATCCGGAAATCGTAATACACGTGTGAATACATAGACCACAATCTGTCCCTGGTGAGCCTCTAGTTGACTAGCTCGTTGTGATCAACAGATAGCCATGGTTTCCTGGCTATGGACATTGGATGTCGTTGATAATGGGATCACATCATTAGGAGAATGATGTGATGGACAAGACCCAATCCTAAGCCTAGCACAAAGATCATGTAGTTCGTATGCTAAAGCTTTTCTAATGTCAAGTATCTTTTCCTTAGACCATGAGATTGTGCAACTCCCAGATACCGTAGGAATGCTTTGGGTGTACCAAATGTCACAACGTAACTGGGTGGCTATAAAGGTGCATTACAGGTATCTCCGAAACTGTCTGTTGGGTTGGCACGAATCAAGACTGGGATTTGTCACTCCGTGTAAACGAAGAGGTATCTCTGGGCCCACTCGGTAGGACATCATCATAATGTGCACAATGTGATCAAGGAGTTGATCACGGGATGATGTGTTACGGAACGAGTAAAGAGACTTGCCTGTAACGAGATTGAACAAGGTATCGGGATACCGACGATCGAATCTCAGGCAAGTATCGTACTGATAGACAAAGGGAATTGTATACGGGATTGATTAAGTCCTTGACATCGTGGTTCATCCGATGAGATCATCGTGGAACATGTGGGAGCCAACATGGGTATCCAGATCCCGCTGTTGGTTATTGACCGGAGAACATCTCGGTCATGTCTGCATGTCTCCCGAACCCGTAGGGTCTACACACTTAAGGTTCGATGACGCTAGGGTTATAAAGGAAGCTTGTATGTGGTTACCGAATGTTGTTCGGAGTCCCGGATGAGATCCCGGACGTCACGAGGAGTTCCGGAATGGTCCGGAGGTAAAGATTTATATATAGGAAGTCCTGTTTCGGCCATCGGGACAAGTTTTGGGGTCATCGGTATTGTACCGGGACCACCGGAAGGGTCCCGGGGGCCCACCGGGTGGGGCCACCTGCCCCGGGGGCCACATGGGCTGTAAGGGGTGCGCCTTGGCCTACATGGGCCAAGGGCACCAGCCCCAAGAGGCCCATGCGCCTAGGGAACCCTAGAGGGAAGAGTCCTCAAGGGGGAAGGCACCTCCGAGGTGCCTTGGGGAGGATGGACTCCTCCCCCCCTCTTGGCCGCACCCCTTCCTTGGAGGAAGGGGCAAGGCTGCGCCTCCCCCCTCTCCCTTGCCCCTATATATAGTGGAGAGGAGGGAGGGCATCCATACCTGAGCCCCTGGCGCCTCCCTCCCTCCCGTGACACCTCCTCCTCTCCCGTAGGTGCTTGGCGAAGCCCTGCAGGATTGCCACGCTCCTCCATCACCACCACGCCGTTGTGCTGCTGCTGGATGGAGTCTTCCTCAACCTCTCCCTCTCTCCTTGCTGGATCAAGGCGTGAGAGACATTGTCGAGCTGTACGTGTGTTGAACGCGGAGGTGCTGTCCGTTCGGCACTAGATCATCGGTGATTTGAATCACGACGAGTACGACTCCATCAACCCCGTTCTCTTGAACGCTTCCGCTTAGCGATCTACAAGGGTATGTGGATGCACTCTCCTTCCCCTCGTTGCTGGTTTCTCCATAGATAGATCTTGGAGACACGTAGGAAAATTTTGAATTTCTGCTACGTTCCCCAACACTACTTAGTAGCAGTGGGCGTAAATAAACCGCGGTACTGCTATGACTTTAGCAGTAGCGCGTACTAGCAAAAAGCGCTACTGCTATGTTTGAACTGGGCGCACATGGCTAGCCCAACCTAGCAGTAGCGCGTATACTGGGCCAGCGCTACTGCTACTCTCCTTAGCTGTAGCGCGCTTACGTGTAAGGCGCTACTGCTAACGAAAATAAAATAAAGTGAAAAACAAGTAGAAAAGTAAATGAAAATGAAAGAAATAGAAAAAGGAGAAAGGAAAAAAATAAAATGTAAAGAAAAATAAAAGAAAAAGGGAAAAAGGAGAAAGGAATAGCAGTAGCGGGTTTCAGGAAACGCGCTATAGCTAACTTAGCTATAGCGCGTTTTCGGAAATGCGCTACCGTTACGTTTCACTTAAACAGCGGTTTCCCCCGCCCCCTTGCCGCCAGACTTCTTCCCCAAATCCCTCGCCCTCGCCGCCGTCTCCCCAATTCGCCGTCGCCCCACTTCGTCGCCGTCTCCTGCCGGCGTGGACGCGGGCAACCTCAACGTCTCCCCCCGAGGCCGCCGTCATCCTCACCACCACCGCCCGAGGCTGCCCTCAGCCCCACCACTGCCGCCCGAGGCTGCCCTCGATGTCACCGTCGGCGCCCTCCACCTCACCACCGCCCGAGCCCGCCCAGGACCGCCGTTGCCCATGCTTGAGCCCGCCCTCTCCGCCCCTGCCTCCGTCACCGAGCACCTCCCCTCCACCGTCTCTCCCCTCTCTGTAAGTCCCCCACCCCTCCCCCCCACTCCTCTCTCTCTGAATTTTAGAGAAAAAATTTGTAGAGCAAAAGTTTGTTTATAGCAAAAAATTTAGTTTAGAGCAAAGGATGTTAAGTAGTAGATGTTAGAGCAAAAATTAGTTTAGAGCAAAAAATTTGGTTTACAACAAAAGTTAGTTAGGGCAGTAGGGTTTAATTAGGGTAGATGCTGCTTGTATAGTATATAGCGATACTAGTAGATGTTAATTAGGTTATGGCAATAGTGGTACTAGTAGATGTTAATTAGATGTTTTTCAGCTAGGGCACTAGAGTTTTGCTAGGTTAATTATGTTAGTAGTGCTGCTAGTAGTAGTGGTACAGTAGGTTAATTAGGTGATGTTAAATGAATAACCTAAATGAATGAAATTAGTAGTTAACTGAATTTTTTTTCCTTTCATCATTATAGAGCACTAAAGTTAACTGAATTTTGTTCTATTAGTAGTTAAATGAATTTTCTTCTACATTTTGTTTTTGAATTAGCTTGTGAAATTTGGACATGTGGTTGCTCGTGTATATTTGGACATGTGTTGCGGTGTCGAAGAGGGATATTTGAACACTGTTTCCAGGGAATGATGCTGAGTGACCTATGTTTTGCCGGAATGTTGATTCATTTCTGTTCCGGCAAATTTCAGGTTCTCGATTTGTCCACTTTTTAGCAAAGGTCATGCCGAAATTTTCCGTGAATTTCGGCATGACTTGTGCTACAAACTAGGACATATCGAGTGCCCGGGATTTGCCGCACCAGGAAGGAGTCAACATTCCTGCAAAACAATAGTCCTTTTTATGTCATTATTCATTTTATTAGGTCTAGAATTAATTGACTAGATTTAATCATAGGAAACATGGCTAGCAACGATGAAGGACAGGGTTCTGGTGATTGCGACGACATCTACCGGGCGGCAGACGAATTTTTTGGCCTTACCGACGATCAACCGATGTTGTTCCTGGGCCCATCGGTGGCATCGGGGACTGAGACCGACACGCAGACTGGTGCTGAGACTGAGACCGGCGCTGAGATTCAGACCGGTATTGAGACCGGCACTGAGACCGGTGCTGCCTCGGGCCGCCTTCAGCCATAAGACCGACTTCTGCTGCATCCAGCAACCGAATGATTCTCTTAATGATGGATTCTATGTCCTACACCACATGCTGGAGTACAGACGGGATCACCAGAACCTTCACATGTCACCTAGATCTAGCGATGCCCATATTCTGCAATGGGCAAAGGACATAGGAGATATCGAGGATCATCGACTTCGAGCTGAGTTCTATAACATCCAGCGCGAACTTGCCCAAATCATCATGAATGAGGTCGTCGGAAAAACAGGGATGTTCTACGCAGAAGGACAAATGTCGCGGGAAGACGTCCGAACATGGATAGCCTCTCAGCGTCTCGACATGAAGCCTTTCACTAAGCTCGAGGACTATCTCCCTGACATGGATGGATCGCACGACATGATGGAGTGATTGTCGATATATGACAATGTGTCCGTTTAGTCCATACTTTCTTTTATGACAAAACTTTGAGTTATGCACGGTGAAACTTTATTTGTGATGTAATTAAACCGTCCTCCTCCTCGACTAGTGAAAATCACTCTAGTTAGGGCATTTTGGGTACGATGAACTTTGTTATTTATGCTTATGATATGTTGTTTCTATTTTTTCCAAGTCTGTCTCTTTCTATTGCTCAACTATATATGTTGCATATCATCGACTCATGTGATGATGCAGGTGCATAGATCATAGATGGAGAAGAAGTGCTACGCCAGGAGTATATATACGACAAGTGGCCGGAGTGTCAGGCCCAGGTGTACTGGTTTTCGGTTTCCGAGCGACACACAGTAGTTAGTTTAGGTTCACGCTAATGCGAGAGAGGGATACAAACTCATGTACTCAAAGTGATAGTTATTCTCGTGTATATCATTGTTTAGATGGATGATGATGTATTTGCAAGTAATCGAGACTTGTATCACTATTTTCGAGATTGATGACGAGCGACCACTTTGTGTTGGATGATGATTATGATGATGACATGATTCGATGAGACTAATTGTATGTATATGCTATGATTACATTTGTATGTGGATGATATGCTAAAGATTATTGTATAAAGCCTATTCAAATACAAAACAAATAAAAAACAAATATGCAGGAAAAAAACTAATAAAACTAGTAGTAGCGAGGGGGGAAATTTAGCAGTAGCGCCGCCTTACCAGTAGGCGCTTCCCTGTAAACAGCGCTGCAGATAATATCAGTAGCGCCCTTTTCTAAAGAGCGCTGCAGCTATTCATGTGTAGCAGTAGCGTGGGTCAACAGGCACTACTGCTATACGTTAGCTGTAGCGCTTTATTAGTAGCGCCGGTACCCGCGCTACTGAGAGGTCCAAAACCTACCCTGCTGCTACGCTTTTCCCTAGTAGTGCAAGGTTGATCAAGTCTTGTTAACAAACTCATTCTAAATAACACGGAACCGGAGAAATTTCGAATAACACTAAGTTACCTCAACGGGGATATGAAAATCCCCAACAATAAGAATATCATACTTTTTCTTGACAGTGGGGAGAGGAAATTCAAAATCTCCAAAAATGATAGTTGGAACTTTTTCAATAGAATTGATGCTATGAACTTGAGATTGTTTCCTCGGAAAGTGTACCGTATGCTCATTACCATTAACATGAAAAGTGACATTGCCTTTGTTGCAATCAATAACAGCCCCTGCAGTATTAAGAAAAGGTCTTCCAAGGATAATAGACATACTATCGTCCTCGGGAATATCAAGAATAACAAAGTCCGTTAAGATGGTGACATTTGCAACCACAACAGGCACATCCTCACAAATACCGACAGGTATAGCGGTTGATTTATCAGCCATTTGCAAAGATATTTCAGTAGGTGTCAACTTATTCAATTCAAGTCTACGATATAAAGAGAGAGGCATAACACTAACACCGGCTCCAAGATCGCATAAAGCAGTTCTAACATAGTTTCTTTTAATAGAGCATGGTATAGTGGGTACACCCGGATCTCCAAGTTTCTTTGGTATTCCACCCTTAAAAGTGTAATTACCAAGCATGGTGGAAATTTTAGCTTCAGGTATCTTCCTTTTATTTGTAATGATATCCTTCATATACTTAGCATAAGGATTTACTTTAAGCATATCAGTTAAGCGCATGCGTAAGAAAATAGGTCTAATCATTTCAGCAAAGCGCTCAAAATCCTCATCATCCTTTGACTTGGATGGTTTAGGAGGAAAGGGCATGGGTTTCTGAACCCATGGTTCTCTTTCTTTACCGTGCTTCCTAGCAACAAAATCTCTCTTATCATAACGTTGATTCTTTGATTGTGGGTTATCAAGATCAACAACAGGTTCAATCTCTACATCATTGTCTTTGCTAGGTTGAGCATCAACATGAACATTATCATTAACATTATCACTAGGTTCATGTTCGTCACCTGATTGAGTTTCAGCATCAGAAATAGAAATATCATTGGGATTCTCAGGTGTGTCTACAGTAGGTTCACTAGAAGCATGCAAAGTTCTATCGTTTTTCTTCTTCTTCTTTTTAGAAGAACTAGGTGCCTCTAAATTATTTCTCTAAGAATCTTGCTCGATTCTCTTAGGGTGGCCTTCAGGATACAAAGGTTCCTGAGTCATTCTACCAGTTCTAGTAGCCACTCTAACAGCAAAGTCATTTTTATTATTTAATTCATCAAGCAAATCATTTTGAGCTGTAAGTACTTGCTCATCTTGAGTAGCAACCATAGAAGCATATTTGCTAACGCGGTGAAGTTCATCTTTAACTCTAGCCAGATTATCACCTATGTGTCCTATCTCGAAAGCATTATTCTTTAACTCTCTACCAACATAAGCATTAAAACTTTCTTGTCTAGCCATAAAGTCATCAAATTCATCTAAGCATGGGCTATGAAATTTAGTAGAGGGTATTTCAACTTTATCATATCTATAGAGAGAATTTACCTTTACTACCTGTGTCGGGTTATCAAGACAATGTGGTTCTTCACGCGGTAAATTAAGACCATGTATTTCTTCAATAGGTGGTAAATTATTAACATCTTCAGCTTTAATACCTTTTTCTTTCATTGATTTCTTTGCCTCTTGCATATCTTCAGGACTGAGAAATAAAACACCTCTCTTCTTCGGAGTGGGTTTAGGAATAGGCTCAGGAGTTGGCTCAGTTGGTTCAGGAATTACTTCAGGAACTGGCTCGGGAAGAGTCCAATTATTTTAATTAGTCAACATATTATTCAATAGTATTTCAGCTTCGTCGATTGTTCTTTCCCTGAAAACACAACCAGCACAACTATCCAAGTAGTCCTTAGAAGCATCGGTTAGTCCATTATAAAAGATATCAAGTATTTCATTTTTCTTAAGAGGATGATCAGGCAAAGCATTAAGTAACCGGAGAAGCCTCCCACAAGCTTGTGGGAGACTCTCTTCTTTGATTTGCACAAAATTATATATTTCCCGCAAGGCAGCTTGTTTCTTATGAGCAGGGAAATATTTAGCAGAGAAGTAATAAATAATATCTTGGGGACTACGCACACAACCAGGAGCAAGAGAATTATACCAAGTCTTAGCATCACCCTTTAATGAGAATGGAAATATCTAAAGGATATATAAATAATGAGACTTCTCATCATTAGTAAATAGGGTAGCTATATCAGTCAACTTGGTAAGATGTGCTAAAACAGTTTTAGATTCAAGGCCATAAAAAGGATCAGATTCAACTAAAGTAATAATATCAGGATCGACAGAGAATTCATAATACTTATCAATAACACACATAGGTGAAGTAGCAAAAGCAGGGTCAGGTTTCATTCTAGCATTAAGAGACTGCTGCTTCCGTTTAGCTAATAATTTCTTAAGATCATTTCTATCACTGCAAGCAAGAATTTCCATAGCAGCTGCTTTATTCATAACATAACCCTTAGGAACAACAGGTAATACATAATCATTGGGGGAACCTTCATCATCACTATCATCAATAATAGGTTCTTCAATATTTTCATTCCCCCTAACTCTAGCAAGTTGTTCATCTAGAAATTCACCTAATGGCACCGTAGTATCATGCACAGAAGTATTTTCATCATGCATAGCAGAAGTGGCATCATCAATAACATGCGACATATCAGAATTCATAGCAATAGTAGGTTTAGGTGTCGCAAGCCTACTAATAACGGAAGGAGAATCTAGTGCAGAGCTGGATGGCAGTTCCTTAACCCCCCCCCCCCCCCCCTTGTAGTAGAGGGCAAAATCTTGGTTTTAGCGGCTTTCAAGTTCTTCATAGTGATCAACAGATATAAATCCCAAGTGACTCAGAGAATAGAGCTATGCTCCCCGGCAACGGCGCCAGAAATTAGTCTTGATAACCCACAAGTATAGGAGATCGCAACAGCTTTCGAGGGTAGAGTATTCAACCCAAATTTATTGACTCGACACAAGGGGAGCCAAAGAATATTCTTGAGTATTAGCAGTTGAGTTGTCAATTCAACCACACCTGGATAACTTAGTATCTGCAGCAAAGTGTTTAGCAGCAGAAGTGGTATGATTATAATGGTAATGGTAGCAAAAGGAAAGATAAATGTTTTGGGGTTTTTGTAGTAGTTGTAGCAGTAGCAACGGAAAAGTAAATAAGCGAAGAACAGTATATGAAAAGCTCATAGGCAATGGATCAGTGATGGATAATTATGCCGGATGTGATTCCTCATGCAATAGTTATAACATAGGGTGATATAGAACTAGCTCCAATTCATCAACGTAATGTAGGCATGTATTCCGTAAATAGTCATACGTGCTTATGGAAAAGAACTTGCATGACATCTTTTGTCCTACCCTCCCGTTGCAGCGGGGTCCTTACGGAAACTAAGGGATATTAAGGCCTCCATTTAATAGAGAACCAGACCAAAGCATTAACACATAGTGAATACATGAACTCCTCAAACTACGGTCATCACCGAGAAGTATCCCGATTATTGTCACTGCGGGGTTGTTGGATCATAACACATAATGGGTGACTATAGACTTGCAAGATAGGATCAAGAACACACATATATTCATGAAAACATAATAGGTTCAGATCTGAAATCATGGAACTCGGGCACTAGTGACAAGCATTAAGCATAGCAAAATCATAGCAACATCAATCTCAGAACATAGTGGATACTAGGGATCAAACCCTAACAAAAATAACTTGATTACATGGTAAATCTCATCCAACCCATCACCGTCCAGCAAGCCTACGATGGAATTACTCACGCACGGCGGTGAGCATCATGAAATTGGTGATGGAGGATGGTTGATGATGACGATGACGACGAATCCCCCTCTCCGGAGCCCCGAACGGACTCTAGATCAGCCCTCCCGAGAGAGATTAGGGCTTGGCGGCGGCTCTGTCTCATAAAAGGTGATGAAACTTTCTCTCTGATTTTTTTCTCCCCGAGACGGAATATATGGAGTCGGAGTTGAGGTCGGAGGAGGTCCAGGGGGCCCACAAGATAGGAGGCCGCGCCCTAGGGAGGGGACGCGCCCCCCTGTCTCGTGGACAGGCTGTGGGCCCCCTGGCACTAATTATTTCGCCAAAAATTCTTATTAAATCCAAGAAGTGCCTCCGTGGATTTCCAGGACATTCCGAGAACTTTTCTTTTCTACACATAAAACAACATCATGGCAGTTCTGCTGAAAACAGCGTCAGCCCGGGTTAGTTTCATTCAAATCATGCAAGTTAGAGTCCAAAACAAGGGCAAAAGTATTTGGAAAAGTAGATACGTTGGAGACGTATCATATTCATGGATGATTTCTCCGTTTATGGATCCTCTTTTGATGATTGCTTGAGGAACCTTGATTGAGGTTTGTAGAGATGTGAAGGTACTAGTCTCTTCTTGAATTGGGAAAAGTGCCACTTTATGGTTAATAAAGGTATTGTCTTGGGGCATAAAATTTCTGAGAGAGGTATTGAAGTTGATAAAGCTAAGGTTGATGCTATTGAAAAGATGTCGTGTCCCAAGGACATTAAAGGTATAAGAACTTTCCTTGGTCATGTCGGTTTTTATAGGAGGTTCGTTAAGGACTTTTCTAAAATTTCTAGGCCTCTGACTATTCTATTGCAAAAAGATATTCCTTTTGTCTTTGATGATGATTGTGTAGAAGCATTTGAAATACTTAAGAAGGCTTTGATTTCTACACCTATTGTTCAACCACCTGATTGGAATTTACCCTTTGAAATTATGTGTGATGCTAGCGATTATGCTATAGGTGTTGTTCTAAGACAAAGAGTTGATAATAAACTAAATGTTATTCAATATATTAGTAAAACTCTAGACACTACTCAGAGAAATTATGCTACTACTGAAAAAGAATTCTTAGCAGTTGTATTTGCTTGTGATAAGTTCAGACCTTATATTGTTCATTCTAAAGTAACTGTTCACACTGATCATGCTGCTATTAAATATCTTATGGAAAAGAAAGATGCTAAACCTAGACTTATTAGATGGGTTCTCTTACTACAAGAATTTGATTTGCATATTATTGATAGAAAGGGAGCTGAGAACCCCGTTGCAGACAACTTGTCTAGGTTAGATAATGTTCTTGATGGCCCACTACCTATTAATGATAGCTTTCCGGACGAACAATTAGCTATCATAAATGCTTCTCGTACTGCTCCATGGTATGCTGATTATGCTAATTACATTGTTGCTAAATTCATACCACCTAGTTTCACATACCAGCAAAAGAAGAAGTTCTTATATGATTTAAGACATTACTTCTGGGATGACCCACACCTTTATAAAGGAGTAGATGGTGTTATTCGACGTTGTGTACCTGAGCATGAACAGGGACAGATCCTACGCAAGTGTCACTCCGAGGCATATGGAGGACACCACGCTGGAGATAGAACTGCACATAAGGTAATGCAATCCGGTTTTTATTGGCCTACTCTCTTCAAAGATGCCCATAAGTTTGTCTTGTCTTGTGATGAATGTCAAAGAATTGGTAATATTAGTACACGTCAAGAAATGCCTATGAATTATTCTCTTGCTATTGAACCATTTGATGTTTGGGGCTTTGATTATATGGGACTGTTTCCTGCCTCTAATGGGTATACACATATATTAGTTGTTGTCGATTACGTTACTAAGTCGGTAGAAGCTATTCCAACTAGTAGTGCTGATCATAACACCTCTATTAAGATGCTTAAAGAAGTTATTTTTCCGAGGTTTAGAGTCACTAGATACTTAATGATTGATGGTGGTTCACATTTTATTCGTGGTGCTTTCCGTAAAAGGCTTGCTAAGTATGATGTTAATCATAGAATTGCATCTCCATATCACCCACAGTCTAGTGGTCAAGTAGAATTGAGTAACAGAGAGCTTAAATTAATTTTGCAAAAGACTGTTAATAGATCAGAAAGAATTGGTCCGAGAAACTTGATGATGCATTATGGGCTTATAGAACTGCATATAAGAATCCTATGGGTATGTCTCCATATAAAATGGTTTTTGGAAAAGCATGTCACTTACCTCTCGAACTAGAACACAAGGCATTATTGGGCTATTAAAGAACTTAATTATGATTTCAAACTTGCCGGTGAGAAGAGGTTATTTGACATTATCTCACTTGATGAATGGAGAACCCAAGCCTATGAGAATGCCAAGCTATTTAAAGAAAAGGTTAAAAGATGGCATGACAAAAGGATACAAAAGCGTGAGTTTAATGTAGGTGATTATGTGTTGCTATTCAACTCTTGTTTAAGATTTTTTTGCGGGAAAACTTCTCTCTAAATGGGAAGGCCCTTACGTTATTGAGGAGGTCAATCATTCTGGTGTCATAAAAATTAACAACTTTGAAGGTAAAAATATGAAGGTGGTGAATGGTCAAAGAATCAAACATTATATCTCAGGTAATCCTATAAATGTTGAAACTAACATTATTGAAACCGTAACCGTGGAGGAATACATAAGGGACACTTTCCAGAGCGTCTCAGACTCCGAAAAGGAATATGTATGTCGTACGGTAAGTAAACCGACTCCAAAACAGTTCTAACAGTAATTTTTCTCTGTTTTCGAATATTTAAGAAAATAGGAAAAGAAGAAGTAGTCCAGGAAGGACACGAGGCGTCCATGAGGGTGGAGGGCGCGCCCTACCGCCTGGGCACGCCCCCTGCCTCGTGAGCACCTCGTGTGCTCTCTGGACTCCGTTTTCTTGCACGATACTTCTTTCGGTCGGTAAAAATTCATTATATAATCTCCCGAAGGTTTTGACCACCGTATCACGGAAAAATCATATGTTTTTGTTTCAAGTTGTTTCAGTCGCAGATTTAGAGCAAGATGTCTTCTCAAGAGTCAGTCGGGGAGAGTCGGGTGTCTCACCCGACGCCAGGTCCAGGAGCAAACAGCGATGCTTATCACTTTGGTCCATCAACGGAGGATGAGATGAAGGCCGACTTGGAAAGGATAGATGCCATGGAGGAGGATCAAGAAGTTACCTCTTGCTTCCAAGCAGGATTCACGATGGGGGAACTATAGAGCTCAGCTATTCCCAACTCGGTCATCCCCTCCAATGTTAAATTTCTTTCTTATGAAAATATGAAAAAGAGTGTCACTTGTTCTCCAGCAGCTATGCAACATCCTTGGGTAAAAGGAGCTTTAGCCGTCGCGGATAAGCTCTGCGACGAAAATATGGACCTCAAGCAACAAGTCAATAAGCTCGAGGAGGAGAATCGTATCCTAAGGGGCATCATCACCAAGAAGATCACACCACCAACTCCGAAGGAGACATAATCACATGGGTATGGGCACTCCCCTTGGCAATTGCCAAGCTTGGGGGAGTTGCCCCGGTATCGTATCACCATCACACTCCTATCTTTACCGTTTTACTTAGTTCGATCCTTTTAGTAATATCTTGATCTAGTAGAATAAAGTTTTGGTATGAATTAGTTTTGAGTTTTACTTTGTGATCCCTCTATGTAATCGAGTCCGTGAGCTATATATATATAATAAAGATTAGTGTTGAGTCAAGGGCTTTTCTATCTTGCTATGATCTTGAGTGCATAAAATAGTAAAAAGAAATCAAGAGATCATATTGATCTTATGGATAGTAATGACTTCACATATAAAGAGTATGATGATTAAAAGTTGTTGGGAGTTGGCAAACATAGTTTTGGTCATCGTTGCAATTAATAGGAAGTAATAAAGAAAGGGAGGTTTTCACATATAAATATACTATCTTGGACATCTTTTATGATTGTGAGCACTCATTAAAGTATGACATGCTAAAGAGTTGATGTTGGACAAGGAAGACAATGTAATGGGTTATGTTTTCTCACATCTAAGTTAAAGTACATTGTCATGGATCATTCAAACATGTTGGGCTTGCCTTTCCCCCTCGTGCTACCCAAATTCCTTGCACCAAGTAGAGATACTACTTGTGCTTCCAAATATGCTTAAACCCAGTTTTGCCATGAGAGTCCACCATATCTACCTATCGATTGAGTAAGATCCTTCAAGTAAGTTGTCATGTTGCATGCAATAAAAAATTGCTCTCTAAATATGTATGACTTATCAGTGTGGAGAAAATGAGCTTTATACGATCTTGTGATATGGAAGTAATAAAAGCGACGGACTGCATAATAAAGGTTCATATCACAAGTGGCAATATAAAGTGACGTTCTTTTGCATTAAGATTTCGTGCATCCAACCTAAAAGCACATGACAACCTTTTCTTCCCTCTGCGAAGGGCCTATCTTTTACATTATGCAAGAGTCAAGGTGACCTTCACCTTTACTTTTTATATTTTATCCTTTGGCAAGCACCTCATGTTGGAAAGATCCTGATATATATATCCAATTCGATGTAAGTTAGCATGAACTATTATTGTTGAGATTACCCTTGAGGTAAAAGGTTGGGAGGCAACACTATAAGCCCCTATCTTTCTCTGTGTCCGATTAAAACTCCATAACCATAAGTATTGTGTGAGTGTTAGCAATTGTGGAAGACTAAATGATAGTTGAGTATGTGGACTTGCTAAAAAGCTCTTATGTTGACTCTTTCGTATGTTATGATAAATTGCAATTGCTTCAATGACTAAGATTATAGTTTGTTAGTTCTCAATAAAGTTTCTGAATCATACTTGACATTGTGAATAGATTGTTACTTGAGCATAAGAAATCATATGACAAAATATATATGCGTTGCTGTTATAAGAATGATCATGATGCCCTCATGTCCGTATTTTATTTTATCAACACCTCTATCTCTAAACATGTGGACATATTTTTCAATATCGGCTTCCGCCTGAGGACAAGCGAGGTCTAAGCTTGGGGGAGTTGATACGTCCATTTTGCATCATGCTTTTATATCGATATTTATTGCATTATGGGTTGTTATTACACGTTATGTCACAATACTTATGGCTATTCTCTCTTATTTTACAAGGTTTACATGAAGAGGGAGAATGCCAGCAGCTGGGATTCTGGGCTAGAAAAGGAGCAAATATTGGAGACCTATTCTGCACAGCTCCAAAAGTCCTGAAACTCCACGAAAGTCATTTTTGGAATTAATGATAAATATTCAGCGGAAGAAATACCTGAGGGGGGCACCCCCCGTCCACAAGGGTAGGGGCACGCCGTACCCCCCTGGCGCGCCCCCTGCCTCATGGGCCACCTGGCAGGCCTCCAGTGCCCATCTTCTACTATATGAAGTCTTTTACCTTGGGAAAAATCATAAGCAAGCTTACGGGACGAAACTCCGCTGCCATGAGGTGGAACCTTGGCGGAACCAATCTAGTGCTCCGACGGAGCTGTTCTACCGGGAAACTTCCCTCCGGGAGGGGGAAATCATCACCATCATCATCACCAATGATCCTCTCATCGGGAGGGGGTCAATCTCCATCAACATCTTCACCAGCACCATCTCCTCTCAAACCCTAGTTCATCTCTTGTATCCAATCTTTGTACCAAAACCTCAGATTGGTACCTATGGGTTGCTAGTAGTGTTGATTACTCCTTGTAGTTGATGCTAGTTGGTTTATTTGGTGGAAGATCATATGTTTAGATCCTTAATGCATATTAATACCCCTATGATCATGAACATGAATATTCTTTGTGAGTAGTTACGTTTGTTCCTGAGGACATGGGTGAAGTCTTGCTATTAGTAGTCATGTGAATTTGGTATTTGTTCGATATTTTGATGAGATGTATGTTGTCTCTCCTCTAGTGGTGTTATGTGAACATCGACTACATGACACTTCACCATTATTTGGGCCTATAGGAAGGAATTGGGAAGTAGTAAGTAGATGATGGGTTGCTAGAGTGACAGAAGCTTAAACCCTAGTTTATAAGTTGCTTCGTAAGGGGCTGATTTGGATCCATATGTTTCATGATATGGTTAGGTTTACCTTAATACTTCTTTTGTAGTTGTGGATGCTTGCAATAGGGGTTAATCATAAGTGGGATGCATGTCCAATAAAGGATAGTAACCAAGCACCGGTCCACC
Organism: Triticum timopheevii; assembly: GCA_963921465.1. Classification (NCBI taxonomy): domain Eukaryota; kingdom Viridiplantae; phylum Streptophyta; class Magnoliopsida; order Poales; family Poaceae; genus Triticum; species Triticum timopheevii. Next base: position 437,436,729 of record OY997264.1, on the reverse strand, counting down.
CACATATCAAATTATCAAAGTAACGAACGCGAATCATATGAGCGTGATGAAAACTAGCTTGATGATAATTCCCATGTGTCCTCGGGAGCGCTTTTCTCATTATAAGAACTTGTCTAGGCTTGTCCTTTGCTACAAGAAGGATTGGGCCACCTTGCTGCACCTTATTTACTTTCATTGCTTATTACCCGTTACAAATTACCTTATCACAAAACTATCTGTTACCTGTAATTTCAGTGCTTGCAGAGAATACCTTACTGAAAACCGCTTGTCATTTCCTTCTGCTCCTCGTTGGGTTTGACACTCTTACTTATCGAAAGGACTACAATAGATCCCCTACACTTGTGGGTCATCAGAGCCATCAAACCTTTTGGTGACGACACAGCGGAACTCTCAATGAAAGCACCAATGTCGGTGTCAAAACCGGCGGATCTCGGGTAGGGGGTCCCGAACTATGCGTCTAAGGTCGATGGTAACAGGAGGCGGGGGACACGATGTTTACCCAGGTTCGGGCCCTCTCTATGGAGGTAATACCCTACTTCCTGCTTGATTGATCTTGATGAATATGAGTATTACAAGAGTTGACCTACCACGAGATCGTAATGGCTAAAACCCTAGAAGTCTAGCATGTATGATTATGATTGCCTCTACGGACTAAGCCCTCCGGTTTATATAGATACCGGAAGGGACTAGAGTTATACAAAGTCAGTTACAGAGAAAGGAATCTATATATTCAAACGCCAAGCTTGCCATCCACGCAAAAGAGTGTCCCATCCGAACACTGGAAGAAGTCTTCTGTCTTTTTATCTTCATAGCCCAACAGTCCGGCCCATGTCAATAGTCCGGACGCCTGAGGACCCCTTAATCTGGGACTCCCTCAATAGCGTATGTCGTTTTGCACACATAGATGACAAGTTCCCTCTCGGAACTACGAGGCTTCTTGAGAGAAGCTCCGGTTTGTAAGAAGTTTATACCAAAACTTGTCCCAAATTGGACTATTTTTTTACCACAACATGTTGGTGCCATGTCATAACACCATGCCAAGTTTCATGATTTTCAGGTGAGTTTTGGATTACAGTAATTTTAAAACCAGGTTTCTCAATTTTTACTGTCTAGCCGGCACCGCCCTGGATAGGCTTTTTACTCGTGGGTCCCTAATGTCATAATCAAAATCTATCACTACCATGCAGTTTTTCTTATTAAGAATTACAACCTATTTGGTGTGCTAGCTGAATATAAGTTTGTGGGTGCTAGCGAGTGCTAAGAACTTGCGGGTTCTGTAATGAACAATGATCTCAAGGATCCCGCGAGAGTGATGTTCTTTCCCTATGTTGTGATTGCTTACAATATTTATGTCTTAGTTAAAGAAAAGGCAAGCTGTTGGCCCGGTATGAAATAAAATATGGGTCAAAGCCGAGTTGAAAAGGGCAACAATACCCAACTCCAGCTTACAATCAGTTCAAAAGCATGATTATTAATTGTTCATCAGGTTTAGAAAAAACCAAGATTGAGCATGGAAATAATATCTAACTACACCAAAGTTTTGGGCATTCATAGTCAAATGGATCGGTGTGATCCATAAAATCAAGATCCCGGATCAAAAATTCCACTAGTCCATGATGACGACAAGTTATTGTAAATAGAAGGCGAGCATGTTCAGAAGCCCTTAGGTCCACCTGAAAATTCTTTTTATGTTGTTCAACATATCCATCTGTGAGAAATTTCCTGTTGAAAAACTTAATCATCACGGACAATAGTAACCTCACATTCAACACGAAGAATGTGACAAAGCTAGTGTTGGCAGGGTTGGATGTGTATCCTTCCACCGTTACTGCCGTCAAACGAATGTCATGAGATCTGAGAAAATCCTTGTGCTTCCTCAGCCATTTATTAGTTATACTTTTTTCTCCAAGTGCTAGTACCTAAATAGACATGAAGTTTGAAAACAGTTAATATCTAAAATAGAGTATGTTGAAGGAGCGACAAATGAATGGTTAATTCTAGTACATTATATATGGGTTTTCAATGTGCGTGAAATCATCACCTTTATGTACAAATTCTCCAGACATGGAAAGCATCGCAGCAAGCCAATACTCGTGTTCAAATCAAGACACACATACTGATATCCAAGGTCATGACAGAATCGACCACCACTAATAGGCCATCCATGGACAAGCTCTTCATTCGGCATAGAACATAATATTAGCACCGAAAGTATACTCCAAGATGATATTTAACTTATATGCACAAATGAAAAATGCAGATTACAAAAGTGTACATGGATAATATACAGTACCTGAATAAGTGTGGAGCCAAACACCATCTTGAACGATTTAAACGGATCACCAATTGCACCCAAGGTCTCAAGTGGCGCAGAGACCACAGTTATTTGTGAAGGTGCATAACGCCAATGAAGGAGCAACCTTTGAAGTGAAGGGGCATCTCCGATGATGAGCTCCTGTCCTTCAAAACGAATTCCAATGCTTACAAGGTGAGGCGACTTTAGGTTGAGTCAAGGGATATGGATTCCATTTCCAAAAATAAGCACCAAGTGCTCTAGGGCAGGGCAACTAAAGTCGATGATGTTGTGCAGTGAGGCCTCCGACAAATCAACCAACATAAGCGCAAGTTTTTTTAGCAGTGGGAGTTGAAGCATTTGTACCAGATTGTCTGCTAGATGGCACTGGGCGAAGGTGATGGTGTGGAGAGAGGAAGAAAACCATGAGATGGACATCGGTGGTGAGGGCACAGATGCAGCAATTTGTGGTAATCTATTTTCGTAGTAATGGTAGAACTCAAGCTGCTAGAGTTTTTTGAATTGATAGGATGTCAGCTAGGCGCCCAACATGCAGGGTATGTCTAGTAGGTAGCATGCCAGGATGCAGATGTGTTGGACGGAGCCCTGTTGGGAGGAGATGATGGCTCGGGGGGGAGTTCAGGATCATCTTCGATAGATACCTGACGACTGTCAAGATTAAGAAGCATGGCGTGCCACTGAGTTCGCCACCGGGATGCAAGGACTTGTGTGCGGCAGTCATGACCCACAAGTATATGGGGTCAATTGTCGTCTTTTCGATAAGTAAGAGTGTCAAACAAAACGAGGAGCAAAAGGAAATGACAAGTGGTTTTCAGCAAGGTAATGTCTGCAAGTGCTAAAATTGGAAGTAGCAGAGTAGTTTGATAGCAAGAAAATTTGTAACAAGCAAGTAACGATAGTAGCAACAAAAGTGCAGCAAGGTAGCCCAATCCTTTTGAGGTAGAGGACATGCAAAAACAGTCTCTTATGATAAGCAAAGTGTTCTTGAGGGTACACGGGAATTTAATCTAGTCACTTTCATCATGTTGGCTAAATTTGTGTTCGCTACTTTGATAATTTGATATGTGGGTGGACCGATGCTTAGGTGTTGTTCTTACTTGAACAAACCTCCTACTTATGATTAACCCCCTCGCAAGCATCCACAACTACGAGAAAAGTATTAAGAATAAATTCTAACCATAGCATTAAACTTTTGGATCCAATCGGTCCCTTACGGAATAGCGCATAAACTAGGGTTTAAGCTTCTGCCACTCTCGCAACCCATCATCTAATAACTACTCCACAATGCATTCCCTTAGGCCAAATAGGGTGAAGTGTCATATGGTCGACGTTCACATGACACCACTAAGGGAATCACAACATACATATCATAAAATATCGAACACATATCAAGTTCACATGATTATTTGCAACATGATTTCTCCTGTGAACTCAAGAACAAAAGTAACTACTCACAAATGATAATCATGCTCAAGATCAGAGGGGTATTAAATATCATAATGGATCTGGACATATAATCTTCCACCAAATAAATCATATAGTAATCAACTACAAGATGTAATCAACTACAAGATGTAATCAACACTACTAGTCACCCACAAGCACCAATCTATAGCTCCGGTACAAATATTGAAGACAAGAGATGAACTTGGGTTTGAGAGGAGTTGCTGTTGTTGAAGACGTTGAAGAAGATAGCTGTCGGTGTCAAAACAGGCGGATCTCGGGTAGGGGGTCCCGAACTATGCGTCTAGACGGATGGTAACAGGAGACAAGGGACACGATGTTTTTACCCAGGTTCGGGCCCTCTCGATGGAGGTAAAACCCTACTCCTGCTTGATTGATATTGATGATATGGGTAGTACAAGAGTGGATCTACCACGAGATCAAGGAGGCTAAACCCTAGAAGCTAGCCTATGGTATGATTGTTGTTGTGTCCTACGGACTAAAACCCTCCATTTTATAGAGACACCGGAAAGGGCTAGGGTTACACAGAGTCGGTTACAATGGTAGGAGATCTACATATCCGTATCGCCAAGCTTGCCTTCCACGCCAAGGAAAGTCCCATCTGGACACGGGACAAAGTCTTCGATCTTGTATCTTCATAGTCTTGGAGTCCGGCCGATGATGATAGTTCGGCTATCCGGACACCCCCTAGTCCAGGACTCCCTCAGTAGCCCCTGAACCAGGCTTCAATGACGACGAGTCCGGCGCGCATATTGTCTTCGGCATTGCAAGGCGGGTTCCTCCTCCGAATAATTCATAGAAGATTGTGAACACCAGGATAGTGTCCGGCTCTGTAAGTAAATTCCACATACCACCGTAGAGAGAATAATATTACACAAGTTCAATCTGCTGACGTATTTTGTGGCATGACGTCACACCACAACCAAGCTTTTACCCGAATCGTTTTTATTATACCACCTCAGCGCGTTTAGCGAAGCGGTTTCCTTGGCACGTCTTGTCGAAGCAGAGATCGTGTTCCCCTTTTTCCGGGATTCCCATCAATACGGACATGGGTAACCCAACCGCGCCATTGATTGTGGCACTTGGGACATAAGCGAGTTTTACCAGGCCAGTAGGGACGCATAGTTTCATCCGCCCATATACAACGGGATAAGGATCCACCTTTTTTACCTACGCCTTCTTCCTCCTTTGCTTATCCATCTCCGTGCACTCGAGCTCCAGCGCCCAAGTCCGCACATCTCACCTCGACCTTCTCCAGCCATGTCCGGAGCGGGAGGCAAGTGGATGGCCTCCTCCGTTATGGAGGGGCACATCGAGAAACTGCACAGCGCTGGATATCTGTCCAGCGACATCGCGCATAGGCTCCCCGACGAGGGTGGTATTCCTTCCCCATTTCCTCCGTGGACTGGGCTTCCCACTTCACCCCTTTGTCCGGGGGCTCATGTTCTACTACGGCCTGGATTTCCACGATCTGGCCCCAAATTTCATCCTCAATATCTCGGCGTTTATCGTTGTGTGCGAGGCCTTCCTCTGCATCCAGCCCCACTTCGGCTTGTGGCTAAAGACCTTCAATGTCAAGCCGAAGGTTGTGAAGGGCAGCCAAGCGGAGTGCGGAGGCGCCATGGTGGGCAAAATGCCCAACGTCACTTGGCTCGAGGGTGCCTTTGTGGAATCCATCAAAGAGTGGCAATCGGGGTGGTTCTACATCACCGACCTGCGTGACCCTAAATGGGCAGCGGCCCCCGAATTCAGATCTGGCATCCCCATGCAGCTCACCTCCTGGAAAGAGAAGGGCTTGCTATGGGGCAGTTCGGAAGAGCTGACCGGACTCCAGTCCTGTCTCCAGACTCTGGTGAACAAGAAGCTCAAGCTTGTCAATGTGATCCAGGTCATGCTCGTCCGCCGGATTCTCCCCTCCCAGCAACGAGACTTCAATTTGTGGGAGTTTGATCCGGCACAGCACCGGACCTTGAGCGGGCTCTTCGACACTACGTACGAAGCTGCCTGGAGGGTGTTGTTCAAGGGCGCCGAAGCTCCCGCATCCGCTACCGAAATCGCAGATTCAGCACGCAGCGTCCGGCTGGCGAGGTAAGCTATGTTGTCCTTCATGGGACACTCGCTTTTCATAGTTTGACTCTATGCGGGATCTAAACTCCCAATACCTTTAACAGGCCTGGCAGAAGACGTCCGGGCAGATTAACTGTCCGGCTCCCCTTCTAGAGGACCCAGTGGATGCCCGTTTGACAGGGCTGCTGGTCCCGGCACTTTACGTAGTGCCGGAGAAGAAGCCAAGAAGAAGGTCACAGGAACCCGAAGGAGTTCCGGGCGTCAGGTGGTGTCGGACTCATCATCCGATGACTCCGAGGCGGACTCCTCCCACGAGGACGAGGAGGAGAAGAAAGAGGCCTCTCCCCCAGCGGGGGGAGAGAAGAAGAGGAAGGCCTCCCCAACGAGGAAGGCCGAATGGTCCAAGAAGGGAAGGACCCTTCCCCCGGACTATTCCGCCAACGTCGGCGACGACGACGAGGAGTGGCCCTCAAGGGCCAAGCCCCTGGCGAGACCATAAGTATCCGGACTCCTAGATGATTTATAATTTTTCTTTTTGTCACATGGTGTCTTTCTAATGCCGCATACAACCCTGTAGTCCGCCCAAGGACGATCTTCCCGCTTCGTCGAGCGGGTCCTTGGGCACGTCGGATATGGATTCTCTTCCGACTGCCTCCACCCCTCGTGACGCTGACGACGCCGAGGTGGGATCCCGGAAAGGGACCCACCAGGAGGAGGAAGCCCTGGAGGTGCCGTAGGGCAACCTCCCGGACTTTGCACCGGACTCCGCACCGGAACCTGAAGTGGTTCCGGAGTCCGGCGGGCGGCCCCTTCATAAGAAGGGCATGACTGTGACACAGGCGGCCTCCGTCCAACCGGAGGTGCCGGATAACTTGCTAGAGGCGCTCAACATCGCTTCCATCAAAGAAGAACACCGCACTGTCATGAGTGAGGTGTTTCAGAAGGTTCAGCTTGCCAAGAGCAGGCTGACCGAAGCCTGCAGCAGCCTTCTAACAGGCTTTGAGGTAAGAATTTTAAGATATGTAATATAATACCGCATAGATAGTAGCCCCTGATGCTCAGTTCGGTGTTCGGAAACAAAGGCCGGACTGAGGATCTAAAAAGATATACGCAGGAGTCTTAAAAAATATGTCAATATGGGATTGCAGGCTGCGCTGCTGACCTCTGCCGCACTGACTGCGGAGGTCAATGCTTTGAAGCAAAGCCTCGAGCGGTCCGAGAGCGAGCTCGGCCGTGCCAAGAAGCAGCTCGAGGACAATGAAGGTGAGTAACACCTTATTAAAGTTGTACCTTACAGAAAAGGATTTGGTTGCAAGAGAAATAACAAGGATAACGTGGGTAGTCCAGGGGCCACGAACGAGGTGGCAACCCTGAAGGAGGCGGTGTCCACGGCTGAACGCAATGTGGCCGCGGAACGAGCCAAGCGAGAGAAGTAGGAGGTGCGGGTGGCAGAGGTACAGCAAGAGCTCCAGGCTCTCGTGGAAAAGCACGAGAGTTTGGAGCGTGACTCGAAGACTCGAGAGTCCGAGCTTGCATCGGCTCTTGAGAGTGCCAAAGCCGCTAAGGCCGAAGCCCACAAGGCCCTCCAGGAAATCGAGGCGTTGAAGAAAATAGCAGCGGGTAAGGCATTTTTCATGCAAAGCAAGCATGTGAATGTGAATTACCTATTACTTACCCAAATTCAGAGCTCTCCAGGAGCGTTTGCAGATCTGCCCCGCAGCATGTCCGATGCTGTCACTTTCTACATGGCCAAGGAGGGGAGCTCGACGGAGAAGGTCTTCTGGTCTCAGTGTGCTGAGGACGGACATCCGGTGCCCCTTAGCGACCAGCTGAAGCAGCTGGTCGAGCTCCACAAGGTGGCCGAACAGGCCATGAAGGGCCTTGTAGTTCGGCTGTGGCCCAAGGAGGCCATGCCTGGGAGCTACTTCGGCCTGGTGCGGTGGCTGATGGATGCTTGTCCATGGGTTGAAGTCATCAAGCACTCCGCCTGCATTGAGAGTGCCCATCGGGCCCTTGCCCATGCTAAGGTGCACTGGGGCAAGATGGACGCTGAGAAACATGTGACGGACGCGCCACCGCCGAGCAAGGAGTATCGCACACCCGAGATGTATTATAAGGGTGTCCTGAAGGGTGCCCACATTATTGCGGGTGAGTGATCCAAAGATGTAATATTTGAGTAGACTCGCATTTTGTTATCCTGTGCGCCGAAAACTTTGTTCGTATGCACTAAGCAATGCTTGTTAATTTAAAATATTACCTTCTGGGCGGCCGTTTATCAAATCTGAGAGATGGCAAGTCGTCGGCTTCAGCCCCCATGCCACGAGTGCTGGGGTGTTTGGGATAAACTTGAGCGCTCTTGTTCCCATTTTTGGGTCCATCTAGGGAGGCGTTCAACACAACGAACAAGGCAACCGGACTTATAGTGCTTGAACACTCTCACTTAGCCATAGAATTCTATAATTGTAAATTTCGGCGAAGCCCCTAGTGTTCGGAAGGCCGAATTCAGGGCGCTATCCACGCTTGGACCGGACAAGGCCGGTTCCTCGCTCTAAGCGGCATAAGTCTTTAGAGACTCAAAAAAACCTCTCGAACAGCGACCGGCTCTCGACTCATCATGACGGTCAGTTTGAGCTTTCTCCACTGAGGCGCTCGCCCAGCTCAACTGGGGCGCAATCGCAGTGGTTCTCCCAGCGCTACCTTAGCCGATATAACGGAATGTAAGGTACCAAAACATGGGAGCCGGGCAAACCCAACTATTGACCCAAGACATGATTCGGAGCCGATGCATATAATGCTGTAAGTTCGGGGTGCCGCACTTGTGAAAGTGTTCGGACTTATCACACCATAATGTGGGGAACTTAAGCCCCTGGTGTATTTAGCCGTACCAAAGTGTACGGATGCAACATGTCATGAATGAACATATGTGTAAGAAAGGAATGCAATTATAAGCAAAAAGCGATGCATTGTTTATTCAAGAAATACTGCCATCAATGCAGAACGATACAAATAGTGCGGTAAGCAAGGGATGGGACTATTAAACATGTCCCCCTCCAGGGGTAGGCTGCGGAATGGTGTATAAAACAGATTTAATGCTCGTAATGGAGACCACCTGGATACTCGTCGTAGCCTTTCTCCTTCCCTGGCTGTTGCATCGTGAGTTCGGCAGGTCTACTGCCGGACAGGGCCTCTGGTGAACGGAGTCCTGTGGGTAGAAAGAAAAAAAGGAAAAAGGAAAAAGAGATGACACACTTGGGAGCCCCTGGTGTGGTTAAGCCCATTCTGGGCCTGTCGTGCTCGTGCCCCTCCCCCTATGCCCATGGTATCTCCAGAGCGTAATGATGTATGCGAGGGATTAGTCTTGCAATTTTGCAAGGGCTGGGGTTGGGGCCGCATTGCTACGCGTGCTCGGAACATGCCAGGTGGTCTTGTTGTAGGTTACTCCGGGCACGTTTAGCCGTGTCCGGTCGCTTAACGGCCGGACTCGAGAATTGCCTTAAGAGGCTGCTCTGTACTTCTACCGCGAGAGCCGCTGTGTGTTCCTCCGTTCGGAGGGAGCGTTCAGTGTTTCTGTTGACCGTGATGACTCCTCGAGGGCCTGGCATCTTGAGCTTGAGGTATGCATAGTGCGGCACCACGTTGAACTTTGCAAACGCGATCCGTCCGACCAGAGCATGATAGCCGCTGCGGAACGGAACTATGTCGAAGATTAACTCCTCGCTTCGGAAGTTATCCGGGGATCCGAAGACCACTTCAAGTGTGACTGAGCCAGTACAATTGGCCTCTACACCTGGTATGACGCCTTTGAAGGTCATCTTTGTGGGTTTAATCCTTGAGGGGTCTATGCCCATCTTGCGCACTGTATCCTGATAAAGCAGGTTCAGGCTACTGCCGCCGTCCATCAGGACTCTGGTGAGGTGAAATCCATCGACGATTGGGTCTAAAACCAATGCGGCGAATCCGCCATGGCGGATACTGGTGGGGTGGTCCCTTCGATCAAAAGTGATCGGGCAGGAGGACCATTGGTTGAACTTCGGGGCGACTGGCTCCATTGCGTATACGTCCCTGAGTGCACGCTTCCGCTCCCTCTTGGGTATGTGGGTTGCGTATATCATGTTCACCGTCCGCACTTGTGGGGGGAAACCCTTCTGTCCTCTATTGTTCGGCGGTCGGGTCTCTTCCTCGTCATCGCTATGCAGCCCCTTGTCATTGTTTTCGGCAATTAGCTTGCCTGCCTGCTTGAATACCCAACAGTCCCTGTTGGTGTGATTAGCTGGCTTTTCGGGGGTGTCGTGTATCTGGCACGAGCGGTCGAGTATTCGGTCCAAATTGGACGGACCCGGAGTAGTTCTTTTGAATGGCTTTTTTCGCTGACCGGGTTTAGAGCCTCTGAATCCGGCATTGACCGCCGTATCCTCAGTATTGTCGCTGTTAATGCGGCATTTGTGCTTGTTGCGACGCGACCTGCCGTTGCAGTCCTTAGTATCCGGACTGCCAGAATTTTTGCTGCGGTTGTTGCTGCGAGCTAGCCAGCTGTCCTCTCCCGCACAGAAGCGGGTCATGAGAGATGTGAGGGCTGCCAAGGATTTTGGCTTTTCCTGTCCCAGGTGCCGGGCAAGCCACTCATCGCGGATGTTATATTTGAAGGCCGCGAGGTCCTCCGCATCCGGACAGTCGACGATTTGATTTTCTTAGTTAAGAACCGTGTCGAGAATTGTCTGGCCGATTCGTCTGGCTGCTGAATTATATGGCTTAGGTCATCAGCGTCTGGTGGTCGCACATACGTGCCCTGGAAGTTATCAAGGAATGCGGCTTCCAGGTCCTCCCAACACCCAATTGATTCTGCTGGCAAGCTGTTAAGCCAATGCCGAGCTGGTCCTTTAAGCTTGAGTGGGAGATATTTGATAGCGTGAAGATCATCACCGCGGGCCATGTGGATATGAAGGAGATAGTCTTTGATCCAAACCGCGGGGTCTGTTGTGCCATCATAGGATTCGATATTCACGGGTTTAAACCCTTCGGGGATTTGATGATCCATTACTTCATCTGTGAAGCATAGTGGGTGTGCGGCGCCTCTGTATTGGGCTATATCACGACGTAGCTCAAACGAGCTTTGTCTACTGTGTTCGGCCCGGCCAGACTTGCTGTGTGCGGCGCGACGGATATCGTCGCGTATCATGGGGCGCCCACGCGATCCATAGATCGATCTTGATTGTCTTGCCTTATCCTCCAATATATCTCGCAAGTCCGGAGCGTTCCCCTGTGGCTTTGTGCTTTTCAAGCGATGCCGGGGTACGGTTTTAGTGTAGGGCCTAGAGGCCTCTCTGTCGCGGCCACGGGGTGGTCGGTCAGCCGTATTGTGCGCTGGTGATGCAGGTTTATATGCCTCCTCCTCTAATAGGGGGAGTAGCTTGCGTTTGGGGTAACTTTTGGAGGGGCGTTCGAGTTCATGCTCTTCGGCCGCAAGGACTTCAGTCCATCTGTCAGCTAGCAGATCTTGATCAGCTCTAAGCTGTTGCTGCTTTTTCTTGAGGCTGCTTGCCGTGGCCATAAGCCTACGTTTAAAATGCTCTTTTTCGACGGGATCCTCAGGAACGATGAATTCATCGTCGTCGAGGATTTCCTCGTCTCCGGAGGGAGGCATGTAATTATCATCCTCTACCTCTTCGTCTGCCGCTCTCTCATGAGGGCTGGCTTCTCTGTCCTCCTGTGCTGAATCTTGCTGGAGGGGGTTGTCTTCAGCACTGTCTGGGGTGTTATTATCTCCGGTGCTGGAATCTCCATTCTTGTTGTGGCGGGATTTAGAGCGGCGCCGCTGACGCCGGTGCTTAGGCTGTTTCTTGGAGGGGTCTTACTCCGCTGTTCCATCACCATTCCCATTCTTTGGGATATCCACCATGTATATGTCATATGACGAGGTGGCTTTCCAGTGCCCAGTAGGCACTGGTTCTTGGTCGTCTCCGGCATCGTCGTCCATACCGTCGATGTCTTCGGAGTCGAAGTCTAGCATGTCGGTTAGATCCTCGACAGTGGCTACTAAGTGTGTCGTGGGAACGGACACCTATGGGGCCGGCGGACCGGGCCCCTTTCGGTTCGGCGGGGGGCGGAGGTCGCACGAAGAGCGGATCGAGGCGAAGCACACGAGCGATTTACCCAGCTTCGGAGCTCTCCGGAGAGATAATACTCCTACTGCTGCATGTCTGATTATGTTGTGTTCTTGCTCGGGAGCACTAAATGCTACAATACACACTAGCTGCTAACGAGACTGAGCGTGAGTGTTCTCTGGTTTCGAACCCCCCTCTACGTTGCGCATGGGCCTCCTTTTATATGCTCAAGGGGTCACCGACAGGTGGCAACGTAGGCAAGGGCAAAAATGGAAAAGGAGTTGCGGTTGGTACAACTACCTGAACAGTGTATCCTATCTAACCCTGACGGCAGGGGACAAAGGCATTAAATGCTCGTCTGTGTCGCCCAAACAGTGCAGAAAAGGGACCGTCAGGGACGCCACCGCTTGCCACAATGGTAATCTTGTCAGCGTCGCTTGCCACCTAGCACCGCTGGCTGCACAGCCCCTTGCCACGCGCACCTGGAAAGGCCTCAGGGCAACACGTTGGTGGATGTGCTGGAGCGCGGGTATAGAGTGGTAGCTTGCCGCGGCAAGCGCCTTGCCGCGGTCGTTGTCTTGTCGCGTCCGGAAGCTTGTCGCGCACCGGGCCTTGCCAGGACGCGTGCCGCGTCGCGGCAAGTTCCTTGAAATGCCTTGGTTGGCCTTCCCGGCAAGCTCCTCTTGTCGGGGTCTTGTCTCCTTGGCTTAAACACTTTGTTCTTGAATGGCTCCAAAGGAACCACGGAGGACCTTGGCGGTCACCCGGCAAGCCTTGCCGCGGGGTGCTGCGACTGCCCGTGCACAAGTTCGGGATACTAGGGTACCCCTACTCTAGTACACCGACAAAGTGGGTGGTGGGTGGGCTTTGAATTTCTTCGTCATCCACATCCCAACCATCCTGACCGCAGTCCGGCCAGGGCTCTCCTGATAATGAGAGATATTTTAGCGAGTTCAGGATGTCGCTGAAAGGTGAGTGTTGAAAGATGTCCGCAGCGGTGAACTCCATGATCGGCGCCCAATCGGATTCAATTGGAGGGGGCGCGGGAGGTTCGGAGTCTGGCGAGGAGTCCGGCACCTCGGAGTCACGAGCTTCACAAGGGACAAGGTCAGTATTCGTCTCCATCGCCGTAGAGGTTGCAGCCCCCGAGGCGGTGTCTAGCCACTCGTCCTTGATCTGCGCAGCTGGCTCCGAATTGAGGGTCGGAGCGGACTCGTGTGCGGCCTCCAGGGCACTGACCGGCAGCAGAGCCAAATCATGCCCATCGTGATAGTGCGGTGCGCTCGGCTGTGGCTCGAATCCATCGAAGATCAAGTCTCCGCGGATGACAGCCGTGAAGTTCAGACTTCCAAATCTGACCTGGCGGCCAGGGGCGTAGCTTTCGATCTACTCCAAATGGCCAAGCGAATTGGCCCGCAGTGCAAAGCCGCCGAATACGAAGATCTGTCCGGGGAGAAAAGTCTCACCCTGGACTGCGTCATTGTTGTTGATGATCGAAGGAGCCATCGAGCCTATCGGTGATGACACAGAGGAACTCTCAATGAAAGCACCAATGTCGGTGTCAAAACCGGAGGATCTCAGGTAGGGGGTCTCGAACTGTGCGTCTAGGCGGATGGTAACAGGAGACAAGGGACACAATGTTTTTACTCAGGTTCGGGCCGTCTCGATGGAGGTAAAACCCTACTCCTGCTTGATTGATATTGATGATATGGGTAGTACAAGAGTGGATCTACCACGAGATCAAGGAGGCTAAACCCTAGAAGCTAGCCTATGGTATGATTGTTGTTGTGTCCTACGGACTAAAACCCTCTGGTTTATATAGACACCAGAAAGGGCTAGGGTTACACAGAGTCGGTTACAATGGTAGGAGATCTACATATCCGTATCGCCAAGCTTGCCTTCCACGCCAAGGAAAGTCCCATCCGGACACGGGACGAAGTCTTCAATCTTGTATCTTCACAGTCTTGGAGTCCGGACGATGATGATAGTTCGGCTATCCGGACACCCCCTAGTCCAGGACTCCCTCAATAGCCCTCCCCAAGATGGGAGAGTTATTGGTGATGATTTCCCCTCTGGGAGGGAAGTTCCCCCGGCGAAATCACTCCGCCGGAGGGCAAAAGTGCTCCTGCCCAGGTTTCACCTCGAGACGATGGTGCTTCATCCCAGAAGTCCTCCCCTTATTTTTTCGAGGTCAAAATGACTTATATACCAGAGGAGGCGCACTAGAGGTGGGCCTGGGTGAGCACAACCCACCAGGGTGCGCCTGGGCTCCCTGGCGCGCCCAGGTGGGTTGTGTACACCTGGTGGGCCCCCTCTGGTACTTATTTGCTCCAATATTCCTCAAATATTCCATAAAAATTCCTCGTAAAATTTCAGCTCATTTGGAATTGTGCAGAATAGGTAGCCTGACATAGCTTTTTCAGGTCTAGATTTCCAGCTGCCAGGATTCTCCCCCTTTGTGTATTATGAGAGAAAAGGCATTAGAATTACTCCAAAAGGCATTATTATACAATAAAACAACATAAATAACAGTATGTATACATGATGCAAAATGGATGTATCAACTCCCCCAAACTTAGACCTCGCTTGTCCTCAAGCAAAAACCAAAATCGAAAAACATGTCCACATGCTTAGAGAAAGAGGTGTCGATAGAAACAAAAGATACGGACATAGCAGCATCATGTAACTTATTATAACAACAACAAAGTTTAACATAAAACTTTTATCATAGACTTCTCATGAACAAGTGACAATTCATCACAACATCGAAGTATAAAGCATAAACTCTATTGGAAACAACAAACTGTTTGTTGTCAACTTTGCAACTACAATTCGTCATCTTTTCTGGAAGGGTCACATATCGGAGCCTTTAGGCAAGTCCACATACTCAACCATTGTTTAGTCTTCTATGATTGCTAACACTCGCCGCGTACACATGAGAAAAACGTTTCAACCGGACACATAGAAAGATAGGGGCTTATAGTTTTGCCTCCCAATGCAATCACCTCAAGGGTGATGTCAACAATAATAACTCATGCTACCCATATTCGACTGGATATATGTGCCTAGATCTTTTCTCACCACATGATGCTTGCCAAAGGAGAAAATAAAAAGGAATAGAGAGAAAATTTTGACTCTTGTATGAAAGTAAATACGTGAAAGTAAAAGGTAGGCCCTTCGCAGAGGGAAGCAGAGGTTGCCATGCGCTTTTTGTTTGTATGCTCAACCCCTTAGTGCAAGAGAACGTCACGTTATATTGCCCCTTGTGATGGAAACCTTTATTATGCAGTCTGTCGCTTTTATTCTTCGCTATCACAAGTTCATACAACGCTCAATTTTCCCTTACCCTAAATGATCTTACACTTATACAAGCAATTTTTATTGCCCTTTTTGCACCGATGACAACTTACTTGAAGGATATTACTCAATCCATAGGTAGGTGTGGTGGACTCTCAAACAAGATTTGCGTTTAAGGGTTTTGGATGCACAAGTAGTAGCTCCACTTAGTGCGGAGTTTTTGGCTAGCAAAGATAGCGGAAAGCACCACATCTTGAAGGATCCATGACAATATAACTTCTATGTGAATATGAACAAACATAATTCATTACGTTGTCTTCCTTGTCCAACGTTAACAATTTTGGCATATAATATTTTGATGGGTGTTCACTATCACAAAAGATTTCTAGGATAGTGTATTTGCACATGAATCTTCTCTTCCCTTATTAATTCTTTCATGAGTTGCATCATTGACCTATGATATGTTTGTCAATCTACAATAAAATTTTCTACTTACACTTTTCCCTGCGTAATGTCATCACTTACCATAAGATTAGCATATGATCTTTTTCATTTATTTCCTTTCTTTTTATTGAAACAGGAAAGTAAAGAAGGCAAAACTTAAACTAAACTTTATTATATATCTTGCGCACAATTACAAAGATTGATCACTAAGCAAACTCTCGAAAAGAAAGGATCGAACTAAACTTTTGTTCATCAAAAGCAAAAGATAACCATGGACCAAAGTAAGGAAAGTAAAGGCAAAAGATAGTGGAGATGATATGATACCGGGGCACCTCCCCCAAGCTTGGCGAAAGCCAAGGGGAGTGCCCATACCCGATTCTAAATTTTCTTTTGGTGATGAAGAAGGAGGTGGTGGTGATGAAGTAGAAAGTTTGTCTTTCTTCCTTAGCGTACGCTTGAGGACGGAATTCTCATCTTTCAGTTCAAGGATCTCCCACTCAAGCTCCAACACCTTTTTGCATAAATCTTCCTTGTTTTCTTGCAAAAGACGAAAGGGGATGAACTGGATCTTAGGCTTCTTTACTTTGTTGGGGAGACTTGACTTCTTAAATTCAACGTGCATGTCCCCAGGTTGGGGCAATGGAACTTCATCTTCCTCTGAGCTCGTCTCCTCTTTCCTCTTATGATCATAGTCTTCTTCTTCCTCCCAAGTCCAGCCAGAGTGCTCCACATCCCCATAGACCATGCGGTTTGCGATATATTCTGCAACGTAGCTCTCACCCTCTGAGTCTTGGGATGACATAATTTCAGATCTGTCAGGAAAACAGCGGGAAAAGAAAACAGGAGATTTCTCCGTGATATGGAGGTTAACAGGTTCACGGGGTATATAAAGATTTTTTTTATCTTGCGGAACAAGCAGAACGGAAGAAAAACGAAGTCCGGAAAGTACCCGAGGTGGGCACAACCCATCGGGGCGCGCCTGGCAAGCCAGGCGCACCCTGGTGTATCGTGCCCACCAGGGTCACTTTCCTAGAAGTTTCTTATTTTCCTAATTTTTTTAAATACTCCAAAACTGAGAAAAAATATTTTTGTGGATTTTTCGGAGTCCGTTTACTTATCGTATCACATACCTCCCTTTTTTCACGATTCTGGAGTGTTCCGGAAGGTTTCCTTATGTGTTCTTCTGGTGTCAAAGATTGGATAATATTGCTTTCAACATTAATGGGCGTACCTGATATATAGTGTTTTATTCGTTGCCCATTGACAACCTTCGGGTTAGTACCTTCGGCATTATATATTTTGATAGCTCCGGATTGATAGACCTCCTCGATAACATAGGGTCCTTCCCATTTGGAGAGAAGTTTCCTGCAAAGAATCTGAAACGAGAGTTGTACAAAAGAACATATTCTCCAACTTTGAACTAATGCTTTTGGATTCTTTTGTCATGCCATCTTTTAATTTTTTTTCTTTGAATAACTTTGCATTTTCGTAAGCATGGGTTCTCCATTCATCTAATGAGCTAATATCAAATAACCTCTTTTCACCAGCATGTTTGAAATCATAGTTGAGTTCTTTGATTGCCCAATATGCTTTATGTTCTAACTCAAGAGGCAAATGACAAGCTTTTCCATAAACCATTTTATAGGGAGACATACCCATAGGATTTTTATATGTTGTTCTATAAGCCCAAAGTGCATCATCTAGTTTCTTAGACCAATTCTTCCGAGACCTATTGACAGTCTTTTGTAAGATTAGTTTTATTTCTCTACTGCTAAGTTCAACTTGACCACTAGACAAAGGATGATAAGGTGATGCAATTCTATGGTTAACATCATACTTAGCAAGAATTTTATGAAAAGCACCATGAATAAAGTGTGAACCACCATCACTCATTAAATATCTAGGGACTCCAAACCTTGGGAAAATAACTTCCTTAAGCATTTTAATAGAGGTGTTGTGATCAGCACCACCGGTTGGAATAGCTTCTACCTACTTAGTAACATAATCAACAACAACCAAAATATGTGTATACCCGTTAGAGGAAGGAAAAGGTCCCATGAAATCAAATCCCCAAACATCAAATGGTTCAATAGCAAGTGAAAAATTCGTAGGCATTTCTTGACATTTACCGATATTACCTATTCTATGACATTCATCACAAGATAAGACAAACTTACGTGCATCCTTGAAGAGAGTAGGCCAATAAAAACCAGATTGCAATACATTATGAGCAGTTCTGTCCCCCGTGTGATGTCCTCCATAAGCCTCGGAGTGACATTTCTGTAGGATTTGTTCACGTTCATGCTCAGGTACACAACGTCTAATAATACCATCTACTCCTTTATAAATATGCGGGTCATCCCAAAAGTAATGTCTTAAATCATAGAAGAATTTTTTTCTTTTGTTGGTAAGTAAAGCTAGGTGGTATGTATTCAGCAAAAATATAATTAGCATAATCAACATACCAAGGTGTACAATTAGAAACATTTATTGCGGCTAATTGTTCATTAGGGAAGCTATCATTAATAGGTTGTGGGTCATCAAGAATATTTTCAAGCCTAGACAAGTTATCAGCTACGGGATTCTCTCCTCCTTTCCTATCAGTGATATGCAAATCAAATTCTTGTAGCAGAATAACCCACCTAATGATTCTAGGTTTAGCATCTTTCTTTTCCATAAGATATTTTATAGCAGCATGATCGGTGTGAATAATCACTTTAGAATCAACAATGTAAGATCTGAATTTAGCACAAGCAAACACCACTTCTAAGAATTCTTTTTCAGTAGTAGCATAATTTCGTTGAGCACTGTCTAGAGTTTTACTAACATAATGGATAACATTCAATTTCTTGTCAACTTTTGTCCTAGAACAGCACCAACAGCATAATCACTAGCATCACACATAATCTGAAAAGGCAAGTTCCAGTCAGGTGGTTCAACCACAGGTGCAATAATTAACACTTTCTTTAGTGTTTCAAAGGCTTCCAAGAAATCAGCATCAAAAACAAAGGGAATATCCTTTTGCAAAAGATTTTTAAGAGGCCTAGAAATTTTAGAAAAGTCTTTGATAAACCTCCTATAGAAACCATCATGACCAAGGAAACTACGAATACCTTTGATATCTTTAGGACATGGCATTTTCTCAATTGCATCAACCTTGGCCTTGTCCACCTCAATGCCTCTTTCAGAAATTTTATAGCCTAGAACAATACCTTCATTAACCATAAAGTGGAAGTTCTCCCAATTCAAGACAAGATTTGTTTGTTCACATCTCTGCAAAACTCGATCAAGATTGCTTAAACAATCATCAAAAGACTTCCCATAAACAGAAGTCATCCATGAAAACCTCAACAATCTTTTCACAGAAATCAGAGAATATAACAGTCACACATCTTTGAAAGGTAGCAGGTGCATTACATAAACCAAAAGGCATACGTCTATACGCATAAGTTCCAAAAGGACAAGTAAAAGTGGTATTTTCTTGATCAGGTTGTGAATTAGGTATTTGTTTAAAACTAGAATATCCATCAAGGAAGCCAAAATGTGTGTGCTTAGATAATCTTTCAAACATTTGATCAACAAAAGGCGCAGGGTAATGATCTTTTCTAGTTGCTTTGTTTAATTTTCTATAATCAAATACTATAGCCTGTGACAATTCTTTGTGAAATAAGCTCATTCTTATCACTAGGAACAACAGTAATACCTCCCTTCTTAGGGACACAATGAACAGGACTTACCCATCTACTATCAGTTATAGGATAGATTATACCTGCTTCCAGAAGTTTCAATATTTCCATTCTTACCACTTCTTTCATCTTCGGATTTAACCGACATTGGTGATCAACAACGGGTTTAGCATCAGGTTCCATATTAATCTTGTGCAGACATAGAGTGGGAGTAATGCCCTTAAGATCATCAAGAGTATATCCGATAGCAGCTCGGTGCTTCCTTAGAACTTTCAATAATCTTTCTTCTTCATGTTCTGAAAGGTTAGCACTAATAATAACAGGATATATATTTTTCTCATCAAGATAAGCACATTTCAAAGTGTCTGGCAATCGTTTTAATTCAAACACAGGATCACCTTTAGGTGGAGGAGGACCTCCTAGAGTTTCAATTGGCAAATTGAGTTTAAGCAGAGGTTGTTGTTCGAAAAAGATTCTATCTATTTCATTACTTTCATGCATATGCAAATCCTTTTCATGGTCTAGTAAATATTGTTCTAAAGATCAGTAGGAGGTACAACAATAGAAGCAAGACCAATCCTTACTAGGCAAATCTTTCTTATGAGGTTGTCTACTAAACTTGGAAAAATTAAATTCATGAGATTCATCACCAAAGCTATCACCGACAGTTTGTTTCTTACAATCTTTTCTGGCATTGATGGTGTTCAAGAAGGTCTACCAAAGATAATGGGACAAAAGTCATCTTGTGGGGAGCCAAGAACAAGAAAATCAATATGGTATTTTATTTTCCCACACAAGACTTCAACATCTCTAAGAATCCCAATTGGTGATATAGTATCTCTATTGGCTAGTTTAATAGTAACATCTATGTCTTCTATTCCAGCAGGTGCTATTTCATTCTTAATTTCTTCATATAAGGAAAAAAGGAATAGCACTCACACTAGCACCTAGGTCACATAACCCATGATAATAGTGATCTCCTATCTTGACTGAGACAACAAGCATGCCAACAACTGGTCTATGTTTATCCTTTTTATAGGGTTTGGCAATTCTAGAAGCTTCATCACAGAAGCAAATAACATGCCCATCAATATTATCGACTAAGAGATCTTTAATCATAGCAACTCTAGGTTCAACTCCGATTTGTTCAGCTGGTTTGGGTGTTCTGACATAACTTTTGTTAACCACAGACGAAACTTTAGCATGTTCCTTTATCCTAACAAGGAAAGGTGGTTTTTCAATATAGTGGGAACAACTGGATCGACATTGTAAATGATAGTTTCTTCTTTAGCTTTTAACGGTTATTTAATTTCTTATTTAATAGGTGGGTGATATTTGAACCACTTCCCCTTAGGGAGATCAACATGAGTAGCAAAAGATTCACAAAAGGAAGCTACTATCTCAGAGTCAAGTCCATATTTAGTGCTAAAATTTTGAAAAGCATCGGTATTCATAAAAGATTTAACCCAATCAAACTTAGGTTCAATACATGACTCTTTACCTTCGTCGAGTTCCCAATCTTCAGAGTTGTGTTAATTTCTTTCTAAAAGATCCCCCCGGAATTCAATAGTCTTCTTCATAAAAGAACCAGTACAAGAAGTATCGAGCATGGATTAGTCATTACGAGAAATCCGAGCATAAAAATTCTGAATAATAATTTCTCTTAAGAGCTCATGATTGGGGCATGAATATAACATTTACTTAAGCCTCCCCCAAGCTAGAGCGATACTTTCTCCTTCACGAGGCCAAAAATTATATATATAATTCCAATCAAGATGAACTAGATGCATAGGATAATTTTTTTGGTGAAATTCCAATTTCAACCGATTCTAGTTCCAAGATCCAATATCATCGCATAGCCTATACCATGTCAATGCTTTTACCTTCAAAGATAAAGGGAAAACCTTCTTCTTAGCTTCATCTTCGTGTACACCTACAAGCTTAAACAATCCACAAATTTCGTCCACATATATCAAGTGCATATCAGGATGTTCGGTTCCACCTCCTGCATAAGGATTACTAGCAGTTGTTCTACTATACCCGAAGGAATTTCATATTCAATATTTTTTCAGTGGGTGCAGTAGGTTGAGGGGAAACTAATTGTTGTTCCGGTCGAGGTGAAGATACCCAAAACAAACCCCTCAAAGGATTGTTTTCCATAGTAGCAAGTGACAATAAATTTTAGCATGTAGTAATAATGTTTCCTTACAAATTTCCACTTACCATGAGTGCTTCACTCCCCGGCAAAGGCGCCAGAAAATAGCCTTGATGAACCACAATTATATGGGGTCAATTGTAGCCTTTTCGATAAGTAAGAGTGTCAAATCGAACGAGGAGTAGAAGGAAATGACAAGTGGTTTTCAGCAAGGTAATGTTTGCAAGTGCTAAAATTGTAAGTAGCGAAGTAATTTGATAGCAAGATAATTTGTAACGAGCAAGTAACGATAGTAGTAACAAAAGTGAAGCAAGGTAGCCCAATCCTTTTGAGGCAGAGGACAGGCCAAAATGGTCTCTTATGATAAGCAAAGTGTTCTTGAGGGTACACGGGAATTTCATCTCGTCACTTTCATCACGTTGGCTAAATTTATGTTCGCTACTTTGATAATTTGATATGTAGGTGGACCAGTGCTTAGGTGTTATTCTTACTTGAACAAACCTCCTACTTATGATTAACCCCCTCGCAAGCATCCGTAACTACAAGAAAAGTATTAAGAGTAAATTCTAACCATAGCATTAAACTTTTGGATCCAATCGGTCCCTTACGGAATAGCGCATAAACTATGGTTTAAGCATCTGTCACTCTCGCAACCCATCATCTAACAACTACTCCACAATGAATTCCCATAGGCGCAAATATGGTGAAGTGTCATGTAGTCAACATTCACATGACACCACTAAGGGAATCACAACATACATATCATCAAAATATCGAACACATATCAAGTTCACATGATTATTTGCAAACATGATTTCTCTCATGAACTCAAGAACAATAGTAACTACTCACAAATGATAATCATGCTCAAGATTAGAGGTGTATTAAATAGCATAATGGATCTGAACATATAATCTTCCACCAAATAAACTATATAGTAATCAACTACAAGATGTAATCAACACTACTAGTCACCCACAAGAACCAATCTATAGTTCCGATACAAAGATTGAACACAAGAGATGAACTAGGGTTTGAGAGGAGTTGGTGTTGTTGAAGATGTTGATGAAGATAGCCCTCCCCAAGATGGGAGAGTTGTTGGTGATGATGATGATGATGATTTCCCCCTCCGGGAGGGAAGTTCCCCCGGCGGAATCGCTCCACCGGAGGGCGAAAGTGCTCCTGCCTAGGTTTCGCCTCGAGACAGCGGCGCTTCATCCCGAAAGTCCTCCCCTTGTTTTTTGTAGGTAAAAATGACTTATATACCAGAAGAGGGGAAGCGGAGGTGGGCCTGGGTGAGCACAACCCACCAGGGCACGCCTGGGCACCCTAGCGTGCCCAGGTGGGTTGTGCCCACCTGGTGGGCCCCCTCTGGTACTTATTTTCTCCAATATTCCTCAAATATTCCATAAAAATTCCTCGTAAACTTTTCCAGGTCCAGATTTCCAGCTGCCAGAATTCTCCCCCTTTGTGTATACCTTGCATATTCTGAGAGAAAAGGCATTAGAATTACTCCAAAAAAGCATTATTATACAATAAAACATCATAAATAACAGTAGGTAAACATGATGCAAAATGGACGTATCAGGCAACCATCATTGGTGGCGAGAAGGGAGATGACTCCCCAAGGATGGCGTCCAGTAGATCGCTGATGCGGTCCGCCCGAGATTCTATGGGTTCCTCAAATCCAGGGTTCTGTGGCCGCTTCTGGTCGTGCTGCCAGGTGCAGGATCTACAACTAGCAGCGCTGCTGGCCGGAGCCTCATCTGTGTACATACCAATCTGGAAAAAATGACAGAAACACACATGTCGGACATTCAGAATCAATCTTAAGATCTGGAAGAAGAAAGGCACAAACAGATATGTAGGACATTCAAAATCAATTCTCAAGATCTGTGGTGTGTGTTTGTGTGAGCGGAGGTTTTGGGGGAGGGTCGAGGGTGCCAAGGTGGTGTTTGACGAAATACCGCGGCTACTAAAAATTTTACTAGGAGAGAGTAAAATGTTGGGGCTACTGAAAATTTGGCTCAATAGATTGAAGTAGAGCGCAAGAGTAACAGACGTCGCACATGGTCAAAACATACTAATCGTGTGCTATCAAATATAAAAACCCTCTAGGCAAGCAGATATTTTTGAGATTGAGAGGGATGCAGGCGGGAGTAAAATGTCGGAGCTACTGAAAATTTGGATCAAGGGATAGAAGCAGAGCAGGTGTTATAGACATGGCACACGGTCAAACCTTACTAATCATGTGCTACCAAATAGAAAAACCTCCAGGCGAGAAGATATTTTTGAGATTGCGAGGGGTGCAGGCGGGAGTAAAATGTCGGCAAGGGATTGAAGCAGAGCAGGAGTAAAAGACATCACACACAGTCCACACATACTGATCGTGTGCTATCAAACAGAAAAACCTTCCAGGAGGTAGATATTTTCGAGATTGCGAGGTAGTAGATATTTTCGAGAGCGGGAGGGAAGCCTCGTGGAGCCTAAACTACTGTGTTGATGTGGGTGACAGGGGCATGGGCGTGGCACACGGGTAGTCTGAGCGAACCGTGTCCGTTGTGTCCCCAATTGCAGCCGATTGCTGGATCGAACTCATGTGCTTTTTATAAATTTGGCAAAAAAGTAATGTGGGATAGGGTCAGAACACGAACGCACTTGCATGTGGACCCAAATATATGTATGAAAAGGGTGGTTTGATGTTCAAATACCCAATGCACAACTTTGATGTGGCACCTGTCGCACAAAGCGCACGATATTACTAGTACGCCACCCCCAACGAACCCCACTTCGTGTCGGCGGTAAGGGAATCCGAGCTACGAACGCATGCCCTCAAATATCTAGGTCTGAAATCTCACCCTACCGTAACACAAAACGTACAAGAGCCAATCATGGTCAAACCCCCCTTTCGCTTCCAAACGAAGGTGGACTGTGTGCCGGCCCACAAATGTGTGCTTGTGGCGCGAGACGGGTGAGAACACATACAAACCACCAGCGGGTGGCCCTACTAAATGTATGAAAAGGGTGTGGTGTGATATTTAAATACCATTCACAAATTTGATGTGGCACATGTGCCTCGCAAATTAACCGGACTTCCACGACCCCACGGAGGTTGCAGGAAGTGTGAAGTACCCCCCCCCCCCCCCGACACACACACAAGTCGATGGGAGAGGGCATCTCACCAAAACCTACTATAACAGGGACCAAGAAGAATCCAACTTTGTCGTATAACCTCTCTCGCTCATTGTTTGTCAAAGTGATGTATGATGTACGTCCACATGGCCCGGCAAAATGGGCTAGCTTGTCGCCGATAACCATGCGAGGGAGTGCCTGAAGACAAAACCACTATGTGCATCTGTCCCAAACATATGTATATGCAAGTGGTGTGTGGTGTTTGAATACCCAATGCACAAATTTGATGTGGCACCATGCTTGGGAACCGTAAAATCCCCACACTGAATGAGGGTTCATGACACGGAACATGCACTCAAACTTAATTAGGTTTGGAATGATCGACCTACTATACGGTAACATGAATCAAAGAAGAAGAATCCACCCTGGTAACCTTTCTTGTTGTCGGTCGAAATGATGGACGTCCACGCAGGCCAACGAATATATAGGCTTGCCGCCGATAACCAAGCAAGTGAGAGTGTCCAAGGACAACCATTGCATGCATGTGTCCGAAACATATTTATCGAGGTGCGTGATGTATGCATATGTGTTGAATAATGATGTCTACTACACAACCTTCTTCTTGTAGACGTTGTTGGGCCTCCAAGTGCAGAGGTTTGTAGGACAGCAGCAAATTTCCCTCAAGTGGATGACCTAAGGTTTATCAATCCGTGGGAAGCGTAGGATGAAGATGGTCTCTCTCAAGCAACCCTGCAACCAAATAACAAAGAGTCTCATGTGTCCCCAACACACCCAATACAATGGTAAATTGTATAGGTGCACTAGTTCGGTGAAGAGATGGTGATACAAGTGCAATATGGATGCTAGATATAGGTTTTTGTAATCTGAAAATATAAAAACAGCAAGGTAACTAATGATAAAAGTGAGCACGAACGGTATTGCAATGCTAGGAAACAAGGCCTAAGGTTCATACTTTCACTAGTGCAAGTTCTCTCAACAATAATAACATAACTGGATCACTTCAAAGTCACTAATAGCGGAGAACAAACGAATAGATTATTGTAGGGTACGAAACCACCTCAAAGTTATCCTTTCTGATTGATCTATTCAAGAGTTCGTAGTAAAATAACACGAAGCTATTCTTTCCGTTCGATCTATCATAGAGTTCGTACTAGAATAACACCCTAAGAGACAAATCAACCAAAACCCTAATGTCACCTAGATACTCCAAGGTCACCTCAAGTATCCGTGGGCATGATTATACGATATGCATCACACAATCTCAGATTCATCTATTCAACCAACACAAAGTACTTCAAAGAGTGCCCCAAAGTTTCTACCGAAGAGTCAAGAAGAAAACATGTGCCAACCCTTATGCATAAGTTCACAAGGTCACTGAACCCGCAGGTTGATCACCAAAACGTACATCAAGTAGATCACGTGAATATCCCATTGTCACCACAGATAAGCACATGCAAGACATACATCAAGTGTTTTGAAATCCTTAAAGACTCAATCCGATAAGATAACTTCAAAGGGAAAACTCAACCCACTACAAGAGCGTAGAGGGGGAGAAACATCATAAGATCCAACTATAATAGCAATGCTCGCGATACATCAAGATTGTACCACCTCAAGAACACGAGAGAGAGAGAGAGAGAGATCAAACACATAGCTACTGGTACATGCCCTCAGCCCCGAGGGTGAACTACTCCCTCCTCGTCATGGATAGCGTCGGGATGATGAAGATGGCCACCGGTGATGGATTCCCCCTCCGGCAGGGTGCCGGAATGGGCTCCCGAGAGGTTTTTGGTGGCTACAGAGGCTTGCGGCGGCGAAACTCCCGATCTATTGTGTCCGTCGATGTTTTTAGGGTATATGGATATATATAGGCGAAAGAAGTCGGTCAGGGGAGCCACGAGGGGCCCACGAGGGTGGGGGCGCGCCCAGGGGGTAGGGCGCGCCTTCCTGCCTCATGGCCACCTCGAAGCTTCCCTGACGTCTACTCCAAGTCTCCTGGATTGCTTCCGTTCCAAAAATAACTCTCCCAAAGGTTTCATTCTGTTTGAACTCCGTTTGATATTCCTTTTCTTCGAAACACTGAAATAGGCAAGAAAACAACAATTTGGGCTGGGCCTCAGGTTAATAGGTTAGTCCCAAAAATAATATAAAAGTGTATAATAAAGCCCATAAACATCCAAAAAAAGATAATATAATAGCATGAATACTTCATAAATTATAGATACGTTGGAGACGTATCAAATACCCAATGCACAACATTGATGTTGGTGCATGCGTTGAAAATGGCACAGTCCCCACACAGAGCAAGAGGTTCATGACGTATCGTGTGCTCCTCCCCCCCCCCCCACTTCGATCCAACGGGATGGATTCATGTGTACACATGCGCTATTATGTAATCTCACATCATGACCTATACTGTGAGACAAACAAAAAATTAATTCCCTCCTAAGTCAAATTAGTTAACCACTATTGTTGTCGGTGAAAGTTATGGACCAAGCGGTCCCACAGATGGAAGCATCGCTGATAACCGCGTTAGTGCCAGAGGACAACCACCACCGCTTGCATGTGTGCCAAACATATACATGGAGAGGTGTGAGGTTCAGATGTTTTGAATGCCTAATGCACAACTTTGATGTGGCATCTGCCTCGAAATCCATAAAGTTCCCACACGGATTGAGGTTCATGACACCGAGTATATGTTGCTCCCATCCCCCCTTGACACGTACTATATACTGCTACCATAATACAACTCTAAAAGAATTAATCATCCTTGTTCATCAAACTATACCTCTTTCTCGTTAGGTCAAAGTGATGGACGACGACCTCGCGGGCCCATAGGAGCGAAGTGTACGTCCTATATAGGACAACCACCGTCTAAATGTGGCCCAAAGAGGTGTTTGTGTGATGTTTGAGTACGTAATTCACAACTTTGATGTGACACCTATACCTCGGAAACCGAGAAGTCCCCTCAAAGGGTGAGGTTCATGATGCGTGGTATGTGCTACCCCCCCCCCCCTTCGATGCGTACGTGGTATATATATACTCCTACTGTAGCACAAATCAAAAAGAGTCATCCTTGATGGTCAAATTAACCTCTCTCTCTCATTGGGTCAAAGTGATGGAGGTCAACTTCATGGGCCCATAGATGGAAGTGTCGCACGCGAGTGAGTTCCTATAGGGCAACCACCGCCTGCATGGTGTTGCGTGATATTTGAATACCAATGCACAACTTTGATGTGGCACCTGCCTCGGGAACCGGAAAGTCCCCACATGGAGCGAGGTTCATGACGCATAGCATACATGTTGCCCCCTCTTTGAAATGTACTACATACTCCTACCCTGCATATACGTAACACAAACCAAAAAAGAACCATCCTTATTAGTCATATTAACCTCTCTCTCATTGTAGGTTCAACTGATCGACGACGACCCCGGGCCCACAAAGAGAGCCACATGCGAGTGAGTGTCATTGGACAACCACCGCATGCATCTGCCCGAAAGAGGTGTCGTGTGATGTTTGAATACCCAATGCACAACTTTGATGTGTCACATGCTTCGCAAACCGGAAATGCACTATACAGAGGTTCACGACGCGTAACCCCCTCACTCCGAGCTGGTGGGAGGGACTCATGTGTACGCATGTGCCCGAACATTGATATGGAATCTCACCATGATCCACACCGTAACACATTCAACCATTTTTATATATTGATTGATTTCCTACGGAATTAATGTGGAAAAATCAAATTTGAGCTACACGTGCGCCAAAATGGATTGCAAAATCATTTGTGTGTGTCCTTGGGTGCATGTTTCCCCGTGCAAGAAATTTCAAAACATTGAGAATCTTGATTTTTAAAATTCATAAACCCAAAACTTAGTTGAAATTCATGAAACTTATCATGGTGTCATATGGACACTAGTAGACCGTGATATTGTATTTTCGTCAAATTTGAGACAAGTTTTGATATAATCTTCTTACAAATGGGAGATTGTTAATAATTGGCAACCAATATCGCATACGGATTATTTATTCGGACTGTGTGTGTTAGACCAACAATGTATACGTGCCATGCTTCGGTTAAGCAATAAAGCAGCAGAATTAATCATCAAAAAAGAAAATCAATATACGCCCCGCCACGCGCCCCGTGTGCCGTGCGAGCAGGCCTGAGTTGACGGGACGCATGCGAGCAGTCCGCCGCGTAGGCAGACCGGGAGGCCTCCATGCAGGTGTGTGAATTGACGTGAGGCGTTTTCGCTGCGCAGTGTCACCAGGAGGCGTGCAAGTAGCTGTGTGAAATGATGGTAGGCATGCCAGAAGTCCGCTGCGCAGGCTCACCGGGAGGCGAGACAGCCTTTGACCGCCGCCCGCCTCGCTCCCACTGCTCCATATTAATGGCGCGCCCGAGCCACTGTTCATAATAGACGGCTGCACCCCCGGTCCATAGTGATCACCGCCATATGAAGAGCACCATCGGAGGGAGTGGCGATGCTGGGGCTAGTGAAGCACCCGCACAACGAGTGAAGCTGGGCACAGAGGTTGTTGTTGCCGCCAACAAGATCTCGCATGGGCAGCAGCACGACCTTGACTTCGTCGGCGCCGTCGTGCACCCCCCCCCCAGCCAGAGCAGGAGGTCCACAATAACAACAGCAACGACTCCGACTCCGGCGGAAAACTGGTTAGTCATCTATACCCATTTGTGCGGCAAACATATCATGTGTTTTCTCTGGTTACTCTCCCCACCCCTCTCATTTCATTGGAATACAAATCCTATGGTTATGTTCTCTCAGTCCATGAAATTAGAGTAATTAAGATCCGTTAGATCCACGTAGTGTATTGATTGTTTGAATGGTATCCGTATAGGGTTAGTGATTAACTATTTTTCTATACAAATGATTTTTGCTAATAATCTGATACGTCTCCAACGTATCTATAATTTTTGATTCTTCCATGCTATTATATTATCTGTTTTGGATGTTTTATATGCATTTATATGCTATTTTACATTATTTTTGGGACTAACCTATTAACCTAGAGAGCCCAGTGCCAATTTCTGTTGTTTTGCCTGTTTTAGAGTTTCGCAGAAAGGGAATACCAAACGGAGTCCAAACGGAATAAAACTTTCACGGTGATCTTTCTTGGACCAGAAGCAAACCAGAAGACTTGGATATGAAGTCGGAGACGCAACAAGGTGAGCACGAGGGTGGAGGGCACGCCCAGGGGGTAGGGCACGCCCCCTACCTCGTGGGCCCCTCAGAGCTCTCCTAACCTAATTCTTTCTCCCATATATACTCTTATACCCCAAAACCGTCAGGGGGAGCCACGAAAACACTTTTCCACCGCCGCAACCTTCTGTACCCATGAGATCCCATCTAGGGACCTTTTTCGGCGTCCTGTCGGAGGGGGATTCGATCACGGAGGGCTTCTACATCAACACCATTGCCCTTCCGATGAAGTGTGAGTAGTTTACCACAGACCTACGGGTCCATAGCTAGTAGCTAGATGGCCTATTCTCTCTCTTTGATTCTCAATACCATGTTCTACTCGATTTTCTTGGAGAACTATTCGATGTAATATCCTTTTGCGGTGTGTTTGCCGAGATCCGGTGAAATGTGGATTTATTATCAGATTATCTATGAATATTATTTGAGTCTTCTCTGAATTCTTTTATGCATGATTTGATATATTTGCAAGTCTCCTCGAATCATCAGTTTAGTTTGGCCTACTATATTGGTTTTTCTTGCAATGGAAGAAGTGCTTAGATTTGGGTTCAATCTTGCGGTGTCCTTTCCCAGTGACAGTAGGGGCAGCAAGGCATGTATTGTATTGTTTCCATCGAGGATAAAAAGATGGGGTTTTCATCATATTTCTTGAGTTAATTCCTCTACATCATGTCATCTTACTTAATGCGTTACTCCGTTCTTTACAAACTTACTACTCTAGATGCATGTTGGATAGGGTAAATATGTGGAGTAATAGTAGTGGATGCAGAATCATTTCGGTCTACTTGACCCATACGTGATGCCTATGTTCATGATCATTTCCTTAGATATCATCATAATTATGCGCTCTTCTATCAATTGCTCGACAGTAATTTGTTCACCCACCGTATTATTTGCTATCTTGAGAGAAGCCACTAGTGAAACCTATGGCCCCTGGGTCTCTTTTCCATCATATAAGTTCTATTTTCCGTCGTACTAGTTTCTGATCTACTATTTTGCAATCTTTTATTTTCCAATCTATAAACTAAAAAATACCAAAAATATTTACTTTACCATTTATTTATCTCTATCAGATCTCACTTTTGCAAGTAATTGTGAAGGGATTGACGACCCCTTTATCGCGTTGGGTGCAAGTTGTTGATTGTTTGTGCAGGTATCCGGTGACTTGTGCATTGTCTCCTACTGGATTGATACCTTGGTTCCCAAACTGAGGGAAATACTTACTCTACTTTGCTGCATCACCCTTTCCTCCTCAAGGGAAAACCAACGCAAGCTCAAGAGGTAGTAGGAAGAATTTCTGGCACCGTTTCTAGGGAGATTTACGCCAAGTCAATTTAAGATTTGTCTCTCGTCAACTTGCCAATTTTTGGCACCGTTGCCAGGGAGATCTATGCCAAGTCAAGCCATACCAAGTACCCATCATAAACTCTCCTCTCTTGCATTATATTATTCGCCATTCGCCTCTAATTTTCGTCTCCCTCGCCTCTAAAACGATTTTCGGAAAGATTTGCTTTTCTTCACCCCTCTTCCGTTCGTCTTTCTTTGCTTGCTTCTTGTGTGCTTGTGTGTTGGATTGCTTACTTTGTCATGATGGCTTAAGATAATAATAAATTGTGTGACTTCTCCAACACCAACAATAATGATTTTATTAGTACTCCGATTGCTCCCACTACTAATGCTGAATCTTGTGAAATTAATGTCGCTTTGCTGAATCTTGTTATGAAAGATCAATTTTCTGGCCTTCCTAGTGAAGATGTCGCATCCCATCCAAACAATTTCCTTGATTTGTGTGATATGCAA
The DNA here is from genome assembly GCA_963921465.1 of Triticum timopheevii. Lineage (NCBI taxonomy): Eukaryota > Viridiplantae > Streptophyta > Magnoliopsida > Poales > Poaceae > Triticum > Triticum timopheevii. The sequence continues at coordinate 437,405,028 of OY997264.1, read as the reverse complement.
AAGAAGAAAGATGTGGATAATGATATTTTTAAATTGAAGCTATTTCCGTTTCCACTTAGAGATCGTGCTTAAACTTGGTTTTCATCTTTGCCAAAAGTTAGTATTGATTCATGGAATAAGTGTAAAGATGCTTTCATCTCATATTTTCCTCCCACTAAGATCATCTCCCTTAGGAACGATATTATGAATTTTAAGCAACTTGATCATGAGCATGTTGCACAATCTTGGGAGAGGATGAAATTGATGATACGAAATTGCCCTACACATGGTTTGAATTTGTGGGTGATTATACAAAAAATTTATGGCAGATTGAATTTTGCTTCTAAAAATCTTTTAGATTCGGCCGCGGGGGGCACTTTTATGGAAATTAATTTAGGAGAGGCTACTAAGCTCCTAGATAATATCATGGTTCATTATTCTCAATGGCACACTGAAACATCCACTTGTAAAAAGGTGCATGCAATTGAAGAGATCAATGTTTTGAGTAGAAAGATGGATGAAATCATGAAATTATTTGCTGATAAGAGTGATTCTTATGATCCTAATGATATGCCTTTGTCCGCTTTGATTGAGAATGATAATGAATCTATGGATGTGAATTTTGTTGGTAGGAACAATTTTGGTAATAACGGGTATAGAGGCAATTTTAATCCTAGGTCGTTTCCTAGTAATCCCTCTAATAATTATGGTAATTCCTACAACAATTATTATGGAAAATTTTAATAAGATGCCCTCTGATTTTGAGAATAGTGTTAAAGAATTTATGAGTTCACAAAAGAATTTTAATACTTTGATTGAAGAAAATTTCTCAAGATTGATTATTTGGCTAGGAACGTGGATAGAATTTCTCTTGATGTTGATACTTTGAAACTTAGATATATTCCACCTAAGCATGATATCAGTGAGTCTCTCGAAGCCATGAGAATTTCCATTGATGAGTGCAAGAAAGGACCGCTAAGATGCATGCTAAAAAAGATTGCTTTGTAAAAGCGTGTTCTTCTAGGTTTCATAATAATAATGATGAAGATCTAAAAGTGATTGATGTGACCCCTATTGAATATTTGTTTTCCAAGATTAATCTTGATAAATATGGGACTAGAGATGAGTCAACTTTAGTTAAAAGGCGTCCCAATGATTCGGAGTTTTTAGATCTAGATGCAAAAATTGATAAAAGTGGGATTGGAGAGGTCAAGACTTTAAGTAGCAATGAACCCACTATTTTGCATTTCAAGTAATTTAATTATGATAATTGTTCTTTAATAGATTGTATTTCCTTGTTGCAATCTGTGTTGAATTCTCCTCGTGCTTATAATCAAAACAAAGCTTTTACTAAACATATCGTTGATGCTATGATGCAATCTTTTGAAGAAAAGCTTGAATTGGAAGTTTCTATCCCCCGAAAACTTTATGATGAGTGGGAACCTACTATTAAGATTAAAATTAAAGATTCTGAGTGCCATGATTTGTGTGATTTTGGTGCTAGCGTTTCCACGATTACGAAAATTTTGTGTGATGTGTTAGGTTTCCGTGAATTTGATGATTGTTCTTTAAATTTGCATCTTGTGGATTCCACCATTAAGAAACCTATGGGAAGGATTAATGATATTCTTATTGTTGCAAATAAGAATTATGTGCCCGTAGATTTCATTGTTCTTGATATAGATTACAATCCTGCATGTCCTATTATTCTTGGTAGACCTTTCCTTAGAACGATTGGTACAATTATTGATATGAAAGAAGGAAACATTAGATTCCAATTTCCATTAAGGAAAGGCATGGAACACTTTCATCGGAAGAAAATTAAATTGCCATATGAATCTATTATGAGAGCCACTTATGGATTGCATACCAAAGATGAAAATACCTAGACTATTCGTGTTTTATGCCTAGCTATGGGCGTTAAACAATAGCACTTGTTGGGAGGCAACCCAATTTTATTCTTTGTTTACTTTTTTGTTCCTGTTTAGTAATAAATAATTCATCTAGCCTCAGGTTATATGTGGTTTTATGTTTTAATTAGTGTTTGTGCCAAGTTAAACCTTTAGGATAGCTTACGGTGATAGTTGTGTTGATCCTGCTGAAAACGGAGACTTTTGCACCCAGTAAATAATTTCCAGAATTTTATTGAAACGTGATTTTCCTCTGATTTGTTTTTCTCTATATTGGTGCACAAATTGCCCTGGTCGTCCTAAATTTTCAGAATTTTTGGAGTTACGGAAGTATTCGAGAGTTACAGATTACTACAGACTGTTCTGTTTTTGGCAGATTCTGTTTTCTATGTGTTGTTTGCTTATTTTGATGAATCTATGGGTAGTATCGGGGGATATGAACCATGGAAAAGTTGGAATACAGTAGATATTACACCAATAAAAATAAAGAATGAGTTTGCAACAGTACCTTAAAGTGGTGATTTATTTTCTTATACTAACGGCGCTCATGAGATTTTCTGTTGAGTTTTGTGTTGTGAAGTTTTCAAGTTTTGGGTAAGGATTTGATGGACTATGGAATAAGGAGTGGCAAGAGCCTAAGCTTGGGGATGCCCAAGGCATACCAAGGTAATATTCAAGGACAACCAAAAGCCTAAGCTTGGGGATGCCCGGAAGGCATCTCCTCTTTCGTCTTTGTCTATCGGTAACTTTACTTGAGGCTATATTTTTATTCACCACATGATATGTGTTTTGCTTGGAGCATCTTGTATGATTTGAGTATTTGATTTTTAGCTTACCATGATCATCCTTGTTGCACACACCTTTTGGAAGAGACACACATGAATCGTGATTTATTAGAATACTCTATGTGCTTCACTTATATTTTTTGAGCTAGGCAATATTGCTCTAGTGCTTCATTTATATCTTTTTAGAGCACGGCGGTGGCTTTATTTTATAGAAATTTATGAACTCTCATGCTTCACTTATATTATTTTGAGAGCCTTTTAGAACAGCATGGTAATTTGCTTTGGTCATAAATTTAGTCCTAATATGATAGGCATCCAAGAGGGACATAATAAAGACTTTCATATAAAGTGCATTGAATACTATGAGAAGTTAGATTCTTTATGATTGTTTTGAGATATGAAGATGGTGATATTAGAGTCATGCTAGTGGAGTAATTGTGAATTTGAGAAATACTTATGTTTAGGTTTGTGAGTCCCGTAGCATGCACGTATGGGGAACCGTTGTGTAACGAAATTGAAGTATTTATTGATTGTCTTCCTTATGACTGGCGGTCGGGGACAAGCGATGGTATTTTCCTACCAATATATCCCCCTAGGAGCATGCGCGTAGTACTTCGTTCGATACTAATAGATTTTTGCAATAAGTATGTGAATTCATTTTGACTAATATTGAGTCCATGGATTATACGCACCCTCACCCTTCCACCATTGCTAGCCTCTCTTGTGCCGCGCAACTTTCGCCGGTACCATACACCAGCCATATACCTTCCTCAAAACAGCCACCATACCTACCTATTATGGCATTTCCATAGCCATTCCGAGATAATATTGACGTGCAACTTTCCACCGTCCGTTTATTATGACACGCTTCAGCATTGTCATATTGCTTTGCATGATCATGTAGCTGACATAGTATTTGTGGCAAAGCCACCTTTCATAATTCTTTCATACATGTCACTCTTGATTCATTGTACATCCGGTACACCGCCGGAGGCATTCTCATAGAGTCATATTTTGTTCTGAGCATTGAGTTGTAGTTTTTCGAGTTGTAAGTAAATAGAAGTGTGATTATCACATTATTAGAGCATTGTCCCATGTGAGGAAATAAAAAAGAGGCCATAAAAAACAGAAAGGCCAAACAAAAAATGAGAGAAAAATAGAGAAGGGGCAATGTTACTATGCTTTTTCCACACTTGTGCTTCAAAGTAGCACCATGATCTTCATGATAGAGAGTCTCTTATTTTGTCACTTTCATTTACTAGTAGGAATTTTTTTTCATTATAGAACTTGGCTTGTATATTCCAACGATGGGCTTCCTCGAATGCCCTAGGTATTCATGGGCAAGCAAGTTGGATGCACACCGACTTAGTTTCTTTTTGAGCTTTCATACACTTATAGCTCTAGTGCATCCGTTGCATGGCAATCCCTACTCACTCACATTGATATCGATTGATGGGCATCTCTGTAGCCCGTTGATACGCCTAGTTGATGTGAGACTATCTCCCTCTTTTTGTCTTCTCCACAACCACCATATTCTCTTCCACCATAGTGTTATATCCAAGGATGATGCTCATGTAGTGCGTGAAAGTTGAAAAGCTTTGAGAACATCAAAGTATGAAACAATTGCTTGGCTTGTCATCGAGGTTGTGCATGATTTGAGTATTTTGTGTGATGAAGATGGAGCATAGCCAGCCTATATGATTTTGTAGGGATAAGCTTTCTTTGGTCATGTTATTTTGAGAAGACATAATTACCTTGTTAGTATGCTTCAAGTATTATTGTTTTATGTCAATATTAAACTTTTGTTTTGAATCTTTCGGATCTGAACATTCGTGCCACAATAAAGAGAATTAAATGGATAAATATGTTAGGTAGCATTCCACATCAAAAATTCAGTTTTTATCATTTACCTACTCGAGGATGAGCAGGAATTAAGCTTGGGGATGCTTGATACGTCTCCAACGTATCTATAATTTTTTATTGTTCCATGCTATTATATTATCTGTTTTGAATGTTTTATATGCATTTATATGCTATTTAATATTATTTTGGGGACTAACCTATTAACCTAGAGCCCAGTGCCAGTTTCTATTTTTTGCCCTGTTTTAGAGTTTCGCAGAAAAGGAATACCAAACGGAATAAAACTTTTGCGATGATCTTTCTTGGACTAGAAGCAAACCAGGAGACTTGGAGATGAAGTCTGAGACGCAACGAGGCAGACATGAGGGTGAGGGTGCTCCCGCTACCTCGTGGGCCCCTTGTAGCTCTCCTGACCTAATTCTTTCGCCCATATATACTCTTATACCCCAAAACCATCGGGGGGAGCCACGAAAACACTTTCCCACTACTGCAACCTTCTGTACCCGTGATATCCCATCTAGGGGCCTTTTCCGGCGTCCTCTCGGAGGGGGATCGATCATGGAGGGCTTCTACATCAACACCATTGTCATTCCGATGAAGCGTGAGTAGTTTACCACAGACCTACGGGTCCATAGCTAGTAGCTAGATGGCTTCTTCTCTCTCTTTGATTCTCAATACCATGTTCTCCTCGATGTTCTTGGAGATCTATTCGATGTAATATTCTTTTCCGGTGTGTTTGCCGAGATCCGATGAATTGTGGATTTATGATCAAATTATCTATGAATATTATTTGAGTCTTCTCTGAATTCTTGTATGCATGATTTGATATCTTTTCAAGTCTATTCGAATTATCAGTTTAGTTTGGCCTACTAGATTGGTTTTTCTTGCAATGGGAGAAGTGCTTAGCTTTGGGTTCAATCTTGCGGTGTCCTTTCCTAGTGACAGTAGGGGCAGCAAGGCACGTATTATATTGTTGCCATCGAGGATAAAAAGATGGGGGTTTCATCATATTTCTTGAGTTAATTACTCGACAACATGTCATCTTACTATGCGTTACTCCGTTCTTTATGAACTTAATACTCCAGATGCATGCTGGATAGCAGTCGATGTGTGGAGTAATAGTAGTAGATGCAGAATTGTTTCGGTCTACTTGACACAGACGTGATGCCTATGTTCATGATCATTGCCTTAGATATCATCATAAGTATGCGCTCTTTTATCAATTGCTCGACAGTAATTTGTTCACCCATCGTATTATTTGCTATCTTGAGAGAAGCCACTGGTGAAACCTATGGCCCCCGGGTCCCTTTTCCATCATATAAGTTCTATTTCCCCTCATACTAGTTTCCGATCTACTATTTTGCAATCTTTTACTTTCCGATCTATAAACCAAAAAATACAAAAAATATTTACTTTACCATTTATTTATCTCTATCAGATCTCACTTTTGCAAGTAACCGTGAAGGGATTGACAACCCCTTTATCGCGTTGGGTGCAAGTTGTTGATTGTTTGTGCAGGTATTCAGTGACTTGTGCGTTGTCTACTACTGGATTGATACCTTGTTTCTCAAACTGAGGGAAATACTTACTCTACTTTGTTACATCACCCTTTCCTCTTCAAGGGAAAAACCAACGCAAGCTCAAGAGGTAGCATATTTCGACTAGGGTTAGCGTGCATGCTAATAATTCGCACCCCCTCTCTTGCTCGAAACCACTCGTAGGTCGCCGCCATCGCCACCGCTGCCGCCTCCATCGTAAACCTCTCTTTGTGTGCCGGGGAGCTCGAGGAGCGAATGGCCCAAAAGAGGTTTATCACGGCCTCTTCGCCCGACGTCGGCGAGGTTGCCGCCGAGGTGTCCTTGTCGTCCTCCGCAGGCTCTTTATCGAGCCGCCGTCGCCGGTCGCCCGATCCGCCCGCCGCCGCGCCCCTACGCTGGTTTGAGGACTTCCCTGTCCTCCCTTGGGCCCGGCCACCGATGAGGTCCTATCTCGGGGTCCGGCAGCAGTGGTAGGGGACGTGGGTCGCCGAGATTATGGATCAGGAGATCCACACCCGTTGGTCGCTCGATAGCTACCATAGGGTCGAGCTCGCGGCCGTGGAGTACGACCGCTGGCAGGTCCTCTACCACGACATGGCGGCTACACTCAATTTCCCCTTTAGCACACGTCAAGTCGACCTCGTCCCACTAGAGCCAGGGGTGGTGAGCTCGGCGATGGCACGGGAGGACTACGAGGCGAGAGACCACCTTGACGCCAAGGCCAGCGATGAGGCCTACATGCAAGAGCTCCACTGGCAGCACCCGGAGCTCATGGAGGAGGAGCAGATGATCTTTGCCGGCGTAGAGGACGGCGAGGTAATCGTGCTCTCCTCTGATGGCGAGGTCGAAGGCCGCGAGGACGGCGACGCGGAGGACGTCGAGGTGGGCGGCGAGAACGAGGAGATCGACGTAGATGAGTTGAGGAGTGTCTTCCCCAACGACCCCGACTACGACACCGGCCCGGACCCAACTTGTGGAACACCATACCTGACGAGGAAGGATAGGCTCGACATCCACTTCGACCGGAAGTAGTTTAGTTTAGTTTAAATTTATGTTCTATCTTCGGTTATGCAAAACTATCTATGTTTATGTTTGAATGCATGCTACTTTCGGTTGAACCTGCTTTGAACTTGGTCAAATTGAAGTTTACTCCGTTAAGTTTAGGGGATCGACTAGAAACGGTCAAAAATTGCTAGACTATATACATACTCCACTAAGGGTTTTACTCCGTTAAATTTTAGGGATCAGCTAGAGTGGCTTTATGCCTTGTTTATTTCAGTTATTCATAATGTGATGCTCTATATGTGCAACTATTTGATGTGCAGTTCAATTTCATCAATAACAGTTTCACCAATACCATTATGAATTACGATATTTGGTTGTTGTTAAGGATGTTGCAGTTAACACGCCTTTCCATTCTTTAACAATAACTAGTGTATTTTAGACCTGCACAATACCAGTTTGAATGACTATATTTGCTTGTTTTTAGATGGGGAAATGCTTCCTACCATACGGCTGATCGCTTCACTTCGTCAGACGTCTCCCATGCCGTCGATTCTTGATGCATCGCAGGGCTAAGGGCCTCCTCCACGGCTCGTTCAAACAGCCCTTTAATCACGCACCAGATTTGTTTAGTGCCCACGTATCCCAAATTCCCCTAATTCCGTAACCATCCTTTCTTCGCTGGTCTATCGAACACAGCGACCCACCGGTGCTTGTGAGCCGCCGTCCCTCCATCGAGCCGTCCCGTCGATCTACACCACCAGCATGCTATGCTCCACCTTTACTCTGCATCTCAGCCTTGGTGCCTCATCCGCCCTGCCGCTGAGGAGAACTCCGTGGTGGAGAGGAGAAGTAGACAATCCTGGAGGAGAACCAGCCGAAGGAGAGGCTGCTGTTGCAGCTCGTCTAACCTTTCCTTATCGGCATCAACAACTTCATGGTGCACGGTGCACGCCTTCCTCGCGTCCTCAACTACGCTAGATTTCTTTTCCTCCTGTTTATTTTCAACTATGAACTGCAAATCTGCAGAATGCAGCCAATTGTTGCTTTTATTTCGAATTGCATTGCTGACACCAGCTAAGAATGTACCATATTCTACTCAATCTGATCTATCTCGATATCTTGTATTTGCCCACTGATTTGTGTTTGGCCTTACCAAAAGTCCCAGACAACAACTACTTTTGATAAAATTTCTTGTCTAGATCTGAAAATTGTGCTCTCACATATAGGTGGTAGCATTGGTAATTCTCAATTATAAAATTTTGTGCTTCCGTTATTTACAAACTATGTTGAGATTATGAATATGATGGTTCCAATTATCCATGCTTCACATATATGCATCATACATATGCTTCTTCCCTACTTCTACTTTTTCGTACTCTTGTTTTATGTTGAGATAGCATGAATTTGATGCGTTCAAATATCCATGCTTCCTAAACATTGTAGATGTGTGCTTGGTCAGTCTAGATAGCTTGTGTCAATACTCCACATTAGGCTTGCAAATTTAGTGTTGTAACTGAAAATAGCTCATTTTTATCCATGTTTATGATTATATTAACAACAGCCTATGTCCATATTATATATTGTCTAACATTGAGTATATCTTAATTTATTCACGAAGCACACCCTTATGCATCTAATCATGTTAGCAGATAACTTTTTATGCTTCCGAGGTGTCTTATATGTTGTCCCAGGATCTGTTCATCTAACCATTGTAAGTCTCTGCCACTTCTATTGTACAAACATTTTGCTTCAGTCATTATAATATACTAGTGTGTGCTTCGTTCTTTCACTTAATGCTTCAATCGTACATAATTTTTGCCGTACCAGGTTCCAGGTGTGCTTCTTTGTCTAATGTGCTGAGTGCGTACAAGCCGAGATCAACCAGGCGCTGCCCTAAGTTGCAGGCGGTACAGTGAACGATGTAGAGCTCATGTCATGCATGGATTATGATCAGATTGTCAAGCACCCGCCGCTACGCAGTCTACAATGAACTAGAAAATAGTGTTGTAATAGTCTTTAGTCTTGTTGCAAAACAGAGCTGTAAATTTTTGTTCATATTGGATTAATTTCTTTCACTGTTTGATGATTCTTGCTGTGCATCCGCGTGATTTCTTTGCGAAGCAAAGTTTTCATTAGACAGAAAAGATCATCTTCCTTTACACCAAACATTTGGGTCCGAAGCCCTAAAAATATTCATAGGTCAAATGATTCTGTTGAACAATATGTTTTCGCCTCACTACAAAGTACAATGCTTCCATCGATCAAAATGACTGTTCCCATGGCACAACAACTATTTTCGCCAGCGCATTAAATCAATCTGAAAAAAGTGTACTAGATGTTATTTGATGGGTATGCATCCATCGGTGAAAGGAATGCTTCCATGGCACAACCATGTTGCATCAGCTTAAAATGCACCTTATAAAAATATACTTCTAGTAGATTTTAGTTGTTGAAAGTAATCTTAATTAACCAGAATTATTTTCAGGATACTCCAGGACTCACGGAACCAGTTAAGAGATGATTCCATCACGTCGGTGCATGCATCTGGTAGGTGCATCAATTTGGTAGCCTACCGTGATTTAAGGACTAGTATAACAATCGCTAACCCAGTCCACATTTACTTCGCCATCGGACGCTCGAGGGAAAAGTAATCCAACGACCCAGGACTTGTCTGATAGGAAGCTAGGGATCAGTAGTCTGATCCCTAGTGGTTCCCTTTTAGATTTATGCCTGTTGCAGTTAACACACCTTTCCACTTCTTATTTTCCTTAAGTAGCATTCTTAAACCTGCACACTGAAGCTATCATTTGTAGATTGTGTTGTCTACCATGGATACATTTGGTTGATGTTTAGCCTATTGTGCTTAACATGCCTTTAGATGTACTCGCACATGACAATATTGGGAACAACTGCTGTTTTCCATTGAGGTTCGTTTCATCCCATTGCTTATATATACTCACTGTTTAGGATAGTGGTAGCTGGTACCATATAGCCCGGGGGCTGATAAGTGATTAGTCGTCGAATCGGACATTTCACTAAATATATCTGTAACCCATTTATTAGTAGGTTAACTAGGGTCATATTTAATATATCTTATGCTATATAGCAACATGCATTGTACTGAATGAATAAATATAAAACTATAGGCTACATAGCAACAAGGAAGAGTGTTACCTTAATGTTCTGATGGTGTTTAGATATACATGAAAGAGTAGCAACAACAACAACACAACAACAGTTAATTGGAGTTAATCGGCTGATATTTGTAAAATGTAATAAAATCCATCCGCCCTATAATATAAGATGTTAATTCATCCAATATCTGAGTATATTGGATGTAATCAGATCTTATATAATGGGACGGAGGGAGTGTTGTACTACATCATTGTGCAATTGTTGATTAGCTTCTAATATCAACTCGGTGCTTTTAGGTACATATGTCATTGATAAAGATTCACGCTTCGACCCTTTCTACGTATGGGCAATGAGATACTTATGAACCAGCATCAAGTGAGGTAACTGATAAAGATTGTTATTAAAATGGGTCAAAAGAAGTCAATTGAACTATTTGTTTACACTTTATCCAAGACAAAAGTGAACTGCAACATGGTAAATAAGAACTTTGTAGCCTTCTTTTTACTGCTCATAATGAGTTGTGTTAGATGACAATGTCTGAATCTTTTCCCTTTGTAGTGGTTTCCGAAGCAATTTATTCAAGATTATCTCTTAAACTACATGATTGGTGGGCGGCCATCACAAGGGGTTGGAATAGAGTCGTGTGTGCCTTCTGCATGATGGAGAGCACAATAGGGGTATTCCGCTTCACCTTGTTCAGCAACCAGAATGTCTCTCGCCTCTTTCTTTACCATCTTTAATAGTAGAAGTATACAACCATGGTTCATCATTTTTTATTTGGTGCTTATGTAATTCTTTTTTGATGTAACTCTTGAACATATGTACATGTGAATCGAATAATGCGTTCGTTGTTGAACCTGATGGATATGAATGAAGTTATAGCCTACTTTCAAATTGAAATTCGGTACAATTTCAAATAGCAGCAATTAAATTAGGGTGAAAATACGCTCCGCGGGTCATTACGGCGCACACGGTCTATAAAGCACAACTTGTGTGATATACATCATAACCCGATACGGTTCACGGAGAGGAAACATATGTAACCATGCACATAGTTACGTTTGCAAAGCGTGTGTGATGTCAGACAATATCATAAACGGTGCAAGAAAACTAAATGTTTGTGATAATCGCCTTATCGTACACGCTTTACAATCATGAACTATTTCTGATGGGGCGTGCATCGTAAACGTAGCACCACAGAAGTCCGATTGCGATGGTAATGCGAGCACAAATGAGTAGCAGGGATGAAACATTTGGGATATGCGAGATCATAAACAGTTGTCTGAAGATTCGCGTTTGGGATACATGCCGGCAACGCATACGCTTAGTTATCCAAAACGTATGCATTGCTAGTCCCTATCCCCGACAGTCTCTGGGTCGTGTGGGAATGACCCCCCCCCCCCCTATCGCCCACATTGCTAGTCCCTATCCCCGACAGTCTCTGGGTCATGTGGGAATGACCCCCCCCCCCCTATCGCCCACACTGGCAAGGCAACGGTTTATAATGTCGTCACGGAAACGGGTTAAAAACCGTTTATATAGCAACTCATTGTACCAGTGGGTACGGGGCTTGCCTTTGCCGGAGGGGGCGGAGGTGATGTCGAACGAGGCGAGGGAGGCGAGGCTGGCGGCGGCATCCACTAGTGCAGAACCGGGCAATAGCACCGGTTCGTAAGGCCCTTTAGTGCCGGTTCCATAACCGGCACTAAAGTGTGGGCACTAAAGCCCCCCCCCCCCCCCTTTAGTACCGGTTCAGCACGAACCGGTGCTAAAGGGCAACCACGTGGCGTGAGCTCGCGCCGTGGTATGGGGGACCTTTAGTACTGGTTGGTGTTACCGGTACTAAAGGTTTTTTTTTATTATTATTTTTGAAAATTTTGTAAAAAATATTTGATTTTTTTTCGATTTTCAATTTTTTGAATTATTTAACCTCTAATCTCTAATCACCCCTCACCACTACTCAATTTAATATCTAATCTCTAATCACCCCTCATCATTCCAAATCATCTAACTTCCCGGACGGTCACCCATCCTCTCACTACTCTAGCCTGAGCATGCTTAACTTTCGAGTTCTATTCTCCCTCGTTTCCAAGTCTGCACTTGTTGTTTTCCTGACAAATGTAAACTGTCAATCCTATTAACCTCAGCAGTTTAACTTGAGCATTAGGTCACACGTTTCACCGTTTGAGTTTGGAACTATTATTCTAAAAAATATTTAGTAACACTAATATTTCTTGAATAACTTTGACCACATTTTGACCATAGTTTGACCACAATTTGACCATAGTTTGACCACAGTTTGACCAGATTTGACCAAAATTCAAAAAATTGAAATAATTATTTAGTAACACTAATATTCTTTAATAATTATGTAGCAACATTAATACTTCTTGAATAAGTAGTTTGACCATAGTTTGACCAGATTTAACCAAAATTAAAAAACATAAATTAGAGCATATCTTTTTTCCTTTTACAATTTTGTCATTTCAAAAATTGTCCTAAACCCTAAACTCGGGACTTAAAACGTCGGAAACTCTATGCTAAACAGTAAAAACTAAGGGTTTAAACCATAAAACCTAACCCTAAGCTCTGAAATCTAAACCCTAGCACTAAAGGCACAAAACGTCTAAAAAACGTCCAAAAACTCTATTTTCCCTTTGAAATTTTGAGATTTTAAAAAATTGTCGAAACGGAAAAGCGGATCAATCTTTTTGTTCTGCAAATTTTGATATATTATATGTATTTTTCTGAATTAGGATGATTTAGTTATGATTTTCCAAGTTTGAAAATTGTCATATAGTCCCGGTTTGTGTCTCCAACCGGGACTATAGGTTAGACCCCTTTAGTGCTGGTTCGTGGCACGAACCGGTACTAAAGGTTGTCCCTTTAGTACCGGTTTGTGCCACAAACCGGGACTAAAGGGGCTCGTGGGGCCCCGACCTAACGCCAACCTGCCACCACCCCTTTAATACCGGTTCGTGGCACGAACCAGTGCTAAAGGTTCGCCACGAACCGGTACTAAAGAGCTTCTCCTACCTAGCCGTTGGAACCGGCACTAATGGACACATTAGTGCTGGTTCTGTTACAAACCGGGACTAATGTGTCTCACATTTGACCCTTTTTCTACTAGTGATCGAGGGCGTCGTCCATGGCGAGCGACCGGGAGCGCGAGCTGGCGGGAGGGTTTTGGGAAAGTGGAGGAAAATGATGGACGCTTTGCCACCGATTGGCGGGCAAGGAGGAGTAGTTGGCGTGCGCCGCGCGCCCGCCTCGCGTCCGCACAGACGCAAATCAAGCTCAAAATTAGGTCGGAAAATGGGTCTGTAGGCGGACGAAAAGCGTCCGCGCGTCCGTCTGGATTGGCACGTTGGGCCGGTTTTTCTGTCCACGCCAACCCAAATGGACGAGCACGGATGATAAGGGTCGGCAGTTGGAGTCGCTCTGAGCAATCTCATAAGGGTCTCTACAACAATGATTAAAAACGACCTTCCCAATCTCCTATGCAAGCTCTGCACAATCTGCTTACATGGTAATCTTTCATCAGCTAGTTATATTTGGACTTCTTTTCTCAACAACAGTAGCAATAACAAAATTAACAACAAAAATGACAACCGAATTGTACGTGATTGCATGTCAGTGGCAGCTTGATTTGATACCCCCGCTACTAATTGCTTCAGAATTACGACTGAGCTAGGAATACACACTACTAGATCAGATGACTAGACAGTAGGCACGGGACCTCTTGATGTTTTGTCGTCTAAGTAGCCTGATCCGATGCCTTTTTCTGGTTGATACATTCACAAAATATAGATGCAATGCGGCTTGCGCGGTTATTCCCCGCTTTTCCGGCGGCTGGCCTAATTTCCCAGTAATTAAGCATACCTATCTGGCATTCACGATCGCACGTATATATGGGTGCTCCATTGCATATTCCTTCAAACTTCCAGGGGCAAGCGCTAATTAATCTGTTGACATTTGCAAAGATATTGCTACTCTGTGTTATCCATGTTTTCTTTCTCTCGGGGGAATCGACAACCTCTTTTTGGCGGTCCTGGTCGTCGCCCCCACCATGCCTTCGATTCGTCCGCACACATCATCTTGGTGTTACTACCTCTGTCCTAGTTTATTGGTCCCTATTATATTTCGTGTCAAATTTTCATCAGAAATTTAAATAAGAAAATGTTCATGCATGTCATCAAAAATTATATCATTGGAAACTACGTTCACATACAAATACAACGATATAATTTTTGTTGACATGCATTAAAATTTTATTACTTAAATCTTTGATCAAAACTTGACACAATTACAAAGAGGACCAATAAAGCAGAACGAAGGTAGTACCAATGTACTCTACTAATTTCGCCCAGCAAGCATGGATGATGGTCATCTCCTGCCTCCTCATCCTCGTCTGTCCGTGGGAGATTTTTTTACGTCGTCGTGCATGTTGGGGCTACGGCAGCTTTGACCAAAGCTGTGGCAGTGCCAGGGGGGCGGTACGTAGGCGCGTGTCGTTTATTCTCCGGCCCGAGCCGAGGCGATCGAGATGCGGATGCCCCAGCCCGTGCGCGCCCCCTTGTCCCTTTGCCCCGCCCCGTATCTTCCTGTGGATTTGTGGCGGTGGGGCTGCCCTTGGCACATCCAGCAGCGGCAGCACCAGATTTGGATTAATATTATTAATCGTCCGTCCTTGTCGTCTCACCATTAGCTAGTCAGCAGCAGCAGGGATTAGCGATGATTAACCGTGCCAAGGATGAATCGACCGATCGTGTTTCAGGTTCGGTCGTCGTCACCCAAACAAGGGTGACAAAGGCGAGATTTGTGCAGTGCCAGTACAGTAGTACTGGTACTAGCTTGTCTGAGAGCGCTTTTTTCCGGAAAACAGGAAAAGAGGTTTCTGTACATTCGGTTTGATGATCGACCGGACCGGGCCGGAGCAAGGCGGGACGGGAGGGGGGCAAATCCAATCAGCCCATGCCGAGCCGCAGGCGCGAGTGAGTAGACGTCCGACGAGCGCCAGATTCAATTTTCTATCACCTCACGGGGAGGGGCAGGCATGCACTGTGCTCCTCGGGGGTCCGTGCCGGTCGCGCCTCTCGAGACGGCACGGGGGGCGTCCTCTGTCCTCTGACCATCCTTCACCTCACCCTGCGCGCGCCGCGCAGTCTGATGAAGAGAGAGAGGGCGCTCGTGTGCGTGAGTGGATGCGTACGTGTGTGACTGTGGAGGCTGATTGGTTGGGATTCGCACCTGCAGCCTACGATTCCCCGTGCGGTGGCAGGCCTAGGCCTACTCGTACTACTCGGTCCAGCCAGCCGCACGGGTGGCCAGGGAGGGGCCTTTGACTGATCACCATCATCATGGCTCGCCGCACCCGCACGAGGGCCGCATTCATGTCGCCCTCATTCATTCATCATCGATCGGCCCCTCTCCGCCATTTCTCTCTCGTCCCGAAGGCCGAAGCGACGGTGGTCTTCCACGGTTCCCCTCCTGACTTTGTGTACTCCGTGACCGTGAGAACGGGGAACGTGTCCGGCCGGCCACGACCACGCCTTCCAATCCATTGAAACGTGGGATCAAGGTGTGCCGCACGCATCGGTACGCGCGCGCCTTGGGTGTGCAGCAACCGTGCGAGGAGTCATTAATTATTGGTCCAAAGATCCATGCTCCTTTGCAACCAAGGCGTGCATCTCCAGCTCAATAGGGAATGCGGAGTTACTTTTCCTGAGGGAAAGTTTTGAGTTTTTTTTTTAAATCATAGTTTTTTTCTTTCAACAAACTATTCATCAACTGTCAAGATAGTAAGAAAACACTGAAATTAAAATTTACATCTACGTAGGTCTGTAAACCACCTAGCGACGACTACAAACACTAGAGCTCCCGTCATCGCCCCTCCCTCGCTGAAGTCGGGCAAACATTGTTATAGTAGATAGCCGGAAATCGTCGTGCTAAGACTCTATAGCACTAGCGCACCAGAACGGCAACCGCCGCCGATGAAGAGAAGCATAGTCGAAAGTATCCAATCTGCAGAAACATAGACGTAGACGAACGAAGACCGGATCCAAAAGGATCAACCGAAGAAAAACGCCCACCGGATCCTACGAGGTCCGCTGGAGACACACCTCCACACGCCCTCCGACGACGCCTAAAATATCACCGGGACGAGAGCTAGGCGAAGACAATCTTATTTCGTCTTCAAGAAGTGTTGCCGCCTCATCTTCTTCGTCATGGCACAAATCCTAGCAAAACTAAAAAAATACCTAAAAATGAAGCCCTCCCGCTGGCAAGGGCCGAGATCCACCGCGTCTTTATGGTCCAAGGACCATAGGAGACGAGCAAGACCGGAGACAGCGCCGACAAGAGGCTAGGAAACCAACTTAGAAATGAACAATGAGGACGGATGGGTAAATCATAGTTTTCCTTTCACCATTACACACAAAAAGCCCAAAATATGTAAAATGGAAAACGTATCACAGAAACAGTGGACATACAAAACTAATGGTTTTCCTGTTCCAACAGGGCACATTTCAAAAATCAGTAACGTGCGAATCAATCTGTGGTTGGATGTTTAGGAGGATAGTGATGTCCCTGGCACACCAGGATTTAAGTCCTAGACTTGTCATTGGTGCTTGCATTATTTTTGAATTTATTTTAGCCTTTCGGTGATGTTCATTCGGTGGGAGGGGACGCTCTCATCGACTGCGAGGCGTCTATGGTGACTTCTTAAAATCTCAAGATGCTATGCTACCTTACATTCACAGAGGTGCTCATAGGGGTAGGGTGTGTGTATGTGTGTTCATATGGGTAAGTGAATGCTCATATATGTAAGCGACCTAAATTCTGTCGTGTTAAGAAAAAAAAATGGGTAACGTTAGTGAAGGGTGGCGCTTCACCTACAACAAATGCCCCTACGATTTTTGTACGATTCAAAATAGGTGGTGTTCACTGCATATGTGCTCGCTCCTTTTCTTTTACTCTGCATACTAGCATTGCCTGAAGTCAAAAACTATAAAGTTGGCAAAGTTTAGAGAAAACAATATTAACATTTACAATAACATATCTATATGATGTGAACAGGGCTAAAATATTCGTGTGCCATTAGACAGAGGCGTCAGCCATTGATTTGGTTGATCCATGTCTACTATTCACATTAGACAGAGAGGATGACACGGTGGGGCGACACGCGATTCTCGTGCGACTTCGTGCCGAACCTCGGCACAGCGCTGCTGGTCTTCAGGCCGGGGGCCGTGCGCCGGCGAGGGCAGCGGTTCGAGCTCCTCAACACCGACGAGGTGGTCGTCGATGCGCGGGGGTGGCGCGACGAGGCGAGTTTTGGTGTGGGCCATGTGGTACAGTTTCTGTGCCACCTTGCACGTCTCGCAGCGGCTGGACGATGGGGCGAGCCTAGTGCGGTTCCCGAGGTGAGTAATGGCGAGAGGGGAGGGGAGAGAGAGGTTATTAGGCCCACGATGCCTCGGCTTTCCTCCATTCTCTTCCCCACTCCTCCACATCTCGCGAACCACCGCACCCCACCGCCGCATCGAGAGTTAGGGTTCGATGACGACGCGCGACCAGCAGATGTGGGCGCTGTCCGCCGGCGACGAGGTGCTGATGGGAAGGCTGAAGGAGATCGACCGGTCGTTTTCGACGACGAAACAGCTCAACGACGCGTCAGGGATGGTGAGAGAAAGCTCAGAGGAGAGGAGATCCTCAGGTGCTTCCTCAACTACGACCGCCAGCCGGCGATGGGGGTGTTGCTCTGGGCGATGCTCGAGGCGGAGTCGTCGATCCCAGCAAAGAGGAAGAAGTGGAAGTTGTTCCGCTCGCTCCGCTACAGCCAGATCCAGCCACCGCCGCCGCCGCAGCAGCCGGAGGTGGTGATGGGGATCCCGGCGCCGGGGTCCAGGTGGACGCCGATCGACATCGAAGACGAGGAGGAAGCGGAAACTCCAAGGCAGTGGGCCAGAACTTCAGCTACTCCGACCGCACTTCCCCGCCATTCCCCTCGCTTCCCAAGGCACTCGCCTCGCCTCTTGGCTCTCTCCCGCCGCCGGTAGGGTGCTCGCCGGCCGGCAACCACTTTTGGTTGCTGGCCGGAGAGGATTCTGAGGAGGAGGGGGAGGGGGAACCTGATCTTCTCTTCAGGTATGGACAAACGCATCTATTATTTAGCATCTACTTCATTGATTGATGAAGATGATGCTAGGAGTATTAGTAGGAAAGGGAGGAAAGGGTTTAGATCCAGAATTAGGAACAAAAAAAGGATTCAAAATCAAACTGATGATTGGATCAATGGAGTTATCTATGGTGCGAATGAACTTGACCAGAGGAAGGTTAGAATTGACAGAGGAGAAAATTTTAGAGGAATAGATGCAAAAGTTGTTAAAAATCATTTGGAACATGGTAGAATTCATGCAATTTCATCCTGGTATGAGGAAGGGGGAGTTGATTTTGGAGAATTGGAAATAAAAGTGACCCCAATTGGGCCATATTTGGCTTCAAAAAAGGGGGGAATGAGAAGAGAGAAAAAAATGACCAACAGTGACGGCCGATTATTTTTGGAGGCTCTGTTGGGAGAGATGTGGAACTGGACCTGGACCTAAGCCTATTAGGGTGGAGGCCTGGTGGGCCAATTGGGAGCCCAGCCCAGATAAAGCAAAAAAAGATGGTGGGTATAAAGCAGGTGGTGGGTGAGGGGAGACTGCAGTCCCTTTCTTTAGGGTTTCCCACTCTCTTCCCCCCTTCGCCGCGAGAGACAGGGATGGCTGGAAATTTGGGGAGGGGTTTTGAAGCTGCAAGATTCAATAGAGGAGGAGAAGGTGGAGATGATGCGGGGAGATTCAACAATACAGGAAGAGGGAGTGGTTGGAACAGAGGTAGGCCTAATTCCTTTGGTAGAAATGGAGGTTTTGGCAGAGGAAGGGGAAGATTTGGTGCGGGGACAGGACTGGGTAGAGGAATTGAAGAGGAGGAGGAGTTTGCTGGAGATGGAAACAGTGAGAGGATGATTTGGCAAGCCAAAATTGGAAGGAAAGAGTCTGTGGATGATGATAAGAAGGAGAGATCCGCGGGGGCAGGGATTTCTAGAGAGGAAAAAGAGACTCGTATGGAACACACAGGTGGTAATGATCAAAGCCAGCAACAGCAATTGTTGGCATCCTTGTTAGCTCAACTAGTGCAGGGTATTAAAAGCAATGAGAAGAGTCAGATAGAGGGAGTAATTGGAAATCTGGCTGGGACTCAAAATGGAGGAGATGTTATGATGAAAGAAGTGAGAAATACAGAGGTGTTACACAAAGCAGATAAAGGGTTTGAAAATTTTAGCAACTTAGAAACGAAGAAACAGGCTGGAAAAGGAAATGGGCAGCAGACTATGGAGGAAAACAAGAGAGGAGGGGACAGATTCAACAAGCAGGTTTGTGGCAAATATAAGGACCCAAGACACATTGCCAGAGATTGCAGAGTGGGACATTGTCTGATTTGTGGAAGAGACAACCACATCACAGGGGAATGTAATCTGTTGAAGCAAGTAAAGCCAGTTCCAAAATATGTAGGGTATGCAGCCAAGGGACTGGGAATATTGCTAGTGCAGAGCTACAAGGACATGATGGTGGCTGAACACACAAATCCCTTGGGGGTGGTGATTGTCAGAGATGGGCAAATCAATGAGACAGAGCTGACCAAGGCCCTAGGAGAAATGTTTGGCTGGGGATGGCAATGGAGAGTTAAGGAATTTGGAAAGAATGGTTTCATGATGAGGTTTCCCAACAAAGCAAAACTGGTGAAGCTTACAAAATTGAATGACTTCAATTTGTTGGGAACAGGGATAGTGATTAAAGTGCAACATTGGTCCCTTGACCACCAGGCCATTGGGAAAATGCATACTGCCTTGGTGAAGCTAAGCAAAGTACCTGCCTGCTTTAGACATTTTTTGGGCATATGTGAAGTAGCTGTTGTTGTTGGTCCTGTGCTAGAAGTGGATATGGATACTATTAATGAGGAGAAAGTTAGATTTAAGTGTGGTATTAGAGATGTTGAAAAAATCCCTTCTCAAGTCGAGATCACATCTCCTGATTTGCTAATGTTCAGAATTGGATCTGAAGTGGAGAAAGTGGTGGAAATTGGCTGGTACAAATAAGAGAAGAGGAAAAATGATGATATTAGTGACATAGATCCTTCTGAGATGGATGAAGAGAAAAGGAAAAGATCTAAAGTGGAAGAGAAAGATCACAAAGGCATGGCACTTGGATGTTTGTCCCTTAAACAAAGTGAAAAGATAGATGAGAAGGTTGAAAAAGTGAGACTACAAATGGAGGAAAGTTTGAATCAATGGCAAAATGAGATGAACACGGAAAGAAGGAAATGGCAAAAAGAAAGTGACATCTTGTTCAATAAGATCAAAGTTCTGGAAGAAGAGAAAGCTAGAGAGAGTGCATTGTGGGTGAAGACTGAGAAGAGAATCAAGGAGTTAGAGAACTCTCAACAAACTATGCAAGAGCTGGTGGAAGTGCAGCAGGGAGAGATTCAGAAGCTGATGCAAGAGGCTGTGAATAGAGAAGAATATGAACTAGAGCTGGCCAATATGGACATGGATGAATATGAAAGAGAAAATCAACCTAGAAAAGAGGAAACTGAGTCTGGAAAATACAATGAACCAACAGATTACAATGCTAGCCAAGAGTCAGTGGGTACACTGGGAGAAAAGATGGCTGGCATACATGGTGCTAAAGACCTAGGGAAAGATGGAGATGAGAAAGAAGTAGAATTAAAAAAGAAGCCTCGGAAATAAAGGAAAAGAAGATCAGAAAGTGGAGGAAATGGCAAAAATCATAGCAGAGGAGAGAGATAATTATGGTAAGAATCTTGATGTTGAATTTGTTGATGCTTCATTATTACATATTAGTTCTATGGTGGGGATTGATTTAGGATGTTCCATTGACATGATAGACAGAAATCTGGATATCCTTTAAAAAATGGAATTGGCTAGAAAAGAAATGTTTTTCCAAAATATCCAAAATGATAAAACAAAAGGAGAGAAAGAGGTAGATGTTAAAGAAAAGGAAAAAGAAGACTCCACAGTACATATTGATACCGGAGAGGTTAATATTGAGGAATTATGTTCTGATCTAGAACACTTGATGCTGATATTGAGGAGCAGCAATACATAAAACTGAGAGGTTTATTCTCAGGGGAAAATGGGAAGAAAAAAAGCTCACCAGCAATGGACTGTGTGAAGCAATCAATTGGGATTGGGGTGCTAAGAAGGAAAAATAAGGGGAAAAAAGATTAATTGGTCTATTCCTTGTTACTTCAGTATAGACTCATTTTGATAAAAATAAAAAAACACATAGGAGAGAGAGAGATGAAAGGGGTGTTTTGGAATGTCAGAGGGATTGGACAGGATCTTATAAAAAAGATATGTAAGAGAAATGATTATTGATCAGAAGCTAGATTTCGTAGGGATTTCTGAAACAATTAAGCAAGATTTTACAAAAAATGAACTGCACAATTTGTGTGGTGGCAGAAATTTCCAGTGGTGCTGGAACCCACCTAAAGGAAGATCTGGAGGAATCCTAGTGGGGATCAACAAAGATCTGTTTGATGTGGAAAATATAGAAAAAGGTCAATATTTTTTTGAGAATTTTGGTTTTTGATAAGAATATTAAGATGCACTGGAATTTAGTTACTGTGTATGGAGATGCCCAAATAGAAGGGAAAGGCAGTTTTCTAGCAGAGCTGGCAAGATTATATCATGATAATCTACTGCCATGTCTGGTTGGTGGTGACTTCAATATTATTAGAAATGAAAAGGAAAAAATAAACCTATGAATGATGAGAAATGGTCTTTCATGTCTAATGCTATAATTAAACAAGCAGGGTTAAGAGAGTTACCTTTAAACGGGAGACAATTCACTTGGGCTAATAACCAGGAAAATCCCACATTTGAAAAAATAGACAGGGTTCTGATGTGCCCAGCTTGGGAGAAAAAGTATCCACTAACAATACTTCAAGCTTTTGCCACGGAGATCTCAGATCATACTCCCCTGTTCTTAGATTCAGGGGAATCACAAACCCACAAATATACATTTAGATATGAGAATGATGGCAATGAGAGAGGGATTCAAAGAGTTGGTATATAAAACTTGGAATGAGAAGTATAGAGGAGATCTTTTGGAGAGATGGCAACAAAGATTAAGAAACCTGAGGAGAAAATCTAAAGGATGGAATAAAAATGTGGATGCTTGGTACAGGAAAATAAAGATGGACATAGTTAAAGAATAAGATTAGATAGACAAAAGAGCTGAGAAGATGGGGCTGATTGCTGCTGACAGATCAGAGCAGAGAGAACTTAGATCACATCTTAAAAGGATACTGTTTCGGGAAGAATTAAAATGGTTGCAAAGGTATAAAGACACAGGAATAACTGATGGAGATGGGAACACTAGATATTATCATGCCAAAGATAATGGCAGAAGAAGGAAAAATAGAATTATTTCTCTAGAACAAGATGAGGGGATCATAGAAGGAGAGAGTAGATTGATGAAATATATTACTAACTTTTACAAGGATTTATTTGGACATCCTGAAGAAACTCAAATATCTATGAGAGGGATTGAAATGAAGAAATTAGCAATTTAGACAGAGAGAACCTACTGACCCCTCTCTCTCTCTCTGGAGGAAATTCATCAGGTGGTGTTTCAGTGTTTGGGATGAAAAAAACAAGAGTCCTGGACCAGAGGGATTCCCTACTGATTTCTATCAGGAATTCTGGGATCTGGTGAAGTGGGACCTAAAAGCATTAGTGGAGGGATTTGCTAGGGGGGGGGGATTCATATTGCTAGAATCAATTATGGCATTATAACCCCTTGTGCCAAAAACCAATGATGCTAAACAAATTCAAAAATTCAGGCCAATTTGTCTCCTGAATGTTAGTTTCAAGTTTATAACTAAAGTGTTGATGAACAGGCTAGCTAAATGTATGTCACCTGTCATATCCAGAACCCAAACTGCTTTTATAAAACGGAGATATATCATGGAAGGAGTTGTGATTTTACATGAAGCTTTAAATAATTTTCATAAAAATAAAGAGGATGCTTTGATTTTCAAGGTGGACTTTGAGAAAGCATATGACAAGATAAAGTGGCCATTTGTAATACAAATGCTAAATCTGAAAGGGTTCCCTGATAAATGGTGTGACTGGATAATGGAAACCATGAGGGGGGACATGTAGGGATTAGGGTCAATGGTAACATTGGACCATATTTCAAAACATTTAAAGGGCTGAGACAAGGGGATGCTATGTCACCACTTCTGTTTGATTTAGCAGCAGATGCTCTAGCTATTTTAATGAACAATGCCCTGGAACATGATGTGGTGAAAGGGGTGTTGAGAGGGGAGAATAATAAAGGAATTAATATGTTACAATATGCAGATGACACTATTTTTTTAATAAAAGATGATGTAGAAAGTGTTAGAAACCTCAAATTCATACTGGGGGCTTTTGAACAAATGTCTGGACTCAGAATAAACTTCCACAAGAGTGAATAGATGCTCTTTGGGAAAGCTAAAGAGAAACATAAGCTATATCAAGAGATTTTAACATGCAAAATGGGGGAGATACCCATCAAATACTTAGGAATGCTTGTGTCAGATATCAGAATTAGGAATATTCATTGGAACTGTGCCACTAATAAAATTGAAAAAAGATGCAGTTGTTGGCAGGGCAAACTGCTAGGCTCCATAGCTGGCAGAATAACCCTCGTGCAAGCTTGTTTAACTAACATTCCACTTTTTATGATGTCCTTTTATGCAGTCCCAAAAGGGATTGTCAAATAAGCTGATTTTTTTAGGGCTAGATTGGTATGGCAAGAAGATGAGAATGTAAAGAAATATCATCTAGTTAAATGGGAGAAATGTTGCACTCCTAAAGATGTTGGGGGGCTAGGGATACTAAATCTGAAAGTGATGAATTTGGCATTATTGGCCAAATGGTTTTCGAAGATGGAAACTGAGGAGAGGCTATGGTAGGATATCCTTAGTAGCAAGTATAGAAAAGGTAAGTGCTTAGCATTATTAACTAAGAGACCTGGAGATTCTCAATTTGGGGGAATCTGATGAGGATTAAAGAAATATTTTATAAATTTGTTAAGAAAGAATTGGGTGATGGAAAAAGTATCAGGTTTTGGGAGGATACTTGGGATGATGATAAACCTCTAAATAAGTTTATTCTAGAGTGTATGAGATATGCTTTGACCACAATATAACTGTGGATGAGGCCATACAAAAAGGATGGCAAGGGTTCAAATTCAGGAGAACCTTGCATGGAGAAATCTTGGGACTTCGAAAGAATCTAAAAAGTAGATGAGAGGAAGTGACTATGGGAGGTGGAAAGGACAGAATCAAATGAACCCTTACTGCAGATCATAAATTTACAGTTGGGTCTCTATATAGGAAAATTATTACTCTTGGTTTGAAATTCCCACAGAAATTCCTGTGGAAGACCAAAGTGCCTGGGAAAATAAAAGTATTTTTGTGGCTAGCTAATAGAAAAAGTATATTGACCAGAGGTAATTTGTTAAAAAAAGGGTGGAAAGGAGGAAAAAGTTGTGTTTTCTGTGGAAAAGAAGAATCAATTGATCATCTATTTTTTGGATGTTCTGTGGCATCCTTGATGTGGAGCCTGATTAGATGTATGTGTGGGCTCAAAACCATTCCATCAAATGTAAAAGAATGTTTTGGGGACTAGTTAAACAAATTTAACAGGGATGATAAAAAGTTACTGATGGTGGGGGTTTCTGCTTTGCTCTGGGCTATTTGGAAAAGTAGAAATGAGATAATTTTTTAAAACAAAAGGATAAATGATCCTTTATATATAATCAAACTAATGACTCGCTGGTTGATTGATTGGTCTATCTTGCAGACAAAGGAGTCGCAAAAAAAGGCGCTGGAGCTAGGGGCAAGACTACAAGAATGGGTAGCAAATGAAATTTACACTTCGAAGCAGGGCTGGAGAATCAATGTTGCAAGATTGGAGGACTGATGAGATGATTCTGCAGGCTGCTGGAGTTGTGGGTCTTCTTGTTGCTGTTTCTGTTTTAGTAGTTTTTGCTGTTGGTTTCTGGTGATGTATCAAACTTTGTTATGTCGTTGGTACTATGGTCAGGCAGAACCTTGTGGGTCTGTGAGGCTTTTGGGTGTGTTACGCTTGTTTGGAATTATGCTACTACCAGATCTGAACTTTGTTCCTGCAAGTGTGGTTTTCAGTAATGAAAATCGGAAGGGGAAAGCCCTTCTTTGATAAAAAAAATGATGTGAACATATATTCAAGAGAAAAGTATGTTTTTCGTCCCTCAAGTTTCCGAAAAGAATAGACTTGGTCCTTCAACATTTTTTGGCACTCATTTCGTCCCTCACCTCTCCAAACCAGACACTTGTAGTCCTAAATCTGGTTTTGCCAGAAAACCGGACACATGGATCGATCGTCCCTCTCCCCCCACTTGACACATTAGACGCGTTGTTAGGTCAAAAGAGACGGTCGTCCGCACTCTGTCTTCCTCTCCATTTCTCTGCCACCTCTCTCTCGAACCCTAGGCTGCGGCTGCGGCTGCACCTGATTTAGATTGTACCGTGTTCAAAAAAAATCGCTAACATTAGTCAAGAGTGGTGCTTCACGTACAACAAATTCCCGACGATTTTTGTACGATCCAAAACAGGCGGTGTTCACCGCATATGTGCTCGCTCTTCTTTTTACTCTGCATATTAGCATTCGAAAATGATAAAACTGGCCCTTTGGACAAAGTTCACCACAAAATGAACTCATTTTCAAAATATTTCATAAAATGGCCCTTTTGCATGATGCCCGCAACCGGGGCCCC
Source organism: Triticum timopheevii (assembly GCA_963921465.1). Lineage (NCBI taxonomy): Eukaryota > Viridiplantae > Streptophyta > Magnoliopsida > Poales > Poaceae > Triticum > Triticum timopheevii. The sequence continues at coordinate 437,378,941 of OY997264.1, read as the reverse complement.
ATGCTAGTTTACATAAGGCCCTGGTCAAGGGCGCCATAGTGGTCACCGCTAACTTGCCACGTTGGCATGGCCTAGTTGCATGGCACCCTAGGCCAGGGCACCATGCTCAGCAGCATGACGCCCCAGCCCGAGGCGTCATGACTCATGACCCTTGAATCGACAAAACTGAATGGCCCCTCCCCCCAACCCTCTATTTTTCCCCTTCTCCACCTCAACGGCTCCACTCATGCCCCTCCCTAATGCCCATAAAATTTCATGGACCGGAGCTCCAAACCAGTGATTTATCCTCCCCTTCGACCCCTCAAGGTATTCTCCCTCATTCCTCATCTTTTTGTTGGTTGAAATCTCCGCATTGTGTCGATTTGGGAAAACCCTAGGTCATCCATTTTTGCAATTTCATTGATGCATTTTGGTGTTTATGATTGTAGATGGCGAGGAACGTGAATGTGCATCATGTGGACTTTGTCTCCTTTGAGAAGGGAGACGAGGAGTATGGTGACCCGAAGAAGAAGCCGGTAGGGTGTTTCCCACAAGTCCTAGCCTTGAGGAGGTTGTGGTTGAGCTTTGAAGAAGCTTGAACTGGATGGAAGAAACCGATGGAGTAGACTTAATCGAAAGGTATAATGTGAAGGAAATATGCCCTAGAGGCTATAATAAAGTTGTTATTTTATATTTCCTTATTCTTGATAAATGTTTATTATTCATGCTAGAATTATATTGATCGGAAACCTAAATACATGTGTGAATACATAGACAAACACTATGTCCCTAGTGAGCCTCTACTTGACTAGCTCATTGATCAAAGATGGTTAAGGTTTCCTAACCATGGACATGAGGTGTCATTTGATAACGGGATCACATCATTAGGAGAATTATGTGATGGACAAGACCCATCCATTAGCTTAGCATATTGATCGTTCAGTTTTATTGCTATTGCTTTCTTCATGTCAAATACATATTCCTTCAACTATGAGATTATGCAACTCCCGGATACCGGAGGAATGCCTTATGTGCTATCAAACGTCACAACGTAAATGGGTGATTATAAATATGCTCTATCGGTATCTCTGAAGGTGTTTGTTGAGTTGGCATAGATCGAGATTAGGATTTGTCACTCCAAGTATCGGAGAGGTATCTCTGGGCCCTCTCGGTAATACACATCATAAGAAGCCTTGCAAGCAAAGTGACTAATGAGTTAGTTGCAGGATGATGTATTACGCAACGAGTAAAGAGACTTGCCGGTAATGAGATTGAACTAGGTATGAAGATACCGATGATCGAATCTCAGGCAAGTAACATACCGATGGACAAAGGGAATTATGTATGTTGTCATAATGGATCGACCAATAAAGATCTTCATAGAATATGCAGGAGCCAATATGGACATCTAGGTTCCGCTATTGGTTATTTACCGGAGAGGTGTCTCGGTCATGTCTACATAGTTCTCGAACCCGTAGGGTCCGGACGCTTAACGTTTGTTGATGATATAGTATTATATGAGTTATGTGATTTGGTGAACGAATGTTGTTCGGAGTCCTAGAGGAGATCACGGACATGATGAGGAGTCTCCGAATGGTCGATAGGTCAATATTGATATATAGGACGATGGTATTCGGACACCGGAAGCGTTCCGGAAGGTATTGGGTATTTGTCGGAGTACCGGAGGGGTTACCGGAGACCCCGGGGGAATATATGGGCCATGGGCCATGAGTGGGGAGAACACCAGCCCACTAGGGGTGGCGCGCCCCCCTATGGCAGGAGGCCGATTGGGAGAAGGAAAAGAGGGGGCTCGCCCCCCTTCCTTCTCTGTTCCCCTTCCCTTTTCTCTCTAGTGTTTTATGGAAGGGGGCGCCACTTGGGGAAACCCCAAGTAGGATTTGGATCCTACTTGGGGCGCACCCTGGCTGCCTCCCCTCTCCCTCCCACCTATATATATGTGGGGGGCACCCCTAGAACAGCCCAGACAATGGACTAGCCGTGTGTGACGCCCCCGTCCATCGTTTACACCCCCGGTCATATTTTCGTAGTGTTTAGGCGAAGCCCTGCGAGGATCATTTCACCATCACCGTCACCACGCCGGCATGCTGACGGAACTCGTCTACTACTCGACATCTTGCTGGATCAAGAAGGCGAGGGACGTCACCGAGCTGAAGTGTGTAGAACTCGAAGGTGTCGTACGTTTGGTGCTTGATCGGTCGGAGCTAGAATAAGTTCGACTACATCAACCGCGTTGCCAAATGCTTCCACTTACGGTCTACGAGGGTACGTAGACATACTCTTCCTCTCGTTGCTATGCACCTCCATGGATAGATCATTGCGTGTGCATAGAATTTTTTTTGAAATTGCATGCAACGTTTCCAAACAGTGGCATCATGCGCCTGGTCTATGCGTAGATGATATGCACGAGTAGAACACAAAGAGTTCTGGGCGATGATAGTCATACTGCTTACCACCAACGTCTTATTTTGATTCAGCGGTATTGTGGGATGAAGCGGCCCGGACCAACCTTACATGTCCACGCACATGGACCCAGAATTAGGGAAGTATGTTTGGACAAAAGCTCAACTTGCAACACCCATCAAGAAGCTTGAGGAAGTAATCCAGGCAGCGCAGGAAGGGAGGTTCTGGCCCGACAGAGAGAAGGACAAGCTGACAGAGGCCCTTGGGAATCTTGAACACCCTGGACGAACACGAGGCACTTCAGGCTCCGTTCCGTGGGTGCATGGGTTTCCCGACAACGGTGGTTATTGAAGCCGACAAAGAAATAAGCAAGAGGAAGCAAGCGAAATGTAGAAGATCAATGCTAGATTAGCGAAACTAGAGGAACTTGAGAGTTAGCGAGCTACCGGCCAACCATCTTAGTGGCACGAAGATCCTTCCTTCGACACTCTCCCCGAAGCTACCCCACCATCTTAGCGGAGAAGCAGCGTGGCTTCCACGGAGCTCGTTCAGCCTGATGTCACGGCTCCTCGCTACTCGGTGGATAGTATCATGGAGGCTGAACATTGTGTGCTAATGGCGAAATGCCATAACCTTTACTTGAAGGTGGCACTCGGCTCTGTCATACCTCCTCGAGCTGAGGGAACTTTCCATTGTCGTCTGATTCCACATGGCTATGCTATTGTCACGGTGGATGAAATAATGGAGGGATTTGAAGGGCTGGTGCTTGACTACCCTACAGGTGAAGGGGATATTCTTCTGGAAAATGCCTGAAGGAGTACGTGCCTATGGAGAAAGGACAACATCAAGCTTTCAAACTGGACGCCGCCTCAACAGACTCAGCCGGATGAGGGCCCTCAGCAGACTCAGCCGGATGTACCTCCTCAGCAGAGTCCTCTTTCGCCTTAGTTGTCTCTGGCACGTCAGCGGACTCCGCCTCCGCCTCCTCCGGCGTGGCAGCACACTCCGCCTCCTCCTCCTCTGGTGCATCAGCGGACTTCGCCGCCTCAGCAATGGCGAAAGAGAGCCGTTGCCGCTCCGATGGCTATACAACAGGCGGGAAGAAACTCAAATATGGTCCAAGCCTCAAGTCTCCTCCAAAGTTACCATATGAGAGGACTGGCGAGGAAAACGCAGACACCATGGAAGCCGAAGTGCATGCCCATTTTGAACGGAAGAAATGTCCACCTCCGAAGGAAACAATAGATCCGGTGAAAGCGAAGCGCCCTCTGAATGCCCTTAAACGACCACCACTGCCTCCGCCGCAATCCAACTATGACCGCTGTATTGAAAGGACATATGATGAAGCACGGCGGTCGGGAAGTACTACCAGTGCTGCAAGAGAAGCAAAACAAAGAAGTGGGAAAAATTCCCCAGCTCGGCGAACAGGAGAAGCAATCGTGCCCCTCCCCCCCCCCCCCCCCCGCTCAAGGTGTCTAGCGATATCACTAATCCGGGGTACTGCCCGGTACCACTCTTGGTGTTATGTGGGCGATGATGTATAGTTTGAAACGGCTTAGGTAGTAGAGATCTTTAGATACGAGCATGGGAAGCGTCTCATCAAACCTGATCAGCTCCCGCATCTACCAATGATGATGCGAAGATTGCATAACTGGTACTTGGAAACCTGCAGCAAGCAAGGAACCGACAGTATATTGTTGGGAATTAAAGATGAGCACGACTTCATTGGAGTTGAGGTGATGCATGTTGAATTTGTGGAGTTATTTCAGTTATTCAATCAAGACGCCCTCGACAAACAACTCATGACTTGCTATTGTCTGTAAGTATTACTTCTGTAATTAAGTCTCCAGCTCAGCTCGTTCATTGCATGTATATATAATTATCCTCACTATATTATGCAGATTGAAGATTGTCAAATGCAAAAGAGGGCAAATCTATGACATTGGGTTCATTAGCCCAAATACCGTAAATGAATGGATTGTAGAAAACAGAGCTAAAGAAACTGAGGATAACTTGCTAAAAGCGTTCCTTCGACATCAAAAAAATGGAAATACTCTTTCCTTACAACTTCAAGTGAGTGTTACTATCTTGTGCATATTCGGTTTCACTTAATCGAGGTTAAGTAATATAATTGATGAATTATGCATGCGCAGGTTCCATTTTATTCTGCTATCCATTAAGTTTGACGGGGGAGTAGTAACTGTCTTAGACTCGAGGCGTAAAGATCCCAAGGCTTATGCGAACATGAATGCAATGCTCCGGAAGTAAGTTCAATCATTATCGCACCATATTGGCAACTTTCATTCATTTCCTGATATCAAGTAATCTTTTTTTTTGCCGGGCAGGGTTTGGAAAATTTTCACCGCAATGGTTCCGGGCCTGCAGAAGGAGTTGCGATTTACATACCCCAAAGTAAGTAGTACTAGCTAGTTCCACGCATCTCTCATTGATTCTAGTTTCATCAATACCATTATCATGCTTGATTATCAGTTTGATTGAAATATATTCTCGTAAAGTGCTTGCGGCAGGAAGGCGAGAATAATTTATGTGGATAATACGTTTGCGAGTTCATGCGCCACTAGACCTCTGAGCGGGGCGCCTCTGACCAACAATTTGAAGTACATAAACAATATTCACAATTCTATTTTATTATCATCAAGTGTGTTGAGTTTCATTCATATATATGTATTGACCCCCTTCTTTAAATTAGATGCGGCAGATGCTGAAAGGACTCCTACCACATGATCACATATGAGTAATTCAAGAGGAATTGACAGGATTATTTCTTGACCACGTCATACATGACAAGGGAGAATACCATATGGAATTGCAAATAGATCTTAGGTAGATGATGTTAGCGATTGTAAGAGATGTTATATTGTATATATGTAGTAGCGTCAGATAGATATACAGAAACTTATTGTTCGACCAAGCACGGAGAAAGAGAGGTCACTTCTCTCTATATATGTTCATGATAATCTTGTGTAATTAATGGTTCCTTCATTTGCTTAATAGCTAGCGTCGAGTTCTTTCTATATGTGTCGTGGGAAACGAACACCTATGGGGCAGGGGCCCCTTCTCGGTCCGGCAGGGAGCGGAGATCGCACGAAGAGCGGATCGAGGCGAGCACACGAGCGATTTTACCCAGCTTCGGAGCTCTCCGGAGAGATAAAACTCCTACTGATGCTTTGTGTTTGTCTTGTGTTCTTGCTCGAGAGCGTGAGCGTTCTGTAGTTTCGAATGAGTCGAACCCCCTCTACGTTGCGCATGGGCCTCCTTTTATAGGCTAAAGGGGTCACCGACAGGTGGCAACGCAGGCAAGGGTACAAATGTAAAAAGGGGGGTTGGTACAACTGCTATCTACAGTGCATCCTACCTAATTCTGACGGCAGGGGACAAGAGCATTCAATGCCCGTCCGCGTCGCCCAAACAGTGCAGAAAGGCGACCGTTAGGGGCGCCACCGCTTGCCACGATGGCCTTCTCGTCATCTCCACTTGCCACCTCGCACTGCTTGGCTGCACAGCTTCCCGCCACGTGCGCCTAGAACGGTCCTGCGGTGACACGTCGATGGATGTGCTAGAGCATGGGCGCAGGGTGGTGGCTTCGCCGCGGCAAAGTGCCTTGGTTGGCCCTCCTGGCAAGCTCCTCTTGCCGGGGCCTTGTCCTTCCCGGCAAGCTCCTCTTGCCGGGGCCTTGTCTTCTCAGTTAAAATACTTTGTTCTTGAATGGCATCAATAGGAACTATGGAGGATCTTGGCGGACGCCCGGCAAGCCTTGCCGCGGGACGTTGCGACTGCCCGTGCACAAGTTCGGGATACTAGGGTACCCCTACTTTAGTACACCGACAGGAGCCCCCGGGCCTGGGCCATACACGGTGCCAAGCGCTGTTGGGTCAGGCCCAAAACAGGGCACAGGCACGCGCGGCCTGGGTCCACGCCGTATCTAACTCCGTATCCACCGCGCCCTCCCGTAATGGCACGCATCCAATGCGGCGTCGTGGGAGAGATCGTGGGTGATTCTTTAATCGAAAAAGGCGTAACGTTCGCCTCCTCCTCTTTATAAGCAGGGGAAACAGGGGCTATTCCCCCACCTTCGCCACTTGCGGTTCCTTCCTCAGAAAGCTCCGCCGCTCCCTCCGCTTCCCAAAGCCGAAAGAAAGCAGCACTCCGTTCCGTCGCCGCCGTTGCTGCAAACGTCTTCGCTCTCCCCCACCGCCTCCGCCATGGCTCCGAAGGCCGGGAAGGGCGTGAAGTCGGCCGAGGCGCTGCGGCTTGAGGCGATGCAGAAGGAGCGGGCACTCTTTCCCCCTGAGCTCTCCGCGAAGGAGCTGAGGGAATGGTTCTACCTTTTTTGGTCGACAGAGACGCGGGCGCATCCGCGCACGCAGGTACTCTCCGCCGAAGCTTCTACTTCAAAGCGGTGTCCAAAAGGATACTACTTTTTCCCATTGTTCTTCTATTGCGGGCTCTGCCCGCCCTTTTCCGATTTCTTCTACGACATTATGAACACATACGGGCTCCATCTTCTCGATTTCACCCCCAAGGCCGTTCTGACCATGGCGGTTTTCGCGCATCTTTGCGAGAACTTCGTCGGAATCCACCCAAACGTAGCCCTTTTCCGCCACTACTTCATGCCCCGGGTCGAGCAAGGAGAGCCCTTGTCCGGCGGGATCGCCTGGATCTCGAGAACCGGCAAGAAGGAGGCCTATCTGGAGGGGGAACTCCGTAGCAAATGGGAGGAGTGGAGAGCGGAGTGGTGTTGGATTGTTGACGCGGATCCACAGCCATTCACCAACCTGCGCCAAGCCCGAGTAGTGTGTGGCGGCGATTGGAGCGCCCTAGCAGCGGATGGCGCTAGGCTGAAGATCGCCACCACTCGGATCTTGCGGCTCAGGCTTGCCGGGCTCACTGTAGGGGCTGTTGGCGCGGACTTCCTTCGCCGCCGCATCGCCCCTCTGCAGGAGAGGGGGAGGCCCGCCTGGCTGTTCGGGGGCCCGGCAGATATCATGAGGCTGCATCCAGGCCTTAATTCTAATTTCACTGTCTTGGAGTTGGACGGGACGCTCAAGGAACTGTTCAAGCACGACCCCAACCATCCCGAGTGGTTCAGGCTGCCGCAGGGCGTCGTCCCATTGTGCAACAACTCCCAGCTCGATCGCATCCGCGCAATGATGCCGGAGTGCGACTCGCATGGGATTATCCCAACTTGGCGGGAGCCCTCCGACGACGTCGTGCAGCAATTCTTCGACAACTTGGTGGAGGTAGTGGTCCGCGCCGACGAGCAAAGGCTTCTCACCCGTGACACCACTGATGATGAGATGCGGCGCATCGCCACCAGGGCGGAGGAGGCGGCGGCAGCCGCCGCCGCGGGCGAGTTCGGTTTTACGTTGGAGGAGGCAGAGGCGGCCGAGGTGGCAAGCCTTGCCGACCGACAGGAGCTTGTCGGGGAGGTCGTTGGCGAGGGAGAGCCCGAAGCCGAAGCAAGCGAGCCCGCTGGGGGCGCAAGTGGCCAGCCGTCTTCAAGCAACTTGCCGCAAGCGGAGCCCTCAGTGCAGCCCCCAGCTCAACCAAGAAGGCGCCTCCGCAGGACCGGAGACACAGCAGGGCGGAAGACGGGCCAACAGCCGCCGTGCCGCGGGACACGCTCCACCGCGACAAACACCGTTGCCGCGGGAGCATCTCACGCCGTACTGGCAACTGGAGCGAGGTCTTCTCGGGCCGCCACTTCCGATCCTGCTGCAGTTCCCGCCAAGCGTCCAAGGGAGCCTACTCCTCCGCCTCGTCGCGCAGAAAGGGTACCGGACTTCGACCTTTCCGCGCTCAGCTCCGACGAGGAGGAAGAAGAGGAGGAGGAGTAAGACTTTCTCCTTGTTGTACTTATACTTCTTCGTTTCTTGCTGTTTCTTGTCTTGTATCTGATCTGCTTCCCTCTGAACCTTGTTCCGTTTCAGGACTCTGGCCGAGAGAGCGGCGAAGAGGGCCAAGGTCCCCATGGTTGTCATCGAGGACGATCCCACTGTGGCTACAGAGGGCGCGTCCGAGACTACCTTGTCGGACCCGGCAATCTCTCCTCGAAGCAGCCCCCATCGCAGCCCCCAGCGTAAGTATTTGTTCATTTCCTGTTATGGGGCGCGGATGGGTGCTCTTTCCTTATTGATATCCTAATTGTTGGTTTGCTTGTGTAGGAGCAGAACAGGTTCACCAGGAACAACCAGAGGCCGCCCCTGAGGTGCTATCTGCTTCCACTACACCGCCAAGGGATGATTCCCCGACGAGGGAGCGCTCTCCGGCAAGGGGCAGTTCTCCGGCAAAGGACGGGACCAGCAATCCCCCGGTGGTGGAGCCCATGATTACAGAGCCCAGCACAGGTAATCCTTCTTGCCAGAAAACTTCCCTTGGGTTTTTCTTCTTCTGATCTTCTTTTTTTTGGATATTTGCTTGACTTTTTCTCCCTCTTCCTATCTTCAGTTCCTTCCTCTACGGAGCCGATGGAGACTGAGGCCACCGGCGAGGAGGGCGGGCGCGGTAATACTGACGAAACTGCTGCCACCGAAGAAGAGGCCGGCGCTGACGATCCTACCGACGAAGAGGCCGCCAAGGCTGCCGGCGCTGGAGCTGGCGAGGGATCCGGCGATCGTACTGACGACCCAGGGGCCGCAGGAGCGCAAGGCGCTACGCCAACCGCCGATCCCTCCGCCGCTGACGCAGTGCCAGGCTCCGAGGAGCCCCAGCCCGGCGTCTACTTGAAGGCCGGCGACGATGTCTTCATCAAGCTCCCCTGGGCGTCAAGCTCCAGGGCGCCAGTCGAGGGAGAGGCTTTTGACGGAGAGGTACTCGCCTCCGCTGGGCTGATGGTAGTTGACGCTCCAAGCAGCAGCAGTGGCGAGTCTGAGGAGGAGCAGCTGCTCCGGAAGTTGTTGTCGCTCTACCGCGCCCGACAAGCGAAGCTGGAGTCTCGGGAAGCGCTTGTCGCACAGGCGGGAGTGGACATAGAGAAGCATGCGGAGGAGCTCCAGAGCCGCAACCAAGAGGCCCTCCGGTCCATCGCGGAGGAGAGGGTGCAGCTTGCCGAGGCGCAGAAGGTCTTTCTCCTCAAGAAGGCTGAGGCTGAGGAGCAACAGAGGCTTGCCGCTGAGGAGCTGTCCACCCGGGAAGGTGAACTGACGCAGCGGAAAATCAATCTGGACAGCTACGAGGATGAACTTGCCGCGCATGAGCAATCACTTGGCGGGGCACTCAAGGAAGCGAAGGACGCTGCCGCGGCTGCCGAGGCCGCCAAGAAGGAACTGGAGGTGAAGATGACGCAGCTGGAGGCCGACCTGAAAGGGAAAGATGAGGAGCTTGCCGCGCTCCAGCGCAAGCGCGAGAAGGACGCCCTCGCTCATGGTGATCTGCAAGTTCAACTCGCCGATAAGGGCAAGGAACTGAACGCCACCAAAGACTCAAATGCTGATCTGGAGCTGAAGCTGGCCACGCTGACTGAGACGCTGGACGGCGCCAAGAAGTGAGAGGAGGACTTGAAGGGAGAGATCAAGGCCAACGAGGAGCTGCTGACGAGGGCTGCCGAGACCCAAAACACCTTCAGGGCTACGGTGGAGCTCTGGACGGAGGGCCTCGTCAACATTGCGGCAGTCATCGATGAGGAGCTGGCGCAACTGGACTTGGCGGGCTTCGAGTACTCCTCCGACGAGAACCTCCAGCCCAGCGCCAAGCTCACTCTGTTCTTCAAGGGCGTGGCGACGGCTCTCCAGCAACTCCGGGAAAGGATCCCGAAGCAGCTGGCCGACGAGTCGCGCTCGATCTGTGCCGGAGTTTTGGAGAAGGTGCTGGTGAAGGTGGCCTTCCGCAATCCAGGCCTCAACCTCACCAACGTCCTCAAGAGGCTGCCGGCGGACGCTGATCTTGACGCACTCAAGGCCCTCGTCGCACCCATTGTGAACAGGGTGAACGAGGTCAAGAGGGTTGACGGCGGTCGCGTTGATTAAGCCGCCTGTTTTCTTCTTCTTCTTGCCGCTGCTAGACATGTTACGGGAACAACTTATTAGAGTGCGACAAGTTATTATTGTAATATAACTTTATTCTGGGTAGTCCTTGCTATGTTATTTCCTTTACTTGATTCCCTCCCTTGTATGTTTCTAACCTACGCTTTTAGGGAACTTGCCGGCGCAGGCACCCTTGCCGCGAGCGCTGAGTGCGGAACATCAGCAGCCTGCTGGCGGTGTTGCCTCCGACAAGAAACCTTGTCGGAACTAGTCGCAGCACACTTACGTTGTTGAGCGGACTCGTAACAAGGTAAGGGTGCAACTAGATACGAGTTGGTTCCTCCGCGCACAGGTTTTCCATACAAAGCACGATCGTTCAAGGAAGATAACTTAAAAAATTTCAAAACTAGTTGTGCTCAAACTTTGGCAACTTATCTTTTCTGTCGTCTGCGTCCCGGCAAGGCTATACTTTTTTGAACGACGCCTGGTCCACACCATTATCTTCTCCTTCCACCCCCCCCCCCCGGTGAACTTGTGGGCGAAGGAACCTTCTTTTTGAGAAAAAGAAAGAAGAGAAAATAAAGATATGGAGCCTTAAGGCTCGTTATTGCTTACCGGGGGTAAGTGCTGCACAAAGTGTCAGATAATACATGCAAAAAAGAAAAAAGCATGAAATTTGACAACATGTGCGGGGCATATGATCTTTATTTATGCACGGGATCTGCGCCCGGCTTTGTACAAAGGGTTACATGCAACAGCGGCAAGGCTTGTACAAAAGGTGGTTGCCGGAACAGCAGGTTCCGGCAACCGCGCCTTACGGGTAAAACTTACGAAGATGCTCTATGTTCCAGGAGTTGCTCACCGGATAGCCATCTTCGGTCTCAAGGCGGACAGCGCCGGGCCTAGTGACTCGTTTCACCCGATAAGGGCCTTCCCACTTCGGCGTCAACTTGTTGGAATTCTTGGCGGATTGAACGCGCCGAAGAACAAGGTCACCTTCCTCGAGACTTCGGGCATTAACTTTGCGGCTATGGTAGCGGCGCAAAGCTTGCTGATATCGAGCAGCTCGTACAGCAGCCTGAAGACGATCTTCCTCAAGGAGCAGCGCATCATCTTGCCGCAACTGCTCTTGCTCAAGCTCGTCATAAGCGAGCACTCGAGGCGATCCGTATACGAGTTCCGTGGGGAGAACTGCCTCTGCTCCATAAACTAGAGCGAAAGGTGTCTGGCTAGTGGCTCGATTTGGTGTCGTCCTGATCGACCAAAGAACCATCGGCAGCTCCTCAATCCAATTCTTTCCGCACTTGTGTAGCCTGTCGGAAGTTCTGGTCTTGAGCCCGCGCAGCACTTCAGCGTTTGCCCTTTCCGCTTGACCGTTGCTTCTCGGGTGAGCAACAGAAGCGAAACAGACCTTGGCGCCAAGATCTTGGACGTACTGCATGAAGGTGCAGCTCGTAAATTGTGTGCCATTGTCGGTGATGATCCTGTTAGGGACTCCGAAATGGCAAACAATCGACCTGAAGAACTTGACTGCTGACTATGCTGTCACCTTCCTCACTGCTTCCACTTCCGGCCACTTTGTGAACTTGTCGATTGCAACGTACAAGTATTCAAAGCCCCCGATAGCTCGGGGAAAGGGGCTGAGGATATCGAGCCCCCAGACCGAAAATGGCCAGGATAAAGGGATCGTCTGGAGAGCTTGAGCTGGTTGGTGTATTTGCTTGGAGTGGAACTAGCACGCTTCACACTTGGTTACTTGTGCAGTTGCATCCTGGAGGGCTGTCGGCCAAAAGAAACCTTGCCGGAATGCCTTGCCGGCAAGTGCTCTTGCACCAATGTGGTGGCCACATATGCCTCCATGTATCTCCGCCAACAGTTCCTGTCCATCTTCCCGGGGAATGCACTTCAATTTCACTCCGTTGAATCTTCTTCTGTACAGTATGTCATCGACAAACTGGTACATACTTGATTGCCGGGCTACTCTCTCCGCTTCTTCTTGCTCTTCGGGAAGTTCTCCTGTTTGAAGGAAACGGACAATCTGCTGTGCCCATGCTGGAGCTTGCGGCTCGACAACAAGGACTAAAGGCACGTATGCTGCTGCGGGAACATCCGCTTCTACGGCAAGAATCTGCGGTTCAGCCGGAGTGTGGTGTTCCCCGGCAAGCTTGCCGGAGCAAAACTTGTCGGGGGCGTCTGCTTCAATGAAACAAACCATAGGGCTTGTCGGAGCAGACTGCCCCTCAGCACTCTTTGTGTTGATTTTGGGGACCTTCTTGGCGGTGGCTTCGGGGAGCTCTGCTAGAAAGTAGTCACCAGAAACCAACTTCCTCTTCTTGTTCTGTCCAGTCGACGGTGTTACAGATGGTTGAGTCAGCTTGAGCACAAAAATTCCCGGTTCCACAGGTAACTTGAGTGCTGCGCACTTTGACAGGCCGTCTGCAATGTCATTCTGAGCTCTCGGGACATGTTCCATTTGTAGGCCATCAAAGTGCTCTTCTAGCTTTATCACTTCATCAATGTAAGCTTCCATCAACGGACTCTGATAATCTTTGTTAACTTGGCGGACGACAAGCTGCGAGTCACCCCTAACAATAAGCTTCTTGATCCCAAGGTCTGCCGCGATCCTGAGTCCGGCAAGCAAACCCTCATACTCAGCAGTATTGTTTGTCGCTTGCTCCTTGGGAAAGTGCATCTGGACTACGTACTTGAGGTGCTCTCTGGTGGGTGCGACAAGCAACACGCCCGCACCGGCGCCTTGCAGCGAGAAGGCACCATCAAAGTACATGACCCATTCTTTGTTTGCCTCCTTGATGGGGATTCTCGTTTCCGGAATTTCTTCATCAGGTGTTGGCGTCCATTCCGCTATGAACTCTGCCAATGCTCGGCTCTGGATAGTTGAGGTACTCTCAAACTTGAGGCCAAAGCTTGACAGTTCCAGTGCCCACTCGACAATCCTGCCTGTTGCTTCTAGATTTTGCAATATCCTCTTCAACGGAAAGCGAGTGACAACTGTGATCTCATGTGCTTGAAAGTAATGACGCAGCTTCCTCGAGGCCATGAGAAGGCCGAAAAGCAATTTCTGCACACCAGAGTACCTTGATCTAGCCCCCCTGCAGAAGGGAACTGACAAAGTAAACTGGGCGCTGCACCATTTTCCTCTGTTTCTCCTCTTGTGGCTGTGCAGATTCATCCTTGTCGGGACCAGAGCTTGTCGGAGAAGCCCCCTGCTTGTCGCTGGATGCGCTTGCCATGGTTGCTGGCTCATCATTCGCCTCTCTTTCCGCTACTAACGCAGCACTAACCACTTGATTGGTTGCCGCTAGATATAGCAGCAACTTCTCTTGTGGCTTAAGTGCGACAAGTATTGGAGTGGAGGACAGGTATCTCTTCAAATCCTGGAGCGCGGCCTCCGCTTCCGGAGTCCATTTCATTGGACCTGCCTTTTTCAAAATCTTGAAAAATGGCAGGGCGCGCTCCGCGGACTTAGAGATGAACCTGCTGAGAGCAGCTACGCGGCCGGCAAGCCTTCGCACATCCTTGACGTGCTTCGGTGCTTCAATCTGCTCAATGGCCTTGATCTTGTCGGGATTGGCTTCAATCCCCCGCTGAGATACAAAGAACCCGAGAAGCTTGCCGGAGGGGACCCCAAACACACACTTCTCGGGGTTCAACTTGAGATTGATCTTGCGCAGATTTGCAAAGGTCTCGTCCAAATCCTGGATCAGAGTTGTTCTGTCTTTGCTCTTGACCACTATATCATCCATGTAAGCTTCTACATTTCTGTGCAATTGTGGCTCAAAAGCTTCGTGGACTACCCTTGCAAATGTTGAACCGGCATTCTTTAGTCCGAAAGACATTCGTACAAAGCAGTATGTGCCACATGGAGTAATGAATGCGGTTTTCTCCTCATCCTCTTCTGCCATGAAGATCTGATGATATCCTGAATATGCATCAAGAAATGACAGCAGATCACATCCGGCCATGGAGTCAACAATATGGTCAATGCGCGGCAAGGGAAATGGGTCTTTCGGACAAGCTTTATTAACATCAGTGAAGTCAACACAAAGCCTCCATTTCCCATTTGCCTTGCGCATGACTACAGGATTGGCCAGCCACGTTGGATGAAGTACTCCTCTGACAAGACCTGCTGCTTCCAACTTCTTGATCTCTTCTGCAATGAATTCTTGACGCTCCACTGCTTGTTTTCTGACTTTATGCTTGACGGGCCGCGCGTGAGGACAGACGGCAAGGTGGTGCTCAATTACTTTCCTGGGAACACCGGGGATATCAGATGGTTGCCACGCAAACACATCGACATTCGCCCACAGGAAAGCAACGAGCGCGCTTTCCTATTTGGGGTCAAGCGTGGCACTGATGGTGAAAGTACCACCAGTGCCGTCCTCCTTGGCGGACACCTTCTTGGTCTTTGGTGAAGCTGTCTTTGCCTTCTTACACTTGCCGGTGGAGCTCGATGGTGCGTCCTCGACGGTAGCGCAGCACTCCGAAGAGGTGCGCTTGCCGGAGTGGGCATTAGAGCTCTTGTCGGACTTGGTCTTCTTCTTCCCCCCGGGAGCTTCAGCGGCAAGTGGTTTGCGTTCTGCTGCGACTGCTGCTTCCCGGTAGATCTTGTCGGTACAGATAAGGGCATCCTTCTTGTCGCCATGAACAAAAATGACACTTATCGGACCGGGCATCTTGAGTACGTTGTAGGCATAGTGAGAGGCTGCCATGAACTTGGCGAGTGCTGGACGACCGAGTATCCCATTGTAGGGCAATGGGAAATCAGCAACGTCAAAAGTGACCCTCTCAGTCCTGAAGTTTAGCTCGCTGCCAAATGTTACCGGCAACGTGATCTTCCCCTTCGGCTTGCTCCTTCCCGGGTTGATTCCTTGGAAAGTGCCGGTCTCATCGAGCTCCCTGTCGGGGATCTGGAGCTTCTGGAGTACCGCTGAGGAGATCAGGTTCAAGCCGGCCCTGCCGTCAACCAGCATCTTTGTGACCTTGAGGTTGCGGATAGTTGGTGAAACCAACATCGGCAAGCACCCGACCGCAGTTATGCGATCAGGGTGATCCTCAACGTCAAAGATGATAGGCGTGCTGGACCATTTTAGAGGCTTGCGTGACTCAACTGATGGTTCTGCCGCATTAACTTCCCGCACCCACTGTTTGAGCTGGCGGTGCGAAGTATGCAGAGAAGCACCGCCGTCGACGCACAAAACCTCTGTTGCTTTCTGAAACTCCTGCTCGTCGGCCTCATCCTCATCCATCTCTTCATCTTCGTCTTTGTCCTCATCCTTGTCGCGGCCACGGGGAGGCCTGTCTCCTTGCCGCTGCTTGGCCTTGCCGCGGCGACCTCCCCGGCCGGGACGCTTCTTGCCGGATCCTCCACCACCTTCTTGGGCCTTCTCCTTGTCCGCCGCTCATACTCAGCTTTCTGCAGCTCAACGAGCTGCTCAACTTTCTTGCAACTCTGGAGGTCATGGCCCTTGGTGCGGTGGATCTTGCAGTACTGCTTGCCGGAGCTGTCTTGCTTGTCGGCGGCTGCCACAGCATCCTCGCCGGAGCCACTAGGTTTAGCTATTTTGGCGCCACCTCCGTTGCCGGACTGCTCGACAACAAGCACATCTTTGCCTTTCCTTCTCTTGTTGTTCCACCGCCGGCCTTTCTTTGCCGGGGCGGCGTCTTCGCTGTCGGATCCTTCTGCTCCTGCATTCTCTCCGGGGAGTTTCCTCCCCTCTTCAGCACGTGCACACTTGTCGGCCAGGGCATATAGCTCACTGACGTCTCTAATCTTGCACATCGCCGTCTCCTCCCTCATCCTGCGGTTTCGCACGTTCTGATGGAACGCGCTGATGACCGCGGCAGGGTGGACGTCTGGGATGTTGCGCTGCACTTGACTGAATCTTTGAATATACTTGCGCAGGGGCTCTCCTTCCTTCTGGGCTAGTAGGTGAAGATCACTCTCCTGGCCATGTGGCTTGTGGCCGCCTGTGAAGGCGCCGACAAACTGATGGCACAGATCTGCCCAAGAGGATATGGAGTTGTTCGGCAAGTGCATGAGCCAGGACCTTACGTTGGGCTTGAGTACCAGCGGGAAGTAGTTGGCGAGGATCTTCTCGTCGCGCCCCCCAGCAGCTTGCACCGCGATGGTGTAGATGCTGAGGAACTCTGACGGATGCAACCTGCCGTCGTACTTCTCCGGTACGTCTGGTTTGAAGTTCTTGGTACTGGGCCACTGGACTTGCCGCAGCTCACGGGTAAACGCAGAGCAACCTACCGCGTACGGCAAGTCACCTGGTTCCCCTGGCGCATGCATGTCAACAGTGGGCCCAGCGCGCTGGTCGGATTGACGCCGCGCTTCTCTTCGGCGCTCGATGCGGGTACGAGCGTCCTCTTGTTGCCGTTCTTGAAGAACTTGGCGCTGATCGCGACGAGCTCGCGGATCCGACGACGCGGTGGAGTCGCTGTCGAGGTTGACCCGGCGAGTCGGCGATCTTGGCCTTCGGGGTGGAGAGTGCACGGAAGTTGCACCTCCTCTGGTTTTGTCGTCATCGGCCCGCGCCTGGGCGTCTTGCCGCGGCTTCGACGCGCTCGGTTGCCGGGGAGTGTCGCCGTTGGCGAAGCCGATGAGACTCTGAATGGTGGCGCTCCAGCCGTCGATCTTGTCCGGCGCTGGAGGGTAATCCAGGAGCAGTTGGGCTCGAGCCAACGCTTCCTCTGGAGTCTTGGGTGGCGGTGGCGAACGGCGCGAGGAGCGGGATACGCTCGAACTTCTAACTGGGTTAGAAGGAGCAGCATCTCGTCCAGGCGACCGCGCCACGCTCGTGCCGGCGTGTTGACGTGTATGCTGGCCTTGAGCGTCCCGAGATCCACCAGCCTGGCCTTGTTCCAACGCAAGCACGGTACTGCGAGTACCATGGTGCTGTCGGTCCCGCGCCTCCTGAGAAGGACGTGGTGCGTGCACGGACGCCGAGGTTTGTGCAACCTTGTCCTTGGACCTGGTAGCATAATGAGCTCCCTCGTCGGCGCCCGTTCCTCCGCCGGCGTCTACCCCACCACCCGTTTGCTCCGGTGGTGGTGGGATTGACGCGGATGGAGGAGCCACCTCCGAAGTCTTCTTCTTCGGTGGCATGTCGATGAAGATGTTGATGATGCGGCTCGCGTGAACACCGGATCAGGTTCACGCAACCTCGACGCCCCCTACCTGGCGCGCCAAAGATGTCGTGGGAAACGAACACCTATGGGGCAGGGGCCCCTTCTCGGTCCGGTAGGGAGCGGAGATCGCACGAAGAGCGGATCGATGCGAGCACACGAGCGATTTTACCCAGCTTCAGAGCTCTCCGGAGAGATAAAACTCCTACTGCTGCTTTGTGTTTGTCTTGTGTTCTTGCTCGAGAGCGTGAGCGTTCTGTAGTTTCGAATGAGTCGAACCCCCTCTACGTTGCGCATGGGCCTCCTTTTATAGGCTAAAGGGGTCACCGACAGGTGGCAACGCAGGCAAGGGTACAAATGTAAAAAGGGGGGTTGGTACAACTGCTATCTACAGTGCATCCTACCTAATTCTGACGTTAGGGGACAAGAGCATTCAATGCCCGTCCGCGTCGCCCAAACAGTGCAGAAAGGCGACCGTTAGGGGCGCCACCGCTTGCCACGATGGCCTTCTCGTCATCTCCACTTGCCACCTCGCACTGCTTGGCTGCACAGCTTCCCGCCACGTGCGCCTGGAATGGTCCTGCGGCGACACGTCGATGGATGTGCTGGAGCATGGGCGCAGGGTGGTGGCTTGGCCGCGGCAAAGTGCCTTGGTTGGCCCTCCCGGCAAGCTCCTCTTGCCGGGGCCTTGTCCTTCCCGGCAAGCTCCTCTTGCCGGGGCCTTGTCTTCTCAGTTAAAACACTTTGTTCTTGAATGGCATCAATAGGAACTATGGAGGATCTTGGTGGACGCCCGGCAAGCCTTGCCGCGGGACGCTGCGACTGCCCGTGCACAAGTTCGGGATACTAGGGTACCCCTACTTTAGTACACCGACAATATGTAGTAGCTACCGTCGACCAAGCACGGAGAAAGAGAGGTCACTTACCTCTATATGTAGTAGCTAGCTAACACAATGTGAAACCCCTAAACCCTCCAAAACCCCTAATTAACCCCACCCCACCCCCTTCAAAAAAACCCCAGCGCCTGCGAGCTGCTAACGCGTGGCTGTCTTTAGTCCCCTTCGGTGTTACAAACCGGGACTAAAGGTCCTCCTTCCTGGACGCCCCACAGCAGCCACGTGGATCTCCTTTGGTCCCGGTTCGTAAGCCAACCAGGACTAAAGGTTTTGGGCATTAGTCCCGACCGTTTCGTCCCAGTTCCAGAACCAAGACTAAAGGCCCTCTGGAACCGGGACTAGTGCCCTGTTTTCTACTAGTGTGTCCCCAAGTTTGGCACACCCGGTGCGACGCCTTGTCAACACCATCCTCCTTCCGACGCACCACTACCTCGACACCACTACGTCCATGACTAACTCGGCGCCTCCTTGCACCCGCGGCTCCACGGCGACTCCCTCGACACCGGCTACCCCGACTCAACATCGACCACGGCGTTCTTCGCACGGCTTCCTCGACCACAGCTACACCACCCTACGCTCTCGGCTACCTCGACATCGGCACAAAGGGTTATCATCCGCTTGAGCAACTCGTCGGCTTCCTCTACAGTCAACGCGTCCGCAAAGCGACACCGTCAGCGACACTCCCGCTACGACTGCGGGGGGATGTCAGCCCGTCGGCTGCTATTCTCTCCAGTCTGGCCGTCCGCGACGCTCCTGTTGTTCGCAACGCTACCGCTACGACTGCGGGAGGGGGGGGGGTATTAGAGGTATATTTGGTAGTAGATATTGCCCGGGATTAGATAGAGTTATTTCCATCTTATCTCTAGGAGGTGTCTTGCCCTCCAAGTCTTGTACTCAATATATACTCGCCCTCGAGGCTCAATAATACAACCATCATAGTGCGCCAATCCCTCTCTCCCTTCTAACTTATATAATTTGAACATATATTCAATGATGAATCTAATGATATTGATTGGGCAATGTATATATGTTACTAATATATTTATTCTACAAATTTTGTCAAAGTTTGTAAAAATGGACTTTAGACAAATCTAATATGTAGAGTAAATAAAAACGGAGAAATAAGAAGCATCCTCACCATTCATTGTCGCATGGTATGAAAATTGGACGATCATTCGTTGTGCGTGAAGTAATTTTGGTTTAAAATATAAATTATGATTTGAAACTGGATACTGCGAACAATCAAGAATTGCAAATGTGGCGGCGGACGAACAAGCTAGCTAGACTTGGTTGTTCCAACTACTCTTATTATTATTATTTTTTCCCGGGTTACTCTTCTTATTATTGGGTCAATGAGTTTAACTTAACTGAACATGATATGTTCTGTAGGGCCCGTAGAGATGCATCGTTTACCAATAAGGAGGCAATATTTCAGTCCGATTGATTCACTCGTGATTAACGGTCTGGATTCACCTCGCGGGTGCCATACCTTTTTATTTTCTTCTGAGGTGTCATGGGTGCCATCCGTAGGCTGTAAAGGATCGTTCCGTTTTTGGCTAATGCTTCTATATGGTGGCCCAGAGGTTATCTGACAGGCTAAAAAAAGGTCCTTAACATGGTTTTGAATTTTCTTGTAAAAAATGCAATAATTCCAAATGGTTTGATTTCAATAAAGCGCCATGATAGTTATAAAAAAACACAGCTGCACGCCGTCGCGAGAAGCTAAGCACGTCGTAGCCCCCCTCGCAACAAAAAAAAAAACACGTCGTAGCCCGGAATGTGCATGATACAATTATCCATCCCACCCATGCTTGCAACATGTATACCTATACCTTTTTGTTTTTGCAACAGTATACGTATGTTTATCCCATGACGTGATGCGTCGTCCTCGATGGACACAGTGTTCGATTCGCCCGTATGGAGCAGCATGCATGGTCAATGCGGTGCAGTCCTGTACACAGATCAACAATATAATAAATTTATACGCGTGTGCTGTACCATCCCGTTGCTCTAGCTAGCCATGCTAGCGACGTCTCGACACGTACGGTACGTGTACACGCCCACACTAGCTAGCTGGTAGCAGTACCAAACCTAATAAGGCTAGGCAAGCAGCATGGTCATGGCACGGGTGCACGTGGCCGTAACTGCATGCCCCGGCGCGCGGTGCGGGCATGCGCGGGAAACCGACCGTGCATGCATGCATGCATGCGGGCGTGGTGGCTAGAGCTCAGTAGAGGATGCATGGTGGTACAGTGCCTACAATTACGGACATGTGCATGCATGCGTGCATGCACGGACGTGAACAGCGAACAGCTTTTGATCGTCCATGACCACTCTCGTGTACTTGCCTACTTGCTGTTGCCGTGCTCTTGCTTTCCGAGGTTCCATGCCTAGTCTGGCTTTTGAAGCCTAGCCCATGCATGCCTATCCGTGAGCCACACCGTACTTGTACTGTACTGCCCTTTTGAGTTCGAGACTGCTAACCACGCGTGTCTGTCCGTACTAATCTACTACTCTACTGTGCAACCGTGTGCTGCAGAGTGTCGTTTGGAGGAACATAATCCATCTTTCGTTCCTCAACCACTGAACCGTTCGGCATTTCGTCCATGAACTCAGTAACGAGTTGGACCCTAAACTACAGTAGTAAGATCGAACAAATTTAGCTTCTGGACACACTCAAACCGGTGTGACCAGTACAATTCTGGCAAAATACAAAGAAAAGTTTGGCATGCCAGATAGCAATGGTTTCCCACGCGTGGCAATGTATTTAGCAAAAATATTTTAATATTAAAATCATGAGAAATGGAATTAAAATCATTAGAAACTATAATACGTGCAATTTATAATACTTCCTCCATTCCTAAATATAAGATGTTTCGGTAGTTTAATTTGAACTAGCAAAACATATTATATTTAAGAAGGAGGTAGTAGTTGATTATTTTATAGTAGTTGTAGAACATTTATTGAATATGGATAGCATGCCTGGTAAGGTGAGTCTTTTTCTATGCATAATGGCATGGTGAGTTGATGTAGTTACATGTCGAGAGAATTAAAGTTAATGAGGCATGTCTGGTAGCATGCTGAGTCAGCATATAGTTGCGTGTTAAGTGAATTGAGTTAGTGAAGATTGAACTATTTTTGCACATGGGATTAATGTCTCTTCAGTATCAGCTCGATCTGCATCTGGCAGCCTTACGTACTCAGGGCTAAAAATAGTTGCCCAAGGGGCAATGTTTCCCGGGATCCCGCCAGAGGATCGATGGTGATGCAGTACTTGGATCGAAGTAGTGTTTCCCGGGATTCCAAATCCTGCTTATGTTAGCACTGACGACACCCCGTCAAACTTTCAAACGGGAGAAAAACAATGTGCAAGCAGTCAACATCTGGAATCAGGACAAATAATGTACCCCAAACATATTAGTATTATTTTTGACATCATGTACCCCAAACATATTAATGGATATATGATCCACTGCCACTGATCCGACAAGATCGACAAGCTCTAGAAGCGCTGCTAGAAACTAACTAGTACCACTACTAATGTAGTGCTCGTGTGGCCATGTATGCCAATATTAGCTGTACTGTACAAGCCTGCAAGACGACCGATGGCTCCCTAATATCTGCACTCAGGACAACCAAGTGAGGCACTGGCCAACAAATCAACAAAAAACATGACAAGATGGATCGAAAACTCCGCCAAATGCTTTGTTGACCATATCTCTGGTGGGGCAATCCGTACTGTTCGTCTGCGACAGCATATCAGGTCAATATATAGTTATAGTACATGTCAAAGTAAATGACAAATACGGAGTACAAGGTACTGTACTAGCTTGGAAGTAAGTAGGATTAAATTTCCATACAGATAAAAGACGGACCTGAGATGGCACAGAAGGTACACATGCACGACATATATGGTCGTAGTACTCCCTCCGTCCGGAAATACTTGTCATCAAAATGAATAGAAGGGGATGTATCTAGATGTATATTAGTTATAGATACATTCATTTTTATCCATTTTGATGACAAGTATTTTCGGACGGAGGGAGTACATGTTAGGTAAAACTTGTTGGTGTTGCATGTCGTGCCACGGGCTCTTTCCTGAGCCTTCGTTCTAAAAAATGTCGTGCCACGTACGGGCAGCTTCAATTCCATTTTGGGACGCCGTACGTGTACGTGCGGTGTTGAAGCCTTGCCATTCCGTGTTCAATCAGAGACGGATCATGGTATGAAATGATGCATCATTGGCGCGCGCGTGTGTATCATTCGACGAGAGGAGTGGAGAGGGGCGGCCAGGCCAGGCCATGTGCAGGGTGCACGCACCACCGACCCAATTAATATGCGATCGAGATCGAGTTGGTCCGCATCCATTTGGTAGCCCACATGGCTATCCAGCTGCCGTGCATGTCGGCGTTGTCGCCCTCTCCAACAGCAACCAATACGCGCAGACAGACACAGGAGTAGTATGTAATAAACTGCAACACCGTATCTCAAAAAGAAGATAATTAACAGGTAGGAGTGCTGCAGCCGTCGGTCCTGGTAATTCAGCGGCTGAAGAAGCCCAACTGCATGCAAGAAACTAAAATACTTTGGGCAGTCTCCGGATATGCCCTTTCTGAAATGTGCAATCAATCATAAGCTTTACTGTAGCTAGCTTTCTTCCGAAGGGGCCTCTTCTGAGGCTAGAGCGCGCACGCATGCAGGACCACCAAAAACAAATGTATCGATCGACCGATCGATCGATGACGCCGTCTTATAATTCCCAAGCTACTAGTCTCCCTCCGTTCGGAATTATTTGTCGCGAAAATGGATGTATCTAGATGTATTTTAGTTCTAGATACATCCATTTCCGAGACAAGTAATTAGTTCTAGATACATTCATTTTCGAGACAAGTAATTCCGAACGGAGGGAGTACCTAGCAAGTAGTAGTAGCAACGACTTGTCAATGGGCTGTATTATGCATGCAACTCACTCAGGAGCGTACGTGCATTGCAACCACCGGTACATGCATATTATTGTACTGTACTACTCCTACCACGCACGATCGGTTTGCGCTTTTGCTGCGAGTACGTGACGTACGTGCGCACATCGCAGAGCCGCCAATCATGTGGAACGATCGCGCGGCTAGCTAGTGCCTCTCGCTTTCGCTGTACGTTGTACGTTCTTCTGATCTGATGCACATCGATCGGTCCACGCAGATCACGCAGCCATTCTTTTGTTGCTGGCTTGCTGCTGGCTGGCTGAGGCGCCAATAATAAGCTCGTTGCACGTGCGACACGGTGGCCCTGGCCTGACCTTCTCGCTGGAGAAAAGCAACTCCAGGGGCGGTGGCGTGGCGCCTTCCGGTTCGCGCAAGGTGTCTCTTCCACTCGATTAAGTTAATGGCTTTTCATGTGGATTTGTTTACGCTGCCACATTCTGGCCTTCCTTGTGTTTTCTTTTGTTTTGTGCGTGCGTGCATGTGGGAAACATATTCCTTTAGCTCTTGGTTGTGCAACTTGCACGAATAATTGAAGGGGTTTTCTCATAAGTTATTATCTCATGGGGTTGAGCTAATTTTAGCTGGGTTTGTAGCACACCCTCTATTATTATCAATATATTTTCCGTTTATCACTAACAAAAGTTCCTTTTATCTTTCTGATAAAACTAACTCATTAAACCAAAACATGCTATTGTATATTGTAAGTTCTAGAGTCAGTTTCACCTGTACAACTTTTAATTCATTTAGGGAAACTTTTGACGAGTTACCGGATTTAAGAAGTTTGTTCCAAAATTTGAACAACCCCTCCCCGAAGAAAGATATGGACAAAGCTGTCCTACATGGCAGACCCATGTGTCGGCTGGGTCGAGGCTAGGTGGACACAATATTTTCGCGATAAAGGGAATATTTTGATATTATAAAAAGCACAATAGCTATATGTAAGTCGCATGAATTTGTAGTTTGGGCCAGTCGATTTTTGGAAGAAGAACAAGAAGAAGTTCTCCAGAGAGAAGGAAGGAAGGAGCAGCTGCGGCGGAGTAGCCTCCTTGTCTATCTTAGGGGTGCAGCGGGGGCGGGGGAACATCAGCCTCCTTGTCTATCTTAGAGGTGGCGGGGGGTGTAGGTTCGCCGGCGTCGGAATTAGAGGCCGTCAGAGTTAGATGGATGGTTGTGGGCGGCGGAAGCACGGCGGTCGGCGGCAGCTGAGGGGAGGGTGGGGCAGCCGGACTGGCGCGAGAGCGCCATAGGCCATGGGTGGCTGAAGCCAGCGGTTCGGCCTATGGTACGTGGGGTGGTTAGAGAAGGACGCGGGATGGGGCTGAAGGTTGAGGAAGGTCGGTTGACCGCTGTATCTGCGTCGGACGGCCAAAAACCATCGTTGGCCCAAAATGGGTTATCAGTCGAGTATCTAGTCCCTATAAGAAGATACTACTTGTCACACAGGCTTCCCCCATGGGCTAGTTTTAAAAAGAGCAATGAACGTGCTGTTAGGTTGATCTCTCTCCCGTTCGAACCCAACGGGTCGAACGGGCCCCTGACTCGCGCCCTGATCGGGGGCGCCCAACCAAACCATGGTTGGTGGGTCCCTGTGACCCGCGCTATATAAACAGAGGTGGAGGCCGGGGCACGACTTACGGGGTTAATCGCTGCCACAATCCCCACCGACACTCCCTTCCGATCTAGGGTTAGCGCGGCGCTCACGGGAAGCTCCACCACCGCCGCCATCTCTCTGTCATCACCGGCCCCTACTTCACCATGGTCGGCGCTGGATCGAGTTCGTCTGCACCAGAAGAAGGTTGGTGTACCGGAAATATCTAGCCTACACGATCCAAGTGGGTCTATCAATGGTATCAGCCAGATCGGGCTAGTTGATTTCGGTACAAAGAAACAAAATCAGAGAAAGAAAAAGAAATCCCCTCCCAAAGAACCCTAGAAGGGCAAAGATATCTCAAACAAAAGCTGCGCCGCCGCACCGGCCACGCCTGTTCCTCTCGATCCCCACACGCATCGGCAAGCCGAGGTGCGGTGACGAAGAACTACCCTGAAAGGGGCAAAGAGCACCGTGGCCAACCCGTTCGACGGCAACGCGCTCGCCGCGAGGCGAACGCGTGGCCGGCGAAGGGAAAGGCAACAACGCATGATCCGTCTTCGTCCATCAGGCGCAGAGGAGGCTCTCCCGTGTCTCTCTTTCTCTGTTGTAGTGGAGATGGAAAAAGAAAATCAAAAGGGAGATGAAAACAGAGGGTCACGCGCGCGGCACGGTGGCTTCAGGTCGACGTCGCCGGCGGCCAGACATAGCTCACCGGTGGCCTCTGGCCCCGGCCGCGGAGACAGATCAGAGGACGGGCTCCGCCCTCTCTGCAACAGGAAGAAGAGGGAGGAGAGAAGGGGAAAACAACAGAAAAGGAAAGGGCGGCGCAGCGCACTGCTATGGCTATCGACGCCGTCGCTGGCCCGGCGAGAACGCCGCGAGAAGCGAGTGGTGCTCGCGAGAGGGGAAGGGGAAAAGAAATGGAAAGGCTCGCGCGGCGCGGTGGTGGACGCCGACGCCGGCGGCCGGCGCTCTCGCGCGGTGGCGACGCTGTTGCCGGCGATGTCCCGTGCGGGACTGAGGCGAGCGGCGCGTGCGAGGCGAAGAGGAGAAAGAATGGCGCTAGGTTTCGGTCGGGGCCAGCTGCCGCTGGTTTTGTTCGAGCGAAACGCGCGGCTGGCCGTCGGATCTCCACGGACGGTGCAGATCGAAAACCTAAAGCAGCGCTGGGCCACTGGGCCGAAAGAGAGGGAGGCCGCAGCCGCACGCTGGGCCGGACCAAGGCCGCAGCGGCGCGCTGGGCCGAGGCCGCAGCTGCGCGCTGGGTTGTGCTGCTATTTATTTATTTATTTATTTTTCTCCTCGTTTGTTTTTTGTCCAGTTTTTTGGGCAGATTTCTAATAGATTTTCTATACAAATTTTTCCAACGAAAATTCAGTTTAGAAAATAGAAAAGAAAAGGTATAAAAATGTTCTAAAAAATAAAATAGTGAATTTTTTCAGAAAAGAAATGTTCATGATTTTTTTATAAAGAAAATCATAAAGTTCATGATTTTTTATTCGGTCAAAGTAAAAGTTTCTGTAAAAAGTAAAAAATTTGTGAATTTTTTTTCACGTTTTTCCGCTGCGTAAATAATTATTAGTGCTCTTTTACAAAGAAAATAAAAGTTTAAAAAGAATTATGTTTTTAAGAGCATGTTAAAGTGATTATTAAAATGATATGATTATGTTATTTTTATGACCAACGTTATTAATAACATGATCATGTTTTATTATTGAAATTTAAAGGTGCATTTATTTCTAATATTTTGCCCAACGGTAATATAGATTTAATTGCATGGACAATTGTATGTTTTAATTTGACCAACGTTAGATTATTGCATATGATTGTTTTATTGATGTCACTTAAATTGTGATTTCAGGAGGCTGTCACTTGATGAGTTGCCTAAAAGAAGTTCTGACACTCAGAGGTGACAACCACACTGAGTGGAGGAAGAAAGTTGAACTGGCATTTGTTTGTGCTGATCTTGACTGGGTTGTGGAGAAATCACAGCCGGTCAGACCCACAGAACCAGTAAGAGAGGCCACTGATGATGATGCTGCATGGGCTAAAAAGAAGGGGGACTATGCTCCTTTGGAGCAGTCCTACCTCATAGATAACCAAAAGTGGGTCAATGCAAACAAAAAGTGCATGGCATTTATAAAGAATACAATTGAGAGCGCCATTGTGGGCTCCATTGCAGAGTGCACTTCCGCAGGGGAGTTGCTTACAAAGATAAGGAGCCAGTTCACTGGCTCTTCAAAGATATATGCCACCCAGGTGTTAGAGCAACTGGTGACAGAACGCTACACAGGTGGTAGTCATGGAATAAGAGAGCACATCCTCAGGATGAGCAATATGGCAGCAAAGCTCAAGCCCATGGATGCGGATCTGGAGATCAAACCAGCGCTCCTGGTCCACCTGGCCATGGCTTCACTGCCAAAGGAGTTTGCAACTTTTGTTGTAAACTATAATATGTCACCTGGAACATGGGACATTGAAAAGACAATAGCAATGTGTGTCCAAGAAGAGGACAGACTCAAAGCCGCATATGGTGGTTCACTCAACTATGTGAAGGATTACAAGAAAAAGAACTACAGTCAAAACAACAAAAGTTCTCCTTCAAAGAATGGAAAAGCCCCCTATCAGCATCAGCATCAGCATCAGCAACAGCCTTCCTCAATGGACAAAGACACCTGTCTCCACTGCAAGCAGAAAGGGCATTACAAGAAAGACTGCGCTGCTTGGCTGAAGTCGGTCATGGCAAAAAGAGGTAACAATATAGTTTCATTTGTAAATGAATCCTTGTATATAAAGTTTTCAAAATTCACTTGGTGGATTGATTCAGGAGCAACTGTTCATGTTGCATATTCTTTACAGGGATTCCATTCGACGCGAACTACGCTAAGAAGCGAAGGACGCATTGAAGTGGCAAACGGAGTTGAAGCTGTCGGTGACATCTCCTTGGAGTTAGCTGGCGGATTCAATCTTCTACTTAGAGATGTTTTATTTGTTCCATCGTGTCATAGAAACTTAATTAGTGTTTCTTGTTTGGACAAAGATAATTATGAATGTTATTTTGGACATGGCAAGTGTGCCATTTGGTATAATAATGCTTATGTGGGTGATGCTTTACTACGTGATGAGCTTTATTTGTTATCACTTCGTGAAAAAGTTTATTCCGTTTGCAATGTGAAAGAAAATGTTTCCGCGTCGAATAAAGAGCAAAAGAAAAGAAAAAGAACATTCGACTCATCGAAATTATGGCACTGTCGCTTGGGCCATATTTTGAAGGGGAGAATAGAAAGATTAGTCAAAAGTGAAATTCTTCCTCCGTTAGAATTTTCAGACTTAGAACAATGCATAGATTGCGTTAAAGGAAAGTACGTAAAACAAATCAAAAAGGTGCAATCCATAGCACAGGCACACTAGAAATCATCCACACTGACATTTGTGGACCATTTCCGGTGAAAAGTGTGGATGGATATGACTCGTTCATAACATTCACAGATGATTACTCTCGCTATGGATATATTTATCCAATCAAAAAAAGATCTGAAGCGTTGGATAAATTTAAAATATTCAAAGCTGAAGTTGAAAATCAGCATGATAAAAGAATAAACATAGTCAGGTCCGACCGTGGGGGAGAGTACTACGATCGGCACACTCCATATGGCCAAGTCCCTGGACCTTTTGCAAAGTTCTTGCAGGAGACTAGCATAGTAGCCCAGCATTCAATGCCGGGCGAGCCTCAACAAAATGGAGTAGCTGAAAGGCGCAACCGTACACTTATGGATATGGTGCGCAACATGATGAGTTATTCCAACTTGCCATTGGGATTATGGATGGAGGCGCTTAAAACCGTCATTCACATTCTCAACAGAGTACCAAGCAAGTCGGTGCCCAAAACACCGTACGAGCTATGGACAGGAAGAGTGCCATCCCTACAACACTTCAGGGTGTGGGGGTGCCCTGCTGAGGCCAAAATGTTTAATCCAAACATTGGAAAGTTAGATCCCAAAACAGTGAGTTGCCACTTCATTGGCTATCCAGACAGATCAAAGGGTTTTCGTTTCTACTGCCCAGACAGATATACAAAGTTTGTAGAAACGAGACATGCAGTCTTCTTAGAGGACGAAATAATGAGGGGGAGCTTGGTAGCTCGGAAAATTGATCTTGAGGAGAAGAGGGTGCATGCACCTAATCCGATGATCCAGGAGCCATTTTTCTCACTACCAGTTGCAACTCCACCCATGACAACTATGGGGGCAGACCCGAAACCTGTCCGTCAGGAGCCGACTGAACCCGTTGTTGAGCATGAAAGGGAGGTGCAGCAGCAAATTTTAGAAGAAGTGCTAGAAGTTGAGGCACAGAATGTGCCAGAAACTAAGGCCCTTAGAAGGTCTACAAGACCAAGAAAGTGAGCTATTTCTACTGACTTTAAAGTTTATAACAGATAAAGCGTTCATATGGAAAAAGATCCCACCTCATATGAAGAAGCCATGAGAAGCCCTCATTCATCGATGTGGATGAAGGCAATGGAAGACGAGATGAAATCAATTAGTTCCAAAGATGTTTGGGACTTAGAGGAAATTCCTAAAGGAGCCAAATCAGTAGGCTGCAGATGGGTCTACAAAATTAAGTATGACTCTAAAGGGAATATAGAAAAATATAAAGCACGGCTCGTGGCAAAAGGATTTACGCAAAGAGAAGGGATAGATTACAAAGAGACATTTTCTCCGGTCTCATGTAAGGATTCCTTCAGAATCATAATGGCATTAGTTGCTCATTTTGATTTAGAGTTACATCAAATGGATGTAAAGACGGCATTTCTCAACGGAGATTTAAAAGAAAATGTCTACATGAAACAGCCCAAGGGTTTTATCATGGAAGGCAAGGAAAATATGGGATGCCGCCTAAAGAAATCCATTTATGAATTAAAGCAAGCTTCTAGGCAGTGGTATTTAAAGCTTAATCAAATGATTAAAAGTTTTGGATTTAAAGAAAATATTGAGGATAACTGCATTTATGCAAAGTTTAAAAATGGGAAATATATTTTCCTAATCTTGTATGTGGATGACATTCTGCTTGCTAGCAGTGATGTTAGTCTACTACAAGAAACAAAGAAATTCTTATCCTCGAATTTTGACATAACAGATCTTGGTGAAGCATTATATGTTTTGGGCATAGAAATTCACCGAGATAGAAACAATGGAGTCTTAGGACTATCGCAGAAAGCATATTTAGAAAAGGTTCTTAAAAAGTATAATATGCATGCGAGTAAAGCCACACCTGCTCCTATAGTGAAGGGCGATAGTTTTGGGAAATTCCAATGTCCCCAAAACCAGTACGAGATCGATCAAATGAAAGGAGTACCATATGCTTCGGCAGTTGGCAGCTTGCAGTATGCACAAGTGTGCACTCGCCCTAACTTAGCCTTTATCACCGGGGTACTCGGTAGATATCAAGAGAATCCAGGCATAGAGCACTGAAAGATGGTAAAGAAAGCATTGCGTTATGCGCAAGGCACGAAGGACTACATGCTAACATACAGGAGATCTGATTCCCTAGAGATAAAAGGGTATTTAGACGCAGATTTTGCGGGGGACAAAGATGATAGAAAATCCATGTCAGGATACGTATTCACCCTCGCTGGGGGAGCTATTTCGTGGAAAAGCTCCAAACAGTCGACAGTTGCATCATCCACGATGTATGCAGAATTCATAGCATGCTTCGAAGCCACGGGGCAGCCGATATGGCTAAAGAAATTTGTACCCGACTTGAAAGTGGTAGATTGTATTCACAAACCACTAAAGATGTACTGCGACAATCAGCCCGTGGTATTTTACGCTCACAACAACAAGTCGAGTAATGCTGCCAAAACAATAGAGATAAAGTATTATGTTGTGAAAGATAAAATCTAAGATCAAACTATAAGTCTCGAGCATATAAAGACAAAAGATATGCTTGCGGATCCGCTAACGAAAGGCTTACCACCCAATGTATTCAAGGAACACTTAGCCGGCATGGGTTTAAGGGAAAGCCTTATGATTCCTGGATAGGCTCAAAAGGAACAGAATTTGTTTCTGAACATAACGTATGTTGTAGCTGTATGATTCTATCGGCAATTGAGCTGTGAGGATGAAACATGCTCTATGTACCAATATGTGATGAAACAAATAAACTAGAAAGTATAAAGTTTAAAGTAAAGTTGAGATCAAGGGGGAGAATGTTAGGTTGATCTCTCTCCCGTTCGAACCCAGCGGGTCGAACGGGCCCCTGACTCGCGCCCTGATCGGGGGCGCCCAATCAAACCATGGTTGGTGGGCCCCTGTGACCCGCGCTATATAAACAGAGGTGGGGGCCGGGGCACGACTTACGAGGTTAATCGCTGCCACAATCCCCACCGACACTCCCTTCCGATCTAGGGTTAGCGCGGCGCTCACGGGAAGCTCCACCACCGCCGCCATCTCTCTGTCATCACCGGCCCCTACTTCACCATAGCCGGCGCTGGATCGAGTTCGTCTGCACCAGCAGAAGGTAGGTGTACCGAAAAGATCTAGCCTACACGATCCAAGTGGGTCTATCACGTGCATCCCAGGAGCAGTAGTAACTCTCCCAAAAACTTGGTCAAACCATAGGCATGTCATGCATTATTCTTCTTGCGACCAAAATCATATATCATGTGAACAAAATAATATAAAAAGATAATCAAAGTTATAATGAAAGTGCGTGATTTAAATATATATTTTGAAATGGGTTAAACCCCTTTCATTAAAGCATAGCAGAAATACAGCCGATCCAGTCTATAATTTAAATGAATGAATTCCAACTTTCTAGATTTTATATAATTTACATTTTAATCAAGCGTACAAGTATTTGTAAACCATCATATTGTAGGAGTACTTAGTTTTCATATGTTCCTTTGGACTTTTTCGCTCAGCGGCATCAAGTTAACTCGAGGAATCCCCGGTGTGGCAACAATTACCCTTTATCTTAAGATGGTGTGCCGACTTAGTATCTTGAAGATGCTCATATCAGGTAGGGCATGCGTACGTGCGTTCATAACTCATAAGGATGAGCGTGTGTGTATGTCGGCATCTTAGATTGTACTATGTGTTTCACGTGGACTTCCCGGCGTGGCAACGATGACCCTGCACGCAATGCGTAAATTGGAGTTGTAGCTAGGTGGCCGATAGGGTGGTGGCTTGTGCGCACACAATATCTATGTTATGTAGCATAGCATGAGAAAAAAAAGTACTAGTATTGTACTGTCCTGGGTGTTAAGGCAGTGGATGCATATGGTCATACTTTCCCCGTGATGTGATCGTTTCCTAAGCGCACATGAACACCAATAGTTTTGCCCATCTCGCTCGGCCAGTGACCGGCCGCCAGCTGCTTGCAGCTCATGCTCATGCCCGATCGCCTGTTGTTTAGCTGGTCCGGGTCGGTCCAAACCTCCAAAACCTTGGTCGCCGCGGCCAAAAGTCAAGTTAAACTATGAGCCGGACACATGCACAGATGCACCACCGTCGTTGTCCTATTCCTTGTTGCACGTACGAACTGAACACACAAAAGTAACAAGGCGCGCGTGCACGTACGTACGTGCACTGAGTAAACCCAGACCCCGCCTAGCGCACGGCACGGCAATCTTATTATGATCTGGCCGGTGATCACTCGACGGCGCCGCAAAATGGCATCATCTCTCGATCGCGCACTTTCGGTCATGTGAGCATTGACTAATGGATTCCTAATGGCTATTGTATGCATAGCAAGTACGTGGTCACGGGGGAACCTTTGGTCGCGGCCGATGGATGGATCGAGTGGGCGTGATCACCATGGCCTTTATCTGCAATAATGATCAACCTTGTTTGTTTAGAGTTTAGACAAGGTAGCTCGATCGTGCATATGCATTTCTCATGGGCCGCGTCTCTCCTTTTGTGCTGCGCTTTTGACCAAGGCTAGACGCGAGGCCGATGATGCATCACGCATATTTGCATCGTGGTCGAACCCACCGCCGGCCGGCCGCGCCGCGCGCGCGCACCATGCACCAACCTCGAGCCGCACGTACGCGTCCTGGCCGCGTCGCCGACGGCGACGGCTTTACTTGCTGCTGGTAGAGCCTAGCCGGCTAGTTTCTACTACTAGCTGGGGACGTCGTCGGTGGACGTAGCCAGAGGCCCGCATATATGCAGCGAGCGAGCGAGCGAGCGGCATTGATGCATGCATTCGGCTGGTCCACTGTAGATGAGCGCGCGCATGCACACGTAGTAGTACGTGAGCGTTCTGGTCACGCTGTCGTCCTGCGGCGAGCCCCGCACAGTGACCGGATTGATTCCTCGCGCTTGGAGGCGACACGAGTTATCGTAGGCGCCAGTGGGCATGCACTCGCGCACGTACGGGACGGCGCACAGTGCGAACTGAAACAACTGTGCGGGCGCAACAAGTTCACGTGTGCTTTGCATTTCATGGTGTGGCCGCCTCGTGCGGTGCAGTAAAACCTACTCTCTCTCTTTTTTTTTGAAACCTACTGTGCTGTGTAGGAGTAGTAAGGTGACCTGACCTGATGATACGATATCTATCTCGGACTGGATCCATCCATCCCCACGTGGACGTGGGCGTCCATGCCTGCAGCAGGAGCAGGCGGTTTACTCCTGTGTATATCGCGTCCAGGTTTTGGTCTTGCATCGGCTGCACGTGGACCACTTCAGTATGGCCAGTGATCACGAGGGAGGGAGGAATGGCCGTCCGGTACAACACGTACGTTGTGACGGTCATCAGCAGCAAGAAGACCGAATCTGGTCGGATGCGGACGTGGGCTTGGCCGAACGGGGTCTCTGGAGGCAGCGAGCTCCGGCCTAGTACCGCGGAAGAGCCTGGAACGGCCCTGGATTGTGCTGTTGCATCGCGCGATGCTCACCGGAGGCAAATCCTATATTTCTCAAAAAAAAAAAAAACCGGAGGCAAATCCTATTTGGCGCTGCTTGCGCCCCTTATAGGCAAATTTACAAACGGACGCCTACAGCGCCCGCGCTGAGCCGGCCCATTACTATTTATGTCAATTTGACAAAAATGAAACGCCCTCGCAAAGAATCGAACCGGCGACCTTACTCACCAAACTTCTTTCGAATAACCTCCGCGCTACCGAGCGGGATCAGTTAGTATGCAACTCTTCCATACTTTTATTCCTTCTTTCTCTATTTTCTTTTATTTTTTTCCTTTTTTCATTTATGTTTTCTGTTTGTTTTTCTTCTTCCAGGTTTCCTTCTCATCGATTTTCATGTTTTTTATTTTCTTAAATGCGTGAACTTTTTCCAAATCGATGATGTTTTTTAAAATTTTGATTGAATTTTGTTTTCAAAGTAAATGAACTTTTTTTTACTGAACTATTTTTAGCCATTGATGATTTTTTTTCAAATTCGATGATTTTTTTTAAATTCAATGAACTTTCTTTACATTCGATGAACTTTTTTAAAATTCGCTGAACTTATTTTCAATGGACTTTCCTGAAATTTGGCAAACTTTTTTCAAATCGATGAACTTATTTTCAAGTCTGTGAAGTTTTTTCAAAAATGATGAACTTTTTTCAAATTATGTGATCTTCTTAAAAATTGGTGAACTTATTTATAGCTTCCGTGATTTTTTTTTCAAACTAATGAACATTTTAAAATTCCATGAACTTTTTTCAAATTTGATGAACTTTTTTTCAATTTCTGTGATCTTTTTCAAAAATTGGTGAACTTATTTATAGCTTCGGTAAAAATTTTATAAAACCGATGAACTTTTTCAAATTCCGTGAAATTTTTGCAAATTTGATGAACTTTTCTATATTCAACGAACTTTTTCTCAAATTTAATGAACTTTTCTGGCATTTGATAAAAAAATTCAAATTCTATTATCTTTTAAAAAAAATTGATGAACTTCTTTCACATTTTGTGAATGTTTTTCAAAATTGGTGGATTTTTTTCTAATAGATGAACTTTTATTATCAAATTGGATGACTTTTTTCAGAAACGATGAACTTTCCGATTCGTGAACTTTTTTCAATATTAGATAAACTTTTTTCATAAAAAATAAAAAAATGTAAGTTGTATTGCGTAATAAATAACGCGGCTGAAATAGTTCTTTAAGTATTCGTGTTCCTTTTAGTCACAGTGATCTATGCGTTGTAGTGGTCAGCTGAACCATCTTCCGAAGAGGCAATCCGAGTTTGAGACCTCATAGTCGTAGATTTTTTGCGGGTCTTTTTTCATGAAACAATTTCTGCGTTGGTGCATTCGTGGGCCAGCCCACTTGTCGTTTGCTGTAGGCATCGGTTGACTTCGCCGGCGCTTAAAGCGCTCAATAGGAGCTCCCCGAAGGCCAGTCCTGCAGAGCGACTAATCGAGGGTATCTCTTCCTGGAGCCCCTGAAGCGTCATTTTTGGTGGGCTGAAAGTGCGTTATTTGCGCGCTCTCAGCTGTCGTCACGTGTCGTGTTCTAGGTGCTTCTTTGTATTTTTTTCATTTTTATAGTGTTTACGGATTTTAAATGGCTGCTTTGGGGTTTTTCGGTTTTTACCTGGTCTCCTCTAGGTTGTGGACAAAAAAAGTTTGCACAAAAAATGCATTTTTTTTCTTTCGCGATGGGCACAGACTTGCTTCTCGTGGTGGCATGATTTGCTTTCACGAGAGGTAAAGTTGTGCTTCTCAGAAAAGGAAAAAGACGTGTTTTGTTTCTTTCACGAGAGGCACATATGCACATATTTGCTTTCCGTGGAGGCACAAGTTTGCTTTGGCAAGCTGTGTCTCTCGGAAAAGAAAAAAAATATATGTTTTCCTTCTGCAAGAGGCGCAGATTTGCTTCGCGTGGAGGCACAGGTTTGCTTCGCAAAGGCACAATTGTGACTCTCGGAAAAGGAAAAAAATGTTTCGCAAGAGGCACAGATTTTCTTGCTGTGGAGGCGAGGTGGCCTCCCAGATTTTTTTAAAAATACTTTTTTTTCTTCCACGAGAGGCATAAATTTGTTTCGCGAGAGGCATTCGGGAAAGACAAAAAAGTTTTTTTTCCTTCCGCTACAGGCAGAGTTTTGCTTCCTCAGAAATGAAAAAGAAGCGTCTTTTTTCTCTTCCACGGAGAGGCACATATTTGCTTCCCGTGGAAGCACATATTTGCTTATGTGAGAGGCACAATTGTGTCTCTCAAAAAAGAACAAAACGGGAAAAATCATGCTTCCGGCTCGGTTTTTTTCTTCTAATTATTCGTTGGAACCTATTAACATGGGATCTAGTTTTGAAGATCTCAACACGAGAAATCCAACGATGAAAATATCACGATTTGGACGCACGGTATAAGAGATAAAACATTTTGAATAAATGAATTCACAGAAGAAAAAAAAAAGAAAACTCACATGTTGCAACAAATAGGGCACATGGAGTGCTCAACTTGTCGCAGTCTCGGAAGATGTGAGTGACCTTTGCAAGGAATACCCCTTGATTAGTGATTTCGCCAGTTCTGTAATCACAACGTCTAGTACAACATGTTGCGACAGTTTGTTAACCCATGGGGTGCTCCTGGCGAGTGCCTTTTTTGGCCTGAGAGTGCGCCAAGTGATGTGTCCAGTCTCTGCCACGTGTCGCATATTGGGCACTTCCTGCGGAGTTTCTCTATAACTATTTTTCTGTACGCGTTTTTGGTTTTTAGATGAGTTTTTTTTACTTTTCGGTTTTTGCATGGTTTTCTCTAGAGTTGGGATGGAAAAAAAATTGGGGAAGCATTGCTTTTCCACAAGAATCACAAGTTGTGCTTCTGAAATAAGATAAAAGCGCAGATTTGCTTCCTCGAGAAGCACAGTTGTACTTTTTAAAAAAAAACTATAACAAAGCTATGGCGGTACGTGGGCTCTGCCAACGGTCATAGAAGCTCGGCCTTGCGCGGAAGTAAAGTTGCGCGTAGAGATAGGTAGGATTGGGAGGATTAGGCAAGCCCATAACAAAGCAAAGAAACAGTGATAACAAGGAGCTCCTATTGGATGCATTAAGCGTCAAATTGCCTCCTATTTGCACAGGAGGGAGCCAACTGGCCTGGCCCATTAAGACTGTAGCAATCTAGAACAAACCGGGAAAATACTGCAGTGACTGATAATCTGTAGCATGCGGTTTTATTCACGTCAGTTAACAGAAATAAAAATTCTGAAAATAAAACCATGAACTTTTTCGAAAAACTTGGGCATTTTAGCAAACAACCTTTTGTAAAAAAATGATTTTTTTTCGAAAGAAGACTTTTTCGAACATAAACAAATTTTGAAAATACCAAAGCTATTTTGAAATTCTGGAATGAATTTAAAAACCAGGACATTTTTAAATTTTCTGAGCAAAACGCTAATAATTTTTAGAACACAGTCATTTTATGAAGTACTAAATGTTTTCTGAAAATCTGAACATTTTCTGGAAAACAAGATTTTTTTTAAGTCCTGAACATTTTTAGAAAAAACGAGTTTTTTTTACAAAAAAGCAAATGTTTTCATTTTTAAATATTTTTTTGGAAATGCAATTATTTTGTAAAACCATAACATTTTCTGAAATTTGATCATTTTTTTTTGTGAAAATGAGTTTTTTTTGGAAAAACAAGGTCAATTTTGAAATTCCAAGCATTGAATTTGTAGAAAGAATTGTTTTTGAAATTCAAAACAATTTTTTATGATATTGAATATTTATGATATTTATGAATATATTAAAAAAGAAACATTCAACAAAATAAAATAAAATAAAATAAATAACCGGGAGCTTTGGTAAAATAATACAGAAAACAACAACGAAATAAAGATTTGGTTTAGGAACTTCTTTAAGGTTCCCAAAACAAAAAAGCGGGTTGAAACCGTCCAAGTTGTGCCCAGACCCACAAGGTCTTCCTAGCACAAAATGTCCTGCGCAGGTATTTGTTGGGTGCATGCCTGTTGTTCGAATCAATGACAATCCACGTCAGGGAGTAGCAAATAGGAAACTCAGTGATAACCCGCGAGTGTTATATCTCAGTTACTACAAGATGTAGCTCCATCACCCTCCGCCCACGGCTTTGCGCGCGTCTTAGTAGCAGACCCAATAGAGTGGTCTTAGGACGGTATTACAAACCGGTAAGACTGGTTTTAGGGACTTCCATGCGAAAAAAGTTCTGTGTTATTTATTTATGTTTTTTTTGTTTTTTGAGTGTTTTCTTTATTGATTTTCATTGGTATTATTTTCAGTATATTTTAAATTTTTCTATTTTTTTATTTCTTTCACTTTATTATTGTCAACCTTATTTAAGTCCATGTTCAACATCTTTTGCATACCTATTGAACACTTTTTAAATACATGTTAGGCATATTCCAAATACATGTTTTTTAATGCACAATGAATTTTGTTAAACACACATTGAATATTTTCAGAAATGTCATTATTTTTTCTTTTTAAATACATGCAGAATTTAGTTAAATGCACATTGACCATTTTGACTAAATAGATTGAACATTTTTAGTTAAATGTTTTCCAAATACATGTTAAACACTTCCCCAAATACGTTCTGAACATTTGTCAAATGCATATTCAGTAAAAAAAATCACGGCGAACAGTTTTTAAACACAAGTTCAGTATTTTTTTATAAAGGACAGATATTTTTGTAAACATGTGATTTTTTTAACGTGTTAACCATATTTTTTTGAGTGTCATGAACTATTTCTTGAATGGTACTCCCTCTGTAAAGAAATATATGAGCATTTTGATCACTACTCAAGTAATCTAAACGCTCTTATATTTCTTTTCAAGGGGAGTACAACACATTTTTCCAAAATTATGTGAACAAAAATTTAGATTGTGTAAACATTGCTTAAATATTACCAAACATAGGTTTTAATTGCATGAACATGCTTTAAATGGATGAATTTTTTGTCGAATGATACGAATATATTGTAAAAAATTGTGTGAACAATTTATTATATTAGATGAACCTATTTCAATGCATGATGAGCTTTTTTAAATTAATTAAATTAATTTATAATTTATATATTTATTATTTCTCAGATATAAAAATAGAAAAATAAAAGTGATAGACAATAAATAAATGAACAAAACGAAAAACCAATTCCTACCAGGCCGACCCACTATTAGGTTCCTTGGTGCGAGGCAAACTACCATCTCACAGCTAGCGAGACATAGCGTGATTGTGATAACTTATATGACGCTCGCAGAATATCATATTTCCCGCCCGTTGCGGGAAATACAACTTATCCGTACAAAATACTCACCTGTGACTGTGGAGTTGCTTTAGGTGGGCGGGCCCATGGAGGCTCCCTTCATCGGTTGTGAAGCCAACCTATGGTTGAATGGTTAGGAGGACGGTGGTATTCCCTGCCCACCAGGGTTCAAATCCTATACTTGACGCCGATGCTCGGATTTGTATGGATTTGTTTCATGTCTTCCGGCGATGTGCGTTAAGTGAGATGACACGTTCCCGTCGACTACGAAGGTGTTTGTGGAGACTTCGTCAATCTTAAAATGATGTGCCGGCTCAGTCCCTTGGAGGTGCTCACATAGGGGTAGGGTGTGCGGGCGTGTGTTCATAGGAGTGAGTGTATGTGCATGCGTTCATACGGGTGAATGTTGGTGTGTATGTATGAGTGTCTGCATCTGTACTGTGTTAGAAAAACAAATAGTTTTATTTCACTTTAGTAGTTCTCTCCGGGTTACTAGTTTTCTGTGCAACTTTTACTTTCTCCATTTTCTTATTTTCTTTTTGCTTCTTATTTCTTTGCCCTTGGTTTTTTTCTCCATTTTAATTTCTTTTCAGTTTTGTGCCTTTTTTTTCAAATTCATGAATGTTGTTTCAAAAAATTATTTTTTTGTGCGTGAACATTTTTAGTGTTCACATTTTTTGTATCCATTGATGTTTTTCTAACTTGTGAATATTTGTAAATTCGTAAACATTTTTGAAATTCATGATGACCTTTATAAGTATTTCTGAAAATCTGTGAACATTTCTTTAGTTCATGAAGTTTCTAAAAAATACATGAACATTTTAAAAATCATTAAAGAAATTGGGGCTAATTTTTTCCCAAGGGGAGGAAGTAGGAGAAGGCTTTTTTCTCTGCTGTACTAGAGTTATCCGGTTTCAATATGGCTTAAGTAGTGCGAAGGCGCTACTTCCTAAGCCAAATGGGTCTACACACTCGCACGTTCCCATGTGTTATAGGGGAAGTTCCCCTTGAAGGCGATTAGGAGTTCCCGACCCTCACTGCTCAAGTTGTCAGAGATTCGCACAGGGAGGCAAGGTCGATGTAATTTCCAATAATAATCATCACGGGGTAGACACCGTACAGAGAATTAGATTGGGTGCACATGAGACATAGGATTACCCAGGTTTAGGCCCCCAAGGTGAGGTAATACCTCGCTTGTGCATTCCTGATTGTATTGATGGTGGTTGTCTTGTATGAGAGAGGTGTGTTGTGCCCACAGAGCATGCCGACTTGACATATCGCTACTCTCCTTGTATAGGTGGACAAGGGGTAGGGTTATATGACCTGAGTCGGTTTACATGGTAGAATCCTATTGGATCTACTAAATATACATTTCTTATTTGCAAAGTTGGTGGCACCTTTTTGAGTAGACCTTGGGGGGAGGAGGGGTAGTGTGTCCGGGTTATACCATGGCATGATGGCAAACCCCCGGTACATGGCGTTGTTGGGTGATGCACAATAGGCTAGGCCTAATATGCAAGGATGGGGCACATTTTTATGTTTTTCGGTAGGAGTTTTTTTAATGGGTTTCGTAATTTCCTCGATTCCTTTATTTCTTTTCCTTTTTGGTGTTTTATTTATATTTTAAAAAAGAAAGCAAAACAAAAAATATAAGAAAGCAAGGGAAAAATAAAATAAAAAACCAAAATTACCAAAATATAAATAAACCGAGTTGAGAATAGGAGGAGTTATGCTCAAATGCTCAGATTAAAATAAATAGAAGGTGGTGAGCCTCAAACCTAGGACCATTTGGCCCACAAATTTTTAATGCTAATCGGTAAGTATCCCTTATCTTGTCCCAAAATGTTTTGGGCAACCAACCCACAAGTGCCCCCTACAAAGGGCACTTTCCCTAGTGAGTGCTCTAGCATTCCAGATGCTGCGCCGCCATATGTCACGCGTTGGACGTTTATTGCATAGTAATGGTTTATTTGCTATTTATTTTATTTTATATATTTTTGGATTTTTTTTCATATACATTATTTTTGTTTTCATGGACCATAAGTATGCTCCCGCATGGAGCACATGTGTTCTTCAAGCATGGCACAAAATGTGCTTTACATGAGAGGTGCTCTCGCGTGGAGCACATTTTGTGCTTTATATTAGACGCACATGATAGTACTCGGTGGGAGCGTGGTTGTATAGGTGATGAGATGGTGCGAGACTGATGTATCTTTGTGAGTTGGTTGTTGTCAATTGATTCGAGGAATCATTGACCAGTCAAAATCATGAACCAAATTCAAAATTGAATGTCTCATTGAATGAGAGAGCTCCTTGAGAAATTGTTGACCAAGACAAAAGTTGGGAATTCAATCCAAAATCATATTGGTGCTATAGTGTTTCATGTTAGCATTTATTTTTTGTGAGGTGATGAGACCATATGGGAGACTGATATATTTTTATAAGTAGATTGCTGCAGTTAATTTGGGAAATTATTGATCAGTCAAAATCGTGAATCAAATTTAAAATTAAACACCTCACTTGATGACTGTTTTCTTGAAAAATTATTGACCAAGTTAAAATTCAAAACCCAATATCCTTAATTAAGTGAGAGGTCTCCGGTCATAGGGTAGTGTGACGCCCCGACTTAATCGTGCACTAATCATACACGTCAATGCACACTATCAAGATCAGAGACTCACAGGAAGATATCACAAAACAACTCTAGACACAGAGTAAAATATTAGAAGCTTTATGTTACAAGCCAGGGGCCTCGAGAGCTTGAATACATAAGCTCGAGTTACACAAGAGTCAGTGAAAGCAACAACACTGAGTATAGACATAAAATAAACAAGTCTACCTTAAAAGGCTAGCAAACAACGACATCTGGATCGAAAAGGTGCAGGCCTCCTGCCTGAGAGCCTCCTAACTACTCCTAGTCGTCGGCGGTCTCCACGTAGTAGTAGGCTCCGTAGGGGTAGTAGTAGTCGTCGGTGGGATCAGCTGGCTCCTAGCCTCCGTCATCTTATCGCAACAATCGCGTAGAGGGGAAAAGAGGTAGCAAAGCAACCGTGAGTAGTCATCCAAAGAACTGCAAGACTTACATCAGATCTATACTAAGTATGCATCAGTATCAAGAGAATGGGGCTATATCTTTGGACTAAACTACAGAAATTCCAGAATAGAGGGGGGAAGGCCTGGCCTATCGAAGACTAGCAGCTTGCATCGTATTGCATGATTAGAAGAGTGCAGATTGACATGTTATGAAGTAACAAGTATTTTGTAGTAACACCCAGAGATCCTTCCTCGACTCCCTGCGAGAAAGCGATCCCGGAGCCATCATAACCATTTATTGTCTCCAGTATCCAGTTCTAGTTGTAATAGATCGGGATATAACTCCAAGCATCCGTTACCATGGACATGGCTATTCGAATAGATTAATTTCCATGCAGGGGTGCACCAACTTACCCAACACGCTTGATTAGCTTTGGCCGGCCACACTTTTCTGGGTCCTATGTAGGCTCAACAGAGAGGCCAGCATGCTGGTCTACGTCCTAAATGTGAAGGGGTCATGGGCCAATCGTTCTTTGCAATCCTGCATGTTGCGAACGCGGCGTGGAGCAGACCCGCCCCCTTATACAAGTGTAGGTGGTTACTGAGGGAGTCCTGGATTAGGGGGTCCTCAGAAAGTCAGACTATATACTTTGGCCGGACTGTTGGACTATGAAGATACAAGATTGAAGACTTCGTCCCGTGTCCGAATGGGACTCTCCTTTGCGTGGAAGGCAAGCTTGGCAATTCGGATGTGAAGATCTCCTTCTCTGTAACCGACTCTGTGTAACCCTAGCCCCCTCCGATGTCTATATAAACTGGAGGGCTTAGTCTGTAGGACGACATATAATCATAATCATAGGCTAGCTTCTAGGGTTTAGCCTCTACGATCTCATGGTACATCAACTCTTGTAATACTCATATCATCAAGATCAATCAAGCAGGAAATAGGGTATTACCTCCATCGAGAGGGCTCGAACCTGGGTAAACATCATGTCCCCCGCCTCCTGTTACCATTGGCCTTAGACGCACAGTTCGGGACCCCCTACCCGAGATCCGCCGGTTTTGGCACCGACGTTGGTGCTTTCATTGAGAGTTCCACTGTGCCGTCATGGTAAGGCTTGATGGCTCGTCTTGTTGTCAAGGACAACATCACCTTTGGGGGAGCCCTGGCTGTAGGCCAGACTCTCCGGCTGGGCGGTTTCGTCATGACCGCCCGTTCGGCCGCCGCACCGACGTTGACTTCTCAGGTCATCAAGAACAGCCTCCACGTTGGCTCGGAATTCACCGAGTAGATGGATCCAATGGAGCTCTCCTCCCTGAACGAGCTCTTGGATCACATCGCCGCCCTGGGAGTCACTACGGACTACGATCGGGTCAGGCTTAAACCCGACCAAAGGGAGATTAACTCTCCGCCGGTCACCCATCAGATAGTGGTAGTTGAGGAACAATGCAGCAATTCTTCCTCTATTTTGAGGACGAACTATGTCCGGATTCCCGAGCTCTCCTAGTCGGATACCCGTCTATGGGAGGGCATGGCCCAAGCTCCGAACCTAGAATCGAACGGCGGG
Source organism: Triticum timopheevii (assembly GCA_963921465.1). Taxonomy (NCBI): domain Eukaryota; kingdom Viridiplantae; phylum Streptophyta; class Magnoliopsida; order Poales; family Poaceae; genus Triticum; species Triticum timopheevii. The sequence goes on along the minus strand of OY997264.1, from coordinate 437,335,152 downwards.
CCAGGAAAATTGAGCATTATCTGGGAGTCCGAGCCGCCAAGCTCGGAAGCTCCTTCGCCCCTGGGTCTCAGATCGGGTCAAGGTTTGGAGTTAAATCTACCCACCCACCCAGACACAAGTGATCTTTCCCACATCAGAGAAGAGCCCCAAGAGACAGTACATCACTTCTGGGCCAGATTCCTCCTTGCAATGAGCAAGGTTAAGGACTATCGCGAGGAAGACCTAATCTCATTCTTTTGCAAAAATTGCATGGACAAGGGAATTCTCAACGCCATAAGTCGCTATGACATAGCACACTTCGCTGACTTGGCGGCCATAGTACAGAAGTACTGTGCGATGGAAAGCGCATGGAAAACCCAAAAAAATTCTGGGATCCTCCGGCTCTCAAAAAACCCCTCGTCCGAACAAAAAGGATGCACTCTTGCAAGTCACCCGATCCAATCACAAAGAAACCAAAGCCCACTACAGGGCGTGGAACCGTATTGGAGGGATGGCTCAATGGGCCATGCAAAATTCATAGTACACCAGATACCATACCAACACACAACCTTAGAGCATGTTGGATACTCCGGCAGGAGGCCAAGAGCGGCGAGGATCTCCTCATCAACAATACCGCAGAAGACCATCCCGCAGAAAATAACAATACAGTACTGACAGTCTTCGAGACTTTCGCCTCAAATAATAGGTGCAAGCGAGCACTCCGCAGCCTCGCCGAAGTCTGCCATGTTGCAGCAATAAATCCATGGAACAACACGCCATACCCTTCAATGCCAGTGACGAACCCCAATTCCGAACAGTCTGAGCACCAGCCGCTCTGGTCCTTAGTCCAATTGTGCACGGCTTCCGGCTCACTAAAGTGCTCATGGATGGCGGAAGCGGATTAAACCTCATCTACGAGGAGACTCTTAATAAAATGGAAATAGACAAGAGCCGCATTGAGCACAGCAGCACGACCTTCAGGGGAATAGTCCCTAGTCGGGAAGCACGATGTGCGGAAAAAATTACACTAGATGTGGTATTTGGCACGCCGGAGAATTATAGGTCCGAACAAATCACATTCCAAGTGGCCCCGTTCAGTAGCGGATACCACCCCCTTTTGGGGCGGGATGCATTCACGAGCTTCCAAGCCATACCCCATTACGGGTACATGAAGCTCAAGATGCCCGGGCCCAATGGAATAATCACTCTAACTAGTGATCCGGACATAGCACTCTACGCCGAAAATAAAACCGCCGCTCTAGCCCTTGAGGCATTATCTGAAGCCCTCGCAGCCGAAGAACTAACTGCGCTGTGCTCCACGGTGGACAGGGACGACGTGATACTCGACAAGCGGCCCAAGTCCACCTCCTTCAAACCAGCGGACGAAATAGTCAAATTCCATGTCCACCCAACGGACCCTACAAAAACAGCATCCATTGGGGCACAGCTGAACCCCACAATAGACGCTGCACTACGAGAGTTCTTGCACGAGAATTGGGACATCTTCGCCTGGCATCCTTCAGACATGCCAGGTATCCCACGCAGGCTGGCCGAGCATAGCCTAAACATACTGAAGGGATACAAGCCGGCCAAGTAGACTGTCGGTGTCAAAACCGGCGGATCTCGGGTAGAGGGTCCCGAACTGTGCGTCTAGGCGGATGGTAACAGGAGACAAGGGACACGATGTTTTTACCCAGGTTCGGGCCCTCTCGATGGAGGTAAAACCCTACTCCTACTTGATTAATATTGATGATATGGGTAGTACAAGAGTAGATCTACCACGAGATCAGAGAGGCTAAACACTAGAAGCTAGCCTATGGTATGATTGTTCTCGTCCTACGGACTAAAACCCTCCGGTTTATATAGGCACCGAAGAGGGTTAGGGTTACACAGAGTCGGTTACAATGGTAGGAGATCTACATATCCGTATCGCCAAGCTTGCCTTCCACGGCAAGGAAAGTCCCATCCGGACACGGGACGAAGTCTTCAATCTTGTATCTTCATAGTCCAGGAGTCCGGCCAAAGGTGATAGTTCGGCTATCAGGACACCCCCTAACCCGGGACTCCCTCAGTAGCCCCCGAACCAGGCTTCAATGGCGATGAGTCTGGTGCATAGATTGTCTTCGGCATTGCAAGGCGGGTTCTTCTCCACATCCTGTGCACCTATTGAATAGCGTCTGGCTACTCGTAAATACTGCACTCCTTGGCTTCCACGCCCAATAATGGCCATCTTCCACGTGTCGAATGAATGCGAAAAGCCAGGGTATTTTTACATTTACCCCCCTAGCTGCGCAAATGAGCTGCCTATAAAGGAGACGAGGATCTGGATCCGAATCACATCATCCTCCCTTCGCGAGCATTCATTGGAGCACATCTGACAGAAATCCATTCCATCATGGACAGTCGACGTGGCTCCTCCTCTCGCCCTCCCAGCCCTCAGCCTGGAGATTGGGAGAGATGCTCCGTCCCACACAGCGAGCTAGTGACGCTCCAAACCAAGGGATTTCTTCCCCCAGCCTTCATGGTTCCAGTTCGAGCCGGACTCGCCACCTATAAGGGCGGAAAGCAAGCGGAGAGCGTCCCCAGTCCCTCCAAAGGAGAGCGGGTATGCCTTGTCCCTTATTTGATAAGAGGGCTCGGATTTCCAATTCATCCGTTTCTCCGGGGGCTCCTGGAGTTCTACAGCCTCTAGTTACACAACCTTACGCCTGCCTCCATCTTGCATATTGCGGGCTTCGTGGCCCTTTGTGAGCTATTTTTGGGCATCGAGGCTCATTTTGCATTGTGGAAGAAGCTGTTCTGCCTTGTGCCCCGTTCTCAAGAGGGGTCAATATATCAAGTGGGCGGAGCCGAACTATGGCGCATCGCCGGAACCGGATATCTATCCGGAACCCCGAAGAAGGCGTCCGAAGACTAACCTTCGGAATGGTTTTATATAGAAGATGTCCCCCTGCCGGACCCTGTTCGGATCGGCCTCCCTGAGTTCAATAACGCTCCTTTGAAGAAACGCCTAAGCTGGCGTCCACGGAGCCCTCAGAAGGAAAATGACAGGGACGTCCTTTACCTAATGAGCCGAATTAGGTTGTTATCTCATTCTAGACTGACCATGATCGGAGTCATGGCCACATGCATTATGCGGGGGGTGCAGCCGCTCCAGTATAGAGGCCACCCCATGTGGGATTTCAACGGGGAGGATGATGCCACCCGCCACGGACGTAAGGGGCCGGGATCGGTCGCTGATCTGATGAAGATCCTGTCTGCATTGTACAAGGGAGAAGAGGAGGAATTTCTCCACGTCAATCCACATGACAGATTTTCTATGTACAATCCTCCAAGCTGGGTAAGCGGACATTTATTTTTGCCTATCCGATCCATACTCCCATAGTCAAGTATCTCATTTTGTGATTTTGGCGCGGGAACTGCGCCGGGCCGTAAAGGATATAAACAGCCTGCCTCCACAACCCGAGGATCCGGAATGGTTCCTCGATCCGACCTCCCAAGAGGATCCGGACATATCGGTGGAGCTGATCGATGGGGTATTTCACAAACTGAGCATCGATAATGCCTTGGTCGCCATTACGGCCGATTACCCCGAAATACTTCCAGCCTCTCAGGTAACTGAGACCGAAGTCCCAATACTTTGAAAATGACCCATCCGTGCTTGTTTTTGATCACCGTGTACCAATGGTGTTTCGTAGGGGAAGTCCTTGAGGCGGAAGGCCGAGCCTGCGACGGCTAGTCAACAAGGGACAGCAAGGCCCAACAGGCTGAAAAGAAGTGCAGTCCAGATTGAAACACCGGTGCAACGGTATGGCATGTCATCTTACTCCCAAGTTTTATTCCCGGGAGGCATACTAACGCTCGTGCTTTTTCAGGAAGAAGAGCGCTCGCCGGACTGTATCCGGAGAGGTTGCCAATCAATCCTCCGCTCACCAGGCTCCAAAGCCAGGTCCAGAAGCGGAGGCGAACACGAGGCATGCGTCAGATGCTCCTCCGATAGAGGATGCCGATAGGTTATCTGCCACCAATTCCGAGGTGGAGAGTGCCATGAATCACAGGCGTCGCCGGACAGTTGTTCGTGACGCATGTTTCTCCCCAAAGGCATTGGATGCCTTCAATTCGGGAGATACGCACCTCCGTGCCGCTCAAAATGGTCTAGCCAGAGCCACGGAGCAGTATGTAAAAGACATACGAGTGAGAAAATTTGACAGTTATATATGCCAGTAGCCCCCGAGACTTGAAATAGTTAGAATAACTGATTTAAGGATCATTTATTGTGCAGGATCTTACAGAAAATAATACCCAACTGTCCCAGGAGCTGGAGGAGTGCAAAGCCCAACTTGAGGCCACACTGGCCGCAGCGGGGGAAGCCAAAGAGACCCCCTCTGGTATATATGCTTCAAAAGATAAGTAATTTGTGAAGTGCGGCGTGTGTATAAGTCTGACAATAATATTGCAGATGGCGCCGGGATAGATCCGGACAAGCAACATCTCATGCGCCGGTTAAAGGACGGCGAGAATGTGCTTACAAGGGTGAGGCAAGAGAAAAATAATCTCCAAGATGCCAACACCCAGCTGGGTGAGGAACTAAAGGATGTTCGTGCCCAGCTTTCTGACTCCGTTAAGGAGAATCGGCGCCTTCGACGCGACATTTTTAGTAAGTGCTTGAACGAACTTTGAAAAGTGTTCGGCGAGGAAGTCGACTAACAGAGTTATGTCTGTAAGTATGCTCACAGGCCGTCCTGCAAAGGAAATGCCCGGTTCTATGGGTGACCTTCTTCCCGAACTCTTGCAACTGCACGAATGAGTTCGACAGGTGATGAAAGGCGTCGCCCAGGCCTTGTGGCCATCTGTCTCCCTGCCCGAAGGCCTTGGAGAGCTTGCAGAGAGGCTTCAGGGAGCGCGGCGGCGCTTCCGCTTATGGAAGATATCGGCCTGCCGTCAAGGCGCCAGGGAGGCCTGGGCCATGGTGAAGACGCAGTACACGAAAGCTCACCCAAACCACATGGCCGAGGTCGGACCTGTGGGGCCCGATGGGAAGGAGATCCCTGTGAGCTTAGTGTACGGCCAAGTAGAATTGGCCGCAAAGTATTTCCAACAGGACTGTAAACTAGACAACCTGTTGGATGGCATTGAAGAGGAATATGCCCAGTCAAGTTGACTATGTAATTTAAGATGACATATAAAATTCCTTCTAGCCGGATTGTAGATTGTTTGTCATGGCGGACCTTTTCGCTTCAACCTCGGGACCTGATAGTCCGGTGTGTGTCCGAATACCCTCACGGTTATGGAAGAACCGGGGCATGCGTGGAGACCAGGTGTAGGGGTCATTAGTGCTTTATCAGACAAGTGCCCAACTAGCTATGTTATATTACATGGTTAGTAAGAAACATCTTCCAGGGAGAATAGTTCTGTGAGGGGTTCCTTTCCCTGGGAGGCATGCCCTAAAGTGCATGTTCGGACTGCGAAAAATGCAGAAAAACATCTGGGGGCAGATAAATAAATAAATGAGAAATCATCTTTTAGTTCACCGACCGAATATTCCCTTAAGAACGCTAGCTTTCGGCTTCACCTAGTCTGAGGTACACATCCGGCTGACCCGGCAGTAACAATCGCAGAGGTGCTCCCTTTACCACCTAGCCGAACAATCGGGAACGTAGGGGTAAGCACAGGAGCCAGGCAACCCAGCTTGGCCAAAACTTAAGTCATATCGATGCATATAATGGTGAACAAAAGGTACATGCGGAAGTGTGACACATGTGTTGGGCATGAAGCCCGTATAAATAAGCTTATGTTAAAGAAGCCCCCAGATATAATGAGCACGGATAGCGCGTCAAGTGTGTGCGAACAACACGCAAACGAGCCTTCAAAGGCTGTAAGAGAAAAGGAGGGAGAAGGAGAGAAACAGAAGACATCTAATGTGTAAAATATGGACAAAGGAAGGAGACGAACTCAGAATCCGGCGCTAGGCGTAGAATCTTCGGAGACGGGCTGCGTTCCATGGGTTCGGCTCGAGTCGGTTATCTGATGCATTTCGCAAACGGTACACTCCGCCGGTCAGGACTTGGTCGATGATGAAGGGACCTTCCCATTTGGGCTTGAATTTTTCCTTTTTCTTGTCCGGCAGGCGTAGAACTAATTCGCCAACATTGTAAGTTTTGGCCCGTACTTCTCTGCTTTGATATCTTCGAGCCTGCTGTTGATAGAATGCGGAACGGGCTTTTGCCACATCACGCTCCTCCTCCAAGGTGTCCAAACCGTCCTGCCGATCGAGCTCGGCTTCTCTTTCTTCGTACATGCGCACGCGAGGTGAGTCATGAATTATGTCGCAAGGCAGAACTGCCTCTGCGCCGTATACCATATAAAATGGTGTGAATCCGGTAGTGCGATTCGGCGTGGTCCGCAGCCCCCAGAGTACGGAGTCAAGCTCCTCTACCAGTGCGTGTTAGATTCCTTGAGGGATTTCACTAATCTGGGTTTGATGCCGCTCATGATTAGACCATTTGCTCGCTCGACTTGTCCGTTAGTTTGAGGGTGATAGACTGAAGCATAGTCGAGCTTAATGCCCATGTTTTTGCACCAGAGTTTGACCTCGTCGGCTGTAAAGTTCGTGCCGTTATCAGTGATGATGCTGTGGGGGATGCCATAACGGTGTACAACCCCTGATATGAAGTCTATCACTGGTCCGGATTCGGCCGTCTTAACAGGTTTGGCCTCTATCCATTTGGTGAATTTATCCACCATGACCAGTAGGTATTTTTGCTTGTGGGTTCCTCCTTTAAGGGGTCCAACCATGTCAAGCCCCCAGACCGCAAAGGGCCAGGTGATGGGTATAGTTTTGAGGGCGGTGGGTGGCATGTGGCTTTGATTAGCAAAGAGCTGGCAACCGACGCATCGTTGGACTAAGTCCTTGAGCATCTGCCCGGGCCGTCGGCCAATAAAATCCTGTACGGAAGGCCTTGCCTACAAGGGCCCAGGCTGCGGCGTGGTGCCCGCCGAGTCCGGCGTGAATTTCAGCCAGAAGATTCCGTCCTTCCTCTTCGGAGATACACCTTTGAAGGACTCCGGTTGTGCTTTTCTTATAAAGCTCTCCATCATGGACCTTATAGGCTTTAGATCGCCGCACTATGCAGCGGGCCTTGTTTTGGTCCTCTGGAAGTTCCTGCCTGGTTAGGTAGGCTAGGAATGGTTCCATCCACGGGGCGATGACTGCTATTATTACGTGGGCTGAGGATGTTACTTCGTTGGCAGAACCACCAATTGTGTCAGAATGTTCGGTGTCGGGCAGTGCGGTTGGGTCCGGGTTGTTATTTCCGGACTCCCCCTCCCATAGTACGGATGGCTTGAACATCCTCTCTAGGAAGATGTTGGGAGGGATGGCATCGCGCTTTGCGCCAATGCGTGCCAATACGTCTGCTGCCTGGTTGTTATCCCTGGCTATATGGTGAAATTCGAGCCCCTCAAACCGAGCTGCCATCTTTAGAACGATGTTGCGATAAGCTGCCATTTTCAGATCCTTGGCATCGAAGTCTCCATTTATTTGGGATATCGCGAGGTTTGAGTCCCCGCACACCTCTAGGCGTTGAATGCCCATGGAGACTGCCATCCGGAGACCATGTAGAAGGGCCTCGTATTCGGCTGAGTTGTTGGAGTCCGTATACATTATCTGGAGTATGTATTGAACTGTATCTCCGGTTGGGACGTCAGAACAACGCCAGCCCCTAGACCAGCCAACATTTTGGAGCCGTCAAAGTGCATGATCTAGTTGGAATATGTGCCGTACTCTTTAGGGAGTTTGGCTTCTGTCCATTCGGCGATGAAGTCGGCCAAAACTTGCGACTTAATAGCTCATCGTGGCTTATAGGTTATGTCAAACGGGAGGAGCTCAATGGCCCATTTAGCAATCCGGCCCGTCGCGTCGTGGTTGTTTATAATGTCGTTGAGGGGTACTTCGGAGGCTACTATTATTGAACACTCTTGAAAGTAGTGTCGCAGCTTCCGGGATGCCATAAACACCGCATACGCTATCTTTTGATAATGCGGGTACCGTGACTTGCATGGAGTTAGGGCAGTGGACACGTAGTAAACTGGTTTTTGAAGGGGGAACTTGTGTCCGTCCGTTTCTCGTTCGACAACGAGCACCGCGCTTACAACTTGATGAGTTGCCGCGATATATAATAGCATTGGTTCGCCCATGTTGGGCGCGGCCAGGACCAGGTTTGTTGCCAATATGGCTTTTATTTCTTCGAGTCCGGCCGTGGCGGCATCCGTCCACTCGAAGTGTTCGGTGCATCGGAGGAGGCGATAAAGGGGTAATGCCTTTTCTCCCAAATGGGAGATAAAGCGGCTTAGACCCGCCACGCATCCCGTCAATTTTTGTATTTGTTTGAGGTCCTTTGGGATATCCAATTGTGACAAATCTCGGATCTTGGCTGGGTTTGCTTCAATTCCTCTACCGGATACAATGAAGCCCAAGAGCTTTCTGGCTGGTACGCCGAAAACGCATTTTTCCGAGTTGAGCTTGATGTCATATTTTCGGAGATTATCGAATGTGAGCCTCAAGTCGTCTACTAGAGTTTCGACGTGCTTGGTTTTGACGACCACATCGTCTACGTATGCCTCCACTGTTTTGCCGATCTGGTTTGCCAGACATGTCTGGATCATGCGCTGATATGTTCCGCCGGCGTTTTTGAGCCTGAAGGGCATTGTGTTGAAGCAGAATGGGCCGTATGGGGTGATGAATGCCATTGCGGCTTGGTCAGGCTCTGCCATCTTAATTTGGTGGTAGCCGGAGTATGCGTCGAGGAAGCACAATGAATCGTGTCTTGCGGTAGCGTTGATAATTTGATCGATGCGAGGGAGGGGGAAGGGATCCTTTGGGCAAGCCTTGTTGAGGTCCTTGAAATCGACGCATAGGCGCCAGGATTTGTCCTTCTTTGGTACCATCACCAGGTTTGCTAGCCAGTCCGGTTGTTTTATATCTCTGATGAATCCGGCCTCCAATAGTTTGGCTAGTTCCTCTCCCATGGCCTGTCTCTTGGGTTCAGAGAAACGCCAAAGAGCCTGTTTGACTGGCTTGAACCCTTTTAGGATGTTTAGGCTGTGCTCGGCCAACCGGCGTGGGATTCCTGGCATGTCTGAAGGGTGCCAGGCAAAAATTTCCCAATTTTCTCGTAGGAATTCTCGTAGAGCGGCGTCTGTCGTGGTTCTAAGTCTGACAGTAGAGTGGGGGGTAGGTATGGAGAGGCTTGGTCCTAGCTATGGAGAAGTTGTAAACACAAGCGATGTACGAGTTCAGGCCCTTCACGGAGGAAGTAAAAGCCCTACGTCTCGGAGCCCTGAGGCGGTCGAGTGGATTATGTGTATAGGTGTTACAAGAGTCCGAACCCTTCTGCCTGTGGAGGGGGGTGGCTTATATAGAGTACGCCAGGACCCCTACCAGCCCACGTAATGAAGGGTTTAAAGTGTATTAAGTCTGGGGCGTTACTGGTAACGCCCCACATAAAATGCCTTAACTATCATTAAGTCTATTCAATTACAGACCGTTGCAGTACGGAGTGCCTTCTGACCTTCTGGTGGTCGAGTGTATCTTCATGGTCGAGTGTATCTCCATGGTCGAGTGAATCTCCATAGTCGAGTCCTTCTTCCAGTCGAGTGGGTTCTTAGTTGGTCGACTGGAAGGTGATCTCTTCTAAAGCTGTCCTAGGGTAGGGCATTCAGGTCAGGCCTATGACCCTACCCTAGGTATATGAATCCATCATTAGCCCCCGAATGGATTGAGGCTTGAATGAGGAAAGAGTTGATGCTGTTTCCGATTGGCTTTTGCATACTGGCTATGCGTCGTTCTGGATTAAGATCTTCTTTGTCGATAACGAACAACTTTTCTTCAGTCGACTCGATCCATTCTTGACTTTCGTCGAGTGATCTTTTAGACTTTGCTGGTTCCCGAGCGACGGATCACAGGAAATCTCGCGTCTGACAGACCGATCTGCCGTCCGCGGATTCCACGGGATACGGAATTTGGGGGAGCGCGCGAAGCGGAACAGACCGTGGCGCTCGGACGGGACGGGACATGAACGCCTCGATCTCCGTGCCGCCTTTTCCGCCACGTATCGTGTCAAAGCAACTGTTTCGGGATATGATTAGGTTGCCTGGGTCCACACGCCATCCACTCGGAAGGGATGGTATATAAATGTAACAGGCGAGGGTTTTCTGAATAGTGCTCTATTCTTTCTCCTTTGTTCCCCTCGTCTCCGCCCAGCGCGCTTGCTCTCGCCCCCGCAAAGCTCTCCCTCGTGCACCTCGCCGGCAGCCATGGTCAAGGAGAAGACGGCGGCGTTGGAGCGCGCAAAGAAGGCGTCGGCGACGGAGAAGGCATCGGCGGCGGAGAAGGCGAAGGGGAGATCCACCAGCCGCAGTGGGTCTTCGTCGAGATCCCGCTTGCCGAAAGGCTGGGTCCAGGGAGATTGGATCCAGTCGACCATCACGGAGAAGGATCTCCTCGACATGGCCGACGACGGGCTGATCCCCCATGGTGCAGCGAGACTCCCAGGGAAAGAGTGGCAACCTCAGCCAGAAGAGGGTGAGTGCGTGCTCCTGGCGACTCATATTGATCGAGGGTTTTCTTTGCCACCGAGCATCTTCTTTCGTGGTTTTTTGAACTTCTTCGGATCCCAACTCCACCACTTTACTCCGAACTCTATTGCATACCTTGCTGCATTCGTATCCATGTGCGAGAGTTTCCTGGGCTGTCGACCGCACTGGGGCTTGTTCAAGCACATCTTCACGTGCCGTTCTCAGACCGTGAAGAAGGCGAGTCCAGGCGACGAGAAGACCCAGGTTGTCCAAATGTGCGGGGGTCTGGGGATTCAAGTGAGGAACAAGAGCACCTTCCCCGCTATGACATTTCCCGAGTCGGTCAGAGGCTGGCAGTCGACTTGGTTCTACTGCCGGGACGAGCTCACGCCGGGACAGTCGAGTGGGCTTCCCCCATTCACCATGAGTCGAGTGAACAAGCCCTCCTCTCTCAAGGTGGTTCCGGAGGAAAGGGCTGACGTGAAGATGTTGATGGACCGAGTGGTGCAGTTGGTCCGGGACGGCGTGACTAGCATGGACCTTCTGGAGGTTTTCCTTCGGCGGCGGATCCAACCTCTTCAGTTCCGAAGCCATGGCATGTGGCTGTACTGCGGGACTGAAGACGATACCCGAGTCCACCCAGAAGCAGTCGACGACGCCATGGTGGAAAGATGGATGGCCGCGGTCACTGGGAATAAGGATAATCCCCGTGGATCCAGGAGGGTTCCTCCACTCGACCATCACACCGATCCAGACAAGGTATACTTGCCCTGCCTTCCATTGTATATCCGTCGAGTGAGTTTCTGTATATTCTGCGACTTGGTCGATTGATCTCTGTTTTGATGTCTTCTAGGCCCTCACCGACCTATATTCGATGCCCAATGGAGCTCAAGCTCCGACTGAGGAGGAAGAAGCCAGCGGGGGCGAGAGCCAGGAGGAGTGGGATTCAGACGCTGCTGAAGGTGACGACGACGACGATGATGACGAGGACGAAGAGGAGGAGGAGGAGGAGGAGGTTGCACCGCCGCGCTCGGAAAGGCGGTCAAAGCTTGTCCATGACCCCACGACTGAACGCGGTAAGGGGGTGGCGACTGCCTTGCAGTCGACCAAGCGCCCTCGGACCACTTCTCCGGTGCCGAGTGACAGGGCTCCGAAGCAGTCGAGGGTGGCTCTGCCGAAACCCCCCAAGCTCCTGCCGAAGATGAAAGTGTCCATCCCCACCATATCCGGGTAAGCACGTTACTTGAGTTCTCTTGTTTTGCATAAGGCTTTATCTCTGGTTGATATTTGAGTTGGTCGACTGATTCTTTGGGACTTCAGTGCTGCGACTTCTGAGACCTCAGGCAAGGCTGATGACCATGAGATGGAGGACGCAGCAACCTCGAATCCTGGTACTATACTCTCAATTATGTCCTTAGTCGACTGGCTCAAGATTTCTGACTTTGATTCTTTTTCTGAAGCTCCACCCCATGACATTATCACCCTTCCCGAAGATGATGACGAGGATGAAGAACCACTGAGGCACAGGATGAGCAGCAAGACGTCTACTGGTAAGGCAACCCAGAGTGCGACGGCGCCCGAAGCTGTGGCTACGGAAGGGGAGATCCTCACTCGACACACCGTGTCTTTCGCGGTGCCGTTGACGAGTGCTCGTCCCACTTCGTCGAGTGCTGCACAGCCTTCGCTCTTCACAACACATCATGTCCTAGAGGACCAAGCCAGTGCTGCTAAGGAGGCGATACGTCAAGCGGGGATCATGATGGAGCAGGTGAAGACCATCCGGGATGCAAGCCAAGCAGCTTATGACGCCAGCTCTGCCCTTCAAAGCAATGTGCAGGTCAGTCGACCATCGCCTGTTCTGTTAGAATATGCTATTAAGAGTTTTCCTTCCTGATTTCTGAAATTCGTAGCAATCACCCGCTGGGTGTGTTGATATAAAGTTCCGTGTTAGCGGGGGCACGCTGAGTGCACCCGCTGGGTGTAGTCCCCAAGGCTAAGGTCGACTGCTGGCAGTCGGCCTTAGGCTTTAGAAGTAAAGGATGTTCATCATTCGATTTGGTCGACTGGTCGACTCTGTCTTGGACAGAACTAGTGGGGGCACGCTGAGTGCACCCGCTGGGTGTAGTCCCCGAGATTGTGGTCGACTGCTTGCAGTCGACTACAGTCTGAAGACCACGTCTCTCTCTTTTTTTTTTGGGGTCGACTGGTCGACTCTGTCTTGAACAGAACTAGTGGGGGCACGCTGAGTGCACCCACTGGGTGTAGTCCCCGAGACTACGGTTGAATGCTTGCATTCGACTGTAGTCCTAGAAACGTATGATTTTCCCTATCCACTCGGAAGTGAACCATCTTTGATATTTTGTTGATTGGTTCTTTGTAGAAATCCTGTGACCTTGCGGCTCGCTATACGGAACTGGAGCAGAAGCACATTCAGCTCGAGTTGGATTTGAAGCTGGTGCAGGAGAATCTGACGAAGGCGAAGGAGGAGACCAAAGGTATGTTCGGTGAGACCTCGACGACTCCTTTTTCCTTCCATTTATTTCAAGATCTGACTTTGCTGTAACTTACAGACAAAGTGCGGGATGCCCAGAAGAAGAAGGACCTTGAGCTAGCCGAGAAGACCAAGCTTGCTGACGAGAAGTTAGCTTCAGTCACCAAGCTTGAACAGGAAAATCACAATCTGAAAACTGCTCTGGCGATTGCCTCCAAGGATGTTGACCGACTGAAAGCTGACAAGACTACCCTGACCGAGAAGATCAACCAATTGACTGGGAAGAAGAATGACCTTGAAAGCTTCCTGGGCGGTCTTGCTAAGAAACTGTTCCTTATGCTCGAAGGTAAACTTTTCACTCGACCAGCATTTTCAACTGTGATGCTTCCATTCGACCATTGCCTTGACTCGGTGTTTTGTCCTTGCAGAATTCTGTCGGAACTTTGAAGATGAGACTAGCCAGTTGGAGCCGAACCTTGATCCTGTCAATTCTCTGGTGAATGATGAAGTCGCCATGAATGTCTTCCGGCTGGAGTCTCGTGTTGCAGCTGTCGTGGACTATCTTGCAAGGCTGAAGGCCGCCACTTCTCGCATCGACTCGACGCTTTGGCCCGGGGCGGCACTTCAGAATGACCTCGAGTCGTTGATGGCTCGACTAAACGCAGTCCCCGACCGAGTGCAAGAGTGGAAGAAGTCCTCGGCTCGGTGCGGCGCAGATGTTGCCCTGTGTCTGGCCCGAGTCCACTGCAAGGACGCACGAGAAGAGAAGCTGGCGGCTCTCCGAGTGGCCAACACTAAGAAACACGACTTCAGGTCCTTCATGGAAACTTTCATCGCTGCTGCTACCCGGATTGCAGACGGGATCGACCTCGACGAGTTTGTTGCTCCTTCCAGCCCTCCACAGGAGGGGTAAAAAACTTTCTTTAAGCCCAACACTTTAAATTTGCCTCGGTATGCCGAGTGTAATTGTAACCGGTAAACCTTAACAGGCTTAGTGCCTGAGAACTCTCGGTTCCTTTAGGTATCGACCTAAACTTGGATTTGATGTTTGGATATGATTGCTCTTGGTTCGAATTGTCTTTTGCAGGTTCACAGCAAGATGCCCACTGCAGTCAACTTATTCCTTAGGTGAGCACTGGGCCGCAGCTAAACCGCCGAGTGAGAGGTTTGCTCTTCACTCGGTAGGATTCTTATTCCTTAGGCGAGCGCGGGGCTGCAGCTAAGCCTCCGAGTGAGAGGTTTGCTCTACACTCGGTAGGATTTTTATAACTTAGGCGAGCGCTGGGCTGCAGCTAAGCCTCCGAGTGAGAGGTTTGCTCTTCACTCGGTAGGATTTTTTATAACTTAGGCGAGCGCTGGGCTGCAGCTAAGCCTCCGAGTGAGAGGTTCGCTCTTCACTCGGTAGGATTTTTTATACCTTAGGCGAGCACTGGGCTGCAGCTAAGCCCCCGAGTGAGAGGTTTGCTCTTCACTCGGTAGGATTTTTATAACTTAGGCGAGCGCTGGGCTGCAGCTAAGCCTCCGAGTGAGAGGTTTGCTCTTCACTCGGTAGGATTTTTTATAACTTAGGCGAGCGCTGGGCTGCAGCTAAGCCTCCGAGTGAGAGGTTCCCTCTTCACTCGGTAGGATTTTTTATACCTTAGGCGAGCACTGGGCTGCAGCTAAGCCCCCGAGTGAGAGGTTTGCTCTTCACTCGGTAGGATTTTTTATAACTTAGGCGAGCGCTGGGCTGCAGCTAAGCCTCCGAGTGAGAGGTTTGCTCTTCACTCGGTAGGATTTTTTATAACTTAGGCGAGCGCTGGGCTGCAGCTAAGCCTCCGAGTGAGAGGTTCGCTCTTCACTCGGTAGGATTTTTTATACCTTAGGCGAGCACTGGGCTGCAGCTAAGCCCCCGAGTGAGAGGTTTGCTCTTCACTCGGTAGGATTTTTATAACTTAGGCGAGCGCTGGGCTGCAGCTAAGCCTCCGAGTGAGAGGTTTGCTCTTCACTCGGTAGGATTTTTTATAACTTAGGCGAGCGCTGGGCTGCAGCTAAGCCTCCGAGTGAGAGGTTCCCTCTTCACTCGGTAGGATTTTTTATACCTTAGGCGAGCACTGGGCTGCAGCTAAGCCCCCGAGTGAGAGGTTTGCTCTTCACTCGGTAGGATTTTTTATAACTTAGGCGAGCGCTGGGCTGCAGCTAAGCCTCCGAGTGAGAGGTTCGCTCTTCACTCGGTAGGATTTTTTATACCTTAGGCGAGCACTGGGCTGCAGCTAAGCCCCCGAGTGAGAGGTTTGCTCTTCACTCGGTAGGATTTTTTATAACTTAGGCGAGCGCTGGGCTGCAGCTAAGCCTCCGAGTGAGAGGTTTGCTCTTCACTCGGTAGGATTTTTATAACTTAGGCGAGTGCTGGGCTGCAGCTAAGCCTCCGAGTGAGAGGTTTGCTCTTCACTCGGTAGGATTTTTTATAACTTAGGCGAGCGCTGGGCTGCAGCTAAGCCTCCGAGTGAGAGGTTTGCTCTTCACTCGGTAGGATTTTTTATACCTTAGGCGAGCACTGGGCTGCAGCTAAGCCCCCGAGTGAGAGGTTTGCTCTTCACTCGGTAGGATTTTTATAACTTAGGCGAGCGCTGGGCTGCAGCTAAGCCTCCGAGTGAGAGGTTTGCTCTTCACTCGGTAGGATTTTTTATAACTTAGGCGAGCGCTGGGCTGCAGCTAAGCCCCCGAGTGAGAGGTTTGCTCTTCACTCGGTAGGATTTTATATAACTTAGGCGAGCACTGGGCTGCAGCTAAGCCCCCGAGTGATAGGTTTGCTCTTCACTCGGTAGGATTTTATATAACTTAGGCGAAACGGATTCGCGGCTAAGCGTCCCGAGTGGAAGTCTGGCTTACCACTCGGTAAGATTTTTATAAACTTAGGCGAAACAGATTCGCGACTAAGCCACCCGCTAGGGGAAAAAGTGACAAAAGTTATGAAGGAATTATGGCACTATTATTTCGAGATCCATGAACTACAGAAGTATTTTATTACAACTCATCCGAGTGGAAAACTTTTAAGTGTAAAACGGGCGGAGCAGATCCGCATTCCAAGCTCGGGGCTCTTCGATGTTGTGTTCGACGTTGTAGAGACGGTAAGCCCCGTTGTGGAGAACCTTAGTGACGATGAAGGGTCCTTCCCAAGAAGGAGCGAGCTTATGCTGTTTCTGCTGATCCACTCGGAGAACTAGATCTCCCTCTTGGAAGGCTCGACCCCTCACATTCCTGGCGTGAAAGCGGCGCAAGTCTTGTTGATAGATGGTCGATCGGATCAGAGCCATCTCCCTTTCTTCCTCTAGAAGGTCGAATGCGTCCTGACGCGCTTGCTCAGCTTCTGCTTCGTTGTAGAGTTCAACTCGAGGAGCATTGTGAAGAAGATCACTCGGCAAGACTGCTTCAGCTCCATAGACCAAAAAGAATGGAGTTCTTCCAGTCGACCGATTGGGTGTGGTTCGCAAACCCCAAAGCACCGAAGGAAGTTCATCGACCCATGCTCCAGCCGTGTGCTTGAGGTCACGCATCAGTCGGGGTTTTAAACCCTTGAGGATTAAGCCATTGGCTCGCTCCGCTTGTCCATTCGACTGGGGGTGAGCGACTGAAGCGTAGTCGACTCGTGTGCCTTGAGCGTTGCAGAAATCCTTGAATTCTTCCGAGTCAAAGTTCGACCCATTATCCGTAATGATGCTGTGCAGAACTCCATATCTGAACGTCAGCTCCCTGATGAAGGTAACTGCAGTACCGGCGTCAAGATTCTTGATCGGTTTAGCCTCGATCCACTTTGTGAACTTGTCGACTGCGACCAGTACGTGCGTGAAACCACTTCGACCTGTTCTCAAGGGACCGACCATATCTAACCCCCATACTGCGAATGGCCAAACGAGTGGAATGGTCTTAATAGCTGACGCGGGCTTATGTGACATATTGGAGTAGAATTGACATCCTTCGCACTTGTCCACTATTTCCTTTGCCATCTCATTCGCTCTTGGCCAGTAAAATCCAGCTCGGTATGCTTTGGCTACAATGGTCCAAGAGGACGCATGGTGACCACAGGTCCCCGAGTGGATATCATTGAGAATGATTCGACCTTCTTCTGGCGTTATGCATTTTTGACCAACCCCAGTCGGGCTTTCTCTATACAGCTGTCCTTTGATAACGGTAAAGGCTTTGGACCGACGGACGATCTGCCGAGCCTCTTCCTCCTCTTCTGGGAGCTCTTTTCTCAGGATATACGCCATATAGGGAATTGTCCAGTCGGGAATGACCACTAAAACCTCCATGACCAAGTCGACCACTGCTGGGACCTCAACCTCAGTCGGATCTATGGCACTCTTGGGCTGTGGAGCTTCCTCTGTGAAGGGATCTTCTTTAACTGACGGTGAGTGTATATGCTCCAAAAACACACCACTCGGAATGGCTTCTCTTTTGGAACCTATCTTTGCCAGATCATCTGCTGCTTGATTTTTCAGTCGGGGGATGTGATGGAGCTCCAACCCCTCGAACTTCTTTTCCAGCTTCCTCACTGCATTGCAGTATCCAGTCATGGCTGGGCTTCTCACATCCCACTCCTTCATCACCTGGTTGACCACTAAATCTGAATCGCCGTAAACCATCAGGCGACGGACGCCGAGTGAGATGGCCATGCGCAATCCATATAAAAGGGCCTCATACTCTGCCTCATTGTTGGAGGAATCAAAGTGAATCTGGAGCACATATCTAAGCTTATCTCCTCTAGGGGAAACCAGAACAACCCCAGCACCAGAACCATTCAGCATCTTAGAGCCATCGAAGAACATGGTCCAATGCTCCGAGTGAAATTCAGTCGGCTGCTGTTGTTCAATCCACTCGGCGAGGAAATCTGCTATTGCCTAGGACTTAATGGCTTTCTTTGCCTCGAACTTGATATCAAGGGGAAGAAGTTCAATCGCCCATTTTGCCACTCGACCAGTTGCATCTCTGTTGTGCAGAATCTCTGATAGTGGAGCGTCGCTGACGACTGTGATAGAATGATCAGAGAAATAATGAGCAACCTTCTTCGTGGTCATGTATATTCCATACACAAGCTTCTGATAATGAGGATATCTCTGCTTGGATGGAGTCAAAACTTCAGACAAATAATACACCGGGCGCTGAACTTTGAAGGCTTTTCCTTCTTCTTCCCGCTCGACCGTAAGTACTGTACTGACGACTTGTCCTGTGGCTGCAATATAAAGCAACAAAGGCTCTTTGCTGATTGGAGCAGCAAGCACCGGCTGGGTGGAGAGCAGAGCTTTTAGCTCGGCAAACGCTGCATCAGCTTCTGGAGTCCACTCGAACTTGTCTGCCTTCTTCATCAGTCGGTAAAGAGGCAATGCCTTTTCACCGAGTCGTGAGATGAATCGACTTAATGCGGCCAAGCATCCAGTAAGCTTCTGGACATCGTGCACTCGCACAGGGCGTTTCATTCGTAGAATAGTGCCGATCTTCTCTGGATTTGCGTTGATTCCTCGCTCGGAAATGAGAAAACCGAGTAACTTTCCACCAGGAACTCCGAATGTGCACTTCGATGGATTGAGCTTGATATCGTACCTTCTAAGGTTGGCAAATGTTTCGGCGAGGTCAGCAAGCAGGTCGGAACCTTTTCGCGACTTAACGACGATATCATCCATATACGCTTCCACATTCCGACTGATTTGAGTGAGAAGACACTTCTGAATCATACGCATAAATGTGGCTCCGGCATTCTTGAGGCCGAATGGCATGGTGATATAGCAGAAGCACCCGAATGGAGTGATGAAAGCTGTTTTTACTTCATCGGGTCCGTACAGACGGATCTGATGATACCCGGAATATGCGTCTAAAAAAGACAATCTCTCACATCCCGCGGTCGAGTCAACAATTTGATCTATGCGAGGGAGAGGGAAATGATCTTTCGGGCAGGCCCGATTGATGTGCTTGAAGTCAATGCACATGCGGAGTGACTTGTCCTTCTTGGGAACCATGACGACATTAGCGAGCCACTCGGAGTGGTATATCTCTCGGATAAATCCTGCCGCCAACAGTCGAGCCACTTCCTCACCGATAGCTTTTCTCTTCTGGACGGCGGACCGCCGAAGATGCTCTTTGACTAGCTTTGCTGATTTGTCGACTCTGAGGCGATGCTCAGCCAGTCCCCTGGGAACACCTGGCATGTCAGCTGGCTTCCATGCAAAAATGTCCCAGTTCTCACGGAGGAACTGGATGAGCGCTTCTTCCTATTTCGGGTCGAGTGTCGTGGAGATGTGGGTCGGGGCTGCATCGGGGTCGGTCGGGTGAATATGAACAGGCTTCGTCTCACCAGACGACTGAAATGCAGATTCTGTGGCTGGTTTCTTGGATCGCAACAAATCACTCGGATATGCGTTTTGCTTGTATTCTTCGAACTCGACCGCTGTCACCTGGGAATCGGCAATCTTTGAGCCCTTCTGAAAGCACTCTTCTGCCTTTTTCCGATCGCCGGTGACAGTGATCACCCCTTTGGGACCTGGCATTTTCAGTTTGAGGTACACGTAACATGGTCGAGCCATGAACCGTGCGTAGGCGGGCCTCCCCAAAATGGCGTGGTACGCGCTCTGAAAATCCACTACCTCAAAGGTCAACTTCTCCTTGCGAAAATGTTTTGAGTCGCCAAAAACCACGTCCAGGGCTATTTGGCCGAGTGAGTTGGCTTTCTTCCCTGGTATGACTCCGTGGAAACTCATGTTGCTGTCCCCGCACACCTCTAGGCGTTGAATGCCCATGGAGACTGCCATCCGGAGACCATGTAGAAGGGCCTCGTATTCGGCTGAGTTGTTGGAGTCCGTATACATTATCTGGAGTATGTATTGAACTGTATCTCCGGTTGGGACGTCAGAACAACGCCAGCCCCCAGACCAGCCAACATTTTGGAGCCGTCAAAGTGCATGATCTAGTTGGAATATGTGCCGTACTCTTTAGGGAGTTCGGCTTCTGTCCATTCGGCGACGAAGTCGGCCAAAACTTGCGACTTAATAGCTCATCGTGGCTTATAGGTTATGTCAAACGGGAGGAGCTCAATGGCCCATTTGGCAATCCGGCCCGTCGCGTCGTGGTTGTTTATAATGTCATTGAGGGGTACTTCGGAGGCTACTATTATTGAACACTCTTGAAAGTAGTGTCACAGCTTCCGGGATGCCATAAACACCGCATACGCTATCTTTTGATAATGCGGGTACCGTGACTTGCATGTAGTTAGGACAGTGGACACGTAGTAAACTGGTTTTTGAAGGGGGAACTTGTGTTCGTCCATTTCTTGTTCGACAACGAGCACCGCGCTTACAACTTGACGAGTTGCCGCAATATATAATAGCATTGGTTCGCCCATGTTGGGCGCGGCCAGGACCGGGTTTGTTGCCAATATGGCTTTTATTTCTTCGAGTCCGGCCGTGGCGGCATCCGTCCACTCGAAGTGTTCAGTGCATCGGAGGAGGCGATAAAGGGGTAATGCCTTTTCTCCCAAATGGGAGATAAAGCGGCTTAGACCCGCCACGCATCCCGTCAATTTTTGTATTTGTTTGAGGTCCTTTGGGATATCCAATTGTGACAAAGCTCGGATCTTGGCTGGGTTTGCTTCAATTCCTCTACCGGATACAATGAAGCCCAAGAGCTTTCTGGCTGGTACGCCGAAAACGCATTTTTCCGGGTTGAGCTTGATGTCATATTTTCGGAGATTATCGAATGTGAGCCTCAAGTCGTCTACTAGAGTTTCGACGTGCTTGGTTTTGACGACCACATCGTCTACGTATGCCTCCACTATTTTGCCGATCTGGTTTGCCAGACATGTCTGGATCATGCGCTGATATGTTGCGCCGGCGTTTTTGAGCCTGAAGGGCATTGTGTTGAAGCAGAATGGGCCGTATGGGGTGATGAATGCCATTGCGGCTTGGTCAGGCTCTGCCATCTTAATTTGGTGGTAGCCGGAGTATGCGTCGAGGAAGCACAATGAATCGTGTCTTGCGGTAGCGTTGATAATTTGATCGATGCGAGGGAGGGGGAAGGGATCCTTTGGGCAAGCCTTGTTGAGGTCCTTGAAATCGACGCATAGGCGCCAGGATTTGTCCTTCTTTGGTACCATCACCAGGTTTGCTAGCCAGTCCGGTTGTTTTATATCTCTGATGAATCCGGCCTCCAATAGTTTGGCTAGTTCCTCTCCCATGGCCTGTCTCTTGGGTTCAGAGAAACGCCAAAGAGCCTGTTTGACTGGCTTGAACCCTTTTAGGATGTTTAGGCTGTGCTCGGCCAACCGGCGTGGGATTCCTGGCATGTCTGAAGGGTGCCAGGCAAAAATTTCCCAATTTTCGCTTAGGAATTCTCGTAGAGCGGCGTCTACATCAGGGTTTAATTGTGCCCCGATGGAGGCCGTTTTTGTAGGGTCCGTTGGATGGACTTGGAATTTGACTATTTCGTCCGCCGGTTTAAAGGAGGTGGAATTGGATCTCTTATCGAGTATCACATCGTCCCTGTTCACCGTGGAGCGCAGTGCAGTGAGTTCCTCGGCCGCTAGGGCTTCGGATAGTGCCTCAAGGGCCAGTGCGGCTGTCTTGTTTTCGGCGCGGAGTGCTATGTCCGGGTCACTAGCAAGAGTGATGATTCCGTTGGGCCTGGGCATTTTGAGCTTCATGTACTCGTAATGGGGTATAGCTTGAAAAATTGTGAATGCCTCTCGCCCTAATAGAGTTTGATATCCGCTGCTGAATGGGGCCACTTGGAACGTGACCTCCTCGGACCTATAATTATCCGGCATGCCAAACACCACATCCAGTGTGATTTTTCCTGTACAGCATGCTTCCCGACTAGGGATTATTCCTCTAAAGGTTGTGCTGCTTCGCTCAATGCGGCTCCAGTCTATTTCCATTTTTCGGAGGGTTTCCTCGTAAATCAGGTTCAATCCGCTGCCACCGTCCATGATTATCTTGGTAAGGCGAAAGCCGTCCACTATTTGACTGAGGACCAATGCAGTTGGTGAAGGAAATATGCCCTAGAGGCAATAATAAAGTTATTATTTATTTCCTCATATCATGATAAATGTTTATTATTCATGCTAGAATTGTATTAGCCGAAAACATGATACATGTGTGAATACATAGACAAACATATAGTCACTAGTATCCCTCTACTTGACTAGCTCATTAATCAAAGATGGTTATGTTTCCTGACTATAGACATGTGTTGTCATTTGATTAATGGGATCACATCATTAGGAGAATGATGTGATTGACATGACCCATTTCGTTAGCCTAGCACTTGATCGTATAATATACTGCTATTGCTTTCTTCATGACTTATACAAAGTTCCTGCAACTATGAGATTGTGCAACTCCCGTTTACCGGAAGAACACTTTGTGTGCTACCAAACGTCACAACGTAACTGGGTGATTATAAAGGTGCTCTACAGGTGTTTCCGAAGGTACATGTTGGGTTGGCATAATTCGAGATTAGTATTTGTCACTCCGATTGTCGGAGAGGTATCTCTGGGCCCTCTCGGTAATACTCATCACCTAAGCCTTGCAAGCATATAACTAATGAGTTAGTTATGAGATGATATATTATGGAACGAGTAAAGAGACTTGCCGGTAACGAGGTTGAACTAGGTATTGTATACCGACGATCAAATCTCGGGTAAGTAACATACCGATGACAAAAGGAACAACGTATGTTGTTATGCGGTTTGACCGATAAAGATCTTCGTAGAATATGTAGGAACCAATATGGGCATCTAGGTCCCGCTATTGGTTATTGACCGAGAATGGTTTTAGGTCATGTCTACATAGTTCTCGAACCCGTAGGGTCCGCACGCTTAACGTTTCGATGACAGTTTTATTATGAGTTTATAAGTTTTGATGTACCAAAGTTTGTTCGGAGTCCCAGATGTGATCACGGACATGACGAGGAGTCTCGAAATGGTCGAGACATAAAGATTGATATATTGGACGACTATATTCGGACACCGGAAAAGTTCCGGGTGATTTCGGAGAAAACCAGAGTGCCGGGGGGGTTACCGGAACCCCCCGGGAGAGTTAATGGGCCACATGGGCCTAGGTGGGAAGAGAGAGGGGCGGCCAGGGTGGGCCGCGCGCCCCCTCTCCCTCTGGTCCGAATTGGACTAGGAGGGGGGGGGGGCGGCGCCCCCCTTTCCTTCCCCCCTCTCCCCCTTCCTTCCCCCTCCTAGTAGGAGTAGGAAAGGAGGAATCGTACTCCTACTAGGAGGAGGATTCCTCCTCCCTTGGCGCGCCCAAAGGGGCCGGCCGGCCTCCCCCCTCCCTCCTTTATATACAGGGGCGGGGGGCACCCCATAGACACACAAGTTGATCTACGGATCGTTCCTTAGCCATGTGCGGTGCCCCCTTCCACCATATTCCACCTCGGTCATATCGTCGCGGAGTTTAGGCGAAGCCCTGCGCCGGTAGAACATCATCATTGTCACCACGCCGTCGTGCTGACGGAACTCATCTCCGGAGCTCGGCTGGATCGGAGACCGGAGATCGTCATCGAGCTAAACGTGTGCTGAACTCGGAGGCTCCGTACGTTCGGTGCTTGGATCGGTCAGATTGTGAAGACGTACGACTACATCAACCACGTTGTGATAACGCTTCCGCTTACGGTCTACAAGGGTACGTGGACACACACTCTCCCCTCTCGTTGCTATGCCATCACCATGATCTTGCGTGTGCGTAGGAATTTTTTTGAAATTACTACGTTCCCCAACAGTGGCATCCGAGCCTAGGTTTTATGCGTTGATGTTATATGCACGAGTAGAACACAAGTGAGTTGTGGGCGATACAAGTCATACTGCTTACCAACATGTCATACTTTGGTTCGGCGGTATTGTGAGATGAAGCGGCCCGGACCGACATTACGCGTACGCTTACGCGAGACTGGTTTCACCGTTACGAGCACTCATGCTTAAAGGTGGCTGGTGGGTGTCTGTCTCTCTCACTTTAGCTGAATCGAGTGTGGCTACGCCCGGTCGTTGCGAAGGTTAATACATCACCAACTTGACGAACTATCGTTGTGGTTTTTGATGCGTAGGTAAGAACGGTTCTTGCTAAGCCCGTAGCAGCCACGTAAAATTTGCAACAACAAAGTAGAGGACGTCTAACTTGTTTTTGCAGGGCATGTTGTGATGTGATATGGTCAAGATGTGATACTATATTTTATTGTATGAAATGATCATGTTTTGTAACCGAAGTTATCGGCAACTGGCAGGAGCCATATGGTTGTCGCTTTATTGTATGAAATGCAAACGCCCTGTAATTGCTTTACTTTATCACTAAGCGGTAGCGATAGTCGTAGAAGCAATAGATGGCGTAACGACAACGATGCTACGATGGAGATCAAGGTGTCGCGCCGGTGACGATGGTGATCATGACGGTGCTTCGGAGATGGAGATCACAAGCACAAGATGATGATGGCCATATCATATCACTTATATTGATTGCATGTGATGTTTATCCTTTATGAATCTTATCTTGCTTTGATTGACGGTAGCATTTTAAGATGATCTCTCACTAAAATTATCAAGTAGTGTTCTCCATGAGTATGCACTGTTGCCAAAGTTCGTCGTGCCGAGACACCACGTGATGATCGGGTGTGATAAGCTCTACGTCCATCTACAACGGGTGCAAGCCAGTTTTGCACACGCAGAATACTCAGGTTAAACTTGACGAGCCTAGCATATGCAGATATGGCCTCGGAACACGGAGACCGAAAGGTCGAGCGTGAATCATATAGTAGATATGATCAACATAATGATGTTCACCATTGAAAACTACTCCATCTCACGTGATGATCGGTTATGGTTTAGTTGATTTGGAGCACGTGATCACTTAGATGACTAGAGAGATGTCTGTCTAAGTGGGAGTTCTTAAGTAATATGATTAATTGAACTTAAATTTATCATGAACTTAGTACCTGATAGTATCTTGCTTGTCTATGTTTGTTTGTAGATAGATGGCTCGTGCTGTTGTTCCGTTGAATTTTAATGCGTTCCTTGAGAAAGCAAAGTTGAAAGATGATGGTAGCAATTACACGGACTGGGTCCGTAACCTGAGGATTATCCTCATTGCTGCACAGAAGAGTAACGTCCTGGAAGCACCACTGGGTGTCAGGCCTGCTGCTGATGCAACTGACGACGTTAAGAATGTCTGACAGAGCAAAGCTGATGACTACTCTATAGTTCAGTGTGCCATGCTTTACGGCTTAGAACTGGGTCTTCAACGACGTTTTGAACGTCATGGAGCATATGAGATGTTCCAGGAGTTGAAGTTAATATTTCAAGCAAATGCCCAGATTGAGAGATATGAAGTCTCCAATAAGTTCTATAGCTACAAGATGGAGGAGAATAGTTCTGTCAGTGAACACATACTCAGAATGTCTGGGTATAATAATCACTTGATTCAACTGGGAGTTAATCTTCCTGATGATAGTGTCATTGACAGAATTCTCCAATCACTGCCACCAAGCTACAAGAGCTTCGTGATGAACTATAATATGCAAGGGATGAACAAAACTATTCCCGAGCTCTTCACGATGCTGAAAGCCGCGGAGGTAGAAATCAAGAAGGAGCATCAAGTGTTGATGGTCAACAAGACCACTAGTTTCAAGAAAAAGGGCAAAGGGAAGAAGAAGGGGAACTTCAAGAAGAACGGCAAGCAAGTTGCTGCTCAAGAGAAGAAACCCAAGTCTGGACCTAAGCCTGAAACTGAGTGCTTCTACTGCAAGCAGACTGGTCACTGGAAGCGGAACTGCCCCAAGTATTTGGCGGATAAGAAGGATGGCAAAGTGAACAAAGGTATATGTGATATACATGTTATTGATGTGTACCTAACTAGAGCTCGTAGTAGCACCTGGGTATTTGATACTGGTTCTGTTGCTAATATTTGCAACTCGAAACAGGGACTACGGAATAAGCGAGCACTGGCCAAGGACGAGGTGACGATGCGCGTGGGAAATGGTTCCAAAGTCGATGTGATCGCGGTCGGCACGCTACCTCTACATCTACCTTCGGGATTAGTTTTAGACCTGAATAATTGTTATTTGGTGCCTGCGTTGAGCATGAACATTATATCTGGATCTTGTTTGATGCGAGACGGTTATTCATTTAAATCAGAGAATAATGGTTGTTCTATTTATATGAGTAATATCTTTTATGGTCATGCACCCTTGAAGAGTGGTCTATTTTTATTGAATCTCGATAGTAGTGATACACATATTCATAATGTTGAAACCAAAAGATGCAGAGTTGATAATGATAGTGCAACTTATTTGTGGCACTGCCGTTTAGGTCATATGGGTGTAAAACGCATGAAGAAACTCCATACTGATGGACTTCTGGAATCACTTGATTATGAATCACTTGGTACTTGCGAACCGTGCCTCATGGGCAAGATGACTAAAACACCGTTCTCCGGAACTATGGAGAGAGCAACAGATTTGTTGGAAATCATACATACAGATGTATGTGGTCCGATGAATGTTGAGGCTCGTGGCGGATATCATTATTTTCTCACCTTCACAGATGATTTGAGCAGATATGGGTATATCTACTTAATGAAGCACAAGTCTGAAACATTTGAAAAGTTCAAAGAATTTCAGAGTGAAGTAGAAAATCATCGTAACAAGAAAATAAAGTTTCTACGATCTGATCGTGGAGGAGAATATTTGAGTTACGAGTTTGGCTTACATTTGAAACAATGCGGAATAGTTTCGCAACTCACGCCACCTGGAACACCACAACGAAATGGTGTGTCCGAACGTCGTAATCGTACTTTACTTGATATGGTGCGATCTATGATGTCTCTTACCGATTTACTGCTATCGTTTTGGGGTTATGCTTTAGAGACGACCGCATTCACGTTAAATAGGGCACCATCAAAATCCGTTGAGACGACGCCTTATGAACTGTGGTTTGGCAAGAAACCAAAGTTGTCGTTTCTTAAAGTTTGGGGCTGCGATGCTTATGTGAAGAAACTTCAACCAGATAAGCTCGAACCCAAATCGGAGAAATGTGTCTTCATAGGATATCCAAAAGAGACTGTTGGATACACCTTCTATCACAGATCCGAAGGCAAGACATTCGTTGCTAAGAATGGATCCTTTCTAGAGAAGGAGTTTCTCTCGAAAGAAGTGAGTGGGAGGAGAGTAGAACTTGATGAGATAACTGTATCTACTCCCTTATTGGAAAGTAGTTCATCACGAGAACCGGTTCCTGTGACGACTACACCAATTAGTGAGGAAGCTAATGATATTGATCATGAAACTTCAGATCAAGTTTCTGCTGAACCTCATAGGTCTACCAGAGTAAGATCCGCACCAGAGTGGTACGGTAATCCTATTCTGGAAGTCATGTTACTTGACCATGATGAACCTACGAACTATGAGGAAGCGATGATGAGCCCAGATTCCAAAAAATTGCTAGAGGCCATGAAATCTGAGATGGGATCCATGTATGAAAACAAAGTATGGACTTTGGTTGACTTGCCCGATGATCGGCAAGCCATTGAGAGTAAATGGATCTTTAAGAAGAAGGCTGTCGATGATGGTAATGTAACTGTCTATAAAGCTCGACTTGTTGCGAAAGGTTTTCGACAAGTTCAAGGGGTTGACTACGACGAGACTTTCTCACCCGTAGCGATGCTTAAGTCTGTCCGAATCATGTTAGCTATTGCTGCATTTCATGATTATGAAATTTGGCAAATGGATGTCAAGACTGCATTCTTGAATCGATTTCTAGAAGAAGAGTTGTATATGATGCAGCCTGAAGGTTTTGTTGATCCAAAAGGTGCTAACAAAGTATGCAAGCTCCAGCGTTCCATTTATGGACTGGTGCAAGCATCTCGGAGTTGGAATAAACGCTTTGATAGTGTGATCAAAGCATATGGTTTTATACAGACTTTTGGAGAAGCCTGTATTTACAAGAAAGTGAGTGGGAGCTCTGTAGCATTTCTAGTTTTATATGTAGATGACATATTATTAATTGGAAATGATATAGAATTTCTGGATAGCATAATGGGATACTTGAATAAAAGTTTTTCAATGAAAGACCTCGGTGAAGCTGCTTACATATTGGGCATCAAGATCTATAGAGATAGATCAAGACGCTTAATAGGAATTTCACAAAGCACATACCTTGACAAAATTTTGAAAAAGTTTTAAATGGATCAGGCAAAGAAAGGATTCTTGCCTGTGCTACAAGGTGTAAAGTTGAGTCAAACTCAATGCCCGACCACAGCAGAAGATAGAGAGAAAATGAAAAATGTTCCCTATGCTTCAGCCATAGGCTCTATCATGTATGCAATGTTGTGTACCAGACCTGACGTATGCTTAGCAATAAGCTTGGCAGGAAGGTACCAAAGTAATCCAGGAGAGGATCACTGGACAGCGGTCTAGAACATCCTGAAATACCTAAAAAGGACTAAGGATATGTTTCTCGTATATGGAGGTGACAAAGAGCTAGTCGTAAATGGTTACGTCGATGCAAGCTTTGACACTGATCCGGACGATTCTAAATCGCAAACCGGATACGTGTTTTTATTAAACTGTGGAGCTGTAAGTTGGTGCAGTTCTAAACAAAGCGTCGTGGCGGGATCTACATGTGAAGCGGAGTACATAGCTGCTTCTGAAGCAGCGAATGAAGGAGTCTGGATGAAGGAGTTCATTTCCGATCTAGGTGTCATACCTAGTGCATCGGGACCAATGAAGATCTTCTGTGACAATACTGGTGCAATTGCCTTGGCAAAGGAATCCAGATTTCACAAGAGGACCAAGCACATCAAGAGACGCTTCAATTCCATTCGGCACCAAGTCCAAGTGGGAGACATAGAGATTTGCAAGATACATACGGATCTGAATGTTGCAGACCCATTGACTAAGCCTCTCTCACAAGAAAAACATGATCAGCACCAAGACTCCATGGGTGTCAGAATCATTACTATGTAATCTAGATTATTGACTCTAGTGCAAGTGGGAGACTGAAGGAAATATGCCCTAGAGGCAATAATAAAGTTATTATTTATTTCCTCATATCATGATAAATGTTTATTATTCATGCTAGAATTGTATTAACCGGAAACATGATACATGTGTGAATACATAGACAAACATATAGTCACTAGTATGCCTCTACTTGACTAGCACATTAATCAAAGATGGTTATGTTTCCTGACCATAGACATGTGTTGTCATTTGATTAATGGGATCACATCATTAGGAGAATGATGTGATTGACATGACCCATTTCGTTAGCCTAGCACTTGATCGTATAGTATACTGCTATTGCTTTCTTCATGACTTATACAAAGTTCCTGCACCTATGAGATTGTGCAACTCCCGTTTACCGGAAGAACACTTTGTGTGCTACCAAACGTCACAACGTAACTGGGTGATTATAAAGGTGCTCTACAGGTGTTTCCGAAGGTACATGTTGGGTTGGCATAATTCGAGATTAGGATTTGTCACTCTGATTGTCGGAGAGGTATCTCTGGGCCCTCTCGGTAATACTCATCACCTAAGCCTTGCAAGCATATAACTAATGAGTTAGTTATGAGATGATATATTACGGAATGAGTAAAGAGACTTGCCGGTAACGAGATTGAACTAGGTATTGGATACCGACGATCAAATCTCGGGTAAGTAACATACCGATGACAAAAGGAACAACGTATGTTGTTATGCGGTTTGACCGATAAAGATCTTCGTAGAATATGGAGGAACCAATATGGGCATCTAGGTCCCGCTATTGGTTATTGACCGAGAATGGTTTTAGGTCATGTATACATAGTTCTCGAACCCGTAGGGTCCGCACGCTTAACGTTTCGATGACAGTTTTATTATGAGTTTATAAGTTTTGATGTACCGAAGTTTGTTCGGAGTCCCAGATGTGATCACGGACATGACGAGGAGTCTCGAAATGGTCGAGACATAAAGATTGATATATTGGACGACTATATTCGGACACCGGAAAAGTTCCGGGTGATTTCGGAGAAAACCGGAGTGCCGGGGGGGTTACCGGAACCCCCCGGGAGAGTTAATGGGCCACATGGGCCTAGGTGGGAAGAGAGAGGGGCGGCCAGGGTGGGCCGCGTGCCCCCTCTCCCTCTGGTCCGAATTGGACTAGGAGGGGGGGGGGGGGGGCGGCGCCCCCCTTTCCTTCCCCCCTCTCCCCCTTCCTTCCCCCTCCTAGTAGGAGTAGGAAAGGAGGAATCCTACTCCTACTAGGAGGAGGATTCCTCCTCCCTTGGCGCGCCCAAAGGGGCCGGCCGGCCTCCCCCTCCCTCCTTTATATACGGGGGCGGGGGGCACCCCATGGACACACAAGTTGATCTACGGATCGTTCCTTAGCCGTGTGCGGTGCCCCCTTCCACCATATTCCACCTCGGTCATATCGTCGCGGAGTTTAGGCGAAGCCCTGCGCCGGTAGAACATCATCATTGTCACCACGCCGTCGTGCTGACGGAACTCATCTCCGGAGCTCGGCTGGATCGGAGACCGGAGATCGTCATCGAGCTGAACGTGTGCTGAACTCGGAGGCTCCGTACGTTCGGTGCTTGGATCGGTCGGATCGTGAAGACGTACGACTACATCAACCGCATTGTGATAACGCTTCCGCCTACGGTCTACGAGGGTACATGGACATACACTCTCCCCTCTCGTTGCTATGCCATCACCATGATCTTGCATGTGCGTAGGAATTTTTTTGAAATTACTACGTTCCCCAACAGTTGGTGCTCGGGTGTTCGGAATTTAGGTTCGTCACTGGCATTAAAGGTAATATCCGTGTCACTTGATGGGTTTATTGTTGCTACTTGGTAGACTTCGGCAAGACTGCGGAGTGTTCGTTTCCGCATATTATTTGATGCGAAAGTCTCGAAGACTGTTAATACCGTACTGGTATCCCTGGGCTGGTGCTCTGGAGTTAGAAGCTCTCTTCGCCACTTTTGGCCACCTGCCGTAGTATCCAACATGCTCTAAGGCTATGAGTTGGAGTGGCGCCCTCTGTACTATGAATTTTGCAGGGTCCATTGAGCCATCCCTCCAGTACGGTTCCATGCCCTATAGAGGGTTTTTGCTTTTTGGTATTTAACCCAGGTGCCTGGCGATGATGCACCCTTTTATTTCGGACTGGGGTTGTATTCAGGGCCGGATTGTCCCAAAAATTGATTTCGGTTTTCCAGGCGCTTTCCATCACACAGTACTTCCGTACTATGGACGCCAAGTCAGCGAAGCGTGTAATTTCACGACGACTTACGGCATTGAGGATTCCCTTGTCCGTGCAATTATTGCAGAAGAATGAAATTGCGTCCTCCTCCCGGCAATCCTTTATCCTGTTCATGACCAGGAGGAATCTGGCCCAGTAATGATGTACTGTTTCTGCGGGCTCTTGCTGGATTTGGGATAGATCGCTTATGTTTGGGTGGGCGAGTGGAATTAAATTCGGAGTACCGTCCAGTTTAAGACTCAGAGGCCAAGAAGTTTCCGAACTTGGAATCTTGGGTCCTTGGATGTTGTCCAATGAATCTAGCCCGCTGCCTGACTTTAGGTTCAGGGCTTGAGTGACGTCCTCCCCTCCGCGGGAATCCGGCATGGAGGGATCAGGAATCCGGACATAGCTAGTCCTTAAGATAGAAGAAGGGTCGCCGTATTGTTCCTCTACCACAGCAGCGTGGTGGGTAACCTGGGGAGAGTTAATCTCTCTCAGATCGGGTTTAGGCCCAATCTGATCGTAGTCTGTAGCGACTCCTAGGGCGGCGATGTGATCCAAGAGCTCGTTTAAGGAAGAGAGCTCCATCGGATCTAACTGCTCGGCGAGTTCCAAGTTAACGTGAAGATTGCTTTCGATGACCCGAGAAGTCATCGTCGGAGCGGAGGCCGAACAGGCGGTCATAAGAAAACCGCCTAGCCGGAGAGTTTGGCCGATGGCCAAAGCTCCTTTAGCGACAATGCCGTCTTTAAAGACGGGATGAGGCATCCTTCCTGATGGCGACGACACAAAGGAACTCTCAATGAAAGCACCAATGTCAGTGTCAAAACCGACGGATCTCGGGCAGGGGGTCCCGAACTGTGCGTCTAGGCGGATGGTAACAGGAGACAAGGGACACGATGTTTTTACCCAGGTTCGGGCCCTCTCGATGGAGGTAAAACCCTACTCCTGCTTGATTAATATTGATGATATGGATAGTACAAGAGTAGATCTACCACGAGATCAGAGAGGCTAAACCCTAGAAGCTAGCCTATGGTATGATTGTTCTTCGTCCTACGGACTAAAACCCTCCGGTTTATATAGGCACCAAAGAGGGTTAGGGTTACACAGAGTCGGTTACAATGGTAGGAGATCTACATATCCGTATCGCGAAGCTTGCCTTCCACGGCAAGGAATGTCCCATCCGGACACGGGACGAAGTCTTCAATCTTGTATCTTCATAGTCCAGGAGTCCGGCCAAAGGTGATAGTTTGGCTATCCGGACACCCCCTAATCCGGGACTTCCTCACAGACTCTTCGGCGCTTTTCAGAGCCTAAGCGACAAGCCATGGGAGAAGAGCTAGCCAAGTTACTCGAGGCTGGATTCACCAGAGAAATAAAACATCCGGACTGGCTAGCAAACCTGGTGATGGTACCAAAGAAGGACAAATCCTGGCGCCTATGTGTCGATTTCAAGGACCTCAATAAGGCTTGCCCTAAGGATCCCTTCCCACTCCCCCGCATTGATCAAATCATCGACGCTACTGCAGGACACGATTCATTGTGCTTCCTCGACGCGTACTCCGGATACCATCAAATCAAGATGGCGGAGTCTGATCAAGCCGCAACAACATTCATCACTCCATACGGCCCCTTCTATTTTAACACCATGCCTTTCGGGCTCAAAAACGCCGGTGCAACCTATCAACGCATGATTCTGACATGCTTGGAAACACAAATCAGCAAAACAGTGGAGGCATACGTAGACGATGTAGTCATCAAAACAAGACACGTCGAATCTTTAATAAACGACTTGAGGCTTATGTTCGACAATCTACGAACATATGACATCAAGCTCAATCCGGAAAAAATGCATTTTCGGCGTACCTGCCGGAAAGCTCCTGGGCTTCATCGTTTCTAATAGAGGAATTGAAGCAAATCCGGCTAAAATACGAGCTCTGTCATAGTTGGCTACCCCAACAGACCTCAAGAAAATCCAGAAATTAACTGGATGCGTGGCTGCTCTAAGCCGCTTTTCTCCCAATTAGGAGAAAATGCACTACCTCTATATCGTCTTCTTTGATGCACCGAACACTTCGAGTGGACGGATGCGGCTACAACCGGACTGGAAGAAATAAAGGCCCTCCTGGCCAGCAATCCAATCCTAGCCGCGCCAAATATCGGCGAACCTATGCTTTTATACATAGCTGCAACACATCAGGTTGTAAGCGCAGTGCTCGTCGTCGAACGAGAGACAGACGGACATAAGTTCCCGCTTCAAAAGCCGGTATACTACGTATCCACTGTCCTCACTCCATGCAAGTCACGGTACCCACATTATCAAAAGATAGCATATGCGGTCTTCATGGCATCCCGGAAAATACGACACTACTTTCAAGAGTGTTCAATCACGGTGGCCTCTGAAGTACCACTCAATGATATAATAAATAACCGCGATGCCACAGGCCGAATTGCTAAATGGGCTATCGAGCTCCTCCCATTCGACATAACATACAAACCATGGCGAGCCATTAAGTCACAAGTACTGGCTGACTTCGTCGCCGAATGGACAGAAGCCGAACTCCCTAAAGAGTACGACGCGTACTCCAATTGGATCATGCACTTTGACGGCTCTAAGATGCTGGCTGGTTGGGGGCAGGTGTCGTCCTGACATCCCCCACCGGAGATACAGTCCAATACATACTCCAAATACTATACACTGATTCCAACAATGCAGCCGAATACGAGGCTCTGTTGCATGGTCTTCGGATGGCAGTCTCCATGGGCATTCAATGCCTAGAAGTGCGTGGGGATTCGAACCTCGCAATATCTCAAATAAATGGAGACTTCGATGCCAAGGACCCAAAAATGGCGGCTTATCGCAATGTCGTCCTCAAAATGTCAGCTCGGTTCGAGGGGCTCGAATTCCACCATGTGGTCCAAGAAAACAATCAAGCGGCGGATGTCCTTGCCCGCATCGGCGCTAAGCGCGACCCTGTCCCACCTAATATCTTCTTGGAAAGGCTGTTCAAGCCATCCATGGTGTGGGAAGGAGAGACCGGCAATACCAGTCTGGATCCGAACACAACCCCAGATCCCGAACACTCTGACGTAATCGGAGACTCTGCCACTGAAATAACACCTTCGGCCCACGCGATTATGGCTGTCATCGCCCCGTGGATGGAACCCTTCTTAGCCTACCTAAATAGGCAAGAACTCCCTGAGGACCAAAATGAGGCACGTTGCATTGTGCAGCGTTCTAAAGCCTGCAAGGTCCACGAGGGAGAACTTTATAAGAAAAGCGCGACTGGAGTGCTCCAAAGGTGCATCTTTGAAGAGGAAGGACGACAGCTTTTGGCAGAAATCCATGCTGGACTCGGCGACCACCACGCCGCAGCTCGGGCCCTTGTGAGCAAGGCCTTCCGTACAAGTTTCTACTGGCCAATAGCCTGACCAGACGCACAGGACCTCGTCCAACATTGCGTCGGTTGCCAACTTTTTGCAAATCAAAGCCATATGCCACCTACCGCTCTCCAAACAATCTCCATAACTTGGCCCTTTGCGGTCTTGGGGCTCGATATGGTTGGACCCCTTAAAGGAGGAAGCCAGAAGAAAAAAAATACTTGTTGGTCATGGCAGATAAATTCACCAAATGGATAGAAGCCAAACCAGTTAAAATGGCCGAATCCGGACCAGTGATAGACTTTATATCCGGGGTCATCCACCGTTACAGTGTCCCCCACAGCATGATCACTGATAACGGCTCCAACTTCACAGCCGACGAGGTGAAAACTTGGTGCGGCAAAATGGGCATTAAGCTCGATTATGCCTCTTTATATCACCCACAAATAAACGGTCAAGTCGAACGAGCAAATGGTCTTATTATGAGCGGCATCAAACCCAGACTAGTGCAATCCTTGAAGGAATCAGACACACACTGGGTCGAGGAGCTCGACTCCGTACTATGGGGGCTGCGGACGATGCCAAATCGCACCACCGGATACACACCATTTTTTATGGTGTACGACGTAGAGGCAGTACTACCCTGCGATATCATTCATGACTCACCTCGAGTGCGCATGTACGAAGAGAGAGAAGCCGAGCTAGATCGGCAGGACAATTTAGATGCGCTGGAGGAGGAGCGTGACGTTGCAAAAGCCCGTTCCGCATTCTATCAGCAGCAGGCTCAAAGGTACCAAAGCAGAGAAGTACGGGCCAAAACTTATAATGTTGGCGAACTCGTTCTACGCCTACCGGAGAAGAAGAAGGACAAGCTCAAGCCCAAGTGGGAGGGTCCCTTCATCATTGATAAAGTTCTCACCAGTGGAGCGTACCGTCTGCGGGATGCATCACATAATCGACTCGAGCCGAACCCATGGAACGCGGCTAGACTTCGAAGATTCTATGCCTAGTGCCGAACTCTGTGTTCATCTCCTTACCTCCGCCTTTTTAAAGTTATATTCTCTCTCTCTCTCTCTCTCTCTCTCTCTCTCTCTCTCTCTCTCTCTCTTTCTTTTTATACATAGCCTTAAAAGCTTTCAGTGCGCTCCGATCGCACACTCCCGCCGCGCTATGCGCGCTCAATATACCCGGGGGCTTCTTATACAGAAGCTTAATATAATTATCTTCTGGGCTTTGTGCCCACCACATATGCGTCATTTATCCTTATGTACCTTTTTTCACCATTATATGCATCGATATGACTTAAGTTTTGGCCAAGCTGGGTTGCCTAGCTCTTGTGTTTATGCCCTACGTTCCCGTTAATTCGGCTAGGGCATAAGGGGAGCACCTCTGCGATTGTTACTACCGGGTCAGCCGGATGTGTACCTCAGACTGGGTGAAGCCGAAAGCTAGCATTCTTAAGGGAATATTCGGTTGGTGAACAAAAGATGTTTCTTACATATTGCAATACATGCCCCCAGATGCTTATATCCTGCGTCATTATTTGCAGTTTGGAGATGCACATTAATGCATGCGCGCCCAGGGAAAGGAACCCTTAACGGAACTATTCTCCCTAGAAGATGTTTCTTACTACCCATGTAATATAACATAGCTAGTTGGGTACTTGTCTGTTTAAGCACTTATGACCCCTATGCCTGGTTTCCACGCGTGCCCCGGTTTTTACATAACTGAACCGGCATTCGGATACACTCCGGACTGTCGGGTCCAGAGCTTGAAGCGAAAAGGTCCGTCAAGACAAATGATTTACAATCTGTCTAGGGACAAAATATGTCCTTTGAAGTACAAAGTCACTTAGACTGACTAAATTCTTCCTCTATACCATCCAACAGGCTGTCTGGCCTACAATTCTGTTGGGAATACTTCGCGGCTAATGCTACCTGGTCATATATCAGACTAACGGGGATCTCTTTCCCATCTGACCCTACAGGTCCGACCTCGGCCATGTGGTTCGGGTAAACTTTGGTGTATCGTGTCTTCACTAGTCCAGGCCTCCCTTGCACCTTGTTGGCAGGCCAATATCTTCCATAATCGGAAGCGCCATTGTGCTCCCTTGAGCATCTCCACAAGCTCTCCCATGCCTCCGAGCAGGGATGCGGACGGCCACAAGGCCTGGACAATACCCTGCATCACCTGCCGAATTTGTCCGTGCAGTTGCGAGAGCTCTTGCAGAAGATCGCCTGCAGATCCGGGCATCTCCTCTCCGGGACGACCCGTCAGCATACCTACAGACATAATTCTGTTAGCCCGCTTCTTCACCGAACTCTATAAAGGTCCGTTCGAGCACTTACTAAAAATGCCACGTCGAAGCCTCTTATTCTCCTTCACGGAGTCAGCAAGCTGGGCCCGCACATCTTTTAATTCAACATCCAGCCGGGTCTTCGCGTCCTGGAGATCATTTTTCTCCAGTATAACTTTTGTAAGCACGCGCTCGCCAGCTTTTAGCTGTCGTTGAGCATGTTGCTCATCCTCCGATACGATCTCCGGATTACCTCCGCGATTGTCTGCCGAATCTACTGTTAGATTTGCATGCATGCCGAATACTAACTGGTATATGTCAATACACTCTTTTCGATAAAGACAAGTATTACCAGACGGGGCCTTGTTGGACTCCTCCATTCCAGCAACTGCGGCCCGCAGCTGGGCTTTGCACTCCTCCAGCTCTTTAGACAACTGGGTATTCTTCTATGTAAGAACCTATGCATACAATGATCCTTAAATCAGTTGTGCCAAATGTTTCAAGTCTCAGGGGCTACTGATATACATACTTATCAAATTTTCTTACCCGTATATCCTTTACATACTGGTCCGTGGCTCTGGCGAGGCCATCTTGAGCAGCTCGGATGTACACGTCCCCTGAGTTGAAGGCATTGAACGCCTCTTCAGAGAAATTAGGGTCGTGTAGTGTGGCCTGTCGGCGCCTATGACTCATGGCGCTCTCCGCTTTGGAGTTTGTAGCGGAGAATCTATCCACATCCTCTGTAGGAGGATCGTCCGGTGTTGTCCCCGCGTTGACCTCCGCCCTTGAGTCCGGCCTTGGAGTTCGGCTGGTGCAGGCGTGGCCGGCAGGCTCTCCGGATATAGTCCGGCGAGCATTTTTTCTGCCAGGAAACCATGGACATTGTTATATTTTAAAGACGATAATTACGTAGCAGGTTCTTAATCATACCTATGAAACGGCGTCTCGGTCCTGACTGCCTTCCTCTTAAGCCTACCCGGCTTCGGTGCCCCTTGTTGACGAGTCACCGCGGGGTTGGCGCGGCGTCCCGATGGCCTTCCCTGTAAAATGCAATACATGTGCGGTGGGTAAGGCGCAAAGAGGGGATCCTTTTTGGAAGTAGGGACTCCGATTTACTTATGTGTGATACAGGGAGTAGGCCAAGATAATCGGCTGTGATGGCCACCAAAGCACCATCACAGCTTAACTGATAAAATGTGCTGTCGACGAGCTCCACAAACGTGTCCGGATCTTCTTCAAGCCCGGGGTCGAGGGCCGATCGGGGTCCTCTGGCTGTGGAGATGGGCTGTGAACCTCCCTCATAGCTTTTCGCAGC
Organism: Triticum timopheevii; assembly: GCA_963921465.1. Classification (NCBI taxonomy): domain Eukaryota; kingdom Viridiplantae; phylum Streptophyta; class Magnoliopsida; order Poales; family Poaceae; genus Triticum; species Triticum timopheevii. Next base: position 437,296,871 of record OY997264.1, on the reverse strand, counting down.
TCCTGCCATGAATTGGCAAAGTAAATATTTGTACTAAAGAAAGCGGGAAAGACTGGAATAAAAGATAGCAACTCACCCAGCTTGGGGGTTGTACATGGAGAATCCATCCCGTGGCTTGATACGGATGAACTCCTCTTCTTCTCCTTTGTACAAATCGGATAGTATTTTCGCCAGAGTGGTGGCGGAGTCTGGACCTTTACGGCCACAGTGGGCGGTGTCGTCTTCTCCATTGAAGTGCCACATGGGTTTCCACCGATATTGAAGTGGCTGCACTCCCCCTATTATACATATTGACATGACTTCAATTATTGTCAGCCCTGATTTGGACATCGTCTTTATCCTGTCCGTCAGGAAAAGGACCTCTCTGTTGTCTTCCTCCTGGGGTCTCCGAGGGCGCCAAGCTTTGGCGTTTCTTCAACGGGGCATTTACAAACTCAGGAAGGCCCATCCGAATAGGGTCCGGAAGGGGACGTCATCCATATAGAACCACTCCGAGGGCCAGTCCTCGGACGTCTTCTTCGGGGTACTAGACATGTATCCGGTCTCGGCGATGCGCCATATTTCGGCTCCGCCCACTTGATATATCGACCCCTCCTGAGTGCGGGGTACGAGGCAAAATAGCCTCTTCCATAGCTCGAAATGTGCTTCGCAGCCCAGAAATCTCATAGAAAGCAACGTAGCCTGCGATGTGTAAAATGGAGGTGGGAGTGAAGTTATGCAGCTGGAGGGCATAGAACTCCAGGAGCCCGAGAAGGAACGGATGTATTGGAAATCCAAGTCCCCTCAGCAAGTAAGGGACAAGGCATACCCGCTCCCCCTTGGATGGGTTGGGCAAATTCTCCGCTTGCGTCCCGCCATTAGAAGTGGCTAGTCTGGCTCGGATGGGGACCATGTACGCAGGCGGGAGAAATCCCTTGGTCTGCAACTCTACCAATCGACTATGGGGACAGAACACTTCTCCCAATCGACTGGCTTGATGCTACAGGAGTGAGAGGAGGAGCTGCGACGACCGGCCATGATGGGATGGTTTCTTCCGGGCGCGCTGTGATGGATACTCGTTGGGGGAGGATGGTGTGATTTGGATCTGAGGATCCCCGTCTGTTTAAATAGACGATTTACTTAAATGATCAGGGTGGAAAATGTAAAAATGCCCCGACCTCTCGCATTCGCTCGACATGTGGAGATAGCCATTATTGAAGCACAAAAGCCGAGGAGTGTAATATTGATGGGAGGCCGGACACTGCTCGTTACAACAGGTACTCTGGGATTTTGGAGAAGAACCCGCCTTGCAATGCCGAAGACAATTTGCACGCAGGACTCATCGTCATTGAAGCGTTGTTCAGGGGATACTGAGGGAGTCCTGGATTAGGGGGTCCTCGAACAACCGGACTATATACTTTGGCCGGACTGTTGGACTATGAAGATACAAGATTGAAGACTTCGTCCCATGTCCGGATGAGACTCTCCTTTGCGTGGAAGGCAAGCTTGGCAATTCGGATGTGAAGATCTTTGTAACCGACTCTGTGTAATCCTAGGCCCCTTCGGTGTCTATATAAACCGGAGGGCTTAGTCCGTAGGATGACATATAATCATAATCATAGGCTAGCTTCTAGGGTTTAGCCTCTACAATCTCGTGGTAGATCAACTCTTGTAATACTCATATCATCAAGATCAATCAAGCAGGAAGTAGGGTATTACCTCCATAGAGAGGGCCCGAACCTGGGTAAACATCATGTCCCCTGCCTCCTTCTACCATTGGTCTTATACGCACAGTTCGGGACCCCCTACCCGAGATCCGCCGGTTTTGACACCGACAGTTACTGTCCAATTGGGTGCGCGGTGCTAAATTGCTTATGTGTGAGAGCTTTTGAAAGAATTGTACGACACAGAGTGCCCATACTTATTCACGCATGGTGGTTAGTGCAAAAAGGCCCAAGGCCTACTCTGATCACATATCCAAAACCTTAGTGTCTTGGGAGCACATAGAGACAATCAGTGATCCTACCGCCCCGTCTCGAGGACTTATGGTAAGGGTCAGCCCTACCCTCTCTAGGGCGGTCTGCCTGCCCGGCCATGCCTCGTAATTATCTCGCGGTTACCCTCCAGGTCAACCCGACTCAGTAACTCTCGCGGGTACCCCTTGGGGCCGACCCGACTTCAACAAGGTTCAGAGGCAAAGTCAAGGTAATTGTGTGTCCATAACATCAAGGGGAATCCGAGGAATCACCCTCGATGGATTCCCACTCGATGTAATCGTCAAGGTGACCTTGGAGGAATCACCCTCGGAGGGTTCACACTTGAGGTGTTGCACGACAGAGTCATTTTCAGGAGTGGTGAAGGAGGAATCACCTTCGATAATCCAGGACCAGTTAGCTATACTATAGAGTTATCATCAGGTGTGTGTTACGAGGTATCACCCTCAGCACTCGATAGTACCTCTACGAGTCATACAACTAAGGGGGTGTGTGGTGATGTGTCGGTCTCTGCACATCGATCACGTTGATCGAGTCATCTAAAGCAGGGGCAATAGGGACAAGGGTGAGGGGCCACTGATGGATCTCTAACCAATCTATACTAAGCATATAGGATAACATGTAAAATAACAATAGCAGTTTACAAAAGCAGGCTATTCATCAGATTAGGAGTTATCGAACAACAATAACAAAATCTAATGCAAGCATGAGAGAGAAAGAATGGGCTATATAGGAATGATCAAGGGGGTTTTGCTTTCCTGGAAGCTCTGCTGAGAGTGGCTGGACGTCACGGTGTAGTTGTACTCGGGAGCAGCGTCGGTCTCGGGGTCTACCATAGATAAGAGGGGGAAGAAACAATAAATATAATGAAATCAAATGCATCATGATGCATGACATGGCAATATGTTGTGCTAGGGGTGACCTAACACAGTGCTACACGTTGCAGACGAAGCGGGAAACATATGGGAATGTTTTCCCGGCTTTAGGCGGTTATTGGGAAGATGGAATGCTACGTGTCCAACGTATCTATAATTTTTGATTGTTCCATGCTATTATATTACCCCTTTTGGATGTTTATGGGCTTTATTTTACACATTTATATCATTTTTGGGACTAACCTACTAACCGGAGGCCCATCCCGTATTGTTTTTTTTGCCTATTTCAGTATTTCAAAGAAAAGGAATATCAAACGGAGTCCAAACGGAAACCTTCGGGAGCGTGATTTTTGGAACGAACGTGATCCGGAGAACTTGGAGTGCAAGTCAAGAAGCAAACGAGGCGGCCAGCAGATAGGAGGGCGCGCCCACCCCTCCTGGGCGCGCCCCCTGTCTCCTGGGCCCCACGAGCGGCCACCGACGTACTTCTTCCTCCTATATATATCTACGTACCCTGAAAATATCTAGGGAGCCAACAAAAACAATTTCTACTGCCGTAACCTTCTGTATCCGCGATATCCCATCTTGGAACCTTCACCGGTGCTCCGCCGGAGGGGGAATCGACCATGGAGGGCTTCTACATCAACATCATAGCCCCTCCAATGAGTTGTGAGTAGTTTACCATAGACCTTCGGGTCCATAGTTATTAGCTAGATGGCTTCTTCTCTCTTTTTGGATCTCAATACAATGTTCTCCCCCTCTCTTGTGGAGATCTATTCAATGTAAACTCTTTTTGCGGTGTGTTTGTCGAGATCCGATGAATTGTGGGTTTATGATCAAGTTTATCTATGAGAAATATTTGAATCTCTTCTGAATTTTTTTATGTATGATTGAGTTATCTTTGCAAGTCTCTTCAAATTATCAGTTTGGTTTGGCCTACTAGATTGATCTTTCTTGCCATGGGAGAAGTGCTTAGCTTTGGGTTCAATCTTGCGGTGTCCTTACCCAATGACAGAAAGGGTTGCAAGGCACGTATTGTATTGTTGCCATCGAGGATAAAAAGATGGGGTTTATATCATATTGCTTGAGTTTATCCCTCTACATCATGTCATCTTTCTTAATGCGTTACTCTGTTCTTATGAACTTAATACTCTAGATGCATGCTGGATAGCGGTCGATGTGTGGAGTAATAGTAGTAGATGCAGGCAGGAGTCGGTCTACTTATCGCGGACGTGATGCCTATATACATGATCATGCCTAGATAATCTCATAATTATTCGCTTTTCTATCAATTGCTCGACAGTAATTTGTTCACCCACCGTAATACTTATGCTATCTTGAGAGAAGCCACTAGTGAAACCTATGGCCCCCGGGTCTATCTTTTATCATATAAGCTTTCAATCTACTTTTATTTGCATCTTTACTTTTTGCATCTATATTATAAAATACCAAAAATATATTTATCTTATCATACTATCTCTATCAGATCTCACTTTCGCAAGTGGACGTGAAGGGATTGACAACCCATTTATTGCATTGGTTGTGAGTTCTTTGTTTGTTTGTGTAGGTGCGTGGGACTTTTGAGGAGCCTCCTACTGGATTGATACCTTGGTTCTCAAAAACTGAGGGAAATATTTACGCTACTATTGCTGCATCACCCTTTCCTCTTCAAGGAAAACCAACGCAAGATCAAGACGTAGCAAGAAGGATTTCTAGCGCCGTTGCCGGGGAGGCTTCCACCAAGTCAAGTCAAGATTCGACCTCCTGCCAACATGCGATTTCTGGCGCCGTTGCCGGGGAGGTCTTTGCTCAAGTCAAGACATACCAAGTACCCATCACAAACTCATCTCCCTCACATTTACATTATTTTCCATTTGCCTCTCGTTTTCCTCTCCCCCACTTCACCCTTGCCGTTTTATTCGCCCTCTCTTTCCCAATCTCCTCCTCTCTTTTCTGTTTGCCTTCCTGTTGCCATGGCTGAATAAAAAAGAACTAAGGGTCCTCTCCCGGGTTCTAGTACCTTGGATAACCCCTCTATCCTCTCTAAGCTCATAAATAATGATGCTATGGAAAGACCCACCGGGGTCACCAATGAGAGATTAAATACTTTTGATGAACATGACTCCGGAATTTTTCACTATTTGCTTGATGAGTCTTTAAAAGATGCTTGGGATAGGTTATTAAGGATTCGGGCTAGCTATGTGCCACAATATCAAATTGAAGTTTACTTAAAAATTTTCTATGTTGGCTTTCCCGCTTCTTTCAAAAAAGTTTTAGATTCTATTTTTGAAGAAGGTTTTCTTGAAGGGGATGCTATAGATACCTATGAAAAACTGAAAACCATATTTGGGCACCATATGAATGATAAGGTTGAATCAACTACTCTCTTGTGCTTTTATCAAAATAAAATTATCAAAGAGATGAAGTCTAGCTTAGAGGCAAACTTCCGTAACGTGCTTAATCTTACTTCATACATTAATGGCAATGTGCTTACCCTAAATAGAAGAATGAATGCCATAGAAAGGACATCCTCTTTTTCCTTTCCGAGTGCCAAAGATGGCACTACTTAGATCTATCTTCGCTTTTATGCCTAGCTAGGGGCATTAAACGATAGCGCTAGTTGGGAGGCAACCCAATTTTATTTGTGTTTTTTGTTTTTGTTTCTGTTTAATAATAAATTTTGCATCTACCTTCTGTTTAGATGTGTTTTTATGTTTTAATTAGTGTTTGTGCCAAGTAGAACCTATAGGATAACCTATGATGATAGTTAATTTGATTCTGCTGAAAAACAGAAACTTTGCACGCACGAAATTAGTTTTGTTAAATCACAGAAACGTGGTTTTGCGTTTATTCTTTTTGCTTCTGATCAATAGCCAAATTGTCCAGGACTTCCTATTTTGGTAGGATTTTTAGAGTTCCAGAAGTTTGCGTTAGTTACATATTTCTACAAACTGCTCTGTTTTTGACAGATTCTGTTTTTCGTGTGTTGTTTGCTTATTTTGATGCATCTATGGCTAGTATTAAGTGGCATAAACCATATAGAACTTGGAATACAGTAGGTTTAACACCAAAATAAATAAAGAATGAGTTCATTACAATACTTATGTGGTGGTTTTGTTTTTTTTCACTAACGGAGCTTATAAGATTTCCTGTTGAGTTTTGTGTTGTGAAGTTTTCAAGTTTTGGGTAAAGCTTTGATGGACTATGGAATAAGGAGTGGCAAGATCCTAAGCTTGGGGATGCCCAAGGCACCCCAAGATATTCAAGAATAGCCAAAAGCCTAAGCTTGGAGATGCCCCGGGAAGGCATCCCCTCTTTCGTCTTTGTTCATTGGTAACTTTACTTGGAGCTATATTTTTATTCGCCACATGATATGTGTTTTGCTTGGAAAGTCGTGTGTTATATTAGTATTTGCTTTTTAGTTTTCCACAATCATCCTTGTTGTACACACCTTTTGGGAGAAGCCTACTTGATTGAATTTGTTATAATATACTATGTGCTTCACTTATATCTTTTGAGCTTGATAGTTTTTGCTCTAGTGCTTCACTTATATCTTTTAGAGCATGACAGTGGCTTAATTTTGTAGAAATTGCTAGTCTCTCATGATCACTTATATTATTTTGAGAGTCTTTTAGAACAGCATGGTATTTTCTATGGTTATAAAATTGGTCCTAGAATGGTAGGCATCCAAGTTGGGTATAATAAAAACTATCATAGGAAGTGAATTGGATGCTATGATCAATTTGATACTTGATAATTGTTTTGAGATATGGAGGTAGTGATATTAAAAGTCATGCTAGTTGGGTGATTATGAATTTAAAGAATGCTTGTGTTGAAGTTTGTGATTCCCGTAGCATGCACGTATGGTGAACCGCTTTGTGATGAAGTTGGAGCACAATTTTATTTATCGATTGTCTTCCTTATGAGTGGCGGTCGGGGATGAGCGATGGTCTTTTCCTACCAGTCTATCCCCCTAGGAGCATGCGCGTAATACTTTGTTTTTGATGACTGGTAGATTTTTGCAATAAGTATATGAGTTCTTTTGACTAATGTTGAGTCCATGGATTATACGCACTCTCACCCTTCCACCATTGCTAGCCTCTCTTGTGCCGTGCAACTTTCGCCGGTACCATACACCCACCATATACCTTCCTCAAAACAGCCACCATACCTACCTATTATGTCATTTCCATAGCCATTCCGAGATATATTGCCATGCAACTTTCCATCGTTCCGTTTATATGACACACATCATCATTGTCATATTGCTCTTTGCATGATCATGTAGTTGACATCGTATTTGTGGCAAGGCCACCTTCATAATTTCCATACATGTCGCTCTTGATTCATTGTATATCCCAGTACATCGCCGGAGGCATTCATATAGAGTCATATTCTGTTCTAGTCTTGAGTTGTAAATCAATAAAAGTGTGATGATCTTCATTATTAGAGCATTGTCCTAGTGAGGAAAGGATGATGGAGACTATGATTCCCCCACAAGTCGGGATGAGACTTCGGACTTTACAAAAAAAGGCCAAAGAAAAAAAGGAAAAAAGGAAAAAAATATGAAAGAATGAAAGAAAAAAAGACGAAAAAAAGAAAAAATGAGAGAAAAAGAGAGAAGGGACAATGCTACTATCCTTTTACCACACTTGTGCTTCAAAGTAGCACCATTATCTTCATGATGGAGAGTCTCCTATGTTGTCACTTTCATATACTAGTGGAAAATTTTCATTATAGAACTTGGCTTGTATATTCCAATGATGGGCTTCCTCAAAATGCCAGGTCTTCATGAGCAAGCGAGTTGGATGCACACCCACTTAGTTTCTTTTGTTGAGCTTTCATACATTTATAGCTCTAGTGCATCCATTGCATGGCAATCCCTACTCACTCACATTGATATCTATTAATGGGCATCTTCATAGCCCGTTGATACGCCTAGTTGATCTGAGACTATCTTCTCCTTTTTTTATTCTCCACAACCACCATTCTATGCCACATATAGTGCTATGTCCATGGCTCATGCTCATGTATTGCGTGAAAGTATGAAAAAATTGCTTGGCTTGTCATCGGGGTTGTGCATGATTAAATACGTTGTGTGATGAAGATAGAGCAACAGCCAGACTATATGATTTTGTAGGGATAACTTTCTTTAGCCATGTTATTTTGAGAAGACATGATTGCCTTGATTAGTATGCTTGAAGTATTACTATTTCATTTATCAATATGAACTTTTATTTTGAATCATTTGGATCTGAACATTCATGCCACAATAAAGAAAATTACATTGAGAATTATGCTAGGTAGCATTCCACATCAAAAATTCTGTTTTTATCATTTACCTACTCGAGGACGAGCAGGAATTAAGCTTGGGGATGCTTGATACGTCTCCAACTTATCTATAATTTTTGTTTGTTCCATGCTATTATATTACCCCTTTTGGATGTTTATGGGCTTTATTTTACACATTTATATCATTTTTTGGGACTAACCTACTAACCGGAGGCCCAGCCCGTATTGCTGGTTTTTTTTGCCTATTTCGGTATTTCAAAGAAAAGGAATATCAAACGGAGTCCAAACGGAATGAAACCTTCGAGAGCGTGATTTTTGGAACGAACGTGATCCGGAGAACTTGGAGTGCAAGTCAAGAAGCAAACGATGCGGCCAGGAGATAGGAGGGCGCGCCCACCCCTCCTGGGCGCGCCCCTATCTCCTGGGCCCCACGAGCGGCGACCGACGTACTTCTTCCTCCTATATATACCTACGTACCCCGAAAACATCCAGGGAGCCAACGAAAAACAATTTCTACAGCCGTAACCTTCTGTATCCGCGAGATCCCATCTTGGAACCTTCGCCGGTGCTCCGCCGAAGGGGGAATCGACCATGGAGGGCTTCTACATCAACATCATAGCCCCTCCGATGAGTTGTGAGTAGTTTACCACAGACCTTCGGGTCCATAGTTATTAGCTAGATGGCTTCTTCTCTCTTTTTGGATCTCAATACAATGTTCTCCCCCTCTCTTGTGGAGATCTATTTGATGTAAACTCTTTTTGCGGTGTGTTTGTCGAGATCCGATGAATTGTGGGTTTATGATCAAGTTTATCTATGAGAAATATTTGAATCTCTTCTGAATTTTTTTATGTATGATTGAGTTATCTTTGCAAGTCTCTTCGAATTATCAGTTTGGTTTGGCCTACTAGATTGATCTTTCTTGCCATGGGAGAAGTGCTTAGCTTTGGGTTCAATCTTGCGGTGTCCTTACCCAATGACAGAAAGGGTTGCAAGGCACGTATTGTATTGTTGCCATCGAGGATAAAAAGATGGGGTTTATATCATATTGCTTGAGTTTATCCCTCTACATCATGTCATCTTTCTTAATGCGTTACTCTGTTCTTATGAACTTAATACTCTAGATGCATGCTGGATAGCGGTCGATGTGTGGAGTAATAATAGTAGATGCAGGCAGGAGTCGGTCTACTTGTCACGGACGTGATGCCTATATACATGATCATGCCTAGATAATCTCATAATTATTCGCTTTTCTATCAATTGCTCGACAGTAATTTGTTCACCCACCGTAATACTTATGCTATCTTGAGAGAAGCCACTAGTGAAACCTATGGCCCCCGGGTCTATCTTTTATCATATAAGCTTTCAATCTACTTTTATTTGCATCTTTACTTTTTGCATCTATATTATAAAATACCAAAAATATATTTATCTTATCATCATACTATCTCTATCAGATCTTACTTTCGCAAGTGGCTGTGAATGGATTGACAACCCCTTTATTGTGTTGGTTGCGAGTTCTTTGTTTGTTTGTGTAGGTGAGTGGGACTTTTAAGGAGCCTCCTACTGGATTGATACCTTGGTTTTCAAAAACTGAGGGAAATACTTACGCTACTATTGCTGCATCACCCTTTCCTCTTCAAGGAAAACCAATGCAAGCTCAAGGCGTAGCATGAAACAGAGGGGAAGGTTCCATGTTTGCAGTGTTAGAGGCATGTGACAGGTATGTGGATGGCGTATTCGAATTCACCTTATTTTTCTAATCAACTTTTGAAAGGATCAACATGGTTGACTAGAGAGGGGGGTGAATAGGCAACTACCAATTTTTTAACTTTTCTTAACAAATTAGGGTTAGCACAATTAGGTTGTCTAGATATGCAACTAGGTGAGCAACCTATATGACACTGACAACACAAGCAACACAAGCAAGCAAAGGATATAACACAATAATAACTTGCACAAAGTAAAGGTAAGAAATAGCCACAAGTGGAGCCGATGGAGATGAGGATGTGTTACCAAAGTTCCTTCCCTTTGAAGGGAAGTACATCTCCGTTAGAGCGGTGTGGAGGCACAATACTCCCCAAGAAGCCACTAGGGCCACCGTATTCTCCTCACGCCCTCACACCATGCGAGATGTCGTGATTCCACTAGTGGTGCCCTTGAAGGCAGCAACCGAACCTTTACAAACAAGGTTGGGGCAATCTCCACAACTTAATTGGAGTCTCCCAACAACACCATGAAGCTTCACCACAATAGAATGTGGCTCCAAGGTGACCTTGACCGTCTAGGGTGCTCAAACACCCACCATTAACAAGATCCTCAAGGGATTAGTGGGCGGAATCAAATTTCTCTTGGTGGAAATGTAGATCGGGGCCTTCTCAACCAATCCCTAGAAAATCAACAAGTTTGATTGGCTAGGGAGAGAGATTGGGCGAGAATGAGCTTTTGAAGCAACAATCGAGTTAGGGTAGGAAGAGGTGGTCTTCTTGGAGAAGAAGACCCCCTTTATATAGTGGGGGAGAAGATCCAACTGTTATTCCCGGGCTTAGCCCGCAATGCGCGGTACTACCGCTCAAGGGAGCGGTACTACTACTCACTGCAGCGGAATTGCTGCTTGCCCCAACGGTACTACCGCTGGGGTCAGCACACAACGACTTACGAGAGCATAGGGGAGAGCCAGAGGGAAGAAAACCATGAGCAGCAGTGGCAGTGGTGGTAGGCATGGTACTACCGCTTACAAGCCAAGTGGTACTACCGCCCTACTGTCGCTGCAACTACCGCTGCTACTACTGTTGCTCACTTGGGTCTAGTTGGGGTTAGAGGTAGTATGCCAGAGGGACCACCACTGGACTACCGCTGAACCCGACACGAGAAATTCAAGCCCCAAATTGAGGCGGTAGTAGAGCGGTACTGGAGCAGTACTACCGCCTTCCACTATAGGCCGTACTACCGCTGCCAACCGCGGTACTACCGCTGGCTTCATCCGAGCCACTCCCAACATAACGGAGGACACACCAAAGAGGAGGCAAAGAACTGGGGGTGCAAAGAAGATGTGTACGTGATGATTCCACCCAAACCTTTCCGGCACGGAACCCCTCTTGATAGTACGGTATATCCTACGACTCAAGTCCATCGAAAATGAAACGAAGGAAAACACCATATTCTCTTTAAGCCCTATAGGGTGAAATCGTCTTGTGCCATAAGAAGGAACATCTGAGATGCTCAATGCACACGATTAGTCCACAAAGGCATTGTCATCAATCACCAAAACCACAGAGAGAGAAATATTCCCTAACAATCTCCCCCTTTTTGGTGGATTGATGATAATACGAGATTTGCACAGAGATATAATAAGAGAATAAGCAAACCCAAAGTCTACAGAATATAGACGGGCTCCCCTAGATGTGTGCACTTATTTAAGTCTTCTTTTGGAATGCAAAGCACACACACTAGGATCAACACCCCCCTATATTTTATAGACTAGTAACACTTGCATCTAAAACAAATGAGAGAAATAAGCTGGGATGCAAGAAGTAGCATGTGAGCGTAAGGATAGGATATAAGTCTAGCATAAAACTCACATACTAACAATGTACTAGACAACATAAGGATAATGATAAGGTAGCATATGTCTCACACGATATGCCATGATATCCAAGTCTCATAAGCACAAACCAAACCAAAGCGAACGAACGATAAAAAAGTTCACGAGAGAGAAATCCCCGGCAAATAAGACACACTTGAAACTTGGAAAATCCCCTAAACTCTCTCCCCCTTTGGCATCGAGACACCAAAAGTGGCAAAGTGTGCTACAGCGGTCACAGGTGACAGCAACGCCGGAGATCCCCATCATCACAACTCCGCGTGATTGCTCGCACCTCCATCATCGGTAGCAGCAGCAGGCTGATCGATCTCTAAATCCATCCAAGGACAGTGCTGAGAGATCCTCTCCTCCTTGTCAGTGATCTTGTCCTCTGACCCACTGGTAACCTCTGCCCCGAGCTGTCGCATAAGGATCTTGTGACGACTGTGTGATTTCTTCTTTGACCCATGCACCATGTATTGCCCGTGAGACTCCATACAGAACAACTTCATCTTCTGCTTGAGCTTCTTATCCCAAGATGGCTCCACACCAGACGGCTCATGATCCGGATCTTCATCCTCATCAGCCTCAGCCTCATCATCTCCCGAAGGAGCCTCAGAATCCGGAGCAGGAGCGCCCCAGTGATCCTTCTGTCTCAGTCGAACAATCTCATGAGAGATCAAGTCACCCGTCACAAACATGTCATCAGGATAGGTGTATGCCCATGCCTTCTCAATAAGCAACATCGGGAAGGGTCCATAGACGGGACACTTGCGCTCAGTGATGGCAAAGAGGAGCTCCGACCACATGACATGAGAGACATCCAAAGATTCTCCTGTGTTTGCATCCTTCTCATGCTGATAGAAGAGCAACATATCCACTAGGTAGGAATGAACCTAATCCAAGTTCCCAATCTAAGGGAAAAGAGTGTGCTTGAAGATGCGATGAAGAATGTCCAAAAAAGGAAACAGCTAATATATCTTCTTCTTCATGGTGGGATTAATCTTCACCGTTCTATAGGGCCAAAGAGCTGACTTGTGAGTAGAAGTAGTTTCCTTGTGGGGATGGAAGCCTACCGGGTGTCAAGCCCCTTGTCCTCATATCCCAAAAGTTCCATGAAGGCTTTACATTTGATAGAGAGAAGTCTGCCATTTGCCATCCACGTCATAGCCCTTTTTCTCATCAGTGCCAAGGTGAACAGTGGCATAAAACTGAGCCGCAATGTTAGCATCAAAATCATTGTTGAACTCCATAACCTTGATGATATTCAGCTGAGCACACAAATCAAGAGCCTCTCCAAAGTAGGCACGGTCCTTCTCAAAATAGGGAATGTCAATGGACCTGACACTCACAAACTGGATCTTTGCTTTGAGCACATCAAAATAGATAGACCGCTGCTGCTTGTTCCAGAAGGGGCGGTTGATAAGAGCAAGATCTTGAGATTGAGAATACAGATTGCGGCGACGAGCCACACAAAACTCCTTAGCAGACATTTCTGACACGGACTTGGCCTTCGACTTTGGCTTCTTAGTAACTTGCTTGGTAGTCTGCTTGGTCTGCATTGGTTGAGCACTAGAAGATGCGCCAGCCTCCTCAGAGGTGTGATAGCGCTTGGATCCTCCAGGACGCTCAGGGTTCTTGCGATGGACTTGATACCTAGCATTGCCATCACCTGGAACCCACAAAAGAGAACAAGGGAAAGGAGGAGTAAAAACATTGCATAAGCCAAACACAAGAAGCAGTATGGATCAAAGGTTGATGTGAGGGAAGGAGAAGTTGGCATCCCGAGCGGTAGTACCGCCCCAAGACAACGGTAGTGCCGCCCTAAAGTGGTAGTATCGCCCGAGGCAAAGGTCAACATCCTGACCACTGCTGCTGTTAGATCAGGTACTACCGGAGGTGCCAAATTCCAATTTCCTCCTACCAAACTTCAATCCACCTAGTCTAGCAGTCTTCTACGCCCGACTCAAGCCTCGATTTGACCAAAAATCGACGAATGCCACAGATATTGCCCTAAATCCAAGATTCAAATAATAGAACCATAGGAGAGGAGGACGAAGGAAATACCGACATCCATGGCAAGAGGAGAAGGTGGGGAACAATCCCACCAGACGGAATCGCAAAAGACGGCATGGAAGCGGTGGCCCGACGGCGGCCCTCCATTGCTTGTTCGTCGCCTAAGAGAGAAAAAGACGTGGGGGAGAGAGATGAATGGGTATGGGGGAGTTGGAACTCCCCCTGCCCGACTCATGACCCCCACGCCTCGCCTCAGAGCGGTAGTACCGCCCCGGTACTACACAGCAGCAGGAGAGCGGGTAGTACCCCTTCAAGCGGAAGTACCGGGGGACCAGGCGGTAGTACTGTTAGTAGATAGTAAGCAGTAGTACAACCCTTTCCCAGCTGTAGTGACGCGCTGGCAACAACAAGCGAGAACAAGAGAGCAGAAAGAGAGGCTTATGCAATATCGAGATGGCTTGGGTTGGAGACACGAAACACCGGCAAATAGAGGAAGCTACTCCAAGGGTAATAGACAAACAAACACGAGAAGCAAACATGGAGTGACTCAAAACACCAACAAAGTCCTAAACGACTAGATAAGATCAAAGAAAGGCAAAATCTTCTGAAAGAGAGAGCGGTAGCCGAAGCCACCTATGTTTGAGTCAATTGGCATGGCACCGCGATGATTTTAACCTTGGGCCCATGACCAATACTCATCTTTGAAGCACAAGTACCATCAAAGATGGCTAATGTGAAAGACTTGGTCGATTTATGCATAATGGGGGGAGGAAGAGTTCATTGAGAGAACAACACTCCCCCTATGTCCATGCCTACATCTAGAATAAGATAAAATGATGAGTGCGGTGGGGTGAGCCTAGATTCAAGCCACTTTTCTTGAACCAATAATATTTAGCTCATGCCTTAACACGCGAAATCTTGCTTCATCTAGAGGCTTGGTGAAAAATATCCGCTAGTTGCTCTTGAGTGTTGATGTAGATGATCTCAAGATCTCCATGCTTGATGTGATCTCAAATGAAATGATGACGAATCTCAATGTGCTTGGTCTTGCTATGTTGCATCGGATTGTGTGAAATCTTGATAGCACATTCATTGTCACATAGAAGAGACACTTTGTCACAATTGACACCGTAATCCTTTAAAGTTTGCCACATCCATAGCAATTGTGCACAACAACTTGCGGCGGCTACATAGTCGGCCTCGATGGAAGAGAGAGACACATAGTTTTGCTTCTTCTAAGACCAACTTACCAAAGAGTGACTAAGGAATTGGCACCCTCTGGAAGTTTACTTCCTCTCCACACAATATCCCACCTAATCCGAGTCCGAATAACCCATGAGATCAAAACTTGCTCCTTTGGGGTACCATAAGCCAAAGTTTGGGGTATGAACCAAATATTGAAAGATTCGCTTGACCGCCACATAGTGACTTTCCTTAGGTGCGGCTTGAAACCGTGCACAAATTCCCACACTCAACATGATATCAGGTCTAGATGCACAAAGGTAAAGCAAGGATCCAATCATGGAGTGATATACCTTTTGATCCACTGCTTTACCATTGGGATCACTGTCAAGCTTGCATTTGGTAGGCATGGGAAACTTGACGGGCTTGACATCATATAGCTTGAATCTATTGAGCATGTCTTAATTATACTTGGCTTGGTTGATGAAAGTTCCTTCTCTTCTTTGCTTGACTTCGAACCCAAGAAAGAACTTCAACTATCCCACCATAGACATCTCAAACTTATCGGTCATTAGTGAGGCAAACTCATCATTGAAAGATTTGTTGGAGAACCAAATATAATATCATCAACATATAGTTGGCATATGAACAAATCCCCTTTGACCCTCTTAGTAAAAAGAGTGGGATCGATTTTCCCAATTTCAAACCCATGATCTTGTAACAACTCGGTAAGGTTCTCATACCGCACACGTGGGGCTTGTTTAAGGCCATAGAGTACCTTCTTGAGTTTGTATACATGATTGGGGATCTTGGGATCCCCGAATCCCAGAGGTTGTTTGACATATACCAACTCATTCAAAGGACCATTAAGAAATGCACTCTTCACATCCATTTGTTGCAACTTAAAATCATGATGAGATGCATATGCAAGCGTCATGAAAATAGATTCAAGACGTGCAACGGGAGCAAAGGTTTCACTGTAGTCGATACCCTTAACTTGGGAGTAGCCTTGTGCCGCCAATCATGCCTTGTTTCTAACAACCATCCTGTTCGCATCAACTTGTTCTTGAAGATCCACTTGGTCCTAATGACATTATGTTCCTTTGTTGGCCTTGGCACTAATACCCAAACTTGGTTGCGCTCGAAGTTGTTGAGTTCATCATGCATGTCTTCAAGACAATCCTCATCATCGAGCGACTCATGTACCTTTTGGGGTTCAACACACGAAACAAACACATGATGCTCACAAAAGTTTGACAATTGTTTATGAGTAGTTACCCCTTTTCTCAAGCTTCCAAGCACATTCTCCATGACATGTTGTTGACGATCGAGCTTGGAAGCCACCTTGACGGCACGCTACTACTTCTTGAGCTTGTGTTGATTTTTCCCTTGAAGAGGAAAGGGTGATGCAGCAAAGTAGAGATAAGTATTTCCCTTAGTTAAGAACCAAGGTATAAATCCAGTAGGAGGCACAAGCAAGTCTCCAATATATGCACCTGCACAAAGTAACAAGCACTTGCACACAACGCGAAAAAGGGGTTGTCAATCCCTTCACTCTCACGAACAAGAGTGAGATCTAATAGATATAGGTATAAAAGATAAATAAAAGTAAATAAAATCAGCGAGGTATTCTGTGTTTTTGGTTTTATAGTTCTGAAAATATATGTTGGAAAATAGACCCGGGGGCCACAGGTTTTACTAGAGGTTTCTCTCCTAAAAGAAAACATATGGAGGGTAAACAAATTACTATCGAGCAATTGATAGAAAAGCGCATGACGATATCTAAGGCAATGATCATGAATATAGGCATCACATGCATGACAAGTAGACTGACTCCTGCCTGCATCTACTACTATTACTCCACACATCGACCAACTCCTACCTGCATGTAGAGTACTAAGTTCATAAGAACAGAGTAACACATTAAGCAAGATGACATGATGTAGAGGGATAAACTCAAGCAATATGATATAAACCCCATCTTTTTATCCTTAATGGCAACAATAAAATACGTCCCTCGCTACCCCTACTATGTCACTGGGTGACGACACCGCAAGATTGAACCCATCACAAAGCACCCCTCCCATTGCAAGAAAAACCAATCTAGTTGGCCAAACCAAATCGATAGATCGAAGAGAAAGACAAAGCTATCAAATCATGCATAAGAATTCAGAGATGACTCAAATATTATTCATAGATAATTTGATCATAAATCCACAATTCATCGGATTTCGACAAACACGCGGCAAAATAACATCAAAACATGGTATATAAGATCAAAGAGAGAGAAGAAGACATCTAGCTACTAGCTATGGACCCGTAGGTTTGTGATAAACTACTCACACATCATATATAGGGCGGCAAGGTTGGTGTAGAGGCCCTCCGTGATCGAATTCCCCTCCGGCAGATCGCCAGAAAAGGCCCCATGATGGGATCTCACGGGAACAGAGGCTTGCGGTAGCGGAAAAGTATTTTTGTGGACGCTTCTGATGTTCGGGGAATATTTGAGAATATATAGAGCTGGAATTAGGGTTAGAGGACTCTCAAGGGGCCCACAAGATAGGGGGCGCGCCCTAGAGGCTTGTGACCTCCTCGGGACTCTTCTGGCCCTCTCTCCAAGTCACATAGGTGTCTTCTGGTCCTAGAAAAATCATCCTAAAGTTTTATTCCGTTTGGACTCCGTTTGATATTCCTTTCGGTAAAAGCCAAAAACAAGGAAAAAAACAACAACTAGCACTGGGCACTAGGTTAATAGGTTAGTCCCAAAAAATGATATAAAATAGTACCAAAATGCATATAAAACATCCAAAATAGATAATATAATAGCACGGAACAATAAAAAATTATAGATACGTTGGAGACATATCACACGGTGTTGCAAAAGTTCCTCAATAGGCATTTGAGGATCATCATCTTGATCATCTTGAGCACCGTCTTGAGCTTGTTCTTGATCATGAGCTAGCACTTGATCTTGATCTTGCTCAGAGTAATGAACTTGATCTTGGGCAACATGTGGTGTATCATCATCTCTATGAGGTTGATCTTGCCCTTGATCTTGTTAATTTGGTTGAGGGCCTTCACTTTGTTCTTCGGAAGCATGTGGGTCTAGTGTTGGTGATGGGTCCACAAGAGTAGAGCTTCATCCTTCTCCTTCGGCCACAAGGGGTTCCTCAATGGGGGGTATTTGACCAATCCCCATTCTTCTTATGGCTTGAGGAGGAATTTCATCACCTACATCACAAAGACCACTTTGCTCCACTTGGGATCCATTATTTTCATGAAACTCCATGTTACACGTCTCCTCAATGAGTCCGGTGGACTTGTTGAGGACATGGTAAGCATGAGAGTTCGTAGCATAACCAACAAACATGCCCTCTTGAGCTCTAGGTTCAAATTTAGACAAACGAACACCTTTCTTGAGAATGAAACACTTACAGCCGAAGACCTGAAAGTACTTGAGGTTGGGCTTGTTATCGGAAAGTATCTCATATGGAGTCTTGTTCAAGCCTTTGCGGAGGTAGAGCCAATTGGATGATTGACATGCGGTGTTGATGGCTTCGGCTCAAACGTTGTATGGAGATTTGAATTCCGCCATTATGGTCCTTGCCGCGTCCATCAACATTCGGTTCTTCCTCTCCACCACATCATTTTGTTGAGGGGTCGTATAGGGTGCGGCATATTGGTGCTTGATCCCCTCATCACTAAGAAACTCATCCAAGGTGTAGTTCTTGAACTCGGTGCTGTTGTCACTTCTAATCATCAATATTTTTGCTTCATGTTGACGTTGAGCTTCATTAGCAAAGTCGATGAAGGTTTGTTGGGTCTCACTCTTCCTCTTGAAGAAGTATGCCCATGTGTATCTTGAGTAGTCATCCACAATCAACAATCAATACTTTCTTCCACCAAGACTATCAAAGGATGGAGGACCGAAGACATCCATGTGAAGGAGCTCTAAGGACCTCTTCGAGTAGATGATAGTCGTGGGTCGGTGAGCCGTCTCATGTAACTTTCCTTCAATACAAGCACTGCAAGCACGATCTTTAGCAAAACTCACATTTGTTAGTACACGGACGTGATCCCCTATGAGGAGACTTTGCAAAGATCTCATATTGACATGGGCTAGTAGGCGATGCCAAATCCATCCCACATCAAATTTAGCCATTAGGCATGTCGCGGTCTTAGTGGGTCACTCTGAAAAGTTAACCACATAGAGACCATTCTTGACATGCCCAACAAAGGCTACTTTTTCTCCACAAAAGGGCCATGTATCAAGATCAAAGAATGTTGCAAAGCCCATGAGTGAAATTTGACAAACGGAAAGTAAATTGTATGCAAGGGACTCGACAAGCATGACCTTATCAATAGATAAATCTTGAGAGATGACCACCTTGCCAAGACCCAATACCTTAGATGTTGAAGCATCACCAAATTGGACATGAGTAGGCATGGATGGAATAGGATGAACATCCACCACCAAGTCCTTTCTCCCAGTCATATGATTTGTTCCTCCAGTATCAAGCAACCATGACACTCCATCGGAAGCAAACTCCTACAAGAGATCAATGCTTGGATTTAGGTACCCATTTTTGAATGGGTCATTTGAGGTTAGCAACAATGGTCTTAGGAACCCAAATAGACCATTCAATGTACTCATATGAAGAACTAAGAAATTTGGCATAAACATCTTCTCATGAGTACCCTCACCCGCCTTGACAAAGGCTTCCTTGAGCGAGAGAGGTCGACTTGGGTGCAAACCCAAGTCCTTCCTTTCCCACAACTTCCTTTTGATTACTCAAAAGGTCATTTAGGTTCTTCTTGCCTTGTATGCATGTCACAAGGCCCTTCTCAAGTTGCTCTTTCAACT
This sequence comes from Triticum timopheevii, assembly GCA_963921465.1. NCBI lineage: Eukaryota > Viridiplantae > Streptophyta > Magnoliopsida > Poales > Poaceae > Triticum > Triticum timopheevii. The sequence continues at coordinate 437,277,089 of OY997264.1, read as the reverse complement.
TGGCATTCTCCTCCATAAGATGCACATGCTCACAACATGGGTTAGTAGCATGGGCATTATCAATTAGAACAAAAGGAGGACACTTGGGTATCTCCTTGGTTAGCTTCACTTGGAGTTGATCATGAGACTCCTTGAGTGAAGCATGAACACCCTTCAAGACCTTGTGAGCCTTTTCAAGTGTTTCAAACTCTTCCTTGAGTCTATCATGGCCAACCCCAAGTGCAACTTTCTCAGATTTAAGCACACGAGTAAGACCAAGAACATGATCAAGATCTTTTGCAATTTAGCGTGGTCAACGTTATGTGACTCCTCAAGAGTCAAACAAAGACCTCACTCTTCCTCAAGAGCAATGGAGAGATCCGCAATCTCATCAGCATAATGCCCCTCCAACTTGGATATAGTATCCTCATGAGACTCAATGATATCATTTTCCTCAGCAAGTTGTTCCAAGAGAGCAACAAAGTGCTTCTGGGGTTCTCCCTTGAGCTTACTCAAGAGTTTGGTAAACTCATTCTCATCAACATTTACCACCTCACTATCATCAACACAATTTAACAAATAAGGAGTAGTAGTGATGGTGGTTTTGATGTTTGAGGTTACCTTGTTGATACCTTTGGCCATGAGGCACTTAGCAATGAGGTTCTCATTGGGGCACCAAAGAGAGACACCTTGGAAGGGGATGAGGTGGCAATGGACATGGTTGCTGTTGCCATTCCTTCACCACCTGTATCTTTGTCATCATCATCGGAGGTGTACTCTTCATGTGCCACCAAGCCCTTTGGACGTATCTTCTTGGTGGAGTTGTTCCTGTTTGGGAAGGACTTGGCTTTGTCTTTGTGAATGAGTTTGCCACCGTTGTCTTCCCTCTTCTCATAAGGACAATCCACCACAAAGTGACTCACATTGCCGCAATTGTAACAAGTCCTCACTCATTGCTTGTTCTTTGAGCCACTTGAGTTGTTCTTGGAGAAGTTGGGTCTTGAGTTACTCTTGTTGCCCCAAAATTGCCTTGACGGAAGAGCCATGTGCTCATGGTAATTATATTTGGTGTCTTTGGGGCAACCATCCTCTTCTTCTTCCGGAGTGGCCTTGGCCCTCAAGGCAAGGGTGGGTGAGATTTTCTTTAACCGGATACGGGCTAGAGCATTGTCGGCGGTCTTGTTCATGATGCTCATGTCAATAAACTCATCCAACACTGCACTTGAGGACAAGGTGTGGAAGTCCAGTCTTTGACGAATCACGGAGGACATGCCTTGAAAAACTTGCACTTGATCCAATTGTCATCTGTATCCTTGCTCCCATGGTCTTGAAGAGCAACCGCAAGAGTTGTCACTCTTTGGTAAAGATCATGAGGATCCTCATCTTCTAGCATCACAAATTCATCGGCCTCATCAAGGACTACTTCAAAGTTGGACCGTTGGATGCTTGAGCTCCCCTTGTACAAAGAAATGATGTGTTCCCAAAAAATCCTTTGCACGAGTGAAGGGACGCAAATGAGATAGATCTTCGGGAGGAACCGCGGCTTGAAGAATGAACAAATCGGAGTGGTTGTATTGATTGCCCGCTTCTCTTGGGGTGAAATTGTTTGGATCATGAGGGTAGAAGCCTTGCTTGACGACTCTCCAAAAATTTGTTGAGCTATGATTCAAATGAGACTTGATGTGAAAAACCTTATTAGCAAAATCACCCTTCACAAGTTTAGGAGGACCAAGGTGGTTAATATGCAGTGTAGGGACCGGTCCTCCATAGACCGGGGAGGGGGAACTGAGCCAAAGGTTCCCGTCCAATTCTTGTTTTCAGGAGGGGCGGATTGAGTACCTTTAGCCGTTTCCTTGTCGGAGTTGGCCTCCGATTCCGATGCGGTGGGATTAACCACAAGCAGCGGATCAGGGGAAGTTTTCAACCCCTCAAGTAATTCTTTAAACACAGATTTGATCTCGGTCATCATAGACGTCTTAAGTGAAGCCATAGCTTCATTTAAGTCACCCCGAGTGATCGAGTTCAACTCCACGACCTCAGGCACTTCATCCCCACTACCACCATCGTCAACCATATTCTTCGGGTGATGAAACCCCTAATAAAGAGATGAGGCTCTAATACCAGTTGAAAGGATCGATATGCTTGACTAGAGGGGGGGTGAATAGGCAGCTACCAATTTTTAGCTTTTCTTAACAAATTAGGGTTAGCGACAATTAGGTTGTCTAGATATGCAACTAGGTGAGCAACCTATATGATGCTAACAACACAAGAAACACAAGCAAGCAAAGGATACAACACACAAATAACTTGCACAAAGTAAATGTAAGAAATAACAACAAGTGGAGCCGATGCAGACGAGGATGTATTACCGAAGTTCCTTCCCTTTGAAGGGAAGTACGTCTCTGTTAGAGCGGTGTGGAGGCACAATGCTCCCCAAGAAGCCACAAGGGCCACAATATTCTTCTCACACCCTCACACAATGTGAGATGCCATGATTCCACTAGTGGTGCCCTTGAAGGCGGTGACGAAATCTTTACAAACAAGGTTGGGGCAATCTCACAACTTAATTGGAGGCTCCCAACAACACCACGAAGCTTCACCATAATGGAATGTGGTTCCGAGGTGACCTCAACCATCTAGTGTACTCAAACACCCAGGAGTAACAAGATCCGCAAGGGATTAATGGGGGGAATCAAATTTCTCTTGGTGGAAGTGTAGATCAGGGCCTTCTCAACCAATCCCTAGAAAATCAACAAGTTTCATTGGATAGGGAGAGAGACCGGGCGAGAATGAGCTTTTGGAGAAACAATTGAGTTAGGGTAGGAAGAAGTGGTCTTCTTGGAGAAGAAGACCCCCTTTATATAGTGGGGGAAAAGATCCAACCGTTATTCCCATGCTTAGCATGCAACGCGCGGTACTACCGCTGAAGGGAGCGGTACCACTGCTCGCTACAGCAGCACTGCCGCTTGCCGGAGAGGTACTACCGATGGGGTCAGCGCACAACGACTTACGAGAGCACAGGGGAGAGCTGATACGTCTCCTATCTATAATTTTCGATTGCTCCATGCTATTATATTACCCGTTTTGGATGTTTATGGGCTTTACTTTACACTTCTATATCATTTTTGGGACTAACCTACTAACCGGAGGCCCAGCCCAAATTGCTGTTTTTTGCCTATTTCAGTGTTTCGAAGAAAAGGAATATCAAACGGAGTCCAAATGGAATGAAACCTTCGGGAGCGATCTTTTTCGAACAAACACAATCCAGGAGACTTGGAGTGGACGTCAAGAAGCAGCCGAGGCGGCCACGAGGGTGCGAGGCGTGCACTAGGGGGGTGGGCGCGCCCCCACCCTCGTGGGCCCCTCGTGGCTCCCCTGACCGATCTCCTTCGCCTATATATACCTCCATACCCTGAAAACATCCGGGAGCACCACAGAAACCTGTTTCCACCGCCGCAACCTTCTGTACCCGTGAGATCCCATCTTGGAGCCTTTTTCGGCGCATCGATCACGGAGGGCTTCTACATCATCGCCAAGGCCTCTTCGATGAGTTGTGAGTAGTTTACCACAGACCTTCGAGTCCATAGTTATTAGCTAGATGGCTTCTTCTCTCTCTTTGAATCTCAATACAAAGTTCTCCTCGATCTTCTTGGAGATCTATTCAATGTAACCCTTTTTGCGGTGTGTTTGTCAAGATCCGATGAATTGTGGGTTTATGATCAAGTATATCCATGACAAATATTTGAATCTCCTTTGAATTCTTTTATGTATGATTGGTTATGTTTGCAAGTTTGAATTATCAGTTTGATTTGGCCTACTAGATTGATCTTTCTTGCAATGGGAGAAGTGCTTAGCTTTAGGTTCAATCTTGCGGTGTCCTTTCCCAGTGACAGCAGGGGTAGCAAGGCACGTATTGTATTGTTGCCATCGAGGATAAAATGATGGGATTTATATAATATTGCTTGAGTTTATCCCTCTACATCATGTCATCTTGCCTAATGCGTTACTCTGTTCTTATGAACTTAATACTCTAGATGCATGCTAGATAGCGGTCGATGTGTGGAGTCATAGTAGTAGATGCTGGCATGAGTCGGTCTACTTATCGCGGACGTGATGCCTATATACATGATCATGCCTAGATAATCTCATAACTATGCACTTTTCTATCAATTGCTCGACAGTAATTTGTTCACCCACCGTAATACTTATGCTATCTTGAGAGAAGCCACTAGTGAAACCTATGGCCCTCGGGTCTATCTTTTATCATATAAGTTTCCAATCTGTTTTATTTTGCAATCTTTACTTTCCAATCTATATCATAAAAATACCAAAAATATTTATCTCATCTTATTATCTCTATCAGATCTCACTTTCGCAAGTGGCCGTGAAGGGATTGACAACCCCTTTACCGCGTTGGTTGCGAGGTTCTTGTTTGTTTGTGTAGATACGAGGGACTTGTGAGGAGCCTCCTACTGGATTGATACCTTGGTTCTCAAAAACTGAGGGAAATACCTACGCTACTTTGCTCCATCATCCTTTCCTCTGCAAGGGAAAACCAATGCAGTGCTCAAGAGGTAGCAAGAAGGATTTTTGGCGCCGTTGCCGGGGAGGTCTTCGTTGAAGTCTAGACATACCAAGTACCCATCACAAACTCATCTCCCTCGCATTACATTATTTTTCATTTGCCTCTCGTTTTCCTCCCCCCCACTTCACCCTTGCCGTTTTATTCGTTCTCTCTTTTCCGTTTGCCTCTTTTTCGCTTGCCTTTTGTGTGCTTGTGTGTTGGATTACTTGTCACGATGGCGCAAGATAATACCAAATTGTGTGACTTTTCCAATACCAACAATAATGATTTCCTTAGCACTCTGATTGCTCCTCTTAATCATGTTGAATCTTGTGAAATCAATGCTGCTTTGTTGAATCTTGTTATGAAAGATCAATTCTTCGGCCTTCCTAGCGAAGATGCCGCTACTCATCTAAACAATTTTGTTGATTTGTGTGATATGCAAAAGAAGAAAGGCATAGATAATGATATTGTTAAATTAAAGTTATTTCCTTTTCACTTAGAGATCATGCTAAAACTTGGTTTTCGTCTTTGCCTAAAAATAGTATTGATTCATGGAATAAGTGCAAAGATGATTTTATCTCTAAGTATTTTCCTCCCGCTAAGATCATCTTCCTTAGGAACGATATTATGAATTTTAAGCAACTTGATCATGAACATGTTGCACAATCTTGGGAGAGGATGAAATTAATGATTCGCAATTGCCCTACACATGGTTTAAATTTATGGATGATCATACAAAAATTTTATGCCGGATTGAATTTTGCTTCTAGAAATCTTTTAGATTCGGCCGTGGGAGGCACTTTTATGGAAATCACTTTAGGATAAGCTACTAAACTCCTAGATAATATTATGGTTAATTATTCTCAATGGCACACCGAAAGATCTACTAGTAAAAAAGTTCATGTGAAAAGATGGATGAACTTATGAAATTAATGTTTTGAGTGGAAAGATGGATGAACTTATGAAATTGTTTGCTACTAAGAGTGCTCCTATTGATCCTAATGATATGCCTTTGTCTACATTGATTGAGAATAATAATGAATCTATGGATGTGAATTTGGTTGGTAGGAATAATTTTTGTAACAACGCGTATAGAGGAAACTTTAATCCTAGGTCGTTTCCTAGTAATTCCTCTAATAATTATGGTAATTTCTACAGCAACTCTTATGGAAATTTTAATAAGATGCCCTCTGATTTTGAGAATAGTGTTAAAGAATTTATGATCTCTCAAAATAATTTCAATGCTTTGCTTGAAGAAAAATTGCTTAAAGTTGATGAATTGGCTAGGAACGTGGATAGAATTTCTCTTGATGTTTATTCTTTGAAATTTAGATCTATACCACATAAGCATGATATCAATGAATCTCTCAAAGCCATGAGAATTTCCATTGATGAGTGCAAAGAAAGAACCGCTAGGATCTGTGCTAAGAAAGATTGCTTTGTAAGAGCGTGTTCTTCTAGTTTTCATGATAATAATGATGAATATCTAAATTTATTGATGTATCTCCTATTAAATCTTTGTTTTTCAATATGAATCTTGATAATTATGGGACTGGAGATGAGTCAACTTTAGTTAAAAGGCATCCCAATGATTCAGAGTTTTTAGATCTTGATGCTAAATTTGGTAAAAGTGGGATTGGAGAGGTCAAAAATTTACATAGCAATGAACCCACTATTTTGGATTTCAAGGAATTTAATTATGATAATTGTTATTTAATAGATTGTATTTCCTTGTTGCAATCCGTGTTGAATTCTCCTCATGCTTATAGTCAAAATAAAGCTTTTACCAAACATATCGTTGATGCTTTGTTGCAATCTTATGAGGAAAAACTTGAATTGGAAGTTTCTATCCCTAGAAAACTTTATGATGAACGGGAACCAACTATAAAAATTAAAATTAAAGATCATGAATGCTATGCTTTGTGTGATTTGGGTGCTAGTGTTTCCACGATTCCAAAAAGTTTATGTGATGTGCTAGGTTTCCGTGAATTTGATGATTGCTCTTTAAACTTGCACCTTGCGGATTTCACTATTAAGAAACCTATGGGAAGGATTAATTATGTTCTTATTGTTGCAAATAGGAATTATGTGCCCCGTATATTTCATCGTTCTTGATATAGATTGCAATTTTTCACGTCCTATTATTCTTGGGAGACCTTTCCTTAGAATGATTGGTGCAATTATTGATATGAAGGAAGGGAATATTAGATTCCGATTTCCATTAAGGAAAGGCATGTAACACTTTCCTACAAAGAAAATCAAATTACCTTATGAATCTATTATGCGAGCCACTTATGAATTGAATGCTAAAGATGGCAATACTTAGATCTATTCTTGCTTTTATGCCTAGCTAGGGGCATTAAACGATAGCGCTTGTTGGGAGGAAACCCAATTTTATTTTTGTTCCTTGCTTTTTTACTTCTGTTTAGTAATAAATAATTCATCTATCCTCTGTTTAGATGTGCTTTTATGTTTTAATTAGTGTTTGTGCCAAGTAGAACCTATAGGATAACCTACGGTGATAGTTAATTGGATCTTGCTGAAAAATAGAAACTTTTGCACGCACTAGAATAATTTTAATAAATCACATAAACGTGTTTTTAGTTGATTATTTTTGCAGTAGATCAATAGACAAAATTCCCAGGATTTCCTATTTCGGTAGGAATTTTATAGTTCCATAAGTATTCAAAAGTTGCAGATTGCTACAGACTGTTTTGTTTTTGACAGATTCTGTTTTTCGTGTGTTGTTTGCTTATTTTAATGAATCTATGGCTTGTATCGGGGGGTATGAACCATAGAGAGGTTGTAATACAGTAGGTTTAACACCAATATAAATAAATAATGAGTTCATTACATTACCTTAAGTGGTGGTTTTTCTTTCTTGCACTAACGGAGGTTATGAGATTTCCTGTTGAGTTTTGTGTTGTGAAGTTTTCAAGTTTTGGGTAAAGATTTGATGGACTATGGAATAAGGAGTGGCAAGAGCCTAAGCTTGGGATGCCCATGGCACCCCAAGATAATTCAAGGACAACCAAAAGCCTAAGCTTGGGGATGCCCCGGAAGGCATCCCCTCTTTCGTCTTCGTCTATCGGTAACTTTACTTGGAGCTATATTTTTATTCACCACATGATATGTGTTTTGCTTGGAGCGTCTTGTATGATATGAGTCTTTGCTTTTTAGTTTGCCACAGTCATCCTTGCTGTACACACCTTTTGGGAGAGACACAACATGATTTGGAATTTATTAGAATACTCTATGTGCTTCACTTATATCTTTTGAGCTAGACAATTTTGCTCTAGTGCGTCACTTATATCTTTTTAGAGCACGGCGGTGGTTTTATTTTGTAGAAATTATTGATCTCTCATGCTTCACTTATATTATTTTGAGATTCTTTTAGAACAACATGGTATTTGCTATGGTTATAAAATTGGTCCTAGAATGATGGGCATCCAAGTTGGGTATAATAAAAACTATCATAGAAGTGAATTGGATGATATGATCAATTTGATGCTTGATAATTGTTTTGAGATATGAGGATGGTGATATTAGAGTCATGCTAGTTGAGTAATTGTGAATTTGAAGAATACTTGTGTTGAAGTTTGTGATTCCCGTAGCACGCATGTATGGTGAACCGTTATGTGATGAAGTTGGAGCATGATTTATTTATTGATTGTCTTCCTTATGAGTGGCGGTCGGGGGTCGGGGATGAGCGATGGTTTTTTCCTAACAATCTATCACCCTAGGAGCATGTGCGTAGTACTTTGTTTCAATAACTTGTAGATTTTTGCAATAAGTATATGACTTCTTTATGACTAATGTTGAGTCCATGGATTATACGCACTCTCACCCTTCCATCATTGCTAGCCTCTCTTGTGCCGCGTAACTTTCGCCGGTACCATACACCCACCATATACCTTCCTCAAAACAGCCACCATACCTACCTATTATGGCATTTCCATAGCCATTCCGAGATATATTGCCATGCAACTTTCCACCGTTCCGTTTATTATGACACGCTCCATCATTGTCATATTGCTTTTGCATGATCATGTAGTTGGCATCGTATTTGTGGCAAGGCCACCTTCATAATTCTTTCATACATGTCACTCTTGATTCATTGCATATCCCGGTACACCATCGGAGGCATCCACATAGAGTCATATTTTGTATTGAGTTGTAATTCTTGAGTTGTAAGTAAATAAAAGTGTGATGATCTTCATTATTAGAGCATTGTCCCAAGTAAGGAAAGGATTATGGAGACTATGATTCCCCCACAAGTCGGGATGAGACTTCGGACTTTATGAAAAATAAAAGAGGCCAAATAAGCCCAAATAAATAAATAAAAAAGAGGCCAAAGAAGCCCACCGAAAAAAGAGGCCAAAGACCTCGGACTTGTGCTTCAAAGTAGCACCATGATCTTCATAATAGAGAGTCTCCTATGTTGTCACTTTCATATACTAGTGGGAATTTTTCATTGTAGAACTTGGCTTGTATATTCCAACGATGGGCTTCCTCAAAATGCCCTAGGTCTTCGTGAGCAAGCAAGTTGGATGCACAGCCACTTAGTTTGTTTTGTTGAGCTTTCATACACTTATAGCTCTAGTTCATCCGTCGCATGGCAATCCCCACTCACTCACATTGATATCTATTAATGGGCATGTCCACAGCCCGTTGATACGCCTAGTTGATGTGAGACTATCTTCTCCTTTTTGTCTTCTCCACAACCACCATTCTATTCCACATATAGTGCTATGTCCATGGCTCACGCTCATGTATTGCGTGAAAGTTGAAAAATTTCGAGAACATAAAAGTATGAAACAATTGCTTGGCTTATCATCGGGGTTGTGCATGATTAAATACTTTGTGTGATGAAGATAGAGCATAACCAGACTATATGATTTTGTAGGGATAACTTTTTTTAGCCATGTTGTTTTGAGAAGACATGATTGCTTTGTTAGTATGCTTGAAGTATTATTGTTTTCATGTCAATATGAACTTTTATTTTGAATCATTTAGATCTGAACATTCATGCCACAATAAAGAAAATTACATTGAGAAATATGCTAGGTAGCATTCCACATCAAAAATTCTGCTTTTATCATTTACCTACTCGAGGACGAGCAGGAATTAAGCTTGGGGATGCTTGATACGTCTCCAAGTATCTATAATTTTTTATTGCTCCATGCTATTATATTACCCGTTTTGGATGTTTATGGGCTTTACTTTACACTTTTATATCATTTTTGGGACTAACCTACTAACCGGAGGCCCAACCCAAATTGCTGTTTTTTTGCCTATTTCAGTGTTTCGAAGAAAAGGAATATCAAACAGAGTCCAAACGGAATGAAACCTTCGGGAGCGATCTTTTTGGAACAAACACAATCCAGGAGACTTGGAGTGGACGTCAAGAAGCAGCCGAGGCGGCCACGTGGGTGCAAGGCGCGCCCTAGGGGGGTGGGCGCACCCCCCACCCTCGTGGGCCCCTTGTGGCTCCTCTGACCGACCTCCTTTGCCTATATATACCTCCATACCCTGAAAACATCTGGGAGCACCATGGAAACCTATTTTCACCGCCGCAACCTTATGTACCTGTGAGATCCCATCTTGGAGCCTTTTCCAGTGCTCCGCCGGAGGGGGAATCGATCACGGAGGGCTTCTACGTCATTGCCAAGGCCTCTCCGATGAGTTGTGAGTAGTTTACCACAGACCTTCGGGTCCATAGTTATTAGCTAGATGGCTTCTTCTCTCTCTTTGAATCTCAATACAAAGTTCTCCTCGATCTTCTTGGAGATCTATTCGATGTGACTCTTTTTGCGGTGTGTTTGTCGAGATCCGATGAATTGTGGGTTTATGATCAAGCTTATCTATGAGAAATATTTGCATCTCCTCTGAATTCTTTTATGTATGATTGGTTATGTTTGCAAGTCTCTTCGAATTATCAGTTTGATTTGGCCTACTAGATTGATCTTTCTTGCAATGGGAGAAGTGCTTATCTTTGGGTTCAATCTTGCGGTGTCCTTTCCTAGTGACAGCAGGGGTAGCAAGGCACGTATTGTATTGTTGCCATCGAGGATAAAAAGATGGGGTTTATATCATACTGCTTGAGTTTATCCCTCTACATCATGTCATCTTGCCTAATGCGTTACTCTGTCCTTATGAACTTAATACTCTAGATGCATGCTGGATAGCAGTCGATGTGTGGATACTATGACTCAAATCCACACAGACTATTTTATCTACACCCCTTTTACCATCCTAGAACTCCTCGTGGAAATTCGGTCTACTTGTCATGGACGTGATGCCTATATACATGATCATGCCTAGATAATCTCATAAATATGCACTTCTCTATCAATTGCTCGACAGTAATTTGTTCACCCACCGTAATACTTATGCTATCTTGAGAGAAGCCACTAGTGAAACCTATGGCCCCCGGGTCTATCTTTTAGCATATAAGTTTCCAATCTTACTTTATTTTGCAATCTTTACTTTCCAATCTATATCATAAAAATACCAAAAAAATTTAGCTTATCTTATTATCTCTATCAGATCTCACTTTCGCAAGTGGCCGTGAAGGGATTGACAACCCCTTTATCGCGTTGGTTGTGAGGTTCTTGTTTGTTTGTGTAGGTACGAGGGACTTGTGAGGAGCCTCCTACTGGATTGATACCTTGGTTCTCAAAAACTGAGGGAAATACTTATGCTACTTTGCTGCATCACCCTTTCCTCTTCAAGGGAAAACCAACGTAGTGCTCAAGAGGTAGCAAGAGCCAGAGGGAAGAAAACCACGAGCGACAGTGGCAATGGTGGTAGGCGCGGTACTACTGCTTACAAGTCAAGCAGTACTACCGCCCTACTGCCGTTGCTAGTGCCACTGTTCGCTTGGGTCTAGTTGGGGTCAGCGGTAGTATGCCAGAGGGACCACCGCTGAACCCGACACGAGAAATTCGATCCCCAAATTGAGGCGGTAGTAGAGCAGTACTGGAGCGGTACTACCGCCTGCCGCTACAGGAGGTACTACCACTTCTAACCGTGGTACTACCGCTGGCTTCATCCGGGCCACTCCCAACACAACGTAGGACACACAAAGAGGTGGTAAAGAACTAGAGGTGCAAAGAAGATGTGTACGTGATGATTCCACCCAAACATTTCCGATACGGACCCGTCTTGATAGTACGGTATATCCTACGACTCAAGTCCACTGAAAATGAAGCAAAGGAAAAACACCGTCTTCTCTTTAAGCCTGATGGGTAGAAATCGTCTCGTGCCATAAGAAGGAATATCTGAAATGGTCAATGCACACGATTAGTCTATAAAGCCATTTCCATCAACCAAAACCACTAAGAGAGAAATATGCCCTATCAACTTTCATATGTAAACTATTTTCATCTGAGCTACGGTTATTTTTCTATTAATTTTCAAAGTTTTAAACATTTTCTGAATTTCTGGAACTTTTAATATTTTGAAATTAAATGGGAAATTGCTAGGGTTACCTAGAAATGTACCCAACGGGGTGTACATGACTCTGAAAGTGGGGTCCAGTTGACTGCCCAGTTACTAGTCAACGTGAACCAGTTGATTGGTCATTGGGCCCAGGAGGACCCACCTGTCATTGACTGGCTCCAGCCCTATCAGCTGGTTGACTGGTCAACTGGGTCTAGTGGGACCCAGTAGTCAGTGACGTAACTAATATAAATAGTGTTTAATAAATTCAAACTGGTTTATTAGTGGGGTGGGGCCTACTGTCAGTGACTGCACTAGTTAGCAGGTTCAATTTAAACTAGCCTAATCATCTACAGCGGGTCCTGCGTGGCAGTGGGTGTTAACACTAAGGTTAGTGGTTAAGCTAATCCCTAGCACACGGGGTCCACCTATCAGTGGCACACCAGCATTTTAAAATGCGATGGCACGCCAGCGGTGACCACGGAAGCAGCGGTGTCACGCGGGAGCACGCTACGGGCGTCGGTGGAACGAGCTGAGCATAGCTACGAGTAGCTGGGACTCGGATGCATCGGCTGGCAGCGGCGGTTTGGCCGGAGGCGGCTTGTGGCGATGGCAGCGGCAAGCAGAGCGGAGGCCAGAGCTTCGGACAGAGTGGCCGCGGGCGAGCGCGTGTGCATGGGCGGTGGCATGGCGAGCGCGCAGGCGACCATAGGCGGCTGCAGGGCAGTGGCACGCATGGGGGGCATGGTGAGCACGGGCTCATAGAGGCCCCGAGCACGGTGGCGCACGACGGCGATGGCAACAAGAGGAAGGGGAAAACGGGGGGTGGTTCAGAGGAGGGGGGGCTCGCCGAGGGAGGGCTGATGGCGAGCTCGTACGACGCCGGGGTTGATGAGGTGACATGGATCAATGGTGAGGCCGCGACGGCTGTGGTTGAGAAGGAAGGAGCAAGTGACGTGGGGGCAGCCTCCCGTCTTTGATCTAGGGTAGCCATAAACGGAGTGGAGCATGGCAGAGGTCATGGACATGGCGGTGGCGCGAGGGAAGGTTGGTGGCTAGGGGACTGCAACGGGCACGGCGGCGGCCACTGCGGGTGAACGCCAAATTGAGAGGGAGAGCGAGCGAGAGTGGCCAGGGGAGGCTAGGGTTCGCGGAGGACAACGGGCGGTGTCCGGGGGTGATCTTATCCACCTCTGCAGTACTGAAGTGGCAGGGGGGGGGGGGTCGGGCGCTTTGGCCATGGCGTTCGGCTTTTCCCTGGCACTGGCGGGAGGTAGGGGAAAGGCAGAGGTAAGTGGGCTGGGCCGCACTGTAGCATAGGCCAAGGTAAGTGCATAATGTTTCCTTAGCCCTTTTTTATTTTTTTATTTTTTTTATTTTTTTGGTTTGTTTAGCTCTATTTCTAATTTCTTTTAACGCTAAACATTTTTTGTAAAATGTGAAACTTGTCACAAAAATACAGGGAAATATTTTGCATCTGCACAAAAAATTTCAGGGCATTTGGAAATGTTTAAACATTTTAGAAATCGAAAAGGTCAGTTATTTTGCTGTTCACGGACTTAATTAATTTCCAGGGGCAATTTGGGGATTTAGGTGATGTTGCTTTCCTCAACCTAATTACTTAGGGATTATTTCAAAAATTATGAACTATTTTGTTTGCATTTTTGAAAATCTAAATATTTGACTTGCAGTTCGAATTGGATTTTGAATTTGATTTTTATCAAGAGGCAATTTGGCTTAGTCTAACTCTAGAACATGGCAGCATTAGTGTGGGGTCACTGTAGCATGACACTGGGGGTGTTACAGGTAGTGATATAGTAGGTAGTATATTCCTATATAGGATTTCTTACCTTCCATATCTTAATGCAAAAAACTTTAGCTCATACCCCATGAAATTTTTCGAGACATATGTCATCTCATTTGTACAACTTTTCTTTTCCTATGATATTTGTATTCTATGAATGAACATAGATCATAATAACCTCAAGAAAACTCTGGATGCCCTACGAAATGGAATGCATTGTCGAAAGGAACTAAAAAAGCACAAGGGTTGTGGAGGAGCAACTCCACCTTGGTGCTACGATGTGTACAACACAAGTGTTGAAGGAACAACTTCAACGTGTAGTGCTAGATATTGCTCTAGAGGCAAATGTAGGCCGATATGGCAGCAAGAGTTCAATCCAGAACTCCTAGAGCACAAGATCTACTCCAAGATCTTAGACAAGAACATCAAATTCTATTATAGGTAGTGGGTACATAGTATGGATTCAAAATAGAGGTGAGGACCTCTATTTATAGGGCTTTCAGAAGCCTTCACATACTTCTATTTATAGCTGGGATACTCTAGAAAACATTATTTAAGTTTCACCATTCTACTCATAGCTACCCACAACTAGAAGACTCTAAAAACAGTAGATAGGATAGAAAAGAAAAGAAAAGAAATACTACACTAGACTGGAAGTATCTAGAAGTACCCAAACAGATCTGGCATGTGTTTTTCTTTCTTCTTCTTTTTCTCTCATCTATTGTTCCCCATCATTCTCCCCTGACTGTTTGGAACTTGCCCTCGAGTTATTGTCATAGAGCGCTTCCTCTAGATGGTAGAGAGTCAAGTCTGCAACATTGAATGGATATGCCCATGTCGCTTGGAAGATCTATCACATAAGCATTATCATTTATCTTTCTCACGATAAAGAAGGGCCCATACCTTCGCTGCCTAAGCTTCCCCTTAACACCTAAAGGCAACCTCTCTTTTTGAAGGTAGACCATCAACTTATCACCAACTTGGAATGATTTTGGCCTCCTTTTGCAATCATCAAGTTGTTTATATTTATGATTTTGTGCTTCCAAAGCGCCAATAATCTCTTCAAATAACTCAATATAATTATCAGTAAAGGACAATCCCGACTTTGAGTGTTGGAACTTTAGTGTAGACAATGGAAAAAGGGCTCCTTCCTACGGATCTATGCTTGGAGTTATTGCAAGAGAACTCTGCAAGAGATAGAGCTAAGTCCCATTGTCCCTTTCTTTCTCCACAAACATAACGGCTCGGATTACCCAAAAACTTGTTCACCACTTCCATTTGTCCATCTGTATGTGGATGTGCAGTGCTAGAAAATTTCAATTCAGTGTTGCATTGCTTCCACAAAGTAAGCCAAAAATGCATCAAGAAACTTGCCATCACGGTATGGGATGATGGACCTTGGTACTCCATGAAGTCTGACCACTTCTCAAAAGAATAGGTTTGCCACATGATGAGCATCCGTTGTCTTGTGGCATGGGATGAAATGAGCCATCTTAGAGAATCTATCCACAACCACAAATACATCATCACTTCCTCGTCTTGTTCTTGGAAAGCCCAAGATGAAGTCCATACAGATGTCCTCCTATGGAGAAACAAGAACATGCATATGCATGTATAACCCGGTGTTCTGGACTTGGCCTTTGCAGGTTTGACATAGGGCACCACTGAACGAACTTTCCAGCATCTCTCTTTTGTTGTGGCAAAAAGTAGCGAGCTTCCAGGTTAGCGATAGTCTTGTCCCATCCAACATGGCCACTAAGATCACTTGAATGGAGTTCTACAATTAGTTTGTCATGCAGAGAACTCCTTGGGATTCATAAACGATCACTTTTGAAGAGATAGCCATCCTGCACCAGATAGTCATCACCTAATGGTTGGCCCTGGATGTGCTTTAACCAAACATGGCCAAGGTCTTTTTCATCCTCATACAAATCCTTTATTTGATCCATGCCCGGAAGTTCAGCTTCAAAAGAAGTCAAGAGGCATGCACGACGACTCAAAGCATCGGCCACTCGGTTAGTTGTTTCAGATTACACGGAGGAGCTTCTAAGGCTACAAGTGAGGTGCAACCTTGCTGAAACTGAAGATCAACAAGTTGCAAGGTACATCAATGGTCTCAATGATGCTATTCAAGATCGATTGATGATGCAACAAATCTGGTCCATTATCAAGCATAAGCTCTAGCCTTGAAGGCCGAGAGGTTTGTGATGACAAGAAAGGCAACTAAGGCTCCATAGCCTCCATATCCTCATATCGAAGGCTCGTCTAGGAGTCAGCCTAATAGAGTGGAAGAAAAGACCGCTCCACCAAAGGCAAAACGACCCATCCAGAAGCAAAATAGAGGCAAGGGTAAGTCCAATGAAGGCCCAAAATGCTATAAATGTGGTGAAGAGGGACACATATCCAGTGGTTGCCCGCTAAGGAAATTTGTTAACACAACTATCCATGATGGTGAAGGTGATGAGGAAGAATAAGAATCTGAAGATGTAGACACTACAGGAATCAGCTTATTTTTCATCCGCCATGGCAGACAGCAAAAGCACTAAAGGCGGACGACAAAGCTCTTTGTCGTCTGCCACCGACTGCAAAGCTATCTGGCAAAGAGGATGACGGTAAACAGGTCTTTGACGTCTGCTTTCTAAAAATGGACGCCAAAGAACCTTTGCCGCCCATGGCGGATGACAAAGAACCTTTGCCGTATGTGGCAGACGGCAAAGAATCCAGACGGTAACGAATAGGCATTAGCCACGTTAGGTGGCTAACGACAGCCTTTGTCATCCGCCATCGGACGATGCAAATGTTGCCTCCCCTTTGCCGTCTGCCACGGATGGCAAAGAAACCATATCGTATAACCCCCAGGTTGCACAGGTTGTTGCCATGTAGCATGTTTGCCATCCATGGACGACGGCAAAGAGCCCTTGGCCGTCGGTGGCGGACGGCAAAGAGGCTGCATTGCCCCTTTTTTTAGTTTTTTCTTATATCCAAGCATTTTCAAAGAAAATAGATGATATATATATATATATATATATATATATATATATATATATATATATATATATATATATATATATCACAGGACAATTACATAGCAAACATGTAAGATATCCAACACATATAACTTTATCATACATGCATAGTTCAATCCAACCATAGCAAGTTCCATCGATGTCATACACAACAAGTTCAACAGAGGCATCCAACCATATATATTACAATAATTTCATCTAACGATACATGCATAGTTCATCGATACAAAAGAAACATAGAAAGTGATAAGAAGCACTCCATCAATGCAAGCTTTCGTCAAGTGAATGCAATATGCAAAATGGGAAATAAGAAAGTCAGAAGAAGAATATTAGAAGAAGAAAGATAAGAAGAAGAAGTATATGGCATATTTATGAACTAACTCAGGTAAAAACGACATTTATGAGCTAAATTAGGTAAAAAAAAGACATTTATGAGCTAACTTAGCTAAAATGGATCATTTTGGAACTAACCTAGGGAAAATGGATCATGTATGAACTAACTTAGCTAAAATGGATCATTTTGGAGCTAACTTAGGTAAACTGGATCATTCTGGAGCTAACCTAAGTAAAATGGATCATTTATGAGCGAACCTAGCTTATATGGATCATTTGGGAGCTAACCAAGCTAAAATGGATAATTTTCTAAATAACTTAGGTAAAATGGATCATTTTGGAGCTAACATAGGTAAAATGAATCATTTTGGAGCGAACCTAGGTAAAATGGATCATTTTGGAGTTAACTTAGGTAAAATGGGTCATTTTGGAGGTAATCTCGCTGATTATGCCATTTTTTGAGTTAACTAAGCATATTATGCCATTTTTGACATAAGTAAGCTAAGTATAGATCTTTATGGAGCTAACCTAGGTAACCAAGCATCTTAGAGTTAATTTAGTATTTTAGAGCTAACTTAGGTCATTTTGTAGCTAACTTAGGTAAAATTGATCATTTTGGAGCTAATTAAGCTTATTATGTCAGTTTCGAGAAAAATAAGCTAAGTATATGACATATATGAGGTTACCAAGGTTGTTATGCCATTTCAAACCTAAGTAAGCTAATTATGCCATTTTTTACACAAGTAAGCTAAGAGTATGCCATTATTGAGCAAACCTAGGTAGCTAAGCATATTAGAGATAACTTAGCATATTAGAGCTAACTTAGGTCATTTTGGAGGAAACAAAGCTAAGTATAGATCATTTTGGAGCTAAGTAAGCTAATTGTGTCATTTTGGAGGAAGATAAGCTAAGTCTAAGCATTTTTGGAGGAAATAAAGCTAAGTCTAGGTCTTTATGCATTTGCTAAGCAAAACACTAGAGAAAACTTACCGAAATCATGGAGGTGAAGCACCGGCGTTGCTCGTGCCGGTACCACCACCTGGAGAAAGATCGTGTGATGCTTGTCTGGAGGCATGCTGCACCAAAGATCATTTGTAATGTCTCGTTAGCATGACGACACTCAAATGTTAATACTAGTAAGTAATGACCATTCAAATTAAACTCACCGTGGTCCCAGAGCAAGCTCTGGCATTGATGGAGGGCTCTGACCGGTCTTCTGGCAAACAAACTGCACATTTGGTTTTCACGGGTCAGTCATACTAGTTAGTAATGAAAACAACATTAAGTGAATGATCTGGCTTATATGCAGAAGAAACTTACCATGAGGAGCTCGTACATGGCCCAGTTCTGCATGCCATTTCGTGCCCTCTCCTCCTCTAACAACCTTGCCCTCCTCTCCTCCAACTCCCGCTACTTCTCCTCCGCCTCCCGGTCCCTCTCCGCTAGAAGCGCCTGGGTTCTATCTCTCTCACTCTGAAGAGGATCCTGCCACACCACTCCTCGTTAGCATTGTAATCATCGATGGCTGCACACACAATGTAATGCTTGAAAGAAATCTGATTGTATAACTAACCTAGAAGGCGAGCTCGATTGGCCGTGGACGAGACCTTATCTCAGGATCTGAGCTTGTTTGGCGCGCCTTGATCTCCGGGAGAGTGCGAGGACAATGGATAAGTCCATCTCTAATGGCTATCGAGCCATGGGACCTCCCGCCACCAGCTATCATCACCAGCTCCGAATCAAACGGCCTACTCGGGTTAAAGTCCTCCCCTTTCCTCGCCTTCACCACATCTCTGTACCTAACTAGCTTGTTGTGGGAGGATATGTTGGTGAAGTTCTTTGGATTATCGAGGTCAGACGCAGAGAATGCCTTGGCCTTCTTGAATGGGGCAGTATGGGCCATGGCATAGAGGTCGAACACCTCTGGCACCGGTGCCATATTGTATCCCGCCTAAAAGAGAGGACCATAATATTAGTAATTAAAGGGCTCAAGCTACCATGACATAATGAATTGCATGAATCATGAAGCAAACCACATACCCAATTCCACCCATATTGAAATAAGTTGGCGCTGCCTTGATGGTGTGGAACACCTTTCATTTGGGCACGCTTGTCCTTGGCATCTTTCTGGACAGCCCGCCATGCGTCTGAGCACCACAAATCCACCAACGCCTCCCAACAATCCATCTTATTCGCACACCATCTAAGGGGCACCTAAGTCAGTAAAGAGAAACTTGAGCGCTACGTCTACAAATCAAATGAATGAAACTAAGAACAAGGCGTTAAGAATATAGGCAATTACCTTCATGTACTCCTCCTTCTTCAGAAACTTTCTGCAACACTTATTCTTGGGCTTCCGAACACCACGCGAGACAAAGTAGTCTCGAACAGCATGCACCCGAGCCTCTTGCCATAAGTTTTGTAGTAGGCGCCTGCACTCGGCATCAATAACATGTGCACATGCCTCCTCGTATCCCTCCTCACACCTATAGAAGGTCTGCAATCAAACGAGATAACATTGATTAGTACAATAACTAAGCTTATTAGAAGATTTTTAATTGTGTAAATGAGAAATTACCCAAAACATTCTGATCACCATGTCGGCCCTCGTGTTGCACAAGACACCATCGATGATCTCCTCCAGCGGAGCCGGGGCAGCCAAGTAGTGCTCCGAGGTCAATCCTACCTCCGGAAGTTGACCCTCACCGGGCAATGTGACCTACCCCAGGAAGTTTTGCCAGCAAATCACACCAAGGACTTGGAGGCAGGCGGCGGGGGCACGATGGGGGTCGGGGGCGCTGCGGCGGGGGGGGGGGGGGTCAGCGGCGGTGGGGGCACGGTGGGGGTCGGGGGCGCTGCGGCGAGGGGTCAGCGACGGCGGGGGCGCGGTCGGGGCCGGGGGCGGGCGGCAGGGGCTCGGGGGCGTGGCGGCGGTGGGGGCGTGGCACGGTTGGGTCGGGGGAGGAGAGAGAGAAGAGAGAAGAGAGAGATAGGCGTGTGGGGTGCGCCGTTATTAGTTGTTAGGTATTAACCTCTTTGTCGCCCGCTAGCGGACGACGAAGATGATTTGTCATCCGCTAGCGGAGATGGGGGTGGTGGGCCGTTAGAGTAGTGTCGTCCACTGGACCCCACCCAACTCTTTGCCGTCAGCTAGTTGAAGGCAAAAAACTGGCTGATGGCAAAGAGTATCTTTGCCATCAGCCTGTTCTTTCCGTCTGTTTTTTTGTAAGCAGACGACAAAGACCTTCTTTCCATCAGCTAGCCGACGGCAAAGAACTGGCTAATGGCAAATTCCATGATTCTAGTAGTGAGAGGGACAAGAGTTTGTCAAGAAGAAGGTGAAGAGGTGGTATGTGTGATTCAACGTCTCCTATGTTCCACACGACAACCTGACGACACACAACGGAAGAAAATATTTGAGAGCAAATGCACAGTGAATGGCAAGGTATGAAAATTAGTGACTGGTAGTTGTAGTTGCAAGAATCTTATATCCGAGAAGTTGGTGAACCAGTTAAGTCTTGATACTCATGATCATCCAAACCCTTACACTATTGGGTGGATCAAGAAAGGAGTGAATATGAGGATCACCAAACAATGCAACCTGCCACTTTCTTTGGGCAAGCATTATTGCTCAAATGTGTTGTGTGACGTAGTTGATATGGACACTAGCCATGTTCTTCTTGGGAGACCTTGGCAATTTGATATGGATACTACACACAAGGCAAGGAAAATTCTTACTCATTCATTTGGAACAAGAGAAAGATCACTATTTTACCAAACAAAACTGAAGGTAATACCTCTAAGGAGGAGGGGGAAAATATGTTAAATATTTCCCATACCTCTCATGAGTTTATGGAAGACTTGAAGGAGGCAGATTTGTGTGCTGCACTTGTTGTAAAAAGGAGAAGGGCACTTGACTGTTGAAATTCCAGCAAAGGTACGCGGTTTATTGGAAGAATTTCAGAACATACTTGGAGAGACACAAGGCCTGCCACCGATAAGAGGAATTCAACATATAATTGGCTTAATTCCGGGAGCAATTCTTCCTAATCTTCCACACAATCGAATGAGCCCAAAGAAGCATGATATATGGAAGGAGAAAGTGGAGGAATTGCTGCAAAAGGGGCACATTTGAGAAAGTAATAGCCCATGTGCTGTACCAGCCCTACTCGCGCCAAAGAAAGATGGATCTTGGTGCATGTGTATGGACAGTAGAGCCATTAACAAGATCACCGTAAGGTATAGATTCCCGATTCCCCGTCTGGATGATATGTTGGATCAGGTTAATGGAGCAAGAGTGTTCACAAAGCTAGATTTAAGAAGCGGATATCATCAAATCTGTCTCAGACCCGGGGATGAATGGAAAACCGCCTTCAAGACAAAGTAAGGGTTGTTTGAATGGCTAGTCATGCCATTTGGACTCTCAAATGCACCAAGTACCTTTATGTGCTTAATGAATCAAGTCCTTCGACCCTTCCAATCCCACTTTGTTGTGGTCTATTTCGATGACATCTTGATCTCTAGCAAGGATGAGGATGAACACTTTGATCACATTCGGAAGGTGCTAGAAGTATTAAGGGAAAATGAGCTCTACGTTAACTTGAAGAAATGTGTTTTCCTGCAAACACAACTTAGTTTCCTAGGATTCATCATAACATGTGACGGTATTTGTGTTGATGATTCTAAGGTTGAAACAATCCGAGAATGGCCAACTCTGAAGACCATTTATGAGGTAAGAAGTTTTCATGGCCTTGCAACTTTCTATAGGCGATTTGTGAAGAATATCAGCACTATCATGGCACAAATTACCGAGTGTTTGAAGAAAGGAAAGTTACAATGGACAGAAGTGTTGGCAAACATAGTAGAAAACAAAAAAATTCGCACCTACGATCACCAAGATCAATATGAAGATGCATAAGGGTTGGGATTGACGATCGTTACCAACTCCAGAGTGCAGCGGAAGAAGAAGAGTCGGTGTAGATCATGCTCGAAGTCCTTGAATGATGACGACGATCCCGCGAACCGCCCTCGAACGATCCTTCGAACAGAAGACCGAAAGCACAACCTCTCTACTTGGTTGCAAGCGTACGGTCTTCACGATCCGGTAGCGCTTCGCCATCCAGAGCTAATCGTTGCCAGAGAATTAGAGGGAGGGGATTAGAACCACACTGAGCTTCTAATTATGAGGATTAGAGGTGGCTAGGGCTAGATCTAATTTGTCTAGGATCAACTAGAACTAGAACTAGATCAACTAGAAGAGGCACCGAAAAACTTGTACTCAAAAGGGTGGAAAACCTCTAGTATATATAGGTTTAGGAGGGAGGAGAGAGCAGCCACCAAGGGAGAAAGTCCTACCTTGGTGTGCTGGCCTAGGGGGGGAGTCCAACTCCCACCCCTAGTAGGATTCGGCCCCCCACAAAGAAAGGGGGGGACACCACCTCCATCTGGGTCTTTATGGCCCAAGTCTCCTTCCCTTTCTTGGCATTTTAAGGCCCATTGATATTTAATTAATATATAAAATACTTTAAACATTTTCAGAGCATTATATATATAATTTAACATCCCCGGAAACATTTTCCACCTATATATAATTAATCGGTAATACCCGGTATTACCCGATATTCACTGAAACCCTTCTGGTGACCCTAAAACGCTTCCGGAACCTCTCAAAACTATTCCGGATATTAATGAAACTATTTCACAAATATAGTCTCGTCATTCCCTTTCCAATAACTCTCAGTATATTGTGATTACCTTAAGCTTGTGACCCCGTAGGTTCGGTAAAACATAGACATGAACGAAACCCCTTCGTTCAACGACCGATAGCGGAACCGTGTACATCCATATCTGTCCCTATGATTACACGAATCATATTCGAGTGAACCTTTGGCTATCATGTGAAGTTCCCTTTGCTTCGTGATACTTTACAAAACCCGGTGTGCATCGGTATCCTCTTGGGTCATCGCCATGCCCACTATACCATTGCTCCCGTTATCGGTTTTGTTCTTCTTTCTCGTTGACGTGTTCCGGCATCCCCGTGACGTAGTCACCTGTGTCTGGCCATACAATGATGGATGCCTTCACACCGAGAGGGCCCTAATAATATCTCTTCATCATCGGATGAGAAAATCCCACTCTCGAGCTGTTCGTTCACTTGTCAAACTTTTTGGTGAACCCGAAAGTTGTCATTACGATCACCTTGTTACAGATGACGTTTAAGCAACCCCAAAGTCCACCGTCTGGTAAGAAGTAGCTGAGACACTCTCATGGTCTGAGGAACTAAAGTACACATGCTAACACTTCATGTTATAACAGATGATTTCAGACCATATGATCACAAAGTATAACATACAAGGTTGGGTCGATTCAATATGATTGTTCTTCTAAGGTCATACCCTCAATGTTGTTTTTAGGACTATCATTGCACCTAACAATATCCTAAGATCCGAAAAACTTGATCACCAACAACACTTGAGCCAGTCCTAGAGGCTGGTCCGGGAACCTATTGTTTGACCATTTATCATTCCACACGTGCATATGAGTTTTCCACTGAATCGCACATTCCAGGATCATAGCAGTTATAGCATGAAATATAAACTCTTAATTATGAATAATCACTACAAAAAAAGACACATCTGTGACATTTTGGGCCGAACAAATTTTTTTCTGTCATACATATGACACTTCTATGATGATAATTGTGACAAAACCCGGTGTCATCATAGATGTGGTGGGCTCCTACTTCTATGACAAAAAATCATGACAGAAAATGGGCTTTTCGTCCTGGGCGGGCTGGAGACGCAGCTGCATGACATTCTTTGGGCCGTCCATGACGGAAAAAACCGTGGTAGAAGCGAGGGGGAGGAAAATTTTGGGGAGTTGTAGGTTACAGTGGGAGGTCGGGGCCGAGCAATGCGCGTTTCTCTCATACGTATGCATGTGTGTGTGAGGCGTTGGCTCTAACTGAACCCGAGCGAGGCGTTGGGCTCTAACTGAACCCGAGCGATTGCACTGCAGGCTACGCGTTACTGAACCCGAGGATCGATCGATGGCTGTTAACTGAACCCGATGGAGAGATTCCTTCGCTACTGCTGTTAACTGAAGCCGATCGATTGGATGAACAGTGAGTGCTACGGGGGGGTTCGGATGAACAGTGAGCGGTGGCGTTGCCTCTGGATAAATAGGAACACGTGGTGTGGAGAGCTGGATGAACAGTAGACGGTGGAGGGGTGGCCGTGGAGGGGTGGTTGAACAGGACCCCGTGGTGTGGAGGGCTAGATGAACAGTAGACGGTGTAGGGGTGCCCATGGAGGGGTGGTTGAACAGTGGCCGATGGAGTAGCGCACGGTGGAGGCTGGATGAACAGGAGCCCGTGGAGGCTGGAGGAGGTCGACGGTAGCCCGTGGAGGCTGGAGGAGGTCGACGGTGGAGATGAACAGTATCCCGTGGAGTCCCGTTTTGTGGTATGCCACACCCCTCCCGATGAACAGGACCCCCATTTCGACCGTAGCGCTCCAACACAAGTTCGTTTCGTCCGTTTTGCGGTACGCCACACCCCTCTCAATAAACAGGACCCCTGTTTCGACTGTAGCGCTCCAACACAAGTCCGTTTCGTCCATTTTGCGGTACGCCACACCCCTCCCGATCAACAGGACCCCCGTTTCGACCGTAGGAGGTCTGTTTCCTCCGTTTTGCGGTACGCCAGGCCCCTCCCGATCAACAGGACCCCGTTTCGAACGTGGTCGGTCGAACACAAGGCCGTTTCCTCCGTTGTGCGGTACGCCAGGCCTCGTTTCCATCGCCTGTTCCGTCCAAGCCCTCCCGATGAACACGACCACACATTCCATTCCGACCCAGCCGGTTGGCTCCCCATGAACACGACGATGACGCTTTTTCTCCGTTCCGACCCAGCGATGTACGTATGCGCGATAGGCGTTAGAGACCCTGCCCGTATGTACGTACGTGGCCGTATTTTCTTTCTTGCACCCTCGCCGCTGTACGTATGTGTACATGCTACGTGCGCGCCTTTACTACGACACGTGCGCGCCTCTACATCCACCAGTATATATGTACGTACACGTTCGTGACAAGAATGACAATGGTACGTACGCTTCGACCAGGTGGGTCCCGACTGTCAGGCACTTCCTTGCCTGCGAAGATGTAACTGGTGGGTCCCAGTAGTCAGGGGGGCGAATCATTTTGTTTTTTTTCTTTGCCCGGACGCACTTCCTTGCGTGCGAAGATGTAGCTGGTGGGTCCCAGCAGTCAGGGGGCAAATTGTTTTTTGCCCGGACGCACTTCCTTGCGTGCGAAAATGTAGCTGGTGGGTCCCAGCAGTCAGGGGGGCGAATCATTTTTTTGCCCGGACGCACTTCCTTGCGTGCGAAGGTGCAGCTGATGGGTCCCAGCAGTCAGGGGGGAAATGTTTTTTTCGCGAAATACTCTGGCCCGTCCGATGGGTCCCCGCTATCAGGTGGAGGAATAATTATTTTCCGCGTAATAAGGAGGCACTTCCTTGCTGCGGCTGTGGACCCAGCTGTTAGCCTCTCCACATATAGTCCACGTCCGATGGAAGTCATTCCTTGACCACGTTGACCATGCTGCGCCGAGAGCACCAGGGCGGTGGACGACGGCGAGGCCTAAGAAGGGGACGACGGGGAGCCGGGGAAGACGCGACAGTGGAAGCCCGCGCGGAGAGGAGTACGAGGGTTCACTGATTCGGCTGCGGTGTGAGGCTGCCGTTGCCGCAGGGCCTGGCCAGTAGTGGGAATAGTAGGGGGTGGTGAGGCCTCCGCGGCAGCACATCCGGCCACTGGAAGCAGGAGCATACGGCACGACCGGCGCTGATTTGGGCGGCTGGAGCAAGAAGACCAGAGGTTGAAGAAGCACTACGGCCGTTGGATGGACATCGTACAGTCATTGGAGCTAGAATCGTTTATATTGACTAAGTTGACAAAGCCCTTCGTCCCCGTCAACTTAGTAGGCCCACAAGTCAGCCTCCCACCAAGGTGGGTCCCAGCTAGCAGGGGGTATTCATTTTTTTGTGTGTAATAAGGAGGCACTTCCGGTGGGTCCGAGCTGACAGCAGGGGGAACGTTTTTTTGCGAAATACGGTGGCCCGTCGGGTGGTTCCCAGCAGTCGGGGGCAATCGTTTTTTTCACGAAATACTGGTGGCCCGCCCGGTAGGTTCCTGCTGTCAGGTGGAGGAATAATTATTTTCCGCATAATAAGGAGGCACTTCCTTGCGGCTGCCATGGACCCAGCTGTCAGCCTCTTCACATACAGTATTCTTCCGATGGAATTCGGTCGTTGACCACATTGACCACGCCGCGCCGAGAGCACCACGACGGTGGATGACGGCGAGGCCTAGGAAGGGGACGACGCGGAGCCGGGGAAGACGCGGCAGTGGATGCCCACACGGAGAGGAGTACGAGGGTTCACTGTTTCGGCTGCGTTGCTGTCGCCGCAGAATAACAGGGGGTGTGGGTGAGTGGAGTGGAGGGATGGCCTGGCCAGCGGTGGGAGTAGTATGGAGGCAGTGAAGCCTCCACGGCAGCAAAACCGGCCACGGGAGGAAGGAGCAGGCGACACGACCGGCGCTGCTTGGGGCGGCTGGAGCAAGAAGACCAAAGGTTGAAGAAGCACTACGGCCATTGGATGGACATCGTACGGTCACTGGAGCTAGAATCGTTCATATTGACTAAGTTGACAAAGCCCTCCGTCCCCGTCAACTTAGTAGGCCCACAAGTCAGCTTCCCACCAAGGTGAGTCCCAGCTAGCAGGGGGAGTATTCATTTTTTTGTGCGTAATAAAGAGGCACTTCCGGTGGGTCCGAGCTGACAGCGGGGGGAACATTTTTTTCACGAAATACGGTGGCCCGTCCGGTGGGTACTAGCAGTTAGGGGGAAACATTTTTTTTGCGAACTAAGGTGGCCCGTACGATGGGTCCCTGCTATCAGGTGGAGGAATAATTATTTTGCGCGTAATAAGGAGGCACTTCCTTGCGGCCGCCATGGACCCAGCTGTCAGCCTCTCCACGTACAGTACTCTTCCAATGGAAGTCGGTCATTGACCACGTTGACCACGCCGCGCTGAGAGCACCAGGGCGGTGGATGACGGCGACGCCTAGGAAGGGGACGATGCGGAGCTGGGGAAGACGCAGCAGTGGAAGCCCGCGCAGAGAGGAGTACGAGGGTTCACTGGTTCGGTTGCAGTGTGAGGCTGCCGTCACCGCAGAATAACAGGGGGTGTGGGTGAGTGGAGTGATGGCCTGGCTAGCGGTTGGAGTAGTATGGGGGCGGTGAGGCCTCCGCGGCAGCACAGCCGGCCACGGGAGGCAGGAGCAGGCGGCACGACCGGCGCTGCTTTGGGCGGCTGGACCAAGAAGACCAGAGGTTGAAGAAGCACTTCGGCCGTTGGATGGACATCGTACGGTCACTGAAGCTAGAATCATTTATATTGACTAAGTTGACAAGGCCCTTTGTACGCTCCAACTTAGTAGGCCCACAGGTTAGGCTCTGAAACGGTGCACCCCAGATGTCAGGGGGAGGAATCATTTCTTGGGCGGCCGAAGCTAAGAATATCCGAGTTGAAGAAGAAGCATGACATCCATTGGATAGACATCCAACGGCCACTGTTGCTAGAACCGTGTGTTGACTATAATAAGTTGACAAAGCCTTGCATACGCGTCAACTTATTTTTTAGGGGACGCGTCACTTAGTAGGCCCACAAGTGTGTGGCAGAGAACTTATAGCCCATTTGCGTTTTTTAAGAATGTACAGCCCATTTTTGAATTCTAATGGAATTTACAACAGCCCATTTACAGTTTGTTAAAAGTACAACCCATTTTCTAGCTAGGACAACGATTAATAATTTCAACCAACCGTTGAAGACAGAATTCAATAAAATTTCCCACATTTTGATGGGATCCAAAATATTTTTATCCCGAAATTTCTATTCAGATTAAATATAGATTTGTATTACGTAAAAATCCAACGAAACATTGCGCGTGCAACAATGAAAATCCAACTAATTTCGTGTTTGGTGCATTTTTTTATAGTTACTGCCTAGTTTTTATAATTACATCCCATTTATTATTTTTAAAGCCCATTTTCCTGTAAAGCCTAATGCATCCCTCCTAGGAAAGATTTGCAGCACAGCAGGGCGGAGAATAACAAGTTGACCTTGCCTGGGTATTCCAAAAAAAGACGTATAGCTGGGCTAGCCATTTTCATCTTGAAAAAAGTAGTATTTGGGCTAGATATCTGGCCTGGGCTAGACGGGCCACAGCCCGCCCAGTTAATACCCTGCTCTCCTCTGAACAACAACGAAATCATCGCCAAGAAAAACTCTGCAGTGCTCACGCCTCAAAAACACAAATACTGCTCGAGCTACTTGGTCCCAGTTGTTGGCCGCACCTTGTGCAATTTTCTCGTTTATCTACATAGGTTGACAATGGTGTGGGACCCTGATGTCAGGAAACCAGGAGAAAGCAAAAAAAATATAGTTGTACATAATAAGGAGGCACTTGCGTACGTACGGTTATGGCCCTAGTGGGTCCCTAGTGTCATCCAGTCAAAATAAAGTCATCTCCTGAACCCTCATGTCCGTTGACCATATTAACAATGCTCGGCGCCACGGCGAGCACAACAACTCAAAGGACAACGGAGAGGGACTCGCGGGCCTTACAGAGGTCTGATACAGCGCCCGCTGCTCATTCAGGAAGCCAGGATCATCGGACACCTATGAGCACCTTCGAGAAACTGAGATGGCATGAAACGGTAAGGCCGCGCTTGGGAGCTCTCGTTTATTTCAAACCTGTATTAACATACAAGTGTAATTTACTCGTCATCGGAAGGCCCGAGGTCTGTAAGTAAAACCAGCGGGTTACGCGTGTAATTTGAGAGACCAGTGTATATTTTACGAGCATTGCTATATGGACGACATTACCAGACAATACATGCACGACGTGCCTATCATGCCATCCATGGGCAAGGCTGAAACAATAGCTAACGACTAGATTAGCAATCGTCTGAGTGTCGTTCAGCGTTTTTATCGTGTGTGAACTACTTCCGATATTTTACTAGTCGAAATCGACCAACCAAGCGCCTTCGCCCGAGACCATCTGCTTTAATTTACAAGCGTCAGTTTTACAAGCGGTTTTGGTTGGAAAACAACGATCCAATCACGGCTTAATTTTCGGAGTAATGGGCCACGGGTAGGCTGACCCGGGACCC
This sequence comes from Triticum timopheevii, assembly GCA_963921465.1. NCBI lineage: Eukaryota > Viridiplantae > Streptophyta > Magnoliopsida > Poales > Poaceae > Triticum > Triticum timopheevii. The sequence goes on along the minus strand of OY997264.1, from coordinate 437,247,700 downwards.
AGGATCTTTCAAGACATCGGGGCAGGCCACGCCCCTCCAGCCGAGTCCCAGCTGGCGACCTCCAGAGAGGCCGAGTCCCAGCTGGCGATCTCCAGAGAAGCCGAGTCTCAGCTGGCGATCTCCAGAGGAGCCGAATCCCAGATGACGACTTCAAGGCAAGACGACTCCAAGCTGGCGACCTCCAGGAGTGCCGACTATGGGAGTCGGCCCATGACACTTCACGAGGCCCGATGCGGGGTACGGTCACGACGTGGCCGTCCCTCCCTGCCTACGAGGGACTGACATGGCTACAGTGAGCCGTATCGCTGGAAGATCTCCGGCGAGGCGCGGCACTGTTGCATGCCTGCCCTGACCTCAGCCACAGTGCGCGACACACTGTGCCCACGACGCCGGCCTGTACGGCCCGAAGGCTGCGGGGCCGCCTGTCAGTGGGTGGACCGAAGGCGGCCAGAGCGCCTGAAGACGGCCCTGTGGGAGTCGGCCTCCCCGGAGTCGGCCATCTCCCCTCCAGGGCCCCATGAGCCATTAATCAGATTGGACGGGGAGTGGCGACAGTGATCGCCCGATAGACGGCGACACTGTTGCCATGACCCGGTGACCAAGCCTGCATCACCAGGAGTGCCGCACAGTGTCGGCCTGTCCGCGGGGCCCACCAGTCGGCAGGCCCTAGAAGCCGGCGGGAAGGACAGCAGCATGAGAGATAGACGGCTGGGACCCGCGCCCAGCCGGATTACCATTGTATCCCCGGGGGGTAGGCCTATATAAACCCCCTGGGACACCCATGCAAAGGGTTCGGACCTTGAGAGAGATAGACAAATAGCCCAGGGAGGAGAGAACTAGCCTTGCTCTCTCCTGCCTCCCGATACAGCTCCAGGAGCACCATTGTAGTCACCTTGCTTTAGTGACCATGCGGAGACCCCGCAGAGCAGCAGTAGGGGTGTTATCTCCCCGGAGAGCCCCGAAGCTGGGTAAGATTTGCCGGCGTGCATGTCTACGCCTTATCCCGTTTCCAGGCACCGGCGATGTTCTACTCACCCCCACCATGATAAGCCATCCTTTGGCATATGTCGCACCCAACCCCCGACATTTGGCGCCCACCGTGGGGCGAGGTGCACCGTCGTCCGGAGATCTGTTCTGGACGGGAACCCTCTTCCTCCCAGGCGAGCGCAGCCAGCCAGGCTCGCCTGGTGGAGTCTGCATCGACACGTTGCGCGGCACTGAGGCTGCCTGCGCCGCGAGCAGCCTCGCCGAACTTGTCGGCGAGGTGCGCCTCTCTGACGAACCTGCATCCGACGCGGGCACGGGTGGCCCCGAGAGCCTTCTCGCGGGCCTCCTCGACCAACTCCACGTCGCCGGCGAGCCTGCCATTGACTTGGAGTCCGTAGGCTCCTCCGACCCGATGCTGGTCGACTTCGACGCCATGTCGCTTGACGTTTTCCCCACCAACGTGGTGGTCTACGACATGCCGTTTCCGTACGAGGAGAGCGGCGGAAGCGCCATCACGGAGGTGCTCGTCATCAGCCACGGCGAGCACTCCGACGAAGAAGCCCAGGACCCGCTAGCTGCGGCCCTGCAAGACCTAACCGCGCCCATTCCAGAGGACGCAGACGCCGAGACGCTGGAGGCGCGCCGCCTTCAGATCGTCGAAGGCGCCAAGAAGCTGGCAAGCATGAGGCGCTTGTCAGAGGCATACCAGCGCGAGATGGATCGCGCCGTAGGCGGCTCGCCGGCTCCGACTGGGCCAAGCCGTCTAGGTGCGGTCCGGCAGCGCGGCGCGGCCATCGCCGACTTGCTCGGGTCAAAACGCCCCGTGTACGCCACCCCAGCGGAGAACATCCGCGCCGCCCAAGCGGCGACTGACGAGCTGAAGAACTTCGAGGGCGAAGAGCGTCGTGTGATGACGGAGCAAGTCCAGCAGCTCCTTGACGCGGTTGCTGCGCAAAACGCGGTCGGCGGCCGCGCAGATGCGCTGCAGCAGCCGAACGACGACTTGCCTCCCCGCCGAGATCAAGGCGCGACCTCCCGGACGCCGACTGGCGGAGTCCACGGAAGGAAAGAGAAGGAGCCGGCTGTCAGTCACAGTCGGACTCATATCACCATCGAGCGCGACCAAGACGGCCGCCCGAGAGCAGTAGAGCGGCGGGATGATTACCTGCCTCCCCCGCCTAGAAGAGAGCGGCGAGTTTCCCCGCCGCCTGTTGAGCATCCGACTCTCGGAGGTCGCCTTGGCCGCCAAGAGGGAGTCGGAGAGAATGACGCCCGCCATAGGATTGACCGACTCCACCGATCCCTAGCGCTGGAAGAAGAAGACGAGCTGGGTCCGCCTTGCTTCGGGCCCCGCATCAGAGACGAGCCCTTCCCCAAAGGGTTCACGCTCCCCCGAGACACACCCAAGTACACCGGCTCCATGAAGCCGGAGGACTGGCTGATAGACTACTCCACAGCCGTCAGCATAGCAAACGGCAACAAGCGAGTTGCCGTGAAGTACGTTCGTCTCATGCTCCAGGGCACGGCCCGGACATGGCTGAACAGCCTGAAGCCCCACAGCATCAATAGCTGGGTTGACTTCACCGAATACTTCATCCGCAACTTCACAAGCACGTACAAGCGACCTCCCAAGCCGCGCCAGCTCTCCTTGTGCGTGCAAGGCCCTGATAAATCAACACACGACTACCTCACGCGCTGGGGCGAGCTTCGAAACTCCTGCGAGGGCGTGCACGAGGTGCAGGCTATCGAGTACTTCACGGCCGGGTGCCAAGAGGGCACCCTCCTCAAGCACAAACTCCTCTGCGTCGAGCCAGAAACCCTTGGCGAACTGCTAGTCATAGCAGACAAGTACGCCACGGCCGACTCTTCCATGAAGACGGAGATTCAAGTCAACGCGGCTGGCAAGGTGACTCCCCATGCTCCTAGAACTCTGGCTGGAGACACCAGTCGGCGACAGCAACAGAACAACAACAAGCGCAAGGCCCAGCAGCCGACTTCCAACAATCGGCAGGTCACGACAGTTGAAGATCAGCAGCCGGAAGGGCAGCCTCCGGCCAAGCGGCAGAAGGGCGGCAAATCCAATTGGCTGCCAGCCTTCTCCTATGAGCAGACTTTGCATGGTCCTTGCAAGTTCCACAGCGGTGCGAAGCCGTCAAACCACACCACCAGAAAGTGCCACTGGCTCACTAGGATCGCCAAGGGAGACGGCCTCACTCCTCCACCGCCTGCTGGGCCGCCGCCTCCACCGCTGCCCCAGCAGCCGGCGGCTCGGCCAGTCGGCGCTATACAAGACGAGTTCCCGAAAGAGCATGGAGCCTACGTAGTGTTCACCAGCGTGGCAGATGACTGGCGCAGCAGGCGCCAACAGCAACAAGAAGTAAATGCAGTAGCAACAGATGCTCCAGAGTTCATGCATTGGTCCGAGAGGCCTATCAGCTGGAGTCGGGCGGATCACCCAGAGGTGATGCCGAGTCCGGGATCTTATGCCCTGGTCCTAGGTGCGACCTTGGCCACTGATAGGCGGGCCGCCCGTTTTTTGCGGGTCCTGATAGATGGAGGCAGCAGCATAAACATCCTGTACAAGGACACCATGGAGAAGCTAGGAATCAAGTGAAGACAGCTGCAGAGTAGCCGCACCGTGTTCCACGGAATTGTACCCGACCTCTCCTGCTCACCGATCGGCAAGATCCTGATAGACGTCCTCTTCGGAGACAAAGATCACTTCCGCCGAGAGCCGGTCTGGTTCGAGGTGGTGGACTTGGAGAGCCCGTACCACGCCCTGCTTGGCCGACCCGCCTTGGCCAAGTTCATGGCGGTTCCCCACTACGCCTACCTGAAGATGAAGATGCCGAGTTCCAAGGGGATCCTGACCGTAGTCGGCGACTACAAGAAGTCGTCTGCCTGCGCAGCCGAGAGCAGTCAGCTGGCCGAGTCCCTGGTGATCGCGGCCGAGAAGCGGCTCCTTGACCGAGTCGTGGTGATGCCGGAAAGCAGCCAGAGATGTCGCCCGACCCCAAGGAGTCGGAGGCAGAAGGATCATTCAAGCCGGCCAAAGAGACCAAGAAGATACCCTTGGACCCGGAGCACCCAGAAAGGTACGCTGTCATGGGCATGGGCCTTGACAGCAAATAGGAAGGCGAGCTCGTCGATTTCCTCCGTGAGAATCGGGACATCTTTGCATGGTCCCCCAAATACATGCCGGGTGTACCGACGGAATTCGCCGAGCACAAGCTACACGTCAGGCCAGATATGAAGCCCGTCAGGCAGCCCTTGTGCCGCCTGTCAGAAGAGAAAAGAAGAGTTGTTGGAGAAAAGATAGCCCGGCTCTTGGCAGCCGGTTTCATCATGGAAGTATTTTTTTTCCAGAGTGGTTGGCAAACCCGGTTTTGGTACTGAAGAAGAACAAGCAGTGGCGGATGTGCATCGACTACACAAGCCTCAACAAAGCCTGCCCAAAGGACCCGTTTGCTCTGCCAAGAATTGATCAGGTGATAGACTCCACAGCCGGATGCGAGCTGCTGAGTTTCCTAGATGCATATTCGGGATACCACCAGATCAAGCTGAACCCAGCGGACAGATTGAAGACCGCCTTCATCACACCGTTTGGAGCCTTCTGCTACCTGACAATGATGTTCGGCTTGAGGAATGCCGGCGCCACCTTTCAGCGTTGCATGCAGAAGTGTCTCCTCAAGCAACTCGGCAGGAACGCCCACGTCTATGTGGATGATGTGGTGGTGAAGACGAAAAAGCGTGGGACGCTGCTGGAAGACCTCAAGGAGACCTTTGAGAATCTGCGCCGATTCCAGATCAAGCTCAACCCTAAGAAGTGCATTTTCGGAGTACCATCCGGCCAGCTCCTTGGCTTCCTGGTCTCCGAATGCGGCATAGAGTGCAACCCCGTGAAGATCAAGGCCATCGAGAGAATGGAGGTACCCAGCCGACTGTTGGATGTGCAGAAGTTCACCGGCTGCCTGGCGTCCATCAGCCGATTTATCAGTCGGCTGGGCGAGAAAGCTCTGCCCTTGTATCAATTGATGAAGAAGACCACCTTTTTCGAGTGGAGCCACAAGGCGGATGAGGCATTTCTCCAGCTGAAGAAGATGTTGACTACTCCCCCCGTGTTGGCGGCTCCGACTCCCAACGAGCCCATGCTCTTGTACATCGCCGCCACCAGCCGAGTAGTCAGCACAGTCATTGTAGTCGAGCGCAAGGAAGAAGGCAAGGCGCTCCCTGTCCAGAGACCGGTATATTACCTGAGCGAGGTACTGTCGACCTCCAAGCAAAACTACCCTCACTACCAGAAGATGTGCTACGGCGTGCATTTTGCCGCCAAGAAGCTGAAGCCCTACTTTCAAGAGCATCCAATCACTGTGGTTTGCACCGCTCCACTCGCCGAGATCATTGGAAGCCGAGACGCCTCCGGCCGAGTAGCCAAATGGGCTATAGATCTAGCTCCTTACACCATCTACTACCAGCCCCGCACCACCATCAAGTCGCAGGCGCTGGCCGACTTCCTCGTCGACTGGGCCGAGACCCAGTACCTGCCGCCAGCGCCTGACTCCACCCATTGGCGGATGCATTTCGATGGCTCCAAGATGCGCACCGGCTTGGGAGCCGGCGTCGTCCTCACCTCCCCTAAGTGCGACAAGCTCAAGTATGTGCTGCAGATCCACTTCGCCGCCTCCAACAACGTCGCCGAATATGAGGCGCTCATTCATGGGCTTCGGCTTGCCAAAGAGCTTGGCATTCGTCGGATCCTGTGTTATGGCGACTCCGACTTGGTGGTTCAGCAATCATCCGGCGACTAGGACGCCAAAGACGCAAACATGGCGAGCTACCTCTTCCTGGTGCAGCAACTCAGCGGATACTTCGAGGGGTGCGAATTCCTTCACGTGCCAAGAAATGACAATGATCAAGCAGATGCCTTGGCACGAGTCGGCTCCACTCGCCAAGCGATACCTTCCGGCGTCGCCCTTCAGCGCCTCCTCAAGCCGTCTATCAAGCCTTCACTAGAGTCAGACTCCATCTTTGTGCCGGCTCCTCCAGAAGTAGTCGGATCCGACTCCAAAGCCCCAGCAGACAGCCTCAAGAAAATCACAGTTGAAACCGGCCCGGGGACTCCAGAACCCGGCTCGGGGACTGTGCCGACCGGCCCGGGGACTTTAGAGCCCGGCCCGGGGACTGTGCCGACCGGCCAGGGGACTTCAGAGCCCGGCACGGGGATTGCGCCAGTCGTCCCGGGGACTTCAGAGCCCGGCCCGAGAACTGCGCCAGTCGGCCCAGAGACTCCGTCAATCCAGCAAACGGCCGCAGACTCCAGCCCGCCGCCTCCCAGCCCAGCCACCCTTGTCCAAGTCACTGTGGTAGCAGTTGCAGAGATAGTAGCACCCTCATGGACGCAGCCCATCCTCAAGTTTCTAGTGAACAGAGAGTTGCCGACAGATGAGATCCTGGCTCGGCAAGTGCAGCGCCGAGCGGCAGCATACACCATAGTCAACAGAGAGCTAGTCAGGCGCAGTGTCACTGGTGTCTACCAGCGCTGCGTAGAATCAGAACAAGGCCAAGCAATTCGCAGAGACATCCACCAGGGCGAGTGCGGCCACCATGCGGCTTCAAGGGCACTCGTCGCCAAAGCCTTTCGACACGGATTCTTTTGGCCGACTGCCCTAGAAGAAGCTAAGGAGCTAGTCCAAAAATGCAAGGGGTGCCAGATGTTCCGCTCCAAGCCACTTCAGCCGGCTTCCGCGCTGAAGACAATCCCCATCGCCTGGCCCTTCGCAGTTTGGGGCCTGGACATGGTAGGACCATTCAAGACAGCCCGAGGCGGCCTAACTCATCTACTTGTCGCGGTGGACAAGTTCACCAAGTGGATGGAAGCAAAGCCCATCAAGAAGTTGAATGGGCCGACTGCAGTAACCTTCATCGCCGACATCACGGTGCGGTACGGCATACCGCACAGCATCATCACCGACAATGGCACAAACTTTGCCAAGGGCGCCTTGGCCCGTTTCTGCACGACGCAGGGCATCCGACTGGACTTAGCATCCGTTGCCCATCCGCAGTCAAACGGCCAGGTGGAACAAGCAAATGGCCTCATCCTGTCCGACATCAAGCCTCGACTGGTCGAACCACTCGAGCGTTCGGCCGGCTGTTGGGTCGAGGAGCTACTAGCCGTCCTTTGGAGTCTGCGCACGACTCCAAACAAGTCAACCGGCTTCACGCCTTTCTTCCTCGTCTACGGTGCCAAAGCCGTCATCCAAACGGATATAGAGTTCGACTCTCCACGAGTCACCATGTACACCGAAGAGGAAGCTGAAGAAGCGCGCCAAGACAGCGTTGATCTGCTAGAAGAGGGCCGGCTGTTGGCACTCAGCCGGTCCAGCATCTACCAGCAGAGTCCGCGTCGGTACTACAACCGCAAGGTCAAGCCGAGATCGTTCCAAGAGGGCGACCTTGTGCTCCGGCTGATTCAGAGAACAGCCGGCCAGCACAAGTTGTCGGCACCTTGGGAAGGTCCCTTCATCATCAGCAAGGTGCTAGGGAACGACGCCTACTATCTGATCGACGCTCAGAAGCCTCGAGCGTGCAAGAGGGACGACTCCGGCAAAGAAACAGAGCACCCGTGGAACGCGAATCTTCTTCGAAGATTTTACAGTTGATGCAGTATGTATCGCACTACCCCCTTTGTATTAAAGTACTAAGACCTTAGGCCCCCCGAGACGAACTCGGGGACTGCCTTTTTGTTATCTGTATGATAAGAATTACGCTTCCGAATATGCTACTCTTTTTATCATACCGTCTGGCACCGGGTACGACTAGTCGGCCTGGGGACTTGCCGTCTTGCGCTATGAAATGCTTCCTGCAGCTGGACAAGTAATGTGTTGCGCTCAAGCCGTCTCCTGTCGAAAGCCGCAGTTCATAGAGCGACTGCTGGTAGGCAGAGAACAAGCAAGAATGAGCGCACGCATGAAAAAATGGCTAAGGACCTAAAAGCTTGCGCATAGCTCAAGCCGGCTACCAGCCTCCCTCCGCAGAGCCGACTCACGAGTAGTCGGCTCGCCGCCTTAGCTTTTATCAAAGACGGCCGACTCTTGGATAGTCGGCCTATCGCTTTCTAGCTGACTTGCTAAAGAAACTCTAAACGGCCAAGTACTTGCCTTCCCGAAGTAGCCAAGCACTTGACCTAGCGACAGTCCGCAGAGCGGCTGTCCAGCCGGCAAGGCGGCAACTAAAGGAAGACGGCAAAGGAAAAAGTCTAAGGAGAAATAAGCAAGGAAAGGCGGAAATCGGATAAATATTTACATAGGCCCTTGGCCGAATTTTCGAATAGAAATTCAGGATACACCCCGCGGGTGGAATTGTTCGAACCTAACAAGTCTTTCAAAGATCACTAAAGATAGATAAACAGAGACGGAAAAAGCAGTCTAGGAGGCGGCCTCCGGGGCCGGAGGATCGGAGGTGACGACGGTGTCGGGCGCTGGGGCAGTCGGCTGGGCGGTCTCAGCTTGGTCGCCTCCGGCGGCAGTCGCCTTGTCTCCGCGCGGCTCGTTGCTGGAGGCGCGATCGGGCTGAGGCTGGCCGCCTACTCTGTCTTCTGGCGCCTCCTCCTCGCCTCCGTCCTCCGCCTCGTCCTCCTCCTCGGCGCTGGAGTCGATCACCTCCGCCGAGTCTTCGTCATACTCCGGGTCCATCCCGAACCAGTCCGGCGGCACTTCCTCGCCGCCGTCGGCCCGCTCGGGCACAAAGACGTTGGTGTCCGTGTACTCGGCGATGGCTGCTGCGCGCTCGACAAGGGCGCCTTCCACGGCCTCCATCTTGGCCTGGGCTTCTGACCGGAACGCGGCCAGAGGGTCCAGGTCCAGCCCCGGATACCACGCCTTGACGAACTCCAAGGCCCGGCGTGCTCCGGCCCGGGCCGAGGAGCCCTTCCAGGCCTCAAGACGGCCGGTGGCGACTTCCAGCCAGTCGGCGGTCCGATTGGCGGTGCGCAGAGCCAGCATATCCGGCCACAGGGCGGCAACCGCCTAGGCACCGGCACGCTGAAGCCGGCGCAGCAGCCGGTGAGACGGACGAAGACGGGCCCCAATGCTCAGGAGCTGCTCGTCGATGGTTCGGGGGGCATTGGCGGCGATCACCTCACCCTTCGCCCTTCGCGCCTCCCGAGCAGCCTCAATGGCCAGAGGGACTGCCTGTGAATGACCAGGAAAGAAGTCTGTCAAGACAAAAAAAGAAGAAAAGTCGGAAAATCAGAAGTCGGCCTGACACATAGTCGGAAGCCCAAAGAAACAAAAGAGACTTACCATCAACGATGTCCTCGAGCTCGTGGTAGCCAGAGGTCAGCATCGCCTCCCTATCAGTCCAGGCGGAGCGCTCGATCTCAAACTCGGCCATGAGGGCGGCCTCCCGCATCTTGGCCTCGTCCTGCGCCTTCTGGAGCAGCTCCTTCTGCTCGGCCAGCTGCGTCGCCAGCAGATCACACTCTTTGGCGAGCCTGCCGCACTCCTCTTCCTTGGCACGCCGAGCAGTGTTGGCCTCGCCCAGCTGCTCCTGAAGGGCGGCGTTGGCACCTAAAGAACGAAGGAAGAAACAAGAAAGTCATCAGTAAATTAGATCGCCTGGGAGATCCGGCCCGACTGCTCAGCAGTCGGCCCGAATCTCGGGGACTACAGCCCGCGGGTGCGCCAGCGCGCCCCCGCGAAGAAGGAAGAAAAGAGCTCACCCCGGCTTTCCACCAAGTCGGCGGTCCGCTTGTTCAGCTCCTCGACATTGCGGTTGAAGACAGTGGCGCGGAGGTTATGATACTCCTACAGAAAGCCGACAAAGGCAAAGTTAGTATTCGGAACTCGCCAGAGGGAGTTCCGAACCGCCTGCTCAGCAGTCGGCCCGGAACTCGGGGACTACACCCAGTGGGTGCGCTGGCGCGCCCCCACAGAGGAAGTCAAGAATCAAAAAAGAAGAAGGAAACATACTCGGACAGATGTCCGCACGGCCAGATGCGCCCTGGTGCAGACTTGGTGGGCGTCGCTTTCCGCGCACAGTTTCGCCTGGACGTCCAGGAGTGCTTGGTTCAGCGGGCCGGTGCCGCCTCCGCGCAACCACCCGGTGGGCACGGCACTGGAGGCCTCGACGTCCGGACTCGCCGAGCTGGCAGCGCCGGTCTCCTGAGCTCGCGGCGCCGAGGTCGTCCTCTCAAGCCGGCGGCGTGCCGCGCAGCGACTTGAAGAAGCAGCCGCGCCTCGGCCTCGTCCGTGATTGGCGGATCCAACGGGCCCACCGGCTGTTTGCCGTGCGGCCTCCCAGACGGTGGCGGAGGCGGCGGAGGCGGCGCGAGGGTGTCTGAGCCCGAAGCCTCGCCGCCCTCCTCTACGAGGGGGTTCTCGGTGCCGACCTCTCCGGTCTGCCCCGTGAACTCCGGAGCCGGCGGCGCCGATGACAACGGAGGGACGAGCATCGCCGACCGGCGACGCGCGGCCTCCTCAGCACGCCGCTTCGCCGCGGCAGCGGCTTCGGCCTCCTCCAGCTTCTTCTGGGTGTTGGCGGCCGCCTTCTCGGCCTGCTCCTTCTCCAGGCGGTCGGCCTCCTCCTCGTCGCGCTTCTCCCGCGCGTTCCGCGCCGTCGCCTCCCGAAGGTCGGCGGCGGGATCGACCCGCCGGGTGTTGGCGGACGACTCTACCGACCCCATGACAGAGGGGACGGCGACTCTCTTAAGGGAGAGGGGGGCTCTAGAGAAGAACGGAGGGAAAATCAAAGAAGACTCGGACAAGATCCAACAAAGAAAAATAAAAGAGCGTAAAGACTTGCGCGGAAACTAACGGCGGCCTTCTCACTTCCCTTCGGAAGCGGTTGGCCTTCGCGGCCGCCTCCTCCCGTTTGGTCGTGGTGGCCGCTCCCTTGAACTTCTTCAGCTTGCTGCCGGGCACGCTCGGTCCGGTGTGACGCCTCTTCACGCCGCCTTGGCTGGAGTGGCCGGCCCTCGGTTGGTGGCGTGGGACGACTTCCACGTCGGCGTCGTCTTCGGGCCAGTCGGCGAAGGTGGCCGAGGGCCTGAAGCCGCCGTCTACCCCTTCTCCGCCGCCTTCGGCGTCAGCCTCCAGTGCCGCCGCCCCCAAGTCAGGGTCGTCAACGTCGCTATCCTCGCGGTCTGGGACGTAGTCGCGGGGCTCTCTCGCGGCGCCGGCTGCGGGCTCCATGAGGGGGTTCTGCCCAGAAGAAACCAACAAAGATTGGAAGCCGGAGTCGGCCGCAAAGAAGACCAAAGCTATAGAAAGATGCGACTTACCACTGGAGGGGGGTTGTCGCGCGAGTACGGCTCCTTGCCGAACTGCCAGTCCTCCGTGAACTCGCAGTGCGCGATGTGGTTCACCAAGTTCGCCACCTCCCTGCGGGGCATCTCCTTGGTGCACAACCGACTCGGGTCATGGCGGCCGCTCATCTGACAGAGTAGATGAGGCCGGCCCTGAAGCGGGAGGACTAGGCGCGCCACGAAGGCGGCCAGAAGGTCGGATCCGACGAGGCCCTCCGACTGCAGCAATACTCAGAGTCGCGCTACGGCGGCGGCTCCGGAGGGAGTCAGCGACTTGGCCCGATGAGACCAGCTGGGGAGCCTCCCAGTTAGGGGGGCCGGGTTGAAGGGCGGTAGGTTGACCCAGTCGCCGTCGGTGGAGAGGTTCTTCACGTAGAAATAGGAGCGCTGCCACATCTTCACCGACTTTACCAGCGAGATGGGAGGAAAGGGGTTGTCGGCCGTCGAGCGCCGCACCGCGATGTAGGTGCCGCACTGAGCTGGCGTGCCGGCGGCTTGCTGTCGAGCTTCGAAGAGAAAAATTTTCCCCACAACTCGAGGGTGGGGAGAACACCGAGGAAACCTTCGCACAGGGTGGCGAAGGCGGAGAGCAACACCACCGCATTTGGAGAGAGGTGGTGCGGTTGAAGATTGTGGAACTCCAGGAACAAGCGGAAGAACCCGCTCGCCGGCAGCCCCAGGCCGCGCATGAAGTGCGAGCGGAAGACGACTCGCTCGCCTTCCTCCGGCGCGGGCCGGGTCTCTCCCGCCGGCGCGGGACGGGCGCGCACGAGGTCCGCGCTGGGGAGACGGCGGGTACGGCGGAGGAACTCGATATGTTCCGCCTCCACATCCGAACCGTCCCACACACCGGAGCGCGTGGCAGGAGGCGCGGCGGAGGAAGAACTCATCGCCGTGGTGTGAGGTGCCCTTGCTCGCGGCGGAGGAAGAAGAGGAAGCAGGATAATGGGGGAGAGGATGCGCGTGCAGTACCGCCCGCTCCTCCCTGCCTATTTATAGCCCTATGGGCTGAGGAGCCGAGGGGGCGGGCGTGGGATTAACTGCGCGCGAAGCGCCACGCCGCCCCACGATTTACCCCACGAAGTTACTGCACGCAGTAACGACGTGGGGAAGCCAACCGTTCGCGACCGCAGCGGATCCGTTCGGATGCTGAGGCACGGTAGTGGCGGGCCCCGCCTGACGGCCCGTCCCGTCGCGCGCGTGGGCGAGCAGACTATCCTCCCCACGTGGCGCCACGCGATAGGACCGCCTCGATGGCAGCAGGGAAGCGTATCCAATACGCTGTCTGATTTCCCGCCGCGACTTACAAACAGCGGCCCCTCGCTGAACGAATCCGACTTCAGCGAGTCGGCCAAAAGGAAGACAACGGCCGAATCTCAGAGTCGGCGCTGGGAAGTTTGAAACTGTTGAAGCCCCACGAGGCGGCGTCCGCAGGGCTTCACCAGCTTCGGGGACTACTGTCGGAGTAATGGGCCATGGGTAGGCTGACCCGGAACCCAGGATCTTTCAAGACATCGGGGCAGGCCACGCCCCTCCAGCCGAGTCCCAGCTGGCGACCTCCAGAGAGGCCGAGTCCCAGCTGGCGATCTCCAGAGAAGCCGAGTCTCAGCTGGCGATCTCCAGAGGATCCGAATCCCAGATGATGACTTCAATGCAAGCCGACTCCAAGCTGGCGACCTCTAGGAGTGCCGACTATGGGAGTCGGCCCATGACACTTCACGAGGCCCGATGCGGGGTACGGTCACGACGTGGCCGTCCCTCCCTGCCTACGAGGGACTGGCATGGCTACAGTGAGCCGTATCACCGGAAGATCTCCGGCGAGGCGCGGCACTGTTGCCATGCCTGCCCTGACCTCAGCCACAGTGCGCGACGCACTGTGCCCACGACGCCGGCATGTACGGCCCGAAGGCTGCGGGGCCGCCTGTCAGTGGGTGGACCGAAGGCGGCCAGAGCGCCTGAAGACGGCCCTATGGGAGTCGGCCTCCCCGAAGTCGGCCGTCTCCCCTCCAGGGCCCCACGAGCCATTAATCAGATTGGACGGGGAGTGGCGACAGTGATCGCCCGATAGACGGCGGCACTGTTGCCACGACCCGGTGACCAAGCCTGCATCACCAGGAGTGCCGCACTGTGTCGGCCTGTCCGCGGGGCCCACCAGTCGGCGGGCCCCAGAAGCCGGCGGGAAGGATAGCAGCATGAGAGACAGACGGTTGGGACCCGCGCCCAGCCGGATTACCATTGTATCCCCGAGGGGTAGGCCTATATAAACCCCCCGGGACACCCATGCAAAGGGTTCGGACCTTGAGAGAGATAGACACATAGCCCAGGGAGGAGAGAACTAGCCTTGCTCTCTCCTGCCTCCCGATACAGCTCTAGGAGCACCATTGTAGTCACCTTGCTTTAGTGACCATGCGGAGACCCTGCAGAGCAGCAGTAGGGGTGTTATCTCCCCGGAGAGCCCCGAAGCTGGGTAAGATTCGCTAGCGTGCATGTCTACGCCTTATCCCATTTCCAGGCACCGGCGACGTTCTACTCGCCCCCACCATGATAAGCCATCATTTGGCATATGTCGCACCCAACCCCCGACACTAATATCATGAGTTGGTTGGAAGATCATATTGTTTCACGTCTAACCTACCCGACATGTCGTATAGGCTATGAATGAAACATCAGACGATGAACTTCTTACGCACGGAAACAACAGAAGAGGATGATCTTCTTAACAAGCTAATCACTGGCATTAGATCGACATGCAAAACAATATGAAGCATTATTCTCAGGAGGCACGGTGAACAGCTCGTGATGCCGCATGCCACAACATTCCAAGCTCAACTTTGCAATCAAACACAAGGCCTGGCATTACATAGACAATATTCAGAACAAACTTTTAACACAGGAACATCTCAGCAGAGTAACTATTTACTTCTAAACTGAACACAGGAATAGGAAAAAACACTCGACGCTGCTCACAGCAAGGGCGTCCCACTCAAAAATATCAAATTCATGTCTTCTGGCTAACATCAATGAGCAAATTTTGACAAGGTTTTCCAATTCCAATATATTAAACTAACGTCTTCTTGCTAACATCAATGAGCAAATTTTGACAAGGTTTTCCAATTCCAATATATTAAACTAACGACTTCTTGCTAACATCAATGATTAAACTTTGACAAGATTTTCCCATTCAAAATATGTAATGCCTATGATCGTGTCCTGTCTTAGCTTCTTGTACTTGTTTGGGCACTTTTTGCCCAGGGCACTCCACGTGTTGTTAAATTGCCAATGGTCTCTGCAGACTAGTCATGTCACCGGTGTCTAATAATACTCTGTAAAGCTTCTCGGTCATTCCTTCTGTAATGTACCGCATCCAGTGACTGCTTCTTTCTGCAAAGTGGAATGACCAACTGGACCCAGTAACGCAGCAGTTTGCCTTGGACACATTGGCTCCTTTTGTGCAGTTCAACTAAAATCGAAGCCGGAATAAAACCGAGCTTTAATTTTGATATCCCTATAAGCAACAATAGGTATAAGGGAAACAATTACTGAGAAATAACGGTTGATGACTTGTCTTAATGGGAAACAAAGCAGGAGAGGAGCAATTCTCCATCAGTGTGATTCATTCATATTGACTGAGACATTATCTTAACAATGCCTTGGTTCAACATGTATAAAGAACGACAAAGCAGAAAAGTACCATTCCTAAAACAATGCAACTGATTCATTTTTAAAGAGACATTATCTTAACAATACCTTGGTTAAACATGTAGAAAGAACTACAAAGCAGGATAGTACCATTCCTAACAAGTGTTGCAGTTTTGAACTAAGATTCAGTAGTTAATTAATTCTGAGAGTGGCATTGCTTAATTTTACCAGTGCCATTAGATTAACGAAAAGCATAAACAGTTCCAGGGGAGAGTGGGCGCAACAGCAATATGTGCTTCCATCTACTTATAAAGGGGGTGATGCAGAGTTTGTTGTAACAAAGCAACAAGCATCATGTCTGGGTTGGTCCCATTTTTGTTCACTACTTAATGGGAAAAGACAGCAATACAATAGCTTCAATTCAACATTTATTTAAAACAATACCAATACAAGTAGCACAACATCTCAAAGCACACCGCACAATCATGTGGATGAAGGCCTGTACTGACCTTTCATGAGAACACTAGGATAAAATACGAATCTGCTAACACGAATAGGAAATCCAATCTCATTTTGTGCAGTTGCATTGAAATCAAGCAAAGTGTTTCGCGTGCGAAGCAAAATGTCACAATAGCAACAAGTTGAATAGATATCATGTGGTTGAGACCAAGATTTGAAACAACTCGACAGGAACACTGGAAACAAATCTCGATCTCCTTTTGTGCAGTTCCACCAAAATTAAGCAAAGTCACCGGTGTGACATTCAAGTTGAACTGCACAAAACACTCTTAGAACATAAGTGTTTCGAGTAGCAAAGCAAAATGTTGCAATAGCAACAAGTTGAATCGATACCCTTGTTTTAATAGAGGCAAAAAAGGAAACAATTACTTGCCGATAAAGGAGGATGAAACAAATGGTGATAGAAAGAAGCATCTAACTTATCTTGGATGGAAAACAAAGTAGGATAGTAGCATTTCTAAAACGGTAGCATTGATTCATATTAACAGAGACACTCTCTTGAAACAACATTCATTAAAAAATGTAATTTACTTTTAACAATGGCATTGCTTCAATTTTCCGGTAGCATTCTTTGATTAACAACAACAAAATAGTTGTATGGGACATGCTAGCACCATGTGCGTCCACACGTATAAATGGGTGATGCGGAGTATGTAGCCAAGCAGCATATCTGTGTTGGTCCCATATTTGTTCTCTTTGAACTTTTTTCCTACATGAGGGTAGCAAATCTAGTCCTGCACAAAATACCCGACCCCCCCCCCCAGTTTCTTTCCCTTTTTAACAAAGAGATCGGTTCCTTGCAGATGTGTGTACTGGGTTACCCCCTTTTTCCCTTTTCGACCAACAAAGTGGCTGGATAGCCAGTCTATACTACTTTTCCTCCCTCCTTTCCTCATTGAACCACGTCCTAGATTCATGCTCCACCCCACCGCACCTTTCTTTCCTCTTTGAACCAAGACCTAGATTCGACTACAGATCAAAAAAGATCCACATGCAGCTAGAGCAACGACGGTTTCAAAGAAACTTATACCTTAGGGTCGTCGGGATGTGGCAAGGCGTGCGGCAGGAGGCCGGATCTGCCCACACTACGTACGGCAGCGAGGAAGAAGGGGTCGGTGGCCCTCCCGCACAGGCGCTGGGTGAAAGAGAACAACACAGCAGGTAGTGGATTGCCTCCCTCGCCGAAGGCGATAGAGTTAACGCTGCACCTCCTCCCCTTCCCGGTGCGACGGGATTCGGACGCCTCCTTCACCGGCTGTGAGGTGGGAGAGAGACAAGAGGCCAACGCGATCTTTTTTAGATCTGGTGAAGAGAGGGTGAGAGACTGTGAATATAGCAAACCCTAGTAAATAAACGCTGAGCCTCCAGTGTGTAAAATATATGTATTGCGGCGAGCGTGTGGAGAGTGCAAACCCTAGCGAACAAGCGTTGAGGCTCCCACTTATATATATATATACTAATGTAGTACGGACTGAGCTCCGGTGCCTTCACTCCATCTGCTTTTGGCTGTATGACAGGTGAGCCAGCCACATTTTGGGCCCACCTATCATAAACCCAAAGGCAGGTGCACTAAGTCAATGAAGCTGCGTCCATATAGTCCTCTCGTGTGTATACGACTAATATATAGTGGAGTGGTTTCCTTATTCTCTCCATAACAATCGTTTTAAATTGTGTAAGTACGAAACGAAACTCTTTATTTAATGTACAGAGGGAGTACTACTTCCGATGAACTAACAATCCACGCCCGTGCGTCCTAGTCGCACTTCCTGTCCTTCACGTGTGGTACACTACCCTCCCTTAAGTGAACAACCACACATGCGCCAAATTATTGGAAACGTGTGAGAGTGTGTACAAATAAAGAATTTTAATTTCAATTATTGGAAAGGTTTGAGAGTATTACAAAGTTTGACTTCAACCAAATCTAATATGCGGAGTAAATAAAAGTGGAGGGCTACTATGTCCATCCGGGTTTTTAGTCCACATCATTTTTTAAATCAAAGTTAATAGCTGGACAAATAAAATTATAGGGGAGCTGGAGACAAAGTTGCGAGAAGGCTTAGAAATCAATACAAAACTTATGCTCTTAGTACCAACGTCGATCCTTCTTCGAGGAAACATTTGGTTCATAGCCAATTGTGTGATAAAATTGCACCAACATGAAAGACGACTGCGTCTCCAACGTAACCAAGGTGAACTGACGAAGGATATCATCTTTGTGCGTAACAAGCAAAGAGCACTGATGGAAGACAACTTGTTTTTCATTGAAAATCGATCAGCTTCACCAGCCGACGCAACCATGAGGCGCGACCATGAGCATCGATAGGTCATCGTGGTGATGCATCATCCATTTGGCATCAAGTTTGGGTGAGGCACCTATGAAGTTCGACAAATCCTCACTGTGGTCTGTTTCTTCTTAGTAATCAAGCTCGAGGAAGGAAGAACCACGTGGCAGAGGACAGTGAGGCGGAACAACAATGGCCATCCAATTTTGTGCAGTTCCACTAAAATTGAGGAACACATGCCCGGGTATGGAGACACGCATCGCTGTTTCCAAAAATATAAAAAAGGGTTAATGAAAAGTGCACCAACAAACAAAAGCATCATAATTATATCTTGATGGGAACTAAACCAGGATACCCGAGAAAAAAAAGCATTTCTTCATTTAACCAGTGATAGTACTACCACCATATGGACAATGACCGCACAACCACCATGTACTTTTTTGTCGAAACAACATGTATACCTCCAACGAGGCATAAATCAGGACAACGTTTCGAGTGGCATTTCCTCTATAATAGTACTAGTAGGTGATGTTGGACCAGTCGACGAACCCTAGCTACTATGCATGGGGAGCTGGGGAGTAGTCGCATAGAAGAAAACCCGCATGCAGCGACCTGGGGAGCTGGACCAGTACAAGAAGTTATACCTTAGGTGGGCGAGATGTCATTTAGGCGGGCGGGCGGGATCTGCCCACACGACGGCAGCGAACAAGGGTGCGGAGGATCTTCGTTCGCGCCAGCGCCGGCTCCGAGAGGACGGTGCGCATCGGCTCCCCCCATCGCCAACGGCGATAACGTCAACGCTGCACCTCCTCACCTCCCGCGGCCGACGGGATTCGGCCGGATCTGTGACCACCGGTGAGGAGAGAGATAGACTGGACACTATCATCTTGTTTTGATATGGAGAGGGTGAGAGAGCGAGACGCGAGAAACTCTATCAAACAAGATGCTATAATTGAGTAAAAAAATCTCTCCATAGCAGTGGTTTTAAATAGAATACACGCATTCCTGGAAAAAAGAAATGAAAACTGGCAGACAATTTTTTAAGGGTCTGTCTAGGACACATCTAGATGTGACATAGTTATCTCACATCTAAGTTGATGTCCACTCTGTTTGTGGTCTATTTTTTTTGTCCTAGTTTTTTTTGTTTCTTGTTGCTACATTATATACTTGTGGGAGCTTAGATGTGATATCCTTAAATAACATCTAGATGTGAATTGGACAAACTGATTTTCTAACGAACCAAGAAAGAAAACTCGATCAAAAACACGCCCCTGCTTCCAGGTCGCGAGAGTCGTCGCGCACACACACATAGACATAGACATGCATATCCGTGTTTATGTAAAATTCCATTTCCATCTCCATCTCCAATCATATTTGTCCAACTGGCACATTATTTACGTTGTTAATTATATATGCAACAATATTAACGTACATCATATCTTGTTTGCGCACGTCCGGACCGCTGCCACGGCCGGTCCTGACCAACCCGAACCCTCTTCATCACCCGCGCGTGCTTTCCGCCCGAAACGGTCAATGCCGCATTCATGCCCGAACAGAGAGGACGCGACCTCTCACTGGCGCCGGAATTGAAGCGGCGCGCCGGCCGAGAGAGCGTCGCTCGCACCGCTTCCGGGTGCACGCGACTGCTCCGCGTTCAAAGGTCGCAATAGCCGGCTACAACATGCATGTAAGAAGATTTTGGGAGTCCGTGCTACATCTAGCTGTCCTCCCCCAACTCGTCAATCTCTTCTAGTAGTGCTAGTAGTACTCCATGGCGCGATCCATCGACAAGCAGGCGGGAAAGTTATCATATACTCGGTTTGCGGTGAGTGGCATGCCGAGCGACCGTGTGGGGTCGAGCCGTGCAGGAGGGTGAGACACGAACACGAGATGGCACGATCCAATGAAACGAAACATTGGTTTCTCTCCGTTTCCATTTTTTCTCCGGAAAAACGAAAACTTTCCACTCCATTTTCATTCCTATTCCAAGGTTGCCCCGTTACAACATTCCATCAAATACAAAGGAAAACTAACATGCATGCCGATGCATCTCAATGATTCACAGATCATAGCCAATATTTACTTCACAACTAAATAAAAAAGTTGTGAGAGTGTGTACGAAAGAAAAACTGCTGATGGGGTCACTATGACTTAAACCCTAAACCCTAAACATGATTTAATTCCCTGGCCAGGTAGAACCTGTCGAAGGAAAGACGGCTGGCACCCTCGGATCATACAATGCTTTTGTGCAGTTCCACTAAAATCGACCTGAGCATCCCTGATGGCAAAGATATTGAAGAAGTGTGATTAGAATAATAGTGCTGGAACTAGTTCATGAGACATAAACTCATCACAAGTAGAGGGCGGTAGAAGTAGAGAAAGATCAACATGGAGATGGAGCTACGATAGTGGAGCAAGCCGGCTCCAAAAGGAAGATGGACTACCTAGGACGTCGGGCTGTAGCTAGAAGGGCGGTTGGGACGCAGCATCAGCCCAAACCGCGGTGACCCCCGATTGGGACGCACCGACTGTGGGTCTTCTCCCTCGCCAATGTCGACCGCGTCTACGCAGAACATTGTTCCCTTCCCCCAGCTGCGGGATCAGGCCCGTCGTTCTATGCTTGTGAAGAGAGCAACCTTAGCAAGCAGGCTTGTAGCTTAGGATCCTGCTAGTGTATATCTAATGGTTTTCTTTTTCTCTCCATATCAACCATTTTATATCGCGTACGTGTCATTCAAGAGTGAAATGATGGTTGCTTCTTCCGACTAACTTACTGTGTGATTTGACTGCTCCTTAGTGGCCCCTACACGTACTCCCCCTACGTGTATGCAACAGTCACACGTACACATGAACGCAAAAACGCGCGCGACGCCCTAATGCATGCATGTCCGAGCACACGACGGAACACACGCGGTCACGCTAAGTGCTCAACCTACACGTGCATGCACACACATACTCAGTCAGGGTGAGCTAGTGGCCGTATAAACACCGGAAAATATATATATTGAGTGCAATGAGCGTATTATGAAGTCCACTGACCGTATTTTTACAAATATACAGTGACAGACAGTGTATTTATCTCATTTGAAATTAATCCATATTAACTGGAGAGGAGGCAGAATGGACTAGCATTACTTGCGCGCGGTGGCTCGCAAGACAAGGAGAAACTTTTGACTAATGCAAGCTCTCCCTCGCTCAGGCGGTGGACGTGCAGCAGTTAATTCGGTGTCAGATTGCCAGAAGCATACACTATACTACTAGTGCTACTATTCTTCGACTTCCCGAATAGGCGAACAGCCAAGCGCAAAGTTTATTAATATAGTCTATAAAGGTACGTACTATACTAGTACTAGGAACCCGATGGAGGAGCGTCTGCACTCTTATTATAATTTTAAAATGTGATAAAGCAATCTTCAACACATTTTTTTCTCTTTGAGGGTTCTCGCATGTGATAGTGGAAGTTGATTGCATGGAACACTCGCCACAATTCTCGCTTAATTCTGGCTCATATCCTGTTACAAATAGTAGCGCTCGGTAATATTTCCTCTTTTTTTGTTATTCAGCATGTAAATAGGTCACCAAACCTTGCGGCGCATCTTCGTGCGAACCGTTCTTGCTGCACTTTGAATGTGGCCGAGAGCTGGCTTGATGAAACACCTCGCTTCCTACTTTTTTTTTGCGGGGTACCTCACTTCCTAGTGACCAGTGTCTTGGCTGATCGTCCTAAGAATGCTTATATAGGAATAAAGCTCTCTCATTTACCCGCAAAAAAGATTGAGCCATATTAACCGGAAAGGAGGGAGTATGGACTAGCACTACTTTTTGGTGTGTCCCGTCAACTTGCAGAACGAGGAGAAGCTTGCAGGACAAGGTGAAGCTCGCTTACGCCTTTTGACTAATGCAACCTACCCTCGGTGGACATGCATCAGTCCATTCGGTGTCAGATTGTCAGAGGCATACACTGTAGTACCCAACATGCGGAGTACCATCGTTGTTCGACTTCACAAAGAGGCGAAGAGCCAAGCACAGTAGTACGAGTAGTACTACTACTAGAACCGCATGGTGGAGCGTTTGTACTCTTATTTCTTTTTATCTCTGATAAAGTACACGTTTATTCCGGAGAAGGGCGGAAAACGGCAGCCCAACATGTAATGAATGATATCGATCAACCAACCATGCTCGAATATATCTTTGCCTCCATGTGAACCCGTCTGTGTGTTCTCGCTCCTCGTCTCTCTCAAGAAACGGCGGGTTGGCTCTTTGCCGTCAATTGAGATCGGTTTGCTCACACTCATGTCCCACATGTCAGTGATATGCCAAGAGGAGGTGCGTTGACCGACTGGCCATACACGTACTTGGTTTTGAACCTTCATACTGCTCCTCCCTCCGTCACAGTTTACAGGGCGCGCTTCATTATGATGCATTTCTCTTAATGCATTTCCACCACTAGAGAGACTTTAGACGCGTTTGGTTTAATGCTCAATTAATTAGGGCGTGGTAACCGCAATCAAGTCCATAATTTTCTCTCCATGTAACTACGGAGTGGAGTAAGTGCATGCATGTGTGTACCCGGGGTGGAAGCACTGCATGCATGTGTGTACGCACTATTCCCTCTACTAGTAATAGACGCCGTGCTATAACTACCAATGCTATTTTTCAGGCCGATCACTAGTCGCCTTGGTCCCACAGATCTTTTTTCTTTTTTCTGAAGCGCGATGTATAAACAGTGACGGATGGAGTAGTATGAGCGGATTCAAAGAAGAGCGTATTGATGGTTGTTTCTTCAGAGCAACTTACAGTGGGAAAGGTGGGTGAGGGAGTCCTGGACTAGGGGGTGTCCGGATAGCCGGACTATCATCGTCGGCCGGACTCCAAGACTATGAAGATACAAGATTGAAGACTTCGTCCCGTGTCCGGATGGGACTTTCCTTGGTGTGGAAGGCAAGCTTGGCAATACGGATATATAGATCTCCTACCATTGTAACCGACTCTGTGTAACCCTAGCCCTCTCCGATGTCTATATAAACCTGAGGGTTTTAGTCCGTAGGACGAACAACCATTACAACAATCATACCATAGGCTAGCTTCTAGGGTTTATCCTCCTTGATCTCGTGGTCGATCCACTCTTGTACTACCCATATCATCAATATTAATCAAGCAGGAGTAGGGTTTTACCTCCATCGAGAGGGCCCGAACCTGGGTAAAAACATCGTGTCCCTTGTCTCCTGTTACCATCCGCCTAGACGCACAGTTCGGGACCCCCTACCCGAGATCCGCCGGTTTTGACACCGACATTGGTGCTTTCATTGAGAGTTCCTCTATGTCGTCACTGATAGGCTTGATGGCTCCTTCGATCATCAACAACAATGCAGTCCAGGTTGAGACTTTTCTCCCTGGACAGATCTTCGTAGTCGGCGGCTTTGCACTGCGGGCCAATTCGCTTGGCCATCTGGAGCAGATCGAAAGCTACGCCTCTGGCCGCCAGGTCAGATTTGGAAGTCTAAACTTCACGGCTGACATCCGCGGAGACTTGATCTTCGACGGATTCGAGCCACAGCCGAGCGCGCCGCACTGTCACGATGGGCATGATTTAGCTCTGCTGCCGGACAGTGCCCTGGAGGCCGCACATGAGTCCGCTCCGACCCTTAGTTCGGAGCCGACCGTGCAGATCGAGGACGGGTGGCTAGACACCACCTCGGGGGCTGCAACCTCTACAGCGATGGAGCTGAATACTGACTTTGTCCCTTGTAAAGCTCATGACTCCGAGGTGCCGGACTCCTCGCCGGACTCCGAACCTCCTGCGCCCCTACCAATCGAATCCAATTGGACGCCAATCATGGAGTTCACTGCCGCGGACATCTTTCAGCACTCACCCTTTGGCAACATCCTGAATTCGCTAAAGTATCTCTCGTTATCAGGAGAGCCCTGGCCGGACTGCGGTCAGGACGGTTGGGATGCGGACGATGAAGAAATTCAAACCCCACCACCACCCACTTTGTAGCTACTGTCGACGATCTAACCGACATGCTAGATTACGACTCCGAAGACATCGACGGTATGGACGACGATGCCGGAGACGACCAAGAACCAGCGCCTACGGGGCACTGGAAGACCACCTCGTCATACGTCATATACATGGTGGACATCCCAAAGGATGGGAATGGCGAAGAAGCAGCGGAGGCAGATTCCTCCAAGAAACAGCCCAAGCGCCGGCGTCAGCGGCGCCGCTCTAAATCCCGCCATAGCAAGAATGGAGATTCTGGCACCGGAGATAATAACACCCCAGAGATTGCCGAAGACAACCCCCTCGAGCAAAATTCAGCACAGGAGGACGGAGAAGCCAACCCTCATGAGAGAGCGGCAGACGAAGAGGTAGAGGATGATAATTACATGCCTCCCTCCGGAGACGAGGAAAGCCTCGACGACAACGAATTCGTCGTACCTGAGGATCCCGTCAAACAAGAGCGTTTCAAACGCAGGCTTATGGCCATGACGAACAGCCTAAAGAAAAAGCAGCAACAGCTTAGAGCTGATCAAGACCTGCTAGCCGACAGATGGACTGAAGTCCTTGCGGCCGAAGAGTATGAACTCGAACGCCCCTCCAAAAGCTAGCCCAAACGCAAGTTGCTCCCCCGATTAGAGGAGGAGACATATAAACCTGCATCACCAGAGCACAATACGGCTGACCGACCACCTCGTGGCCGCGATAGAGAGGCCTTTAGGCCCCCCACCAGAACCGTACCCCGGCACCACTCGAAAAGTACGAAGCCGCGGGGGAATGCGCCGGACTTGCGAGACATATTGGAGGACAAGGCAAGACAATCTAGATCTATCTACAGATCACGTGGGCGCCCCACGATGCGCGACGACTACCGTCGCGCCGGATACAGCAACTCCGGCCGGGCCGAACACAGTAGACAAAGCTCGCTTGAGCTACGTCGTGATATTTCCCAATATAGAGGCGCCGCACACCCACTATGCTTCACAGATGAAGTAATGATCATCAAATCCCCGAAGGGTTTAAACCCGTGAACATTGAATCCTACGATGGCACAACAGACCCCGCGGTTTGGATCGAAGACTATCTCCTTCATATCCACATGGCCCGCGGTGACGATCTTCACGCCATCAAATATCTCCCACTCAAGCTTAAAGGACCAGCTCGGCATTGGCTTAACAGCTTGCCAGCATAGTCAATTGGGTGTTGGGAGGACCTGGAAGCCGCATTCCTTGACAACTTCCAGGGCACATATGTGCGACCACCAGACGACGATGACCTAAGCCGCATAATTCAGCAGCCAGACGAATCGGCCAGACAGTTCTGGACACGGTTCTTAACAAAAAAATCAAATCGTCGACTATCCGGATGCAGAGGCCCTCGCAGCCTTCAAACATAACATCCGCAACGAGTGGCTGGCCCGGCACCTAGGACAGGAAAAGCCGAAATCCATGGCAACCCTCACATCACTCATGCCCCGCTTCTGCGCAAGAGAGGACAGCTGGCTAGCCCGCAGTAACAACCTCAGCAAAAATTCTGGCAGTCCGGATAACAAGGACCGCAATGGCAGGTCGTGTCGCAACAAAAACAAACACCGTGTTAACGGTGATAACACTGAGGATACGGCAGTCAATGCCGGATTCAGAGGCTCCAAACCTGGTCAGCGGAAAAAGTCATTCAAAAGAACTACTCCGGGTCCGTCCAATTTGGACCAAATACTCGACCGCTCGAGCCAGATACACGGCACCCCCGAAAAGCCAGCCAATCACACCAACAGGGATTGTTGGGTATTCAAGCAGGCAGGCAAGTTAATCGCCAAAAACAATGACAAGGGGCTGCATAGCGACGACGAGGAAGAGACCAGGCCGCCGAACAATAGAGGACAGAAGGGTTTCCCCCCACAAGTGCGGACGGTAAACATGATATACGCAACCCACATACCCAAGAGGGAGTGGAAGCGTGCACTTAGGGACGTGTATGCGATGGAGCCAGTCGCCCCGAAGTTCAATCCATGGTCCTCTTGCCCGATCACTTTTGATCGAAGGGACCACCCCACCAGTATCCACCATGGCGGATTCGCCGCATTGGTTTTAGACCCAATCGTTGATGGATTTCACCTCACCAGAGTCCTGATGAACGGCGGCAGCAGTCTGAACCTGCTTTATCAGGATACAGTGTGCAAGATGGGCATAGACCCCTCAAGGATTAAACCTACAAAGACGACCTTCAAAGGCGTCATACCAGGTGTAGAGGCCAATTGTACAGGCTCAGTCACACTGAAAGTGGTCTTCGGATCCCCGGATAACTTCCGAAGCGAGGAGTTAATCTTTGACATAGTCCCGTTCCGCAGCGGCTATCACGCTCTGCTCGGACGAACCGCGTTTGCAAAGTTCAACGCGGTGCCGCATTACGCATACCTCAAGCTCAAAATGCCAGGCCCTCGAGGAGTCATCACGGTCAACGGAAACACTGAACGCTCCCTCCGAACGGAGGACCACACAGCGGCTCTCGTGGCAGAAGTACAGAGCAACCTCTTAAGGCAATTTTCGAGTCCGGCCGTTAAGCGACCGGACACGACCAAACGCGCCCGGAGTAACCTACAACAAGACCACCTAGCACGTTCCGAGAACGCGTAGCAATGCAGCCCCAACCCCAGCCCCTACCAAATTGCAAGACTGGTCCTTCGCGTACATCATTACGCTCTGGAGATACCATGGGCATAGGGGGAGGGGCACGGCCACCACAGGCCCAGAATGCGGCTTAACCGCACCAGGGGCTCCCAAGTGTGTGACTCTTTTTATTTTTCTTTTTTCTTACGTACAGGACTCCGTTCACCAGAGACCCTGCCCGGCAGTAGACCTGCCGAACACACGATGCAACAGCCAGGGGAGGGCTACGGCGAGTATCCAGGTGGTCTCCATTACGAGCATTAAATCCGTTCTCATACACCATTCCGCAGCCTACCCCTGGAGGGGGACATGTTTAATAGTCTTACCCCTTTCTTACCGCACTATTTGTATCGTTCTGCATTCATCGCAGAACTCCTTGAATAAACAATGCACCGCTTTTCACTTATAATTGCATTTCTTTCTTATATATATGTTCATTTATGACATGCTGCATCCGTACACTATGGTACGGCCGAATACACCAGGGGCTTAAGTTCCCCGCATTATGGTGTGATAAGTCCGAACACTTTCACAAGTGCGGCACCCCGAACTTATAGCATTATATGCATCGGCTCCGAATCATGTCTTGGGTCAATAGTTGGGTTTGCCCGGCTCCCATGTTTTGGTACCTTATGTTCCGTTTTATCGGCTAAGGTAGCACTGGGAGAACCACTGCGATTGCGCCCCAGTTGAGCTGGGCGAGCGCCTCAGTGGAGAAAGCTAAAACTGACCGTCATGATAAGGCGAGATCTGCTCGCTGTTCAAGAGGTCTTTTCGAGTCCCTAAAGACTTATGCCGCTTAGAGCGAGGAACCGGCTCTGTCAGGCCCAGGCGTGGATAGCGCCCCGAACTCGGTCTTCCGAACACTAGGGGCTTCGCCGAAATTTAAAATTATAGAATTCTATGGCTAAGTGAGAGTGTTCAAGAATTATAAGTCCGGTTGCCTCGTTCGTTGTGTTGAGCGCCTCCCTAGATGGACCCAACAATGGGAACAAGAGCGCTCAAGTTTATCCCGAACACCCCAGCACTCGTGGCATGGGGGCTGAAGCCAACGACTTGCCATCTCTCAGATTTGATAAACGGCCGCACAGAAGGTAATATTTTAAATTACTAAGCGTTGCTTAGCGCACATGAACACAATTTTCAGCGCACAGGATAACATAATGCGATTCTACTCAAATATTACATCTTTGGAGCACTCATCCGCAATCATGCGGGCACCCTTCAGGACACTCTTATAATACATTTCGGGCGTGCGATACTCCTTGCCCGCCGGCGGTGCGTCCGTCAGAAGCTTCTCAGCGTCCATCCTGCCCTAGTGCACTTTTGCACGGGCAAGGGCCCGACGGGCACCTTCAATGCAGGCGGAGTGCTTGACGACTTCCACCCAGGGACACGCATCCACCAGCCGCCGCACCAGGCCGAAGTGGCTCCCAGGCATGGCCTCCTTGGGCCACAGCCGAACTATGAGGCCCTTCATGGCCTGTTCAGCTACCTTGTGGAGCTCGACCAGCTGCTTCAGCTGGTCGCTAAGGGGCACCGGATGTCCGGCCTCAGCATACTGAGACCAGAAGACCTTCTCCGTCGAGCTCCCCTCCTCAGCCCTGTAGAAAGCGGTAGCATCGGACACGCTGCGGGGCAGCTCTGCAAACGCTCCTGGAGAGCTCCGAATTCGGGTAAGTAACAGGTAATTCACATTCACATGCTTGCTTTGCATGAAAATTTCCTTACCCGCTGCTATTTTCTTCACTGCCTCGATTTCATGGAGGGCCTTGTGGGCTTCGGCCTTAGCAGCTTTGGCACTCTTAAGAGCCGATGCAAGCTCGGACTCTCGAGTCTTCGAGTCGCGCTCCAAACTCTCATGCTTTTCCACGAGAGCCTGGAGCTCTTGCTGCACCTCCGCCACCCGTGCCTCCTGCTTCTCTCGCTCGGCTCGTTCCGCAGCCGCATTGCGTTCGGCCGCGGACACAGCCTCCTTCAGGGTCGCCACCTCGTTCGTGGCCCCTGGAGTACCCACGTTATCCTTGTTATTTCTCTTGCAACCAAAATCCTTTTCTGTAAGGTATAAATTTAATACGGTGTTACTCACCTTCCTTGTCCTCGAGTTGCTTCTTGGCACGGCCGAGCTCGCTCTCGGACCGCTCGAGGTTCTGCTTCAAAGCATCGACCTCTGCAGTCAGTGCGGCAGAGGTCAGCAGCGCAGCCTGCAATCCCATATTGACATATTTTTTAGACCTCCTGCGTATATCTTTTTAGATCCTCAGTCCGGCTTTTCTCTCCGAACACCGAACCGAGCATCAGGGGCTACTGTCTATGCGGTATTATATTACATATTTTAAATTTCTTACCTCAAAGCCTGTTAGAAGGCTGCTGCAGGCTTCGGTCAGCCCGCTCTTGGCGAGCAGAACCTTCTGAATCACCGCACTCGTGATAGTGCGGTGTTCTTCCTTGATGGAAGCGCCGTTGAGCACCTCCAACAAGTTATCCGGCGCCTCCGGTTGGACGGAGGCCGCCGGTGTCACAGTCTTGCCCTTCTTACGAAGGGGCCGCCTGCCGGACTCCGGAACCACTACAGGTTCCGGTGCGGAGTCCAGTGCGAAGTCTGGGAGGTTACCCTGTGGCACCTCAGGAGCCTCCCCCTCCCGGCGGGTCCCCTCCTGGGATCCCACCTCAGCGTCATCAGCGTCACGAGGGGTGGAGGCGGTCGGAAGGGAATCCATATCCGACATAGCCAAGGACCCGCTCGAAGAAGCGGGAAGATCGTCCTTGGCTATACTACAGGTTGTATGCGGCATTAGAAGGACACCACGTGGCAAAAAGAGAAATTATAAATCATCCAGGAATTCGGACACTTACGATCTGGCCAGGGGCTTGGCCCTTGAGGGTCACTCCTCGTCGCTGTCGTCGGCGTTGGCGGAGCAGTCCGGAGGAAGGGTCCGTCCTTTCTTGGACCCTTCGGCCGCCCCCGTTGGGGAGGCCTTCCTCTTCTTCTCTCCCCTCGCTGGGGGAGAGGCCTCTTTCTCCTCCTCCTCGGGGGAGGAGTCCGCCTCGGAGTCATCGGACGATGAGTCCGATACCACCTGGCGCCGGGAACTCCTTCGGGTTCCCATGGTCTTCTTCTTGGCCTTCTTCTCCGGCACCACGTAAAGTGCTGGGACCAGCAGCCCCGTCAAACGGGTGTCCGCCGGGTCTTCTGGAAGGGGAGCCGGACAGTTAACCTGTCCGGACGTCTTCTGCCAGTCCTGTTAAAGGCATTGGGAGTTTAGATCCCACATAGAGTCAAACTATGAAAGAAATGAGTGTCCCATAAAGGATAACATAGCTTACCTCGCCGGCCGGGGCTACGTGCTGATCCGCGATCTTCAGTTGCGGATGCGGGGGCTTCTCCGCCCTTGAACAGCACCCTCCAGGCAGCTTCGTACGTCGTGTCGAGGAGACCGCTCAAGGTCCGGTGCTGTGCCGGATCAAACTCCCACAAATTGAAGGCCCGTTGCTGGCAGGGGAGAATCCGGTGGACGAGCATGACCTAGATCACGTTGACATGCTTAAGCTTCTTGTTCACCAGGGTCTGGAGACAGGACTGGAGTCCGGTCAGCTCCTCCGAACTACCCCATAGCAAGCCCTTCTCTTTCCAGGAGGTGAGCTGCATGGGGATACCAGATCTGAACTCGGGGCCCGCTACCCATTTAGGGTCACGCGGCTCGGTGATGTAGAACCACCCCGATTGCCACCCTTTGATGGATTCCACGAAGGCACCCTCAAGCCAAGTGACGTTGGGCATTTTGCCCACCATGGCGCCTTCACACTCCGCTTGGACGCCCTTCACCACCTTCGGCTTGACATTGAAGGTCTTTAGCCACAAGCCGAAGTGGGGCTGGATGCAGAGGAAGGCCTCGCACACGACGATAAATGCCGAGATGTTGAGGATGAAGTTTGGCGCCAGATCATGGAAGTCCAGGCCGTAGTAGTACATGAGCCCAGTCCACAGAGGAAGTGGGGAAGAAATACGACCCTCTCATGGGGCCTGGGGGTGGGGATGAGCTGCCCCTCGTCGGGCAGCCAGTGCACGATGTCGCCGGACAGGTATCCGGCGCCGCGCAGCTTCTCGATGTGCCCCTCCATAACGGAGGAGGCCATCCACTTGCCTCCCGCTCTGGACATGGCTGGAGAAGGTTGAGGCGAGATGTGCGGACTTGGGCGCTGGAGCTCGAGTGCGCGGAGATGGATAAGCAAAGGAGGAAGAAGGCGTGGGTTAAAAAGGTGGAACCTTATCCCCTTATATATGGGCGGACGAAGACTATGCGTCCCCACCAGCCTGGTAAAACTCGCTTATCTCCCAAGCGCCACAATCAATGGCATGGTTGGGTTACCCACGTCCGTATTGATGGGAATCCCGAAATAAGGGGAACACAATCTCTGCTTCGACAAGACGTGCCAAGGAAACCGCTTTGCTAAACGCGCTGAGGTGGCATAATAAAAACGATTCAAGTAAAGGCTTGGTAGTGGTGTGACGTCACGCTACAAAATACGTCAGCAGATTGAACTTGTGTACATATTATTCTCTCTACGGTGGTATGTGGAATTTATTTTGCAGAGCCGGACACTATCCTGGTGTTCACAATCTTCTATGGATTATTCGGAAAAGGAACCCGCCTTGCAATGCCGAATACAATATGCGCGCCGGACTCGTTGTCATTGAAGCCTGGTTCAGGGGCTACTGAGGGAGTCCTGGACTAGGGGGTGTCCGGATAGCCGGACTATCATCATCGGCCGGACTCCAAGACTATGAAGATACAAGATTGAAGACTTCGTCCCGTGTCCGGATGGGACTTTCCTTGGCGTGGAAGGCAAGCTTGGCAATACGGATATATAGATCTCCTACCATTGTAACCGACTATGTGTAACCCTAGCCCTCTCCTGTGTCTATATAAACCGGAGGGTTTTAGTCCGTAGGACGAACAACCATTACAACAATCATACCATAAGCTAGCTTCTAGGGTTCAGCCTCCTTGATCTCGTGGTAGATCCACTCTTGTACTACCCATATCATCAATATTAATCAAGCAGGAGTAGGGTTTTACCTCCATCGAGAGGGCCCGAACCTGGGTAAAAACATCGTGTCCCTTGTCTCCTGTTACCATCCGCCTAGACGCACAGTTCGGGACCCCCTACCCGAGATCCGCCGGTTTTGACACCGACAGTGGGGCTTACGATTTGACTGCTCATTACTCACTATTAATGCGGCGCAACGACCGGGCTGAGTCTCCCATGCGGTTGTGCACTACCCCTCGGTTCTTAAATATACTCCGGAGTATATTTGTCTTTCTAGAGATTTCAACGAGTGACTACTCAAATATTTGTCTTCTTAGAGATTTCAAATGGACTGGCACATACGGATGTATATACATATTTTAGAGTGTAGATTCTCTCATTTTGCTCCGTATGTAGTCACTTGTTGAAATCTCTAGAAAGACGAATAGAATATTTAGGAACGGAGAGAGTACACATACGAAGCAAAATGAGTGAATCTACACTCCAAAATATGCCCGTTTGAAATTTGTAAAAAGACAAATATTTAGGAACGAAGGAGTATAATTTTGTGCATGGCACATGGACCTGGATGATGAAGAGGCTTCTGGCAATGCTATCAAGCTTCCATCATTTGTTTACATAATTGACGTACTATACAAATAATTTTCAGCGAGACATGAAATTGTACAATGGTGTGAGCTTTCAGCTTCTGTTTCGCGTGTCTTGCCATCGATGCTCTTTCGAAAACAATAAAAAACTAACTTCCTTGCTAATGCATGTCAATTATTAGCAGATCAGAGCTAATAATTACATCACAACTGAAGACAAAGTTGTGAGAAGGTGTTCAATTAAAATTGATACATGCTTTCATTGGCAGCAACGTCCCCCCAGCTCTGTCTAAATCAACAAGGCATGTTGGAAAAAAAGTAGCTGTCTGGAGCATGCAACATTCCGATCATTTTGTGCAGTTCCACTAAAATAGAGCTGAGCATCCCTGTTCCAAAGATATTAAGTGTGATTACGATAATAGAGGACTGCTGATGAAACAATAAACACATAAATAGAAGCCGGTCACCTTTGCAGTCTCTTTTAAGACTAACTAGTTGGAGAAGATTAGGCTCGGAGTTGGATGAGGAGGATAGAGCAAAACCAATCTAGCTTTGTGCAGTCGCACTGAAATGTAGAGACGTTGCCCATGTGACATTTTAGTACAACTGCACAAAACACTCTTAAGAAAAAAGTGATTTGTGCAGTTCACCAAAAGGTCGCAATAGCAACAAGGTGAAATGGATAGCCCTGTTTGCAAAAAAGAGGTAGAAAGGAAACAATTACTGGCCAATAACAGTTGATGACACATGCGACGACAAAAAAGAAGCGTATTCCTTGCCCTAAGGGAAGATAACAACACGGTTGTGTTTGTCTAAAATGGTGTGAGGACGAGAATGCAATATGGAAAGTACGCTGGACGAGCTACGTTTTGGGCAAAGAACTATGGAAGATCCACATGCAGCGACGTGGGAAGACAGGCAGTGGAGCAAGGCCGGAGGGGATACCTGGAGGTCGTCGGGATGTAACTAGGTGAGCGGCGGCAGGCTTAATCTGCGACCAGGTGGCGTAGGCCCTGCCGCGCCGGAGCTTGGTCAGCGAGAACGGCGTGTACCGCAGATTGGGACGTGCTGCCTCGGCACCGTCGAATGGAGAAATGATGCACTTCCTCCCTTTCCCCCGGCGGACGGGATGCGGCCAGATCAGTGACCAACGGTGAGAGAGAGAGAGAGAGAGGCCACCGCACTCCCTTTCCCTCGGCGGACGGGATGCGGCCAGATCAGTGACCAACGGTGAGAGAGAGAGAGGCCACCGCACTCCCTTTCCCCCGGCGGACGGGATGCGGCCGGATCAGTGACCAATGGTGAGAGAGAGAGAGAGGCCACCGCAGCCTTGTGTGAGATACTATGAAGAGCGACAAACCAGGCACGCAAGGCTCCATTGTATATAGTGAGCGGACTACCTTTTTCTCCATAAAAATCATTTTATATTCTGTGTACGTGCCATTGAGCGCTATAACTTTATTTAAAAATAACGCGGCAACGCGTCAAGTCGAACTTTGTTTCGTGCAGGCGTGGTACACGACCTCCCTAGGTAAACAACCGCTGCAGGCATTCAAATTAGCACGTGGGCTGCCATTTCGTAAAGAAATGAGCTCCACCGTGTACCCGCGCGGGTGTGGCTGGGCATGAAGCGTGAGTA
Source organism: Triticum timopheevii (assembly GCA_963921465.1). Taxonomy (NCBI): domain Eukaryota; kingdom Viridiplantae; phylum Streptophyta; class Magnoliopsida; order Poales; family Poaceae; genus Triticum; species Triticum timopheevii. Next base: position 437,214,025 of record OY997264.1, on the reverse strand, counting down.
CGTGCACGGTGCACCTATTCTCTTCTTGTATACGTACACCACCTACGTGGGGTTGTGTGAGAGACATACAAACCTAGAGAGCTATAGTGTGTGGGTTCTTGAGAGTTTTTTTTGGGGGGGGGGGGTTCAATCAAAAAATGTAACATATGCAATGTGTGTGAAATAGAGTCCTGGATATAACATATATATAGAGGGGGCGATCCACGAGAAGAGATTGGAGGTATCACCTGCTTGAGGTGTCCATAGAATCGAAAAGAGGGATGATGTGTGTGTGTGCGCGCACGCGATCGATAAAGAGTGCCATCAAATTTGTGTGTGCCCACGTCAAAGATATAGAGTGGCTGGCCTACTGGAACGTGAGAGGGGACATGTGCAGTTTGTCTCTGTGGCATGGATACCTACCTGCAGCGCTCGACTATCGGTGTGTGGTGGGGGAAGAGGGAGGCCCAATTAACTATAGAGGTACAATGGCTGGTATATGTGAGGAGGAGGAGAGAGGCCTACCTCATGTATTAAGGAGATCGATCTACCTCATGTATTAAGGGAGATTGATCGGCATCCATGCATATGTGCATGAGAGGAATAAGGTTGGGAGAGAGACAGAGCTAGAGTGTTGGAGGGGGTGGTAGCGGAGTTGCTTCTAACAAATGGTGGGATAGGCTTGCTAGACAAACGGAGGGCACGCCCACGATATCAATAAGAGAGGAGATGGCTTCTTGTTGTCTGTGCACATGCATGTGAGAGACGGGTCAAGAGGCATGCACGAATGATGAGGGGGGACGATGTGGCTGTGGTAAGCAGAGATAACTACATAGGAAGATCAATCACCCTTTGTTAGAGAAAGGAGAGACATAACTTGTGAGGTACGTCGATCGATGGGGGGTAGTTAAAGTCGATCCAGGTATATGTTGGAAGATTGATCGGTATACATGCATGTGTGTGTTAGAAGCAAACGAGGCACGAGGAGAAGGATAAAGATAGAGGGATTCATGTAGGAGGTGGTACGAGAGGCATACTATATCGAGCGGGGAGGAGTGTGCGAGTACGAGAACGATGAAAAGAGTGGTGGGAGTGAGGCATGGACGGTGACAAGAGAAGAGGGGAAGCTTGTGTTTGTGCTAGGCATGCCTGGCTAGAGAGGCATATTGATCGATGTGTTCCATAAAGAAGGAGCTGGGGGGCCTACACACACCATGGGTGAACGACCTAAAGTGAAAAGACGAATTTGCGCGATGGAGCTAGAGAATGCTGAGGGAGGGTGAGAGGGATGCGGGCGTGTGCATGCACAAGAGAAAGTTAGTGCTAGCTACAAAGATAAGAGGGTTGTGTGGGTGTAAAAGACGAATAGAGATCATATATACTTCATTATAAAAAGCGAATTCGGATATTTGAAGAATTTATCATAGTGTTTTAAACCGACGTATGTGTGAATATATATAACGGTGATACACATGGTGTGTTTATGAACATGTTATACTACATTTAATATATTTTATCTCTACTCTTATAAAAAATGGAGTTGTTGATGATGGTGTGCCTGCCATCCTGCATTATAGGCCGTTCGATTTATATCTGGCGGATAGCAAGGAAACTATGATGGTTGAAGTTGGCAACAATCATGATTGTAGATTCTTATTGAAATAGAAAAAACGAATTCAAATTTAGTTCGAAGTGCAGCGGTAGTATAGACATTTGGAATGCACTAAAATGTTGGTATGAGTAAGTTACATGCATTGTACAGCAAAGCAAAAAAAATAATCGGACATAACATGGATTCATACTCCCTCCTTCCATCTATATAGGGCATAATGAGATTTTTAAGACCGCCTTTGACTATTGACAAGATTAATAGTACATGACATGCACAATGTGAAAATTATATCATTGAAAGAACCTTTCACAGACGAAGTTAACGGTGTGCTTTGTGTAAGTTGCATGTCATATATCATTGCTCTAATACTTGATCAAAGTTAGCATCGAAAAACGCATTAGGCCCTATATAGATGGAAGGAGGGAGTAGCTTTGAATAGCATTTGTATAGTAAAACGGGGCAAGACTCTCTCTTTGTGTGGTGTGAATAGTTTCATTTTTTCGTTTTCTTTTTGGTTGAGGGAAGTGCGAATTGATTTGGTACGTACAAGTACAATATTACTACACGTTAGGCTTGTCCCTAAAATTCAATCCGCGTCTTGTTATATCCCAAAAATTCAGATATCGTGCTCCCAAAACTGGCGCCTTCACAACCCGCGCCTTGCTATCCCGAAATTACAACGCGCGCGAAAACTCCCTCCAGCTGCCAAATCCCGACACGTGAAATCCCCCTTCTAACCCTGAGCCGAAAGGGCCGCTAGTTCAAATCGGTGGGGGGTACTTTTGTAACACACCCTACATTCTGGACAAGCGCGTCCCTAAGTCATGCTTCACCCCCTCACATCGCCCCCCTTTTTGCCATTCGAAATACCAGGCCGCCATAACCTCTCCGCTCCAGCCGCGAAACCCCACCCTCATCCGTCCGCCACGTCACCGCTGCCCGCCGGAGCCTCTTCCCCGACGACGTTGTCCACTGCAACAGCTCGACGTCCCACGTCCACCTCCCCGGATGAGGATCCGTCGTCCATCTCGCCGTCCCGCCAGTTCAGCCACCCCATCCTCCACCTCCAAGGAGCTGCTCCAACGATTGTCTCGTCTATCGCGGCTGCTCCATCCCCACAGCGCCGCCTTAACCTGCTCCACCGGAACCGCAGCATCCTCACCGACTCCTCGGACGAAGCCGAGGCCTACTCGGCGCCACCAAAGAGGTTGTACACTCATCGCATCGCACCTTCTCCTTAACTCGACCTCCCGGGGCCGATGGTGCTCCATCCCGCACCCCCATGGAGCGGCTACCTTGAAGCCGGCGCCGCGGGCGACATCTCAACGGTGGCTCTCCCCCAGTGCGAGGCCCCTTCGGCGGCGGCGTCCATACCAGCCGGATCTGCTGCTGCTGCTCCGACTCTCGCTCGCTCGCTCGCGCTGCTGCTGCTGCCCCGGCTCTTGCTCGATCGCTCGCTCGCCCAGCTGCTGCTGCTGCTCTCCCCCTCGCTCGTGTTGTTGCTCTACTCCGATTAAGCCACACTTCAGTCGATTGAATCGACTTTTGGGTCAGTCGATTTTTAGGGGTTGGGGGGGGGGGGCTCGCGGGAGTTAAGGAAGAACCACCCGCAGCGGGGACGGGGGCTCGCCGGAGAGGTACCCCACTATCTATCCTAGGGTTCAGGGTGGGGGCGGGGGGCCTAGAGGGCTGGCCGGGGCGGCGGTGGCGAGTTGTTTCAGGGCGGCGAGGCGGCGGTGGGGCCGGCAGTTCGGCCGGTGGTGGCAGGCGGCTCAGGGGTGTGCAGGTTGAAGATGAACTGCATGCCCTCCCTAAACTACATGTCAAGTGCCTCTCTGCTACCATTGCGTTTAGTTTCGGCAGTAGCATTCAGATTCCACAGTAAATTTCAGTTTCGACAGTTAAGTTCAGAGTCAACAGTTTTTACCTCATCTGTTGTAGTCAGGTGGTTTTTGGTGATGTTAATTTTACATCCATTTTTCATCATCTATTGGAGATGCTATTAGAATCCCACTTGAGATTGACGATGTCTGTCTTGTGCTGCTTCAGCCTTGACGTCTTACAGCTCACCGGAGCTGCTCCAACGACAGAACGATCCATCACAACAGAGAAGTGCCCTGGACGCCGTCTACAGATTCCTCAGATCTTCCTCCAAACCTCCGACAGCCACCTTTGCCTCAACTGCTTCAGTGACCAACCCAATGATGCTGAGGTCGACACGGCTACGGCAAAGAGGTTGTACACTTGTTGCATCACTTATTACTATACATTCACGTCGATCCATTAGGGCTATTTTAGTTCAACGGAAAAATGTCGATCCACTGATTGTTACCATTACTCTAAATTTCTGCATGCTCTCCTTACATAATCTCACCATATTTTTTTCCTATGCATGTCAGATATTGTACACAGTCATGCTGAACATGTAGAGAAAAAGACAAGAGTTTTGCGCGGCAATACAATGTCATGCAAACATCGCTCCATGGTGGGTTCAATGGCAAACCCTCCCCACCCCTCTCCAGATTGTAATCCAGAGGAAGATATCTGTTCTGAGGCGTATTCAGACGCCGCTGACCACTCCTATTTACCCCCCAAGGTGTTTGCTCTACCTTGGCATGATGATGTTAGTCATATCATGCATATGTTGCCTTGCAGTGCCTACTTTTGACATCATATATGTCATCTGCTTAGTTTAGACATGTTCTGTAATGCCACCTGTTTAGTTTCTATATCATATATGAGAATTATGCAGTCTCATGTCTTTTAGCCAGCCATAATATATGTGAAATGTGCAATGCCATCCTGTTTAACTAGGCATCATCTATTTGAATGATATCTTGCCCATCCTTTTCTTCATTACATTTCCATTTGTCGATAATGTTTGTACATTAAACTACTCTTCCTGTGAATCAGCCATTTGGGTGTGAGATGGAAAAATCTGGAGTGAAAACAAGGCCTTCAGAGCAGACAGTGCTACCTGTCGAAGCAGATCTCTTGTTGGGTCCCGATAGCTCCTCAGAGATGGATTCAGAGACAGATGACCAGTCCTATTCCCCCACTGAGGTGTATGCTCTAACTTGGCACGGTTATACTGCTCATATCATGCATACGGTGTCTTGCATTGCATAGTTTAGACATCATATACACAATATTCAACACCATGTTCTTAGTTCAGACATCATATCGAATGCCCTCTGTTTAGCATATAAATCACATATGTGAATTAAATGATGTGATCCTGATTACTTAGATAACATGTAGGTGAATTATGTCATGCGATCCTGTTTAGTTATTCATCATATCTTTGAATAATGTTATGCTATGCTATCTAGTTTAGATAGACATCATATATGTGAAATTATGTCATGCTATCCGTTTTAGTTAAACAATATACATGTTAACTATTTCATGCCCTCTTTTTTCCACACTATCTATTGCATCTGTCTCTCATAAATGTCTGCACATTCAACTATGTTTCCTGTTTATCAGCCATTTGAATTGGAGCGGGTGATGCTAGTATCTAGCGGAATAAAAACACGGTCTTCAAATAAAACAGTGCTACCTCTTGGTGGAGATAGCACCCCAGTTGTACATGCACAAGAACCAGCCCTACCACACATAACCCAAACTCTCGCAGATTGTACCCCTACTGCGATGGACAGAGAACCAGCTTCACCCAATCTAACCCCAACCCCAGTCGATAGTAACCTAGTTCCTGTTGACACAGCACCATCTCCACCATAGAGCTTCCAAACAAAAGCAGTTAGTAAGGCAGCTCCAGTGCCCAAAGGGCTAGTACTATCACGGCGAACCCCAACTCCACCAGTTAGTATGCCTATTCCTGTGGAGGAAGCACAACCAGCCAGTCGTAGTTTAGCATCTATCGCATTTGATGTTGTTAAATCGTATGTGCGTATCTTCCCATCTTGGAAATATTATACCGAAGATGAAGGAAAATGCCAGTTGCAGGTGTTTGTCCAGGAGTTATGTGTAAGTAATGTTATTCATGGCAATTACTTTGCTTCGTCCCATACATCCTACCTCCATGATGGTTAAAATACAGCAAATTTTCCCATTTTTCTCTATAGAGAAGGATCGATTTGGAAAATCAGGATGAGGTAACCTGTGCTAATACCTCTGCTATCTTCAAGAATGCTTGGTGGCAGTATCAGAATTACCTGAAGAAAACTTACTTCACCGGCAAAGAAACTCATCAAATTCCCTTACATTCTCCTGAGACACATTTACTGGACGATGAATGGGAATGCCTTGTTCTGTACTGGTCCCGAACCAAGAATGTGGTAAGGTCTATGAGCTCATTTTATATTTTTAAGTATTTTATTCTTGCGTCTTATTGTACTATGTTCATGTAGAACAAGTGCCTAAACCTAAAGAACAACTGTTCTAATTTAAGATTCCATTGCTATCATATTTCAAAAGAGCGCTAGGCGTTAATTGTGCGTTTTGCCACCGCCTTGCGCTTTACTGACCAAAGCGCATGCTTACGCGCAGTTATGCACAGATTATGTATAGTTATGCGCAATGCGTTTTGCCAACGCCTAGAGCCTAGGCGCGCTTAAGCGCTCGCTTAGGCGCGCCTTTTTTAACTATGATTGCTTTGCTCTTGTATCACTGTATTTACTGATACGAACTTATTTTTAAATTGAAGGATCCAATCGAAACTCCAATGGCACAGCAGGTATGTTCACGCATGTTTCTCTAACATGTTTGCTCTTATCAATAGCTCTGTTGATTTCAATTTTAATTGTGTATACAGTTGACTTTCATATCATGCACATTACTAGCATCACAACAGAGCCAATCGTGTTGTTGTACATGTAGACATGTGGTACCCATCTGAAATATTGTTGTGCCGTGTAGTTTCCCACGCTTTGTATTCTTTCACTGCTGCTTTATCTTGAACTGATATGATTTGAACCGTGTAGTTTCCCACGCTTTGTATTCTTTCACTGCTGCTTTATCTTGAACTGATATGATTTGAACCGTGTCTCTATCTTGATTTGGCAAGACAATACAGTGACCATAGGACATAGATATATGTTTGTTTGATGCTTTTATTATGTACTAGTACTTGGCAATAGAAGACTTGGTAGTTTAATCATGTCCACCTTACTAATGAACTGGTTCACCGAAATGAGTTTCATATACTAGTACATGCTAAACTTGTTATGTGTCTGCTTGTTTCTTCTTTTAGAATGCTGACAGAATATTGGGGAAGAGTGCCTTATTAAGCAATGGTAAAGAAAGTAATGCAGATAAGGTTCAGGATAGTGACACATCCTTGTTGGTCTCCAACAAAGCTGATAAAACAGCTAAGGAAGACTATCTTGAAGACAGCGAGACAACCCCAAAGTCCTGTCTTGGTTTAGTGTTCGAGTTGCTGGCCACTACCGCATGCACAAGCTATTCAAACTCACTGTCTAAATCAGTTCAGTTTCTTGAGTCTCAACTACAAGCTGAAACACATCGATCAGCTGTGCTGCGACAAGAAGCGGAAGGACTGCGGAAGTCCCTAGAGCATTCAGATGCATACTTTCTGGTGCAACAGCAAGCGTTGGAGGATTTTAGCGCCAAACAGGACAAAGCTAATCAGCTTGCTAAGCTTATTGCCAGCATGGTGGATACCCAGGATAACATTTCTTGAGCTCTTCTGAAGTTGTTTCAGTTATGCTCTTGTTTTGCTGCCACGTTTATTTGCACTGGTGACCAATTTTGACGGCCAATTGTATGTAATATGCTGATTTGTTCCCTATATTTGCACTGGTGGCGAACTTTAATGCCCAGCGGATGTAATATGTGTAATAGCGGTAATAGGCTAGCCTTAATTGCTTGCTTATTTATTTTCTTATTGTCTTGTTTAGTTGTTTGCTTGTAGCCACTGCAGTTCTTTTTCTGTGTTTTTCTAGTGGCCACAATAGCCTATTTTTGGTAACTAGGCCAAAATAATCATGGCAACACACGGACTGTTGTAACCATGGGCCTCCTGCAGGCCGTATGATCCATGGGCCTTCGTTCGGCCGTAGGACCATTGGCCTTCTATACAGGCCGTAGGATCCACCGGCCTTCTATACGGGCCTTAGGGATCAATGGGCCTTCTACGGGCCGTAGGGTCCATGGGCCTTCTACGGGCCATACTATCCATGGGCCTCATACGGGCCGTAGGATCCATGGGCCTTCTACGGGGCGTATCATCATTTCGCCAATCATGGGCCGTACTATTCGTGGACCATAACGGGCCGTTAATAGGTTGTATTTGATAACTCTATGAAAACAGCCCAACGGGTTTTTTTGACATGAAAACGGCCCAACGTATTAACGGTCCGCAAACGGGCCGACTGTAACGACGGGCTGAATTTGGCCCACAAGCAGAAAATGACAGTAACGGGCCGTATGTAACCGAATGCTGCAAATGAGCCCAAGAATCAATGGGCCCTGAGAAGGCCGAAAGATAACTTGGGCTGGAAACGGCCCAATGGAATAACGGGCCGTTAATGGGTATAAAGTGATACACTGTTCATTAAGGGCCAGTTTCACCACGGGCCGTTAATGGGCCAAGAGTTACAAAGGTCCTCATATGGGCCGAAAGAAGTCATGGGCCACACATGGGCCGGAAGTTAAAACGGGCTGAATCATATTGGACGGCCCAGATGACGCTACTAGGCCTAATTCGGATAGGGCGTAACGGGCGCTGGGTTAGCGGGCTGTAAATGGGCTATATGCGAACAGGCCGTTAACAGGCTTTCCGTGGGCCGGACCGCCACCTTTTGACCAAGTCAAACGGGCCGACCTTTTCACAGGAATGGGCCCCTGTTGGGCCGTGCCACGTGTCGCCGTATCATAGGCGCCTTCGGTCCAATGAGCGGATGACATCTGTCCCAACGGTGAGCCGACACGTGTTTGCTCCAGCCAATGATGATTTTACACGTGGAAAATCCCCATTGGTCGGAGCTGTTAACGGGTTACTAGATCCAAAACCTGACCCGATAGCTTAACGGCGTTCCGTTACGGTGGATGCCATGTGTCAGTCACCCTTGATGAAAGCAGTTCTGTGACGCGCGATTTATCGTCATGGAAGTGGACACTTCCGTGATGATAATTTTGGTAATGTCATGGAACACTTCTACGACAGCACGGGTATGACTATCTTGATTCTGTCATAAATTTGTCATGGATGTACATGCATGAAAAAAAAACGCGACCTACTGTGACAAACACGTATCATCACGGAAGTGTATTTTTTGTAGTGAATGGAAATATAATAATACAATATTATTGCCTCTAGGGCATATTTCCAACAAGAAGCAGCTGAAGCTAGTTTCAATCAGATTAAACAAAACCTATCACAAGCTCCTGTCTTGGTGCTACGTGATTTCAACAAGACTTTTGAGTTGGAGTGTGTGATGCCAGTGGAGTAGGCATTGGACCTGTCCTATCTCAAGAAATGAAGCCCATTGCTTTCTTTAGTGAGAAGTTAAGTGAAGCTAGACAGAAATGGAGCACCTATCAGCAAGAATTGTATGCCATTTTCAGAACCTTGAAAACTTGGGAAGTTTATTTGCTGCCTAAAGAGTTCATTGTATATAATGACCATCAATCCTTAAATCATTTTAGAATCAAAAGCATGTTGACCGGATGCTAGCGAGATGGGAAGCATATCTGGAGAGGTTTAAGCAAATGAAAAGTCTCTTGAAAGGGAGACTTTTGCCCGCTAATTATGACCAGGTCCTATTTATCCAATTTCAAAATTGTGCTCAACGAAATAGGAGTGTTTCAGATTACACGGAGGAGTTTCTAACGCTACAAGTGAGGTGCAACCTTGCTGAAACTGAAGACCAACAAGTTGTAAGGTATATCGATGCTCTCAACGATGCTATTCAAGATCGATTGATGATGCAACAAATCCGATCCATTGATCAAGCACAAGCTCTAGCCTTAAAGGCCGAGAGGTTTGTGAGGACAAGAAAGGCAACTAAGGCTCCATATCCTCCATATTCTCATGTCGAAGGCTCGTCTAGGAGCCAGTCTAATAGAGTGGAAGTGTCTAGAAATACCCAAACAGATCTAGCATGTGCTTTTCTTTCTTCTTCTTTTTCTCTCATCTATTGTTCCCCATAAAGAACACCATGGAGGTTGAAAAACAAGTTGATTTATATCTCATCATTTACGAGTAAAAAGCACATAACCATCACATTTACGACGCATTAGTAGAAAAACTACTACTTTAGAAATCGATGCACTTTGCACCCCGCCGAAAAATTGTCACCGGCAAAAACCACTAATGATAAGTTCTAATGACTTTGATGACGTCACAAATTGATTCGCCCCGCCCGTAGGTTGAGTCGGCAAACAAAAAAACTGCCATGTAAGCACGTTGACTTGTCTTCTTCTTCCTCCACGGTCAACAGAGGCGAGAGGTGTGCGCCTTGTGCATGAGCTTGGGCAGTAGAGGCGAGCGACGCAAGCGCTGAAGGTTTGGAGGAGATGGGGGAAAGCAGGGCCGCGTGGGACGCGGGATCGCGCATGGACAACGATGCTAGCTCCTGTGCCTCTCTATCTCTAGGGAGGGAGACAAGGGAGGAGAAGGAGGCCGGTGCGTGAGCTACTCGGAAGAACCGTACGACGTTGAGCTCGAAAGGAGCCAAGGGCATTAGTCAGAAGAACTCTCTTGCACAGGGCGGCGAGACCTCTTGCCTAGCTCATCGGCCACCCGCGCGGCGGCTAGGGCCTCCTGCTCTGCTCCTCTATGAGGTAGCCTTGGTCCCCCGGCGTCCCCACTGCTATCCAGTTCGCACTTGAGCGTGGGGTCCCAGCCATCTCCGACGTGATGGGCATGAAGCGACTCCTCTTCCCGGATGGCGCCTTCGACCTCGTGCACTCTGCGCGGTGCCGCGTTGCGTGGCACATCGAGGGAGGCTAGCTCCTTCTAGAGGTGAGCTCCCTCGCCTCGGCAACATCGCATCATTCTCCTGCAAGCGTGACGTGATGGAAGAGGTAGGAGCTGGAGGACTGGTGGGGGCGGCGCCATGCACACGTCCATGCCTCGGCAACGCCGCATCGTTTTTCCAAAAGCATGACGTGATGGGGGAGAAAGGAGCAGCAAGGGCGGTGGGGGCGGCGCCATGCACACGTTCATGCCGAGACCATACATAACAGATCTACTCCCTCCGTTCCTAAATATTTGTCTTTCTAGAGATTTTAACAAGTGACTACATACAGAGCAAAATGAATGAATCTACACTTTAAAATATGTCTACATACATCCGTATGTGGTAGTCCATTTGAAATGTCTAGAAAGACAAATATTTAGGAACGGAGGGAGTAGTCAATATGCTCATGTGGCCGTTTTTTTTCCAACACAGCCCGACGGATGGGTCCGAACAGTTAGTGCCCTCAGCAAAGCGCTTAACGTTTACTGTCAGCATATCTTTGCCAGTGAGAAGTGCATCGATTTCTAAAGTGATGGTTTTCTGCTAATTACGCCACAAATATGATGGTAATGTGCTTTTTTACTCCATCGTCTACATCTAAAAGCGCATTTTTGCTACGAAAAATTTAGTACAAAAGCGTCTAGAAAATTCTAGCACCCGCACTTTTATACCCCCTTTTGAAGATTTAATCGAAATTGTAACCCACACCACTCTTTCGTGATGACACTGACATGAGCGTTCGGCTCGGAAGAGCCTCCAAGCCCACGGCTGCCATGGCCACCACCGTGCTCTCCCTCCCACCAAGCCAAATCCCCTACAAAAAATTCTCACCCACTCTACCCGCCACCTCGTCTCCAGACCACACCCCCTTGAAGCAGCTATGCAAGGAAGGCAACCTGCGGCAAGCCCTTCGACTGCTCACCGCCGGAGCGCCGGGCCGCCCCCCTTCCCAGGACCACTACGGTTTGGTCCTTGACCTCGTCGCGGCCAAGAAGGCGGCCGCGCAGGGCGCCCAGGTCCATGCGCATGCCGTGGCCACCGGTTCTTTGGATGGCGACGACGGGTTCCTCGCGACCAAGCTGCTCTTCATGTATGGCAAGTGCGGGCGCGTCGAGGACGCACGCCGCCTGTTCGACGGAATGTCTGCCCGGACAGTCTTCTCCTGGAACGCCCTTATCGGGGCGTACCTGTCGTCCGGGAGCGCTAGTGAAGCCTTGGGCGTGTACAGGGGGATGCGGTGGTCTGCGGCAACAGGGGTGGCGCCTGATGGGTGCACGCTCGCCTCGGTGCTCAAGGCGTGTGGGATGGAGGGGCATGGTCGTTGCGGGCGGGAGGTGCACGGGCTGGCGGTTAAGCACAGGCTTGATAGCAGCACCCTTGTGGCCAATGCGCTCATTGCGATGTATGCCAAGTGTGGCATTCTAGATTCTGCGTTGCAGGTGTTTGAGCGTCTGCAAGGCAGGAGGGATGCCGCGTCGTGGAATTCAGTGATATCAGGTTGTCTGCAGAACGGGATGTTCTTGAAAGCTTTGGACTTGTTTCGAGGGATGCAGAGGGCTGGTTTAAGTATGAATTCTTACACAACCGTCGGGGTGCTACAGATCTGTACAGAGTTAGCCCAGCTGAATCTTGGCAGGGAGGTACATGCTGCAATTTTGAAGTGTGGCAGTGAGGTTAATATCCAGCACAATGCTTTGCTTGTTATGTACACAAAATGTGGCCATGTGTACAGCGCTCTTAGAGTATTCCGTGAGATTAATGAGAAAGACTACATTTCATGGAACTCGATGCTGTCCTGTTATGTCCAAAACGGTTTGTATGCCGAGGCCATCAAATTTATTGCCGAAATGTTTCAAGGTGGTTTTCAGCCTGACCATGCTTGTATTGTGAGCTTGTGTTCTGCAGTGGGCCACTTAGGCTGGTTAATCAATGGCAGAGAGGTTCATGCATATGCTATAAAGAAGTTGCTGGATACAGATGCGCAGGTTGGAAATACATTGATGGACATGTACATGAAGTGTCAGTACACAGAGTACTCTACCCATGTATTTGAAAGGATGAGGATTAAAGACCACATATCATGGACTACAATTATTACTTGTTATGCTCGGAGTTCCCAGCATTTTGAGGCACTGGAAAAGTTTAGAGAAGCGCGGAAAGAGGGCATTAAGGTAGATCCCATGATGATCGGAAGTATTATAGAAGCATGCAGTGGTTTGAAAACAAGTTTTCTGGCAAAGCAACTGCATTCGTATGCTATTAGAAATGATTTGCTTGATTTGGTACTGAAGAACAGAATCCTAGATATATATGGGCAGTGTGGAGAGGTTTACCATTCACTTAGAATGTTTGAGACAGTAGAGGAAAAAGACATTGTCACATGGACCAGTATGATAAACTGTTACGCAAACAGCGGGCTGTTAAATGAAGCTGTTGCCTTGTTTGCAGAGATGCAAAATACAGATATTCAACCTGATTCTGTAGCACTAGTAAGTATTCTCGGTGCTGTAGCTGATTTGTCATCCTTGGCAAAAGGGAAGGAAGTTCATGGCTTTCTCATCAGAAGGAATTTTCTTATGGAAGGTGCCACGGTTAGTTCCCTGGTAGACATGTATTCTGGTTGCGGAAGCATGAGCAATGCTCTCAAAGTATTTAATGGAGCGAAATGTAAAGACGTAGTTCTCTGGACAGCGATGATTAATGCAGCTGGGATGCATGGTCATGGCAAGCAAGCTATAGATCTTTTCAAGAGAATGGTAGAAACTGGTGTTGCTCCTGATCATGTTTCATTTCTCGCTCTTCTATATGCTTGTAGTCATTCAAAGCTTGTCGATGAGGGAAAATGTTATCTAGATATGATGGAGACCATGTACAGGTTAGAACCATGGCAGGAACACTATGCTTGTGTGGTTGATCTTCTTGGCCGCTCAGGCAAGACCGAGGATGCGTACGAGTTCATCAAGTCTATGCCTTTGGAACCAAAATCGGTGGTGTGGTGCGCACTCCTTGGGGCATGCCGTATACACAAGACCCACGAGCTCGCTATGGTTGCAGCCGATAAGCTTCTTGAGTTGGAACCAGATAACCCAGGTAATTATGTCCTTGTATCAAACATTTTCGCTGAGATGGGCAAGTGGAGCAATGCCAAGGAGGTCAGAGCCAAGATTTCAGAACGTGGGTTGAGGAAAGACCCGGCCTGCAGCTGGATTGAGATTGGAAACAACGTCCACACCTTCACCGCAAGGGATCATACGCACAGAGACGCGGAGAGAATCCACCTCAAACTCGCCGAAATAACAGAAAAGCTGAGAAAAGAAGGTGGGTACATTGAGGATACAAGGTTTGTTCTGCATGACGTTAGTGAAGAAGAGAAGGTGGATGTTCTGCACAGGCACAGCGAGAGGCTCGCGATCGCATTCGGTTTGATCAGCACACGCCCAGGTACGCCTCTAAGGATAGCCAAGAACCTCAGAGTTTGTGGTGACTGCCATGAGTTCACCAAGCTAGTATCGAAGCTGTTCGAGAGGGAAATCGTGGTCCGTGACGCCAACAGATTCCACCATTTCAGAGCTGGATTTTGTTCCTGCGGCGACTTCTGGTGAATGGTTCTCCCTTCATGGAACTTAGCAGATGGATTGTTTGTTCTTGTTCATAAACACATGAGATTTCTAAGACCAGTGTATCAAGGAGAAGGGCTAGGTAGGGTTCAGAGGTTGCCTGATAGTGAATGAAAACACAACTTAAATTACGAAATATACAACCATGACATCTTATCATTGTTTGTATAGTCAAACAACGATGGAGAGGCAACAGTGTTAACATAGCTTGTAATGCTTTTCTCCCTTTTCTCTGGACTGAGTAAGTGAGTAGTCAGCATCCGAAGACTGGCCAATTTCTGGTAAGGCGATGGTATTCTTGACTGCAGTTCACCTGGGAGTCCAGGAAATGATGATTATTTATCTAGTGATTGACGTACTATCACTAATTTGTGTATAGCTAATTCATGTAGTACGTCAATCACTTGAAAACAACAAATCAGTGCTACAGAAGTACACAGAGCGAAGCCAAGTAAACATGTTGATCACATTTATTTTCCGTGCGCGTGTATCAGCACCGCTAGGAAACCACTTCTAGATTTACGGTATCCATTCAGATTCAGAGATTGTGACATGCAAATTTACAGTCTTTTCAGACCAAGAGCGATCGTTAATATGCATGTCTATTATTGTCCAGTATGAATTCCTTCTTTTACTATGCACATCAATACCAAGCATGCCTAGGCTCAGTTGTACAACTAAAACCGAGCGGGGTTTGTGAGGTCCTCGTGTTAACACAAAAGCAATCGAGTTGTCTCACTTGTTCATCCTGTTCTTTTAGAAATATGGTACATGCACTTATTTTCACTAATTTTTTTTTGACAAAAGGTGAATTTAATTGGTTTAAAATGAAGCATCAAGATGATACAAACACAATGACCATATTCAACGTGTATATCACTTACGTTCACTATAGGAAGACATGTTCATATATCTTAGTATAAGGATCTCATCTGAAAGGTTGAGCCCGTGAATTTTAAGACTGAGGAAATCGCCGCAGACATCTGCGTCCTTCTCTGTTCCTGCGTAGCAAGGAATGTTTCGTCAACAGGTTCACTTTGCGGACAATTACGTATTAAGTCGAACAAAACCACTGCTGGTCTGCTCAGACTATTTTTCGTTTATTTGCTCTCGTATATAAAGGGATGCAGACGTCGTTGCGTCCAACGCGTGCCGAATCGGTAACCCACATGACGCAATCCTGAACTCCGTACAAACACTTTGTCATTTCACACGTGATCACTCCCCTAAACAGAATCTAAACAACTTTGATAGGAGGACACTCGACCTACTGAGGCCTTGTTAATTTAATCCTCCTCCCAAGGGGATTGGAGTGGATTGGAGAGGATTTTGACTTGTAGGGGATTTAATCCCCCTCAAACCCTGCCATTTCCCTTCAAAAACCACCTCAACCGAACAAGGCCTGAATGTACGTGACCCTCGCGACCTGGTTAGCTACAACACGTAGCAAAGGAAGTTTTCGTTAACACGCCACTATGCGAACAAATAAGTATCAAGTCGAACAAAACCGCCGCTGGTCTGCTTATCCATCGATGGGCTGACAGCATCTCTATCTAGCGGACCCGTATAACGATTCGTAAAATACATTTACAGTTCACCGAAAAACGGATTTATGGGCCGGCACGGACTGTGGCCAAGCAGACCCCGCAAAGCGGACTCGTAAAAATCCTTTTACGGGTCCGCTTTGCGGGGTCTGCTCGGCCGCCGCCCGCGCCGCCCTGCAAATCAGTAATTTGCATTTCAATTTCAGACATGAAAACACATTTTTTTATTTTTTATTTTCTTCAACGGCATTGCATACATAGTAATTCATCAAATCTTTGCTAGAATAGTAAGACCAAAAAAATAAGAACCACAATTATGCATTCTAGAAGATATCCAACTTTCATAACTTCTCCCACTAGTTGGATGAATATCTTCTCCATGCCTTCGTTGTTGATCTGCGGATTGTTGATCTTGCATTCTATGTTCTTCTTCTTTGATTCTAAAGAAGTAGACGTTGCTTCCGCTTTAGTTTCTTCTCTAATTGCACATGCAGCCGCATCTGTAGCCTCAGTTCTACTAAGGAGTGCATGAATATCTATTAAGTTTCTTTCTATCAATAAATCAATGTATTCTCCTTCCCAAAATCAAAATGAGCATCCATCTTCCTACACACATGACCATGTCCATAAGCTATCAAAATTTGAACCGAATAGGGTGACAAAGCCGAATGGAAACAACAATATACCCCGTCGTTTTCGCATTTGAAGAATACCCATCCAGGATGCTTTTCGAAAAAGGGTGAATTTTAATAGCTCAAAATGAAGCATCAAGAGAATACAAACACGATGAGCACACACCCGGCATCTGCACAGCTAGGATGCACACAGCCAACATCAAACCACACAAAAAACAACACTGTTCGTGTGCAGTCGTCACACTGTATGAGCGGCACCGGCAAGCCGGCGAGCCGCTGCACGAGCTCCCCGATTCCTTGCCGACAAACTGACGGCGGCGGCTACAGGACAAACCAGTACCTGCATACGGCGGTGGGGCTTTGCCGGGGCAGCGCGGGATGTTCCCCGACCAATCCATGGCTTGGCACAGCCACCGGTGGCCGGAAAAGCCAAATCTGGCCGCCTCGACGAACTGCCGCCGATCTGCTCGTTTCCGGCCCGCCGACGCAAGAGGATGTGGCGGAGGGCAAGCTCGGGCGTGTGGCGGCCCTCCGGCGTGATGCCGCAGGCTAGTTTGGCCGGAATCGTAGGCGGCGGCCCGACGATGGGGCGTGGTGGAGAGGGGCGGCGGTTGCTTGGGAAAAGCACGGGCTAAAATGTCCGGCCCGCCAACCCCTACCGCTATATACAGGGCGCCGACGAGGCGAGCGTGAAACCCGCGTTTTCGCGGGTTGGGATAGGAATTATGCATCGCCCCGCAAAAACTTTTACGGATCGAACGCGTTAGCGGGGTCTGGTCAGACAACATTTCCCGCCCCGATTTATATTATGGGTCGCGGTTTTATACGGGTCATGCACTGAGACGAGTAGCTCTCAAGGCATCTCCAGCCGCGCCCCCAACAGGCCCTCCCCCAGGCCACTTTTTCGGCGCCGGCGCCGAAAAAACGGCCCAGTCGCGCCCCCAGGACGCCGAAAATCGCCGGTTCGGACCTTTTTTCCGCCCGGCGGTCACAGGCCAAACCCGGCGCGCTGGGGAGCCGTCGGGGGCTCCGGCGCTAGGGAAAAACACGCCTGGCCAACACCGACAGGGGAAAAGTCAAGTTTTTCTTCCCCCGACTCGCCTCGCACCCCCCGCGCCCTCGGCCACCACTAGCTGTATCCCGGCGACGGACGCCGGCCTACTCCGCTAGATAGCCATTCCCCGCCGGAAAATAGCAGTGCTTCGCCGCGGCAGCCCCTCCCGCAGCACTGGGCGCTGCCGGCCGCCGTTTCCGGCCGCGGAGGCGCGGTTTAACGGCGGGTAAACGCCCACCGAGCGCAAGGTGTTCGGCGTTTTGACTGACTCGGCGATGGACTCCGATGAGGAGGAAGAGCTCGCCGCGCTGCTGAAGGAGGAAGCCGCGGCCGACGTCCAGGAAGAAGAGCATCTGATGGTGCTCGCCGCCCTCGCCCAGCTGCTGGCGAGCAATGAAAAGCCGCGTCGAGGTGGCTCGGCGCCGGGGCGGGTGAAAGCAAAGAACCGGCATCGTCTGCAAGGCTACTGCATGCTCTACTCCGACTACTTCGCCGATGCTCCACTTCATGGCGAGAGAACATTTCGGCGCCGTTATCGGATGAGCCGAAAGCTCTTCCTCAGGATTGTGAATTCCATCCGGGAGTTCGACAACTACTTCAAGTGCAAGATGGATTGCACTGGCGCTCTTGGATTCACCTCCATCCAGAAGTGCACGACAGCGATGAGGATGCTTGCATATGGAGCTCCCAGTGATTCACTCGACGACTATGGGCGCATGGCCGAGTCCACCAGCATAGAGTGTTTCTATAAGTTCTGTCGGGCAGTGGTGGCAGTGTTTGGGCCACAATACTTGAGAGCACCCAATGCGGAAGACACTGCTCGGATCCTAGCCCAGAATGCAGCAAGAGGATTTCCTGGGATGCTTGGAAGCATCGATTGCATGCATTGGAAATGGAAGAACTGCCCATTTGGTTAGCAGGGGATGTACAAAGGCGCCAAAGGCGGTTGCAGTGTGGTGCTTGAGGCGGTAGCCACACAGGACCTCTGGATTTGGCACTCCTTCTTTGGTATGCCAGAAACTCACAATGACATCAACGTGCTGCAGTGCTCTCCTGTTTTTGCCAAGCTCGTTGAGGGCCATTCTCCTCCGGTGAACTTCGAGATCAATGGGCACCAATACAACAAGGGGTACTATCTAGCTGACGGCATCTATCCGAGATGGTCGACATTTGTGAAGACGATCTCAAACCCTGTGCCAGGAGGCAAGAACGCCTGGTTTGCGAAGCTTCAGGAGGCTTGCAGGAAGGATGTTGAGCGGGCATTTGGTGTGCTCCAATCTCGATTCGCTGTTATTCGGTACCCCGCTCAGACTTGGTCGAAAGATCAAATGTGGGAGATCATGACTTGCTGTGTCATCTTGCACAACATGATCATCGAGAGCGAGCAAGAAGACCCAGTGTTTGACACTGAACCATACTACAGGCAGGGTCTTCTAGCCGAAGTTGATCACCAGCTACCGGCAACTTGGACTGCCTATCTCAGTATGCGTCAAGAGATCCGAGACCCACAGGTGCATCATCAACTGCAGAAAGATCTGATTGAGCACCTATGGAGGCTCAAGGGGGACACCGCGTGATGAAATACGAGTTTTTATTTGTTGAACTATATAATTTGTATTGAACTATTTGTTGTTGTACTATTTTGTTGAAGTATTTAATTTTTCTGTGATGAAATATGTGATAAGGAATAATTATGTTGATAATTGAACGCCGAGACACGGCGAAACCACGCTGAATATGGGCCTATTCTCGCCCATATGGGCCGTTTATTCGCCGAAATTGGGCTGCAAAGTGGGCCAATTTCGGCGCCTGGGGGCGACGACTGGGCGCAAAACCGCCCCCAGCGCCGAGTATATCACCGGCTCGCCCTAGGGAGCGACTTTTGTGCGTCCTGGGGGCCAACGGCTGGAGATGCCCTCAGCGACTGCTCAGCGCTGTTCGCCTACGCATGCCACACCGCCAGCCTTACTCGGTTGCCCACTGGGCGCTAGTGGCAGCGGCATGCGCGGCAGCCGAGATGAGACCGCACGAGGCGGACGCCATATTTCCACGGCCCCGTAGCTGTCTGCAGGGCCACGGAAGGAGGACTCCAAGGGCCATGGCGTTGGCGCCCAGCCAGTAGAGGTGCTAGCACTCGAGTAATATTGTCATCACCCGCGGACCGTTGCTCTCCTCGTAGGGTCTTGCTCAACTAAAAGCCTCGTAGAGTTTTGAATGATTGCTATTTCATAGCTTGTAGTTTTTTTTATTAGTTTTGAACATTGTAATACATAAGCAAATAAAGTAGCTCATAAACTTGCTAGTCTCGCAAAATGTTCCGTCACAAGGGATTGGGTAGAGGAACCTATGGAACAAATTGTATCTCTTCTTATAGATGATGTAACATTTATTTCTAATTAATAAAGTTGCCGATGTTTTTTTCAAAGCCTTCGGCAGACCCTTAAACCGCGGAACTGTAAACACGATTTTTAGTTCGTGGAAAATGCGTTTTAAAGGTTGAACTACGACCGAAAAACCCTTTAAAACTTAAACTGTAAAACCGAATATTCGTTATTTTTTCTACATCTTTTTCTTCCTCTCGCCCGTGTTTACGGTGAGCTAACTCACTCCTACGAAGCAGGCGGACAACGCATAAAACGGTCAAATACGGAGCTACCGTCCAAGACGACTCGAACGAAGCTAGCTAGCTCGAATCAATCTAAACGACCAAATACGGAGCCCGTAGCTAGCTGAATCAATCCAGAAGCTAGCTAGCTAGCTAGCTAAATTGATTCGAGGGGACGGAGGGGGAGCGTTTGAATCGATTCGAGTGGACGGAGTCGCCGTAGCTAGCTCCTCCGTCGGGAGAGACGCGGGCGGGTGGCCGGGGAGCGCGGACGCGGATGTTTCCGTGGTAGTTGGGCTTTCACCAACTGCTTTCTCTCAATACAAGGCACCATAAAAGTGGACGTGAAAACTGTGTTTTTACAGATTAGGAGGAGTTTTTTTACCGTGCCTCTTAAAAAAATTTACAGGTCGGAGTCATTTACAGGTTCTTTTCGGGTCGCTTTTTCCGCTTAAAACTGTAAACCAACGGTTATTTACAGTTTCGTGCGTTTTAAAGAGTCAGCCAGAGAGATGCTCTAAATACTCAAATGCATACTGTTACTAGTTTCTTAAGCAAAATAGCAGTACTAGCAGTTGATAGCTACTTCTCTCCGCACGCCTATATAAGAGTAATCTGAGGATATCACAGGACACAACCTTTTTGGTTGCGCTGCGTCTGCGCGAACGAGACGATCAACATCTCCCAAGTCGCAACAAACATCACTCATTCCCCAGCATCTTTTTTTACAGATGAAGGCAAGGCGCTTCAGTTTACTTATCCTACTGCTTGTTGATCAGCATGTTGAGCAGTCAGTGACTGACAGATGTGCATGATTAACCGGTTTTGCTTAGCCTGTCCTTACTGTTGTTCTTGTCGTCCTCGTTGTTTCAGCAAAGGATGGTGATCAGGGTGAGCATGCCTTGCGACAAGTGCAGGTCCAAAGCCATGGAGCTGGCCGCCAAGACAACCGGTATGCATTTGCCGTTACTTCTCGTTGAGACGGGACTATATATGGCTCTCGTAAATGCGATTGTTTTGCTTCTGGTTCAACTTAAGGCTACGTTTGATATTGCCGTTGATTATCATAATCCCATTTGCCTCGTCTGTTTTGAATATTTTAGGGTTTCTTGCACCACTTTTGACAACTTTTGCGGCTAATTTTATATAGTACTGCTCCCTTCCTTAAACTAGCAAAACGTCTTATATTTATGAACAGAGGAAGCAGATTATAAAATAAATAGAACGCATCACAACTTAGCAACCGTAAACTGGACCTATTATATTGTGTGAGACACTGATGATCCGGCCTTTACAATAATTTTCCTTCCCTAGAAAAATTTACAAATTTATGTGCAATCAACGAAGGGATTAAAATGTACTCCCTCCGTTCCATAATGTAGCGCATATAGATTTTCTACAAAGTCAAATTTTATAAACTTTGACCAAATGTATATAATATGAAAGTATGTCTTGTGATGTATCTAAGCACATGCATTTGATATTCTAGATGTATATGATTTTCTCTACAAACTTGGTCGAAGTTTATAAAGTTTGATTTTAAAAAAATCTATATACGCTACTTGTGGAACGGAGGGAGTACCTTTTTTTGGTTAAAAGAAACGTAGTTTAGTACTTCCTCTGTCTCCGGAATTAGTTGACTCTCGTTTAAACGTCAACAAATTCCGGGCGGAGGGAGTATGTTTCTACGAGATATGTAGACCTAATCGATTTCCCTATTACATGTCTCACACAAATCTTAAAGCCAACTTGGCATAATCATGCTCAGAAATATCTACTTGTCATGACATGGCCGAAGAGCATGCCGGTTCAAGCGGCCCATACTTCTTTTCTCAGTAGGAAAAGATGGCGTCTAGGAGGCGCTTAGGCATGCTTAGGTGCTAGGCAACGACCAAATGCCTTATCCAGGACATAAATGAATCTCACTGAAGAAAAATTTTATGTAATATTTATATTGCAAATAAAAGCCAGTGGGTCATATTCCAATTCAATAGATGGTAGTTTACTCACTCGTATTCTTAAAATCAACATCGATACACCTTGATAGCCAAACTGGTAGGTCCACCTAGGTTGTGCCTAGGTCGCCTAAGTGATAGGTGCAGGCCATCCGCCTCGCTTATCTCTCGGATTTTTTTAACCTTGCTTTTTTCCTCCCAAATTTAAACCATTACATGAACTCATCGACTGTTCATGGTCTTTTCACATAGGATTATCTTTTTCCCTTAAAAAAGTTGGATAATCAGGCAATTTCGTGATTAATTGCAGAATATAAATCATGATTAAAATTATTATTAACACGCAACAATCTAGCATACTAGATGAATAGGAAAACATGGGCAACAACATCGCACATGCAACGATAGCCATAACAAAAGACTGGATCAGATTATGACACACATACGGATCGGATGTAGAAGAAGCAGCGGTGCCGGTTGGAGAGATGATGTTGTTGACGACGACGTTGGTAAAGACCGACCAAAGGAGTCGACGTTGGAGACGTCGGTATGCGAAGCGCCCAACTTGGATGGAAGACGAGGCGTGGTGACGAATTTGAGCAATCGCGCGTAGTACTTCCCAAAAGCCTAATACGCCCTCTTCCGGTGCAGGATCACAAGAGGGAGAGATTCCAGACACCCGCTCTTCGCTCGCTGGTGCACATCGGCGTTCGCCCTCTCCTGGTGCAGGATCAAAAGAGCGAGAGATTCCAAAAACCTGCTCCTCCCCCTCGCCGGTGCACTACAGTGATGAAGCAAGTAGAGACAGCAGGCAAAACCCTAACTCGTTTTGGTGTGTCTTTGGCCGTAAGACATATATATAGGAGAACTCATGCGATATCCTAAACTTACCGGACAAGAAACAATCAACTTGTCTGTCAAGAAACCAAAAAATGAAACGGTAAAAGAAAGCCGTGCTCGTGTAAGGCCATGGGCAAGATTTTGGCGGACCGTTTACGCACATGTCGCATGTCCGCACCTAGCAAGGCAAGCATGCGCATGTGGCGGGATTAAAGATTGGATCTCCACTTACCATTTATACATGTGCCATTGAGATTTACATTAGGAATTTCAAAAAATCTTCGTGTGGCAAGCCAAGCCCATTTATTTTAAGCCAAACCCACTTATTTTTACAAAAATGACATATTATTAGCTTTTCCCGTGATACCTTGTAATGTGCACAACTCAATATTTGAACAATGTCCCTTTGTTTCTTTCTCTGCTACTCCCTCTGCGAAGAAATATAAGAGTATTTAGATCACTATTTTAGTGGCCTAAACGTTGTTATTTTTCTTTACAGCGGGAGTACTTGTTAGTCACGATGTTAATTATTGGTTGCTTGCACAGGGGTGATCTCGATAAAGATAACCGGCGATTATACCGACCGACTTGAGGTGGTCGGTGATGGTGTCGATATGGTCTGCCTTGTCAACCGTCTCCACAAGAAGCTTGGCCGCGCTATGATTCTGGAGGTGGACGAAGTGAAAGATAAGAAACCTCCAGAAGAGAACAAACCCGGGAAGGAGAACGTATCTGGTGAAACGGGAGAACTGGTGCACCAGATGCACCAGCGCTGTATGGGCCGATGGATTCGAAAGAGAGGGGCAGGATTCGGTGCGGTGATGGGCCTGGCGTTACATTTGCAAAATAGTCCTTGCAGTACACCTAAATCGAGCGATCTGACCTCTCTGTACACACATCGTCTTCCTCCCCTGCCTTATTTTGTACCAGTACAGCCGCCAGGAGCTAGGGTTAAGGTCCAGCGAGCTCAGGACCGATCTCAGATCTTAACAAAACGCGGTTCTATCTCCCTCTTCTGTACCACTCTACCAGGCGATTTAGGGTTATTAAATTTCAATCGATCTCTCTCAACAAGGTACCGCCGTCGCCGTCGCCGTCAACATTATCCATCGGTAGCAGCTCAAGGATGTAGGTATGTTTGCTTCTTCCTCTACCCATCTTATTCCAGTTGACTAAAGGGCATATTTTTGTTGATTAAGAATTGGAATATTGTGCCGTGAGCACCAAATTCAGGTATGAGCTACGAATATATTTCTACAATCTTCATGCCAATTACAAGGGATGTACTCCTTATTTTCATTCTTTATTGGTAAAAACAATATTAAACATAACGTGCACTTACAAAGTCTAACTGAATTTCGTGAAAGCATTACGAGTTCATATTCTTGATTGTATTATCTAGTTCATCCTTTTACTGTCCATCTATTTATCTTTTCTGTAGTTACAAAAACTTTTTTAGATTACTACTGCCGAGCCAAATCAAATACGGAGTATGTATCACCAATGTT
Source organism: Triticum timopheevii (assembly GCA_963921465.1). Taxonomy (NCBI): domain Eukaryota; kingdom Viridiplantae; phylum Streptophyta; class Magnoliopsida; order Poales; family Poaceae; genus Triticum; species Triticum timopheevii. Next base: position 437,189,728 of record OY997264.1, on the reverse strand, counting down.
GCATCGCTACTTATCTAGTAGTGACTGTCCTTTGTATTCTAAAAATGTGATACTTTGGAATCAAATGTTACTTCCACACAGAGATGACTATGATTGTAGTTTAGGGTGTCACTACTAAGTTTAGCTTGGCTCCCCTGGTGCCACCATTATTTTGTTCGAAGATCATTATGGAGTCTTATTTCCTGGACCCGGTAAATCTGTTGAGAACAAGGATGACAAGCAGGGCTGCAATTCTTCATGTTCTTATGCAAATCAGAAGAAGTGCATGCAGGGACAAGGCAGATACCCGAGGTTGTTGCAACCAAGAACAATGCATAAAAAGATGCCTCGCCATCTCTGGTTCTTGGTTGCATAGGTGACGTGTCCCCGGTTCGGAAGCTAACACCTGTAACTTATTATCATCTTATTCAGGTTTATCAAAATGATTTATTGAGTGGATAGAATTGCATGCTCACTGTGTTATGCATGTCTGGGCTGGAGGATTTCTTTAGTATCCTATAGTTGACTAGTTACTGGTACTGATTTTAATCTGAGGTAATATCACAAGAACTTATTTTGTATATTGTTTGGCTACAATTCACTTTAGAAAAGATATGGAGTTATTTTGAGGAAAGATATATTATTATCATATTTTTGTTTCAGAAAACTGAGATATTTTTGTTTCAGAAAACTGAGAGTATAACTGGTATACTTCTTTTTCTTCTGTTTTTTCATTCGAGTTATTGTCCCTTCTTCCATCTCTTATGTGCTACTTAATAGTAGTATATTGGAGTGTCTTTTTTTTTGCAGAGAAACATTGGAGTGTCTTATCAATGGGGAATGTTAAGCATCACCGTCCTTCGCAGCTTCATGGAGGAATGAATTAGGAGATCAAGGCCGCGCTTCGAATCGATGTAAATAAATACAGATGTATTTTTCTTACGGGTGTATCTTACCGGCCAGGAGCGATTTGCGGGCGGAAACGAAAATGACGGACAGTGGCCTGTAACTTTTACAAGGGTATTCAAAGTAGAAACGACATTCCAAACAGGGCCCAAAGAATCAGGAGCCTGAGCTATGTCTGGGTAATCCTCAGAGGGATCATCTTCATAGGTCTTCAAGCTGACATCTGATGAAACTGATAATTTCACCTCTCGTACGACTAGTCCAGATCGTGTCTGTCTCAGGTTTCAGTTTTTTTGGCACCATGTAATCAGCAAGAATGTACATTTGCTAGAAAAAGTTGTATGCGAGTTTTCTGTAGTTTAGATGAGTGGTTGTTGTACAATTTATGCGGATGCTTGTGTTGTTCCGATGTGAAAGACATGGTGTTCTTGCATAGAAGCATCTAAAGAAAATGTATTCAGATATCTTTTGGTTGTTACTGGTACTTATTTAGCAGGACAGCAATGAAAGTTAATTGATATTATAAACAATAATACAGTATGAAGTCCCAGGGCGTGCATATATTTCCACTAGATATGCCCACCAAAATTTTCCGGGATAATGGACGTCAGCTGCACAAATGCTGTGATGTATATCACTTATTCTATTTATCCACAGGAAAAGATGTAATAACTGGATAAAAGAAACACCATGTGTATACATGTTAACATAATCCTAGAGTGAAAAATTAGCCGTTTCTCAACTTCTGATTTTCCTAACCATAATTTTCACATGTTCATAATTTAGTATTTTTTGACAAAACTTGCTAGTACGACCCTCTGTGTTTTAGTTATCAATGTGCATTCGGCGTATGTACTGCAAACTGTAAATTATTTCTAAGGAAGCTGAGAGCCGTAATTTATGAAGTCCTCTATTCAGAGATTTGACTTCAAGTTGAATGATCAAAAGCTAACAATTACACCTTATCCCCAGCTCCTTGCTCGCAAGTCCCACCAGTGCCCATGTCATAACCAAAACTCAGAGGATCAGGTTTGTCCGAATCTGGATATTCTGGCTTTTGTTGTACTAGCGATTTGCTTGTTTGAAAGCAAGTATGCAACAGATGTCAGATTTTTCCAGGTGAAAGAAGAATGCATTATGGTCATCCTCACAGCTATGTAAATAACCTACTCCAAGCTCCAGACTCAAGATGAGCTACTCTGATGCTAGGTAGACTTCTCCAGAATCACTACAGGAAGCTCAAGATCATTTTTAACTCCGTAAAATGCCACAAAACAAAGCTCTTTTGTACACTTACAAACAAAAATCATCACAACAGTTACTTATAAAGTTGCTTCTTTTATACTTAATATTACAGAGTTATATCTGTCAAGCTTTCCAATTGCACAAATAATAAATTACATGAAAAAATTGCATTTTTTTTGCCAAAGTCAACAATTAGCAATCACGGGATAATTACATGAGCTCTTACAAGAGCACATCTTGTTATTTTTCTCACGTGTTATGCACGGTTTAAAACAAAAAACTTGATCAAACAAATGAATGAATAAAGATGAGACATGCCTTCATATACAATCTAAACAAGAGTAACACTGGTACTTGAAAAGCAGTACAGATTTCCATACATCTTAAACATTACATATTCTATTGCATTCTCTATTTTGAGATTTTCTGAACTTCAGCCAAGGTTCATGTCAGAATTTTCATCACTTCATTGCTACAGGACCGCCATCCAGCTACAAATATGCCTGAAAAATAAGAAATAGTATTATCGACCATATTTCTTGCTGGGTAATTACGACAAAAAAGTAGGCGTACATGCCAGAAAAGGCAAGCTTAATCATTTTTTGCAAATTACATCAGGTGGATATCCAAACGTTTCACAGAAATATACCAGTCATACAATTTCCAGGTTCAGAAACTTAAAACAGAAAGCATGGTGATGGTTACCTTAATAGGATTACATAACTTGCTTCATATATTTGGCATGTCAAATTTACTTCTTACATATGATATATGACTCATTTTGCCAGGTCATGCAATGTTTTATTTCTGGCTAAACATGACTAATGAGACAACATGGTTTAGTGCTAGCAACTTCCAAAACCCAACAGTAAGGCGCATCCAGAGTTACAAACATAGATGATGATGCTAAAGTATAACTTTCCACCAATGAGCTAAAGTACAGAGCAAGAATTTCTGATGAAGATACTAAAAATATATATTGTAGATGAACATGCTCTCACTTATCTCGATATTTTTCAGATGACGATGCTAAAATACAGAGCAACAAGAAACAGAGGAAAATAAATGAATGGTGCTCAATACACATAGTAATAAGGTTGTACTAATTAGGAAAGTAGTCACATGAGCATGACATATAGCAAGCTGGCTACAATTGACAGTAACACAGAAAGACAAACCAAATCTACATTAAGCTAGGCTTAGCAATTCCTTGCTAGGTCATACAATCTTGTCTTCCTAGTTAAACACGCCTAATGAGACAACATGGTTTAGAGTTAGCAACTTCCTGAAGCTAACAGTAACCATATCCAGAGTTACAAACATAGAACGTATGCATGCTTCAGTGACACACTTGCAAATGTGAGCTCCTAGAAAGACCACAAGACGAAAACCTCATCGCCTACGAATACCACAGCCATTTCCAACAAGAAGGTAGCCACTGAATGACTCCAGATAGTTATTTGAACATCAAATTAGTGAAACCACCGCCCCTACTTATCTGGGACCTTTTGGATGCTATTTGCCCTGTAACGAATAAGAAAACATTAGCAAAATTGTAGAAAAGACATCAATTTTTTTTCAAGGTTTCTTACTTTACATTTTTTTCTTTTGGTTCACAGTCTGCTCTGAACCCCTTTTCAATCTCTTACCACTCCCTTTTGTGTTCGCTACATCTGGTGGATGAATGTTGATCACACTTGGGAATGATGTTCCAACGAAGGATTCAAATTCCTGAACTTTACTTTGCTCACTAATGGCACCCATCTGCCCCAATTGCGTGAAGGCATCACCAACAGCCTTGTGAAAATATCTCATTTTGTCCTCACAATGTTTTGCCGCATGAAGTGCCAAGCTGAATTTTGAACATGTTCCCGAGTACAACTTTTTTATGGTAGGTGAAAGACATGTAGATGGGCCTTCTAGCTCATGTCCGTTGGCGTCATAGGAAAGCTGACGTGCAGCCATTTTAGTCCACCTATGCAACACATATTGACTAGGAATTTCATTACACCCCTCATTCTTTAGGACAACAATGATGTGACGGCAGATGATACCTAGTGATTCGAACATCCTACAAGAACAGTGTGCTGCCTTACTACTAGTGTTGAAACTAACTACTCTAACCTTGCCACTCTTGCTGCTAATACCAATGGTCCGGACCTCACCAACCTGCATGATTGATTAAACATGACAATAATCCCTTGCAGCCACCACCTGGCGTTGAAATTCAGCAAAAACCTCATGAGTATACACATCTCTACCATGACTCTCGATACTCCAACAAGTCTCGAGCACAGGCAGTGTATGAAGGCTGGCATTGTCTTCTTGCAATTCTTTTTGCCGTTGTTCCTCTAAAGCTGTTTCAAACCTGACCCAAAACTCAATCAATGCAAGATTTCGGTTGGCGAAGTGTCTGAAGAATGCATTCTCACTCTCAGATCTTGATGTAGTACGCAAGATTCCACCAAGAGCGATTTCTGTAAAATATGCCGGAATCCATGACTTGCGCAACTCATACTTCTCTTGCAACCATGTATTATCTGCTAGCCCAAAGTCAGATATTATTGAACACCATTGTGACTCAAACTCACTTGGTGTCTCTGATCCCCAAACACGTGACATAAACCGTTCATGAAAATCAGGATTATTTTTCATGGTGGCACCAACTTTTTCAGTAAGCTTCATGAGGATGTGCCACATACAAAGCCTATGTATAGTGTTTGGAAAAACTTGTTCTATCCCTATTCTCATGCTTTGGTCTTCATCGGTCATGATGAGCTTAGGTGCAACCCCAGACATTGCTTTCAAGAAAGTCTTGAACAACCATATATAAGATTCTTTCTTCTCATTCCATAAAAAAGCAGCACCAAACGTGACACAAGATTTGTGGTTGTTAACTCCTGTGAAAGGGGCAAATACCAAGTTATACCTATTAAAACGATATGTCGAGTCAAAAGACACAACTTCACCAAACAATGAGTAATTCTTTCTGCATATGCTATCCGCCCAGAAAATATTTATAAGTTTGTCATTCTCATCGACTTGGTAATCAAAGTAGAACGCTGGATTGGCAGCTTGCTTACTTTTCATTATATCTACTATGATCTGTCCATCTGCTCCCTTAATTGCTCTTTTAAAATCACGATGAGAGTTTTGGAAGTCACGCTTTGTGCAGCCCACATTTTCCGGACCCCCCTTCTCTACAGTAAGCAAGCGATATGCTGCAGATGTGCCAACCATTGCCTTATGACATGTAAGTAGTTTGCTCCTTAACTCACTACTTACTTCTCTATTTGACTTGATGAGATGTCTCTTACTAGGCGAAATAAGTTGGTGAGTGTGTGATTGAACAAACTGGGCGACCTTATATTTGCCATCATCCTGCCTCTTCAATCCAATCATAGCCTCACAACCACACCTGGTTAACTTGAATTTTCGTTTAGGCTTTATCCTTTCCTCTTCCTGGGCCACCTTCCTCCAACCCTCCCTAGCACAAACAAACCTCTTCCACACTACGCCATGTTCATCTTTGTGTGTTGTCCATGTGCGAACCGAGAACCCGACTTCATGAGCATATATTTTGTAGAATGCCATACCTTCCTCCCAGGTATCAAATTGCATACCAATTACGGGTTGTAAGTTAGGATCACACTCGGGATCATATCTTGACCCCTGGATATGCAAAATAAAAAGATGTTCAGTTCATAAACTACAACACTCATGCATTGGATGTGAGAAAAAAAAAGTACTTACACAAAACGGAAGACTGCTAGTTCGCGTTGGCGTGTGGTAGCTATTTCCATCGTTTTCGACCTGATGGATCGTGCCCTAGAAATTTCAAAAAAAAAACATCAGGTGACAAAAACGGTGTGATGTACATCGATGACCAATACAACAAATAAATTACCAGGGCAAAACTATTGGCATCATCTTCAACTCCCATTGCCGTAGTTGACCCAATGCTTAGAGCGGCACTTCCCATGGACTCCATGGTTGCTTTTTTGTGTGCAAATATAACCACAAAACATCAAGATTTTTACTTAGCATACGGACAATGTGGATTGCAGTTGCAGCAAGACAAAATGAGGAACATCAATAACTAGTAATTAAAAGAAAGTTCAACTGAACATGATCAAGGGTTTACAAAAATGAGGAACCGGAACAACTATAATTACCATAGAAAGTTTAATTCAACATTGCAAATGTCGTTTCCATTTCATATCAGCAATCTGGAAGAAGTTCATATACAAGAACCCCACATGAACAACCAGTAACTAACCCACTCTTGCCATGTAGTGGGCTCCTAGGAAATCATTTTTTCACATATATGCTGGGTCGTTCATGTACAGACCTTACTATTAAGTTAGCAAAGGTATATGAAAATTGTATACAAAGGAACAGAACAGACAATGCACATCCCCTCCACTGTTTGCACTGATTGTTATGATTACTACTACAATTTCACCATTATATCTACATCTGATGCATGAATTTCGTGCCCATACTATTGATATTACCAAATGCCACTAGCCTTCAAACACGTGGGAAACTGATGGCCTGGAACAACCAAATATGACTGTACATGGATAACAGAACAACCAAATTCAGTGCTTATACCTTAGATCCTGAGCTGTAAAGGACGATGGCCAGGTCCTATTCAACCGCACAGCTGCACAAATCTTCCTTTAGAGTTTGCATAAATATAGTTTTTCTATACTAGAAAGTACAGTACATATTAAGGTTCAGAACACTGCTTATTCAAGTTTGCAAGGGCTATTTTGCACTACAATATTTGCAGACGTGTATCTCATACATAAATCTGGTGCTCATACTACTTAATCAAGTTCGCAATGACACTAGTTTGGAATCAATTAGGGAAAAATCACAAATCGGAAGAACCCAATATGAGCATGATAAATGGATAATGGGATAAGAGAACATACCCTAAGATCCTCGAGTCGCAGAAGATAGCCGTCTCCTTTGGGCAGTAGTTCCTCGTCTTCCCCCGGAGGTACAGCACAGCGGCGCTACATTTACGCGCTCAACGGCGGCAATGGCGTCTTCGTTGGGCGCGACTCAGAGAAGAGGAGATGCGCTCGTGCTTCAACGGGGCCGAAACTAGGTACAAGACAGAAGGGGAGTTGGTCCAGGAGAGGGGGAGAGGCGACGGAGAAGACTTCCCGAACCCTAGCGCGCCGCTGGACGGCCTGGTACAGAATAAGGTGAGGGGAGGAAGACGATGTGTGTACAGAGAGGTCAGATCGCTGGATTTAGGTGTACTGCAAGGACTGTTTTGCAAATGTAACGCCTGGCCCATCAACAGACCGGATCATGTCCCTCTTTTTCGAATCCAACGGCCTATACCGCGCTGGTGCATCTGGTGCATCAGTTCTCTCGTTTCACCAGATACGTTCTCCTATGAGGAGTTTGGCGCTTGCTCCATCATGTAATTTTCCGGAGACGGTCTTGCTAAACAAATCAAGCAGTTGAGTAGGAACAAAAACATTGTTATTAAATACTTCTTTCGTCTTAAAATAAATGTCTCAAGCTTAACACAACTTTGTAGTTAGTACAAAGTTGAAACACCTATTTTGAGGAGGGAGTACTTCAAGAGGTCTGAGTTGTGTGCACTGCCAGATGGAGTGGGGACAAAAACATTGTTCTTTCGTTGTGTAAAAAAAAGAACTTGTAGGCGAGTCATTAGACCGAGGTCAATCTAATGACTTGATGACCCTTGGAATAAAGTGTTGCACCAAGAAACTTAGTTGTAAATGTTTTCTTTTCAAAACTTAATGTACCAATTTTGGTTCATAAACATGATAAGTTTGTACTTAATATGTTACAGGAAAGCCTTATATATATGTACAGTTTGTATTTATGTATTTGAAGTTGTCTTCGTCTCAATCTTTTTTTTTTTTGATAAAGGATACTTTTATTATCTTCAAATGTAACATCAAGCGGATACAAACCATGATGAGCAACATCCGGTCCCTGCATAATTAAGATGCACATATTCAAACACTAATATTCAGAAAAAATAATAATTAAAAAACCGACATGTCGGCAACAATAGTCATATAAGACCGGCACTATGCCTATATTGAACGAGGTGGTTGACCACCTGCTCATGTTGGGTAATAACCTGCTTGGCCACCCACTCCAACCGCATACGAACCGCTTTGAACATCAGTTGGTACCCCGTTCGTTGTAGGGAGGGCGTACATTCAAAGATAACTTGCAAAGGAGAAGAGTTTTCACCATAAAAATAAGTCATTTCTACGTAGCCAAAGAGCTGATAATAAAGCATACAACCCCACCCTTATTAGCATTCTGAACCTATTTGAAATACCGTCCAACAAAGACCAAAAATATTGGCAACATTTATGGACGGATACAAATTGAATGCTATTTGGATGACTGGCCATGTAGAACGTGCAAACTTGAACTGCAAAAGGAGGTATCTGATTGCCTCGTCATGAGTTCAAAATCTACACTTCTTACTTCCTTGTCAATTGCGATGGACAAGGTTTTCTTTGGTTAGCACAACTCCTCTTCGAATATACCACATGAAGATTTGAACTTTTACTGAATTTTTTACTTAATTTTTTTATGTTATTATCCACTTGAACCTCTGAATGCATTAGCACATTGTACATGGATTCGACCGTAAAGGGCCTAGATGTATTGAGGTTTCAATGGAACACATCCCGTCATTGTGCCAGCTTAATCAATTTCAATCGGGTTAAAAGGTTTTGCTATGACATAAGACGGCCATGATTTTTGATGGTTTGGTTGACGCTCCCAGTCTCGAAGCTCAAGCATGCAATGAAGCGCTGGCCCTCACTGAAGATCTTGATCTATCACATGTGGTTATTGGCTGGACCGCATGCAGGTCGTCTCAAACATAAATGGAGCTGCTGCTCCTTCTTATGCTTTAGTCTTAAGTGAAATTAGAGAAAGAACTAAAGATTTTGTAAAAGTTAGTTTTCATTTCGAGAATAGGGAGACAAACTTGGAAGCTCATGCCTTAGCTAAGGAAGCTTCGTCGCTCTCTGTTGGACGCCACATGTGGCTAGGGATCCTTCCAGACATCATTTGTATTCCTTCTGTTAGGAAAGTTGAATAAATCCCTAGTTCACCTAAAAAAAACCAGCATTTACCGCTTCGCTAAAAAAAAGCATTTACCGCTTGCAGTTGTGGGACTGTGGGAGTACTTTGAATCCTGATGGACTCGTGCACGCTAGCGAAGGCCAATCCTCTACAGGGAAGCCAGCGCCAAGCATCTCCCATTGTGGAAACTGTGGAGACGACGTTCCTCATCGGTTAGCAGACGAAAATCTTTGGCGCAATCCAGCCGAATTATAGCTTCATTAGCGACCTGGAATAACAGAGCGAATTGACTCTGTTCGGGCTGACCCCACAACCATTCGCGAGTTCATTAATTAGTTCGAGGAAATATGAAAGGTTTCAGTTGGAAATCGAGGCAAAAACAGAACACATTTTTTAGTTTCTCGGTCAACTGCTTCTTCGGCAAGTCCGTATATGTGACCTTGCTCTTGCGCATGTGTCGATCTAATGACCACTTGAGTCAAACCAATGTACTAACGATCTGATGACCACTTGTGCCGATTTGAAGACTTTCCGGTCGTCATCGACAAGGTGAGGCTGGCTTCGGTATGGGAGCGGTGATAATGGCACGTCGGCGGCTCGTTATGGTGATGACAATGATCATTTGGTGATCCATGTACGTCGATATAGTTTTTATTATGTTTGAACTGCTTTTTACTTTCAACGAATCTTTATAATAGATCTGATCTTTAAAAAAATATACTAGCAAGAACCTAACAAAGTAACAAAGGAGGAGAGGCGCATCATAACAAGAACAGGATGCTTAAATGAACCAACATGTGGTTGGATGGTTAAAGGAACTGTGGTATCTCCAATCCACTAGGAGATCTGTGCAAGAGGGTTTAGCCTCGCACGCTTGGACAAATGATATCGTGGGAGACATGGACACTGATGGACTGGCGCAGTTCATTCAGTTATGGGAAGTACTGATGGAGGTGCACCCCACCGCGGGCATTGAGGATAAACCAGTTTGGGCTTGGACAGCACATGGGGACTACTCTGCGGTTTCGGCATATAAGATGCTCCGTGAAGGAGGAATCAGGTTTCAGCTATCCTCGGCCATCTGGAAGAATGAAGCGCCACTAGCATGCAAAATCTACGTGTGGCTAACTGTCCAATACAGGCTGTGGACATCGGATAGGAGATTCAGGCATGGGTTACAAGATAGGACCTCTCCTTGCTACCTATGTGATCAAGAGGAGGATAATGTGGATCATATTCTACTACAATGCGTGTACGCAGGGCAAGTCTGGTTCCAGTGCTTCACCAGGGCTAAAATCAACCTGGCACTGCTTCCTACGCAGCACGCAAGGTTGGAGGATTGGTGGGCAGCAGGGAGGAAGCAAGTTGTCAAGTCCAAGAGGAAAGGCTTCGACACGCTCATAGCTCTCATTTGCTGGTGTCTATGGAAACAAAGGAATGGCAGGGTGTTTGGTGGAGCTAGGATTCTAAATGAAGGGGGAACGACTGAGCTTATATTCGAAGAACTAAAACTTTGGGCTGTGGCAGGAGCTAAAGGAGTTCAACAATTTTTTGAGTAATCGCGTTAGGTGAGGGAGTGGAGTGTGTTGGAGCTTAGACACATGTTGATGTGATCTTTGCATTGTAATCTCTTGTAAATATTCTCTGCCTTCTATAAAGCTAAGGTACGCCGTTGGCGTACTCTCGAAAAAAAAACAATTCAGATGATGTGGCTTCACGTGGAGGCAGGAAAATAAGCTAGTGGGGTGCCCCTATTTAGATATAGAAGATTACTTAATTTGAATTGATTCCACTTTTACCTTTGCGGGAATTAGTTTAACCTGATTCATTAGGTGAGACGTCAACCTATGACCTGTGAACGAGCTTTACATGGCGAGACCGGACCGGGTCGCTGATATCGTTCACACCACCTGGCCATAGAAGGCACCACATAAATCATTGAGGTCTTGCTAAAAGTTGATACTCTCTACTGTCTCTCCATGGGTAGCCTGCCGATCAGGAATATTCAACTGAGAGCTTGTGTATGATGAGGACGCGTTTACATGCATGGCTAGTACTGTACTTGCCCAGTTGCGCAGTTGTTTACTCACTGAGAGAGCTCAACTGCTGCCTGCCACCGTTGCTGCTACGAATCTTCTTACAACTAGCTAGATAGTGCGTTGGGGTCGCTCCTGATACTGACATAGCTCCACTTCTCCGCTCCCACACCCGCGCCCACTGCGTGCGTGTATATAAGGCGGGCAGGCGGCTATACCCTTCACAAAATCATCACAGAATAGCCACTCAAACCAATCTAGCTAGCCTCGCTCGAACACGAGCATCTAACAACCCAGCAGCAGCAATGAAGGTGAGGAACCCTATTCAGTTTCTACTCCTAGCTGGTTTTTGTTGACTTCTCGTGTTGCTTCGTTTAGCAGCTCAATTTTGAGCCATCGATACAGTACTCTGAAGCTGGAGCATACAACTGATCCATCGTTTTTCTCTTTGTTGTTGCAGCAAAAGATTGTCATCCAGTTGAGCATGTCGTGCGACAAAAGCCGGTCGAAAGCACTGACGCTGGCCGCCAAAGCAGCCGGGGTGACGTCCATGGGGATAACCGGAGACGCCAGGGACCAGCTGGAGGTGGTCGGCGACGGCGTCGACCCGGTGTGCCTTGTCTGCTGCCTCCGCAAGAAGCTCGGCCACGCCCAAATCGTCAAGGTGGAGGAAGTGAAGAAGCCGGAGGAGAAGAAGAAGGATGAGCCGAAGCCGGCCGTGCCTGAGCCCGTGAACCCGCCGCCGTACTTCTTCTACCCGCCCAGCTCCTACTACCCCCACCAGTACCCGCTGTACTTCTGACCATGTAACTGCCAGAGAGCGATTTTTAAGTACTCTAATTTTGTCAGCAACTACAAATATACAGACGCGTGTTTATTAATTCATTGAAGGAAATGAAAAAAAACGAGAGAAACTCTATCTATTTACGAATTCGCTTGGCTAATTTCCAGTTTGAAATCAAGAAAACAGCACGATAGATAGATAGGCAGTACGTTACCTGCAAGAAAAGGTAGGACGTCACACCATGATACCCTCAGCCCCACATTGTGACGAATGTCATCCAATCATATGACCGGGGTGATAATTCGAGTCGATCCATACTTTGTTCTTTCTCTGTCTTTTCTTTTGGGCGTGATTGATGTGCTTCCGCCCCAGCAGCTATTCCTGTATGGTTCGGTTGGTTGCTTTGTATACAAAGCGGGGTAAACCCTTTTTCGGCAAAAATAACCACGGTCCTGTAAGAACTGAACAAGATCTGCACTACTAAATATAGTTTCAAGTCTGTAGTCTGTACCAACGAGTGACCCCTCCTCTTGTACTCCCACGGCGGCAGGGGAGGAAAACCTAGCCGCCGCCGGACCGCGACCTCCTCCCCCTTCCCTCCCCTCGCCGCCGCCAGGGCATGCCGGTGGGCGAAACCCGCCCGGCATGGGCGGCGGCAGGGCACTTTCTCCTTCTCGCGAGGCGGGATCGCTGTGGGGCGATCTACCCTGGCCGGAACACGGCATGGTGCGGGACACGGCGACCCTGGGCTGCATGGTGGCGGGCGTGGAGGGCGGCACAAGGTGGGCTGCGTGCTAGTGTTCATGCATTTTGAAAAAACATGAAATATAAAGAAGTATTTATACAATGTAAGAAAATTGCCCATGTATGTTTTTTTCTAAAATATTACAATTAGAAAAAAATGCATCTGTCATTTTCCAAAATGCTCACATGAATCAAAAATATATTTGTGAAATTTTGAAAAATTCATTTTATTTGTAAAAAAATCGTACCTTTCAAATAAATGCATTTCTAATTTTTAAGAAATGTTCACATTTTTCAGAACTATGTTCATGGCATTATAAAAAATATTTGTACATTGTTAAAAAATTATTTGGATAATTTTACAAAAATATTTGTACCCTAAAAATATTCAAAGTGTGCTCGAAAAATATTTCACATGTATAAGAAAAAATATTTAAATGTATATTTTAAAAAGGGGGGAAATGGTTCATCTTGTATCTAGAAAAATGTTCAAACATACATAGAAATATGCTCCACGTGTACATGAAAAATTTACAACTGATATTAAAAAAGTAAACACGTAATTGAAAGAAAGAAACAATAATAACAAACTTGAAAAATAAAAAAAAGACCAACAAAAATCAATAAAGAAACATAAAAAAACTGTGGCGACGGCGTTCCTCAGCGGGGAGCAGACGGGAATCTTTGGCGCAATCCAGCCGAGGGATAGCTTCGTTCGCGACTTGGAACAGCAGAGCGAATTGGCTCTGTTTGCGCTGATCATACAACCATTCCTGAACTTAGGGCCTGTTTGGTTTCAAATAAATCATCAACTTATAAGTTAAGAAGTGAAAAAAGTGACTTATTTTGCCAAACAGACCCAACTTATAAGTCACCCCAACTTATTTATTATAAGTTGCTCCACCCCAACTTAAAACTTATAAGTGACCCCCTTTTTGCGTGGGTCCCACCATCTACATGATGTGGATTGATGTGGAAAGGTGTGGTCAGGTGACAACCAAACAGGCATGACCTATAAGTCACTGGTTTTAAGTCACTTGACTTATAAATCAGGTGACTTATTGAAACCAAATAGATCCTTATTATTTCGTGCTATGAAATATGAAAGGTTCCGGTTGGAAACCGAGGCAAAAACCGAACGCATATCTCAGTTATCTCACGCGTCTGCTTCTTCGGCAAGTTCGTACGTATGATGTGACTTTGTGCTTGCGTGCGCATGTGCCGATCTCAAGCCGATGTAATGATTAATAAATATAGTAATTAAGAAGCTAACAAGGAAGGAGAGGCGCAACCTTATAAAAACAGAACGCTTAATAACCACATGAAACATGTGGTAAGCAATCCAACAATTCAAAAAAAAAAAACAGAACGCTTAATATATGCATCACGTAGCAGACCTAAGGAGAACATGGGGTCAATGGTAACGTCTCTGTCAGGTTGATTGCTAAACTGACCCTGTACGTATGTGGAGTACGACTCATGTTGCATGGTACTACAACGTCTCTGGACCCATGAGCTTTCCGGACTAGCTAAGCTACGGCCGAATTCTGTATGGTCGTCATATATTTGATTATTTCGTACGTTTGACTACCAACTAAAGACCCGCCCAGGAGTCCCCTTTTGACAACGCGACGATTACTTTCAAAGGTTTAGTTGTTGAAAATAGCACAATACTATAAATACACACGGCGATATCAAACGTGTACACAAAGAATCTAACAATAAATTACGATGTAATGTACAAAATCGCAACTATATACTATTTGTAGATGCACGCATCCAGATCCAGGTTACCTGCTACAAATGATTATTTAATTTGATTTCATTCCACTTTTATTTTTGCGGGAATTAGTTTAACCTGATTCATTAGGTCAGACGTCAATGTATGACCCGTCAACGAGCTTTACATGGCGAGACCGGACCGGGTTGCTGATATCGTTCATACCACCTGACCATAGAAATAGGCACCACACGAATCATTGAGGTCAAGCTAAAAATAGATACTCGGCCACATATAATCTTATAAATTTGATACCGTCTATTCTACCATAATATTTATATATTTGATACAAATATGTATTCTTTAATTGTGCTCTAAATTGTTGTTCCTTTGATGTTTTGTAAGGACACCGGAAAAACCGGATCGGGAAAACCCGTCCCCACATCACCTTCCTCTTGCGACTTGGGGGTAGCAGCCCTTGCGCCGCCAGTTTATCCTCTTTGTCCCTCATCTAGCCGCCGCCAGAGGGCGCCCACCAGCGAAGTTCGGGGCGGCCCCGAGGAAGGTAACGACGGGGTTCTAGTTCTCTGCGGGTGTGGCGTGGCACGGGCGCATGGTATGGGGCATGACATGGGGACGGTCCTCTGCGTCTTTGTGGCGACGAATACATGGTTATGCTAGGCATAACCGGTGCAAGGGTTGGGCCGTCAATCCGATCTGGGGTGGCTGTGGATGGTGGCGGGCCTCTTCGTGTGTGTGCCAGCACAGGCTGGTCCGGAGCTACTTCCTTCGAGCTGCCGTGGATGCCTGCCCGCTGGCCGGCTGGTTCTCCACATGTCATGGTACGGTGGTTGTAGCGAGGCTGCATCTACTTGTCCCATTCAGTGGTTGGGCCCCTCTCTGGATTCTCGCGCTGGCTCGGGTGGGCATGCTCGGGGCGACACAGTGCTTCGGTCAGGAGACATGGCGCCAATCCGGTTTGTGCGCTCCTGATCTATCAGCAGTTGTGCTCCATGCGAACGTACGTTGGCGATCGTGATCAACCTTTCGCGGTCCTGCTCCAGCCATATCGGAACCAGGACCGACACATGATGTGTGCTCCGCCAGCGGTGTCGGTCCTTGTGGTGACCACTCCTGTAGCCGGCGACAGACTTGTTGGGGATTGATGTGGCCATCGAAAGGACTTTGTGAGGGTCCGTCTCTCCAGATCTGGCGGCTGACTTCGGTGCAGAGATGCAAAATATGGATGACGACTTGACGCATAGGGATGGTTGTGCAGCGGTGGTCTCACATCGCATGTATCTGCTGGGGGCGTGGAAATTGGTGGTGACAACACATGAGTGATGACGACAGTGGCGCTACTCGAGCACTTCCCCACTTCTAAGGGCATCTCCAACGGCAACCCGCAAAAGTCCTCCTGCATCCGTCCGCGGACAGGGTGACCAGTCCATGGACACGGATGTGGGAGGATGCCACCCAACCGTAGCCGCATACATCTGACTTTCCTCATTTTTTTAAAGTCCGCATGATCAAATAACCGCATGCAAAGGCTATAGACATTCACATAGCCGCATGCATCACTAGTTCAAATTTAAAAATCTTCAAGTATTACATCCCAACATTGTTGTCCCCTTTCACTGCCCACTGATGCTCAATCAGATCTTCCTTCAGCTACCCATGAGTTGGTTGATGCATTTGAATAAACTCTTCAAATGTGGCCAGATTCTGGTCCAGAAGTTGGATAGGATCACCCATGTTCTCAAATTCCAGAGCTGCGATAGCATCGTCACCCTCATCCTCGATGATCATGTTGTGCATGATCACACAACATGTCATCACCTCCCACAAGGTCTCTGGATCCCATTGTTTTGCAGGTCCACGAAAAAAAATGCAAGATGGGCCTGAAGAACTCCAAATGCCCTCTCGACATCCTTTCTAGCTGCTTCTTGTCTTTGGGTAAAGTGAGCCTTTTTCCGACCAACTGAGTTTGAGATGGTGCTGAGAAAGGTAAGCAATGGAGGATAGATACCGGCAACCAGATAATAACCCATGTCGTACTCATGTCCATTGACAGTATAGTGGCAAGGAGGATGTTGTAGGGTGGAACCCTAAGTGAAGATCTTTCACAAATTGGAGGGGGAATCCCCAAGAACAAGATGAACACAAGAGAGAAAACAAGAGGAACACTCAAGAACAAGTCCAATCACACATCCACTAGACCAACAAACACACAAGATCCACAAGGTACATGAACAATCAAAGGGAAACAAGATACATGGTAGAGTTCATCCCAAATCCTATGAAGGAGATGAGGGCTTGATGATTCACTTGGGGAATCCTTCTCCCTTAGGAGGGCTTGATATCCACAAGTGGATATTCTCCCTTAGGAGGTCATGATCTCCATGAGGAGGAAGATGAGCAAAGCTCTCTCAATATATCACATATACTTTGCTATCCCTCAAATGAGCTAGGGGAGGTGCTTATATAGTCTAGGGACAAAATGAGAGGAAGAGGGGGATACAAGGGACCAAATCCCAAAAGTGCACGCAGGCACGCGGAGGAGTCCGGGCACCCGGGGGTAAACAGGTCGGGCACCCGGACCGGTCAAAGGCCTGCGCCCAGGCGGGACCGGGCACCCGGAGGCGAAGGGGCCGGGCACCCGGCCAGGTCAGAGGCCGGTTGGGGAGTGGCTGGGCACCCGGGCCCAACATGGCCGGGCACCCGGGGAGGGGCTGTGGCCGCGCCAGGAGTTGGGCCGGGCACCTGGGGGTGATGGCCCGGGCACCCGATGGGGAACTGGGCCGGAGCGGGGGTGGCCCGGGCACCCGGTCGGGGCTGGGGCGGCCCAAGAGGGCGGCCGGGCACCCAGATCCGAGAGGCCGGGCACCCCGGGGGGCAGCTAGGGCAAGGCCCAGGCCGAGGCCGGGCACCCGGGGAGTCCAGGAGGCTCCGCCTCCTTGCACGTCTTGCTGCCTCTCTCCTTCTCCTTCTTCTTGTGTGAAAGGATCGATATGGTTGACTAGAGGGGGGGGGGTGAATAGGCAACTAACAATTTTTAAGCTTTTCTTTACCAAATTAAACTTTGCAACAAAATAGGTTGTCTAGATGTGCAACTAAATGAGCAACCTATATGATGCAATAACAACTAGGACACAAGCAAGCAAAGGATGTAAACAAGTAGGCTTGCAAAAATAAAGGCACGAAATAACCAAGAGTGGAGCCGGTGGAGACGAGGATGTGTTACCGGAGTTCCTTTCTTTTAAAGGGAAGTACGTCTTCGTTAGAGCGGTATGGAGGCACAATGCTCCCCAAGAAGCCACTAGGGCCACCGTATTCTCCTCACGCCCTCACACAATGCGAGATGCCGTGATTCCACTATTGGTGCCCTTGAAGGCGGCGACCGAACCTTTACAAGCAAGGTTGGGGCAATCTCCACAACAATCGGAGGCTCCCAACAACAACAACAACACCACGAAGCTTCACCACAATGGAGTATGGCTTCGAGGTGACCTCAACCGTCTAGGGTGCTCAACACCCAAGAGTAACAAGATCCGCAAGGGATAAGTGGGGGGAATCAAATTTCTCTTGGTGGAAGTGTAGATCTGGGCCTTCTCAACCAACCCCGAGCAAATCAACAAGTTTGATTGGCTAGGGAGAGAGATCAGGCGAAAATGGAGCTTTGAGCAACAATGGAGCTTTGGGGGAAAGAGGTGAGTCAACTTGGAGGAAGAAGACACCTTTATATAGTGGAGGAACACATCCAACCGTTACCCCATTGAGCAGCCCCGCACAGGGCGGTACTACCGCTAGGGCAGGGCGGTACTACCGCTGAGAGCGGTACTACCGCTGAGAGCGGTACTACCGCTCCCTACCTAGCAGTACTACCGTGCTAAAGAGGAAGTCAGGCCACTGGCCCCAGAGTGGTACTACCGCGGGAGTAGGAGCGGTACTACCGCTTCTAGTGCCGCAAAACCCGACACGAGAAAACACAGTCTCGAATCGAGGCGGTAGTAGGCGCGGTACAACTGCGGTACTACGGCCGAAGCCCGCGAGCGGTACTACCGCTCTGCGGAGCGGTACTACCGCTGGAGGGCTTCGGCGCTACTACCGCTGTAGACCGCGGTACTACCGCTGGCACAGGGCGAAGCAGGTACGGAAGAGAAGTGCGGCTCCAAAGATGCGAAAGGAAGACGACGGGTGTGATTGGGATGTGTACGTGTTGATTCCACCCTAGTATTACCAAAGCGGATCCCCTCTTAATAGTACGGTGACTCCTACGAAACTAGTCCACCAACAGCGAAACGAAGGAGCTACACCGTCTTGAATGAAACACCGAGGGGAGGAAATCGTCTCGTGCCAATAGATGATTCTCTAAAAGAACTTAATGCACATGATTAGTCCACAAAAATCATTATCATCAATCACCAAAACCACTAGGGGATAAATATGCCCTTACAATCTCCCCCTTTTTGGTGGATTGATGACAATACGGGATTTGCATAAACAAGATATAGAGTAAGCATACAAACCCCACGGTCCTAACATGTAGATGGGCTCCCCCTAGATGTGTGCTATTTAGATAAGTGCTTTGGACTGCACAGCACACATACTAGGATTAATGCTCCCCCTACATTTTAGAGACCAACAATCTAAGCATGGTGTATGAGAGCAGCATAGATGATATAACAAGAAAAGCACGCAACTCATAAGCTAGATAGTGACATAGATAATGATACTGGAAAGGTAAGGTAGCATATGTCTCACACCATATGACTCGTACTTAAGTCTCACTCGAACTTAGGTCTCACAGACAAACCAACCGAAGCAAATGCGAGGAAAACACAAACAAGAGACAAGACGAAAGACACAACTCGCAAATCCCTAAACTCTCTCCCCCTTTGGCATCGAGACACCAAAAAGGAGAGGGAGTGTTGCTACGGCTCCAGGTGAGAGCAAATGAGGGACACACGCATCAGAGCCCAGCGGAATCATCGGCACCACCGTCATCAGTCTGGAAGTGCTCGGCCTCAGAATCGGTCCACGGGCAGTGCTGTTGAATCCACTCCTCCTCCTCAGTAAGCTGGTCCTCAGATCCACTCTTGACTGTAGCACCCAACTGACGCATGAGATCCTTGTGACGACCTCGAGCCTTCTTCTCAGCCACATGAGTCATGTACTGACCGTGAGCCTCCATGCAGAACAGCTTCTTCATCTTAGACTTGAGCTTCTTAGCCCAAGAGGGTTCTGCCTCAGAAGGCATGTAGTCATCATCCTCATCATCATCAGCTGCAGGCTCCTCCTCTGTCTCCATGGCAGCAGCAGACGAAGGAACTCCAGTCCTAGGGGCCTGAGTGCCCCAGTTATCCTTCTTCCTCAGACGCTTGACATCGTGAGAGATCAACTCTCCAGACTCCAGTGGCACCTTAGGATATACATGATCCCAGGCCTTCTCAATGAGCAGCATGATGAATGGACCATAGATCGGGCACTTGCGCTCGGAGATAGCAGACAGCAGCTCAGACCACATAACATGAGAAATATCCAAAGACTCTCCGGTGGGTTGTTCCTTCTCACGCTGGCAGAAAAGAAGCATGTCCACGAGATAAGAGTGAACCTGATCCAGATTCCCAATGCGAGGGAAAAGAGTCTCTCTGAAGATGCGGTGAAGGATATCCAGATAGGCAGGCAGCTCATAGGTTTCCTTCTTTGTCTCCTGGTTGATCTTCAGAGTGCAGTATGGCCAGAGAGCTTGCTTGTGAGTGCAATTGGGGCGGCCGTGAGGGCGAAAGCCAACAGGAGACTCAAGACCTAAATCTTGCACCCCAATCAACTGCATGAACGCTCTCCACTTGACTGAAAGCAACTTGCCATTGGTCATCCAGGTGATTGTCCTGTCCTCATCAGTCCCAAGGTGAACCGTGGCATAGAATTGGGCCACCATATCAGCATCAAAGTCCTTGTTGAATTTCATGATCCCAAGAATGTTCAGTTGAGTGCACATCTGAAGAGCTTCACCAAAGTAGTCAGGATCTTGCTCCATATGGTCGGTGTCGATGGAGTGCACGTTGACATAGAAGTTCTTCTTGGCTTTGAGAACATCGAAGAAGATGGCAAACTGGAACCTGTTCCAGAACGGACGGTTTGACCAAAGTGGGATCTTGGTCAGCTTCATACGGGTTGCGGGGGCGCCTTGCCCAGAACTCCTTTGGCGGCATTTCAGGCACTGTTTTGCCGGGCTTTGGCTTGACCCCAGACTTCTTCTGGAGTTGAGGTGGAGGTGGAGGTGGAGGAGGAGCACTTGAAGATCCTCCGGCAGGCTCCGTGGTGCGGTAGCGCTTGGACGTGGCACGTCCGGGATTGACACGACGAGCCTGATGCTCAGGGACCTCATCACCTGGAACCACACACAAAAACACGCAAACAACCAGAAAGCACGAGCATAAGCCACAAAACACGAGCAAAAAGATCACTGAGAGGTAGAAGTATAGTGGAATTTGGTAGGGAGCGGTAGTACCGCGACCTGCTAGCGGTAGTACCGCCCCGAGTGGTAGTACCGCTCCACAGGGAGCGGTAGTACCGCTCCAAGCGGTAGTACCGCCCTAGAGAGGGCGGTAGTACCGCTCGAGACGGGGAAACAGCCATTTCCTACTACCGTGGTCAGATCCGGCACTACCGTCCTACCAAATTCAAAAATACTCCAACCAAACATCAATCCAAACTGCCTAGAAGCATTCTCCATCCTACTCAAGCCTAGATTTGGCCAAAAATCTAAAGATGCAACTGCTACTGCCCCTAAGATGCTAGATTGGAAATCTAGACAAAAAGAACAAGAGAACGGGGGCAATACCGGCATCCATGGCAAGAGGACAAGGTGGGGATCGTCTCCACCGAAGGGAATGGAGAGGGACGGCCCGGAGAGGGAGATCCGCCGGAGCCCTCCCGCGGCGCCGGTTGTTGGAGAGAGAGAGGAATAGGCGAGGGGGCGTGCGAATGGGTATGGGGGAGAAGAAACTCCCCCTGCCCCCGATATAACCCCCGCCCGCGCCTCTCAGCGGTAGTACCGCGCTGGAGGGCGGTGGTACCGCTTGGAGCGGTAGTACCACTCGCCAGCGGCGGTAGTACCGCCAGCAACAAAAAAAAACCGCTTCTAGACTAAAAACTCAAACACACGGAGAAGAACGGGAAGGCAAAGACAAGAAAAAGGACCAACAAGACAACACACACACACGAACAATGAACCAGAACCCACTCCTTCAAAGCAACCAACCAAAAGAAGAGCGAGCTCTGGCCTCTCTCAAGAGAGGGCGGTGGCCGGAGCCACCTATGTTTGAGTCAATTGGTATGGCACCGCGAAGAATTATCCTTGGGCCCATGACCAAAACTCGTCTTTGAAGCACAAGTACCATAAAAAATGGCTAATGTGAAAGAGTTGATCGTTTTATGCATAATGGGGGGATGGAGAGTTCATTGAGAGAACAACACTCCCCCTATGTCCATGCCTACATCTAAACTAGACAATAAGTTGAGTGTGGTGGGGGTGCACGGGTTCAAGTCACATTGCTCAAATCAATGATATTTAGCTCATGCCTTAACTCGCGAAATATTGCTTCATCCAAGGGCTTCGTGAAAATATCTGCAAGGTTATCATGAGTGTTGACATACTTGAGCTCGATCTCCCCTCGCCTAATGTGATCCCGGATGAAGTGATACCGAATCTCTATGTGCTTCGTCTTGAAGTGTTGCACCGGGTTGAGAGAAATCTTGATGGCACTTTCATTATCACACCAAAGAGGCACTTTGTCAGAAATGACACCGTACTCCTTTAAAGTTTGCCTCATCCATAGGAGTTGAGCACAACAACTACCGGCCGCCACATACTCCGCTTCGGTGGACGAGAGAGACACACAACTTTGCTTCTTGGAAGACCAACTTACCAAAGAGCAACCAAGAAATTGGCACCCTCCGGAAGTGGACTTCCTATCCACTTTGTCTCCCGCCCAATCGGAATCCGTGAAACCTTCAAGCTTGAAGTTTGCTCCTCTTGGGTACCATAAGCCAAAGTTTGGGGTATGAGCCAAATATCGAAAGATTCGCTTGACCGCCACAAAGTGACTTTCCTTTGGTGCGGCTTGAAAACGTGCACACATCCCCACACTCAACATGATATCCGGTCTAGATGCACAAAGGTAAAGCAAGGAGCCAATCATGGAGCGATATACCTTTTGATCCACCGCTTTACCATTGGGATCGACGTCAAGTTGGCACTTGGTAGGCATTGGTGTAGAAGCCGGCTTGACATCACTTAGCTTGAATCTTTTAAGCATGTCTTGAGTGTATTTGGCTTGGTTGATGAAGGTTCCTTCTCTTCTTTGTTTGATGTCAAAACCAAGGAAGAACTTCAACTCTCCCATCGAAGACATCTTAAACTTGGAGGTCATGAGAGCGGCAAATTCCTCATTGAAAGCTTTGTTAGGAGAACCAAAGATAATATCATCAACATATAGTTGGCATACAAACAACTCCCCGTTGACCTTCTTAGTAAAAAGAGTGGGATCGATTTGTCCTACTTCAAATCCATGATCTTGTAACAACTCGGTAAGGTGGTCATACCACACACGTGGGGCTTGTTTAAGGCCATAGAGTGCCTTATCGAGTTGATACACATGATCCGGGAAGTAGGGGTCCTCGAACCTGGGGGGTTGCTTGACATAAACCAACTCATTAATAGGACCATTAAGAAAAGCACTTTTCACATCCATTTGTTGCAACTTAAAGTTGTGATGAGAAGCATAGGCAATCAACAAACGTATGGATTCAAGACAATCAACGGGAGCAAAGGTTTCACCGTAGTCGATACCCTCGACTTGGGAGTAGCCTTGTGCTACCAATCTTGCCTTGTTGCGAACGATGTTCCCATGAGCATCTTGCTTGTTCTTGAAGATCCACTTGGTTCCAATGACATTGTGGTTCCCCGATGGCCTTGGCACCAATCTCCATACTTTGTTGTACTCGAAGTTGTTGAGTTCTTCATGCATGGCATTGAGCCAATCCGAGTCTTCGAGCGCCTCATAGACCTTTTGGGGTTCAACACAAGAGACAAACGCGTGATGTTCACAATAGTTTGCTAATTATCTACGAGTGCTTACCCCCTTTCTTAGGCTTCCAACCACATTTTCCATGAGATGGCCTTGGGTGGTGAGCTTGGAAGCAATCTTCACGGCACGACGCTCTAATTCCTCCTTGGATGTTGAGGGAGGAGGGTTGACTTGATCATCTTGAGCGCCATCTTGAGCTTGTTCTTGAGCTTGAGCTTGCTCTTGATCTTGAACTTGCTCGAGGGGGAGAACTTGACCTTGGGAATCATTTAGAGGTTCACCACCATCTTGAGGTTGATCTTGCCCTTGGTCTTGTTCACAAGGTTGAGGGCCTTCAATTTGTTCTTCGGAAGCGTGTGGGTCTTGATGAGGTGATGGATCTACTTGAGTAGAGCATTGTCCTTCTCCTTCGGCCACAAGGGGTTCCTCAATGGGTAGAATTTGACCAATACCCATTCTTCTTATGGCTTGGGGAGGAATTTCATCACCTACATCACAAGTACCACTTTGCTCCACTTGGGAGTCGTTATTTTCGTCAAACTCCACGTTACACGTCTCCTCAATGAGTCCGGTGGACTTGTTGAGGACACGGTAAGCATGAGAGTTTGTAGCATAACCAACAAATATGCCCTCATGAGCTCTAGCCTCAAATTTAGACAAACGAACACCTTTCTTGAGAATGAAACACTTACAACCGAACACCCGGAAGTACTTGAGGTTGGGATTGTTGCCGGTGAATATCTCATAAGGAGTCTTGTTAAGGCCTTTGCGAAGATAGAGCCGATTGGATGCATGACATGCGGTGTTGATGGCTTCGGCCCAAAAGTTGTACGGAGACTTGAACTCCGCCATCATGGTCCTTGCCGCATCCATCAACGTCCGGTTCTTCCTCTCCGCAACACCATTTTGTTGAGGGGTATATGGTGCAGAATATTGATGCTTGATCCCCTCATCACTAAGAAACTCATCCAAGGTGTAGTTCTTGAACTCAGTGCCGTTGTCACTTCTTATTGTCAAGATCTTTGCATCATGTTGACGTTGAGCTTCATTTGCAAAGTCGATGACGGTTTGTTGAGTCTCACTCTTCCTCTTGAAGAAGTATACCCAAGTGTATCTTGAATAATCATCCACAATCACCAAGCAATACTTTCTCCCTCCAAGACTATCAAAAGATGGAGGCCCAAAGAGATCCATGTGAAGGAGCTCCAAGGGTCTCTTCGAGTAGATGATGGTTGAAGGAGGGTGAGCCTTTTCATGAAGCTTTCCTTCGATACAAGCACTGCAAGCACGATCTTTGGCAAAACTAACATTTGTTAGTCCACGAACATGGTCCCCCTTGAGAAGACTTTGCAAAGATCTCATATTGACGTGGGCTAAACGGCGATGCCAAAGCCATCCCACGTCAACTTTAGCCATTAGGCATGTCGCGGTCTTAGTGGGTCGCTCTAAAAAGTTAATCACATAGAGACCGTTCTCGACATGCCCAACAAAGGCTACTTTAAGAGTCTTGCTCCACAAGAGGGCCACAGTATCAATGTCAAAGAATGTAGCAAAGCCCATGAGTGCAAGTTGACAAACGGAAAGTAAATTGAATGCAAGGGACTCAACAAGCATGACTTTCTCGATCGTTAGATCATGAGAAATGACAACCTTGCCGAGACCCAGTACCTTAGAATATGATGCATCACCCCACTCGACATTGGTGGGCATAGATGTAATCTCTTGCACGTCCACCACCAAGTCCTTGCTCCCGGTCATATGATTTGTTGCTCCACTATCGAGCAACCATGATCCCCCACCGGAAGCAAACACCTACACGAGATCAATGCTTGGTTTTAGGTACCCATTTAGTAATGGGTCCTTTGATGTTAGTAACAAGGGTCTTGGGAACCCAAATAGACCATTCAATGTACTCATAAGAAGAACCAACAAATTTAGCATAAACATGTCCATCACTAGCACGGCACAACACATATGACGGGTTAAAGTCGCCGGCTTTGTTTGAGGAAATGCTTTTGCCCTTTTGGACATCAACTCCCTTCACTTTCTCCTTCTTCTTCTTAGGAGCACCCTCTCCCTCTTTCACAAACATTTGTTTGAGAGGAGGAGGACGATTGGTCTTGTCGTTCTTCTTCTTCTTGCTCTTGGACTTGGGTGCAAACCCAATTCCTTCTTTGTCCACAACTTCCTTTTGATTGCTCAAAAGGTCGTTGAGGTTTTTCTCACCTTGAATGCAAGACACAAGGCCTTTCTCAAGTTGATCCTTCAACTTGGCATTTTCCTCCACAAGATGCACATGCTCACAACATGGGTTAGTAGCACATGCATTATCAATTAATACCATATGAGGAAAGGTGGCCTTTTCCTTGATTAGCTTAACTTGGAGTTGAGCATGAGACTCCTTGAGGTTAGCATAAGTACCCTTCAAGACCTTGTGGGCCTTATCAAGTATCTCAAACTCCTCTTTGAGTCTAGCATGATCAACCCAAAGTTTAGCCTTCTCGGATGTTAGCACACGAGACATGACAAGAGCATGATCAAGATCTTTCTTTAACTTAGCATGGTCATCATTGTGTGACTCCTCAAGAGTCAAACAATGCACACGCTCTTCCTCAAGAGCATTAGAGAGATCCGATATCTCATCGGCATAGTCACGACTATGACCTTCCATCTTGGAGATGGTTTCTTCGTGAGCCTCGATCATGTCATTGGCCTCACCAAGTTGTTCCAAGAGAGCAACAAAGTGCTTCTTGGACTTTCCTTTGAGCTTACTCATGAAATACTCAAATTCATTCACTTCCTCATTAGACTCAACATGTTCATCAATGCAATCCTCCAAGGAGGGATTAGTAATGATGGTGGTTGTGATGTTGGGGGTTACCTTGTTTGAAGCTTTAGCCATGAGGCATCTGGCGGTGATGTTTTCGTTGGGTGATTCGAAGAGAGACACCCGGGGAGTAGTAGCAATGGCAACGGACGCCATGGCCATTGCTTCTTCATTTTCATCATCATCATCATCCTCTTGGTATTCTTCTTGGACCACCAACCCACGAGTGGGAGTCTTCTTGGCGAAGTTGTTCTTGTTTGGGAAGGACTTGGCTTTGTCTTTTCGGATGAACTTGCCACCGTTGTCTTCCCGCTTCTCGTAAGGACAATCCGCAACGAAATGGCTCACATTGCCACAGTTGAAGCAAGTTCTAACTCGTTGCTTGCCCTTGACGCCACTTGAGTTGTTCTTGTTGAAGTTTGGTCTTGAACTCTTCTTGCTCCAAAATTGTCTTGAAGCAAGGGCCATGTGCTCATGGTAGTCAAACTTGGTGTCTTCGGGGTTGCTTTCCTCATCTTCAACTTCTTCCTCTTCTTCCATAGTAACCTTGGCCTTCAAAGCAAGGTTAGGCTTCTTTGCTCGTTGAGAACGGAGCACCGCATTGTCGGCGGTCTTGTCCAAGATGCTCATTGCAACGAACTCATCCAACACTTCACTTGAGGTAATGGAGTGGAAGTTCGGTCGTTGACGAATGATGGAGGACATGGCCTTTTTGTAGGGCATCATGGCCTTGAGGAATTTCCGCTTGATCCAATTGTCATCCGTGTCCTTGCTTCCATGATCTCGAAGTGCGACCGCGAGTTTGGTCACTCTTCAAAAGAGCTCACGAGGTTCTTCATCTTCTTTCATTGCAAACTCATCGGCTTCATCTTGCACCACTTCATAGTTGGAGCGTTGAATGCTAGCACTTCCACGATAGAGACCCTCGACAGATTTCCATGCTTCTTTAGCCATGACATGGGGTCGAAGATGAGGGAGATCTTCGGGAAGGATTGCATCTTGGATGATGAAGAGAGCACTCTCATTGAATTGATTGTCCACGGCTTCTCGAGGGGTGAAGTTGCTTGGGTCATGACGATAAAAACCTTCTTCAATGATTCTCCAAAGGTTAGTGTTCACATGTTTTAAATGTCGCTTAAAGAGATAGACCCAAGAATCAAAATCTTCATGTTTCTCATATTTAGGAGGAGGACCGACATGATTCAAATGAGTGGAGGGGATTGGCCCTCCATAAACCGGGGGTTCCACATGGGCAAAGATGCCGGTACCATTTCTACCACTAATAGAAGGACTCTTATCAATGTTAGCTTCCCCCTTGTCGGAGGGAGCATCCGTCACCTTGTTGGTGGGATCACCTGTTGGGGAACACAATAATTTCAAAAAATTTCCTACGCACACGCAAGATCATGGTGATGGCATAGCAACGAGAGGGGAGAGTGTATGTCCATGTACCCTCGTAGACCGTAAGCGGAAGCGTTAACACAACGCGGTTGATGTAGTCGTACGTCTTCACGATCCGACCGATCCAAGCACCGAACGTACGGAGCCTCCGAGTTCAGCACACGTTCAGCTCGATGACATCCCTCGAACTCCGATCCAGCCGAGTGTCGAGGGAGAGTTCCGTCAGCACGACGGCGTGGTGACGATCTTGATGTTCTACCGGCGCAGGGCTTCGCCTAAGCTTTGCGACGATATGACCGAGGTGGAATATGGTGGAAGGGGGCACCGCACACGGCTAAGGAACGATTCGTAGATCAACTTGTGTGTCTATGGGGTGCCCCCCGCCCCCGTATATAAAGGAGGGAGGGAGGAGGGGGCCGGCCTAAGGGGAGGCGCGCCTAGGAGGGGGAAACCTACTCCAAGTAGGTTTCCCCCCTCTTTTCCTAATCCAAGAAGGAGGGGGAAGGAAGGAGTAGGAGAGGGGGAAGGCAAGGGGGGGGCCCTTCCTTGTCCTATTCGGACTCAAGGGGAGGGGGGGCGCCACTTGCCCTGGCCGGCCCCTCTCTTTCTCCAATAGGGCCCATCAAGGCCCATTACTTCCCGGGGGGGGGGGGGGGTTCCGGTAACCCTCCGGTACTCCGGTTTTCTCCGAAAAACTCCCGGAACCTTTCCGGTGTCCGAATATAGTCGTCCAATATATCAATCTTTATGTCTCGACCATTTCGAGACTCCTCGTCATGTCCGTGATCACATCCGGGACTCCGAACAAACTTCGGTACATCAAAACTTATAAACTCATAATAAAACTGTCATCGAAATGTTAAGCGTGCGGACCCTACGGGTTCGAGAACTATGTAGACATGACCTAGAACCATTCTCGGTCAATAACCAATAGAGGGACCTGGATGCCCATATTGGTTCCTACATATTCTACGAAGATCTTTATCGGTCAAACCGCATAACAACATACTTTGTTCCCTTTGTCATCAGTATGTTACTTTCCCGAGATTTGATCGTCGGTATCCAATACCTAGTTAAATCTCGTTACCGGCAAGTCTCTTTACTCGTTCCGTAATACGTCATCTCATAAGTAACTCATTAGTTACATGCTTGCAAGGCTTAGGTGATGAGTATTACCGAGAGGGCCTAGAGATACCTCTCCGACAATCGGAGTGACAAATCCTAATCTCGAATTATGCCAACCCAACATGTACCTTCGGAAACACCTATAGAGCACCTTTATAATCACCCAGTTACGTTGTGATGTTTGGTAGCACACAAAGTGTTCTTCCGGTAAACGGGAGTTGCACAATCTCATAGTTGCAGGAACTTTGTATAAGTCATGAAGAAAGCAATAGCAGTATACTAAACGATCAAGTGCTAGGCTAACAGAATGGGTCATGTCAATCACATCATTCTCCTAATGATGTGATCCCACTAATCAAATGACAACACATGTCTATGGTCAGGAAACATAACCATCTTTGATTAATGAGCTAGTCAAGTAGAGGCATACTAGTGACTATAGTTTTGTCTATGTATTCACACATGTATCATGTTTCCGGTTAATACAATTCTAGCATGAATAATAAACATTTATCATGATATGAGGAAATAAATAATAACTTTATTATTGCCTCTAGGGCATATTTCCTTCAGTCTCCCACTTGCACTAGAGTCACTAATCTAGATTACATAGTAATGATTCTAACACCCATGGAGTCTTGGTGCTGATCATGTTTTGCTCGTGAGAGAGGCTTAGTCAACGGGTCTGCAACATTCAGATCCGTATGTATCTTGCAAATCTCTATGTCTCCCACTTGGACTTGGTCCCGAATGGAATTGAAGTGTCTCTTGATGTGCTTGGTCCTCTTGTGAAATCTGGATTCCTTTGCCAAAGCAATTGCACCAGTATTGTCACAGAAGATCTTCATTGGTCCCAATGCACTAGGTATGACACCTAGATCGGAAATGAACTCCTTCATCCAGACTCCTTCATTTGCTGCTTCAGAAGCAGCTATGTACTCCGCTTCACATGTAGATCCCGCCACGACGCTTTGTTTAGAACTGCACCAACTTACAGCTCCACCGTTTAATATAAACACGTATCCGGTTTGCCATTTAGAATCGTCTGGATCAGTGTCAAAGCTTGCATCGACGTAACCATTTACGACTAGCTCTTTGTCACCTCCATATACGAGAAACATATCCTTCGTCCTTTTCAGGTATTTCAGGATGTTCTTGACCGCTGTCCAGTGATCCACTCCTGGATTACTTTGGTACCTTCCTGCCAAGCTTATTGCTAAGCATACGTCAGGTCTGGTACACAGCATTGCATACATGATAGAGCCTATGGCTGAAGCATAGGGAACATTTTTCATTTTCTCTCTATCTTCTGCTATGGTCGGGCATTGAGTTTGACTCAACTTCACACCTTGTAGCACAGGCAAGAATCCTTTCTTTGCCTGATCCATTTTGAACTTTTTCAAAATTTTGTCAAGGTATGTGCTTTGTGAAAGTCCTATTAAGCGTCTTGATCTATCTCTATAAATCTTGATGCCCAATATGTATGCAGCTTCACCGAGGTCTTTCATTGAAAAACTTTTATTCAAGTATCCCTTTATGTTATCCAGAAATTCTATATCATTTCCAATTAATAATATGTCATCAACATATAAAACTAGAAATGCTACAGAGCTCCCACTCACTTTCTTGTAAATACAGGCTTCTCCAAAAGTCTGTATAAAACCATATGCTTTGATCACATTATCAAAGCGTTTATTCCAACTCCGAGATGCTTGCACCAGTCCATAAATGGAACGCTGGAGCTTGCACACTTTGTCAGCACCTTTTGGATCAACAAAACCTGCTGGCTGCATCATATACAACTCTTCTTCTAGAAATCCATTCAAGAATGCAGTCTTGGCATCCATTTGCCAAATTTCATAATCATGAAATGCAGCAATAGCCAACATGATTCGGACAGACTTAAGCATCGCTACGGGTGAGAAAGTCTCATCGTAGTCAACCTCTTGAACTTGTCGAAAACCTTTCGCAACAAGTCGAGCTTTATAGACAGTAACATTACCATCAGCGTCAGTCTTCTTCTTAAAGATCCATTTATTCTCAATGGCTTGCCGATCATCGGGCAAGTCAACCAAAGTCCATACTTTGTTTTCATACATGGATCCCATCTCAGATTTCATGGCCTCTAGCCATTTTGCGGAATCTGGGCTCATCATCGCTTCCTCATAGTTCGTAGGTTCATCATGGTCAAGTAACATGACTT
Organism: Triticum timopheevii; assembly: GCA_963921465.1. Classification (NCBI taxonomy): domain Eukaryota; kingdom Viridiplantae; phylum Streptophyta; class Magnoliopsida; order Poales; family Poaceae; genus Triticum; species Triticum timopheevii. Next base: position 437,158,553 of record OY997264.1, on the reverse strand, counting down.
CCAGAATAGGATTACCATACCACTCTGGTGCGGATCTTACTCTGGTAGACCTACGAGGTTCAGCAGAAACTTGATTTGAAGTTTCATGATCAATATCATTAGCTTCCTCACTAATTGGTGTAGTTGTCACGGGAACCGGTTCTCGTGATGTACTACCTTCCAATAAGGGAGTAGATACAGTTATCTCATCAAGTTCTACTTTCCTCCCACTCACTTCTTTCGAGAGAAATTCCTTCTCTAGAAAGGATCCATTCTTAGCAACGAATGTCTTGCCTTCGGATCTGTGATAGAAGGTGTACCCAATAGTCTCTTTTGGGTATCCTATGAAGACACATTTCTCCGATTTGGGTTCGAGCTTATCTGGTTGAAGTTTCTTCACATAAGCATCGTAGCCCCAAACTTTAAGAAACGACAACTTTGGTTTCTTGCCAAACCATAGTTCATAAGGTGTCGTCTTAACGGATTTTGATGGTGCCCTATTTAATGTGAATGCGGCCGTCTCTAAAGCATAACCCCAAAACGATAGCGGTAAATCGGTAAGAGACATCATAGATCGCACCATATCGAGTAAAGTACGATTACGACGTTCGGACACACCATTTCGTTGTGGTGTTCCAGGTGGCGTGAGTTGCGAAACTATTCCGCATTGTTTCAAATGTAAACCAAACTCATAACTCAAACATTCTCCTCCACTATCAGATCGTAGAAACTTTATTTTCTTGTTACGATGATTTTCTACTTCACTCTGAAATTCTTTGAACTTTTCAAATGTTTCAGACTTGTGCTTCATTAAGTAGATATACCCATATCTGCTCAAATCATCTGTGAAGGTGAGAAAATAACGATATCCGCCACGAGCCTCAACATTCATCGGACCACATACATCTGTATGTATGATTTCCAACAAATCTGTTGCTCTCTCCATAGTTCCAGAGAACGGTGTTTTAGTCATCTTGCCCATGAGGCACGGTTCGCAAGTACCAAGTGATTCATAATCAAGTGATTCCAGAAGTCCATCAGTATGGAGCTTCTTCATGCGTTTTACACCGATATGACCTAAACGGCAGTGCCACAAATAAGTTGCACTATCATTATCAACTCTGCATCTTTTGGCTTCAACATTATGAATATGTGTATCACTACTATCGAGATTCAATAAAAATAGACCACTCTTCATGGGCGCATGACCATAAAAGATATTACTCATATAAATAGAACAACCATTATTCTCTGATTTAAATGAATAACCGTCTCGCATCAAACAAGATCCAGATATAATGTTCATGTCAACGCAGGCACCAAATAACAATTATTCAGGTCTAAAACTAATCCCGATGGTAGATGTAGAGGTAGCGTGCCGACCGCGATCACATCGACTTTGGAACCGTTTCCCACGCGCATCGTCACCTCGTCCTTGGCCAGTGCTCGCTTATTCTATAGTCCCTGTTTCGAGTTGCAAATATTAGCAACAGAACCAGTATCAAATACCCAGGTGCTACTACGAGCTCTAGTTAGGTACACATCAATAACATGTATATCACATATACCTTTGTTCACTTTGCCATCCTTCTTATCCGCCAAATACTTGGGGCAGTTCCGCTTCCAGTGACCAGTCTTCTTGCAGTAGAAGCACCCAGTTTCAGGCTTAGGTCCAGACTTGGGTTTCTTCTCTTGAGCAGCAACTTGCTTGCCGTTCTTTTTGAAGTTCCCCTTCTTCTTTCCTTTGCCCTTCTTCTTGAAACTAGTGGTCTTGTTGACCATCAACACTTGATGCTCCTTCTTGATTTCTACCTCCGCGGCTTTCAGCATCGCGAAGAGCTCGGGAATAGTCTTGTTCATCCCTTGCATATTATAGTTCATCACGAAGCTCTTGTAGCTTGGTGGCAGTGATTGAAGAATTCTGTCAATAACACTATCATCAGGAAGATTAACTCCCAGTTGAATCAAGTGATTGTTATACCCAGACATTCTGAGTATATGTTCATTGACAGAACTATTCTCCTCCATCTTGCAGCTATAGAACTTATTGGAGACTTCATATCTCTCAATCCGGGCATTTGCTTGAAATATTAACTTCAACTCCTGGAACATCTCATATGCTCCATGACGTTCAAAATGTCGTTGAAGACCCGGTTCTAAGCCGTAAAGCATGGCACACTGAACTATAGAGTAGTCATCAGCTTTGCTCTGCCAGACGTTCTTAACGTCGTCAGTTGCATCAGCAGCAGGCCTGGCACCCAGCGGTGCTTCCAGGACGTAACTCTTCTGTGCAGCAATGAGGATAATCCTCAGGTTACGGACCCAGTCCGTGTAATTGCTACCATCATCTTTCAACTTTGCTTTCTCAAGGAACGCATTAAAATTCAACGGAACAACAACACGAGCCATCTATCTACAAACAAACATAGACAAGCAAGATACTATCAGGTACTAAGTTCATGATAAATTTAAGTTCAATTAATCATATTACTTAAGAACTCCCACTTAGACAGACATCTCTCTAGTCATCTAAGTGATCACGTGATCCAAATCAACTAAACCATAACCGATCATCACGTGAGATGGAGTAGTTTTCAATGGTGAACATCATTATGTTGATCATATCTACTATATGATTCACGCTCGACCTTTCGGTCTCCGTGTTCCGAGGCCATATCTGCATATGCTAGGCTCGTCAAGTTTAACCTAAGTATTCTGCGTGTGCAAAACTGGCTTGCACCCGTTGTAGATGGACGTAGAGCTTATCACACCCGATCATCACGTGGTGTCTCGGCATGACGAACTTTGGCAACGGTGCATACTCAGGGAGAACAATTCTTGATAATTTTAGTGAGAGATCATCTTAAAATGCTACCGTCAATCAAAGCAAGATAAGATGCATAAAGGATAAACATCACATGCAATCAATATAAGTGATATGATATGGCCATCATCATCTTGTGCTTGTGATCTCCATCTTCGAAGCACCATCGTGATCACCATCGTCACCGGCGCGACACCTTGATCTCCATCGTAGCATCGTTGTCGTTTACGCCATCTATTGCTTCTACGACTATCGCTACCGCTTAGTGATAAAGTAAAGCAATTACAGGGCGTTTGGATTTCATACAATAAAGCGACAACCATATGGCTCCTGCCAGTTGCCGATAACTTCGGTTACAAAACATGATCATCTCATACAATAAAATATAGCATCACGTCTTGACCATATCACATCACAACATGCCCTGCAAAAACAAGTTAGACGTCCTCTACTTTGTTGTTGCAAATTTTACGTGGCTGCTACGGGCTTAGCAAGAACCGTTCTTACCTACGCATCAAAACCACAACGATAGTTTGTCAAATAGACTCCGTTTTAACCTTCACAAGGACCGGGCGTAGCCACACTCGATTCAACTAAAGTGAGAGAGACAGACACCCGCCAGCCACCTTTAAGCACGAGTGCTCGTAGCGGTGAAACCAGTCTCGCGTAAGCGTACGCGTAATGTCGGTCCGGGCCGCTTCATCTCACAATACCGCTGAACCAAAGTATGACATGCTGGTAGGCATTATGACTTATATCGTCCACAACTCACTTGTGTTCTACTCGTGCATATAACATCAACGCATAAAACCTAGGCTCAGATGCCACTGTTGGGGAACGTAGTAATTTCAAAAAATTTCCTACGCACACGCAAGATCATGGTGATGGCATAGCAACGAGAGGGGAGAGTGTATATCCACATACCCTCGTAGACCGTAAGCAGAAGCGTTAACAGAACGCGGTTGATGTAGTCGTACGTCTTCACGATCCGACCGATCCAAGCACCGAACGTACGGAGCCTCCGAGTTCAGCACACGTTCAGCTCGATGACGTCCCTCGAACTCCGATCCAGCCGAGTGTCGAGGGAGAGTTCCGTCAGCACAACGGCGTGGTGACGATCTTGATGTTCTACCGGCGCAGGGCTTCGCCTAAGCTTCGCGATGATATGACCAAGGTGGAATATGGTGGAAGGGGGCACCGCACACGGCTAAGGAACGATCCGTAGATCAACTTGTGTGTCTATGGGGTGCCCCCCGCCCCCGTATATAAAGGAGGGAGGGAGGAGGGGGCCGGCCTAAGGGGAGGCGCGCCCTAGGAGGGGGAAACCTACTCCAAGTAGGTTTCCCCCCTCCTTTTCCTAATCCAAGAAGGAGGGGGGAGGAAGGAGTAGGAGAGGGGGAAGGCAAGGGGGGCGCCGCCCCCCCTTCCTTGTCCTATTCGGACTCAAGGGGAGGGGGGCGCCACTTGCCCTGGCCGGCCCCTCTCTTTCTCCAATAGGGGCCATCAAGGCCCATTACTTCCCGGGGGGTTCCGGTAACCCTCCGGTACTCCGGTTTTCTCCGAAAAACTCCCGGAACCTTTCCGGTGTCCGAATATAGTCGTCCAATATATCAATCTTTATGTCTCGACCATTTCGAGACTCCTCGTCATGTCCGTGATCACATCCGGGACTCCGAACAAACTTCGGTACATCAAAACTTATAAACTCATAATAAAACTGTCATCGAAACATTAAGCGTGCGGACCCTACGGGTTCGAGAACTATGTAGACATGACCTAGAACCATTCTTGGTCAATAACCAATAGAGGGACCTGGATTCCCATATTGGTTCCTACATATTCTACGAAGATCTTTATCGGTCAAACCGCATAACAACATACTTTGTTCCCTTTGTCATCGGTATGTTACTTGCCCGAGATTTGATCGTCGGTATCCAATACCTAGTTTAATCTCGTTACCGGCAAGTCTCTTTACTTGTTCCGTAATACGTCATCTCATAACTAACTCATTATGTATGGGTTACATAACCGTTTGACTCAGCTGGGAGTTAATCTCCCGGATGATGCGGTCAGTGACAGAATCCTCCAGTCGCTTCCACCAAGCTACAAGAGCTTTGTGATGAACTTCAATATGCAGGGGATGGAAAAGACCATTCCTGAAGTATTTGCTATGCTGAAATCAGCAGAGGTAGAAGTCAAGAAGGAACATCAAGTGTTGATGGTCAATAAAACCACTAAGTTCAAGAAGGGCAAGGGTAAAAAGAACTTCAAGAAGGACGGCAAGGTAGTTGACGCGCCCAGCAAGCAAGCTGCCGGGAAGAAGCCAAAGAATGGACCCAAGCCCGAGACTGAGTGCTTTTATTGCAAGGAAAGTGGTCACTGGAAGCGGAACTGCCCCAAATACTTAGCGGACAAGAAGGCCGGCAAAACCAAAGGTATATTTGATATACATGTAATTGATGTGTACCTTACCAGTAATCGTAGTGACTCCTGGGTATTTGATACCGGTGCCGTTGCTCATATTTGTAACACACAGCAGGAGCTGCGGAATAAATGGAGACTGGCGAAGGATGAGGTGACGATGCGCGTCGGGAATGGTTCCAAGGTCGATGTGATCGCCGTCGGCACGCTACCTCTACATTTACCTACGGGATTAGTTTTGAACCTCAATAATTGTTATTTTGTGCCAAGTTTGAGCATGAACATTGTATCAGGATCTCGTTTAATTCGAGATGGCTACTCATTTAAATCCGAGAATAATGGTTGTTCTATTTATATGAGAGATATGTTTTATGGTCATGCTCCGATGGTGAATGGTTTATTCTTTATGAATCTCGAGCGTAATGCTACACATATTCATAGTGTAAGTACCAAAAGATGTAAGATTGATAGTGATAGTCCCACATACTTGTGGCACTGCCGCCTTGGTCACATAGGTGTCAAACGCATGAAGAAGCTCCATGCTGATGGACTTTTAGAGTCTCTTGATTACGAATCATTTGACACGTGCGAACCATGCCTCATGGGTAAAATGACCAAGACTCCATTCTCAGGAACAATGGAGCGAGCAACCAACTTATTGGAAATCATACATACTGATGTGTGCGGTCCAATGAGTGTTGAGGCTCGCGGTGGCTATCGTTATATTCTCACCCTCACTGATGACTTGAGTAGATATGGGTATGTCTACTTAATGAAACACAAGTCTGAGACCTTTGAAAAGTTCAAGGAATTTCAGAGTGAAGTTGAGAATCAACGTGACAGGAAAATCAAGTTTCTACGATCAGATCGTGGAGGAGAATACTTGAGTCACGAGTTTGGTACACACTTAATAAAATGTAGAATAGTTTCACAACTCACGCCGCCTGGAACACCTCAGCGTAATGGTGTGTCCGAATGTCGTAATCGCACTCTATTAGATATGGTGCGATCTATGATGTCTCTTGCCGATTTACTACTATCCTTTTGGGGCTATGCTTTAGAAACTGCCGCATTCACTTTAAATAGGGCACCGTCGAAATCCGTTGAGATGACACCGTATAAATTATGGTTTGGGAAGAAACCTAAACTGTCGTTTCTAAAAGTTTGGGGATGCGATGCTTATGTCAGGAAACTTCAACCTGAAAAGCTCGAACCCAAATCGGAAAAATGCGTCTTCATAGGATACCCTAAAGAAACTGTTGGGTATATCTTCTACCTCAGATCCGAAGGCAAGATATTTGTTGCCAAGAATGGGTCCTTTCTGGAGAAAGAGTTTCTCTCGAAAGAAGTAAGTGGGAGGAAAGTAGAACTTGATGAAGTGTTACCTCTTGAACCGGAAAATGGCACAACTCAAGAAAATGATCCTGAGGTGCCTGCACCTACTAGAGAGGAAGCTATTGATGACGATCAAGATAATTCTGATCAAGCTCCTACTGAAATTCGAAGGTCCACAAGGACACGTTCCGCACCAGAGTGGTACGGCAACCCTGTCTTGGAAATCATGTTGTTAGACAACGGTGAACCTTCGAACTATGAAGAAGCGATGGCGGGCCCGGATTCCGACAAATGGCTAGAAGCCATGAAATCCGAGATAGGATCCATGTATGAAAACGAAGTATGGACTTTGACTGACTTGCCTATTGAATGGCGAGCCATAGAAAATAAATGGATCTTTAAGAAGAAGACAGACGCGGATGGTAATGTGACCATCTATAAAGCTCGGCTTGTCGCTAAGGGTTATCGACAAGTTCAAGGGGTTGACTACGATGAGACTTTCTCACCGGTAGCGAAGCTGAAGTCCATCCGAATCATGTTAGCAATTGCCGGATTTTATGATTATGAAATTTGGCAAATGGACGTCAAAACGGCATTCCTTAATGGTTTCCTTAAGGAAGAATTGTATATGATGCAGCCGAAAGGTTTTGTCGATCCTAAGAATGCTGACAAGGTGTGCAAGCTCCAACGCTCGATTTATGGGCTGGTGCAAGCATCTCGGAGTTGGAACATTCGTTTTGATGAGATGATCAAAGCGTTTGGGTTTACACAGACTTATGGAGAAGCCTGTGTTTACAAGAAAGTGAGTGGGAGCTCTATAGCATTTCTCATACTATATGTAGATGACATACTTTTGATGGGAAATGATATAGAACTTTTGGACAGCATTAAGGCCTACTTGAATAAGAGTTTTTCAATGAAGGACCTTGGAGAAGCTGCTTATATATTAGGCATCAAGATCTATAGGGATAGATCGAGACGCCTCATAGGTCTTTCACAAAGCACATATCTTGATAAGATTTTGAAGAAGTTCAAAATGGATCAGTCCAAGAAAGGGTTCTTGCCTGTTTTGCAAGGTGTGAAATTGAGCTCAGCTCAATGTCCGACCACGGCAGAAGATATAGAAGAGATGAGTGTCATCCCCTATGCCTCAGCCATAGGTTCAATTATGTATGCCATGTTGTGTACCAGACCTGATGTAAACCTTGCCGTAAGTTTGGTAGGAAGGTACCAAAGTAATCCCGGCAAGGAACACTGGACAACGGTCAAGAATATCCTGAAGTACCTGAAAAGGACTAAGGAAATGTTTCTCGTTTATGGAGGTGACGAAGAGCTCGTCGTAAAGGGTTACGTCGACGCTAGCTTCGACACAGATCTGGATGACTCTAAGTCACAGACTGGATACGTGTATATTTTGAATGGTGGGGCAGTAAGCTGGTGCAGTTGCAAGCAGAGCGTCATGGCGGGATCTACATGTGAAGCGGAGTACATGGCAGCCTCGGAGGCAGCACATGAAGCAATATGGGTGAAGGAGTTCATCACCGACCTAGGAGTCATACCCAATGCGTCGGGGCCGATCAAGCTCTTCTGTGACAACACTGGAGCTATTGCACTTGCCAAGGAGCCCAGGTTTCACAAGAAGACAAGGCACATCAAGCGTCGCTTCAACTCCATTCGTGAAAATGTTCAAGATGGAGACATAGAGATTTGTAAAATACATACGGACCTGAATGTAGCGGATCCGTTGACTAAACCTCTCCCTAGAGCAAAACATGATCAACACCAGAATTCCATGGGTGTTCGATTCATCACAATGTAACTAGATTATTGACTCTAGTGCAAGTGGGAGACTGTTGGAAATATGCCCTAGAGGTAATAATAAAAGCATTATTATTATATTTCTTTGTTCATGATAATTGTCTTTATTCATGCTATAATTGTATTATCCGGAAATCGTAATACATGTGTGAATAACAGACACCAACATGTCCCTAGTAAGCCTCTAGTTGACTAGCTCGTTGATCAATAGATAGTCATGGTTTCCTGGCTATGGACATTGGATGTCATTGATAACGGGATCACATCATTAGGATAATGATGTGATGGACAAGACCCAATCCTAAGCATAGCGTGAGATCGTGTAGTTCGTTTGCTAGAGCTTTTCTAATGTCAAGTATCTTTTCCTTTGACCATGAGATCGTGTAACTCCCGGATACCGTAGGAGTGCTTTAGGTGTATCAAACGTCACAACGTAACTGGGTGACTATAAAGGTGCATTACAGGTATCTCCGAAAGTGTCTGTTGGGTTGACACGGATCGAGACTGGGATTTGTCACTCCGTATGACGGAGAGATATCACTAGGCCCACTCGGTAATGCATCATCATAATGAGCTCAAAGTGACCAAGTGTCTGGTCACGGGATCATGCATTACGGTACGAGTAAAGTGACTTGCCGGTAACGAGATTGAACGAGGTATTGGGATACCGACGATCGAATCTCGGGCAAGTAACATATCGATTGACAAAGGGAATTGCATACGGGGTTGATTAAATCCTCGACATCGTGGTTCATCCGATGAGATCATCGTGGAGCATGTGGGAGCCAACATGGGTATCTAGATCCCGCTGTTGGTTATTGACCGGAGAGCGATCTCGGTCATGTCTACATGTCTCCCGAACCCGTAGGGTCTACACACTTAAGGTTCGGTTACGCTAGGGTTGTAGGGATATGTATATGCAGTAACCCGAATGTTGTTCGGAGTCCCGGATGAGATCCCGGACGTCACGAGGAGTTCCGGAATGGTCCGGAGGTAAAGATTTATATATGGGAAGTCCTGTTTCGGGCATCGGGACAAGTTTCGGGGTTATCGGTATTGTACCGGGACCACCGGAAGGGTCCCGGGGGTCCACCGGGTGGGTCCACCTGTCCCGGGGGGCCACATGGGCTGTAGGGGGTGCGCCTTGGCCTACATGGGCCAAGGGCACCATCCCCACATAGGCCCATGCGCCTAGGGTTTGAGGGGGGAAGAGTCCTAGGAGGGGAAGGCACCTCCTAGGTGCCTTGGGGGGGGAGGGAAACCCCCCTTGGCCCCCGCCCCCTAGGAGATTGGATCTCCTAGGTCCGGCCACCCCCCCTTGGCCCTCCTATATATAGTGGGGGAGAGGAGGGACTTCATACCTTGGCCTTTGGTTGCCTCCTTCTCCCTCTCCAACACCTCCTCCTCCTCCATAGTGCTTAGCGAAGCTCTGCCGGAGTACTGCAGCTCCATCAACACCACGCCGTCGTGCTGCTGCTGGTGCCATCTCCCTCAACCTCTCCTCCCTCCCTTGCTGGATCAAGAAGGAGGAGACGTGGCTGTTCCGTACGTGTGTTGAACGCGGAGGTGCCGTCCGTTCGGTGCTAGGATCTCCGGTGATTTGGATCACGTCGTGTTCGACTACATCATCCCCGTTCTTTGAACGCTTCCGCTCGCGATCTACAAGGTACGTAGATGCATCTAATGAATCGTTGCTAGATGAACTCATAGATGGATCTTGGTGAAACCGTAGGAAAATTTTTGTTTTCTGCAACGTTCCCCAACAGTGGCATCATGAGCTAGGTCTATGCGTAGTTCTTCTTGCACGAGTAGAACACAATTTGTTGTGGGCGTAGATTTGTCAACTTTCTTGCCGTTACTAGTCTTATCTTGCTTCAACGGTATTGTGGGATGAAGCGGCCCGGATCAACCTTACACGTACGCTTACGTGAGACCGGTTCCACCGACTAACATGCACAAGTTGCATAAGGTGGCTGGCGGGTGTCTGTCTCTCCTACTTTAGTTGAAGCGGATTCGATGAAAAGGGTCCTTATGAAGGGTAAATAGAAGTTGACAAATCACGTTGTGGTTTCACGTAGGTAAGAAAACGTTCTTGCTAGAACCCTACTTCAGCCACGTAAAACTTGCAAACAACAATTAGAGGACGTCTAACTTGTTTTTGCAGCAAGTGCTTTGTGATATGATATGGCCAAAGTTGTGATGAATGATGAATGATCTATATTTCATGTATGAGATGTTCATGCTATTGTAATAGGAATCACGACTTGCATGTCGATGAGTATGACAACCGGCAGGAGCCATAGGAGTTGTCTTTATTTTTTGTATGACCTGCGTGTCATTGAAGAACGCCATGTAAACTACTTTACTTTATTACTAAACGCGTTAGTTATAGAAGTAGAAGTAGTCGTTGGCGTGACAACTTCATGAAGACACAATGATGGAGATCATGATGATGGAGATCATGGTGTCATGCCGGTGACAAGATGATCATGGAGCCCCGAAGATGAAGATCAAAGGAGCTATATGATATTGGCCATATCATGTCACTACTTTATATAATTGCATGTGATGTTTATTATGTTTTATGCATCTTGTTTACTTAGGACGACGGTAGTAAACAAGATGATCCCTTACAAAATTTCAAGAAGTGTTCTCCCCTAACTGTGCACCGTTGCTATAGTTCGTTGTTTCGAAGCACCATGTGATGATCGGGTGTGATAGATTCTTACGTTCACATACAACGGGTGTAAGACAGTTTTACACAGCGAAAACACTTAGCGTTAACTTGACGAGCCTAGCATGTACAGACATGGCCTCGGAACACGGAGACCGAAAGGTCGAACACGAGTCGTATGGAAGATACGATCAACATGAGAATGTTCACCGACGATGACTAGTCCGTCTCATGTGATGATCGGACACGGCCTAGTCGACTCGGATCGTGTAACACTTATATGACCAAAGGGATGTCAAATCTGAGTGGGAGTTCATTATAATTTGATTAGATGAACTTAATTATCATGAACTTAGTCTAAATATTTTACAATATGTCTTGTAGATCAAATGGCCAACGTAGTCCTCAACTTCAACGCGTTCTTAGAGAAAACCAAGCTGAAAGACGATGGCAGCAACTATACGGACTGGGTCCGGAACCTGAGGATCATCCTCATAGCTGCCAAGAAAGATTATGTCCTACAAGCACCGCTGGGTGACGCACCTGTTCTCCCTGCAGAACAAGACCTTATGAATGCTTAGCAGGCACGTTCTGATGACTACTCCCTCGTTCAGTGCGGCATGCTTTACAGCCTAGAGCCGGGGCTCCAAAAGCGTTTTGTGAGACATGGAGCATATGGGATGTTCGAAGAGCTGAAAATGGTTTTCCAAGCTCATGCCCAGGTCGAGAGATATGAAGTCTTCGACAAATTCTTCAGCTGTAAGATGGAGGAAAATAGTTCTGTTAGTGAGCACATACTCACTATGTCTGGGTTACATAACCGTTTGACTCAGCTGGGAGTTAATCTCCCGGATGATGCGGTCATTGACAGAATCCTCCAGTCGCTTCCACCAAGCTACAAGAGCTTTGTGATGAACTTCAATATGCAGGGGATGGAAAAGACCATTCCTGAAGTATTTGCTATGCTGAAATCAGCAGAGGTAGAAGTCAAGAAGGAACATCAAGTGTTGATGGTCAATAAAACCACTAAGTTCAAGAAGGGCAAGGGTAAAAAGAACTTCAAGAAGGACGGAAAGGTAGTTGCCGCGCCCAGCAAGCAAGCTGCCGGGAAGAAGCCAAAGAATGGACCCAAGCCCGAGACTGAGTGCTTTTATTGCAAGGAAAGTGGTCACTGGAAGCGGAACTGCCCCAAATACTTAGCGGACAAGAACGCCGGCAAAACCAAAGGTATATTTGATATACATGTAATTGATGTGTACCTTACCAGTAATCGTAGTGACTCCTGGGTATTTGATACCGGTGCCGTTGCTCATATTTGTAACACACAACAGGAGCTGCGGAATAAACGGAGACTGGCGAAGGACGAGGTGACGATGCGCGTCGGGAATGGTTCCAAGGTCGATGTGATCGCCGTCGGCACGCTACCTCTACATTTACCTACGGGATTAGTTTTGAACCTCAATAATTGTTATTTTGTGCCAAGTTTGAGCATGAACATTGTATCAGGATCTCGTTTAATTCGAGATGGCTACTCATTTAAATCTGAGAATAATGGTTGTTCTATTTATATGAGAGATATGTTTTATGGTCATGCTCCGATGGTGAATGGTTTATTCTTTATGAATCTCGAGCGTAATGCTACACATATTCATAGTGTAAGTACCAAAAGATGTAAGATTGATAGTGATAGTCCCACATACTTGTGGCACTGCCGCCTTGGTCACATAGGTGTCAAACGCATGAAGAAGCTCCATGCTGATGGACTTTTAGAGTCTCTTGATTACGAATCATTTGACACGTGCGAACCATGCCTCATGGGTAAAATGACCAAGACTCCATTGTCAGGAACAATGGAGCGAGCAACCAACTTATTGGAAATCATACATACTGATGTGTGCGGTCCAATGAGTGTTGAGGCTCGCGGTGGCTATCGTTATGTTCTCACCCTCACCGATGACTTGAGTAGATATGGGTATGTCTACTTAATGAAACACAAGTCTAAGACCTTTGAAAAGTTCAAGGAATTTCAGAGTGAAGTTGAGAATCAACGTGACAGGAAAATCAAGTTTCTACGATCAGATCGTGGAGGAGAATACTTGAGTCACGAGTTTGGTACACACTTAAGAAAATGTAGAATAGTTTCACAACTCACACCACCTGGAACACCTCAGCGTAATGGTGTGTCCGAACGTCGTAATCGCACTCTATTAGATATGGTGCGATCTATGATGTCTCTTGCCGATTTACCACTATCCTTTTGGGGCTATGCTTTAGAGACTGCCGCATTCACTTTAAATAGGGCACCGTCGAAATCCGTTGAGACGACACCGTATAAATTATGGTTTGGGAAGAAACCTAAACTGTCGTTTCTAAAAGTTTGGGGATGCGATGCTTATGTCAGGAAACTTCAACCTGAAAAGCTCGAACCCAAATCGGAAAAATGCGTCTTCATAGGATACCCTAAAGAAACTGTTGGGTATATCTTCTACCTCAGATCCGAAGGCAAGATCTTTGTTGCCAAGAATGGGTCCTTTCTGGAGAAAGAGTTTCTCTCGAAAGAAGTAAGTGGGAGGAAAGTAGAACTTGATGAAGTGTTACCTCTTGAACCGGAAAATGGCACAACTCAAGAAAATGTTCCTGAGGTGCCTGCACCTACTAGAGAGGAAGCTATTGATGACGATCAAGATACTTCTGATCAAGCTCCTACTGAAATTCGAAGGTCCACAAGGACACGTTCCGCACCAGAGTGGTACGGCAACCCTGTCTTGGAAATCATGTTGTTAGACAACGGTGAACCTTCGAACTATGAAGAAGCGATGGCGGGCCCGGATTCCGACAAATGGCTAGAAGCCATGAAATCCGAGATAGGATCCATGTATGAAAACGAAGTATGGACTTTGACTGACTTTCCTGTTGAACGGCGAGCCATAGAAAATAAATGGATCTTTAAGAAGAAGACAGACGCGGATGGTAATGTGACCATCTATAAAGCTCGGCTTGTCGCTAAGGGTTATCGACAAGTTCAAGGGGTTGACTACGATGAGACTTTCTCACCGGTAGCGAAGCTGAAGTCCGTCCGAATCATGTTAGCAATTGCCGCATTTTATGATTATGAAATTTGGCAAATGGACGTCAAAACGGCATTCCTTAATGGTTTCCTTAAGGAAGAATTGTATATGATGCAGCCGAAAGGTTTTGTCGATCCTAAGAATGCTGACAAGGTGTGCAAGCTCCAACGCTCGATTTATGGGCTGGTGCAAGCATCTCGGAGTTGGAACATACGTTTTGATGAGATGATCAAAGCGTTTGGGTTTACACAGACTTATGGAGAAGCCTGTGTTTACAAGAAAGTGAGTGGGAGCTCTATAGCATTTCTCATACTATATGTAGATGACATACTTTTGATGGGAAATGATATAGAACTTTTGGACAGCATTAAGGCCTACTTGAATAAGAGTTTTTCAATGAAGGACCTTGGAGAAGCTGCTTATATATTAGGCATCAAGATCTATAGGGATAGATCGAGACGCCTCATAGGTCTTTCACAAAGCACATATCTTGATAAGATTTTGAAGAAGTTCAAAATGGATCAGTCCAAGAAAGGGTTCTTGCCTGTTTTGCAAGGTGTGAAATTGAGCTCAGCTCAATGTCCAACCACGGCAGAAGATATAGAAGAGATGAGTGTCATCCCCTATGCCTCAGCCATAGGTTCAATTATGTATGCCATGCTGTGTACCAGACCTGATGTAAACCTTGCCGTAAGTTTGGTAGGAAGGTACCAAAGTAATCCCGGCAAGGAACACTGGACAGCGGTCAAGAATATCCTGAAGTACCTGAAAAGGACTAAGGAAATGTTTCTCGTTTATGGAGGTGACGAAGAGCTCGTCGTAAAGGGTTACGTCGATGCTAGCTTCGACACAGATCTGGATGACTCTAAGTCACAGACCGGATACATGTATATTTTGAATGGTGGGGCAGTAAGCTGGTGCAGTTGCAAGCAGAGCGTCGTGGCGGGATCTACATGTGAAGCGGAGTACATGGCAGCCTCGGAGGCAGCACATGAAGCAATATGGGTGAAGGAGTTCATCACCGACCTAGGAGTCATACCCAATGCGTCGGGGCCGATCAAGCTCTTCTGTGACAACACTGGAGCTATTGCACTTGCCAAGGAGCCCAGGTTTCACAAGAAGACAAGGCACATCAAGCGTCGCTTCAACTCCATTCATGAAAATGTTCAAGATGGAGACATAGAGATTTGTAAAATACATACGGACCTGAATGTAGCGGATCCGTTGACTAAACCTCTCCCTAGAGCAAAACATGATCAACACCAGAATTCCATGGGTGTTCGATTCATCACAATGTAACTAGATTATTGACTCTAGTGCAAGTGGGAGACTGTTGGAAATATGCCCTAGAGGCAATAATAAAAGCATTATTATTATATTTCTTTGTTCATGATAATTGTCTTTATTCATGCTATAATTGTATTATCCGGAAATCGTAATACATGTGTGAATAACAGACACCAACATGTCCCTAGTAAGCCTCTAGTTGACTAGCTCGTTGATCAATAGATAGTCATGGTTTCCTGGCTATGGACATTGGATGTCATTGATAACGGGATCACATCATTAGGATAATGATGTGATGGACAAGACCCAATCCTAAGGATAGCGTGAGATCGTGTAGTTCGTTTGCTAGAGCTTTTCTAATGTCAAGTATCTTTTCCTTTGACCATGAGATCGTGTAACTCCCGGATACCGTAGGAGTACTTTGGGTGTATCAAACGTCACAACGTAACTGGGTGACTATAAAGGTGCATTACAGGTATCTCCGAAAGTGTCTGTTGGGTTGACATGGATCGAGACTGGGATTTGTCACTCCGTATGATGGAGAGATATCACTGGGCCCACTCGGTAATGCATCATCATAATGAGCTCAAAGTGAGCAAGTGTCTGGTCACGAGATCATGCATTACGGTATGAGTAAAGTGACTTGCCGGTAACGAGATTGAACGAGGTATTGGGATACCGACGATCGAATCTCGGGCAAGTAACATATCGATTGACAAAGGGAATTGCATACGGGGTTGATTAAATCCTCGACATCGTGGTTCATCCAATGAGATCATCGTGGAGCATGTGGGAGCCAACATGGGTATCCAGATCCCGCTGTTGGTTATTGACCGGAGAGCGATCTCGGTCATGTCTACATGTCTCCCGAACCCGTAGGGTCTACACACTTAAGGTTCGGTTACACTAGGGTTGTAGGGATATGTATATGCAGTAACCCGAATGTTGTTCAGAGTCCCGGATGAGATCCCGGACGTCACGAGAAGTTCCGGAATGGTCCGGAGGTAAAGATTTATATATGGGAAGTCCTGTTTCGGGCATCGGGACAAGTTTCGGGGTTATCGGTATTGTACCGGGACCACCGGAAGGGTCCCGGGGGTCCACCGGGTGGGTCCACCTGTCCCGGGGGCCACATGGGCTGTAGGGGGTGCGCCTTGGCCTACATGGGCCAAGGGCACCAGCCCCACATAGGCCCATGCGCCTAGGGTTTGAGGGGGGAAGAGTCCTAGGAGGGGAAGGCACCTCCTAGGTGCCTTGGGGGGAGGGAAACCCCCCTTGGCCGCCGCCCCCCTAGGAGATTGGATCTCCTAGGGCCGGCCACCCCTCCTTGGCCCTCCTATATATAGTGGGGGAGAGGAGGGACTTCATACCTTGGCCTTTGGTTGCCTCCTTCTCCCTCTCCAACACCTCCTCCTCCTCCATAGTGCTTAGCGAAGCTCTGCCGGAGTACTGCAGCTCCATCAACACCACGCCGTCGTGCTGCTGCTGGTGCCATCTCCCTCAACCTCTCCTCCCTCCCTTGCTGGATCAAGAAGGAGGAGACGTGGCTGTTCCGTACGTGTGTTGAACGCGGAGGTGCCGTCCGTTCGGTGCTAGGATCTCCGGTGATTTGGATCACGTCGTTTCGACTACATCATCCCCGTTCTTTGAACGCTTCCGCTCGCGATCTACAAGGTACGTAGATGCATCTAATGACTCGTTGCTAGATGAACTCATAGATGGATCTTGGTGAAACCGTAGGAAAATTTTTGTTTTCTGCAACGTTCCCCAACAGTAGGCGCGGTACAACTGCGGTACTACGGCCTAAGCCCGCGAGCGGGACTACCGCTCTGCGGAGCGGTACTACCGCTGAGAGCGGTACTAGCGCTTCGTGGAGCGGTACTACCGCTGGAGGGCTTTGGCGGTACTACCGCTGTAGACCGCGGTACTACCGCTGGCACAGGGCGCAGCAGGTACGGAAGAGAAGTGCGGCTCCAAAGATGCGAAAGGAAGACGGCGGGTGTGATTGGGATGTGTACGTGTTGATTCCACCCTAGTCTTACTAAAGCGGATCCCCTCTTAATAGTACGGTGACTCCTACGAAACTAGTCCACCAACAGCGAAACGAAGGAGCTACACCGTCTTGAATAAAACACCGAGGGGAGGAAATCGTCTCATGCCAATGGATGATTCTCTGAAAGAACTTAACGCACACGATTAGTCCGCAAAAAGCATTGTCATCAATCACCAAAACCACTAGGGGATAAATATGCCCTTACATTGTGTGTTCGAGTCTTCGTCCCCACCTCCACACGGTCATCTCCTCGGTACCTGAGAGTGCAATATATCTCTGTTTGAGGTAGGACCCGGTTCTCATGTGAAATCAAATGGAGTTCGACTAGGAAAGAACTGACCTCGGTTTCGATGGTGCGTGTGCGAGCTCTCGACATAGGTCCTTTCCATGCTTGCAGAGGTGGTGTGACGTCCATGGTGATGGTTGAGGGATGCTCCGCATCATCTCCCCCCCTTGGGAGAGATCCGTCCACGGATCGTGATCTTCATCACCATGGGAAAGAGATGGCTTCGCCGTGTAGGAGTGGACAACCACCAAGCACTCATCATCGTCAAGCTTGAAATGGGCACTCTCCAATGTCGCACCGTCTCGTGATTCCTTCAAAAGGAGCAAGTAGAACAAACACTTGGAAAAACAAATGCGGTTAGCGTTAGAGCAACACCAAGCATTCAAGAGGTGATTCACCAAACAAGTGTCGTCATCAAGCATAGCATATGGTGTGAAAAGGGAGGGTGGCATGGCATGTAAGCACATAACTTGAGCACATGGAAAAGCATCATGGAAACGAGCATGCAAAGGTGAGGTAAAGATGCTAAAACGGTAGACAAGAGAACAAGCATCAACTTCAAGATCATAGAAAGCATGCATAAGACCCTCAATGAACGGTCTATGGTATGCATGAAAGTCATTCACAACACCAAATGAAAGGCAATGTCTAAACACATGGGTCAAGTGCAAGACAACACAAGCATAATGTGCATATGGTGTAGTGAAAATCGAGTGGCACTCAACACAATAGAAAGAGCAATTGTTCATCATGTGTGAGGCAATCAAATCAATCATGTAGCAATCAATGTGACATGGCATATGTGAATGAATGACATTGTTGCAACCAAACATGTGATAGGAGCAAGTAATCCAAGAAGTGGATGCAACATGAGAAAACATAGAAATCAAGTCGTGCAAACTAGTGGAGCAAAGATGCAACACACTAGAGGAAATCATGGCAATCATGTCATGTGAGCAAAGAGTAGGCATAGGCAATGCACATGGCATATCACAAGCACGATTGCAAAGCAAGATATCATCATAGGAATGGAGCACATAGCAAACATGGCAATAACAAGCAATATCTCCACCAAGCTTGCAAATATACCTGCATGTAGTAGAATCAATCATCATGTGTAATGCAAAGCATGGGTCACAAATGCATGGCAAAGGCATAGGAACGAGCATATCATGCAAAGTGAACATGGCAATATGGGCATAAAGTGAGAAGTGGTAAATAACCCATAACCAAGTGAGAGCCATGTAGAAGAAATGCGCGAAGTCCTTGCGCAAAGAGAGCGGTGGGAAAGACACTCCATGGAATCCCAAGTCATCGTTGCTCTCGAGAGATCGTTTTGTCAACTCATGGGATTGCGAGGTTGACAAGTATTCATGGGTACCTACACAAAAGATACACAAACCAAAGAAAGTGTGTGCGTGGTAAATGAACACATCATCCATCATGATGTGTATGTGCATGTGTGAGTTAGCACAAGATAAGCATCGCTCAAAGAAATTTGAGGCATGCACTAGTGCAAAACCGGGCATTAGCACCGGTTCGTAAGGCCCTATAGTGCCGGTTACATAACCGGCACTAAATTGTGGTCACTAAAGGCCCCCCCTTTAGTACCGGTTCAGCACGAACCGGTGCTAAAGGGAAACCACGTGGCACGAGCCAGCTCCGGGGGCCTGGAGCCCTTTAGTACCGGTTGGTAATACCAACCGGTACTATATGGTTTGGGGGGTTTTTATTTTTATGATTTCTTTTTCATTTAATTTTGTGTTTCCATTTTAATTCTTTTTCGTTTGCTGGTATTTTATGATACTACACATTGTACACATTATGCATATATATATATATATATATATATATATAAATAGAATTTCTAGTAGAACCAATCATGCATATATATATATATATATATATATATATATCATCAATGTCTCACAAACCACCATATTAATTAATTCACACATACACACATGTATAGCTATATACAATTTCTCCTACATATGAATGTTGCCTTCGGAGCCAGTGGCATTAGCCTAATTGGTGCCTTCGGAGCATGATGACAATTGGAAGTGGTTTTCATGGGGGCGGTAGCGGGTAATAGAATTCTCCCTTCGGATTTATGACCTGGTCGAGCAAAAATCCCGCTATTTCCTCTTGAAGTGCTTCTACGCGCTCCGTTTCTATGAGCTTCTCCCGCACCTCTTTGAACTGTTAAGAAGGAGATCAATATGCATGTGTATTAGTTGTGTGACTAGATATCGATAATGGTGTAAAAATTATGAATAGTGTTCTGACAAGCGTACCCATTCCTGTCTTTGAGATCTGCTCCTTTCGGACGCCATCATGCGAATGTTCTCGCAAACGCAGAATGCACACAAATCAGTCCCCTGCGCCTGCTTCAGGGCCTTTACGAGAATGGAATTTGATTAGATAAAAATTAATCAAGCATGATAATTAAAGAGATGGCAGCTAGCTAGCTAGAGCTATAGTACTACTTAATTGCTTACCTTGGGTCGAAACCATTTAAGCTTTTTTTTTCATTCGCCGGGCGTGACGGCGATGAACCTTGTCCAAGCCCTGCCCGCCGACAAAGAAAATGAATAAAGGGGTTATTAAATAGTTCATATCATGAAATGACGAACTAAATAGGCCGAGATATATAGTTAATAATGATTGAAATTACCTGTTGACTATCCCATACAAGATGTTATAGTCAGTTTTTTCTGAGATTAGTGAGTCCAGTACTTCAATTGTTCCGGCGTCAACTTTAATGATACACAAGACCCAGTGAAATCTGCATGTACACACGTTTGCATGTCTTAATTAAGCGGGCATATGTAAGCAAAAACATGTAGCTAGCTAGTAGGCAAAAACAGAGAATTTATAGTACAAGACAGTGTGACTCACTGGAAGTTGTAAGGAAGTAGTATATCTTCATTGTATTTAAGGCGCTTTAAGAACTCTAGCATGCTGTCCTCTACTTCCTTTGCATAATGTTTATTTATCTTTCATGTGTATTCATTAACGGTGTTTGGGTCAATGAACCCAATGCCAAAGCGTCCACCTTTTCTCATTTCATATATCTTCATCCTGCATAATACCACAGAAAAGAATATAGTGAGGATAATTACAGGTAATGATTGATCAAAAGGATCACTACAGCTAGCTTGAGACTTAAATTATAGAAAGAAATCACTTACAGACAATAGCAACTGACGATAGATTTGTCGAGTGCGTCTTGATTGTATAACTGAAACAGTTCTAAATACTCAACAGACACAACTTTCTCATGGTAGTAATGGTCCTGCTTGACATTCACCATGAGGGACAATCGATCTGAAATCTTGGTAATGTTCATGTACCATTGATGCAATTCATACATTCTCGTTGGGAGGTTCTTGACCTTGGCTGGCGCGACCAAAGGTTGGCCCCGGACATATTTCCGTTTTACTTCATCCTCTCTAAGAAAAGGCATGGGCTCGATCTCGAGGAGTTGTCCAACAGTGATGTTGAGAACTTCAGCCTACATTATATGCTCCTCCGTTATTACCACATTGCCCACCTCGGGAACATGCACTGTTTGCCCACACTAATATTGGGCGCGCGTACTATCAACTGTTGTTGGCACAACAAGCAAGGGGATCGATTGCGCCGCCTGTTCTCCCAGCTGGGGAATGATTTTCCCGCATTTTTTGGCAGCTGCTTCTTGTTTGCTCGATCCCGATGTAGACGTGCTCGCCTCCCTTTGTAGATGTGCTCGATTTAACTTCCTGATGTGGCGCTCATAGTCTGTGTCAACAGGCTTGGGAGCTGGTGGTTGAGCCATACGAATGAAGTGGTCAATTGTTTCCTCAGGCACTTTCTCATTTGGCGGCGGTGGCAGTTTCGGTGCAAAATGGGCTTCCACCTCGGCCTTCGATATGGCTGTGATTTCCTCCTCGGACCTGTCATAAGACCTCTGCGGAAGAGGCTTGAGGCTTGGACCATATTTATATCGCTTGCCTCCGCCTGTACTTCCTATACTACCTCGACTCGTACCGCTACGCACCATAGCTGCGGGGTGTCTCTTCTGCGATTGCTGAGGTGGCGGAGACGGCTGACGGGACTGAGTTGGACGAGGAGGAGTGGCCTGAGGTTGTGCCGGACTTGGAGGAGGAGTGGACGTCTAACGCTGTGGCGGACTTGGAGGAGGAGGATTGTCCTGACACTTTGCCAGACTTGGAGGAGGAGGAGTGGCCTGACACTTTGCCGGACTTGGTGGACTTGCAGGAGAGGGAGTCTACTGACTCGGTGGCGGACTTCGACGAGGACTCGGCTGACGCGGTGTCGGTGGCCTTCGAAAGATGATGCAATCCTTTTTCCATAGAATGATACGATGCTTGGCCTCTCCGAGAAAGCGCTCGCCGTCACCTCCAGCAATGTCAAGCTGTAGCCCCGAATATGGTGGGTCCACCACCTCATCAACCAAGACACGAGCATAGCCCGCTGGAATCGGGTTGCAATGGAAGGTTGCCTCGGGGGGATTTGTGAAAGCACAACCGTCCGCCACCTTCATGGATACGTTCTTCATTTTGACGTGTAGCTCGCAGTTAGTGTTCTCCGTGATGTCATCCACGGGGTATCTACCCAGCATTGCGTCGTCCGGGATGGAACCCACGCTGCTTCTCGGCATGGATGGGCCGGTGCTATCCAATGCTGGATCATCCGCTAGCTGCTGCAGCTGCTGAGACCCCCTTTGATGGGTAAGTGAGTCGATCTGCTCCTGCTGCCGCTGGAATTTGACTGCCAATTCCGCTTGACTTGCTTCTAGGCCTTGAAGGCGTTCATAGTCCCGCTTCCTCTGCTCCTCCTCCATCTTCCTCTTCTTCTCCTCCGCAATCTTGTTTCTTGCACGGGTTCTGTAGTCGTTGTTCCAGTCTGAAAACCCCTCATACCACGGCATAGCGCCCTTGCCTCGTGTTCTTCCCGGGTGTTCAGGATTTCCCTAGGCACGCGTAAGCTCGTCGTTCTCTCTGTTGGGCTGGAACACCCCCGTTCGTGCCTCTTCTATTGCAACAAGTATCGCATCGTCGGCTCCCTTCAGACTTGCCCTCGTCGAAACATTGCCTGTCTCCAGGTCCAACTCCCCCCCATGCGCATAGAACCAAGTCCTGACCCTGGGGGGCCAGCTCTTAGTAGCCGGAGTGACACTTGCATCCTCCATCTCTTTCTCAGACTTATCCCACTTAGGCATTGCCACCGCATAGCCACCTGGCCCCAGCTTATGGAACTTATCCTTTTTTTCGGCATTCTTCTTGTTTATTCTCGACCGTTCCTTAGCTAATTCCAAATCCTTGAATTTCATGAAATCGTCCCAATGATCACGTTGGTTCTCCAGTGTTCCTTTGAATACTGGAGTCTTCCTTCCTCCCTTGACGTACTTGTTCCATTCACGATCCTTGTAGTTCTTGAATGCAATCACCATCATCCTAAGAGCAGCCTCTTTGACTTTCTGCACATCTGCTTCTGTGAAATGATCTGGTAGGGTGAAATGTTCCATGAGAGTATCCCAAAGCAGATCTTTTTGATTCTTGTCGACAAAAGTAACATCTGGACATGGCTTTGCTAGCGCTCTCCATTCTTGAAGTTTGATCGGGAGTTGGTCCTTCACAAGAACTCCGCACTGACGAACGAACTTGTCCGCAATCTTCTTAGGCGCTAATGGTTTGCCAGTAGGGCCGCATGCCTCGATATTGTACTTTATGCCCGGCTTCAACTTTTTGTTCGGGCCTCGTTTCGTCATTTTGCCTGAAGATTTGCTCGATCCGGATGGCTGAAAGAACAAAGATCGATTCGTTAATATATCTTCAAGTCATTTAAAACATGTGATGATCACCAGATGCCTGCTTATATAAATATATATACCTCGCCGGTGTTTGTTGTTTCAGGATCAACATGTTCTTCATCATCGTCATAATCATAGTTCATGACTTCATCAATTTCGTCGTCGCGATCGAATATCATATCACCCTCTCCGGTGTTGTTTAGAAATTCGGAGCCGTCATAATCTTCTTCATTCTGATTATCATCTGGCCCGCGTATCATACCGAACATGGTATGTTCTCCCTCTCTGTCGGTATTGTCTGCCATAGCTTTTGTTTAACTAATCCAAAAGAAATATAAAACAATTTAGTATTCAAATTACATCGTCTTGAATAATAGATATAATCTCGAATACATCGTCTAGAATAATAGATATAATCTCGAATACATCGTCTCGAATAATATATAATATTGAATAGTACATCACTGGCTATTAGCTAATAAAGATCGAATACTACAGAAGAATCTAGGACACTCGTGGTTCCTCCGGCGCGGGCGGTGGACACCCAAAGAGAAGGAACCCTCACAGGATCATAGCTGAAGTGAGATCCCCGAAGATACTGCCACGTATTGGAGAACCTGCCGCCCTCTAACGCAACCATGTAGCGATGGACGTGCTCGTCCTCCTCCCTGACACGGCGACATACCACCTCCGGCGGGGCCGGGTCCCTCCGCACCGAAACTGGCCCATGCGAACGCCACCAAACGAGATCAGGGTCGACGACGGGACCCGCGGCCGGGTTCCTCATCAAGCAGCGCGCCCCTCCAAGCAGCACCTCCCAGTGCCAGCCCGGCGGAGCCCAGTCCCGGACATGGGTCGGCTGGACGTCGTCGCGGACGGGTCGACGACGAGGATGCGGGCCGGGCATCGTCGAGAACAAATACTAGCTATATGCCCGCAAAAAGTAACATTTTTTTAATGATTGGATTTTGATAACTAAAATTTCTAACATTTCTATATAACACTAATTATGCTAATCTAAATAATCTAAATAACACTAAAATTTCTAACATTTCTAACATTTCTATATAACACTAATTTCTAACATTTCTATATAACACTAATTTCTAACTGATTAAGCACTAATTATATCCATCTAACATGCATTCATACATATATAATAGTGAAAAAATAATAATCTAAATAATCTAAACTAATTAAACACTAATTATCTAAACTAATTAAACATACAAAATAATAATCTAAATAATCTAAACTAATTAAAGACTAATTATCTAAACTAATTAAACATGCTTGTGTGTGTGTACGGGCTCGGGGCTGGAGGACTCACAGCGGGCGACGGCGACGGCGAGGCGACAGCGAGGCGAGGCGACGGCGAGGAGAGGCGACGGCGAGGCGACGGCCGGGGCGGCGACGACGGGGACGGCGCGACGGGGACGGGGACGGCGCGATGGGGACGGGCCTGGGGCGGCGACGGAGACGTGGGCGGCAACGGGGACGGGGGCGGCGACGGAGACGAGCGGCGACGTCGGAAACGATCGAGGGCAGCGGCGACGGCGACGAAGACGACGGAACAGAGGAACGAAAACAGAGGGAAACTGAAATTTTTGTAGTAGTTGTATATATAGAAGGCACCTTTAGTACCGGTTGGAGCCACCAACCGGTACTAAAGGTCTGTTTTGGCCAGGCCAAGCGGCGGGAAGCGACCCCTTTAGTACCGCGTGGTGGCACAAACCGGTACTAAAGGCCCCCCCTTTAGTACCGGTTTGTGCCACGACCCGATACTAAAGGTGGTGCGCTGGCGCAGGTGCGGTGCGGAAGTTTAGTCCCACCTCGCTAGTCGAGGGGCTACCGCACTGGTTTATAAGCCCAGTGCGGTAGCTCTCTCGAGCTCCTCTCCTAATCAGGCCTACTGGGCCTACCTGTCCTCCTCGCCTTGTGGGCCTACTGGGCCTTCGCGGGCCTGCATCCTGGCCCAACGAAAGGTTGTGTCGCTAGTCGTATGCAGGCCGCTTTGGCCCAGTAGGCGGGCTTTTTTTTCTTAATTTTTTTTGCTTTATTTTTTTGTTTTATTTATTTTTGAGTTGTTTTTTTGCTGTATTTAGAGTTTCTTTGTGAATATTTTTTGCTTTAGGTACAAAAAATTACTAACTTTCTGTTAGTGTCGGTAGATTTCAAATTTGAATAGTTTAAATTTTGAATTATTTGAAATTTGTGTGAATCACTAGTTTGTGAATAACTTAACTTTGAAAAAAGTTTTTTCAGTGATTCTTTTTTCTTAATGTTTAATATTAGTGTGTTTTATCATTATATTCAATTTAGTAATGCTTAGGTTATTTAAAAAATGAAATGCCTTTGTAACAGTTCAGTTTTCGTCGGAAACCCTGATACTTCGAAAGAGATTGTCCATTTTGTACACGAAGTGCATCCAGTTTTTGCCGTAACCCTCTCTACTTTCTTGCACATGCTATTTGTATGAAATTATGATACCATGCCAACTTTCAACCTTTTCTGAGTTCATTTGAATTGCTTTTCAATTTCAGGGTCATTTAGCTGGAAAAAAAATCAGTAAATGCATGAAAAGAATTTGTTTGCACATAAAATTTCTTCGCGTTTCAAATGCCAAAACACATAACTACCCTAACTATTACAGACATTCCCTCCTGGGTGTGAAACACAGAAGAAAGTGATGATAGTGAAGCCAATCACATCCCAGATCTTTGGGTGTGAAACTTTTTCTTCGCATGTGTCCCTTTGCGCCGTAACCATGGAAAATATTCATCATTTAACGGGATGCTCGGGTCAATATTCACTGTGAATGGAGCAATTTCATCAAACTTTTCATAATCTTCTGACTTGTCTGTCTTGTCATCCACTCCCACGATGTTTCTCTTCCCAGAAAGAACTATGTGCCGCTTTGGCTCATCGTACGATGCATTCGCTTCCTTATCTTTTGTTTTTCTTGGCTTGGTAGACATGTCCTTCACATAGAAAACCTGTGCCACATCATTGGCTAGGACGAATGGTTCGTCTGCATACGCAAGATTGTTGAGATCCACTGTTGTCATTCCGTATTGCGGGTCTTCCGTTACCCCGCCTCGTGTCATATTGACCCACTTGCACCGAAACAAAGGGACCTTTAAACCACGTCGATAGTCAAGTTCCCATATGTCCTGTATATAACCATAATATGTTTCCTTTCCCGTATTGGTTTCTGCATCAAAGCGGACACCACTGTTTTTGTTGGTGCTCTTCTTATCTTGGGCGATCGTGTAAAATGTATTACATTTATCTCATACCCTTTGAAAGTCATTATATTCGAAGATGGTAACTAGGACAGCAAGTACAGGTCATCTTCAATAGAGGTGTCATGCATGGTACGTGTCTGCAACCAGTTGGCGAAACTCCTGGTTTGTTCTCGTGTAATCCAGTCATCAAACCGCTCCGGGTGTTTGGAGCGTAGCAAATTCTTGTGTTCATCCATATACGGAGCCACCAAGGTGGAATTCTGTAGAACTGTGTAGTGTGCTTCAGTGAGAGAATGTCCGTCCATACATATTATTTGTTCCCCTCCTAGCATGCCTTTTCCATCCAGTCTGCCCTTATGCCGCGATTCAGGAACACCAATCGGCTTAAGGTCAGGAATAAAGTCAATACAAAACTCAATGACCTCCTCATTTTGATGGCCCTTGGAGATGCTTCCTTCTGGCCTAGCACGGTTATGAACATATTTCTTTAAGACTCCCATGAACCTCTCAAAGGGGAACATATTGTGTGGAAATACAGGACCCAAAATGTTAATCTCTTCGCATAGGTGAACTAGGACGTGCGTCATGATGTTGAAGAAGGATGGTGGGAACACCAACTCGAAACTGACAAGACATTGCACAAAATCATTCTGTAACCTTGGTATGATTTCTGGATCGATTACCTTCTGAGAGATTGCATTGAGAAATGCACATAGCTTCACAATGGCTAATCGAACGTTTTCCGGTAGAAGCCCCCTCAATGCAACCGGAAGCAGTTGCGTCATAATCACGTGGCAGTCATGAGACTTTAGGTTCTGGAACTTTTTCTCTGCCATGTTTATTATTCCCTTTATATTCGACGAGAAGCTAGACGGTACCTTAATACTGAGCATGCATTCAAAGAAGATTTCCTTCTCTTCTTTGGTATGAGCGTAGCTTGCATGACCCTGATGTATGCCGTCTTCTCCGTGCATACGTTGCTGGTCCTCCCGTGCCTCAGGTGTATCTTTTGTCTTCCCATACACGCCCAAGAAGCCAAGCAGGGTCACGCAAAGATTCTTCGTCACGTGCATCACGTCGATTGCGGAGCGGACCTCTAGGTCTTTCCAATATGGCAGGTCCCAAAATATAGATTTCTTCTTCCACATGGGTGCGCGTCCGTCCGCGTCCTTCAGAACAGGTTGTCCGCCAGGACCCTTTCCAAATATCACCTTCAAATCCTTGACCATATCATGTACATCAGCACCAGTACGGTGGCGAGGCTTCGTCCGGTGATCCGCCTCACCTTTGAAATGCTTGCCTTTCTTTCTTACGGGATGCCTGCTCGGAAGAAATCGACGATGTCCCAGGTACACATTCTTCTTACAACTATTCAAATATATACTGTCGGTATCATCCAAACAGTGCGTGCATCCGCGGTATCCCTTGTTTGTCTGTCCTGAAAGGTTACTGAGAGCAGGCCAATCATTGATGGTCATGAACAGCAACGCCTTTAGGTCAAATTCTTCCCCCATGTGCTCATCCCACGCACGTACACCTGTTCCATTCCACAGTTTTAAGAGTTCTTCAACTAATGGCCTTAGGTACACATCAATGTCGTTGCCGGGTTGCTTAGGGCCTTGGACGAGCACTGGCATCATAATGAACTTCCGCTTCATGCACAACCAAGGAGGAAGGTTATACAAACATAGAGTCACAGGCCAGGTGCTATGGTTGCTGCTCTGCTCCCCAAAAGGATTAATGCCATCTGCGCTTAGACCAAACCATACGCTCCTTGCGTCATCTGCAAACTCCTTCCCGTACTTTCTTTCGATTTTTCTCCACTGCGACCCGTCAGCGGGTACTCTCAACTTTCCGTCTTTCTTACGGTCTTCTCTGTGCCATCGCATCGCCTTGGCATGCTCTTTGTTTTGGAACAAACGTTTCAACCGTGGTATTATAGGAGAATACCACATCACCTTGGCAGGAATCTTCTTCCTGGGGCGCTCGCCCTCGACATCACCAGGCTCATCGCGGCTGATCTTATAGCGCAATGCACCACATACCGGGCAAGCATTAAAATCCTCGTACTCACCGCGGTAGAGGATGCAATCATTAGGGCATGCATGTATCTTCTGCACCTCTAACCCTAGAGGGCAGACAGCCTTCTTTGCTTCGTACATACTCTCGGGCAATTCGTTGTCCTTTGGAAGCATATCCTTTATCATTACCAGCAACTTTCCAAATCCCTTGTCAGATACACCATTCTCTGCCTTCCATTGCAGCAATTCTAGTGTGGTGCCCAGCTTTTTCTTGTCACCTACGCAATTCGGGTACAACAATTTTTTGTGGTCCTCTAACATGCGCTGCAACTTCTTCTTCTCCAAATCACTTGCGCAGTTTCTCTTTGCATCCGCAATGGCCCGACCAAGATCATCAACGGGCTCGTCTGATGCCTCTTCTTCAGCTTCTTCCCGCATTGCCGGCTCAGCTTCTTCCCGCATTACCGGCTCAGCTTCTTCCCCCATTGTTGTATCATCGTATTCAGGGAACCCATGGCCAGGATAGCTGTCGTCGTCCTCTTCTTCTTCATTGTCTTCCATCATAACCCCTCTTTCTCCGTGCTTGGTCCAAATATTATAGTGGGGCATGAAACCGGACTCAAACAGGTGGACGTGAATGGTTCTTGACGTAGAGTAATTGTGACCATTCTTACAGCCAGCACATGGACAAGGCATAAAACCATCCGCCCGCTTGTTTGCCTCAGCCGCAAGCAGAAAAATATGCACGCCCTCAACGAACTGGGGAGAGCATCGGTCATCGTACATCCATTGCCGGCTCATCTTCATTACACAACACCGAATAGACCAAATTAATACAAGTTCATACATAAAGTTCATACAACACTTAAATGCAACAAACAAATAACTCTCTAGCTAAAGCATTTAAATGCAACAACAAATGCGATCAAGATCGCAACTAAGGTAACAATTGATCCAACAACATAATGATACCAAGCCTCACTATCGATGGCATATTTTCTAATCTTTCTATTCTTCAAGCGCATTTTCTCCATCTTGATCTTCTGATCTTCGACAACATCGGCAACATGCAACTCCAATTCCATCTTCTCCCCCTCAATTCTTTTCAATTTTTCTTTCAAGTACTCGTTTTCTCTTTCAACTAAATTTAACCTCTCGACAATAGGGTCGATTGGAATTTCCGGTTCACATACCTCCTAGATAAAAATATCTATGTCAACTTGATGGGCATAATTTGTCATAAACACGAAATGCAACAAATAGTTTTAAAAGAGAATATACCACATCCGAATCATAACAAGGACGAGGGCCGACGGGGACGGATATCAAAACCATGGCACTATGTATAACAAACAACGTACGTGTAAGATAATTATTACATGATTAACTATATATCCAAATCACACAAACATCAATTTTTTATATAAAATTTCATGAACAAAAGGCTCACCACAAGGTGGTGCCGGCGACGGGACAGTGCGGGTGATCGACGGTGGTTATGACGGAGATTTAGAAGGCACTAAGTAAACCACACCTATATATGCAAACTAAGTGTTATTTTTGACCTCAAATTGCATATAAATCAAATACTAGCACATATATATATTTCCTCCCAAATTACTAAACTCACAAATTAGTAACTATATAAAGCATTGCAAGAGCTAATCTAGCAATGAGAGATGAAAGGACAAAGTTGCTAACCTTTGTGATCACTTGAATGGATGGGGGCCTTCAAATCTTGACAAATTTTGGGCAAAATGTGTGATGAGCTCGAGGGGAGAAGAGGAAGAACAGAGAGGAGAGGAGAGGGGAAAGGGGGAAGAACAGAGCGAGCTGGACGAAGGGTTTATATGCAGGAGGACCTTTAGTACCGGTTCGTGCCACGAACCGGTACTAAAGGTGCTGGAGGGGGCCCAGACTGACAACATCCTGCCACCACCCTCATTAGTACCGGTTCGTGGCACGAACCGGTGCTAAAGGTTAGCCACGAACCGGTACTAATGAGAGAGGCCCGGCTAGCCGTTGGAACCGGCACTAATGTATGCATTAGTGCCGGCTCTAATACAAACCGGCACTAATGTGCTTCACGTTTGACCCTTTTTCTACTAGTGATGGTAGAGAAATATGTCATCCATCATGCAATGATATTTATTGTGTTCAACATGATTTGGACGCAAATTATAGCAAGTGTGTGACACAACAATAGCATTTTCATTCATGGGGAGCATATGGTGCACCCAAGTATTGGGATCAAGCAATGGATAGGATGAATAAAAATCTCCTAAAATATATGAGGAAACTATGGGGGTCTCCTCATGAGCAATATTGGGAACATCACATGGAGAATATTGACAACATCCAAAACAAAGCATATCCGAAGCTAGGTGGTCATGGCATGGCATATGAGATAAATGATGCAAAGGGAGCATATCAATATCATCACAAGAAAAACAAATGCCAATAACCATGGGCTTGTCATCTATGCCATATGTGCAAATTGGGTTTATGTTGATGGCATATGCATAGTCACTAAGATGAGATTGCAAATATGACATATGGTTGATCTCATGCATAGCATATGACAAGTCAAGAGGATTGTCAAACATGATGTGACCTAGAGAATTGTCACAAGAAATCCTATGTAACATGGCATCACAACTAATAGACTCCACATGAGAATCATCATACTCATCATAAATGGGCAAATCATCGCATGGGGTAATCGCACTAGCATGAAGCATGGAAATAGGTGGATCAACATCATGCAAGCAATCAATGTCAAGAATGTCCACTAGTGGGACAAGAGCATCACCTTCACCTATGTTACCTTGTTCATTCCACTCAAGTGGTGTAGGTGAGGTGGCAAAGACCAAATGGTGGTCATCATCTTCATCTTGATGGAACCATGTGGGGGGTGCATCATATTCCACCATGGCCATCGTCTTGTCCATAGGAAGGACGCAGTCGTCGCGTGTCGGCGCATCATCATATATGGGACCTAGCACCAAATGAGAAGACACAATAGAGGTAGAGGTTAAGTTGTTAGAAATCGAAATGGCCTCATGTGCCCTATCAACTTCCTCACTCTCTCTATGTGGTGGTGGCTCACTCACTCCCTCAAGGTAGGTGCACGCAATGTCACATATGGTGGAGTCACTCATCTCACTCAAGTGGCGGGGGTTGTGGCTCTCCTCACATGGGAATTGTGGCAACTCATCATATATGGGGCTAGTGGTGTAGTCACTCTCATTCTCCATATGGTGGCAAAAGTCACTCAAGTCATCATACGTCGCCGTGCTCGAAGGGAAAATCCCATGCTCAACCATCTCGTCGTTGTTGCCGTGGATGAAGGCCGAAGATGGCACATCATCGCTCTTGTCGTGGATGAAGGCCGGAGATGGCACAACATCCAAAGGCGAAGATGCCTTGAGAACACTTGGCGAAGATGCCAAAGTGGTGGTAGTAGTCGTAGCTCCGTCTTGGTGGTGCTTGTCTCACGGTCTTCTCTTGTGCTCATGAAGTTTGGCCGTAGCTTGATGTAGAGCTTTTTGGGACTTGGAGGTGTACTCATCGCGAGCATCTTCATCTTGATGGTGTTGTAGTGCTTGAGCTCGATGACGTTCCGAGGATTGGCCACTTGAGCGCCGCCGCCTTGAAGATGACGAAGGGAAAGAAGACTTGTAGTGGGCCATAATGTCTCGTACTTGATCCCTTTGTTCGGCCAACTTGGTGTCGAGGTAGTCCCTTATCCTTGCTTTGTTTTGGCGAATGTCGATGGTGAGTCGCTCAATGCCTTGCATTGCTCATTGTAGTCCGAAGATGGACGTTTTGGTGATGTAGTTGTTCGCGTTGTCGTTGTCGTGGAAGACCGGAGATGAAATGCCTTGCCTATCCATCACAAGACTCAAGTAGAGGTGAGTAGGAAATGAGATAAACAATACCAAGTTACCTTTTCCCAAAGTTGAGGATGTATCCCGTTTCACTCAATGTGAGATGAAAGAATAGTGGAATTGGTACCGGACTTGTTCACTCACACCTATCAAGTAAAGATTATGGTGGAGCTCGGTGAGGATAGTGGCACAAAAATTTGATGCAAAATGTTAGCAAGATTCAATAATGTTGGAAAAGATTCACAAATTTGCAAGTGGAACAAATAGACCAATACCAATATGTGGCACACGGAAACACACTCATGGATAGATAAATGGGGTCGTGCAACCAAGGAATGAGCACAAAATGTGGAATCCACGGAAAATGCTCGTGTTGCACAACTCAAGAGAGACGCTAGCACGATTGCTCAATTGGCGGATACGACACTTGTGCACAACCTATAAGATGCAAAATGTATGAGCCTTCGATCCCAAGTATGCTATGTTTATGATGTTCCCGAAGTTCTTCTCAAGATGATCCAAGATGATAGGATATGACAATCTTATGTGCAATGGTATGATGCTATGGCTCTTGCTTACAAGCTCTTTGCTCTCTTTTCCTTTTGCTTAAAACCTTACTCTCTCTCTTTTTTTGATATGGCCACTTATGCAAAATGCACAAACCAAGATAGCAATTGTGTATATGCGGGAACGATCTTGTGACACAAGGGATGATATGATGATACCAAGATGATACCAATATGATATGGTAGTATGCAATGGAAGGTATGGATCACTAATGTGCACAAGTAACGTTGCCGGCAATACTCAAATGGCTAGTCTCGATAGGCAAGTGACGCAAAATGGGCTAAGGGGTTAACAATGTAATGGCAAGAATGTACAATGATAGGATACCACAATACCAAGATGATATAGAGGGTACCATTGTTGCTTACGGTTAGGGTGTCAAATTGGTGAAGTGGTCGATGTCGATGACGACCTCGCGGCGATGATGAGTGGCGGTGTTCTTGATGTAGATACCAAGATGATGTAGACCCGTCCCTAAGTAGCCGAAACACCTTAGGAAACTCAAGTCACCACTCAAGCAACCACAAATGCTATATGGATCGAAAATGGGTTAGGTTGCGGAAAGCTATGGCGGTTTGGCGGATGATATGGTGGATGGCCTATGCGAAGATGTCCAAATGCCAAATTTTTTTTGATGGAGCCAAATGATGTTGGAACCTATCTAGATGGAAGGGGGGTGTCAATAGCTACTCAACGAGCTAAAGAACGTCAAAATCGGACTCCGGGAGCGAAAGTTATGGCCGAAACGGTGAGTGTAAGTGGGCTGATTAGGGGGGTGCGGGCACCCGGGGTTTGGGTGTGCGGGCACCCGGGGTGGTCAGGGGCAAACAGCTCGGGGGTGCGGGTGCCCGGGGCTTGGGGTGCGGGCACCCGGGGGGTCAGCGGGGATGCGCAGGGGGGTCCGGGTGCCCGGAGTTTGAGGTCCGGGTGCCCAGGGGTGACGGATTTGGGCGGAAATTCGTGGGAAGATGCAAGAAATTGGTGGATTTCGTGGAGGGAAAGGTGGAGATGGATGGGGGGAAGGCTAGATCCACTTGAAACCAAGCAAATCCATGGATCAAATCCAACAAAATCTCATCAAACCAACAAATCACAAAAAAAATTGGGGCTATTTTTGGTGGGGAATTTCTGAAATTGGGAAGAACACAACAAAATTAGGCTAGAAAACAAGATGGGGGGCTCCAATTTTGTGAGAAACCATGGCTCATAACCAAGATGTTGTAGGGTGGAACCCTAAGTGAAGATCTTTCACGAATTGGAGGGGGAATCCCCAAGAACAAGATGAACACAAGAGAGAAAACAAGAGGAACACTCAAGAACAAGTCCAATCACACATCCACTAGACCAACAAACACACAAGATCCACAAGGTACATGAACAATCAAAGGGAAACAAGATACATGGTAGAGTTCATCCCAAATCCTATGAAGGAGATGAGGGCTTGGTGATTTACTTGGGGAATCCTTCTCCCTTAGGAGGGCTTGATATCCACAAGTGGATCTTCTCCCTTAGGAGGTCATGATCTCCATGAGGAGGAAGATGAGCAAAGCTCTCTCAATATCTCACATATACTTTGCTATTCCTCAAATGAGCTAGGGGAGGTGCTTATATAGTCTAGGGACGAAATGAGAGGAAGAGGGGGATACAAGGGACCAAATCCCAAAAGTGCATGCAGGCACGCGGAGGAGTCCGGGCACCCGGGGGCAAACCGGCCGGGCACCCGGACCGGTCAGAGGCCTGCGCCCAGGTGGGACCGGGCACCCGGAGGCGAAGGGGCCGGGCACCCGGCCAGGTCAGGGGCCGGCTGGGGAGTGGCCGGGCACCCGGGCCCAACATGGTCGGGCACCAGGGGAGGGGCTGAGGTCGCGCCAGGAGCTAGGCCGGGCACCCGGGGGTGATGGCCCGGGCACCCGGTGGGGAACTGGGCCGGAGCGGGGGTGGCCCGGGCACCCGGTGGCAAGGGCCGGGCACCCGGTCGGGGCTGGGGCGGCCCAAGAGGGCGGCTGGGCACCCGGACCCGAGTGGCCGGGCACCGGGGGGCGGCTGGGGCAAGGCCCAGGCCGAGGTCGGGCACCCGGGGCCGAGGTGGCCGGGCACCCGGGGAGTCCAGGAGGCTCCGCCTCCTTGCACGTATTGCTGCCTCTCTCCTTCTCCTTCTTGTGTGTCCGAGTCTTCGTCCCCACCTCCACACGGTCATCTCCTCGGTACCTGAGAGTGCAATATATCTCCGTTTGAGGTAGGACCCGGTTCTCATGTGAAATCGAATGGAGTTCGACTAGGAAAAAAGTGACCTCGGTTTCGACGGTGCGTGTGCGAGCTCTCGACATAGGTCCTTTCCATGCTTGCGGAGGTGGTGTGGCGTCCATGGTGATGGTTGAGGGATGCTCCGCATTAGAGGAGCTTTTCCTTCAGTCGGCCTCGCAAACAACGACGATCGTTGCAGCACATTGATGTCACTGTGAGACTCAGGCATGCCAAACAAAGCGTGCCAAATCCAAAGATCATGTGATGTAGCTGCGTCAAGAATGATGATGGGCTTCTTAACATGACCCTCATATTGCCCTTGTAAAGCCTTCGGGCAGTTCTTCCATTTCCAATGCATGCAGTCAGTAGATCCAAGCAAACCTGACCACACTCTTGCTTCTGAGACCGCCAAGAGCCTCTTGGTGTCTGCCACAGTTGGTTCTCTCAGGTACTGAGGTCCGAACACCTCGACCACGACAATTGCAAACCTGACCATGGCATCTCCGCATGTGCTCTCAGACATCCGTGGGTACTCGTCCCACGAATCAGCGACCGTGCCACATGCAAGCATCCGGAGCGCGGCCATGCACTTCTAGCAACAAGAGAAGCCAATTGCTCCCACGACATCCTTCTTCAGGATGAAGTAGTCATCGTAGGACCGGACGCCATGGTACAAACGATCAAATATAGTCTTGCAAATCCGAAAACACTGGCGAAAATTGTCAGCAGATAGTGCATTGGGAGCAACGTAGTCAACCATTAGTGTCAAATGCCCGCACTCCTTGTTGCGCTTGAGCATTCGATGATCTTTAATCAAGTCCTTGAAATTGAGAACATGCTCCTTCGCACTCTCCGCGTCTTCAAGGACCGCCTGCATCATCGCGTCTCATCGGAGTACTCCTCCTCGTCCGATGAGCCGTCGGACAACTCAACATACTGCTCGTATATGTACTCCAAATCAGAATCCATTGCTAGAAATAAGAAGGGATAAATGTTTTCAGCTCCAGCGATTCATCGAACAGTTGTCGGGCATGTGGAGGATGATATCTAGCGGGGCGATCAGAGGCCAGGGGTTGAACAGAGACAGAGTAGAAGTGGTGGAGAGCCCTGCTGGAGCGCCGGAGGTGACGGAGACACAGAGTTCCGGAAGGGGTGTGGCGTGGTGGCTGGGGTGGCAACGAAGGCAAGAGAGAAAGAAGGAAGGAGAGAAAATGAGGAGGATGGAGTCACGGGGTTCGGGAAAGGTTTTGGGTGGACCGGGGGGGGGGGGGGGGGGGTGTCGGATTCATACGTTTTGAGTGTCCGGACTCCCGCAAACCTCCCCCACTTTTGTCTCTGGTTTGCGGGAGAAATCGCGTCCTGACCGCGCCGCAGATCACGTTGGATGGCTCCGGCGGTCCGAACGGATGCGAGCGGTTTGCAGGTCCGCCTTGGAGATGCCCTAAATGCGCAACTGGGAGACGGTGAGGGGCTAGAACAATTAATTACCACGGGCTAATTACTCGTTCTCACTACTTAATTAAATCAATGATTCATATTTATTATATATTCTTACCTTCCATGAGGTAAGAAGAGGTAAAAGAGATCATGTTAAAACTACTCATGCATGTGGGGTCTACATAGGTAGCAAACCCAGTTGGACACAAAAAATGTGTTCCTATGTGTTATACAAGATAAGAAATGAAATATTCTAAAATACCAACTTATCATACTCGATACATCTCTTTTTATCAACTTTGATGACAAGTATTTGCGGACGGAGGGAATACTAGTGAAGAATAGCTTATTAATTGCGTGCAATCGGGCAAAAGTTGGGTGTGACCTTGTGATCCCTCTCTCCTCCCGCGTGTTCCTAGACAAAATTATTGTTGATTGAGCTGATCGAGGACCGATGATCGGTTGAACTTGAGCTGCTACTGTATCCATGCCATTTTTGTCCCGTTTCAGTCTGTGTAGTTATGTACGCAGCCGCGTCTTCAGTGGAGCATCCAACATGGCAACTGATGATAAAGTTGGGCAGATCTCGTCACAAGTCATTGCCCAGTTGATGAGGACGCGTTTACATGCGATGTCTACTTGCCCAGTTGGGCAGTTGTTTACTCAGTCGGAGCTCAACTGCGGCAGCTGCTACGAATCTTCTTACTACTGGTACTAGTGCGTTGGGATTGTTCCTGATACTGATAGCTCTAGTTTTCTAGCGTGTATATAAGGGGGATATCCCCTTCACCAAATTATCACAAGCTAGCTAGACACTTGCATCTGTGGAAGATCGATCAGTAGCTACCCAAACCATTCTAGCCTCGCCTCGAACACCAACATTTCGCCATAGAGTTCCTGCTTCTCCTTCACAGGCTTCTAGCAACCCAGAAGCAAGCAATGAAGGTAAGGAACCCTATTCAGTTTCTGCTCCTATTTTTTTGTTTACCTCTCCTGTTGCCTTGTCTAGGATCTTAATTTTGAGCAATCCTTACATTACTCTGAAGATTGATCCATGGCTTTTCTCCTTGTTGCAGCAAAAGATTGTCATCCAATTGAGCATGTCGTGCGACAAGAGCCGGTCCAAAGCACTGACGCTTGCCGCCAGAGCAGCCGGGGTGACGTCCATGGGCATAACCGGCGACGCGAGGGACCAGCTGGAGGTGGTCGGCGACGGCGTCGACCCGGTGTGCCTCGTCAGCTGCCTCCGCAAGAAGCTCGGCCACGCCCAAATCATCAAGGTGGAGGAGGTGAAGAAGCCGGAGGAGAAGAAGAAGGATGACCCGACGCCGGCCGTGCCCGTGCCCGTGAACCCGCCGCCGTGCTACTACCCGCCCAGCTACTACCACCACCAGTACCAGGCGCCGCACATGGTAGTCTGCGAGGAACAGCCCGGGAACTGCCGGACCATGTAGCTGCCAGAGACCCATTTTGACGTACTATACGCGTGTTTGTTAATTCATTGAAGGAAATGAAAAGAAAAAAAAACGAGAGATACTCTTATCTATATTTACGAGCTCGCTTGGCTAATTTCCAGTGTGGAATCAAAGCAAACGCTATGGTTATATGAATCTCAGTTCTCACGCACTTGCTTCTTGGTGAAGGTGGTAGTTCCTAAACCACATGTGCGTCAAACAGGACAGCACGATAGATCGATAGACAGTTCGTCACCTGCAAGAAAAGGTGGGACGTCACACCATGATGCCCTCAGCCCCACATTGTGACGCATGTCCTCCAATCATATGATCGGGTGATAATTCGAGTTGATCCATATACAGGCACAGTTCTTTTGCCAGAATCCGACCCCTACCCAGCTTCTCCCAGAATCTTTGAGCCCCATTTGTTTTACAATCATGTCCAGAATCTGGGAATTCTAATCTGGAGATTGAAGAATCCCCAGGTTCTGGCAAAAGAACTGGGCCATAAGGCCGGTCCGTAAGAACTGAATAAGATCTGCACTGTCAAGTATTGTTAAAGGTTTGTATTCTCAAATTATCTGGATATAAACATAGCACCGTGCAATGGTTGTCTCCGGTGTCAAAACATCAGGAGAAGGTCTGATTTTCTTCGTCTTTTTACATTCCATTCCATTTGGTTCCCCAACCAAACGCACAATTTTCTTCGCCTTACTACATCAGTTAGTGGGGGTAGGCCGTGTCAACAACGAAAGTAGAATAACCAAACTGCTGACTAGAAGTTTGTGACAATAACAAAAGTACAAGACTGTTGGTATCAGGTTGTCTACATCCCCACAATTCCCAAATCTAAACAAAAGTATTGGCCACCAACTGCACAGATCGAGCACGGCAACCAGACTGGTGTATGATCAGGATTTAGGAACTGTTCTAATGAATAGATTGTTAGAATTCTCTTGGACATTTGCACCGATATTTAAGTTTTTGCATATGAATGTTCGCTCTGTAGAGTAAACTTCGAGCTCTTAATACTAGCTTCACTGGTTAGTTAGAAATCGAAATACAACCAGAGCAACCAATTACACAACACAGGGAGGAGCACGAAAATAACAGACCGCAAAATAATTACAGTGCTACGCAGTTGCTCTAGGTTTACATTTACAGCAGAAATATAACTACATCCTGACAAGTTAACCGTCGGAAGAGTCGGACTCTAAACCAGTACTGAAGTACTCCCTCGTAGTGATCTAAATGCTCTTATATTAGTTTACTAAGGGAGTAGTCTCTAGTGACCTAGTCTGCATTTCTTACTGTATAATCCTAGTAGTCTATTTACAACCGTATCAGTATAATGAAGTAAGATGGTCAAAGTTGTGGATCAGCCAACTAACTTCAGAGCCAAAAGAAGAATTAATTTGATCACGCGTTCATGAAAATGACACCGCTGAACACAATGGCCCGCACGAAGGCCAATTTAATAGTGTAGATGGTGAGAGATGGCAACGTTTCCTTTTGTTTGACAAGAACGTACCGCTGTCTGAAATAGAATTGTGTTTCTAGACTATCAGAATTTGCAGATTATGACCGGTAGGTCATCGATCATATATTGATTATTTACGGATTATGACCGCTAAGTCATCATATATTGGTTGGCAATATCAGGGCCACGAGTCCAAGAATGGTCCATGGTTGTCTCACCGGTGATGACACAATTGCTTCAACGCTTAATTCATTGAAAGAACACAATGATAGATAAGTACACATGACACAATCAAGCATACAACAATGAATTGACGAATAGGTACTGGGGTATGTGTACCCCATATACCCATGTGCGAAAAGAAATGGCCTTTTTTAAGAAATGAGCTGTCGTATTTGTTTAACCAGATTTGTCAGATATATATTTATTTCTACGAGGATATGTGGTTGGTAATGCCGCTCTCTGAAAACAATATTCAGGCTTGTAATGTATTGCTCATGACAAAAATGATATGCTTGCGCAATTTTTGAACACATCGCGGCTTAATGTTCCTTTTCGATGGGATTCGATCAAACTCCGCCGTGCGCCATGGCACACCCTCTTGGGGAGACTAGCGCGGTCCAGTTGACACGTGGTCAGGATGAATTCCGGTGGAACACTCGGAGATTTCAATGTACTACTATTTTCAGTAGATACTACGTGCATTCTATGTACTACAAATTCGATAGATTCTGTGAACTCAGAGATTTCAATGGGCAACAGTAAAAAAATAAAAGTCAAAGGTACCAATCAAAATTGAAAAAGAGAGTATGTGGCACATTTGTCGAGGTGTGATCGTAAACAAGGACAACTCGCATGCCAAACTATTCACAGGTGACTATGGTTTCTTTTCCTTCCATCGGAGCCGTCGCCGACCTGCCTCGCCTCCCATGGCCTTTGGGCCATGGAGGAGCGGAGGACCTCGGCCCCTCGCCTGCGGGAGAGATCCCGCTCTCATTCTTGTTCGGTTCAGTGTCTCGGTTGGGGCTGTGTGGTGGCGGCGATGTCCCCTAGTAGGAATAATATCTCCCACACCCATTCCCGTCCCTGTGGTGCGTCTAGCGTTATCGGAGGGCGTGTGATGGTGTGACTTCGTCAGACCTCGCGGGATTCAATCGATGTTGGTCTTTGATAGATCTGTTTGGATCTTGTTTTCATTATTTAAATGAATTCTTGATTTATTAATGAATTGTACTTTTGAATTGTGCCAAAACTCAAATATGAGCAAAGGTTGTGTCAATTTTTTGTATTTGAATCTGAATTCAACTAAGCGTAAGTAAAAAAAATAGAATTAGCCAATAGTTTGTATGCATGAACGCAATGCACATTCGAAAAAAAAAAATCCCCACTCTCGTCTAAACTACGGGTCATGACAACCTCTACCAATTAAAGAAATTCCGTCCATGGAATTTTTTATGGCCATACCTTCTTGAAGACGTCGTCGTGGTGCTCCTCTCCGTGTCTGGGTTCCGGGTAAGAATCTTTGTTCATTGTGGACTCGGCAACGGCGATGTTTAGCACCGTTCTTCCCGAGGGTGTTATCGTGAAGCTTTGGTGTAATAGGGCGTAGTGCGGGGTTGTAATCAATTCCTCATGTGCTTTCTCTCGACGGTATAGTCTCGTGCATCTTGCATGGTCCGGTTACCCTCGAAGGGTTAGCTCATCACCCTATGTCGTTCGATCGTGTACTTCGTTTGATTGTTGCTTTATATATAAAACGTGGCAGAAGCCTATTTCAAAAGCTAAGATAAGAAAATGACACTAGTGGCTGATCGAGGACCGCTGATCAGTTGAATTTGATCTATTGTATCCACGTATTTTGTCGTTTCATGTTGATATGTTAACCAACCGATCGACTCGGTCTACGTGGGTACGTCCGCCAACCGCGTCTTCGGAGAAGCCTGGAACGTGGCCAATCGACAATAATCGGGTTGGTCGCGTCGTCCTGGAATTCAGATCTCGTCACAACAAGTCATTGTATAATGTCTCGTCTCTCCATGGCTGGGTCGCCTGCCGATCGGAAACTTCAAGGGAGAGCTTGTGATTGTGATCAGGACGCGCTTACATGCATGGCTACTTGCCCAGTCGGGCACTTGTATACTCACTGCGAGCTCAACTGCCACTGCTACGAATCTTCTTATGACTATAGCTTCTTCGTTGGGATCGCTCCTGATAACTCTAGTTGTCTGCTCCCACACCCGCGCCCACTGCGTGCGTGTATATAAAGGCAGCCACCCCCTCCACCAAATCATCACAAGCTAGACACTTGGCTGCATTGCATCGGCCGATCAGTTGCTACCCAAACCATTCTAGCCTCGCCTCGAACACGAGCTTTTCCCATCGAGTTCCTGTATCTCATTCATAGGCATCTAGCAACCCAGGAGCAAGCAATGAAGGTGAGTTTCTGCTCCTAGTTCTGGTTTGCTTCTCGTTTTGTTTCGTTTAGCAACTCGATTTCGAGGAATCGATAAATTACTCTTAAGCTGAAGCATACGACTGGTCCATGGCTTTTCTCCTCCTTGTTGTTGCAGCAAAAGATTGTCATCCAGCTGAGCATGTCGTGCGACATGAGCCGGTCCAAAGCCCTGACGCTGGCCGCCAGAGCAGCCGGGGTGACGTCCATGGGGATAACCGGAGACGCCAGGGACCAGCTGGAGGTGGTCGGCGACGGCGTCGACCCGGTGTGCCTTGTCTGCTGCCTCCGCAAGAAGCTCGGCCACGCCCAAATCATCAAGGTGGAGGAAGTGAAGAAGCCCGAGGAGAAGAAGGATGAGCCGAAGCCAGAGCCCGTGCACCCGCCACCGTACTTCTTCTACCCGCCCAGCTCCTACTACCCCAACCAGTACCCGCTGTACTTCTGAGTTCTGACCATGTAATTAACTGCCGGACCATGTAGCTGCAAAAGAGCGATTTTGACGTGCTTTAATTTTGTCAACAACTACAAATAGCTACTCCCTTGTTCTAAAATAGATGACTCAACTTTATACTAATTTTGATACAAAATTAGTATAAAGTTAGGTCGTCTATTTTGAAACGAAGAGAGTACATGCGTGCGTGTATATTAATTCATTGAAGGAAACTCTATCTATTTACAATCTCGCTTTGCTAAACTCCAGTTTGGAACCAAAGTAAACGCTATGGTTATCTAAATCTCAGTTCTCAGGCTGGTGCTTACTTCTTGGTGAAGGTGAAGTTCGTAAACCACATATGGTTTGGGGCTAGGTGTTGAGTATATTGTGTACGTGTATATGTGTGTGTAGGGCCCACCTCCTGTTTCCTTGTA
Source organism: Triticum timopheevii (assembly GCA_963921465.1). Taxonomy (NCBI): domain Eukaryota; kingdom Viridiplantae; phylum Streptophyta; class Magnoliopsida; order Poales; family Poaceae; genus Triticum; species Triticum timopheevii. The sequence continues at coordinate 437,115,327 of OY997264.1, read as the reverse complement.
TAGTTGAGGTTGTGGCCCACCTCTGTACTTATATATACGTGCTTGGTGCACCGATCAATACATCGCGATTGCACAGCTCATAACTTGTCTCTCTACATGGTATCTATCGCAGCAAGATCCTAACCCTAGCCGCCGCCGCCGCGCCTCCGCGCCGCCGCCGCCTCCCGCCGCCGTCACCAGCCGCCGCCGCCGCCGCCCTACCCTCGGCCGCCGCCGCCCACCCACCCCGCTCGCCGCCGCCGCCGCCTCCTGTCCCGAGGCCGCCGCCGCCGCCCAACACCGCTTCCGCCTCCTCTCCTACCCGCGCCGCCCCTCTCTCTCTTCTCCACCCGCGCCGCCCACCAACCCCCTCCCAACCCGCGCCGCGCCTCCTCCCCCTCTGTAACCCGCGCCGCGCCCCCTCTGTACCTCGCGCCGCGCCCCAACCCGATCACCGCCGCCACCATGAGCTCCTCCTCCTCCACCGTCTCCAACCCGTTTGCCGGTCCCGATGTCACCCTCGTCCGCGACCTCAACATCCATGAGCGCGTCCCGGTCAAGCTTGACCACACCACCGCCTCCTACTCCGCGTGGAAGCGGTACTTTTCGCTCGTGTTCCGTGAGTACCTCCTTCACGGCCACGTGGACGGCACCGTGGACTCCGCGCTCATGATCCACGACGAGGAGTGGATGATCCTCAACGCCACCATCATCCGCTGGTTCTACCTCACCATCTCCAGCAACATCTTCCACACCGTGGTGAACGACGACGACGACGCCCATGCGGTCTGGACCAAGCTCAACTGCCTCTTCACCGACAATCGGCTGCAGCGCAAGGTCCTCCTCAATGGTGAATTTTACGGGTGCCAGCAACTTGACTCGTCCATCGATGATTTTTGCATGCGCCTCAAGAAGCTCGCCGATGAGCTCCGTGATCTGGGGGAGAAGATCGGCGACGAGCTCCTCATCAGCACCCTCTCCGGCGGCCTCAACGAGGACTTCGGGAACGCCGCCTCCAACCTCACCCTCATCCCGGAGCCCACCTTTGGCAAGGTGGTCGCGTACCTCAAGCTGGAGGAACGCCGGATGCGGGCGGCCAGGACGCGCGCGACCCACACCGCCCTTGTTGCCGGCACCCGCGGGGGTTCGGCCCCGCCACCGCCCCGCCCGCCACCGCCCCAGCCGGCGCCACCCGCCTTCCCGCCCGGCTTCCCGCCCGCCCCACCCGCCCCCTTCCCGCCGCCCCAGCCGGCGGCCAATGGGGGAGGCCGTCGCGGCGGCCGCCGGGGTGGCCGCAAGCAGGGAGGTGGTGGCGGCGCGGTGCTCAGGGAGGAGCACCTCGCCAGCAACAGTCGGCCCCTCAGCCGGCGGCCCCGTGGTACGCCGGCCAGAACCCGTGGACCGGCGTCGTCCACGCCTACTCCATGCCGGTTCCACGGGCTCCTTCTCCGGGTCTTCTCGGCACCCGGCCTCCGTCACACCAGGCGTACTAAGCCGCGCCGCAGCCCTATGCGGCGCCCTACGGGCAGCAGCCGCCGCCAGGCGGGCCGCCGCTGCTGCCCCTGACGTCTGCGCCGTCCCTCCCGCCGGTGCCGTGGGACCCGGCTCTCCTGACGGCTCTCCACACCGCCCCTTCCCCGTCCAGCTACACCGGCGGCGGCGATTGGTACATGGACAGTGGCGACACCGCTCATATGGCGGCGTACCCCGGTAACCTCCACACTGCCCACCCTGTCCACACCTCCAACCGCATCACCGTCGGTGACGGTTCTTCTCTTCCTATCACCCATATTGGACATACATATTTTCCGTCTAACTCCACTCCTATATCTATGTCTAATATTCTTGTTTCTCCTGATCTTATTAAAAATCTTGTTTCCGTTCGTTCTCTTACACGTGAAAATCCGGTCACTGTTGAATTTGACGAATGTGGTTTTTCTGTTAAGGACGCTCGCACGCGGATGGTGCTCCACCGATGTGACAGCCCCTACGAGCTCTACCCGGTTCACTCTGCCGCCTCCACCACTTCCGCCGCCCCTGTCGCTCTCGCCACCGGAGTGGATCTCTGGCACGCTCGCTTGGGTCATCCTAATCCCGCCACACTTCGCCACATACTTCGGAGTTTTTCTTTCACGTGTAATAAGAACAAGGATCACTCGTGTCATGCATGCCGCCTCGGCAAACATGCCCGTCTTCCGTTTAGGGCTTCTTCCTTTGTTGCATCGTACCCATTTGAGTTGATTCATAGTGATGTTTGGACATCTCCTGTTGCAAGTAATACGGGCTTTCTTTATTACCTTGTCATTCTTGACGATTTTTCGCATTATGTGTGGACCTTCCCATTGCGCCGCAAGTCGGACGTTATCTCCACCCTTGCCGGCTTCTACTCTTACGTTCGCACGCAGTTTGGTCGACCCATTCTCGCGTTGCAGACCGACAACGGGAAGGAGTTTGACAACACCGCTGTTCGTACTCTTCTCACCACACATGGCACGATTTTTCGTCTCACTTGCCCGTACACCTCGCAGCAGAACGGTCGTGCTGAGCGCATCCTTCGCACTCTTAATGACTGCGTTAGGACTCTTCTCTTTCACGTCAATGTGCCCCCGCACTTTTGGCCTGACGCTCTAGCCACCGCTTCTCTCCTCATCAACATCCGTCCATGTCGTACTCGCGGGAACTTTACACCTCACCACCTTCTCTTCGGTGCACCCCCCTCTTATGAAGGGCTTCGCATTTTCGGCTGCCTGTGCTATCCTAGCATCGCTGCCACTGCGCCTCATAAGCTCGCACCCCGCTCCGTCGCATGCATCTTTCTCGGCAACCCACCTAACACTAAGGGCTACCGCTGCTACGATCCAGTCTCTCACCGTGTTTTTACCTCCCGACACGTTTACTTTGATGAGATGGTCTTCCCGTTTCAGCAGCAGGCACCCCTCGTCGTCTCGTCGCCGCCGGCCACCGGCGGCACATCGACGACCTCGTCAGGTGGACGAGCACGCCTGGTTCATGGACCGCCTCCGGGCTTTGGCGGTCCCCGAGCCCTACTGCCGGCGCCCTCCCCGCCTGGCTCTGCCGGTGCGGCCGGCGCACCGCCTTCACCCGCCGCCCCCGACTCAGGCACCGCGGGGTCGGCCACCTCCTCCACCGCAGGGACGGCCTCGCAGCCGGCCACCTCGCCGCCTGTGGACTCGGCCGCCGCCTCTGCCGCCTCGACGCCGGCCACCTCGCCGGCTGCCTCGCCGGCCCCGACGCCGGCCGCCTCGCTGGCTACGTCGCCGGCCACGACGCCGGCTACCTCGCCGGCCACGTCACCCGTCGGCTCACAGGCCGCGACGCCCGCCGCCTCGCCGGCTGCCTCGCCAGCCGCCTCGCCAGCCCCGGTGGCCCCGTCCGGCCCCGTCACCCGTGCTCGCGCCGGCATTCACTGCCCGAGTCTCCGGTACTCGCGTGACGAGTACGTCCTCGCCGCCTCTGCCGTGGAGCCGTCACCCATTCCTGCGTCCGCCCGCGCCGCCCTCCGTGATCCTCACTGGCTTGCGGCGATGCAGGAAGAGTTCGACGCTCTCCAACGGAACCGCACCTAGACCCTGGTTCCCCGGCCTCCTCGCGCCAACGTCATCACCGGCAAGTGGGTCTTTCGCCATAAGACACGCTCAGACGTTTCACTTGAGCGCTACAAGGCTCGCTGGGTGGTCCGCGGTTTCCGCCAGCGCACTGGAGTTGATTTCACGGAGACGTTCGCCCCGGTTGTCAAACCGGGCACGATCCGCACTGTCCTCCAGCTCGCCGTCTCTCGCGGCTGGCCTGTTCACCAGATGGATGTCTCCAACGCCTTTCTCCATGGCCATCTTGAGGAGCAGGTGTTTTGTGAGCAACCCACCGGCTTCGTCGACACTTCATTTCCCGGCCATGTGTGCCTGCTGTCGCGCTCTCTCTATGGGCTCAAGCAGGCACCCCGCGCCTGGTACCGGCGGATCGCCGGGTTTCTTCAGACACTGGGCTTCAGCGTCACTCGCTCGGACGCCTCACTGTTTGTCTATCGCCACGGTAACACGACTGCATATTTGCTGCTTTACGTCGACGACATCATCCTGACAACCTCCTCCGCAGCCGTTCTTCAGCAGATTACTCTCTGGCTGCGTGACGAGTTTGCTATCAAGGACCTGGGTGCTCTACATTATTTCCTTGACATTGAGGTCGTTCGGCGTTCGGACGGTTTCTTTCTTCATCAACAGAAGTATGCCCATGAGCTTCTTGAGCGCGCTGGCATGCTCAACTGCCATCCTGTTGCTACTCCTGTTGACACGAAGGCCAAGGTTTCTGCTCTTGAGGGTTCACCTGCGTCGGATGCTCCATTCTACCGGTCTATTGTCGGCGCTCTACAGTACTTGACACTCACCCGACCGGATCTTCAGTATGCTGTTCAGCAGGTGTGTCTTCACATGCACGCCCCTCGTGACTCTCACTGGACTCTCGTGAAGCGGATCCTTCGCTACATCCGCGGCACGATGTCCCTTGGGTTGACACTCACGGCGTCCACTTCTCTGGAGATGGTGGCTTACTCCGATGCAGACTGGGCCGGCTGCCCGGATACTCGTCGGTCCACCTCTGGCTACTGCATCTACCTCGGTCCTTCTCTCGTCTCGTGGTCGTCCAAACGACAACCCACGGTTTCGCGCTCTAGCGCGGAGGCTGAGTACCGAGCTGTGGCCAACGCTGTCGCCGAGTGCACCTGGCTTCGACAGTTACTTCAGGAGCTCCATCATGATGTCTCCCAGGCTACGGTTGTCTACTGCGACAACGTCTCTGCGGTGTACCTCTCCGCCAACCCCGTTCATCATCGTCGGACTAAACACATCGAGCTGGACATTCACTTTGTGCGCGAGCAGGTGGCTCTTGGACGCATGCGGGTTCTCCATGTGCCGACCGCTCAGCAGTTCGCTGATGTGATGACGAAGGGACTGCCGACTTCCACCTTTGAGGAGTTCCGTTCCAGTCTCTACGTCACTGGCGCTGCTTCGACTGCGGGGGTGTTGAGTATATTGTGTACGTGTATATGTGTGTGTAGGGCCCACCTCCTGTTTCCTTGTATAGTTGAGGTTGTGGCCCACCTCTGTACTTATATATACGTGCCTGGTGCACCGATCAATACATCGCGATTGCACAGCCCATAACTTGTCTCTCTACACTAGGGATGTGCCGATGAGGCCGAGGAGCCAAAGAAAACAACACATAGATAGATAGTAGCGAACCAACATGTGGTTGGATGGATAGGATGACACAGCTCACCAAGGTTCAAGTTTTGGTGGTCGCATTTATCCTGGATTTATTTCAGGATTTTCGGCGATGTGTGTTCAGTAGGAGAAGACGTTTCCGTCGACTACGAGGCGACTACGATGACCTCGTAAAATCTTAAAATAATATGCCGACTCAGTATCTAAGAGGTGCTTATAGGAGTTGGTTGTGTGTGTGTGTTCATAGGGATGAGCTTATGCACGTATATGTAAGCGCTTGTGTCTATATACCGTGTTTGAAAAAAAAATAGATAGTACATCACATGCAACAAAAGGTAGGATGTCACACCATGATACCCTCAGCCCCAAATTGTGACAAGTGTCATCCAATCATATGATCGGCTGATAATTCTAGTCGATTCATATGTACACCACACGAATATCCATCAAGTCTCAATCAAGAGACGAAAATATTTTTTTTTACAAATTTCTATGCAAAATCTCACGAATATAGCACCGACTAAGACATAGCTAAATTTTACTGGACTGCACTCTACACTTGCCACTTGAAGCGTTTAATCAAAGATTGGTGGGTGATCATATGCCAGACACTTGAAGCGTTTAGTCAATGTCAACGTCTATGTCGTCCTGTTGACCACTAAACTGACCCTGTACGTACGTACGACTCATGTTTTTTTTTTGAGGGTACGTACGACTCATGTTGCATGGTACTACTACGTACTAGCTTATTACAACGTCTCTGGACCCATCAGCTCTGTGGACTAGCTTAGCTACGGCCGAATTCTGTACGGTCATCATGTATTGATTATTTCGTAGGTTTGACTACTGACTAAATACCCGCCCGGGAGTCCATGAAAGGTCCCCTTTCAGCTTTGACAACGCGACGATTACTTCCGAAGGTTCAGTTGTTGAAAATAGATGCATGCATTCAGATCCAGGTTACGTGCTCTAAACTGTTGGAGTATTTAATTTGATTTGATTCCACTTTTACCTTTGCGGGAATTATTTAACCTTTTTTTAGGGAAGAATTAGTTTAACCTGATTCATTAGGTCAGACGTCAATGTATGACCTGTGAAACGAGCTTTACATGGCGAGACCAGACCGGGTCGCTCATATCGTTCACACCACCTGGCCCTAGAAATAGGGAACCACATGAATCATTGAGGTCTTGCTAAAAATTGATACTCGGCCACATAATCTTATAAATTTGATAACGCTCTATTCTACCATAAGATGATACAAACATGTATTGTTTAAACATGCTTTAAATTATTGTTCCTTCGTGTTTTTGTAAGGACTCGCTCGGAAAACCGGATCAGGAAAACTCGCCCCCGTGTCACCTTCCTCTGGCGACTTGGGGGTAGCAACCCTTGCACCGCTAGTTCGTCCTCCTTGTTCCTCATCTCGCCGCCGCCGGAGGGCGTCCACCAGTGAAACTCTGGCCGGCCCCGAGAAGGTGGCGGCGGGGCTCTAGTTCCCTGCGGATGTGGCGTGGCGCGGGGGCGTGGTGTGGGACACGACATCAGGGCGGTCCTCTGCATCTTGGTGACGGCCAGGGCGTGGTTACGCTAGGCATAGCCAGTGCAGGGGTTGCACCGTAGGTCAGATCTGGGGTGGATGCCGATGGTGGCGGGCCTCTTCGTGCATGTGCCTGAACGGGCTGGTTCGAGGCCACTTCCTTCGGGCTGTCGTGGATGCCTGACAGCTGGCCGTCTAGATCTACACCTGCCATCGCACGGTGGTTGTAGCAGCAACTGCATTTGCTTGTCCCGTTTGGTGGTTCGGCTCCTCTCCGGATTCTCGCGCTGGCTCAAGCAGGTATGCTCGGGTTAGGACAATGCTTCCGTTAGGAGACGTGGCGCCGATCTGTCTGTGCGCTCCTAATCTAGCAATGGCTGTGCTTTGCGCGGGCGTACGTTAGCGATCGTGAGCAACCTTTCGTGCTATAGCTCTGGCCATATCGGCACCAGAACCTATGTGTCTGGTTAGAGCTCTCTTCAGCGAGGTGGTAGTCCATGGTGTGTGCTCCACCAGCGATGTCGGTCCTTGTGGTGACCACTCTTAGAGGGATGGTTGTGCAGCGGCGGTCTCACATCGCATGTAGCTGCTGTGATCGTGAAAAGTGGTGACGGCGACACGTGATAGAGGAAGATGGCGGCGCTACTCGAGCATTCGGTCTCCGTCTCATGAGCAAATTTCATTTGGTTGTCATTCTACTCGTCGCAGAGCTCAACAATTTTTTCAGGCATACTTACAGTAGGACTCTAAATGCAAAACCGTAAAAGGGTCGTCAAAATTGGAAGCAACCTATCGGCTGGCCAGGAATGTCGACGAAAAGTTTACCGACGTCACAAAAACCATAGCTAGCCCTCAGACCACTGCACGACACAAGGAAAACAACACGAGTCAGCCACATCCATGACAAATGGGTGGCACAGTCACGAATAAAAATTCCTGATCCTCCACAACGACCAAAAATTTGATGGCAGGTAACTATCTTTGCTCAATTCCAAGGCATAAAATCTGATATTTGTGCCCAAAGCCATGGAGAAGAATGGGTCTCACCTGCTAATCCATGAGACCTGGTCTCATAGAATTCTTTTTCGAGAAGGAGACGTGGAGAAAGAGATTTACATGAGCGGTGATTCAGGAGAGGATTTCTCGGAGGGAGAGAGATTCAGTAGTGGACATCTTACCATAGTTCTTACTCCAGGCTGATTTCACAAGAGATTTGAGAAATAATATGGTTCAGTTTCCATAGTTTGAGATGGAGCCTTTCCCTCTTTCTATCACGGAATATGGAGCCTTTCCCACCGGGAGATGGTGACAGGATAGAACCAATTAATTACCATATGCTAATTTATCGTGTTCACTGCTTAATTAAAGAAGAGGTAAGAGGAGCCACGTTAAAATCGCTCGTGCATATGTGGTATGCACAGACAGCCATCCCAATTTTTTTTTTAAATGTTACTATGTGCTATACTCTCTTCGTCCCATGATGTAAGACGTTTTTGTAAGCTAACGAAGTACTCCTAAAATACCAAATTATAATATTCTGCTAGTATACACTAGCATCATATGAATATGATATATATGTAAAATACTCCCCACTACAAGCAGCATCGCAACTGCATTGCAACGGATCTATCTTTTCTCCACAAAAATCAAAAGAATTGCCTATTATTAATTGCATGTAGTAGTGGAAAAGTTGGGTGTGAGCGTGTGAGCCCCCTCTTCTCCCGCGTGTTCCTAAGACAAAATTATTGTTGATTGAGCTGATCGAGGACCGCCGATCAGTTGAACTAGAGCTGCTATTGTATCCATGCCATTTTTGTCTCGTTTCATCCTGATACGTTCACTAACCGATCGAGTCGGTCTACGTAGTTATGTCCGCAGCCGCGTCTGCGGTGGAGCATCCAACGTGGCCAACCGATCACATGATACAATTGGGCAGATTTCATCGCATGTCATTGTCTCACATGGTAGCCCGCCGATCGGGAAAATTCAACTGAGGACGCGTTTACATGCATGCCTCAGCTACTTGCCCAGTTGGGCAGTTGTTTACTCAATTGAGAGCTCAACTGCTGGTACGAATCTTCTTACAACTCGCTGGATACTGCCATAACTCACCCGCGCCCACTGAGTACGTGTATATAATGCGGGCAGCCGGCCATCCCCTTCCCCAAATCATCACAAGCTAGGGGCTCCTTTGATTCGAAGGAATTCTATGGGATTTTTGGAGGATTAGAATCCTTAGGATTTTTTCCTACATTTGTCGTTTGATTCACAGGATTGAATCCTGTAGGATTTGTTCCAATGGAATCAAGTGTACTACATTTCATTGAAAATCTAGCATCCACTCCAACCTTTTTTTTCAATTCCTTTGTTTTTCCTGTAGCATCAAACACTCTATGCTAATTCTATAGGATTCAAGTGGACATGCCACTCAAATCCTATATTTTTCCTATTCCCGCGTTTTGAAAATCCTGCAAATCAAAGAGGGCATCTGCGGAAGATCGATCAGTAGCTGACCAAACCAATCAAGCCTCGCTCCGACACGAGCATTTCCCGAGTTTCTGTCTCTCCTTGACAGCTAGCACAGCAGCAAGCAATGAAGGTGAGGAACCATATTCTGTTTCTTCTCCTAGTTTTTGTTTACTTCTCGTATTGCTTTGTTTAGCACCTAGCTCAATTTCGAGAAATCGATACATTTACGCTGAAGCTGGAGCATACGATTGACCCACGGCTGTTCTCCTTGTTGCAGCAAAAGATTGTTATCCAGTTGAGCATGTCATGCGACAAGAGCCGGTCCAAAGCTCTGACGCTGGCCGCCAGAGCAGCCGGGGTGACGTCGATGGGGATAACCGGCGATGCGAGGGACCAGCTGGAGGTGGTCGGCGACGGCGTCGACCCGGTGTGCCTCGTCAGCTGCCTTCGCAAGAAGCTCGGCCACGCCCAAATCATCAAGGTGGAGGAGGTGAAGAAGCCGGAGGAGAAGAATAAGGATGAGCCGAAGCCGGCGCCGGCCGTGCCGGTGCACCCGCCGCCGTACTACTACCCGCCCAGCTACTACCACCACCAGTCCCAGCCGCCGCACATGGTCGTCTGCGACGAACAGCCCAGCAACTAGCCCTGTGCGTTCGGTTTATTCGGCTTACATGGTTCAGTTTATACGGTTTTTCGGTATGTACGGTATTAATACTTCGGTAAATACGGTATGAAATTAAAATACGGTTCGGTTTCGGTATATACCAAATTATTTCGGTATGGTTTCGGTATATACCATAAAAACCAAAGTTGACGCGAATTTGAAAATGACGTAATAATAATTTGCAAATTTATGACTCAAAACACATTCTATTTTACACAAATAGTATATGACTATATATATAAGTATATATGCATGCATTGATTCATCTGTTGATGGTTATGGACGTGCTTAGCATTTTAAAAAGAGAAAAATGACAATGTTACAAGAAAAATGTAGGTGCTTAGTAGTGAATTTGACTCATGTACAAGAAAAATGACAACTTGTACGGTTGTTCATCTCAAGAAATATAAATTTATCTTTTAGTTCGGTTTATTCGGTTAACCATTCGGTTTTTCGGTATATACCATAAAAACCAAAATTCAAATCGGTATGAAAAGTTTATACCATACCGAAACCAGAAACCATAAAAACAAAAAAATTGGTTCGGTTCGGTTTATTTTCGGTATGGTTTTTCGGTTCGGTTTTAAAATGGTCACTACGGGACCATGTAACTGCCAGAGATCCATTTTGACGTATACGCGTGTTTATTAATTCGTTGAATGAAATGAAAAGAAAAACAAGAGATCCATTTTGACGTATACGCGTGTTTATCTATATTTACGAGCTCGCTTGGCTAATTTCCAGTGTGGAATCAAAGCAAACGCTATGGTTATATGAATCTCAGTTCTCACGCACTTGCTTCTTGGTGAAGGTGGTAGTTCCTAAACCACATGTGCGTCAAACAGGACAGCACAATAGATAGATAGACAGTTCGTCACCTGCAAGAAAAGGTGGGACGTCACACCATGATGCCCTCAGCCCCACGTTGTGACGCATGTCCTCCAATCATATGATATGGTGATAATTCGAGTTGATACATATATAAGCGTGTGGATTACAGAAGATCTCCGACCCCCGCGTCGTCCCCAGGGCGGCTCCGGGGAACCCTACGTACGCCACCGCCGCCCCCCTCTACAGCACCTCCCCCCTCCCGCCGCCGCCGGATGAGTCCGCCACGCGAAGCCCGCGCCGGAGGACGGTGGCGGCGGGGATCTCCGCGCGCTTGGCGGCCTCGGTTGCCGGCGTGAGCTCGTGGTGGTGGGAGACTCGTCCTCTGCGTCTCCGGCCGGCGTGGCGGCTGCCCGGCGCGGCGTCCTCGTCCTCTCGCAGGTGATGGGCTGCCGGCTGCGCGTGGCTGCCTCGACGCGACGGCGTCCCGAGGTTTCAGATCTGGCCGTGGCGGGCTCGGCCGATCTGGCCCGTTAGCTTCGGCCGGCGGTGAGGTTGGTGGCCATGCGTGGTGATGGCGCCGCCGCCGCGCAGGAGGTGCTTGGGCCAGTGGGCTCGCATGCTGACGGCGCTCGGGTTCCCCCATCCTCATCCGGCAGCGGGAGGGTATGGAGGTAGGGTTGCTCCGGGCGAAAGCCAACGACGCGGTGTCTGCGGATGTCGCTCTCCTCCTGGGGGCCGTTGTGGAGCTCTCCGACCTCCTCCGCTCTCGGGACACTTTCTTCGGGTGAAAGCCCAGGACCTGCGGTGCGGGACCAGACGATGGCGTGATACATCGCTTCCCCTCCTGAGGGGCGTCGTCTTGAAGATCGTGATTCCCCGCGTGCTTTCCCGGAGCTGGACTTGCACGACATCGCGACAGGTGGCCGGTGATGCGCCCAGAGGTGGAGCGGTGTTTCCTCCTGCAAATCGAAGACGGCGGATCTCGGCGGCATGGCACAGCGGAGACTCGGCGCCCGATGCGTGCAGATGGACTCGCGCAGGAGGAGGTGGCTGTCTGGCGTCATGGTGACGTCGATGGCAGAGTGGCCTGACAAGGTATAAGCCTCAATATCTGCTCTGAAGACAGACCTGTGGAAGATGGCGGCGACGACACATATGAGTGCGTCAGACCGGTTTGTGCCCCAGACCCGGTATGTGGCTCGGCTGGGGCTTCCGGCTTTTGATGATAGGTTTAGGTGAGTGGTCTGGGTATTTGGCCCAACTAGCAACCCTTCATGATCATATGGATAGGAGTAGTGTCATATGTTGCCAAGATGGCGGATTCAGGCATATTGTTGTAATACATACTTTGTAAGGTACTCGAAAATAATCAATAAGTGGCCGCATGCATCTCCCAGATGCAGAGGCCGGGGGTCATCCTCCTTTTCTAAAAAATAATAATAATAAGCCCAGTCCGTAAGAACTGAATAAGATCTGCACTGTAAAGTATTGTTAAAGGTTTGTATTCTCAAATTATCTGAATAAACATAGCACCGTGCAATGGTTGTCTCCAGTGTCAAAACATCAGGAGAAGGTCTGGTTTTTTATTTCTTTTTGCGGGGTAAGGTCTGATTTTCTTCGTCTTTTTACATTCCATTCCATTTGGTTCCTGAACCAAACACACGATTTTCTTCATCTTACTAGTTACTACATCAGTGGGGGTGGTCCGGGTCAATGACAAGAGTAGAGTAACCAAACTGCTGACCAGAAGTTTGTGACAATAACAAAAGTACAAGACTGTTGGTATCAGGTTGTCTACATCCTCACAATTCCCAATTCTATGGGCTTTGCCCGCTTTGTAAACGTGAGCAAGAATCGGGCATCCACCTCTTCGTCGAGTGCCGCTTCTCCATTAGGCTCTGGCGATCGGTCATCGACAAGTTTGGTCTTGTGCACATGGACACCTCCAATTGGCACCTTGAGGATTCACTCGTGCGATGGTGGGGTAGAAGGACCGACATGCGAAACCCCAATAGACGAGAGATGGCCTCCCTTATCATGCTCGTCTCTTGGACTATTTGGAACGAGAGAAACGCGCGGGTGTTTCGCAACAAGAGTGCGCCGCCGCCTATCTTGCTCCAAAATATCGTGCTCGAGGCAAAACTATGGGTTACGACAGGTGCTAAGAAACTAGGGCGTATTGTTGTACGAGAGTAATTGCCATGCCGTTTAGCAGGGCACTTGTGAAAACTCCAAACTCTATTCTCTTCTTATTTAATGGATGAGGCAAATCTTTTGCCTCCGTTTCGAAAAAAACCAACTCTAAACAACAGTATTGGCCACCAACTGCACAGATCAAGCACGGCAACCAGACTGGTGTATCGATCGGGATTTAGGAACTGTTCTAATGAATAGATTGTTAGAATTCTCTTGGACATTTGCACCGATATTTAAGTTTTTGCATGTGAACATTCGCTCTGTAGACTAAACTTCGAGCTCTTAGTACTAGCTTCACCGATTAGTTGGAAATCCAAATACAACCAGGGCAACCAATTCCACAACACAACTAGGAGCCGGGTAATGACAGACCGCACAATAATTAGAGTGCTACGCAGTTGCTCTACATTCACATTTACAGTAGAAATAGAACTACATCCTGACAAATTAACCGTCAGAAGAGTCAGACTGTAAACCAGTACTGAAGTAGTCTCTAGAGACCTCTAGTCTGCATTTCTTACTATTGTATAAATCCTAGTAGTCTATTTACAACCATATCTGTGCAAAGAAGTAAGGCGGTCAAAGTTGTGAATCAACCAACTAACTTCAGAGCCTAACAAAGAATTAATTGGATCACGCGTTCATGAAAATGACACCGCTGACAACGGCCCGTACAAAGGCCAATTTAATTAATGGTATAGATAGATAGCGAGAGATGGCAACGTTTCCTATTGTTTGATAACAACGTACTGCTGTCTGAAAAAGAATTGTTTCTAGACTATCAGAATTTGCAGATTACAACCGGTAGGTCATCGATCATATATTGATTATTTACAGATTATGACCGCTAAGTCATCATATATTGATTGAGAATATCAGTGCCACGAGTCCAAGAACGGTCCATGCATGGTTGTCTCACCGGTGATACACAATTGTTTCAACACTTAATTCATTGAAAGAACACAATGATAGATAAGTACACATGACACAATCAAGCATACAACAGGGCTAAACCCGCATCGTCCCCCGCTCCCCCCCCCCCCCCCCCCGCGTCGTCCCCGCTCGGGCGACTCGGGCGGGGTCGCGACCCTAGCCGCCGTGGGCTCCCCGTCCTTCCATCCCTCCCTCCGCTGCCGCCGGCCTAGCCCGAAGGTTGACGGCGGTGGCGGGGGCCTTCCCTCTCACTACTAGGAAAAGGGCTATAGATAGAATGAACACTAATGGCGCACCAGAAAAGTAGTGCGCCACTACTATATACTAATGGCACATCATTTGAAGACACTAATGGCGCATTAGACATAAGGTGAGCCACTAGTAATATTTTTTTTCCATTTTTCCATACGTACTAATGGCGCATCCGAGCGAAGTGCGCCATTACTAGTTCTAACTAGTAATGGTGCACCAGCCACATAGTGCGCCAGTACTGTTTTTTTTTTGCAAAACTACTAATGGCGCACCGTGTCACAGTGCGCCATTACTAGTTTAGTAATGGCGCACTATGACACGGTGCGCCATTAGTATATATATATATATGTATGTATATATATATATATATATATATATATATATATATATTTACTTTTTTGCAAAACTACTAATGGTGCACCATCTGCAGGTGCGCCATTAGTAACCAGTGTTACTAATGGCGCATTTGCAGGTGGTGCGCTATTAGTAACCTGGGACCCCAACAAGATATTTTGGACAGCCACATCTACCCACTCACTTTCTCCACTTCATTCCCTTCACCTCCTTCTCCAAGCTTGTCTGCTGCCTCCTCCTCCTCACCTCATTTGCACCATAGATTCATCAAAATTAAGTGGTGAAATTACCTTTTTTGATAGGTAAGTAAGGGGAAAGCTATCTTCATGTTGTAGATCTACTTTTTTTTTCTCCCTAGCTCGCTCCAACAACGTGCACATGCACTTTTTTTGGCCTAGCTAGATCTATGTATATTTGTGGTGTTGCATATGTTTGTGGTGTTGCATATATGTTTGTGTTTGCAGGTACCGGTATTTGAAATGCGATAGTTGCCAATATTTTACCGGAATGTTGATTCATTTCCGTTTCGGCGAGAATTTTGGCACTATGCATTCTTTTTTGTCCTATTTTTAGGGAAGGTCATGCCAAATTTTTTCTTGGTTCTAAAATATCGTTTTGCTCTACCCCGCAGGCGACCATGGTCCGCATGATGACCGAAGGCATCGTGAATAGGTTTTTGAGCTCCACAAAGGCCGAGATGCTTCAAAAGAACGAGACGGAGATAAGATGTCCGTGTCGAAGATGCAAGCTGAAGAGCCTTATTGCGGACCCGGATTCCGGGCAGGTGCAGGACCACCTGCTCTTGCGTGGTTTCATGGATGACTATGAAGTCGTCCATGGGGGCCGGGCAAGAAATGAGGAAGGGCAACAAGACAACCACCGCGGCGAGGGCAGGCGAGAAGACAAAGAATCTCCAGGACATGATCACGACGGTGATGCTGTACACAGTCATCATGTAGAAGATGTCGTACATGATGATGAGGAAGATCAAGACGAAGGGCATGATCATGAAGATGAAGATGCCGGAGCAGACGATGATGGAGGCTGGGTGCAGGACCCTCATATTCAAGAGCTGCTTTTCAAGCAGACGGATAACGCAAGAGCTGCCGCCCGAGAGAAAGCCAAGCTGGATCAACTGGAGATAGACGCGGTTACTCCATTGTATGAAGGATGCAGGCCCGAGGATACCCACCTGAAAGTAACACTCATGGCTCTGGAGATGAAGGTAAAACACAAAATGACCAACGCATGCTTCGACGAGAACATGTCATTCTGGCACGAACGTCTTCCCAAGGGGAACAAGTGCCCGACCAGTTTCGAGGAGGCGAAGAAAATCATGTGTCCTCTAGATTTATCGCACGTGAAATACCTGAAGGAAATATTCCCTAGAGGCAATAATAAAGTTATTATTTATTTCCTCATATCATGATAAATGTTTATTATTCATGCTAGATTTGTATTAACCGGAAACATGATACATGTGTGAATACATAGACAAACATATAGTCACTAGTATGCCTCTACTTGACCAGCTCATTAATCAAAGATGGTTATGTTTCCTAACCATAGACATGTGTTGTCATTTGATTAATGAGATCACATCATTAGGAGAATGATGTGATTGACATGACCCATTCCGTTAGCCTAGCACTTGATCGTTTAGTATACTGCTATTGCTTTCTTCATGACTTATACAAATTCCTGCAACTATGAGATTGTGCAACTCCTGTTTACCGGAAGAACACTTTGTGTGCTACCAAACGTCACAACGTAACTGGATGATTATAAAGGTGCTCTACAGGTGTTTCCGAAGGTACATGTTGAGTTGGCATAATTCGAGATTAGGTTTTGTCACTCTGATTGTCGGAGAGGTATCTCCGGGCCCTCTCGGTAATACTCATCACCTAAGCCTTGCAAGCATTGTAACTAATGAGTTAGTTATGAGATGATGTATTACATAACGAGTATAGAGATTTGCCGGTAACGAGATTGAACTAGGTACTGGATACCGACGATCAAATCTCGGGCAAGTAACATACCGATGACAAAGGGAACAACGTATGTTGTTATGCGATTTGACCGATAAAGATCTTCGTAGAATATGTAGGAACCAATATGGGCATCCAGGTCCCGCTATTGGTTATTGACCGAGAGTGGTTCTAGGTCATGTCTACATAGTTCTCGAACCCGCAGGGTCCGCACGCTTAACGTTACGATGACAGTTTTATTATGAGTTTATAAGTTTTGATGACCGAAGTTTGTTCGGAGTCCCGGATGTGATCATGGACATGACGAGGAGTCTCGGAATGGTCGAGATATAAAGATCGATATATTGGAAGCCTATATTTGGACATCGGAATCGTTCCGGGTGAAATCGGCATTTTACCGGAGTACCGGGAGGTTACCGGAACCCCCCGGGGGGTTATTGGGCCTACATGGGCCACGAGGGAGAAGAGGGAAGGAGCCAGGAGGGGGCCGCGCGCCCCTCCCCCTCCTAGTCCGAATAGGACAAGGGAAGGGGGGCGGCGCCCCCCCCCTTTCCTTCCCCTCTTCCTCCTCTTTCCCCCCTTCTCCTACTCCTACTTGGAAAGAAGGGAGTCCTACTCCCGGTGGAAGTAGGACTCCCCCCTTGGCGCACCCTCCTTGGCCGGCCGCCTCCTCCCCCCTGGCTCCTTTATATACGGGGGCGGGGGGCACCTCATAGACACACAAGTTGATCTACGGATCGTTCCTTAGCCGTGTGCGGTGCCCCCTCCACCATATTCCACCTCGGTTATATCGTCGCGGAGTTTAGGCGAAGCCCTGCGCCGGTAGAACATCATCATCGTCACCACGCCATCGTGCTGACGGAACTCATCTCCGGAGCTTCGCTGGATCGGAGGCCGGAGATCGTCATCAAGCTGAACGTGTGCTGAACTCGGAGGCCCCGTACGTTCGGTGCTTGAATCGGTCGGATCGTGAAGATGTACGACTACATCAACCGCGTTGTGCTAACGCTTCCGCTTACGGTCTACGAGGGTACGTGGACGAACACTCTCCCCTCTCGTTGCTATGCCATCACCATGATCTTGCGTGTACGTAGGAAAATTTTGAAATTACTACGTTCCCCAACAGTGGCATCCGAGCCTAGGTTTTATGCATTGATGTTATATGCACGAGTAGAACACAAGTGAGTTGTTGGCGATACAAGTCATACTGCTTACCAGCATGTCATACTTTGGTTCGGCGGTATTGTGAGATGAAGCGGCCCGGACCGACATTACGCGTACGCTTACGCGAGACTGGTTTCACCGTTACGAGCACTCGTGCTTAAAGGTGGCTGGCGGGTGTCTGTCTCTCTCACTTTAGCTGAATTGAGTGTGGCTACGCCCGGTCCTTGCGAAGGTTAAAATAGCACCAACTTGACGAACTATCGTTGTGGTTTTGATGCGTAGGTAAGAACGGTTCTTGCTAAAGCCCGTAGCAGCCACGTAAAATTTGCAACAACAAAGTAGAGGACGTCTAACTTGTTTTTGCAGGGCATGTTGTGATGTGATATGGTCAAGACGTGATGCTATATTTTATCGTATGAGATGATCATGTTTTGTAACCGAAGTTATCGGCAACTGGCAGGAGCCATATGGTTGTCGCTTTATTGTATGAAATGCAAACGCCCTATAATTGCTTGACTTTATCACTAACTGGTAGCGATAGTCGTAGAAGCAATAGATGGCGTAACGACAACGATGCTACGATGGAGATCAAGGTGTCGCGCCGGTGACGATGGTGATCACGACGGTGTTCGAAGATGGAGATCACAAGCACAAGATGATGATGGCCATATCATATCACTTATATTGATTGCATGTGATGTTTATCCTTTATGCATCTTATCTTGCTTTGTTTGACGGTAGCATTTTAAGATGATCTCTCACTAAAATTATCAAGAAGTGTTCTCCCTGAGTATGCACCGTTGCCAAAGTTCGTCGTGCCCAGACACCACGTGATGATCGGGTGTGATAAGCTCTACGTCCATCTACAACGGGTGCAAGCCAGTTTTGCACACGCGGAATACTCAAGTTAAACTTGACGAGCCTAGCATATGCAGATATGGCCTCGGAACACGGAGACCGAAAGGTTGAGCGTGAATCATATAGTAGATATGATCAACATAGTGATGTTCACCATTGAAAACTACTCCATCTCACGTGATGATCGGTTATGGTTTAGTTGATTTGGATCACGTAATCACTTAGATGACTAGAGAGATGTCTGTCTAAGTGGGAGTTCTTAAGTAATATGATTAATTGAACTTAAATTTATCATGAACTTAGTACCTGATAGTATTTTGCTTGTCTATGTTTGTTTGTAGATAGATGGCTCGTGCTGTTGTTCCGTTGAATTTTAATGCGTTCCTTGAGAAAGCAAAGTTGAAAGATGATGGTAGCAATTACACGGACTGGGTCCGTAACCTGAGGATTATCCTCATTGCTGCACAGAAAAGTTACGTCCTGGAAGCACCGCTGGGTGCCAGGCCTGCTGCTGATGCAACTGACGATGTTAAGAACGTCTGGCAGAGCAAAGCTGATGACTACTCTATAGTTCAGTGTGCCATGCTTTATGGCTTAGAACCGGGCCTTCAACGACGTTTTAAACGTCATGGAGCATATGAGATGTTCCAGGAGTTGAAGTTAATAATTCAAGCAAATGCCCGAATTGAGAGATATGAAGTCTCCAATAAGTTCTACAGCTGCAAGATGGAGGAGAATAGTTCTGTCAGTGAGCATATACTCAAAATGTCTGGGTATAATAATCACTTGATTCAACTGGGAGTTAATCTTCCAGATGATAGCGTCATTGATAGAATTCTCCAATCACTGCCACCAAGCTACAAGGGCTTTGTGATGAACTATAATATGCAAGGGATGAACAAGACTATTCCCGAGCTCTTCGCAATGCTAAAAGCTGCGGAGGTAGAAATCAAGAAGGAGCATCAAGTGTTGATGGTCAACAAGACCACTAGTTTCAAGAAAAAGGGCAAAGGGAAGAAGAAGGGGAACTTCAACAAGAACAGCAAGAAAGTTGCTGCTCAAGAGAAGAAACCTAAGTCTGGTCCTAAGCCTGAAACTGAGTGCTTCTACTGCAAGCAGACTGGTCACTGGAAGCGGAACTGCCCCAAGTATTTGGCGGATAAGAAGGATGGCAAAGTAAACAAAGGTATATGTGATATACATGTTATTGATGTGTACCTAACTAGAGCTCGTAGTAGCACTTGGGTATTTGATACTGGTTCTGTTGCTAATATTTGCAACTCGAAACAGGGACTACGGAATAAGCGAGCACTGGCCAAGGACAAGGTGACGATGCGCGTGGGAAACGGTTCCAAAGTCGATGTGATCGCGGTCGGCACGCTACCTCTACATCTACCTTCGAGATTAGTTTTAGACCTGAATAATTGTTATTTGGTGCCAGCGTTGAGCATGAACATTATATCTGGATCTTGTTTGATGCGAGACGGTTATTCATTTAAATCAGAGAATAATGGTTGTTCTATTTATATGAGTAATATCTTTTATGGTCATGCACCCTTGAAGAGTGGTCTATTTTTATTGAATCTCGATAGTAGTGATACACATATTCATAGTGTTGAAACCAAAAGGTGCAGAGTTGATAATGATAGTGCAACTTACTTGTGGCACTGCCGTTTGGGTCATATCGGAGTAAAGCGCATGAAGAAACTCCATACTGATGGACTTTTGGAATCACTTGATTATGAATCACTTGGTACTTGCGAACCGTGCCTTATGGGCAAGATGACTAAAACGCCGTTCTCCGGAACTATCGAGCGAGCAACTGATTTGTTGGAAATCATACATACTGATGTTTGTGGTCCAATGAATGTTGAGGCTCGCGACGGGTATCGTTATTTTCTCACCTTCACAGATGATTTGAGCAGATATGGATATATCTACTTGATGAAACATAAGTCTGAAACATTTGAAAAGTTCAAAGAATTTCAGAGTGAAGTGGAAAATCATCGTAACAAGGAAATAAAGTTTCTACGATCTGATCGTGGAGGAGAATATTTGAGTTACGAGTTTGGCCTACACTTGAAACAATGTGGAATAGTTTCGCAACTCATGCCACCTGGAACACCACAACGAAATGGTGTGTCCGAACGTCGTAATCGCACTTTACTTGATATGGTGCGATCTATGATGTCTCTTATTGAGTTACCGCTGTCGTTTTGGGGTTATGCTTTAGAGACGGCCGCATTCACGTTAAATAGGGCACCATCAAAATCCGTTGAGACGACGCCTTATGAACTATGGTTTGGCAAGAAACCAAAGTTGTCCTTAAAGTTTGGAGCTGCGATGCTTATGTGAAGAAACTTCAACCAGATAAGCTCGAACCCAAATCAGAGAAATGTGTCTTTATAGGATACCCAAAAGAGACTGTTGGGTACACCTTCTATCATAGATCCGAAGGCAAGACATTCGTTGCTAAGAATGGATCCTTTCTAGAGAAGGAGTTTCTCTCGAAAGAAGTGAGTGGGAGGAAAGTAGAACTTGATGAGATAACTGTATCTACTTCCTTATTGGAAAGTAGTTCATCACGAGAACCGGTTCCTGTGACAACTACACCAATTAGTGAGGAAGCTAATGATAATGATCATGAAACTTTAGACCAAGTTTCTACTGAACCTCGTAGGTCTACCAGAGTAAGATCTGCACCCGAGTGGTACGGTAATCCTATTCTGGAAGTCATGTTACTTGACCATGATGAACCTACGAACTATGAGGAAGCGATGATGAGCCCAGATTCCGCAAAATGGCTAGAAGCCATGAAATCTGAGATGGGATCCATGTATGAAAACAAAGTATGGACTTTGGTTGACTTGCCCGATGATCGGCAAGCCATCGAGAATAAATGGATCTTTAAGAAGAAGACTGACGCTGATGGTAATGTAACTGTCTATAAAGCTCAACTTGTTGCAAAAGGTTTACGACAAGTTCAAGGGGTTGACTACGATGAGACTTTCTCACCCGTAGCGATGCTTAAGTCTGTCCGAATCATGTTAGCTATTGCTGCATTTCATGATTATGAAATTTGGCAAATGGATGTCAAGACTGCATTCTTGAATGGATTTCTAGAAGAAGAGTTGTATATGATGCAGCCGGAAGGTTTTGTTGATCCAAAAGGTGCTGACAAAGTGTGCAAGCTCCAGCGTTCCATTTATGGACTGGTGCAAGCATCTCGGAGTTGGAATAAACGCTTTGATAGTGTGATCAAAGCATATGGTTTTATACAGACTTTTGGAGAAGCCTGTATTTACAAGAAAGTGAGTGGGAGCTCTGTAGCATTTCTAATTTTATATGTAGATGACATATTATTAATTGGAAATGATATAGAATTTCTGGTTAGCATAAAGGGATATTTGAATAAAAGTTTTTCAATGAAAGACCTCGGTGAAGCTGCTTACATATTGGGCATCAAGATCTATAGAGATAGATCAAGACACTTAATAGGACTTTCACAAAGCACATACCTTGATAAAATTTTGAAAAAGTTCAAAATGGATCAGGCAAAGAAAGGATTCTTGCCTGTGCTACAAGGTGTGAAGTTGAGTCAAACTCAATGCCCGACCACAGCAGAAGATAGAGAGAAAATGAAAAATGTTCCCTATGCTTCAGCCATAGGCTCTATCATGTATGCAATGCTGTGTACCAGACCTAACGTATGCTTAGCAATAAGCTTGGCAGGAAGGTGCCAAAGTAATCCAGGAGTGGATCACTGGACAGCGGTCAAGAACATCCTGAAATACCTGAAGAGGACTAAGGATATGTTTCTCGTATATGGAGGTGACAAAAGAGCTAGTCGTAAACGGTTACTCGATGCAAGGTTTGACACTGATCCGGACGATTCTAAATCGCAAACCGGGTACATGCTTTTATTAAATGGTGGAGCTGTAAGTTGGTGCAGTTCTAAACAAAGCGTCGTGGCGGGATCTACATGTGAAGCGGAGTACATAGCTGCTTCGGAAGCAGCAAATGAAGTAGTCTGGATGAAGGAGTTCATTTCCGATCTAGGTGTCATACCTAGTGCATCGGGACCAATGAAGATCTTCTGTGACAATACTGGTGCAATTGCCTTGGCAAAGGAATCCAGATTTCACAAGAGGACCAAGCACATCAAGAGACGCTTCAATTCCATTCGGGACCAAGTCCAAGTGGGAGACATAGAGATTTGCAAGATACATACGGATCTGAATGTTGCAGACCCGTTGACTAAGCCTCTCTCACGAGCAAAACATGATCAGCACCAAGACTCCATGGGTGTTAAAATCATTACTATGTAATCTAGATTATTGACTCTAGTGCAAGTGGGAGACTGAAGGAAATATGCCCTAGAAGCAATAATAAAGTTATTATTTATTTCCTCATATCATGATAAATGTTTATTATTCATGCTAGAATTGTATTAACCGGAAACATGATACATGTGTGAATACATAGACAAACATATAGTCACTAGTATGCCTCTACTTGACTAGCTCATTAATCAAAGATGGTTATGTTTCCTAACCATAGACATGTGTTGTCATTTGATTAATGAGATCACATCATTAGGAGAATGATGTAATTGACATGACCCATTCCGTTAGCCTAGCACTTGATCGTTTAGTATACTGCTATTGCTTTCTTCATGACTTATACAAGTTCCTGCAACTATGAGATTGTGCAACTCCCGTTTACCGGAAGAACACTTTGTGTGCTACCAAACATCACAACGTAACTGGGTGATTATAAAGGTGCTCTACAGGTGTTTCCGAAGGTACATGTTGAGTTGGCATAATTTGAGATTAGGTTTTGTCACTCCGATTGTCGGAGAGGTATCTCTGGGCCCTCTCGGTAATACTCATCACCTAAGACTTGCAAGCATTGTAACTAATGAGTTAGTTATGAGATGATGTATTATAGAACGAGTAAAGAGACTTGCCGGTAACGAGATTGAACTAGGTATTGGATACCGACGATCAAATCTCGGACAAGTAACATACCGATGACAAAGGGAACAACGTATGTTGTTATGCGGTTTGACCGATAAAGATCTTCGTAGAATATGTAGGAACCAATATGGGCATCCAGGTCCCGCTATTGGTTATTGACCGAGAGTGGTTCTAGGTCATGTCTACATAGTTCTCGAACCCGTAGGGTCCGCACGCTTAACGTTACGATGACAGTTTTATTATGACTTTATAAGTTTTGATGTACCGAAGTTTGTTCGGAGTCCCGGATGCGATCACGGACATGACGAGGAGTCTCGAAATGGTCGAGACATAAATATCAATATATTGGAAGCCTATATTTGGACATCGGAATCGTTCCGGGTGAAATCGGCATTTTACCGGAGTACCGGGAGGTTACCGGAACCCCCCGGGGGGTTATTGGGCCTACATGGGCCACGAGGGAGAAGAGGGAAGGAGCCAGGAGGGGGCCGCGCGCCCCTCCCCCTCATAGTCCGAATAGGACAAGGGAAGGGGGGCGACGCCCCCCCCCCTTTCCTTCCCCTCTTCCTCCTCTTTCCCCCCTTCTCCTACTTCTACTTGGAAAGAAGGGAGTCATACTCCCGGTGGGAGTAGGACTCCCCCCTTGGCGCGCCCTCCTTGGCCGGCCGCCTCCTCCCCCTGGCTCCTTTATATACGGGGGCGGGGGGGCACCCCATAGACACACAAGTTGATCTACGGATCGTTCCTTAGCCATGTGCGGTGCCCCCTGCACCATATTCCACCTCGGTTATATCGTCGCGGAGTTTAGGCGAAGCCCTGCGCCGGTAGAACATCGTCATCGTCACCACGCCATCGTGCTGACGGAACTCATCTCCGGAGCTTCGCTGGATCGGAGGCCGGAGATCGTCATCGAGCTGAACGTGTGCTGAACTCGGAGGCCCCGTACGTTCGGTGCTTGAATCGGTCGGATCGTGAAGACGTATGACTACATCAACCGCGTTATGCTAACGCTTCGGCTTACGGTCTACGAGGGTACGTGGACGAACACTCTCCCTCTCGTTGCTATGCCATCACCATGATCTTGCGTGTGCGTGTGCGTAGGAAAATCGTGTGTCCTCTGGATTTACCACACGTGAAATACCATGTGTGCATGAACAATTGCATCATTTATCGGGAAGAGCACGCGGAGTCTACCATATGTCCGGTGTGCGGCGTCACTCGATACAAGAAGAGGAAGAAAGCTCCTCAAAAATCGGTGTGGTACTTTCCGATCACTCCTCGTCTGCAGCGGTATTTCGCGGAACCTAAGGTAGCAAAGCTCCTGCGTTGGCACGCGGATAGGGAGGAGAAGAAGCGGGAAGATGACGGAAATGATCCGGAGATAAATAAAAAAGACAAGATGCCGAGTCACCCTAAGGATGCGAGCCAGTGGCAAGCGTTGAACTTCGAATACCCAGAATTTGGGAAGGATCCAAGGAACATCGTGCTGGGCGCGAGCACCGATGAAGTCAATCCGTTTGACAGCCAAAGAAGCACACATAGCACCTGGCCTGTGTTTGTGTGGATGTACAACCTTCCCCCCTGGTTGTGCATGAAGAGGAAGTACATTCACATGAGTATGCTAATTGAAGGGCCGAAACAACCAGGGAACGACATCAATCTGTATCTGGGGCTGCTGAAAGAGGAGGTAGACACGCTGTGGAAAACGCCAGCCAATACATGGGACGTCGCAGAGAAAGAATATTTCCCTATGAGCCGCACTGCTCACGACGGTGCACGACTATCTCGGTTACGGATATCTCGCAGGGCAGGTAGTCCACGGATTTTCTGGATGCGTAAGGTGCATGGATGACACAACGTATCGCCAGCTAGATAGAGATCCCGGGTCTTCGAAAACCGTGTTCATGGGACGTCGAAGGTGGCTTCGCGACGATGACCCGTGGAGGAAACGCAAGGATCTGTTCGATGGTGAAACCGAACCCCGAAGACGCCCGCGTACGAGGAGCGGCGAGAAAATAGACGAGCTGTTGAAAAATTGGAAAGATTGCCCACTATCGGGAAAGAAGCAAAAGGCGCCAGAGCCGGGAAAGAAGTGAAAGGCACCAGAGCCGCTGCTGAAGGTATGGAAAACGAAGTCTGTTTTCTGGGACTTGCCGTACTGGAAGATCCACCGTGTGCCTCACAGCCTTGATGCCATGCATATCACGAAGAACGTGTGCGAGAGTCTGCTTGGTACCCTGCTCAACATGCCAGAGAGGACCAAAGATGGGCCGAAAGCAAGGGCATACATGAAATCAATGGGCATCAGGCAGGAGCTTCACGCTAATGATGATGATGATGATGATGAGGCGAAGCAGGACACAGAAAGTCGTCGCAAAGGCAAAAAGGCCAAGAAGACCAGAAATGACTACCCTCCCGCGTGCTTCACTCTAAGTCAGGAGGAGATCGAGCAGTTTTTCACCTGCCTCGTAGGAGTAAAACTTCCTTACGGTTACGCGGGGAAGATAAGCAGGTACCTAGACCCAGCAAAGCAGAAGTTCAGCGGGATGAAGTCTCACGACTGTCACGTGCTGATGACGCAGATACTTCCAGTTGCAATCCGTGGGATCATGGACGCGCACGTCCGTGAAACGCTATTTGGCCTATGCAACTTTTTTGACGTCATCTCTCGGAAGTCGATTGGCGTGAGGCAACTCAGAAGGCTACAGGAAGAGATCGTGGTGATACTATGCGAGCTTGAGATGTACTTCCCGCCCGCATTCTTCGACATTATGGTGCATCTGCTGGTCCATATCGTGGAGGATATCATCCAAATCGGGCCGACGTTCCTGCACAATATGATGCCGTTCGAAAGGATGAATGGTGTCATCAAAGGATACGTTCGCAACATGTCACGTCCAGAGGGAAGTATAGCCAGGGGCTTTCTGGCCGAAGAGTGCATCTCCTACTGCACGAATTATCTAGGCATCGAGAACCCCGTTGGTCTGCCCGTCAACAGGCACCTCGGCAGGCTCGCTGGATGGGGTCACCGTGAGGGTCGCCGCTAAATGCATGTCGACTTCGAGGGTCGACTCGCCGACTTTGAAAGAGCAAACCTAGTCATGCTACAACACATAGACGTGGTCGATCCTTGGGTGGTAGAGCACAAAACCTTTATTGAGAAGACGTACAATGACCGAGGTCAACAGAAGACGGACGGAGATATAATCAAAGAGCACAACTCATGTTTCATGCGTTGGTTCATACAGAAGCTTCTGTCGTACCCTTCACATGAGGATTCTTCCATGGAAGAACAACTCATATTCGCCTTGTCACAGGGCGCCGAGCACAACCTGATGACCTATGAGGCGTACGATATCAACGGCTACACATTCTACACCGAGAACAAGGACATGAAGAGCGATGGTTATCAGAACTCCGGGGTAACGATGGAATCCTACACCGGTAACGACAAGGACAGATACTACGGAAGGATCGAGGAGATCTGGGAGCTGACCTACGCTGGAGAGAAGGTCCTGATGTTCCGTGTCAGATGGGCCAAGAGCGTCCTAAAAGAAGACCGGTATTTCACCACCATGGTTATACCCGAAGCCAAATCCAAGACCGCGGGCGCAAACATCACCGCGAAAAATGAGCCATGGGTACTGGCTTCCCAAGTGGACCAATGCTTCTTCATTACCGACCCGTCAAAGACCAGTCGTGTTGTCGTGAGGAGAGGCAAAAGGAAGATCATCGGAATGGATGGAGTAGCCAATGAGCAAGACTTCGACAAGTACGGCGACCCGAAGATCAAACATGACGACGACGATGAAGTAGCAGCACACACCACAAGAAGAAGCAGGACCACCCTACCTAAAGGACGTCCGTTCCACAGAAGAACTCCATTTGCAAAAAAGAAGGGCAAGAAGATTGTGAACAGATAGCTAGCTAAGATCGATTGTATTTAAATCGTAGTCTTCATTTCTCGAATGTATTTCATGGGCACTTTTTGATATCATGAATATTTTTAAATTTCATGGGCACTTTTTGAATTCATGAGGACACTCGATCTCGATCCCCCTCCATCTCGATCTCGATTCCCCCTCCATCTCGATCTTGATCCCTCTCCATCTCGATCCCACCTGCATCCTCCCCCGCTAGCTCCACCGCCGCCGATGACCCACCGCAACCCTCCCCCGCTCCACCGCCGACGACGAGCACCCGGCGCCCCGCACCCTCCCCCGCTCCACCGCCGCCAACGGGCACCCCCGCACCCTCCCCCGCTCCACCGCCGCTGCCGATGATATTTTCAAGTAACAAATTTGATGATATTTTTTAAAAAATTATTACAGTTTTTATAAAAATTATTACTGTTTCCTATTCATATTCATTTTCTAAAATAATAATAATAAAAAAAGTGTAGACTAGAATTGTTGTTAAACAACAATTATTACTGTTTTTTTTTAAAAATATTATTGTTTCATATTCATATTCATTTTAAAAAACATACTAATGGCGCACCGACGGTGGGTGCGCCATTGCTATCTAAAAAAAGATTTCTAATGGCGCACCGACAGGGGGTGCGCCATTGCTATTATAAAAAAAAGATTTCTAATGGCGCACCAACGGGTGGTGCGCCATTAGTAAGCTTCCCCCCTAGCTAATTCCTCCCTCTCCCTCGCCAGATCCCCTTCGACCCTCTCTCCCACGCCACCAGATCCACCCGCGCGCTGCCCCGACCCACGACGCCGCCGCCCCGACCCTTGCCAGACTCCACCCCCGCAGCCCCCGCGCCCCCGCGCCCCCACCCCCGCCGCCCTGACCCTCGCCGGACTCCACCCCCGCCGCCCCCGCGCCCCCACCCCCGCCGCCACGACCCTCGCCGGACTCCACCCCCGCCGCCCCCGCACCCCCACCCCCGCCACCCCGACCTTCGCCATACACCTCCTCATCGTCGGCGCCGAGCAGCGATGCAGCACCGTACGCCCCCCGATCCTCCTCCTTCCCTTGCCCCTCCTCCTCCTCCCCTTGCCCCCCGCTTGCGCAGCTGACGGCCCCTTCTCTGTCTCGCAGGGCAAGGTCTCCAGCGCCTCTAAGACACCGACGCCTCCACTGTCTACGGCGTCTGCGCCTTCTTCCACCTTCGGCCACAGCGGCCTCACCGACGAGTAGTCGTTAAATTCGTCTCCGTTGAACCGTCCCCGACCACGCTGTCTACTCCTCTACGACCGCTGTGAGATGATCTTTAGTTTCCCCTCCTCCCCTTGGTCGTTTGCTTCCCGTAGCGCCGCCCCTGTGATTAATGCTTCATATGATGTTCAATTTTTGCATAAGTTGAAGAAACAATAGTTCTACTGACAAGCAGAAGAAAGGATTGGGCTCTGGTCCAAATGATGTTTAACATGAATTTAACTAAACAGGAATTTTATGTTGTTGCTGCTGAAGATGAGTAGTTGTAGGAAGATGATGCATAGTAGTTTTATGTTGTTGTAGTAGTTGTAGGATGTTATTGTAGTTGAAGTTGCAGGAGTAGATAATGGAGTACTGCCAATTTACTGTTAGTAAAGATGTTGAACACACAACTGTTGTTTACTCTAGTGATAGGAGTAGTAGTGGTGGCCATCTAGTTGGACTACTACTGCTAGGACTTGCTCCAGATTTTAGGATTTCTCTTCTTTTAGGATTTATTTTCTTCTAGGACTAGGTTTTTATTATTTTTCTGTTGTGATTGTTTTTTGAGCTCTTCCTTTTTCATTTCCTACTATCCTTATCCTAATTATCTTAAATTGTTATGATGTGTGTAACAGGATTAGATCTTGGATTTGCTAGTGGACTTTGGGAGTTTCTTGGCCAGCTTGGTGACTCCATATTTTTCACTATTTCAGCAAGTCTTTTGTAAGCATTAAACTTTCAGCACTACATTTTTATCTTATGTGTACATCTGTTTGCTTCCAATTGCTATATATGTATTGTTGTTACTAAAAATGATGAAGCTCCTGTCAATTTCTATACATATATATGTGTATGATGATCCTCCTTTCCTGCAGTAGTATAGCACTTGCAGTAGTATGGCACTTGCAGTAGTATGGCACTTGCAGTAGTGGTGCCTATGCAAGATACAGTTCAGATTTGATTAGTTCCGTAAATTTGTATGACCACAAATTTGTATAGTTTCAGAGATTTGTATGACCAAAGATACAGTTCAGATTTGATTAGTTCCATAAATTTGTATGACCAAATATATATTTCAGATTTGTATAGTTTCAGAGATTTGTATGACCAAAAATACAGTTCAGATTTGAATTGTTTCAGAAATTTGTATGACTAGAGATACAGTTCAGATTTGAATTGTTTCAGAAATTGGTATGACCAAAGTTGCTATTGTATATAAATGGGCTGCTATAGAACTGTTCTTCATCTTTACAGTGATGTTGTACAGAGATATGCTGAATTTTTTGCTCTGATTGTTGCTCAAAAAATTTAGCAAAAAAAATGGGGTCCTGGGAGACGCCGCTGCTGCTTGAGGCCCTTGAGAGGCCCTTCGTGTCGTGATGATTTTGCAGGTACCCCAAGAGGCCCTTGAGTTTGCCGGAATGTCGATTAACTTCCGTTCCGGCAAATTCGGGTACTCCATATGTCCTATTTTTAGCAAAGGTCATGCTGAAATTTTCCGTGAATTTTAGCATAACTTTGCTAAAAATCGGACATATGGGGTACTTGCTACTAATGGATGGGCCGGGGTATCTTAGTACTTAATTAAGTAGGATCAACTGCCCCTTTATTCTTGCTGCATTAAACCATAGGTGGCAATAGAGCCAAGTGATTAGGCCCAACTTAGAATTCTCCTCAGCATCGATAAACCCTAGATGATAAACCCAACATAGGTGGCAATAGAGCCAAGTGATTAGTGCCAAGTGATTAGGCCCAACCTAGGGTGCCTCGGCATCGATAAACCCTAAATGATGAAAACTTAACTTAGCATTTAGGGTGCCTCGGCGTCAACAAACCCTAAATGATGAAACCTTGGCTTTTAGGGTGCCTGGGTGTCGATGAGAACCTAAATGATGTACGCCTAGGCTTTTAGGGTGCCTCGGCGTCGACAAACCCTAAATGATAAAAGCTTAGCTTTTAGGATGCCTCGGTGTCGACAAACCCTAAATGATGAGACCATGATATTGTTCCTTGACAATAACCAACTTTTTGACCAAACTTTTTTCCTATTTAGAGCGAAACATGGCCCACAACGATAAGGACGGCGGTTCGGGCGGCAAGCAATTCTGGGAGCTGTCCCAGGAGTTGGGGAAAGAACATCACCGCTATGAGGATGCCGCGGAAGACACCGATCCTGACTACACAACACCTAGTGGCGTCGGGGATGACACCACTGATGGCGCCGCCGAGGATGCCACCACTGATGATGGCGGCGCACACACAGATGGCAGCCAACCGAAGAGGCAACGGAAGGATCGGCGCCCGAACGTGCTCGGCACCGTCAAGGAGGAATTTACTGAAGTGGACTCCGACGGGAATCCGACGGCGCCCAAACAAGTAGTCAAGGGGTACTCGGTTCAGCTCGGGTGCATTCTCCGGAGCACCATCTCGATCAACACCGAGAACCTAAGGCATAAGGACCACGGGAATTTGCGCAGCCTTCTCTTCACGAAGCTGCACGAACGATACAAGTTCCCCGCTGAGTTTGCAAACACACGCCTCTCAGGGAATAAAGTGAACAGTACCGTCCTCACGAGGATGAGCACGGCCTTGTCTACTTGGAGAAGCACGGTGAAGGCAATGATTGACAAAGGTGGTAGTTATGACAAGATCAAGCCAAAATATCCTTTGATGAGCGAAGATGAGTACAAGGAGTTCAAGATCAAGTGCGAGAGCAGCGCAACCTCCGAATCAAGTCAGTGGGGGAAAGAAATGCGGAAGTTGAACTTAGGGGTCCACCAACTTGGTCCCGGCGGTTACAGAGTGGCGGAGCCTATATGGGACAAGGAGGACGCGGAGCGTGCCGAGCAAGGCCTACCGCCACGCTTCGAGAAATACCGTGACAAGCAGACCAGGAACTTTCTCAGGGCCCGGTACAAGGAGGACCCGGTAATAAAGGAGCTTACCACGAATCCGAACATCAGGGCGCTCGAGCTTGTTCTGGTAAGGAATACACCCCCATGTAATTAGTTCCATATGGTTGCATTCTAATTAATCCCCAATATTTCTAAATGGTTCACGTTCCTTCCGCAGGACACTGAAAGCAGTAGCGCGGGGTCGTCTCAGAGCTCCCCTTTCGACACCCCTTTAAATAGGGCGTTGAACGTAATGAGAAACAAGGATAAGCTCAGTAAGCCGACGTGAGCTGATCGTGTGGCCGGCAAAGGCTTGTCCACAAAATGGTCGTCATACTATACTGCTGGTGGGCGAAAGGAGAAAAAGACCAGCTCGGAAAGCCAGTCGCGCGAGGTTGAAGCACTCAAGGCACAAGTGGCGCGGATTCCGGAGCTTGTCCAAGAGCAAGTGGAACAACAACTGGGAATGAAGCTCAACGCCATGGTGCCTACGTTGATTCATGGGCTGACGACGTGGATTGCGGGCAGCCAACAGGGGCCTCCCCCGGTTCCCAGCTTCACGGCCAGCAACTCGCACAGCGCGCAAGCGGCACCATTGGTGTCTCTGGCGCTGCCATTGGTGTCTCCGGCGGCGCCATTGGTGTCTCCGGCGGAGGCGGTATTCGTGTCTCCGGCGCCGGCACGGGCCTTAGAGCTTAATGCACCCGGGTGTACGCCGGTCGGCACCTCGCCAGCAAGCGGCCCCTCCGTCAGTTGCACGCCCGCCGTTGGCGGTGCCTCGACATTAGCCGAGCATGACGGCATCACGGTAACTAAGCCTCTCGGCCGATGACTTCATCTCCTTGCCTTTGACTGGGTATCCCTGACGCCCTACATGTTTTCGCAGGGCGCCGCCGACATTCCTTGCACTCTTCTGCACTTCGTGGGCGGCGAGTTGGTCGATGTCGCCAAGGGCAGAATCGTTCAACCGCGCAACCCCATGTTCCACGGTAATCCGATGCCACCCACAGTGTATAGGGTTGAAGTGGTTAGGGTGCTGCCAGGCTGCGACGAGCTGTTACCTCCGATTCGACCCGCTGGGGCCGACGAAGAAGATGAGATGACCCTCAGCGCCTGCGTAAACTGGCCCCTGCTTTGGCCGAAGAGCCAGATCCGTTTGGGGGTGGGGGACACCACCCCACAGACAAGATCGCCAGTCGTGCCGGCGCCAAGCTATGGCAAGAACGTCGCAATGCTACCAGACCTGCCGGACATCCCTATGGCACAGGATCCGGACATGCATATGGCACAGGATCCGAACAACGACGACAGTACATTTACCAACGTCGATAAGTACTTTGCCGAACATGGGTACGCTGGCGAGTTCTGTGGGCCTCTTTCTCAAGAACCCAACCAAGACGACCGCGATCTAGCTGGTACGGTGGAGAAATCTAATTGCAATAGGCGTCGTCTGGCGTTCAGTTCTCAGGAGACGCCTCCAGCTCCCGCCTTCACCGAGCCTCAGATAGCTGAGGTGCGAAATATTATCAGCCCCAACACGCTCAAGAAGGCGGTCTGTGAGCAGAACTCGGTCCCATTACAGGAGATCAAGAAGAAGGGACGGAAACGAAAGACTAACAAGGGCGCCGGTGCGAGCCAGCCGGCACCGAGTTCGATCCGTGCTCAGGACGGGCCACCTTCACCTAAGGATATCTCGAGGAGGGTGCATGTGGCGGGTAGGGCCATGCTACCGACAAATATGCTCAATGCTGCAACCGGTGCTATGCGGAGTCTGCACGACAGTGTTCTTTCTTTGGAGAAGCGGCGTCTTAGAGAGAATGATGTGGCATACCCGGTTTTTGTGGCCAAGGTGTCAGAGGGCAAGGGCTTTGTGGATGGCGACATCGGGGGTACGATCGTCCTGCAGTTTGATGACATCTTTGCTATATTTAACCTTCATCTGCTACACTACACCTTCGTTCGGCTGTTTTCGCTGAGTATGGAGATGCGGATCATTAGAGACAAGACCCCGGACATCGTGATAGCCGACCCCTTCTACATGCGTGCCAAGCACTTGAGCAGCGCTAGGGACCGCCAAGTCGCGAGTTCACACCTCGAAGGCGTCATTCTGGCAAACCCAGATAAGGATAACTTCCTTGTGGCTTACTTTCCCGAGTAAGTCATCCCTTAACCGCCCCGTAACATATGATTTCTTAAATTTCGATCGTTCTTTTTATTCTAACATTTAGTGTTTTGTGCAGTGACACACATTGCACACTCATCCTCTTAAGCCCGAAATATTCCATGGCCACGTATTTCGACCCGAACCGTAACTCCAAGATAGACTACACAAATATCAAGAAAGTTCTTGATGATGTTCTCCCCGGCTACGCCAAATCTGGAGGCACCTTCACCAGGGTAGTTCGTAAGTACGGCAAGGACATGTTCTCACACAATACGAAGTTCTGCTGCGTCAAGCAGCCGCCTGGCGGTTAGAAGGATGCCTACTACGCCCTCCATCACATGCGGGCGATCGTAAGGGACCATCATCACCTTCTGCTACCAGATAATCTCAAAGATTGGGCCGCGAGCTTGTCGGCAATCCAGGACGCGGACCTCAGACAAGAATTCTTTCGCATCCAGTCGGAGTTTGCGGACATCATCCATCAAGATGTCCTTCATACCTCGGGGCAGTTCTTCCTCAGATATCAACCGTCCAATAGTGAGATAGACGGAACACTACAAATGCAGGCTGACAACGACCGCGATTTCATGACCATCACGACAGACGACGGCTTCATCCACGCTCCTGTCCGATGAGTCGAGTCGAAAGTAGTGATGTGTAGTTCTGAAACATTGATTGGCTCATGTTGTAATTAAACTTTAATGAATTCGTATGTCTCTTTGGTTTGGACAGTCGTTCAACTTAGATGTAATCGATGCTATTTATTAGTAGGACCATGAGTCGTGCTATTAATGTCTTGCTTTTCACTTCTGATCCTTTTGTTGCATACTTACATATTGCTTATGTATTGTCTGTTGTTTGGCTTGTGCATAGAGATGTCGTTGTATGTCGTGTACAAGGGTAAGGTTCCCGGAGTCTACGACGACTAGGAGGAGTGTCGGAGACAGGTTCACCGTTTCAGCGGTAACAATTACAAAGGGTACACCACTAGGGCGGACACCGAATCTAGATACGTCTGCTATCTAGCGGGAGAGAGTAGGGAGCGTTGGAGGAACCGGATGAAGACCAGTTTGATCGCGATGATGCTCATTGTGATGACCGCAGCTCTCTTCTATGTGATGGTAGTTTAGATAATCGATATCGACTTGTAATGTGAAGACAAACTCGATACTCGCGGTCTTGAGACTTGTAGTGTTTTATCTTTGTTCGGTCTTTTGAATTAGGAGACTAATATGATGAATTGTATTCAGAGACTAATCTTCTATTGTATTCTATGAATCTGCTGTTGCTGTGTGCTGTTGTCTATATTCTGTCCAATAATATATTTTGTAACCTGTGCAAAAAATAGAAAAGTAAAAAAACCTAATATTCATACTAATGGCGCATCACCTCAAGGTGCGTCATTTGTATGTCAAAGGATACTAATGGCGCATCACTACAGAGTGCGCCATTAGTGTGACAAAGCACATGGTTACATATGCCCCACTGGGAGGCATACTAATGGTGCATTTTGATCCATACTAATGGCGCACCAGTGGTGCGCCATTAGTAAAAAATACTAGTGGCGTGATACTAATGGCGCACCAGCAGTGCGCCATTAGTAGGCAAAACTGGTGCGCCATTAGTAGCCCTTTTCCTAGTAGTGTCTCTCCTGCGCCATGGGGGAGGGGGTGAAGCCTCGCGGGTTATTGTGGCACAACCTATCTGGCCTTGGCGGCGTGGCAGGCATGCCTTGACCGGCGGCAGCGCAGCGGCCGCCTCAGCCTAGTGCGGCGATGGTGGCGGCGCGACGGCCACCTCGGCCTAGGGCGGCGATGGTGGCGGGTGCGGCGGCCGGCTCTGCTTCGGGCAGTGGCCTTGGCTGCGTTCGGCGGCGGCGGCCGGGTCTGCGGAGACGGACCATCGAACCTCAGATCGGTGGTGGCGGCATGAAGGGCCTGGTAGTTGGGTCGGCGCCATGCGTGGTTTGCCCTCCGGACAGATCTAACCTGGCCGGTGCGGCCTGCATGATGCGCCGCGGCTTAGATCGGCGGCGATCCGTGCACACGATGCTTGATGGAGGTTCTTCGAGCGGATCCTGGTGACAACCTCGTTCTCGGCTTGATGCCAAGACCGGCGATGGCGGCACTCTTTTATGCCATTACCTTCCTAAAGGCATAGCTGTGGAGAAGCTCCAGACCTCTATCCGCTACCTCCGGGGGAAACCCTAGATCAGTAGATCGGATGACGACGGCGCGTTTGGTGTCGTTTCCTCATTGGGGGCGTCATTCTTGGAGGCGTACACGAGATCGTGGGACCAGTGGGCGGTTTCTTTGATGGAGCGGTGTTTCATCTTACCCATTGAAGGCGACGGATCTCAGTGGCGTGGCGCAGTGGAGACTCGGCGGCCGATGCTGTGATGAACTCGCGCAGGAGGAGGTAGTTGTCCGGCGTTATGGTGGCGTCGATGGCAGAGTGGCCTGATAATGTAGAAGCCTCAATATCTGCTCTGAAGAAGGACCTGTGGAAATGACGGCGACGACACATGTGAGTGTGTCAAACCGGTTAGTGCACCAGACCCGGTATGTGGTTCGGCTAGGGCTTCCGGCTTTTGATGATAGACTTAGGTGAGTGGTCTGGGTATTTAGCTCAGGTAGCATCCCTTCATCATATGGCTAGGAGTACTGGCATTTGTTGCCAGGATGGCGGATTCATGCATATTGTTGTAATATTTTGTAAGGTCCTCGAGAATAATGAATAAAGTGGCCGCATGCATCTCCCAGATGCAGAGACCGGGGTCATCCTCTTCTTTTTTAGAAAAAAAGCATACTACAATAAATTGACGACTAGGTACTTGGGTATATGTACCCCATACGCCCATGTACGAAAAGAAATATTTTAAAAAAATTGAGCTGCTGTATTTGTTACCAGATTTGTCAGATATATATTTATTTCTACGAGGATACGTGTTTGTAATGCCGCTCTAAACAATATTCGGCCTTGTAATGTATTGCTCATGACAAAAATGACATGCTAGTGCAATTTTTTAGCACATCCCCGCTTAATGTTCCTTTTCGGCGGGATTTAATCCAACTCCGCCTTGCGCCATGGCACAGCCTATTGGGGCGACTATCGTGGTCCAGTTGACACCAGGCCAGGATGAATTCCGGTGGAATCTTTGGTAGATTCTACATACTCAGAGATTTCAATGTACCACTATTTCTGTAAAGTCTACGTACATCTATGTACTACTTCCTCCGTCCCAAAATAAGCGACTTAACTTTTTATTAGCTTTAGTACAAAGTTAATATGCAGTTGAGTCACTTATTTTGAGACGAAGGGAGAACTATTTTGATAGATTCTACATACTTAGAGATTTCAATCGGCAACAATAAAAAATAAAAGTCAAAAGTACAATAAATCTTTAGAGAAATAGTATCTCTAATAGAAATAATATCTCCCCGCCCAATCCCCGTCCTAGTGATGCATCTAGCATCACCGGAGGGCGTGTGATGGTGTGTCTCCGTCAGATCTCACGGGATTCAATTGGTGCTGGTCTTTCGTGGATCAGTTTGGATCTTGTCTTCGTTATTTAAACGAATTCTCAATTCATAAGTGAATTGTACTTTTGAATTGTGCCAAAACTCATATATGAGCAAAGGTCGTGTCAATTTTTTTATTTGAATCTAAATTCAACTAAGCTCAAGTAAAAAGTTTTAAAATTACCCCAAAGTTTTTATGCATAAATGCAACGCACATTCGAAAAAGAAATGTCCCCTTTCTTGTCTAAACTACGGGTCGTGACAACCTCTAGCCCTTCAAGAAATTCCGTCCTTGAAACTGTTCATGGTCAAACCTTCTTGAAGACATCACCGTGGTGCTACTCTTCATGGCTGAGTTTTGGGGAAGAACCTTCGTTCATTGTTGTCCTTATGGACTCGGCAGTGACCATGTTTAGCACCGTTCTCCTTCCTGGGGCATTATCGTGAAGCTTAGGTGTTACTAGATGTAGTGTGGCGTTGTAATCAATTTCTCATGTGCTTTCTCTCGACGGCATAGTCGCATGCGTCGTACATTGTCCGGTTATTCTCGGAGGGTTACCTTATCACCATGTATCATTCGACCGTATATTTCGTTCGGTTGTTGCTTTATATATAAAAGAGGGCAAAAGCCTATTTTGGAAGTTAAGGTCGAGGACCGCTGATAAGTTGAATTTGAGCTATTGTATCCATGTATTTACCAAAAAAGGCTTTCGCCCCGCTTTACATATAAAGCAAAGATCCACAACAACCTGATACAAACGCACGCCAACACACCACACGCACACACCCTAGACAAGATACATAGACGCTGATCGCAGCAACACCACCCTAGCCCTACAAGAGCAATCGCGAAGTGATGAAGACACATATGGCGAACCGTGGACTCCAAGGCGGCGCCTTCAGGAAGGATATGACACCGGAGCGTCACCGCCGCCCGATCCGAGAATCAGAGTTTCCCCTGGAGCCGCACGATGGGCAGTGAGAGCCGCGACGACGCCTTCAAGAAGGGAACAAGTTTCGCCGTCGCCGATCCGTCCGAAGATAAAGCAGGTTTTCACCCCCGGCCAACACTCATCGCCACTGAACGCCACACCCCAGCAACCACGCCGCCCACACGGCCATGGCCTCCGGGCAGCACCAAGCCACGGGCTCTGCCCAAGAGCACCGCGCTACCACCACCAAGGCCGCCGCCTTGGCATCCAAGACCTTGACACCACCTCACCCGAGATCCGCCGCTACCCCAACCAAAGAGATGAGTGGAAATGTCCTGCCTTTCACACCCCTGGGCAGCCCCAAGCGCCGAGACCCAATAGGCCGGCCAAAATTGGCCTCCATCGACCCGTCCTGCTGCACCGGGCACGAGACGAACTCAGTCCAGCGGCACCGTGTGCGAGATGAGGTCGGTTCTGCTGCACCGTGTGTGAGACGAGCTCGGTCCCGCTACACCATGCACGAGACAAGATCGGTCCTGCCGCACCGGTCGTGAGATGAGCGATGGACCGCAGCTGGGAGAAGGACAACCCTTCGACGAAAGTAGCACCCGGACGATGATGAGAGGAGTCGAAGGTTGACACAGGCCGCCTGTGAGTGGGCAGACACGGGAACAAGCCAACCGCCGCCGCAACCAACCTGCCACCTCGCGAGCCGCCCACCAACAAGCCGACGCCGGAGAAGACCAGCCGTCGCCTTGGAACGGCCCGGACCACCGCCGTGAGCCACCACCACGCCGTGGCAGCTCACATCCACACCAGGACCCCGAAGGCCAGCACCGAGCCGCCCGCCGGCAGCCATGGGGGAGATCCGAGCCGATCTGGCCAGCAACCACCGCCGCCAGCTGCAGCAGCTAGTGCGCCGCCGTGGTCCACGGTCATGGCCACGACCCCACCAGGTCGCAGCCCGCCCCCACGCCGCCCAGGCCCACACGCCCGCCAGACCAGAATGGTGCTGGACGGGGCCGCCGCCGCCAAGCACGCACCACCGCCCCGAACACCAGCCGAGGCCACACCGCTGCCACGGACGACCACCGCCGCACCCCACGGCGCCGCCCGCAGCCCGCGTCACGACGCGGCCAGATCTGGCGGAGCTGCGAAGCACCCGCACCATCCGCCGCCACCGGCCGCCCAGCACGCTCCGCTACCACGACGCCCGTCGCGCAGCCAGCAAGATGTCGTCGCCGGACAGCTCCGGCTCCCCGCCACGCCGCAGCGCCCGCCGCCAGCGCCGCACCCCAGCCCGGCCGCCCCGTCCCGCATCAGGGCCCCGCGCGAGAGGACGAAATCTATCCGCCACCGCTGGCGCCAGCCGCGCTTCGCCCGGCTGCGCCCCCTGGCGGCGGCAAGGGAGGGAGGAGAGGAGGAGGGGCGCCCTAGGGTTCCCTCGTGACCAACCGATCGACTGGGTCTACCTTTTTATGTCCGCAACCGCGTCTTCGTAGAAGCCTGCGACATACGTGGCCAGTCAAGAATAATTGGGTGGGTCGCGTCGTCCTGGAATTCAGATCTCGTCACAAGTCATTGTTTAATGTCTCTCCATGGGGTAGCTTGCCGATCGGAAAATTCAAGGATCAGGACGCGCTTAGATGTAGTATTAGTCTACTCACTGCGAGCTCAACTGCCGCTGCTACGAATCTTCTTACGACTAGCGAGCTAGATCGCTCCTGATACTGATTACTAATTAACTCTAGTTCTCTGCTCCCACACCCGCACCCACTGCATGCATGTGTATATAAGGCAGCTATCCCCTTCACCAAATCATCACAAGCATCTGCCAAAGATCGATCAGTTACTACCCAGACCATTCTAGCCTTGCCTCGAACACCAACATTTCCCCCATCGAGTTCCTGTTTCTCCTTCATAGGCATCTAGCAACCCAGCAGCAAGCAATGAAGGTGAGTTTCTTCTCCCAGTTTTTGTTTACATCTAGTGTTGCTTTGTTTAGCACCTAGCTTAATTTTGAGCAAGCAATACATTACTCTGAAGCTGAAGCATACCATTGATCCATCGTTTTTCTACTTGTTGCAGCAAAAGATTGTCATTCAGTTGAGCATATCGTGCGACAAACGCCGGTCCAAAGCACTGACGCTGGCCGCCAGAGCAGCCGGGGTGACGTCCATGGGGATAACCGGCGACGCGAGGGACCAGCTGGAGGTGGTCGGCGACGGCGTCGACCCGGTGTGCCTCGTCAGCTGCCTCCGCAAGAAGCTCGGCCACGCCCAAATCATCAAGGTGGAGGAAGTGAAGAAGCCGGAGGAGAAGAAGAAGGATGAACCCAAGCCAGAGCCCGTGCACGTGTACCCGCCGCCGTGCTACTACCCGCCCAGCTACTACCACCACCAGTACCAGCAGCCGCACATGGTCGTTTGCGAGGAAGAGCCCAGCAACTGCCGGACCATGTAATTAATTGCTAGGGAACGATTTTGACAGCATGTAACTTTACACAGTTAGATGTGCACGTGTTTATTTGGTTCATTGGAAGAAATAAAAAGGAGAGAGATGTCATTCGGAAATCGGAATCAAGGCAAACGCCGAGGTTATGTGAATTTTAGTTCTCAGTCGCTTGAGAAACAGAATCGGGGATTTCAATCGCTTGTTCGTACAAGATCAGATGTGGATCGGGGGTTCGGGCCTGTGCATGTGCAGCTTCGTATGGTGAGGACGAGAAGTCAAACATCACAACTGATAGTGAGCGTATGTCATCTAGTCCATATGATGATTTTTAGATGAACCTAATCATATGATGATTTGGTGATAATACTGGTTGTATATCCGGTAAACCCGCAAACGGAAATGAACAGGCAAAATTCTATCCGAGTAAGACCCAAATATTGTTTGAGCTATG
This sequence comes from Triticum timopheevii, assembly GCA_963921465.1. NCBI lineage: Eukaryota > Viridiplantae > Streptophyta > Magnoliopsida > Poales > Poaceae > Triticum > Triticum timopheevii. The sequence goes on along the minus strand of OY997264.1, from coordinate 437,074,316 downwards.
TATGCTCACAATATCTGAATAAACATATGACATCACCATGGACACTGAATGGTTGTCTGAATAAACATTTGGACATGACCATGGAATTTTCTGATGAAAAAAGATACACAGGGTTGAGTGGCCCTCCTGCTGTCATTTTGTTTGATTTAGAGTGGTCATCTTCCTGTCAAGGTTCTTAGAGTGACCTGGTTTTCTTTGGTCTTTGCTTGGTTTTCTTCGTTTTACATTAAATTAGTGTCTTTGTGGGGTATGCGAGGGCGATGAGCGGAGTAACCAAACTGCGGACCAGAAATTCAGAACAACAGAAGTGCAAGACTGTTAGCATTAGATTGTCCCCATCTCCACAATTCCCAACTGTAAACAAAAAGATTAGCCATCTGCTGCGGAGATCGAGCACGGCAACCAACGGGTCTATTTTCAATAAGAAAATGTACAACTACTTCTGTCCTACCCCCATTTGTGCACGTTCTATTTTCTTATAGCAAACATCATCTAGTCACCAGATAGGAAGGCTTCAACGCGAGCAATACAAATATTTAAGCTCTAAGATCTTTGCCTTTTCTCCTAAGTGTTGTCAAAATCACCATTGCACACGTAGTATCTATCTTATCAAGAGATTCATCGTGTAATTCCTCCGTCCGAAAATACTTGTCAGAAAAATGCATGTGCTAGACATATTTTAGCTCTAGATACATTCATTTTATCCATTTCCACGACAAGTAATTCCGGATGAAGGGAGTACCAGTTAAGAGTTTAACGTCAAGTTTTTTAATCGGACAAGCTAGCATTCACCGGACTGATGGAGCTGTGTGTCTCGACCGCATCAACACCCATCGTATCCGTTTCTGATCAGACGGCTCAAACGGTTGATTCCAGCGCTCCATCGGCCGTCATTTTACCGCCATTGCAGCTTTGTCGGAGTCCACGACCACCTATTCGACCCCGGTGAGCTGCGCAGCACCTTTCCTCTCTTCCCCTCATCATCGCCATAGGCCTCGCCCCTCTCGGAATCAAGCTTGGTCGAGCGCCGTGGCCGCTGTGGAATGGATCTGACGACCTTGACCGTCGAGTCCCCAGCTGCGCCCCGCGCTTCGTGCATGCCCGGATGGCCTGATACATACCGGCATGATGGCCCGATGCCCTCATGTATGCTCCTCCGACGAGTCGTTGTGCACTCCATTGCAATGACGGTGTTGCAAACGATGGCGGTGAACAACGACAGTTGCAAGAAGGGCGGCTCGAGCTCACATGATTTTTGCTTTGCACAAGAGCCTTGTTGCAAGTGCAACAAGCTCTTTTTGTGGGGCCGCAAAGCTTTTTGCAACATTGCTCTTGTTGCATGATGTTTCTGCAACAAGGATCGTGTTGCAATCAGCGCATGTGCAGATTGGATTGGACAGATTGCAACACTAGCCGATCTTTTAAAAATTTCAGCCGGCTGACGCGTAGCATGACCCTTTTTTAATTAGGGAATCCACGTATGAGGCGATATTATCATGTGGAGATATTTGAGCACGAAGGAGTATGATGCAACGACCAAAGAGGCCCATGTGTCATTCCTGGCGGGTGACCCAGGCGCAACGCAAAATCTATACTAGTCCCGGTGCTGCGACATGGCCTTGCATTCGGTGGTGGCCGATGGCATCGTTGCGTCAGGGGTGGCTCCCGGGTATCGACTTGCAGTCGACAGATCATGGCTGCATGACAAATTTCAGGGCGCAAGGCAGAGTGGTCGACAGCTCCCCGATAGGGTTCCCTTGCGCATGGCTTGCCTTGATCCGATGCAATGCTTCTATGGTCTGGCCTCATATCTGCTTCATGGTGGCTTCGTGGGTTTTTCCGTTTGGGCTTAGCCGTGAGTAGGAGGAGGCTTTTGTCCTTTTCCTCTGTGAAAAATGAGTCTTATTTGCATGGACCGTCTACGACAATCCAGGGTCCGAGGGACATGAGCATTTGCTTGATTCGCAAGGACACTAAGCCCGTCAAGCAACACCTATGTCGCTTAGGAAATATCTAGAAACTATATATTGGCCATGCACATTCTAGAATTAACATTGGACATGGTTCAGGGCAAATGGTAGAGAAATCTAGAAATAAGATATTTATATGGAGGGAAGTTCTCTACCGTTGGAAGAGCAGGTAGCTACTATTTATACCAGAACAAGAGGTGGTTATTCAGCAACTGGCTGTCGGATTTCCTCCTGTCTGTAGCGCTTCGGAAGTAACTCTGGGGTAGCGCTGCTGCATACTTTTTCAATGCCTGACAATCAAACCAACCGATCCACTGAGCTTTGGAAACCACATCTTGAGAGCACTCTCCTCCTAAAGATATCCATGCAGAAAAATCATTTGATGAATTTTCTGGTTAACATAGAATCTATGAGTTTTTTTCTTCTAGTTACTAGTACTAACATTATTCAATCCATGCATGAGAGCTAGTTCAATAGGCCCCTCGGTGAAATCACCTACTTTACTTCTTATACGGAATTCATTGCACATAGATCTTCTATTTATTAGGAATTCGTTTGATGACCGTTTGATTCTAATTTGCTTCCATCCTTTAGCCATGTCTCTTGAACAATGCCCTCCACATGTCTTTAGAATTGTGTTGTAGTGTTTGTATGGTTGCTATTTGGCAACAGTCAAATGGTGTTGTAATCCAATAAATTAGGGTATCACCCCGATGTAAGTAAGCTAAGAAGTGAAGCAAGAGACAAACAAGAGAAGTGGTATGAGCTACCATGAGTATGAGATCTTGAAGATCGCAACGAGAGTGCAACATAGTAGTGATAGGTAGCCACTATGTTGAATCTTCCCACATGTGAGCATGATACCCCTAGTTTGTAAAGGTCTTCAAGAGTGGGGGTACTAGAGCCAGCACGTCACAGGATCCCATGGTTGATCTCCGAGTTGAGGGGAGTCACCTGATTTTCAACATGCGATTTAGCTCCTCGTTAGAGAGGGTTGATTTATGTGAATCCCGTTGAAAGATCGAGGATGTCGCCTAGAGGGGGGGGGGTGAATAGGTGCTTTAAATTAATTACGCTTTAGGCTTGAACATATGCGGAATAAACCTAGCGGTTAATTTGTCAAGCACAAAACCTAAAACAACTAGGCTCACCTATGTGCACCAACAACTTATGCTAAGCAAGATAAGCAACTATGTGATAGCAAGATATATGACAAAGAACAATATGACTATCACAAAGTAACGTGCATAAGTAAAGGGCTCGGGTAAGAGATAACCGAGGCACGCGGAGACGACGATGTATCCCGAAGTTCACACCCATGCGGATGCTAATCTCCGTTTGGAGCAGTGTGGAGGCACAATGCTCCCCAAGAAGCCACTAGGGCCACCGTAATCTCCTCACGTCCTCGCACAATGCAAGATGCCGTGATTCCACTAAGGGACCCTTGAGGGCAGTCACCGAACCCGTACAAATGGCGACCCTTGGGGGCGGTCACTGAACCCGTACACTTTGGCAACCCTTGGGGGCGGTCACCGGTACCCGTCAAATTGCCCGGGGCGATCTCCACAACCTAATTGGAGACCCCGAAGCTTGCCCGGAGCTTTACACCACAAAGATTGAGCTCCGAACACCACCAACCATCTAGGGCGCCAAGGCACCCAAGAGGAACAAGCTCTAGGGTGCCCAAACACCCAAGAGTAATAAGCTTCTCAAACTTCACTTCCACGTATCACCGTGGAGAACTCAAACCGATGCACCAAATGCAATGGCAAGGGCACACGGAGTGCCTAAGTCCTTCTCTCCCAAATCCCACCAAAGCAACTAATGCTAGGGAGGAAAATGAGAGGAAGAACGAAAGAAGAACACGAAGAACTCCAAGATCTAGATCCAAGGGGTTCCCCTCACTTAGAGGAGAAAGTGATTGGTGGAAACGTGGATCTAGATCTCCTCTCTCTTTTCCCTCAAAAACTAGCAAGAATCCATGGAGGAATTGAGAGTTAGCAAGCTCGAAGAAGGTCAACAATGGGGAAAGAACACGAGCTCAAAGGATAAGGATCATTGGGGAATAAGACCCCTTTTATAGGTGGGAAAAAATCCAACCGTTATGGTCACAGCCCGCACAGAGCGGTACTACCGCTAGGGCGATAGTACCCCATTGAAACACAACAGCGAGGAGGCAAAAAGGCTAGAAGAACCGTCGGAGTGGTAGTACCGCTTGACCTCACGGTACTACCGCTAGGGGTAGCGGTACTACTGCTAAGGGTAGCGGTACTACTGCTTGCGAGCGGTACTAAAAAATTACATCCGAGCCTACCACCGCAGGACTTGGGACGAGTTTTTGGTCCAGAGCGGTACTACCGCTGTAGGAGCCGTGGTAGTACCGCTCTGGAGCGGTAGTAAAAAATTACATCCGCTCCAATTCGCGGTAGTACCGCTGCAGCCTTTTCAGAACACCAAAACTGCCACAACTTTTGCAAACGGACTCCGAATTCGATGAAACCAAGTTTGTTGGAAAGCTAGCGACAAGGGCTAACACAATATTTAAAGAAATATCAATAAGAAGCAAATTAGAAAATGCCCATAAGAAAATGGTGAGAACCCTTCCTCGGATAAGACCGGTAAAACCTCCAACACTGAAAACATCATAGAAGACGCATGCGAACTCCGTTTTCGATGAACTCAAACTTGTCATCAAGATGACCATAAGCTCTAAGACTCACAAATAGAACCAAACAAGAACCAAGAAACATGATGCAAGGATGCAATGGTTTGAGCTCTCTACTAACGATACGATCAAGCTACCAACTTGAGAGCCGCCCTTGATAGTACGGCAAACGATCCTATAACCCGGTCTCCCAACTACCACCATGAGACCGGTAAAATAGAAAACCTATCAAGGAAAAACCTTTGCCTTGCACATGGTCCACTTGAGCTAGATGATGACGATCCCGACTCCCTCAAGTTGGACCACCTTTCTTGATTGCGTTGGCTCGATGAAGACTAGATGATTGCTCTTCCATAGTCCACTATGGGTGAGCCACTCTTCGGCTCATCTTCACAAGTCCATTGCACCACAATGGGCGGCAAGCTTCAAGCACTTGATCTCTTCGTGATGCATTACTTGAACTTGCACACCGCATCCTAACCCCACAAAGAACTCTCACGAAGATCATGGGTTAGTACACAGAGCGTAATTGACAATGCTTACCATACCATGGGATCACTTGATCCCTCTCGGTACATCTTCTACGCTTTGTGAGTTGACAACTTGATTCACTCTTGGCTTAGTTTTGATCAACCTTGAATATTTTCAACTCTCTTCATTTGGATGATGTCTTGAAGGTAAACATGAATGATCACACAATCTTCTTCTTCAAGACATGCTTGCAATAAGCTCAACACTCACATGACCAATCATAAACTCCTTGAAACCAACACATGGACTTCAAGAAAAGCCTATGGACAAAACCTTCAAATATAACTCAAGGCAACCATTAGTCCATAGAGATTGTCATCAATTACCAAAACCAAACATGGGGGCACCGCATGTTCTTTCACCCGTGGACGACATCACACACGGGTGACCTTAACCAGGTTTGGGCGATGAGTTTCTATCACACATGATTGGATTTAGGCATATGTTTTTTTTCTACCATGTTATGATGTTGTTGCCACAGATTGTTTCTTGTTAAATAGAGGGGGTTTAATAATACTGGCATGCATGCTAGTGCATATTTCTAAAACAAAAATTATATATCATTGATGAGCGGTGCTATTCATACGTAAAAATTTTACCTACTTTTTACGCACACAACACTCGGCAGCGGAAGGTTAGCAAAGATCACGGGGTGGTTGTATATCTGGCCATGGGTCGGGCCTGGGTCGGGCCTAAAAAAGCCCATGGCAGAAAACTGAGGCCCAGGCCCTCCCGGGCCCTACCACAGGGCCTACTTTTCAAGCCCAAGCCCGGCCCATCTGGTAAAAAGCCCTCAAAAGCCCTTAGGGCTTAGGGCCGTGGGCCGGGCCTCTTCCTTAAAATGCCAATATGCCAAGCCCAAGCCCGTCTAGGCCCTGCTGGTGGGCTCAAAACTTAGGCCCAAGCCCGGCCCACTAACAAGCCCATCGGGCCTAGGCCCTGGATTTTAGGGCCGGGCCTGGGTGGGCCGACAGGGCCGGGCCTGAGATGGCCAGGACTAGGTGGTTGCAATCTAAAAATCAGCTACTGCGTACAGTTTGCGTAGAAATAGCATTACCCATCATTAATTGAGCTGATTAGTTGAACTTGAGCTCCCCTCCGCCGGCGACCTCGGTCGTCGGTGGTGAGGGGGTCGCCGGATCCACGTGTGTGGGTCGTTTTACTCTTTTGTAGTATAGGTTTTTAGGATGTTCATCGTCTTGGCTTCGGCGGGGACGATGATGGCGCTGAATAAAAATTCTTCGGATCCATCCCTGACGAGGCCATCGGGCCTATGGTTGGGATGAATTTGGAAAACACTCTGTTCAAGTAAGGATGGCGTGGCGGCAGCGGCATCCTCGTGGTGGACATGTGTCCTCGGGCTCCGCCTTGCGATGGCGTTTGCTCCAGCGTCGGCACGGAGCTTGGGAGGTAGTCCAAGAACAGATGCAGATTGTTATCTACATCGACGACATCTGAAAGATGGAACGTGTGTTGGGTTCGTGGTTCGTGGATGGCAGGTATGGTTTCCTCCTTCGACGTCTTAGTCGTGATGGGGTGCCAGATCTGGAGTTCGATGGCGTGTTCGGGGCGTCGAGTTCGGGTGAGGAGGTGATCTGTCATTCTTCTCTTCCGTGGTTGATATGGTGGTGCCGGATGCAGGTAACCGGCGTTGGTGTCAAGCTCAGAAATGTTCTGTTTTTTTTTTCAGTTTTGTCATATCGGTCCTTACGTGACTTATACTTTGATCTTTATAATATGAATGAGACACGTATTACCATGAAAAAACAAATTGAATGTGAGCTATATATTTATTTTGTCTTTTCATTCTGTTAACTACCCGATGGACTCGGTCTACGCCGGTATGTCCGCAGGGGCGACTTCGAAGAAGAGAGCAACGTGGCCAATCATTGTCTAATGCCACTGTCATGGGAGGACTCGACCGAGAACTTGTGACGAGGACGCGTTTACATGCATGGCTACTTGCTCAGTTGGTGGGCACTTGTTTACTCACTCGGAGCCCAACTGCTGCACTGCTGCTGCTGCTGCGAATCTGCATTGGATCGGTCCTCTGGTTCTCTGCTCTCACGCCCACGCCCACTGCTTGCTTGTGCAGTATATAAGGACAGGGGCTGTATCTATCCCCTTCACAAAATCATCACAAGCCACTACGTCTGGACACCCACGCCAACTGCGGAAGATCGATCAGTAGCTACCCAAACCAATTTCGATTGTAGCCTCGCTTGAACTCCGAGTTTCTATTTCTCGTTGATAGGGAACATCTGCCAAACCAGCAGCACGCAAAATGAAGGTGAGGAACCTATTCAGTTTCTGCTCCCATTCTCGTGTTGCTTTGTTTAGCTTAATTTTGAGCAAGCAATACATTACTCTGAAGCTGAAGCATACGACTGATCCATGGCTTTTCTCCTCCTTGCTGTTGCAGCAAAAGATTGTCATCCAGCTGAGCATGTCGTGCGACAAGAGCCGGTCCAAAGCCCTGACGCTGGCCGCCAGAGCAGCCGGGGTGACGTCCATGGGGATAACCGGAGAGGCCAGGGATCAGCTGGAGGTGGTCGGCGACGGCGTCGACCCGGTGTGCCTTGTCAGCTGCCTCCGCAAGAAGCTCGGCCACGCTCAAATCATCATGGTGGAGGAAGTGAAGAAGCCGGAGGAGAAGAAGAAGGATGAGCCGAAGCCGGGCGTGCCCGAGCCCGTGCACCCGCCGCCGTACTTCTTCTACCCGCCCAGCTCCTACTACCCCCACCAGTACCCGCTGTACTTCTGACCATGTACTGCCAGATAGCAATTTTGACGTCCTTTAATTTTACCAGCAACTACAAATAGCAACATGCGCGCGTGTTTATTAATTTATTGAAGGAAATGAACAAGACGAGAGATACTATATCGATCTATTTACGAGTTCGCTTGGGTAATTTCCAGTTTGAAATCGAAGCAAACGCCATGGTTATATGAATCTCAGTTCGCAGGCGCTTGCGAAGATGAAGTTCATTCATAAACCACATGCGGTTTGGGGCTGGGACATGTGCCCGATGTGTATGGTGACTGGGGAGGGCGAGGAGCCAAACAGGACAGCACGATAGAAGATAGCAGGTCATCTGCAAGAAAAGGTAGGACGTCATAATTCGAGTTGATCCATATAACCATGGTCCGTAAGAACTGAATAAGATCTGCACTGTCAAAATTCATAGTTTCAGGTCTGCAGCGATTTCATAGGAAAAGAGACGTGCTTGACCCTCAAAATTCTTCAGCGATTTCACAGCAGTTGAGTGGCCCTCTTCCTTCCTTTCAATGTTCTTACAGCGGCCTGGTTTTCTTCGTCTTGCTGCACCAGTTAGTGGGCTCGGCCGGGTCAACGACGAGAGCCGAGTAACCAAATTGCTGACCACAAGTTCGTCATGATAACAAAAGTACAAGACTGTTAGCATCAGATTGTCCGCATCAGAGATCGAGCGAGCATGGCAAACAGACTGCTCTATCGATCGGGATTTAGGAATGTTTGTTCTCTAGAGTAAACTTCGAGCTCTTAATACTAGCTTTACTGAATAGTTGGAAATCCAAATACAAGACACAACTATAGGATCCGGGAAATGACAGACCGTAAAATAATTAGAGTGCTACGCAGTTGCTCTTGCGGTAAGGAGATCCGATGTCCCCTATTCTGTTCAACATAGTTGTGGACATGTTGGCAGTTCTGTTAGGGAGAGCCAAAGAGGCTGGCCAAGTAGGAGGCTTGATGCCTCATCTAGTGGATGGAGGAATATCCATTCTGCAGTACGCTGATGACACTATCATCTTCATGGAGCATGACTTGGTAAAAGCGAGAAATATGAAGCTGTTGCTTTGTTTGTTTGAGCAATTGAGTGGGCTCAAAATTAACTTCCACAAAAGCGAGTTGTTCTGCTTTGGTAGAGCCAAAGAGGAACAAGAAGCCTACAAACAATTGTTTGGGTGTGGTTTGGGGGAGCTGCCATTCACATACCTAGGAATTCCTATACATCACCGTAGGCTTACGAACAACGAGTGGAAGTGTATTGAAGATCGATTTGAGAAAAAGCTTAGTTGTTGGAAGGGTAAGCTCATGTCATATGGAGGCCGTTTAATTCTTATTAATTCGGTGCTGACGAGCATGCCTATGTTTCTTCTGTCTTTCTTTGAAGTCCCAGTTGGTGTAAGGAAACGACTGGACTTCTACCGATCGCGGTTCTTTTGGCAGGGAGACGAGCTAAAAAGAAAATACCGGTTAGCGAAGTGGGATATCATTTGTAGGCCGAAAGACCAAGGGGGTATGGGGATTGAAAATCTCGAGATTAAGAACCGATGCCTTCTTAGTAAGTGGTTGTGGAAGTTATCTTCAGGAACAGAAGCCACTTGGGCTCAAATCCTTCGTAATAAGTATCTTCAAACCAAAACTTTGTCTCAGGTCACGGTTAGACCGACGGATTCACCCTTTTGGAAAGGGCTAATGAAAGTTAAGCTTTCATTTTTTCAGAGGTCAAAGCATATAGTTGAGAATGGTGCCAGCACAAGTTTCTGGGAGGATACTTGGCTTGATGATACTCCCCTTGCAATCCAGTATCCGTCGTTGTATCGTGTGGTCCAAAGGCGCGATGCTCTGGTTGCAACGGTCTTTCGTTCGATACCACTTAATATGCAATTCAGAAGATCGTTAGTGGGCAATCGTTGGGAACAGTGGCTACATCTAGTTAGGAGACTGATGCAGGTCCAACTTTCTCAACAACCTGATAAACTGCGCTGGAATCTCACTAGGTCGGGTGAATTCACTGTTAAATCAATGTATGTTGATGTTATTAATTCGAGCTCGATTCCTACTTCCAAGCATGTGTGGGATGTCAAAGTCCCTTTAAAGATCAAGGTGTTTATGTGGTTTCTACACAAACAAGTGATCTTAACAAAGGACAATTTAACAAAGCGCAATTGGACAGGACCTACTAGGTGTAGTTTCTGTGATCAGGGTGAAACCATTAGACATCTATTCTTTGATTGCCCACTCGCTAGAATTCTTTGGACAACTGTTCATGTTGCTTTCAATATTCATCCCCCAAATTCGGTTAACATGTTGTTTGGAGCTTGGCTAAACAGGGTAGAGCCCGGGTTAGCAAAACACATTCGCGTGGGGGTGTGCGCTTTAGTGTGGGCGCTTTGGAATTGCAGAAATGATCTTGTCTTTAACAGAACAACAAACATTCATGTTTTGCAGGTTATCTTCAGAGCCACGGCACTTATCCGTTCCTGGTCGCTACTCACTCCGACGGAGGCCAGGGAGCTTTTGGTTACTGGTGCTATCCGATGGGAGACGGTAGCTCGGGATATCTTCAGCCGGTTTGGATGGCGGTCATGTAATAGGATAGGCAATTAGTTTACCTGTCTAGTGTTGAGCCAACCGGCTGTGGTTTATCCTTTGTTTGGCTAGCTTATGTATCTAGCCTTTGGACTCTGTGTGAGCCTTTTAGATTTCATTTTATTTTGCTACTTCTGAGACTTCGAGATTTTGTGGATGATTTATTATTAATAAGATGGCCGTATGCATCGTGCTGATGCAGAGGCCGGGGATCCCCCTTTTCGAAAAAAAAACCCGCAGTTGCTCTGGTTTTACATTTACAGCAGAAATAGAACTACATAGTGACAAATTAACCGTCAGAAGAGTCAGACTGTAAACCAGTACTGAACTAGTCTCTGATGACCTAGTCTGCATTTCTTATTGTATACTCCTAGTAGTAGTAGTATCTTCAACGTATCCGTGCAAAGAAGTACGATGGTCAAAGTCATGAATCAGCCAAATAACCTCAGGGCCCAAAGAAGAATTCGATCATGCGTTCATGAAAATGACACCGCTGAACCCAATGACCAATTTACTGGTGTAGATGGCAACGTTTCCTATTGTTTGCTAAGGATGTAGAGCTTTCTGAAATAGAATTGTGTTTCTGCACTATCGGAATTTGCAGATTATGAGTGTTAAGTCATCATATATTGATTGACAATATCGGCGCCACGAGTGCAAGAAAGGTCCATGGTTGTCTCACTGGTGATGATACGGTTCCTTAAACGCTTAAATCATTGGAAGAGCACAATGATACGTAAGTAAACATGACACAATCAAACATCCAATAATAATTTGATGAATATGTACTGGTATATATGTATCCCATATTCCCATATATGAAAAGTAATGGCTATTTTCTAAGAAATGAGCTACTCCCTCCGTTCACTAATATAAGATGTTTTGGATATTTTAATATGACTACAAAACAAACACACTATAACATGTCTATGTACAAGTATTTGAGAGGAGAATCTGCAAGGAAAACAACTCCCGTGTCGCTCCCCGCAGCGGCCCGGGAGAACCCTAAATCGCCGCCGCCAGCCACCTACCCACCTCGCCCTACCTCCCTTGCCGCCGCCGGAGTGCACTGTCGGGCAAAGCCCGTGCGGTGTCGGCGGTGGCGGGGTCTTCTCCGTCTCGCCAGGTGCACGAGCAGCGCGGGGGCGGCTCGGCCGAGGGATGTGGATCTCGATGAGGCGTCGTCGGGGTCCTGGCTGCTGGCGGGCGACGCAGTCGTCGGCGTGTGCGCAGGGAGGGCGCGGGCGGCTCGGATCTGGCGCGGCTGCCGGCGTGCGAGGTGGAGGGGAGTGTGCTGCGGGGTGGCGCGGATCCGGCGCGCGATGCGGAGTGGGGGTGCTGCAGGGTGGCGCGGATCTGGCGCAGCCGCCGGCGCGCGAGGTCGGGGGAGGAGTGCAGCCAGGTAGCGCAGCGCTGGCACGGCTGCTGGCGCATGTGTGGAGAGGAGAAGTGGTGCTGCGCGCGGACTGGCACGGGCGGCGCCGCGCTGCGTGTGTGGGCGAGGCCTAGGTGCTCGTCTTCTCGCTGGTCGTCCGCAAGTGCTGGCTGCGATCCGCGCCATGATGCAGTTGCGGTTTCGCGCTCGGCGGCGTTTGGCGAGGTAGCTGGGTGGCCGCAGTCAGTCCCGGGGCGGCAAGTGCGCCGTTCTCTGTGTGGATCTACGGCGTGCTGGGTGCGAGAGGTACGCGGGCGTCGGCGTTGCTGCCGGCCACATGCCGCGCGAGAGAAGCCGTGGGAGATGAATGGCACCCTTGCTCGGTGTTGCATCCTCCTGATGGTGGTTCGGTAAGCTCGGCACTGCTTCGGGTGGGAGGACGAGATGGTGGTGGCTGGAGGGAGAGGAATGGCCTCGATGCGGTTGTTGCATCCTTCGTTGGGAGATGAATGGCGTCGTATTTGGTTGCATCCTTCCGATGGGAGACGAATGGCGCCGCTAGGGGTTGCATCCTCCGTCCAGTGGGGGATGCGGATGCTAGGTTGGAATCTCGTTTGAGGTTACTGGGGAGGTGCGGTTGGCCGTGGAGGCAGGGATAGTGGTTCGATTTGTAGGTTGATCGGATCCTGGTTTCGGGCTATGCAGGTGAGACTGCCGGCGAAAGTCGTACTCCGGTTTCGGCCGGGGTCGTCGATGGCGGCGCTTTCAGGCGTCGCTCCCTTGTTGGAGGCATCGATGTAGCTGCTCTAACCTTGCCTTTCCCGACGTGTCCCGGGGGAAACCCTTGATCTAGTTTAGATCGGACGATGGCGGCGCTATTCGGCGTCACGTTCTCTCTTGGGGGCATCGTTCTGGAGGTGGATCCGGTCATAGGGACCCGTGGCTCGTGTGGATGTGTGTGTTGGTTGCCGAAAGGCCCCGTTTGTATGGTTTTTAGGTCCGGTTTCCCTCATTAACTGGACCAACTATCTTTCTTCTGATCAATGAATTTGGTCGATCAACTACCAACATTCGAAAAAATAACATGTCTATGTACATCTGATTCGAATTTTTTAGAACATCTTATATTTGTAAACCGAGAGAGTAGCATATTTGTTTAACCAGATTTGTCAGAATATATATTTGTCTATGTGAGGATACATGGTTGGGTAATGCCGTTTTTCAGAAACAATATTCAGCCTTGTAATGTATTGCTCGTGACAAAAAATGATATGCTTGCGCAATTTTTAAGCACATCCCCGCTTAACTTTCATTTTCGGCTGGATTTGGTCGCCCCCGCCTTGTACCATGGCATACCCTCTTGGGGTGTGACTAGCTGCGGTCCAGCTCACACAAGACCATGATCAATTCCGGTAGAACCTTATATAGGATGGAACATTGTGGTACAGTACCTGACACGGAGTATTTGAATCCGAGCTCACATGCTCCCCGATGGACAGTAAAATCTAAAAAAAATAGTAAGAGTTCTGAAAATTATGATTTTTTTTTGTGATAAGCATTGATGAATGTTTTAACTGCCTGTTTTTTTTTAAGAAATCACATTCGTGTAGATTTGGGCAAACAGAAAAACAATGCTCCAACAAGACTATTGTTGGAAGCATTCGGACCGTCGATTTTCCCCCGGACCTCCACGAATGTCATTTCATCAAGTACATTTGCAGGCAGCTAAAACATTCATCAATGTTTACCACACAAAATTTCAGAATGTTTTGAATTTGTTTACTACTTTTTCAGATGTTACTGTTCATCAGGGATCCGGTGAGCTTGGATCAAAATAGCACTTTTGCCGTTTGCGGCCTATCTGATCAAGTCTTCACCCGGCCGACACGTAGGATCCACCTAGACGAAATCTAAACGATACTCCTCTGATGGAATTAACTCTAAACAAATCGGTTCACAAAACTGTGAATGATCTGGTTACGGTCCGTGGTCTAAAAGTGAACTGTGAGTTTTCTTTCCGCGTGTACGTAGTTCCTAGGACAAAAATATTGGCATGGTAGTAGCTGATCGAGCACCGCTGATGCGTTGAATTTGAGCGATTGTATCCATGTATGTATTTTGTCGTTTCATGCGGATATGTTAACAAAGCGATCGACTGGGTCTACGTGGGTGTGTCCGCAACCGCGTCTTCGGAGAAGACTGCAACATGGCCAATCGTCCTGGAATTCAGATCTCGTCACAAGTCATTGTTTAATGTCTCGTCCCTCCATGGGGTAGCATGTAATTGAGATCAGTACGCGCTTACATCTACTTGCCCAGTTGGGGGCACTAGTATTAGTCTACTCACTGCGAGCTCAACTGCCGCTGCTATGAATCTTCTTACGACTAGCTTCGTTGGGATCGCTCCTCCAGTTCTCTGCTCCCACACCCGCGCCCACTGCATGCGTGTATATAAGGCAGCTATCCCCTTCATCAAATCATCACAAGCTAGACACTTGCATCTGCCAAAGATCAATCAGTTGCTACCCGGACCACTCTAGCCTCGCCTCCAACACCAACATTTCCCCACACATCGAGTTTCTGTTTCTCATTCATAGGCATCTAGCAACCCCAGCAGCAAGCCATGAAGGTGAGTTTCTGCTCCTAGATTTCTCGTGCTGTTTTGTGTAGCAGCTTAATTTCAAGCAATCGATACATCACTCTGAAGCTGGAGCATACGACTGATCCATGGCTTTTTCTCCTTGATATTGCAGCAAAAGATCGTCATCCAGTTGAGCATGTCGTGCGACAAGAGCCGGGCCAAAGCACTCACGCTGGCCGCCAGAGCAGCCGGAGTGACGTCCATGGGGATAACCGGCGACGCGAGGGACCAGCTGGAGGTGGTCGGCGACGGCGTCGACCCGGTGTGCCTCGTCAGCTGCCTCCGCAAGAAGCTCGGCCACGCCCAAATCGTCAAGGTGGAGGAGGTGAAGAAGCCGGAGGAGAAAAAGGAAGAGAAGAAGGATGAACCGAAGCCGGCCGTGCCCGCGTACCCGCCGCCCTACTACTACCCGCCCAGCTACTACCACCACCAGTACCAGCCGCCGCACATGGTCGTCTGCGAGGAACAGCCCAGCAACTGCCGGGCCATGTAGTTAATTGACAGAGAACGATTTTGACGTACTTTAATTTTGTCAGCATGCAACTATATTTACATAGTTATACATGCAGACGTGCTTATTGATTCATTGGAAGAAATAAAATGGAGAGAAATGTCATTCCGTGACTTCGCTTGCTTCTTCTTTTTACGACGATAAATAGGCTTTATTCCTCATATAATCGTCATATCAGTCACAAGCTGATGAGAAACAAAATCAGGGATCTCAGTCGCTTGCTTCTTTTTTTTTCGAAGGGGGGACTCCCCGGCCTCTGCATCAGAACGATGCTACGGCCACATTTATAGATAAATAAAGATGTTCAACAAGATCCTAAAGTCTGAAAACAAAGAAACGACAAGCTTACACAGAGCCACAACGCCAAATACTCAAGGCCCAAAAGCCACAACCGGCTGGCATAACGAAGATAGGTAAACTAATCGCCTATCCTATTACATGATCGCCATCCAAACCGGTTGAAGATATCCCGCGCTACCATCTCCCACCGGACAGATCCAGTAACCAAATGCTCCCTGGCCTCCGTCGGAGTGAGTAAGGACCACATACGGATCAGCGCAGTAGCCCGGAATAAAACCTGCAAAAAATGAATAGTTGTTATTCTGTTAAAAGCCAAATCATTTCTGTAGTTTCAAATTGCCCATAACAACGCACATACTCCGACGCGAATGCGTCTAGCTGTTTCAGACTCTATCCCAACAAGCCACGTTCCAAATAACGTACTAACCGAATTCGGAGGAGTAATGTTAAAGGCAATTTGCACCGTGCGCCACAAAACTTTCGCCAATGGGCAATCAAAGAAAAGGTGCTTGATAGTTTCGTCCCGATCACAAAAACTACACCTAGTAGATCTTATCCAGTTGCGCTTAACCAAATTATTCTTTGTTAAAATGACTTGTTTATGGAGAAACCACATAAACACTTTAATTTTCAAAGAAATTTTGACTTTCCAAACATGTTTCGAACTAGGAATAACACTAGAGTTAATGACATCGATATACATCGACTTGACTGTGAACTCTCCAGACCTAGTAAGCTTCCAACACAACTGATCGGGCTAATGAGCTAGCTGAACCTCCATCAGTCTACTCACCAAATGAAGCCATGCTTCCCACCGGTCACCAACAAGCACCCTCCTAAACTGAATGTTAAGGGGAATGGACTGCAAAATCGTTGCAACAAGAGCATCACGTCGTTGAACAATACGATACAGGGACGGATACTGAAGCGCCAACGGCGTTTCGCCAAGCCAAGTATCCTCCGAGAAGCGAGTGGTGTTGCCATTACCGACAATAAACTTTGTTCTATTAAAGAAGGCAGCTTTGACTCTCATAAGCCCCTTCCGAAACAGCGAGTCAGTCGGTCTCACTGTCACCTGGGACAAAGTCTTGGACTGCAGATACTTACTACGGAGAATCTGTGCCCACGTTGCCTTAGTCTCAAATGATAGCTTATACGGCCACTTACTGAGAAGACATATGTTCTTGACTTCAAGATTCTCGATACCAAGGCCCCCTTGGTCCTTTGGTCGACAGATGATATCCCATTTGGCGAGTCGGTATTTTCTCTTAAGCTCATCACTCTGCCAGAAGAATCGGGATCGATAGAAGTCCAGCCTTTTCCTAACCCCAACTGGGACTTCGAAGAAAGATAAGAGAAACATAGGCATACTCGTGAGCATCAAATTAATAAGAATCAATCGGCCTCCATATGACATGAGTTTGCCCTTCCAGCAACTCAGTTTCTTCTCAAACCGATCCTCGATGCACTTCCATTCTCCGTTTGTCAGCTTACGATGGTGAATGGGTATACCTAGGTACGTGAAAGGTAGTGCCTCCAATTCGCATCCAAACAATTGCCTATAAGCCTGTTGTTCCTCTTTGACTCTACCAAAACAGAACAACTTGCTTTTATGAAAGTTAATCTTCAGTCCTGTCAATTTTTCAAATAAGCATAACACCAGCTTCATATTTCTCGCTTTTGCCAAGTCGTACTACATAAAGATGATTGTATCGTCAGCGTACTGCAGGATGGACACACCACCATCAACTAGATGAGGCACCAATCCACCCACCCGACCGGCCTCCTTTGCCCTACCTATCAGGATTGCCAACATGTCAACCACAATGTTGAACAGAATAGGAGACATTGGATCACCTTCTCTCAGGCCATTGTGTGTCTGGAAATAATGGCCTATGTCGTCATTCACTTTAATTCCAACACTCCCTTTTTGCGTGAAAGATTCTACCTGGCGTCGCCAAGCTTCATCAAAACCCTTCATGCGTAAGGCCTGTTGAAGGAAAGGCCATTTGACTTTATCGTATGCTTTCTCGAAATCCATCTTGAAAACAACTCCGTCTAGTTTTTTCGTGTGAATCTCATGGAGCGTTTCATGAAGGACCACAACCCGTTCGAGGATGTTCCTGTCCGACATGAAAGCAGTTTGAGTAGGCTGCACCACAGCATGCACGATCTGTGTGAGCCTATTCGTCCCGACCTTTGTAACTTTTTTGAAACTAACATTAAGAAGACAGATGGGCCTGAATTGCTCGATTTTCACAACCTATGTTTTCTTAGGAAGCAGGGAGGGTGATTGTTCCAAAATTCAGTTGAGAAAAGTCGCTTGCTTCCTGGCGAAGGGTGAAGTTCGTACATCAGATTTTGATGGGGGGCTTTCTTCGTATGGAGTCAAACATCACAACTGATAGTAGCGGCGTATGTCATTTAGTCATAAGATGTTTCTGGACGCACATAATCATATGATGATTGGGTGATAATACGGGTGGTATATACATGTACGGTAAACCCGCAAATGGAAACGAACAGTCAAACATTTTATCCGAGTAAGACCCAAATATAGTTTGAGCTATGTAAACATTCAAAATATCCGACCCGTATGGAGGTAGGCTAGTGCTGATTAACTCGGTATTGACTAGTATGCCGATGTTCCTACTATCGTTCTTCGAGATACTGAAAGGGGTACAAAAGCGACTTGATTTCTTTAGATCTTGATTCTTCTGGCAGTCGGATGAGGCCAAGAGGAAATACCGTTTGGCGCAATGGGATATTCTTTACTAACCCAAGGACCAGGGGGGTCTCGGTATTGAGAACTTAGAAATCAAGAATAAATGCCTTATGAGTAAATGGCTCTACAGGTTAGAGATAGAGCCGGAAGGTATGTGGTCACAGATTCTATGCAATAAGTATTTACAGTCGAAAACGCTCGCACAGGTTACCGTGAGACCAACTGACTCGCCATTCTGGAAGGGACTCATGAGAATGAAGGACTTGTTCTTTCGTAGGGTCAAATTCTTGGTTGGCAATGGGATGTCAACAAGATTTTGGGAGGATTTGTGGTTAGGAGAGATGCCCCTACTATCGGTGTCAAAACCGGCGGATCTCGGGTAGGGGGTCCCGAACTGTGCATCTAGGGCTAATGGTAAAAGGAGGCGGGGGACACAATGTTTACCCAGGTTCAGGCCCTCTCGATGGAGGTAATACCCTACTTCCTGCTTGATTGATCTTGATGATATGAGTATTACAAGAGTTGATCTACCACGAGATCGTAGAGGCTAAACCCTAGAAGCTAGCCTATGATTATGATTGTTGTTGTCCTACGGACTAAACCCTCCGGTTTATATAGACACCAGAGGGGGCTAGGGTTACACAGAGTCGGTTACAGAGAAGGAGATCTACATATCCGAAGTGCCAAGCTTGCCTTCCACGCAAAGGAGAGTCCCACCCGGACACGGGACGAAGTCTTCAATCTTGTATCTTCATAGTCCAACAGTCCGGCCAAATTATATAGTCCGGCTATCCGAGGACCCCCTAATCCAGGACTCCCTTAGTAGCCCCTGAACCAGGCTTCAATGACGACGAGTCCGGCGCGCAGATTGTCTTTGGCATTGCAAGGCGGGTTCCTTCTCCGAATACACCATAGAAGATCTTGAACACAAGGATCGTGTCCGACTCTGCAAAATAATTTCCACACAACACCGTAGAGAGCACAATATCCCACAAATCTAATCTGTTGACAACTTTCCATAACGTGACATCACGTCGTGGCCCGGTCATTATTCGAACCGTTTTTCTCAACCAGCTACTGCATATATTGCGAGGCGGTTTCCTTGGCACGTCTTGTCGAAGCAGAGATCGTGTCCCCTTATCACGGTATTATCATCAATACGGGTGTGGGTAACTGAACCGCGCCATCAACACGACGCTTGGGGAATAAGCGAGTTTACGGGGCAAGTGGGGAGGCGCATGGTTTCTACCGCCTTTATAAAGAGATAAGGATTCCCCTTCTTCACCCACACCTTCTTCCTCCCCTGCTCATCCATTCTTGCTCGCTCGAGCTCCAACGCCCAAGTTCTCACCTTCTCCATAAAGCCATTCCAAACATGTCCGGAGCGGGAGGCAAGTGGACTCCTCCATTACGGAGGAGGACATTACGAAGCTTCGGGAGGCCGGATACCTGGCCGCAAACATCGCGCACCGGCTCCCAGACGCAGGGCAGATCGTCCCTAC
Source organism: Triticum timopheevii (assembly GCA_963921465.1). Lineage (NCBI taxonomy): Eukaryota > Viridiplantae > Streptophyta > Magnoliopsida > Poales > Poaceae > Triticum > Triticum timopheevii. The sequence goes on along the minus strand of OY997264.1, from coordinate 437,054,737 downwards.
TCCGGAACCCCACGAGAGGGTTGTATTCCTGGCTCACTTCGTCCGTGGACTGGGAATCCCCCTCCACCCATTTGTCCGTGGGCTCATGTTCTACTACGGGCTGGACTTCCATGATCTGGCCCCCAATTTCATCCTCAACATCTCGACGTTTATCATCGTGTGTGAGGCCTTCCTCCGCATCAAGCCCCACTTCGGTCTGTTGAAAGCGCAACTATCCCTAGGTGGTTTTGGTAATTCATAACAACATATAGCTCATTGAGCTAATGCTATTCCAAGACCATTATTTCAGGAAAGCTCAATGAATGGCATGGCATGGATGATGAAAGTGGATCCCTGGAAATAATAAGGACAAAGGATTGGCTCAAGCTCAAAAGCTCAAGACTCTTCATTTTATATTTTAGTGATCCAAGATCACATTGAGTCTACAGGAAAAGCCAATACTATCAAGGAGGGATGATGTGTTGTTAATGAGCCTCTTGATTCATGTGCTTTGTGATATGCTCCAAAACCCTCAGCTACTTTCCCACATCCACAAATGACCTAAACCCAAAGCCAAAATCGGTCACACCGATTCTTCCTATCCGGCGCCACCGATTCCAAAAGTCATAGCCACTGCCACAAACACTAAGCAAATCGGTCTTACCGATAGGGATCTCGGTCTCACCGAGATGGGATTGTAATCTCTCTTTTTCCCTACGTAACGTTTTGGTCTAACCGAAGTGAGCGATGGGTCCCACCGAGATTGCAATGTAAACTCTCTGTTTCCTTTTTGTAACATTTCGGTCTCACCAAAAAGAGCAAATCGGTCCCACCGAGTTTACCTGACCAACTCTATGGAAAGCTTATTACCAAATCAGTCTCACCGAGTTTGTGTAATCGGTCTTACCGAGATTACGTTATGCCCTAACCCTAACCGAATCGGTCTCACCGAGATGCATGTCAGTCCCACCGAAAATCACTAACAGTCACTAGGTTTACTAAATCGGTCCGACCGAGTCTCTTGAATTGGTCCCACTGAGTTTGGTAAATTGTGTGTAACGGTTAGATTTTGTGTGGACGCTATATCTACCCCTCCACCTCCTCTTCATTCGTGGAGAGAGCCATCAGAACGAACCTACACTTCCAACTTACCATTTCTAAGAGAGAACCACCTACTCATGTGTTGAGGCCAAGATATTCCATTCCTACCATATGAATCTTGATCTCTAGCCTTCCCCAAGTTGCTTTCCACTCAAATCTTCTTTCCACCAGATCCAAAACCTATGAGAGAGAGTTGAGTGTTGGGGAGACTATCATTTGAAGCACAAGAGTAAGGAGTTCATCATCAATGCACCATTTGTTACTTCTTGGAGAGTGGTGTCTCCTAGATTGGCTAGGTGTCACTTGGGAGCCACCGACAAGATTGTGGAGTTGAACCAAGGAGTTTGTAAGGGCAAGGAGATCGCCTACTTCGTGAAGATCTACCGCTAGTGAGGCAAGTCCTTCGTGGGCGACGGCCATGGTGGGATAGACAAGGTTGCTTCTTCGTGGACCCTTCGTGGGTGGAGCCCTCCGTCGACTCGCGCAACCGTTACCCTTCGTGGGTTGAGGTCTCCATCAACGTGGATGTACGATAGCACCACCTATCGGAACCACGCCAAAAACATCCGTGTCTCCAATTGCGTTTGAATCCTCCAACCCTTCCCTTTACTTGCTTGCAAGTTGCATGCTTTAATTTCCGCTGCCTATATACTCTTTGCATGCTTGCTTGAATAGTGTGATGATTGCTTGACTTGTCCTAAAGTAGCTAAAATCTGCCAAACTCTAAAATTGGGAAAAGGTCAAGTAGTCTAATCAACCCCTCTAGACATACTTCAAGGTCCTACAAGTGGTATCAGAGCTTTTGTCTCCTTTTGCTTTGATTTCCATAGCTTTTGGTGGTCATAGCCTTGGTTTCACAACCTAGGAGAGTATGGCGTCTAGTGAGGGAAATTATCACCGTAGAGGTCCTTACTTTGATGGTACTAATTTTGCTAGTTGGAAGCATAAGATGAAAATGCATATTCTTGGACATAACCCCGCCGTTTGGGCAATTATTTGTATTGCTTGCAAGGTGAATTCTTTGATGGGAGAGAACCGAACCGTGAAGCTAGTGCGGAAGAATTGAAGATGCTGCAATACAACGCTCAAGCTTGTGATATCATCTTCAACAGATTGTGCCCCGAAGAATTCAACAAAATCAGCCGTCTTGAGAATGCAAAGGAAATTTGGGATACTTTGATTGATATGCATGAAGGTACCGAGTCCGTCAAGGAATCCAAGTTGGATGTGCTCCAAAGTCAGCTTGACAAGTTCAAAATGAAGGATGGTGAAGGTGTCGCTAAAATGTACTCTAGGCTTGCTCTTATCTCAAATGAGATTGCCGGCTTAGGGAGTGAAGAGATGACTGAAAAATTCATCATCAAGAAGGTCCTAAGAGCATTGGATGGAAAGTATGATACCGTGTGCACAATGATCCAAATGATACCAAACTACAAAGATCTCAAGCCAACGGAAGTCATTGGAAGAATTGTTGCTCATGAGATGTCACTCAAGGATAAGGAGGAACTTCACAACAAGTCAAGTGGTGATTACAAAGCCTCAAGTGAAGCCCCCACATCATCAAGTGAGAAACAAACCTTCAATGAAGAATTGAGCTTAATGGTGAAGAACTTCAACAAATTCTACAAGAGTAGAACCAAAGAAAGAAGCCCCAAGTCAAGGTCTTACAATGACAAAAGATCTTCTAGTCGAGAGCGCAATTGCTACAATTGTGGGAGACCCGGACACTATTCCAATGAGTGTACAGCACCCTACAATAGAAGAGAAGATTCTCCAAGAAGAAGAAGCAAAAGAGAAGAATCACCACCAAGAGAGAGGAGGAGTAGAGATGATCGTTATGAACGAAGACCCTCACGGAGAAGCAAGGATTCGGAAAGGAAGGACAAGTCATCAAGGAGCTACACAAAACGAAGACATCAAGCTCATGTTGGTGAATGGGTATCCGACTCCGACTCCGACAATCACGCCGAGAGAAGCTATCAGTCCGACTCCGAATATACTCAAGATGAAGGTGTTGCCAGTCTAGCACTTGTGTCAACCAACTCCTATGACATATTTGATTCACCAAATGAAAGTGTTGGAAGATGCTTCATGGCCAAAGGTCCAAAGGTAACACATCCTGAGTATGTTGATTTCAATAGTGATGAAGATGACTTGCTTGTGGATGATGATTTACTTGTTGACAACTCTAGTGATGAATACTATGATGAAACGTCAATTAATCATGCTAATCAAGATAAAACGAATGACAATGATAAGGAGAAGATTGAGCTTCTAACTAAAGAACTAAACACTCTTAAGTTGGCTCATGAAACTATCTACGAAGATCATCGAGAACTTTTAAGGGCTCATGAGAAGTTACGCTTTGAAAAGCTCAATGATGATCTCCGCAAGAAAAGTTCTTCTTACATTGCCAAGCGTTTACTCTTATCTACTTACATGCCTCAAGTCAAGTCTAGTAACAAGTACAAGAAAGATACTTCCTCTAGTGGTAACAATAATAATGTCAAATCCAATATTGTTGCTTCTAGTAGTTCTCTTGATTCCACTAATGATTCTCTTAGCCAAGTTACACTTGAGCAAGAAAATAGCTTATTGAACGGAATTATACTGAAAGGTGTTTACAAGAGCCTTGCCGGGAGTAAGCAATTCGAGGAAATTGTACGCAAGCAAGGAAGGCACCGGAAGAATCAAGGTGTTGGTTTTGGACGAAAGTTCAATGCCAATGGAGTTGAGTGGGAAGAAGATCAATACCCCAAGACGAAGTTTGTTCCTCAACAAGAGAAGTATGATCCTACTTCCTTCAAGAGAACACAAGCTCAAGATGATCTTCCACCACAAGACCACAAGAACAAAGGCAAGTACAAGCTTCAAGAAGAGATTGATGCATTTGAAGAAGCACCTAATGCCTCGTTCAAGTGGGTCCCCAAGACTACATCAAGTTCTACTTCATCAAGTACAACTACAACTCCAAGGATTCCCATCAGGATGATGTGGATCCCGAAGAAGAAAAACTAGAGAGTTCTTGAGGCCGACTCAGCCAACATTCTTCACTCATATCATTATGGCAAGAACAAGTGCAATCAACTTCCACATCTTGCACTAGTTCAAGGAGTCACAAACCCTCATGTTGGTAAGGCAAGGGACAAGGTAACCTAATGATTTCATGGACATCATCTTGTGTGTGCATCACTCTATGTCTATGGATACTCTTGTTTGTTCCTTGTGGGACTAACCCATGTAGGTAAGTTGAAAGTGCAACTCAATCCAAAGGATTGCTCCGAATGATCTACATCAACATTGAGCATCCACATCTTCAACACCTACATGAAGTCATCATCGACAAAACCCAAGGTTAGTTCATCCCTCTAAGGGGGGATCTCACATCTAGGGGGAGCTTAACTCTAAAATTGAGTCAAAGCAACTCTAATGGTGTGAACATATCAATGCATTATGTAAAAGTGGTAACCCCACTTGAGCTTAAACGATGAGTATGACCTATGATCAAATGTTCCCATTTGACTCCTAAGTCAATATACTCATATATAGATGACCTAGTCATCGCCAATTGTTTGATAGATGCTAGAATTGGTTGTGCATGCTTTGCCACATATTTCATTTGCCATTTTATTGTGTGAGCATGTTGGTGCATATTTTATTCATTCAAGGACATCCACTTGTTGTTTTGATTGTTTGGATTCTTTTCTTTTTGCCAAGTGGATGGACAAGAATGCCTAAGAACCTTCTTTAGCTATCTATGCTTTCCTCATCTCAAACTCTATTCATGCTACATCACAAAATTTGATCAAGTCAGATTCAAACCACTCTGTGTGAGGAGCACTCGGAGTCCCCGATTCGTCATAGACTTAAACTTCCAAAACCTCTTTGTGACTCTCGGTCTGACCGATTCCTCCATTTCGGTCCTACCGAGATCACTAAGTTGATCTGAGTTTTCAATCTCGGTGCAACCGATTTGAACTTTTCGGTCACACCGATTTGCTGTAACTGTACACAGTTATGCATCTCGGTGCCACCGAGTTGTTCCACTCGGTCACAGCGACAGGGTCGGGCTATATATAGTCACAGGCAAAATTTTGGAAATTTCTCCGAAACCCTTCGCCCGCGCAATAGCTCGCTCTGCCATCGGAGGTCTCCGGATCGTCTCCTCGTCGCCAGCAGCCTCCTGTCGCTGGTCTCCGCCGCCGTCAATGGATTTCGCCCCCACTGTTGCCGTCGTAGCGAGTCCACCGCCAAGTTAGGGTATGGACTCGATCTTTGTGCTATCCTTGTCTGATTCCTAGCACATTGTACTCTTATTGAATCTTACCACGATTGAAACACTTCTATCCAGCCAAAGTAGTCTGTAGATTAGATTAGATTCAAATTTTTAGGGTTAGGTTTCCGCCGAAACCATCTCGGACCCACCGAGTTGAAAAACTCGGTCTCACTGATTTGGCTTATTCCATTGCACTAGTGACTCTCAGTCTGACCGAGAATTGCTGATCGGTGCGACCGATTTTAGGATTCTGTGAAACCCTAGCAGTCTCGGTGCCACCAAACTGTGACTCGGTCCAACCGAGATCATCAGTTCAGGTTCCAAAACTGCTTCGGTATCACCGAGTTTGAAAATCGGTTGATCCGAAATGCTTTCTGTGGAAAATTAAAACTGAATTTTTGAATCATTCTTTTGCGAAAATCTCTGCATTTTGTGATGCTCATCCACTCTATCTCATCTATAACTCTTCACAGGGTCAGCAGTCAGCTTTTTGCAGCATGTCAGACCAGAGTGACAGCCAGAACAGGTCAGAAGAGCAAGTTGACATGAGCAAGGGCACTAGTCCCTCAAGCTCTACAGATGAAGGGAGTAGAAGCACTCCTAGCAACCTGCCCAAGGCTGCTACCAGGCAAAGGAGGAAGAGAACATCAGACTCAGAGGATGAGGACTACAAAGCAGAAGAAGATGAGGCTACTTCCAAGAAAGTAGTGCTCAAGAAGGAATATGGCTCTGCACATAGCACAAAGCCTGGACTGAAGAAGAAAGTTCCTGCCAAGAGGACACCAATGCCTAAAGCCAGAAAGTCCACTCAAGTGCCAGCTCAGACATAACCCAAAGAGGCACCTGAGAAGAAAGTCACTTCTTCCAAACCCAAGAAAATCCCAACTGGAGAGACTATGAAGTTCACCATAGAGTCAGAGGATGAAGGTGCTCAGGACAAGAAAAAGAAGAGAGCAAGAACCACAACTGCCCAGGTTCTTGGAAAGCCCTCTATGAGAAGAGATTCCGAAGAAGAGGAAGAGGTTGCTGCACCAGTACCTAAGGCACCTAAGCTTATGGGTGATGCTATAAGGTCAGGGGCTGCAACATCTAAGCCCAAGGAAACACCCAAAGCTGCCTCCAAGGCCAAGCAAGTTCCAAAGAGGAATACTAGGAGTATTCCAGCTGCTGAGAAGAACAAGGCCCCAGTGCCAAATGCTGCTGAAGAAAAAGATGAAGAAGGTCAAGTCCTAAGAAAGCTCAAGCCCAAGATACCAGACCACAATGATGCCCATCCTGTGGCTGAGGACATGAGGATCAGGAAGGATTCAGGGCTGAGGCTATGGAGGATGGAAGATCCATATGCATCAAGGAGAAGACTTGCTGTTGACTACACGTTCCATACAAAGGAACAACAGGACTTCTATGAGACAATTCTATTGGATAAAAAGCCTATAGTTTGTGACATGAGGTGGGTCGACTGGACCTACATCAAGGACAATGAAGAGCACTATCCTGGAGTGCAAGACAGCTTTGTTGCTTGTGGAGTTGCTGATTTTGTTGGACAAAAGTTCACCCACTGGAATGATGAGCTTATCATGCAATTCTACTCCACAGCACACTTTTACCCAGATGGAAGAATTGTTTGGATGTCTGAAGGTACAAGGTACCAATCCACTTTTGAAGAATGGGCAAGTCTGATCAATTCCCCAAAGGAAAATGAGGATGACCTGGATATCTATGCAAAGAAGAAGATGGATCACAATTCCTTGGCTCACATGTACAAGGAAATCCCAGACAAGGCAGTTGAGACTCATAAGTTTGGATCAGTCCACGTTCTGCTGTCAGGGCCACCAACTATCAATTGGATACTGAGGCACACTCTGTTGCCCAAGTCTGGTGACCATAACATGATCAGAGGGCATGCCATCAACATGTTGCATGTGTTTGATGTGCCACAAAAATTCAAAGTCATGAGCCTGATGATTGAAACCATTAAGAGGACTGTAGCAGATCAGAAGAGGAGCTGTGGATATGCCCCTTAGATTCAGGAGTTGATAAACTCAAAGATGGGCACAGGGAAATATCAGTTGGATAGGGAATACTTTCCACTTTATCCATACTTTGAGGACATTGAGGTTGTCATGAATGAGAATGATCCAACATCAGTTCAAGCTCAAGAGAAGAAGGAGAAGGCAAAGAAGGAGAAGGCTGCCAGGATGCCAACTCAAGAGGAGGCATCTAAATATTTCTTGAAGAACAAGCAGGAGCAGCTGGGTTACTTGATAGCATCTACACTGAGGATTGAGAAGGGATTGGCCACCCTCACTCAGAATCAGGAGAGCCTAGAGAGAATCATGGAACTCAAATTCCATGACCTTGATGTCAAAGTAACTGAGATACAGTCAGTTGTGGAGCAGCTGCAGGATGGTATGCAGGAGAGGTAGGGCAAGACTACAACTAATATGTTTGCCAGAGTACCTAGAGCCCAGAGGTCAGTTGCAGTGCCTGTGACAGACACCAGAGCAACAATCTGCACCAGCTAAAGCCCCTTCAGCTCCAGTGCAACCAGCTCCAGCATCCCCTCTAGCACCCTCTACTTCAATTGTAGCCTTCGTCCTTGGAGTTATCCGGACACCACCACCTGAAGATCTAGCATTATGCATTTTCTATGAACTTTTTGGTAACTTGTTGCCAAAGGGGGAGAAAAATGTATAGATCATAGGCTTCGAGAGAGAGTGTTGCTTTTGTTCTCTCTTGCTTTATTTGGTGGTTAAACTTGTTTGCTTTTTATCGTTTGAGATACTATGCTTGTGAGACATTGATGATCATGTGTTTGATCATAAGCTACACTTATGCATGTTTGATATTATCCTATCTATCTTATGTGATCATTCACTTTGCTTGGTGATGAGTGCATGTATTCAATGTTTATTATTTTGAGCGCTCCACCAAGATGTATGTGACATGGAAGAGTAACCCATGAGCCTAATTCATTGTGCATTTGCAGTCCAAACTAAATTTTAAACTATGCACAAATTTAGGGGGAGCTCTTGCTTATCACATACTTCTCAAAGCGACGTTGTTATTCAATCTTATTATCATTTGTCAAAGCTTTGATCTATATGTGTCATCAATTACCAAAAAGGGGGAGATTGAAAGTGCAACTATCCCTAGGTGGTTTTGGTAATTCATAACAACATATAGCTCATTGAGCTAATGCTATTCCAAGACCATTATTTGAGGAAAGCTCAATGAATGGCATGGCATGGATGATGAAAGTGGATCCCTCAAAATACTAAGGACAAAGGATTGGCTCAAGCTCAAAAGCTCAAGACTCTTCATTTTATATTTTAGTGATCCAAGATCACATTGAGTCTATAGGAAAAGCCAATACTATCAAGGAGGGGTGAGGTGTTGTTAATGAGCCTCTTGCTTCATGTGCTTTGTGATATGCTCCAAAACCCTCAGCTACTTTCCCAGATCCACAAATGACCTAAACCCAAAGCCAAAATCGGTCACACCGATTCTTCCTATCCGGCACCACCGATTCCAAAAGTCATAGCCACTGCCACAAACACTAAGCAAATCGGTCTTACCGATAGGAATCTCGGTCTCACGGAGATGGGATTGTAATCTCTCTGTTTCCCTTCGTAACATTTCGGTCTACCCGAAGTGAGCGATCGGTCCCACCGAGATTGCAATGTAAACTCTCCGTTTCCTTTTTGTAACATTTCGGTCTCACCGAAAAGAGCAAATCGGTCCCACCGAGTTTACCTGACCAACTCTCTGGAAAGCTTATTACCAAATCGGTCTCACTGAGTTTGTGTAATCAGTCTTACCGAGATTACATTATGCCCTAACCCTAACCGAATCGGTCTCACCGAGATGCATTTCAGTCCCACCGAAAATCACTAACGGTCACTAGGTTTACTAAATCGGTCCAATCGAGTCTGTTGAATCGGTCCCACCGAGTTTGGTAAATTGTGTGTAACGGTTAGATTTTGTGTGGAGGCTATATATACCCCTCCACCTCCTCTTCATTCGTGGAGAGAGCCATCAGAACGAACCTACACTTCCAACTTACCATTTCTGAGAGAGAACCACCTACTCATGTGTTCAGGCCAAGATATTCCATTCCTACCATATGAATCTTGATCTCTAGCCTTCCCCAAGTTGCTTTCCACTCAAATCTTCTTTCCACCAGATCCAAAACCTATGAGAGAGAGTTGAGTGTTGGGGAGATTATCATTTGAAGCACAAGAGCAAGGAGTTCATCATCAACGCACCATTTGTTACTTCTTGGAGAGTGGTGTCTCCTAGATTGGCTAGGTGTCACTTGGGAGCCACCGAAAAGATTGTGGAGTTGAACCAAGGAGTTTGTAAGGGCAAGGAGATCGCCTACTTCGTGAAGATCTACCGCTAGTGAGGCAAGTCCTTCGTGGGCGACGACCATGGTGGGATAGACAAGGTTGCTTCTTCGTGGACCCTTCGTGGGTGGAGCCCTCCGTCGACTCGCGCAACCGTTACCCTTCGTGGGTTGAAGTCTCCATCAACGTGGATGTACGATAGCACCACCTATCGGAACCACGCCAAAAACATCCGTGTCTCCAATTGCGTTTGAATCCTCCAAACCCTTCCCTTTACTTTCTTGCAAGTTGCATGCTTTAATTTCCGCTGCCTATATACTCTTTGCATGCTTGCTTGAATAGTGTGATGATTGCTTGACTTGTCCTAAAGTAGCTAAAATCTGCCAAACTCTAAAATTGGGAAAAGGTTAAGTTTTTAATTGGTCAAGTAGTCTAATCACCCCCCCTCTAGAAATACTTCAAGGTCCTACATCTGTGGCTGAAGACTTTCAACGTGAAGCCGAAGATAGTGGTCGGCCAGCAAGCGGAGTGCGGAGGCGCCATGGTGGGCAAGATGCCCAACCTCATTTGGCTTGAAGGCTCCTATGTGGAGACTGTGAAGGGGTGGCAACTTGGGTGGTTCTATATCACCGAGCCGCGTGACGCCAATTGGGCGACGACCCCCAAATTTTGATCTGGCATCCCCATGCGGCTCACCTCCTGGAAAAAGAAGGGCTTAGCCTGGGGTGCGCCAGCAGAGCTGACCGGACTCCAAAGTTGTGTCAAAAATATGATAAGCAAGAGAATCAAGCTTGTCAACATGGTCGAGGTCATGCTCTTCCGCCGGATCCTTCCGTGTCAAAGACGGACATTCAATATGTGGGAGTTTGACCCGGCCGAACACCAGACACTGTGAGGGCTCTTCGACACGACGCACAAAGACATCTGGAAGGTGCTGTTCAAGGCCGTCGGGGTACCTCCTCCCATTACCGAGGATCGCAGACTCAACGCAAAGCACCCCGCCAATCCGATAAGCTCTATATTTTACAAGATGTTCCTTTCCCCAGTATATTCATGGGAGGAATCTAAGCCTCCATGCCAATTTAACAGGATTGGGTAGCGACAGCGGAACGGATTGACTGTCCGGCTCCGCTACCTGAAGATCCAACAACGGTTCTCCTAACGGAGATCCTATTTCCGGCGCCCTATGAGGTGCCGGAGAAGAAGGCCAAGAAGAAGGCCGCGGGGACCAGGAAAGGTCTCCGGCTCAAGGTGGTATCTGAATCATCGTCTGAAGACACTGAGGCGCGCTCCTCTAACGAAAACAAGGAGGAGGAAGAGGAAAGCCTTCCCCCCCAACTGGGGGGAGAAGAAAAGGAAGGCCGCCCCGTCTGGGGAGGCCGAAGGGTCTAAGAAGGGAAAGACCCTTCCTCCGGACCACTCCACAACAGCCGCCTACAGCGACGAGGAGTGGTTGCCCAGGGACAAGCCCCTGGCGAAGTCGTAAGTATCCGGACACTATAATACTTCTGGTATGTTTTGCTTTATTGCTTCTTATCATGTCAAATTTGATTGTGCAGTCCGTCCAAAGCCCATATCAACGTATCCTCCTCGGATGGGTCTTTGAGCCAGTCGGCGATGAACAGCGATTCACTCCCAATGGCCACTACCCCTGGACTGCGAATGACACCGAGGTGTTGTCTCAGAGGATACCGGACCAGGGGGAGACAGTTCTGGAGACACCCCAAGGCGAAATCCCAGACGGCGAGCACATGGGGGAAAGACCCCCATGGATTCTAATGAAGGGGGCCGCAGCAAGTCTGGCCCCCCAGCCGGATACTGCGCCGAAACCTCCAATGGTTCCAGATTCAGGTAGGCAGCCCCTTACTAAGGGGGGCGAGCCACCTGTGCTGATGACCTCTGTCCATCCAGAGGCATCGAACAACTTGCTGGAAGCACTTCGCGACGCTTCCATTGACAAAGAGCACCGCACCATCATGAGGGTGGTGATCGAGAAGGTTCGGTCCGCCAAAAGCGGATTGACCAAAGCCTGCACCAACCTTCTTACAGGCTTTGAGGTAAGTGATCAAATTATGAGAAAATATCACAGCATAGACAGTAGCCCCTGATGCTCTGTTTGGTGTTCGGAAAGAAAGGCCGAACAGAGGATCAAATAACATCCACGGGAGTTTGACAGAATGTGTCTATGTGAATAAGCAGGCATCGCTGCTAGCCGCTGCCGCTCGTACTGCGAAGGTCTCCAGACTGAAGCGGGACCTGGATGGACCGAAGGAGAGCTCAGCCTCGTGAAGAGGCAGCTCGAGGAGAACAAAGGTACATAATACCCCGTCTGTATAGTGATAAAGAAAAAGTTGTTGATGCTAATAGAAGCGTCATGAATTTTAATAGGGGCCACGACCGAAGTGGCGGACCTTAAGAAGGCGCTGTCCGAGGCCGAAGACAAGGCGTCCAAGGAGTGCACCGAGCGCGAGAAATAAGAGGCTCGGGTTGATGAGGTCCAGCAAGAGCTCCAGGACTTCGTCAAAAAATTCGAGTCCTTGGAGCATGACTCTAAGACGGAAGAGTCCGAGCTTGCAAAGGCCCTCCAGAGCGCACAAGACACCAAGGCCGAAGCCCAAAAGGCCCTCCAGGAGATTCAGGCGGCCAAGAAGATAGCGGCGGGTAAGGAATTCATTATGCAAAGCAAGCATGTGAAGGAGACTTCCCTTTTACTTACCTGAATTCAGAGCTCTCCAGGAGCGTTGGCAGATCCGCCGCGCAGCATATCGGATGCCGCGGAGTTCTACCGTGCCGAAGAAGGGAGGTCGACGGAGAAGTTGTTCTAGTCTCTATATACTGGGACCGAACATTCGATGCCCTTGAGTGACCAGCTGAAGTAACTGGTCGAACTGCACAAGGCGGCCGAACTGGCCATGAAGGACCTCATAGTCCGGCTATGGCCTGGCGAGCCCCTGCCCAGCAGCTACTTTGGCCTTGTAAAGCAGCTGGTAAGTGCCTGTCCGTGGCTTGAAGTCATTAAGCGGTCCGTCTGCATTGAAGGTGCGCGCAGGGCCTTCGCCCGCGCGAAAGTGCACTGGGCGAAGATGGATGTCAAGAAGCTGGTGACGGAGGGGCCACCGGAGGGCAAGGAGCTTCGCCACCCCGAAAAGTATTGTGGCAATGTCCTGAAGGGTGCCCGCCTTGTGGCGGAGGAATGTGCTAAGGATGTAATATTTGAATGAATGTACTCATGTGATCCTGTAATATGAAAACGAGTTCATGTGCGCTATATAACGCTTGTCGATTTAAAATATTACCTTCTGTGCGGCCGTTTATAAAATCTAAGAGTTGGCCAGTCGTCGGCTTCTGCCCCCATGTAACTAGTACTGGGGTGTCCGGGATAAATATAAACACTCTTTATCCAAATTTTTGGTCCTTTTAAGGAGGTGTTTAGCGCAGCGAACAAGGCAATCGGACTATACAGCTTTATCACTCTCACTTGGCCATAGAAGTCTACAATTTTAAATTTTGGCAAAGCCCCTAGTATTCGGAAGGCCAAACTTGGGGCGCTATACACACCTATGAAAGTGCGTTATATCGACTAGAGGGGGGGGTGAATAGGCGATTTTTATGAATTCTTCACTGAGGAATTTGCTGGTGAGGAAATTCCTAAATGAAGAACTACTTGTAGCGGAATAAGTACTCAAAAATAAACATAGCAGAACACAAGCATAGTCATCATGACGAAATGAAGACAAGCACAGAGTACAGAAAGCGTAAGCACAGGATGACACAGGATGAAGATGAGCAAAATGAAGAAATTGAACTGAGGAAATTCAGAAAGTCTTCAGTCAAAGTCTTCAAACAGATATGAACAAGTACACAACAACAGAAATGAGGAAATGAAAGAGTTGAGGAAATAGAACCAGTAAGCTCGGTGAAGACAATGATTTGGTAGACCAGTTCTAACTATTGTCTCACTTGTACGTCTGGTTGGAGCCGCTGAGTATTTAAACTCAAGGACACACAGTCCCAGACACACAGTCCTGAACACGCAGTACAGGACACTTAGTCCTCACCGTATTCTCCTTAAGCTAAGGTCACACAGACTTTGCCCAATCACTCGTGGTAAGTCTTCAGGTGACTTCCAAACCTTCATAGACTAGGTCACTCGACGATCCACAATTCCTCTTGGATGCTCTAGACCATGATGCCTAACTGTCTGGAAGAAGCATAGTCTTCAAAGGTAACAAGCGTCGGATCCACGCAGGATCAATCTCTTCAGTGATGCTCAATCACTTTGGGTTTGTAGGTGTGTTGGGTTTGGGATTTCCTCACTTGATGATTTTCGCTCAAAGTCCTCGGAGGATGGGATGCTCTCAAATGACAAGTGTCAGTTTCTCTCGGAGCAGCCAACCAGCTAGTGGTTGTAGGGGGCGGCTATTTATAGCCTAGGGAGCAGCCCGACATGATAAGACATAAATGCCCTTCAATGATATGACTGTTAGGTGGGTAGATATTTTGGGACAGCTGGCGCATAGCACAACAACGGTCGGAATTTTGACTCTCAAATTCCTCAGGGCTATCATGTTCCTCACTGTGTAGGCAATCCGCACTGGCGAATTCCTAACTCCTCAGTCAGAACAAATTCCTCAGTGACCAGAAGAACTTCGTCTCTGTCACTGAATAATATGACTGAACTGTATGAGATTTTCAATGGCTTCACTCGAAGGGATTGGTAGGTGTAGGATTTTGAGTTGAGCATCGCATGGAAATTTTTCCTTAGTATTTCCTCGACCCCCTTTAACAGTACGGTGTTTCCTATGACTCAAGAAAGAGAAAATGAAACTACGAAAATAAAAATTTTCACGCTTCATGTTCCTCGAATGGTTTCCAAGTCTTCAGGTCACACCAATTTCTTCACTTTCAAAGTCTTCAGAAATCCGAAGTCTTCAGTTGACGAACTTCATTTTTAGGGGTCGACTTTCTCTGTAAATATCAAACTCCTCATAGACTTATAGACCTGTGTACACTCACAAACGCATCAGTCCCTTAACCTATAAGTCTTCAATACACCAAAATCATTAAGGGGCACTAGATGCACTTACAATCTCCCCCTTTTTGGTGATTGATGACAATATAGGTTAAGTTTTCAACAGGGATAAGCATTTGAAGTATAAATACTGATATTGAGGAATTTGATTGCAAGATATAGAAGAACTCCCCCTGAAGATGTGCATAGTGAGGAATTTGCTTTTGAAGCAATGCACACTTGAAGATTATAATCATGGAGATCTCCCCCTATATCTTGTTCATACACGGAATTGACAGATAATATGAAGAATTTGAAATGCATGATGAAATATGGTGACTGATGTAATTCAGCATGCATGCATTGACATTAACGAGGAATAGGCATGCAGGAGAACTCAGAAAAAGTATCAGGCCACCATAGAGTTTAAGATTACAACTCGATCCAGCAAAGTCATCAAAAGAACGAGAGTTGTAAGTTAGCAAAAAAACGCCCATATAAGATAGGCCCGCTTGAAGACTAACTCAGATTTCTCCCCCTCTGTCATCGAATGACCAAAAGGGTTGAAAATGAGGACTAACGCCCCTGAAGAATATCACGATGATGGAGGAGCGCCAGCGTTGTCGGGGTCTTGAGTCATTGTAGGGCCTGCCGCAGTGTCGTCCAAGTCTTCATACTCGTCCGTGTCGCATGATGAAGAATATGAACTGGCGACCAAGGAAGAAACCTTGACCTTCTTGAATTTCTTCGGGGGAGGAGCAGACCAGTCAAAATCTTCCTTGAAGCCCATTTGCTTCAGATCTTCTTGACCATAAAGATGTGACAGAATAGCCCAGGTGCGATCAAAAACTTCATGGAGGTAGTAATGGTTTTTCTTCAATGCATTATGTGTAGAAGTCATGTTGTGAGAATAGAGCCAAACTGACGCTTAACCCATTTGTGGTTTCGATCCACCTTCTGGTGAAGACTAAGAAGAAGCTCACGGTCAGTCATCACACGAGGAGTAGTGGCTTGAGGATTTGGCTTGGATGCATTGGCAGCAGAATCATGAGTGGCAGAGTCATCATTGGTGGAATAAGATGCAGCTTTGTAGAATTGACCATCCAATGGACGAATACCCTCATCGATAGCAGCTGGTGCCTTGCCCTTCTCATCAGCTGAGGAATATGTCCGCTTGAGGACTTCAATCAGTGGCAAGTAGCTGAGGTGATTCTGAAAGTCAGCTTTATAGTTGAGTGAAGACCTCGTTCTGAGGAATCTCATAATCCAAGGAGCATAAGGCTTCAGCTCAAACGGTGAAAGTGCAACATTTTCCAGAGTCCTCATGAAGAAATCATGATAATTGATAGGGATTCCACGCATGATGTTGAATAGTATATTCTTCATCATGCCAATAATTTCCTCATCGGATGAGTCGTGGCCTTGATAGGACTCATAGTCTTGGTCAGAATGCGATAGATGGTTCTTGGCACATACGACAATTCCTTCACGAGGAATTTTGTCCTTGGGGCTTGACCAGGCTTTAGAGGCTTCATGAGCACTTGCATGTAATGAGCAGTGAGTTCAGGCTCTTGGTACAGACAACGAGCACCTTCAGGTGGAGGACTGATTGGCAGGGCACGAAGTAATTCAGAGGCCGGTGCCTTATAGTGAGTGTTTTCGGTCATCTAGTCCAACACCCAAGTGTTGATATCATCAGCATCACCTATGATGTGCAGTGTGGCGTAGAACTGAAGAATAAGCTCTTCATTCCAATCAACGATGTCAGCACAAAAGTTGATCATGCCTGCATCATGAAGCATACTGAGGACTTGAGAGAAGCAAGGCATTGATTCCATGTCCATGTGAGGAATATGTTCGTGGTCGAAGACTTTGTCCTTGTTGAAAAGCAGAGAAGAACAGAAATTGGCCTGGCTGGCAGTCCAGAAGCGCTTCCTTCTAAGACGAGCATTGTCATAAGGGTTGAAATCAGTGAAGAACACATGCTCGCCGAAGAAGTCATCAGCCTTGAATTTCTGCTTCTTTGAGAAGGGATCCTTTGGCTTGGGCTGAGGAGTGTCAGTCAATTGCATCACCACCTCAGGAATCACAATCTTAGGATCCATAGACTGAGGAATTGGAGGTTCTTCTTCAGCTGCAGCCTGGGTCTTCAATTCTTCATTTACAATTTCTTCAGCACTAGTGGCTGGAATTTTTTCATGGACAGATGGGGTTGCATGAGGTTCTTCAGATCCCATTTGTACTTCAGTAGCAGCAGGGGACTGAGGAATTGCTTGAAGTGGAGTGAACATTGGAGAGTTGGGGTGGTGACTTTCCCAAAAGTCATCATTCAGCACAGGTGTGGTACAGCCAATGTCCACATCCTCATCTTCCATTTCTTCAACGCCTGCCTCTTCAGCAGTGAACCGAGGCATAGGCGAGGAGACAACTGTGGTTTAAGGGATTGCATCCACTTCGATTTCTTCATCCAACTACTCTGACGAAGCAGCAGGAGGATTCTCTTCTTCGGATTCACTGGGAATCACATAATCTTCACCAAAAGGAACAAGGTCCTTTGATGGCATGAATGAGACAGGAACGGCATCAATTGGATTGTCAATGGAGCTTGTCATGGGCTTCATCTTCTTCGGAGCTGAAGAGTCTGATGAAGTTGATGCCTTCCTTTTCTTCACAGTTGCACGTTCTACAGCCCTAGTCTTCTTCGCATCTGATGCAAATGGAAGGATCGGAGTGGGTGTAGGCGCAGGAGGAGCAGCGGACTTTGGTTCAGTTTGTCCAGGCGCAACTGATGTAGTTGCCCTGACTTCTTCAGTTTCTTCAGGCGCACCACTAGTGGATGCCCTGGCAATTTCTTCAGCGGCTGGAATGCAGTCATCAGCCCTGGTACTTTCCTTTTCTTCAGCAGCCTGATTGTCATCAGTGGTGCTGGCATGCTCTTCAGTAGACTGAGCAGATGCTTCAGCCGGAGTAACTTCAATGTGTACAGGAGCAGCAGCACTTGAAGTGAATTTCTTCATCAGGTTGACGAACCGGAACTTGGCGCCCTTCCAATTAGCATAGTAGCGATTGAATTCATCACTCAGTTGCTTGATTTCAGCTTGCAAGGCAATGAGTTGATCAGGGGTAAGAGTGAGGACATTGTCCTTGAGATAGTGCTGCTTCTTGTACTGCGCTTTCTTCAGTCTTCTGCCTTCTTCAAATTTCCACTTCTCTTCTTCAATGAAGGTAGTCAAAACATGACTTTGACCAGGAGTGAGGTTCATCTCTGGCAAAGGCTTGTTTGGGTCCTTGTGCCATAGGTCAATGAAGTCGAGGATCAACTTCGGATCCAGTAGCATTGACACATTGCTGCCTTTGTCTCTAGTGGCCCTGGCCTGCCTGTCTCTGATGATTTCGGCAAGTTCTTCATCATCAGCCTCATCGTCATCAGAGGGCACTTGGAAGGCGACCTGCTTCTTGTGAGGACTTTGTCGAAGACCTCGTCCAGAAGTGGCCTTTTTCTTCAGCAGAGAGGGGCCAGCTGAGGAACTTGCATATGCTCCTGAGGCAATTGAGATGCATGTAGTTCTTTGGCACGTGGCAAGATGCACATGTGCAGAGGATTTGGTCGGAGCAGCTGAAGACTTTGTCGGAGGAGCTGAGGACTTTGAAGGAGGAGCAAATTGAGGAATTGGCCGGGAGGGCTTTGAAGAATCTGGCTGTGAAGGCATTGCTGAGGAACTTGGCCTTGAGGGCATTGAGGGTGAAGCACTTGGCTTATGTGCAGGCTTCTTAGGCATCGCCTTCTTCGGCTTACTAGCAGAGGCCTTAGCGGCGGTAGCAGCAGCAGCAGAGTCTTCATTAAATTTCCTCACTGCTTCCTTTGCTTGTTTGGCCAGTTTGGCCTGGCGCTTTGCCCATTCATCAGGATAATTGAGGGAGTCCTGGACTAGGGGGTGTCCGGACAGCCGGACTATCATTATCCGCCGGACTCCAAGACTACGAAGATACAAGATTGAAGACTCCGTCCCGTGTCCGGATGGGACTTTCCTTGGCGTGGAAGGCAAGCTTGGCGATACGGATATGTAGATCTCCTACCATTGTAACCGACTCTGTGTAAGCCTAGCCTTCTCCGGTGTCTATATAAACCGGAGGGCTTTAGTCCGTAGGACAACATACATTACAACAATCATACCATAGGCTAGCTTCTAGGGTTTAGCCTCCTTGATCTCGTGGTAGATCCACTCTTGTACTACCCATATTATCAATATTAATCAAGCAGGACGTAGGGTTTTACCTCCATCAAGAGGGCTCGAACCTGGGTAAAAACATCATGTCCCTCGTCTCCTGTTACCATCTGCCTAGACGCACAGTTCGGGACCCCCTACCCGAGATCCGCCGGTTTTGACACCGACATTGGTGCTTTTATTGAGAGTTCCTCTATGTCGTCACCGATAGGCTTGATGGCATCCTCAACCAACAACGCTGTCCAGGGTGAGACTTTTCTCCCCGGACAGATCTTCGTATTCGGCGGCTTCGCACTGCGGGCTAATTCACTTGGCCATCTGGAGCAGATCGAAAGCTACGCCCTTGGCCGTCAGGTCAGATTCGGAAGCCTAAACTTCACGGCCGATGTCCACGGAGACTTGATCTTCGACGGACTCGAGCCACAGCCAAGCGCGCCGCACTGTGACGACGGGCATGATCTAGCTCTGCCACCGAACAGTGCCTTGGTGGCCGCACACGGATCCGCTTCGGCCATTAGTCCAGAGCCGATCGCCCAGATCGAGGGCCGGTGGATAGACGCCGCCCTGGGGGCTTCAACATCCACGGTGATGGAGCCGAACACTAATCTTGTCCCCTGCAAAACTTGTGATTCCGAGGCGCCGGACTCCTTGCCGGACTCCGAACCTCCCGTGCCCCTACCAATCGATCCGGATTGGGCGCCGGTTATGGAATTCACCGCCACGGACATCTTCCAATACTCGCCTTTTGGCGATATCCTGAATTCACTAAAGCATCTCTCGTTATCAAGAGAGTCCTGGCCGGACTATGGCCAGGATGGTTGGGGTACGGACGACGAAGAAATTCAGAGCCCACCCACCACCCACTTTGTAGCCACTGTCGATGATCTAACCGACATGCTAGACTACGACTCTGACGACATCGACGCTATGGACGACGATGCCGGAGACGAACAGGAACCAGCGCCTACAGGGCACTGGAAGACCACCTCGTCATACGACATATATATGGTGGACACCCCAAAAGACGGGGACGACGAAGAAGCAGCGGAGGCAGACTCTTTAAAGAAGCAGCCCAAACACCGACGTCAGCGGCGCCGCTCTAAATCCCGCCACAGCAAGAATGGAGATTCCGGCACAGGAGATAATAATACTCCAGAGAGTGCCGAAGACAATCCCCTCCAGCAAGACTCAGCGCAGGAGGATGCAGAAGCAAGCCCTCATGAGAGGGCGGCAGACGAAGAGGTTGAGGATCATAACTATATGCCTCCCTCCGAAGACGAAGCAAGCCTCAACGATGATGAATTCGTCGTACCTGAGGATCCCGTCGAACAAGAGCGCTTCAAGCGCAGGCTTATCGCCACAGCAAACAGCCTAAAGAAAAAGTAGCAACAGCTTCAAGCTGATCGGGACCTGCTGGCCGATCGATGGACCGAGGTCCTCGCGGCCGAAGAGTATAAACTCGAACGCCCCTCCAAAAGTTACCCAAGACACAAGCTGCTCCCCCGACTAGAGGAGGAAGCATACATACCTCCATCACCAGCGCACAATATGGCTGACCGACCACCCCGTGGTCGTGACAGAGAGGCATCCAGGCCCCCAGCCAAGACCGTACCCCGGCATCGCTCCAAAAGTACGAAGCCAAGAGGGAACGCGTCGGACTTGCGAGACATATTGGAGGACAAAGCAAGGTAATCCAGATCCATCTACGGATCACGTGGGCGCCCCACGACCCATGACGAATACCGTCGCGCCGGATACAATAACCCCGGCCGGGCCGAACACAGCAGACAACGCTCTCTCGAGCTGCGTCGCGATATTGCTCAATACAGAGGCGCCGCACACCCGCTATGCTTCACTGACGAAGTAATGGATCATCAGATCCCCGAAGGGTTTAAACCCGTAAACATCGAATCTTACGATGGCACAACAGACCCCGCGGTTTGGATCGAAGACTATCTTCTCCACATCCATATGGCCCACGGCGACGATCTCCATGCCATCAAGTATCTCCCACTCAAGCTTAAAGGACCAGCTCGGCATTGGCTAAACAGCTTGCCCGCAGAGTCAGTTGGGTGCTAAGACCTGGAAGCCGCATTCCTCGACAACTTCTAGGGCACGTATGTGCGACCACCAGTTGCCGATGACCTAAGCCACATTATTCAGCAGCCAGACGAATCGGCCAGACAATTCTGGACACGGTTCTTGACAAAGAAAAACCAAATCGTCGACTGTCCGGATGCAGAGGCCCTTGCAGCCTTCAAACATAACATCCGGGACGAATGGCTAGCCCGGCACCTGGGGCAGGAAAAGCCCAAATCCATGGCAGCCCTCACATCGTTAATGACCCGCTTTTGCGCGGGAGAGGACAGCTGGCTAGCCCGCAGCAACAATCTCCATAAAAATTCTGGCAGTCCGGATACTAAGCACAACAACGACAGGTCACGTCGAAACAAAAACAAACGCCGCATTAACAGCGACAATAAGGACGATACGGCAGTCAACGCCGGATTCCGAGGCTCTAAACCCGGTCAGCGGAAGAAGCCATTCAAAAGAACCACTCCGGGTCCGTCCAATCTGGACCGAATACTCGACCGCTTATGCCAGATACATGGCACCCCTGAAAAGCCAGCTAACCACACTAATAGAGATTGCTGGGTGTTCAAGCAGGCCGGCAAGTTAATTGCCGAAAACAATGACAAGGGGCTAAACAGCGACGACGAGGAAGAGACCCGACTGCCGAACAATAGAGGACAGAAAGGTTTTCCCCCACAAGTGCGGACGGTGAATATGATATACGCGACCCACATACCCAAGAGGGAGAGGAAACGCGCACTAAGGGACGTCTATGCGATGGAGCCAGTCGCCCCGAAGTTCAATCCATGGTCCTCTTGTCCGATCACTTTCGATCGAAGAGACCATCCGACCAGCATACGCCATGGCGGATTCGCTGCATTGGTTTTAGACCCAATCGTCGATGGATTTCACCTCACGAAAGTCCTGATGGACGGCGGCAGTAGCCTGAACCTGCTTTATCAGGATACAGTGTGCAAAATGGGCATAGACCCATCAAGGATTAAACCTACAAAGACAACCTTTAAAGGTGTCATACCAGGAGTGGAAGCCAACTGTACAGGCTCAGTCACACTGGAAGTGGTCTTCGGATCCCCGGATAATTTCCGGAGCGAAGAGTTAATCTTCGACATAGTCCCGTTTCGCAGCGGCTATCACGCCCTGCTCGGACGAACCGCGTTTGCAAAATTCAACGCGGTGCCGCATTATGCATACCTAAAGCTCAAGATGCCAGGCCCTCGTGGAGTCATCACGGTCAATGGGAATACGGAACGCTCCCTCCGAACGGAGGAACATATAGCGGCTCTCGCGGTAGAGGTACAGAGCAGCCTTCTAAGGCAATTCTCGAGTCCGGCCATTAAAAGGCCGGATACAGCAAAACGCGCCCGGAGCAATGCCAACCAAGACCACCTGGCGCGATCAGAGCACGCGTAGCAATGCGGCCCCAACCCTCGTCCGCGCATGATCGCAAGAATAACACTCCGCGTACATCATTACGCTTTGGAGATACCATGGGCACAGGGGAGGGGGCACGATCGCAACGGACCCAGAGTGCGGTTCGACCACACCGGGGGCTCGCAAGTGTGCCCCCCTTTTTTATATTTTTTATTTTTCTTCTTTTATGTACACAGGACTCTGTTAACCAGAAGCCCTGTCCGGCGGCGAACCTGCCGAACTCATGATGCAGCAGTCAGGGACTAAAGAAGGCCGCGACGAACACTCAGGTGGTCTCAATTACGAGCATTAAATTCGATTATATACACCAAGTCCGCAGCTCATCCCTGGAGGGGGACATGTTTACTTAGTCCAAATCCCTTGCTTACCGCACTATTTGTATTAGTCCGCTCTACTAGTAGACTTTCTTTCATAAACAATGCAGCACCTTTTTGATCGCAATTGCATTACCTTATATATATATATATGCTCATTATATGACATCTTACACCCGTATATTTTGGTACGGCCTAATACACCAGGGGCTTGTGTTCCCCACTCTATGGTGTGATAAGTCCGAACACTTTCACAAGTGCGGCACCCCGAACTTATAGCATTATATGAATCGGCTCCGAATCATGTCTTGGGTCAATAGTTGGGTTTGCCCGGCTCCCACGTTTTGATGCCTTACGTTCCGTTCTGTCGGCTAAGGTGGCACTGGGAGAACCACTGCGATTGCGCCCCGGTTGAGCCGGGCGAGCGCCTCAGTGGAGAAAGCTAAAATTGACTGGCATGATAAGGCGAGAGACTGGTCGCTGTTCGAGAGGTTTTTTCGGGTCCTTAAAGACTCACGCCGCTTCGAGCAAAGTTCCGGACAATGTCCGACGAAGGCATGGATAGCGCCCCGGATTCGGTCTTCCGAATACCAGGGGCTTCGCCGAAATTTAAAATTATAGAATTCTATGGCTAAGTGAGAGTGTTCAAGCATTATAAGTCCGGTTGCCTTGTTCGTTGTGTTGAGCGCCTCCCTCGATGGACCCAACAATGGGAACAAGAGTGCTCAAGTTTATCACGAACACCCCAGCACTCGTGGCTTGGGGGCTGAAGCCAACGACTTGCCATCTCTCAGATTTTATAAACGGCCGCATAGAAGGTAATATTTTAAATTAAACAAGCGTTGCTTAATGCGCACATGAACAAAGTTTCAGCGCGCAGGATAATACATAGCAAATTCACTCAAAGATTACATTTCTGGGGCACTCATCTGCAATATTGCGGGCTCCCTTCAGGACAGTTTTATAATACATTTCGGGCGTGCGATACTCCTTGCCCAGCGGCGGTGGGTCCGTGAGAAGCTTCTCCGCATCCAACCTGCCCCATTGCACCTTTGTGCGGGCGAGGGCCCGGCGAGCGCCTTCAATACAGGCGGAGCGCTTGATGACATCCACCCAGGGGCATGCATCCACCAGCCGCCGCACGAGGCCAAAGTAGCTCCCAGGCATGGCCTGTCCAGGCCACAGCCGGACTATAAGGCCCTTCATGGCCTCCTCAGCTACCTTGTGGAGTTCGACCAGCTGCTTCAGCTGGTCGCTTGGGGGCACCGGGTGTCCGGCCTCAGCATACTGAGACCAGAAGACTTTTTCCGTCGAGCTCCCCTCCTCGCCATGATAGAATGCAATGGCATCGGACGCACTACGCGGCAGATCTGCAAACGCCCCTGGAGAGCTCCGAATGCGGGTAAGTGTCAGGTATTTTACATTAACATGCTTGCTTTGCATGAAAAATGCCTTACCCGCCGCTATTTTCTTTATATCTTCAACCTCCTGAAGGGCCTTATGGGCCTCGGCCTTGGCGGACTTGGCACTTTCGAGAGCCGAGGCAAGCTCGGACTCTCGAGTCTTGGAGTCACGCTCCAAACTCTCATGCTTTTCCATGAGAGCCTAGAGCTCTTGCCGAACTTCCGCCAACCGTGCCTCCTGCTTTTCTCGCTCTGCCCGTTCCGCAGCCGCACTGTGTTCGGCCGCGGACACAGCATCTTTCAGGGCTGCCACCTCATTAGTGGCCCCTGCAATACACATATTATCCTTGTTAATTTTATTGCAACCAAAATCCTTTTCTGTAAGGTACCTATTCAAAGTGGTGTTACTCACCTTCTTTGTCCTCGAGCTGCTTCTTCGCATGGCCGAGCTCTCGCTCGGACCGCTCGAGATCCTGCTTCAGCACATCGACCTCCGCCGTTAATGCGGCAGAGGCCAGCAGCGCAGCCTGCAAACCCATATTGACATATTTTTAGCAACCCTGCGCATATCTTGTTAGATCCTCAGTCCGGCTTTTCTTTCCGAACACCGAACTGAGCATCAGGGGCTACTGTCTATGCGGTATTACATTACATAATTTTAACTTCTTACCTCAAAGCCTGTTAAAAGGCTGCTACTGGCTTCGGTCAGCCCGCTTTTGGCGAGCTGAACCTTTTGAATCACCGCACCCATGATAGTGCGGTGTTCTTCCTCGATGGAAGCGCCTTTAAGTGCCTCCAACAAGTTATCCGGCGCCTCCGGTTGGACGGAGGCCGCCAGTGTCACGGTCTTGCCCTTCTTTCGAAGGGGCCGCTTGCCGGACTCTGGAACCACTTCGGGGTCCGATGTAGAGTCCGGCGCAAAGTCCGGGAGGCTGCCTGACGGCGCCTCCGGAGCCTCCTCCTGATGGGTCCCTCTCTGGGATCCCACCTCGGCGTCCTCGCCGGCGCGTGGGGTAGAGGCAGTCGGAAGTGAATTCACATCCGACGAGGCCAACGACCCGCTCGATGAGTCGGGGAGATCGTCATCGGCCGGGCTACGGACAGAACGCGACGTTAGAAGGACACTACGTGACATAAAATATATTGCATATCAAGGATCCGGATACTTACGATCTCGCCGGATGCCTGGCCCTTGGAGGCCACTCATCCTCGCCAACGCTGGTGTTGGTGAAACTGTCCGGGGGGATAGTTCTCCCCCTTTTGGACCCTTCGGCCTCCCCTATTGGGGAAGCCTTCCTCTTCTTCTCTCCCCCCTCCGGGAGAGAGTACTCCTCCTCCTCCTCGTCTTCAGGGGAGGAGTCCGCGTCGTCGTCAGACGCCTGATTGCGGGAACTCTTTCGAGTCCCCGCGGCCACCTTCTTGGCCTTCTTCTCCGGCACCACGTGCGGTGCCGGAACCAGCAGCCCTGCTAAACGGGCGTCCACTGGGTCTTCTGGCATGGGAGCCGGGCTGACAAGCTGCCTGGCCTTCTCCATCCATTCCTGTCAAAGGAAAGGGAAGAATGAAACCCTCTCATAATCAATTCGATTACTACAAAGTGTCCCGTAATGGGGTTGAATCACTTACCTCGTCAGTTGGATGCTGCGAGCTGAATCCGCGATCTTCCGTCGCGGATACGGGGGCTTCGGCGCCCTTAAACAGCACCCTCCAGGCGCCTTCGTACGTCTTCTCGAAGAGCCCACTCAGCGCCTGGTGCTGTTCCGGATTGAACTCCCACAGATTGAATGCCCGTTCTTGGCATGGGAGAATCCGGCGGATGAGCATGACTTGGACCACGTCGACGAGCCTGAGCTTATTGCTCACCAGCTTCTGGATGCAGGCTCAGAGTCCAGTCACCTCCTTCAGATCGCCCCACAGCAAGCCCTTCTCTTTCCAGGAGGTGAGCTGCGTGGGGACGCCAGATCTAAACTCGGGGGTCGCCGCCGATGTGGGCTTGCGCGGCTCGGTGATGTAGAACCACCCCGATTGCTACCCCTTGACGGAGTCCACAAAGGCCCCTTCGAGCCAAAGGACGTTGGGTAACTTACCCAACATGGCGCCTCCGCATTCCGCTTGCGTGCCCTTCACAACCTTCTGCTTGACGTTGAAGGTCTTGAGCCACAGGCCGAAGTGGGGCCGGATGCAGAGGAAGACCTCACACACGACGATGAACGCCGAGATGTTGAGGATGAAGTTCGGCGCCAGATCGTGGAAATCCAGGACATAATAGAACATGAGCCCCCGGACGAATGGATGGAGCGGAAAGCCTAGTCCGCGGAGGAAGTGGGGAAGCAAGATGACCCTCTCGTGAGGCCCAGGGGTAGGGACGAGCTGCCCCTCGTCGGGCAGCCGATGCGTGATATCGCCGGTGAGGTATCCGGCGCTGCGCAGCTTGGTGATATGCTCCTCCCTAACGGTGGAGGCCAACCACTTGCCTCCTCCTCCGGACATATTCGGAGAAGGTCGAGGCGAGATGCGCGAGCTTGGGCGTTGGAGCTTGAGTGTGCGGAGATGTATAAGCAAAGGAGGAAGAAGGCATAGGTGAGAAGGTAAATCCTTATCCCTTATATATAGGCAGACGAAACTGTGCGTCCCCCACCGGCCTGGTAAAACTCGCTTATCTCCCAAGCGCCACCATCAATGACGCGGTTGGGTTACCCACGTCCGTATTGATGAGAATCCCAGAATAAGGGGAACACGATCTCTGCTTCGACAAGACGTGCCAAGGAAACTGCTTCGCTAAACGTGCTGAGGTGGTATAGTAAAAATGATTCAAACAGTGGCTTGGTAGCAGTGTGATGTCACGCTGCATAATACGTCAGCAGATTGAACTAAGTGTACATTTTATTCTCTCTACGGTGGAATGGGAATTTATTTTGCAGAGCCGGACACTATCCTGGTGTTCATGATCTTCTCTGGATTATTCAAGGGAGGAACCCGCCTTGCAATGTCGAACATTATGCGCGCCGGACTTATCGTCATTGAAGCCTGGTTCAGGGGCTACTGAGGGAGTCCTAGACTAGGGGGTGTCCGGACAGCCGGACTATCATTATCCGCCGGACTCCAAGACTACGAAGATACAAGATTGAAGACTCCGTCCCATGTTCGGATGGGACTTTCCTTGGCGTGGAAGGCAAGCTTGGCGATACGGATATGTAGATCTCCTACCATTGTAACCGACTCTGTGTAACCCTAGCCTTCTCCGGTGTCTATATAAACCGGAGGGCTTTAGTCCGTAGGACAACATACATTACAACAATCATACCATAGGCTAGCTTCTAGGGTTTAGCCTCCTTGATCTCGTGGTAGATCCACTCTTGTACTACCCATATTATCAATATTAATCAAGCAGGACGTAGGGTTTTACCTCCATCAAGAGGGCCCGAACCTGGGTAAAAACATCGTGTCCCTCGTCTCCTGTTACCATCCGCCTAGACGCACAGTTCGGGATCCCCTACCCGAGATCCGCCGGTTTTGACACCGACAATAATCCTCACCGCGCTTGAGGCTGGTGGGATCTGCCAATTGGCTAGGTGCCAATGGAGGTCTTGGGCATGGAGGGTTGAGTGCGAATTTCTTCATATACTTGGGAGTGACATATCTGTAGTCCCTCCATTCTCGTGCCCATCTCCTCTCAATCTTTTGAATGCGCACCTTGCGCTGATTTTTATCTTCCTCAGGGGGTGTGCAGTATCCAGCATAAATGTCATCAGGGATCTCAAATGCTGTGTTGACCTCATGCCTCTTTCCACCCTTCTATGGCTTCTTTCCGTCAGCCATTCTCTTCAGCTGAGGAATATGAACAACTGAAGTTTCTAAAGGGGTGTGTAACTTTTCTTCGAGGAACGCTGCAAATGAGTTAAGTTGAGAGAACCTAGTGATTTAGCAGCGGACATTTGTACCTGTGAACAGAGTATAGTTGCGAGGAATTTGGAGAGGTCATATGCGTTCTCAGAAGATTTTTCAAAAAGAATAGGTTGGAGGAATTTGACCAGATGAGTCTTGAAGAATTTCACTAAGCGTTCTTTATCTTAGGTTCCAGAGTTGTACAGATTGAAAATCCACACAATTGAGGAAACTTGAAGAAAATCATTGCTTAGAGAAACGAATCAAGAGCAGATGACATGTGAGGTGTTCAGTGTGTGAAGATTTGAAGAATAAACACCTTTGAAGATTTTCAAGAAAACAATTGAATCAAAGAGGGCAGTGAAAGTAACTTTTAATTACCCTTGATGAAGAACACGAAGAACTGAGCAGTGTAGATGTGAAGTTCGTCAGTTCAGATCTTCCACGCCCTAACTCGGCAGAGGAAGACAACTACGGCGGAAGCGGAGTGAAGAAATCTGCAAACCGGCGCGAGTACGACGGCGACGAGGTCGAGGCAGTAAAGCTCTTCCTCACTAGCGGTGATGAAGTAGCGGCGGCGCTAGGGTTTGAGAAGCTCGAGCGGATCGAAGTGAGAACGAGTGGAGTAAAAAACAAAGTGAGGAAGAGGCGGGGGTATTTATAGTGGGAGTGAAAAACTGTGCGCCCAAAGAATTTGGACGAACGTGCCCCTGGCCCTTCTCATTCGCTTGACATGTGTCACCCACGTACTGAGAGGTGGCGATCGTGTAGGATCGTGGGTAAATAGATAAGTATTTTTCATGGGATGCGGAATGGTTCGAGCGGCAAAGCCGAAAATTCAGATAAGATAAGTTAAAAGTTCCGTTCGCAATTTCTTCAGTTGTCAAGGACACAATGAAGATTTTGAACGAGTTTCAAATAGAACACACATGAAGAATTTGTGGACAGACTGGGTTGAGTTTAGCATAGAGGGGGAAGGGTCCGATCACATTCACTTAGCAGAAGAAACAACTTGAAGAATTAGCAATAAGTGAATGCTGTAGAGGACATAAACTCATATAATATATAGCCAATGAAGAATAACGACGGAAAGAGTGAAGACAATGCAAAGTTGAAGAATTTTAAAAACTAAGGAATTTCATAAACGAAGAAAAACTCAAATTGAAGATTTTCAACTTTGGTTGGTGGCGTAACCCACCGTATAAGAAGGCTGATTTCGGACACCGCGTACAATTGTCGTAGGGCTCTGAGAATCAATTTCTTCACACTTAGAGGGTTAGTCTTCATTGATTGAAGAAAAATGTTACTTTGTGTGTTGCGCATCTAAGTCATCAAGTCAGCATAAGTGTTAGGATGTGTGTCCATTTCAGAGAACATTCAAAGATTCTAGGATATTTAGCTCACACCGCAACTTGCTAAATCTCTTCTCATCCAAGGGCTTAGTGAAGATATCGGCCAGCTGGTCTTCAGTGCTTGCATGGTCGATGGAGATGTCGCCCTTCAACACATGATCACGAAGAAAATGATGACGAATCTGGATGTTCTTGGTCTTCGAGTGTTGAACTGGGTTATGAGCAATCTTGATAGAGCTCTCATTGTCACAGTAGAGAGGCACATTCTTCACGTTGATGCCATGGTCCTTGAGTGTCTGCTTCATCCATAGTAATTGAGCACAGCACGATCCAGCAGCAATGTACTCAGCTTCTGCAGTGGAGAGAGATACACAATTCTGTTTCTTCGAGGACCAACAGACCAAAGATCGTCCGAGGAAATGGCATGTGCCTGACGTTGACTTGAGGTCCACACAATCACCAGCATAGTCAGAGTCTGAATATCCAATGAGATCAAATGAGGAGCCCTTGGGATACCATAATCCAAGTGTTGGTGTGTGAGCTAGATATCGAAGAGTATGCTTCACAGCCTTATGGTGTGATTCCTTCGGTGTAGCTTGAAATTGGGCACACATGCAAACACTAAGCATAATATCCGGCCTAGATGCACATAGGTACAATAAAGAGCCAATCATGGAGCAGTATACCTTTTGATCGAAGTCTTTACCATTTTCATCAGTGCATAGATAGCCATTTGTGGGCATTGGAATTTTGACCCCTTTGCAATCTTGCATGCCGAATTTCCTCAATACATCTTTGAGGTATTTCTCCTGAGATATGAATATGACGTTGCACTGTTGACGAATTTGAAGACCTAAAAAGAATTTCAATTCTCCCATCATAGACATTTGATATTCTTCACTCATCATATAGGAAAATTCATCACTGTAACGTTGGTCAGTACAGCCCAAAATGATATCATCAACATAAATTTGGCACACAAACAATTCACCATCATAAGATTTAGTGAAAAGAGTTGGGTCGAGTGAACCGGGTTTGAAGCCTTTCTTCATGAGGAATTCCTTCAAGGTATCATACCACGCCCGAGGGGCCTGCTTGAGGCCATACAGGGCCTTACTGAGTCTGAAGACTTTGTCAGGATGCTTTGGATCTTCAAAACCTGGGGGTTGAGCAACATATACTTCTTCCTCAAGTTTACCATTGAGGAATGCACTTTTCACATCCATTTGTTGTAAGATAATATCATGATGGTTAGCATAAGCAAGTAATATGCGAATAGCCTCGAGTCTAGCAACAGGTGCAAAAGTTTCATCAAAATCAATTCCTTCAACCTGTGTGTAGCCTTGAGCTACAAGCCGTGCCTTATTCCTCACCACAAGGCCATTTTCATCTTGCTTGTTGCGATAGATCCACTTTGTGCCAATAATGTTGTGCTTGCGAGGATCTGGACGTTTGACCAGTTCCCAGACGTTGTTGAGCTCGAACTGATGTAATTCTTCTTGCATAGCTTGAATCCACTCAGGCTCCCACTACTAGGGAAAAGCCTAGCAGCAGCGCGGGTTTTGGGCCTATTAGTAGTGCGGGGGCCGACGCTACTAATAAGGCGCTACAGCTAACGTATAGCAGTACCGTGGGTAAAAACCCACGCTACTACCAATCTCTAATCTCTGGATTTTTTAATGAATTTTTTCGAAAAAAATCGATTTTTTTCGCTAATTTTCAATTTTCTGAATTATTTTAACCTCAATTCTCTAATCACCCCTCATCGCTGCTCAATTTAATCTCTAATCACCCCTCATCATTCCAAATCATCTAACTTCCGGGACGGTCACCCATCCTCTCACTACTCCAACCTGAGCACGCTTAACTTCCAGGTTCTATTCTCCCTCGTTTCCAAGTATGCACTTGTTGTTTTCCTGACAATAGTAAGATGTCAATCCTATTAACCTCAGGAATTTAGCTTGAGCATGAAGTCACACATTTCACTGTTTGAGTTTGAAACTACTGTTCTAAAAAATTAGTAACACTAATATTTCTTGAATAATTAGTTTGACCACAGTTTGACCATAGTTTGACCAGATTTGACCATAGTTTGACCATAGTTTGACCAGATTTGACCAAAATTCAAAAAACTAAAATAATTATTTAGTAACACTAATATTCTTGAATAATTAGCTTGACCATAGTTTGACCAGATTTAACAAAAATTAAAAAAACTGAAATTTGATGAATTTTTTTGCCTCCAGATCTTAAAAGCCCCGTAACTTTTTTTCTGTTAGGTTTTTGAGGATTTTGAAAATGTTTAACAGGGTTTCCCCGGTTAAATTTGGATGTAACTTTTCGAGTAGATGATTTTTCATATAAATTTTTTTTCATCCGGGTTAGTATGCAAAAGTTATGCCCATTTTTACAAATTCTCGAGAGATTTTGCAAATAAAGTCGAAATTCATATTTGCAAATTTTCCCAACAACTAGACCACATATCACATGGGAAACTTATTTTCTTTTATTTTTTTGACATTTTCATCATTTTCTTTTATTTTTTTAAAAACTAAAAAGGCGATCCAGGGGGGGTAGAGTTTGAAAATGGGACCTTTAGTAGTAGCGTGGGTTTTTACCCCTCGCTACTACTATGGCTAAAAACCAGCGCTACTGCTATCAACTTAGTAGCAGCGATGGCTAAAAACCAGCGCTACTGCTATCAACTTAGTAGTAGCGAGGGTTAAAAACCCGCGCTACTACTATGGCATTTCCCGGGGGGCACAGTAGAGACCGCTTAGTAGTAGCGAGGGTTAAAAACCCGCGCTACTGCTATCAACTTAGTAGTAGCGAGGTTTAAAAACCTGCGCTACTAGTAAGTAGCAGGAGTGAGGGTTTTTAACCCTCGCTACTAGTAAGATTCTGTGTATAGGCTTTTCCCTAGTAGTGTCCAGAAATGCTTCATCTACCTTAGTGGGCTCTGTGATAGAGACAAAAGCAAAGTGCCCACAAAATTTAGACAAATGTGAAGCTTTTGAGCGTGTGAGAGGGCCTGGTGCTTCAGTGTCATCGATGATCTTCTCGACTTGCACTTCCTTTGCAATGCGAGGATGAGCGGGTTGTCTTCAAGGAATTTGATCTGCATTTTCTTCAGGAGCATTTTCCTCAATACCATTTTCATCAGGTGCGCCAGCTCGACGTTCTTCACGTTCTGGAATGAATTCTTCAGCAGATTCTTCGGTAGGAATGACATCCTTAGTAGCCTTGAACTTGATAGATTCCTCAGGTGCTGGTTCATCTAACACAGAAGGTAGGTGCTCTCTTTGCGAGCCATTAGTTTCATCGAACCGCACATCTACAGTTTCAACAACCTTGTGGAGAACGTTGTTGAATACTTTTTAGGTGTGCGAGTCCTTTCCGTAACCAAGCATAAAACCCTCATGTGCTTTCGGTGCAAATCTTGAATTGTGATGAGGATCTCTAATCCAACATTTAGCATCGAAGACTTTGAAGTAACTCATATTGGGTTTCTTGTCAGTTGGGAGTTCATAAGCAGTCTTATTGAAGAATTTGTGAAGATGTACTCTGTTGATGATGTGGCATGCAGTATCAATTGCCTCAATCCAGAAATGACGAGGCGTCTTGTATTCATCAAGCATAGTATGAGCCATCTCAACAAGAGTTTTGTTCTTGCGCTCCATGACGCCATTCTGCTGTGGAGTATAAGGAGCAGATAGCTCATGAGTAATACCAAGTTCATCAAGATAGTCATCAACACCGGAATTGTTGAACTCAGTCCCATTGTCACTTCTGATGTGCTTGATCTTCACATCAAAGTTGGTTGAAGCCCTCGAGGAAAATTGTTTGAAGACTTCCTGCACCTCATGTTTATAAGTGACAATGTGCACCCATGTGTAACGAGAATAATCATCAACAATAACAAAGCCATATAGAGATGCATCATTTGTAACAGCAGAATAATGATTAGGACCAAAAAGATCCATGTGAAGCAATTCAAATGGTCGAGTGGTAGTCATGATAGTCTTTGCTGGATGCTTGGTCTTTGTCATCTTTCCAGCTTCACAGGCTTCGCATAAGTGATCCTTGAGGAATTTGACATTTTCAATGCCAAAGACATGCTTCTTCTTCGCGAGCGTGTGCAAATTCCTCATGCCAGCATGACCAAGTTGTCGATGCCATAGCCAACCTTCTGAAGCTTTTGCAAGAAGGCATACAGCCGGTTGTCGTCCTGTAGAAACATCAACAATGTACAAGTCTCCTCTCCTAAAGCCTTCGAAGACTTTGGAATTGTCAGCTTCCATGATCACAACACAACGATATTTTCCAAAGACAACAACCATATCAAGATCACAAAGCATTGAGACAGACATGAGGTTGTATCCTAAGGACTCGACAAGCATGACTTTGTCCATGTGTCGATCCTTTGAGATCACAACTTTACCTAGACCCAATACCTGACTTTTGCCTTTGTCAGCGAAGATGATATGCTTCAGATGCGACGGTGATAAAGGAGTATCCATCAATAGATTCTTGACACCAGTCATGTGATTCGTACATCCACTATCGAGTACCCACTCATTGGCTTTGGGTTGATCATCCTGCAGATGAATTAGATCAACTTACGAACTCATATACTTCATCAGTGAAGAAGACATCAATATCATCAGGTCAGTTTCATCAAGCAATAGAACAGATAAATAGTATGAGGACGTGAGAAATGAAGGTTCATTTCTTCATGATTAGCCTGCGTCCTTTCAGGCAATTTCAGGTCTCCAGCAAATACTTCAGACGTTTTGAGCACGTCTGGAGACCTGATCCTGCATAAGAGATTAGTTCTTTTTCTTCACCACCCACATCTGAAGGGGTGGCAAAGAATTCATCACTCTGCGAGCACCATATGAGAAAGGTGGCATAGAAGCCAGTCCACTTCGTTTCACATAAGAGGGGTTAGGATAAGCATATGAATAAGCAGAGAAATTATTCGAGGACTTATGAACATGATGATTAGAAGACTAATGCTCATATTCATAGCCCTTAGCTCTACCCTGCGAAACAGAGGGGTTAGCACGATGATGATCATAGCAGGACTTTGATCCTTTTGAGGAATTTGATCCACGTGAGGAATTAGGTCCATATGAGGACCTGGATACATATGAAGAATTTGACCCATATGAAGAATTCGATCTGGAGTTCCTATTCTTCACAGGTGGTGTCATGAGGACATTCACCTGAAGATTTTCAAGGCAACTTTTGGGAACCTAGATTTTCTTCATAGGGGAACCATTCCTGTAGTTAGTGCCAACATATCTAGCAAATACTTCACCATTCTGATTTTTGAACAGTTTATAGTTGGAGTCAAATGACTCTTCAGAAGAATGAGGAGATTCACATGTAAAGCCAGATAAATTGGATGGATCAACTGGAGGACCCTTTGCAGCAACCCATGAGGTTTTGGGGTACTGCTCAGGCTTCCAATATGTTCCATCAGCATTGAGTTTCCTCTCAAAGGCAATACCCTCTTTCCTAGGGTTCCTGTTGAGGATCTGCTTTTTAAGCACATCACAAAGAGTTTGATGCCCTTGGAGGCTTTTGTGCATGCCTGTCATGTACAATTCCTTCAGCCCTGCATCATCAGTGATACTAGCAATGTCCTCAGATGAGGAATTAGTGATAGCAGAGACAGATGAAAAATTTGTAGCATTAGACGCATTTGAACATTCAGGTGAAGAATTAGCAGTTTCATGTTCAATGCACTTCAGACATGGAGGAACAAATTCTTCCTGAGTAGCGCTGATTTGTTGAGCAAGTAATGAATCGCGCTCCTTCTGAAGATCTTCATAATCCACTCTTAGCTTCTCAAGATACTTTCTTTGTTGAAATTCATAAGAAAGCTTCTCGTGATCAGATAAGAGAGTGTTATGATGACCTTGAAGGTTGTCAAACTTGGACTGAAGTCTCTGAAGACTCTCAGCCAAAGCTTTTGACTGATCCATTTCTTCGCCCAACATATCATCGCTCTTATTTAGCATGTATTGACCTTTTTGCAAAGCTCTTTGTTGTTTAGTGGCAAGGGAAGAAAGTTTGACATAACTGGGTCCAAATTGATCTCCAGATTCATCATCACTGGACTCGGATAGGTAGCATTCGGTTACCTTAGCACTTTTTTCCATAAGGCATGGTGAAGAAGAAGATGATTCTGGTTCGAATGTCATCGCCTTGAGTGAGTCCTTGTAATCCTCAAACCAAGGATCATGACGTGTTCGATGACCTTCATAGACCTTAGAGAGTCGGTCCTAGATTAGCTTCGCGTGATTGAGATGCATGATGTTCCTGAACTAGTTTTGGGACAAATAGGAGCAGATGACATCCTTCGAAGTGAGGTTGAGTAGAGTGAACTTGCGAATGTCATCAGCCTCCGCCATCTTGCATAGATCAGTAATACCAATCTTAGTGACGGTCCATAGTTCGCTGTCCATAGCCATGAGTTGCTTCTTCATCATGGCCTTCCATCGGGGATACTCATGACCGTCAAAGATGGGGCAAGATACGTTCCTCAATCCTGCAGTCGACATAACTAAACTCCAGGTGGTTAAACCAAAATCACACAGAACAAGGGACTACCTTGCTCTAATACCAATTGAAAGTGCGTTATATCGACTAGAGGGGGGTGAATAGGCGATTTTTATGAATTCTTCACTGAGGAATTTGCTGGTGAGGAAATCCCTAAATGAAGAACTACTTGTAGCGGAATAAGTACTCAAAAATAAACATAGCAGAACACAAGCATAGTCATCATGACGAAATGAAGGCAAGCATAGAGTACAGAAAGCGTAAGCACAGGATAACATAGGATGAAGACGGGCAGACTGAAGAAATTGAACTGAGGAAATTGAGAAAGTCTTGAGTTAAAGTCTTCAAACATATATGAACAAGCATACAACAACAGAAATGAGGAAATGAAAGAGTTGAGGAAATAGAACCAGTAAGCTCGGTGAAGACAATGATTTGGTAGACTAGTTCCAACTGCTGTCTCAGTTGTACATCTGGTTGGAGCGGCCGAGTATTTAAACTCGAGGACATACAGTCCCGGACACACAGTCCTTAACACGTAGTCCAGGGCATTTAGTCCTCACCATATTCTCCTTGAGCTAAGGTCACACAGACCTCGCCCAATCACTCGTGGTAAAGTCTTCAGGTGACTTCCAAACCTTCACAGACTAGGTCACTCAGCGATCCACAATTCCTCTTGGATGCTCTAGACCATGATGCCTAACCATCTGGAAGAAGCACAATCTTCAAACATAACAAGTGTCGAATCCACACAGGATCAATCTCTTCAGTGATGCTCAATCACTTTGGGTTTGTAGGTGTGTTGGGTTTGGGATTTCCTCACCTAATGATTTTCGCTCAAAGTCCTCAGAGGATGGGATGCTCTCAAATGACAAGTGTCAATTTCTCTCGGAGCAGCCAACCAGCTAGTGGTTGTAGGGGACGACTATTTATAGCCTAGGGAGCAGTCCGACATGATAAGACATAAATGCCCTTCAATGATATGATTGTTAGGTGGCTAGATATTTTGGGACAGCTGGCGCATAGCACAGCAACGGTCGAAATTTTGACTCTCAAATTCCTCAGGGCTATCATGTTCCTCACTGTGTAGGTAATCCGCACTGGAGAATTCCTAACTCCTCAGTCAGAACAAATTCCTCAGAGACCAGAAGAACTTCGTCTCTGTCACTGAAGAATATGACTGAACTGTATGAGATTTTCAATGGCTTCACTCGAAGGGATTGGTAGGTGTAAGATTTTGAGTTGAGCATCACATGGAAAATTTTCCTTAGTATTTTCTCGACCCCTTTAACAGTACGGTGTTTCATATGACTCGAGAAAGAGAAAATGAAACTGCGAAAACAAAAGTCTTCACACTTCATGTTCCTCGAATGATTTCCAAGTCTTCAGGTCACACCAATTTCTTCACTTTCAAAGTCCTCAGAAAGTCTTCAGAAATCCAAAGTCTTCAGTTGAAGAACTTCATTTTTAGGGGTCGACTTTCTCTGTAAATATCAAACTCCTCATAGACTTATAGACCTGTGTGCAGTCACAAATGCATCAGTCCCTTAACCTATAAGTCTTCAATACACCAAAATCATTAAGGGGCAATAGATGCACTTACAGCCCAAATCGGACAAGGCGAATTCCTTGCCCGAAGTGGAAAAAATCTTTAAGGATTTGAGACCTCTCGAATAGCGACTGTCGGAGTAAATGACCACGGGTAGCCTAGCCGGCTCCCCCTGGCTCTTCAAAAAATAACAGGCCAATCGAGCCTTCAAGCACCCAAGACACGGGGCCGCCTTCCCCCGGCCGGCTATCCCACAAGCCGACTACCGGAAGGCCGCCTGGCTCTAAAACCCTCATGAAGAAAGCCACGAGAGGGCCGACTCCAAAAAGCTGGCCAGGAGATGACCGACTCCAAGAAGCCGGCCCCCGACAGGCGGCCAAGATCGTGCCCTCAAAGTCTGCACCCACATAACGGAGATGGGATGGGGCGTGGCAATAGTGAAGCCTGCCACCCCCGAATCTCGGAGCACGCATGGCCACAGTACGCTGTACGGGGCAGCCACGACTCGTCCGGCGGCGCACTGTTGCCATGCTGACCATTGCGCCACCCACGACAGGCTGTTAGTACGGCCCGTAGGCGGCGGGCCCCTTCGGTCAGAGAGACATCCGAAGGGGGCCACGCTTCCCCTAGTCGGCCTGGGACATAGCCGGCTCTCACCAACCGGCTCGCTCCCTCCCTCGAAGTATGCGCACCATTAAGGAGACAAGACGAGGTAAGGCTACAGTGAGAACCCGCCAGGTGGCGGCACTGTAGCCATGCTTACCTCGACAAAGCCCTCGTCATCAAGAGTGAGGCAACAGTAACCAGCCCCCGACAAGACCCCCAAGCAGTGGGACCTACCTGTCAACCAGGAGGCCTGGAGCCGGCCGGACCCGCCAGTCGGCGGGCCCCAGCGGTCGGCGGAGAAGCCGGCGAACGTAGACACTGATGGCTGGGGCCCGTGCCCAGCCAGATTACCATTGTACCCTTGGGGGGTAGGCCTATATAAACCCCCCAGGGCACCCATGCAAAGGGTTGGACTCTGATAGTTTTAGACACAACATTGAGGGGAGAAGAGAGCTAGCCTTGCCCTTCTTCTTCCTCTCGCCAAACAGCTCAAGGAGCCTCCTGTAG
Organism: Triticum timopheevii; assembly: GCA_963921465.1. Taxonomy (NCBI): domain Eukaryota; kingdom Viridiplantae; phylum Streptophyta; class Magnoliopsida; order Poales; family Poaceae; genus Triticum; species Triticum timopheevii. The sequence continues at coordinate 437,016,084 of OY997264.1, read as the reverse complement.
CCACTTGTTGATCTAGTGATCATGCGGAGACCCCGCAGAGCAGGACTAGGGGTGTTATCTCCACGGAGAGCCCCTAACCTGGGTAAGATTCGCCGGCGTGCATGTCTTCGCCTCATCCCGTTTCCAGGCACCAGCGACATCTTATTGGCTCCCACAATGATAAGCCACCCGTTGGCATATGTCGCACCTACCACCCGACATTTGGCGCCCACCGTGGGGCCAGGTGCACCGTCGTCCGGAGACCTACTCTGGACGGGAACCCTTTTCCTCCCCCGCTAGCGTAGCCAGCCCGGCACACCCGATGGCGCTTGCCCCGACGCGCTGCAAGGTGTCGATGACGCCTGCGCGGCGAGCTGCCTCACTGATCTTCTTGGCGAAGCTCGCATCTCCGACGAGCCCGCGTCCGACACGGGCACCGGCTGCCCCGAGAGCCGCCTCGTCAGCCTCCTTGACCAACTCCATGCCTCCAGCGAGCCTGCTGTGGATTTGGAGTCGATTGGATGCACTGACCCGATGCTTGTCGACTCCGACACGACATCCCTTGACGCCTTCCCCACCAACATGGTGTTCTTCGATGACCCTCTCCCTCGAGCCGACAGCGGCGGCAGCACCGTCATCGAGGTGCTAGTCATCAGCCATGGCGTCGCCTCTGGCGAGAACGCCCACGACGCCCTGCAAGCGGTGCTGCATGACTTGTCCGCCCCCATCCCGGCCGACGCCGACGCCGAGACGCTGGAGGCACACTGCCTCGCCCTCATTGCGGAGGGCCAGAAGATAACCACCATGAGACGCCTCACTGAGGCTCACCAGCGCGAAGTCGACCACGCCGCCTTTGGTACGCCGCCTCCCGCCGGGCCTAGCCGAGCCGGCGTCGTCAAGAAGCGCGGCGCGGCCATCGCCGACATGCTGGGAGCAGACCGCCCAGTCTACGCCACGCCTCTCGAGAACCTTTGCGCCACCCAGTCGGTCGTAGACGAGCTGAATGGACTAGGGGCCGACGAGCTCCCCTACATGACCAGACGCATCCAGCAGTTGATCGACGCGGCCGCAGAGCGGCACGAAGCCAGCGTCGATGCTGGAAGCCCCCCCCCCCCCCCCCCACGCCGAGAGCACGTCGCGACATCACGGACGCCGACTGTGGGCGGCGCCCGCACAAGGAAAGAAAAGGAGCCGGCTGCTAGTCGCAGTCGGACTCGAATCACCATCGAGCGCGATGTAGAAGGCCGCCCTCGAGTTGTGGAGCGACGAGGCGACCTGCCTCCTCCTCCGCCTCACGGGAAGAGATACCCCACCCCGCCGCCTGTCACGCATCCGACTCTCAGCGACCGACTAGGCCACCGCGAAGGAGTCAGCAAGAACGACGCCCGCCATCGGATCGACCGCCTAGTACGATCCCTGGCGTTAGAAGAAGAAGACTTTGACGGCCCGCCTTGCTTTGGCCCCCGCATCCGCGACGAGCCCTTTCCCAAAGGGTTCTCACTCCCAAGGGACACGCCCAAGTACAACGGCTCCATGAAGCCGGAAGATTGGTTGATCGATTACTCCACCGCGGTCCTCATAGCAAACGGCAATAGGCGTGTTGCCATGAAATGTCCCCCTCATGCTCCAAGGCACGGTGCGCACCTGGCTCAACAGCCTCAAGCCTTACAGTATCTACAGCTGGCTAGACTTCACAGAAGCCTTCATTCGCAACTTCACCAGCCCCTACAAACGGGCTCCCAAGCCCCGACAGCTCTCCTTGTGCGTTCAAGGGCCTAATGAATCAACTCGCGACTACCTCATGCGTTGGGCCGAGCTCCGCAACTCCTACGAGGGGGTGCACGAGTTTCAAGCCATAGAGTACTTCACCGCGGGGTGCTGAGAAGGCACCCTCCTCAAGCACCGACTTCTCTGTGACGAGCCGACTACCCTCGACGAGCTGCTGATTATAGCAGACAAGTACGCCACGGCCGACTCTTCTATGAAAACCGAGCTTCGAGTAGACGCCGGCTGGAGACTCCAGCCGACGCCCGTACCAGAACGACATCAAGCGTAAGGCTCCTATACTGCCTTCCACCAGTCGGCAGGTGGCCACAGTCGAAGATGAACAACCCGAAGGGCAGCCCACGCCCAAGAACCAGAAGGGCGGCAGGCCGGCTTGGCAGCCGGCTTTTTCCTACGAGCAAGCCCTTGATGCCCCCTTCAAGTTCCACAGCAGCGCGAAGGCGTTCAACCACACGACTCAGAAGTGCCATTGGCTCACACGAATCTTCAAGGGCGAAGGGCTGGTGCCGCCTCCGCCTGCTGGCCAGCCGCCTCCAGCCCCTCTGTAGCCGGCCGCTCGGCCAGCGGTCAGGGCTGTTCAAGATGAGTTCCCCGACGAGCATGCCGCCTACGTCGTCTTTACAAGCCAGCCTGAAGACCGGTGCAGCCGGCGCCGACAGCACCAAGAAGTCAACACGGTCGGCTCCAAGAACCCCGAGTTCATGCACTGGTCGGAGAAGCCTATCAGCTGGAGCCGGGCCGATCACCCCGAGGTGATGCCGTCTGCCGGCTCTTATGCGTTGGTTTTGGACGCTACCCTCGGAACAGAAAGACGAGCAGCCCGTTTCTCCCGCGTGTTGATAGATGGCGGGAGCAACATCAACATACTGTACCGTGACACCATGGAGAAGCTGAACATCAAGACAAAGCAGCTCATGCCTAGTCGGACTGTGTTCCATGGCATCGTACCCGGCCTGTCTTGCTCACCAATTGGCAAGATCAAGATAGATGTCCTCTTCGGAGACAAGGATCATTTCCGCCGAGAAGCAATATGGTTTGAAGTAGTGGATCTAGAGAGCCCCTACCACGCATTGCTTTGCCGGCCTGCTCTGGCCAAGTTCATGGCTGTGCCCCACTACGCCTACCTCAAGATGAAGATGCCGAGTTCCAAGGGCATCATCACCGTAGCCGGAGACTACAAGAAATCCTCTAAGTGTGCGGCGGCTAGCAGCCGGCTGGCCGAGTCCCTCGTGATCGCTGAAGGGAAAAAGATGCTGGACCGAGTCATGGCCATGGCCGGCAAGCAGCCAGCCCTATCCCCCGACCCCAAGGAATATGATGCTCAAGGTCCTTTGCAGTCGGCCAAAGAAACAAAGAAGATACCTCTGGACCCGGAGCACCCGGAGAGGCACGCTGTCGTAGGCACCGGCCTCGACAGCAAATAGGAAAGCGAGCTCGTCGATTTCCTCCATGAGAATCGGGACATCTTTGCATGGTCTCCCAAAGAAATGCCGGGTGTTCCGACGGATTTCGCCGAGCACAAGCTACATGTCCGATCTGACGCCAAGCCGGCCAAGCAGCCCTTGCGCCGCCTCTCAGAAGAGAAGAGAAGAGTAGTCGGAGAAGAAATAGCCCGGCTTCTAGCAGCCGGCTTCATTATGGATCTGTTCTTCCTAGAGTGGCTTGCCAACCCGGTCCTGGTGTTGAAGAAGAACAAGTAGTGGCGCATGTGCATTGACTACACCAGCCTCAACAAAGCCTGCCCTAAAGATCCTTTTGCTCTGCCAAGGATTGATCAAGTCATAGACTCCACAGCCGGATGCGAGCTGTTGAGCTTCTTGGATGCTTACTCAGGCTACCACCAGATAAAATTGGACCCAGCTGACCGACTGAAGACCGCCTTCATCACACCATTCGGAGCTTTCTGTTACCTGACTATGACATTCGGCTTGAGAAATGTCGGTGGCACTTTTCAGCGCTGCATGCAGAAATGCCTCCTCAGGCAGCTCGGCAGAAATGCCCACGTCTATGTAGACAATATTGTGGTGAAGACGGAGAAGCGCGGCACCTTGCTGGAAGACCTCAGAGAGACATTTGAAAACCTACGCCGGTTTCAGATCAAGCTCAATCCCGAGAAATGCGTGTTCTGAGTACCAGCCGGCCAGCTCCTAGGCTTCCTGGTCTCCGAACGCGGCATCGAATGCAACCCAGTGAAGATCAAGGCCATAGAGAGAATGGAGATTCCTACCAAGCTGCGAGACATCCAAAAATTTACCGGATGCCTGGCCTCACTCAACCGCTTCATCAGCCGGCTCGGAGAGAAGGCTCTCCCCCTCTACCGACGCATGAAGAAATCCACTCACTTCGAGTGGAATGACCAAGCAGACCAAGCTTTCCACGAGCTAAAGAAGATGTTGTCCACGCCGCCTGTCTTGGCGGCACCGACTGAGAAAGAGCCCATGCTCCTTTACATTGTCGCCACTAGCCGGGTGGTCAGCACCGTTATCGTGGTTCAGCGCCCAGAAGAAGGCTGAGCTCAGTTAGTCCAGAGGCCGTTATATTATCTGAGTGAAGTGTTGGCCACCTCGAAGCAGAACTACCCACACTATCAGAAGATGTGCTATGGTGTGTACTTCGCCGCCAAGAAGCTCAAGCCCTACTTTCAAGAGCACCCCATCACGGTCGTATGTACTGCCCCGCTCGCCGAGATCATAGGCAGCCGGGATGCATCCGGCCAGGTGGCAAAATGGGCCATTGCGCTGGCTCCATACACGATCTTCTACCAACCCCGCACCGCCATCAAATCCCAGGCATGGGCCGACTTCCTTGTCGACTGGGCCGAGACCCAGTACCTGCCGCCGGCCCCCGAGTCCACTCATTGGCGGATGCACTTCGACGGATCCAAGATGCGCACCGGCTTGGGAGCCAGCATCGTCCTCACCTCTCTCAAGGGTGACAAGCTCAGATACACATTGCAAATTCATTTTGCCGCCTCCAACAATGTGGCCGAGTACGAGGCGCTCATACACGGGCTCAGGCTAGCCAAAGAACTCAGCATCTGCCGGATCCTGTGCTATGGCGACTCGGATTTGGTAGTCCAGCAATCATCTGGCGATTGGGACGCCAAGGACGCAAACATGGCGAGCTACCGCTTCCTCGTTCAGCAACTCAGCGGATATTTTGAAGGATGTGAGTTCCTCCACGTGCCACGGGCCGACAACGAGCAAGAAGATGCCCTGGCACGAATAGGCTCCACCCGACAAGCTATACCAACCGGTGTCTCTCTCCAACGCCTCCTCAAGCCGTCTGTCAAGCCATCTCCAGAATCTGATTCCATCTTCGTGCCGCCTGACCCCGACGCAGTCGGATCCGGCTTGGGGAACCAAGCAGGCGGCTCGGGGACTTCGACAGGCGGCTCGGGGACTATTATAGTCGCACCCGGCCCCGGGACTTCAGAACCGGGCCCGGGGACTACCATAGTCGGCCCGGGGACTGCATCGACACAACAGGCGGTGGCCGACTCCATCTCTTCACCACCCAGCTCACCCGCCCGGGTCGCAGTAACCATATTGGCAATAGAAGAAGTCACAGATCCATCATGGGCCCAGCCCATCCTCAACTTCCTAGTAAACAGAGAGCTGCCGACTGATGAGATCTCGGCAAGGCAAGTCCAACGCCGAGCCGGAGCTTACACAATAATGAATCGAGAGCTTGTTAGGCGCAGAGTCACTGGAGTCTTCCAGCGCTGCATCGACCCAGAGAAGGGCATAGCAATCCTCAAGGACATCCACCAAGGAGAATGCGGCCACCACGCAGCCTCAAGATCACTCGTCGCCAAAGCTTTCCGTCATGAGTTCTTCTGGCCGACTGCTTTGGAAGACGCCAAGGAGTTAGTCAAACACTGCAAAGGGTGCCAAGTCTTCAGCTCCAAGCAACACCTGCCGGCTTCCGCACTCAAGACCATCCCCCTCACATGGCCCTTTGCCGTCTGGGGACTGGACATGGTGGGCCCATTCAATATGGCACACGGCGGCATGACACATCTGGTCGTCGTTGTGGACAAATTTACCAAGTGGATTGAAGCAAAGCCGATCAAGAAGCTGAATAGGCCGACTGCCATGACATTCATTGCAGATATTACAACCCGGTATGGCATACCACACAGCATCATCATCGACAATGGCATGAATTTTGCCAAGGGAGCACTGGCACGTTTCTGTGCTACACAGGGCATCCGACTGGACTTAGCGTACGTTGCCCATCCGTAATCAAACGGCCAAGTCGAGCGAGCAAACGGCCTCATCCTCTCCGGCATCAAGCCCTGATTGGTCATGCCACTGGAGCGTTCGGCCGGGTGTTGGCTCGACAAGCTGCCGGCCGTCCTCTGGAGCTTGCGCACTACCCCGAACAAGTCAACTGGCTTCACCCCTTTCTTCCTTGTATATGGTGCCGAGGCTGTCATCCCAACTGACATTGAGTTCGACTCACCTCGTGTCACCATGTACACGGAGGCGGAGCCCAAGGAAGTGCGAGAAGACGTCGTCGACCTGCTGTAAGAGGGCTGGCTGTTAGCTCTCAGCCGATCCGCCATCTACCAGCAGGGTCTACGCCGTTACCACAGTCGAAAGGTCAAGCCAAGATCCTTCCAAGAGGGTGATCTTGTGCTCCGGCTGATCCAACGAACAACCGGCCAGCACAAGCTCTTGGCCCCTTGGGAAGGCCCATTCGTCATCAGCCGGGCTTTAGCCAACAACTCCTACTACCTGATCGACGCGCAGAAGCCGAAGGCACGCAAGAGGGATGATTCCGGCAAGGAGTCGGAACGACCATGGAACGCCAATCTCCTCCAAAGATTTTACAGTTAAAATGCAGTATGTACCACACTACCTTTTGTATTAAGTACGAGACAACGGGCCCGCCGAGGAGCACTTGGGGACTACCCTCTTTTATCTATGAATGATGAGTATCATGCCTATGATTATGTTACTACATTTCTTTTCTCGTCCGGCACCGGGTTCGATCAGTCGGCCCGGGGACTTGCCGCCTTGAGTTATATTCAAGTTCCGCCTGCAGTCACACAAGTAGTGTGCCGGCACCCAATTCCTCTCTTGTTGAAAGTCGCAGCTCGAAGAATTGACTGTCCGACTGGCAAGAGCCAAAGGCAGGAAAGGATTCCCACACGAAAAACGGCTAAGGACTAACGAACTTATATAACACAAGCCGGCCTCCCCCCGCCAACCGGCTGTCAGAGCAGCCAGCTGGCCGGCTTCCCTTCTTACCTTGCTACAATCCAAGAAAGCTCGAGTACTTGTCCTCCCAAGCAGCCAAACCCTTTCGCAGCCACAGACTGCAGAGCAGCTGTCCGGCTGGGAGGTCGGCAGCCAAAGGAGGGCGGCAAAGAAAAACAACCAAAGGATGAAAAGCAAGTATGAACGGAAGCCAAGCACATGCACTATTATATTTACACAAAAGGCCTTCAAAAGGCCAGAATTCAACGTAGTTTGAATACACCCCAAGTAGGTGGAACTGCGCAAATTTAATAAAAAGCTGTTCAAAGAGTAACGAGCAGGAAAGTAATGACGGCGAATCAGGCCAATGGAGCAACAGGCGAGTCGGGCAGGTTGGTGGAGACGGCAGCGCTGGCTGGAGGAGTGGCCGGCTGATGAGTCTCGGCATGATCATCACCTGCTGCAGGCGGCACGCTCGCACGCGCCTCGTTGCTAGAGGCACGATCAGGATGAGGTTGGCCGGTCGCTCCACCGTCTGGCACTGCGTCTTCACCATCGTCCTCCTCTTCCTCTTCGCCCTCGTCGCTGGAATCGATCTCCTCCGCCAAGTCTTCTCCTTCTGCCGGGTTCACCCCGAACCACTCTTTCGGCTGAGCGACGCCGTCTTCATTTACCTCAGGGGCAAAGGCGCTGGTGTCGGTGAAGTCGGCGATCGCCGAGGCGCGCTGGATGATAGCCGGCCGCACCGCCTCCAGCTCCTCGTCAGCCTCCTGCCGCCAGGTGCGCAGCTGGGCCAAATTCAGCCCAGGATACCAAGCCCGGACGAACTCTAGCGCCCATCGAGCGCTGGACCGAGCTGCAGAAGCCTTCCAGGCCTCGAAGCGGCCGACTGCTACCTCCAGCCAGTCGGCAGTCCGGCTGGGGGTGCGGGGAACCACCTCGCTGGGCCAGAGGGCGGCCAGCACCTGCGCCGCGGTGTGCTGAAGACGGCGGAGCATGCAGTAAGCCGTCTGGAGGCGGGCTTGAATCGCCAGAAGCTGTTCTTCAAGCGACCGGCTGGCGTCCGGTGCGATCTCAACCCCAGCCTGCCGTCGTGCATCACGATGAGCTTCGATGGCTTGGTTGGCGGCAACGGAGTAACCGGGGAAGTATTCTGCACAAAGAAAAAAGAAGTAGAACAAAGTCAGAAGACAGACCAGATGACAAGGGGCGAGCAAAGGGATGAAGAAGAAGGCGGCCTACCGTCAATCAAATCTTCAATCCGGCTATAGCCTTCGCTCAGCGCCTGCCTTGCCTCGGCCCAGCTTGCCGCTTCGGTCTCATATTCGGCTTTGAGGGCGGCCTCGCTGTCCTGCGCCGTCTTCAGGGCCGCCTTATGGTTCTCCTCCTAGTCAGCCAGTTTCTTGGCCAGGCGATCACGTTCCTGAGCCAAGTCGTTGTACTCGGCCTCCTTGGCACGAAGGGCGGTCTGGGCCGCACGTAGCTGCTCCCTCAAGTCAGCATTGGCCCCTGCAGATATGAAGAAGAAGAAAAAAGCAATGAGGAAGAAGTCGTCAGGAAAGATCCGACCCGACTGCTCAGCAGTCGGCCCGAATCTCGGGGACTACACCTAGTGGGTATGCTGACGCGCCCCCATATGAGATAAAAAATTGAAGCACTTACTCCGGCTCTCAGTGAGATCAGCGGTCTTCTAATTCATCTTCCGGGCCTGGGAGTTGAAGGTAGCCGCGTGGTGGTTGTGATAGTCCTGCAAATAGGACAAAGGTGCGAATAAGAACAAGACATCAATCAGAGTCTACTAAGAAGTTCCAAGCCGCCTGCTCAGCAGCCGACTCAGAACTCTGGGACTACACCCAGTGGGTGCGCTGACGCGCCCCCACGGAAGAAATCAAGAGCGATCAACGAAAAGCAAAAAGACTCACCCGACTGGCCGACCGTGTTGCTAGAAATTCTTGGGTATACTGCTTCAGTGCGGCGGCCTGGGACTGAAGCCGGCTCCGGACGTCCTGCGCCACCACATTTAGCATGGCCGTCCCACCGCCCGGCATCCACCCTGGCAAGCTGACGCTGGCCGTCTCCAAATCATGGGCCAACGAGCTGGAGCCTGCGGCCTTCTGCGGGTCCGGCTCTGAAGTCACCTTCCCTGCGCACCGATGAGACGGCGACAGGACTACAAGATCCGCCCTCACAGTCGGCTCGCCTGCAGCCGGCTGCTGAGGCAGCGCCTCAGGCCGGCCGCCTTGGCCCATCCCGGCCGAAGATGGCGGTACCGCTTCTCCATCCGGGATGACTATGTTGCCCTCCTCCCTCTCCATCGCCGGCCGATCGTGGCCGGCTTCCTCTGGCGGGGGCGCTGGGATATCGGGGGCCATGGTGCGGAGGGGGATGACGAGCTGTGGAGGCTGGCTACGCAGGGCCTCCGCCGCCCTCTCCGCGGCCGCGGCCTCCGCTTGAGCCTTGGCCGCCGCATCAGCCTGCGCCTCTCCCGACTCCTTCGTCGTCTCCTGAGCCGCCTTGGCGGCGGCCGCCCTTTGCTCCTCCGCCTCCCGCTCCTCCCGCGCGTTCCGCTCCGTCGCCACTAGAAGATCGGCACGGGGGTCCATTTAGCGGGAGCCTGCAGATCCTCCCGCCCCTCCGACTACGGAGGCGGCAGTAGTCCGCTCGAGAGAAAGCGGAGCCCTGTTTGATAAGTAAAGGAAAGGCTTAGAAGAACGCCAACAAAGGAGAAAAAAGAAAGGTGTGAGAGAATTGACACTTACGCCGAAACTGCCTGCGGCTGCTTCGCCACCTTGCGGAAGCGGGCTGCCTTCGCGGCCACCTCGTCCCGTTTGGTCGCCGCCGCAGAACCCTTGGGCTTCTTCGGCCAACTGCCGAAGAGGGCCGGCGCCGCCCGGCGTTTCCGTGCGCCGCCCCAAGCAGCCGGCGCGGCAGATGAGCCCGCGCCTTGATGATCGGATGTCGGTTGGCGGCACGGAATAGCATCGGCCTCGTCATCATCCGGCCAGTCCTCGAAGCCGGCGCTGAGCCCGGAGCCGCCTGCCTCGCCGCCTCCCCCTACGGCGTCGTCGTCTAGGGCGGCCGCCCCCAAGTCGGGATCGTCCGAGTCGTCTGTCGCACGGTCGGGAGCGAACTGACGTTCCGCCCCCCGCGGTTCTGGCCGCCGTATGAAGGAGGGGGTTCTGATTAAAAAAGCCAACTGGTCAGGAGCCGGCCAGTGAGAACTCGGCAACAAGAGAAGAAGAAAATAAGGAAAGCTTACCATAGGCGGGGGATTGGCGCGAGAATACAGCTCCTTGCTGAACCGCCACTCCTCGGTGAGCTTGCAGTTGGTGATATAATTCACCATGTAAGATACCTCGTCATGAGGCATCTCCTTGGTGCTTAGCCGACTGGGGTCGAAACGACCGCTCATCTAGCAAATCATGTGAGGGCGGCCTTGGAGCAGGAGCACCCGGCGCTCCACGAAGGCGGCTATCAGGTCGGACCCGGTCAGGCCCTCCGACTGGACCAGCACCCGGAGCCGGGCGACGGCGCCAGCCCCAGCCGGCGTCAGCGACCTGGCCCGGTAGGACCACGAAGGCTGCCTCCCAGCCGGCGGGCCGGCTACGTAAGCCGGCAGATTGACGAAGTCGCCTTGCGGAGCGACGTTCTTCACGTAGAAGTAAGATTTTTGCGAGAGCTTCACCGACTGGATCAGCGCGATGGGCAGAAATGGGTTGTCGCCCGTCGATCTCCGCATGGCGATGAAGGCGCCGCATGGGGCAGGCACGCCTGCGACGACAGTGCCAAGCTTGGACTAGAAGAACTCCCCCCAAAGTTCGAGGGTGGGGAGGACGCCGAGGAAGCCTTCGCACAGAGTGACGAAGGCCGACAGCAGCACCACCATGTTTGGGGTGAGGTGGTGCGGCTGGAGATGATAGAACTCGAGGAAGGAGCGGAAGAAACCGCTCGCCGGCAGGCCGATGCCGCGCAGACAGTGTGAGCGGAAGATTACCTGCTCGCCCTCTTCCGGCACCGGCGAGATCTCCCTCTCCGGCGCGAGACGGACCCGCACATAATCTTTGCCCGGCAACCACCGCGTCTTGTGGAGGAAGTCGACGTGGTCCTCATGGACGTTGGAGCCATCCCAAGAGCTGGATGTTGGATCCATGAGGACGGAGAAGCGACGGGGAAAGCTCGGTGGTGGAGGGCGCGTGATTCGGCTGCGGCAAGGCTACGGCGCACCAAGAAGGTTGGTGGAATGATGGCGCGGTGGAGAGTAGCTGCAGCGACGGAGAGAAGGAAGAGGAAGAAAATGGTGGAGAGAGGGCGAGCGTGCGAGCGTCTGCCGCTCCCCCTCCTCCCCCTACTTATAGCCTCGTGCGGTGAAGCCGAGGAGGCGAGGTGTGGGGACGTGGGATTAACTGCGCCCACTCCCCCATGCCCCGCGATTATCGTGCCTTAACGACGTGCAGAAACTGCCGCAGGAAGGCGAGGAGCCTGCTCGGGCCACAGAAGATCCACACTTGGGCCGAGGCATGGAAGTGGCGGGCCCCGGTCTGCGGTGACGTCCCGTCACGCGCGTGGGCTGGCAGGCCCTTCTAGCCGAAAGGCGCCATGTGGCACGCAGGCGGCGGGCGGCCAGCCCACAGCTTGGCTTGCGCGCCAGTTGGTTCCCGCCTTCAGACTTCAAACAATCTTGCCGAGGCAGCACGGCTAAGCAAAGTCGGCTCCTAGCTGTCGGCTCTTCAGGATAGGAAGCTAATTGAGCTTCTCGTTCCCCTTTCAGCCACGAAGCCCAACTAGCTTCGGGGACAACTGATGGAGTAAATGAACACTGGTAGCCTAGTCGGCTCCCCCTGGCTCTTCAAAAAAAAACAGGCCAATCGAGCCTTCAAGCACCCAAGACACGGGGACGCCTTCCCCCGGCGGCTATCCCACAAGCCGACTACCGGAAGGCGGCCCGACCCTAAAACCCTCATGAAGAAAGCCGCGAGAGGGCCGACTCCAAGAAGCCGGCCACGAGATGACCGACTCCAAGAAGCCGGCCCCCGACAGGCGGCCAAGATCGTGCCCTCAAAGTCTGCACCCACATAACGGAGATAGGACGGGGCGGGGCAACAGCGAAGCCCGCCACCCCCGAATACCGGAGCACGCATGGCCACAGTACGCCGTACGGGGCAGCCATGACCTGTCCGGCGGGGCACTGTTGCCATGCTGACCATGACGCCACCCACGACAGGCTGTCAGTACAGCCCGCAGGCGGCGGGCACCTTCGGTTAGAGAGACATCCGAAGGCGGCCACGCTTCCCCTAGTCGGCCTGGGACGTAGCCGGCTCTCACCAGCCGGCTCGCTCCCTTCCTCGAATTATGCGCACCATTGAGGAGACAAGACAAGGTAAGGCTACAGTGAGAACCCGCCAGGTGGTGGCACTGTAGCCATGCTTACCTCGACAAAGCCCTCGTCATCAAGAGTGAGGCAATAGTAACCAGCCCCCGACAAGACCCCTGAGCGGTGGGACCTACCTGTCGACAAGGAGGCCGGCACCCGGCGGGACCCGCTAGTCGGCGGGCCAAAGCGGTCGGCGGAGAAGCCGGCGAACGTAGACACTGACGGCTGGGGCCCATGCCCAGCCGGATTACCATTGTACCCCTGGGGGTAGGCCTATATAAACCCCCCAGGGCACCCATGCAAAGGGTTGGACTCTGATAGTTTTAGACACAACATTGAGGGGAGAAGAGAGCTAGCCTTGCCCTTCTTCCTCTCGCCAAACAGCTCAAGGAGCCTCTTGTAGCCACTTGTTGATGTAGTGATCATGCGGAGACCCCGCAGAGCAGGACTAGGGGTGTTATCTCCACGGAGAGCCCCGAACCTGGGTAAGATTCGCCGGCGTGCATGTCTTCGCCTCATCCCGTTTCCAGGCACCGGCGACGTCTTATTGGCTCCCACAATGATAAGCCACCCGTTGGCATATGTCGCACCTACCACCCGACAGCGACCAGCTCTCGCCGCATCATGACAGTCCGTTTTTGGCTTTCTCTACTGAGGTGCTCGTCCGAAAGAACCAGGTGAATCGCAGTAGTTCTCCCTGTGCTACCTTAGCCGATATAGCGGAACGTAAGGCACCAAAACATGGGAGCCGGGAAAACCCAACTATTGACCCAAGACATGATTCAGAGCTAATGCATATAATACTATAGGTTCGGGGTATCGCACTGTCGAAAGTGTTTGGACTTTTCTTGCCGTGCTATGGGGTACAATGAAGCCCCTGGCGAACTGGACGTACCAAAATGTATGGGTGCAATTTGTAATAAATAAGAAGTAAAGGAAAAGGATAAAGAAATGTAATAGTAAGCTGACGCTGTATATTATTTTCCATTGTTATTTGAATAATACATCAAGGCGTACGTGTACAGGTGGTACGATAAGCAAAATAGGACTATTTGACATGTCCTTAACCAAGAGCGAGCTGCGTGTGGGTATGTAAAACAGGTATAGCGATCGATATCAGAGACCACCTGGGGATTCCCTTGTACGCCAAAGCTTCTTGTCTCCTTGGTGTGTCCATCCCGTTATGGGTCCGATAGTCGGACTATCGGAAGAGCCTCCCCAAAATAGGTACCTGAAAAGAAAAGGTGTGAAGATATATGGATCCTGGGGCGGTTGAGCCGCATTGTGGACTGCGTCGTAGCCGTGCCTCTGCCTATGCCCATGGTATTTTAAGTGCGTAATTAAGTATGCACGGCATAAATTTCGCCGCTTGACTGGGACTAGGACGGAGGCCGGATTGCTAGGCAAGCTTTGGATGTGCCGGACGATCCTGTTGCAGGGTACTCCGGACTCGCTTGACGGTGTCCGGGGGCTTTATCGCCGAGTTGGCGGTTTGCCTCAAAACGCTACTTTGTACTTCTGCTGCGAGGGCGGCGGTGTGCTCCTCCGTACGGAGCGAGTGCTCTGTGTTTCCATTAACTATTATAACCCCACGAGGTCCTGGCATTTTGACCTTGAGGTATGCATAATGTGGTACCGCATTGAATCTAGCAAATGCGGTTCGCCCGAGCAGTGCGTGATAGCCACTGCGGAAGGGGACGATATCGAAGATTAACTCCTCGCTTAGGAAGTTGTCCGGAGATCCGAAGACCACTTCCAGTGTGATTGAGCCCATGTAACAGGCTTCTACACCTGTTATGACACCTTTAAAGGTGGTTTTTGTGGGTTTGATCCTTGAGGGGTCATACCCATTTTGCGCATTGTATCCTGATAGAACAGGTTCAGGCTGCTGCCACCGTCCATAAGGACTCATGTGAGATAGAATCCGTCAATGATGGGGTCGAGGACCAACGCGGCCGAACCGCCATGACGGATACTGGTAGGATGGTCCCTGCGATCGAAAGTGATCGGACAAGAAGACCATGGGTTGAATTTTGGGGCGGCTGGCTCCATCCCATAGACGTCCCTTAGTGCACGCTTCCATTCCCGCTTGGGAATATGGGTTGCATATATCATGTTCACCGTTTTCACCTGGGGAGGAAATTTCTTCTGTCCTCCTGTGTTCGGCAGCCGGGGCTCTTCATCGTCATCGCTATGCAGCCCCTTTTCCTTGTTTTTGGCATTCAACCTGCCGGCCTGTTTAAACACCTAACATTCTCTGTTGGTGTTGTTGCCTGGTTTATCGGGGGTGCCGTGAATTTGACACGAGTGATCGAGTATGCAGTCCAGACTGGACGGGCCAAGATTGTTTCTTTTGAATGTCTTTTTCCGCTGGCCGGACTTAGAGCCACTAAATCCGGCATTGACTGTCGTGTCTTCGGCATTGTCGCCATTGTTGCGACGCTTGTGACTGTTGCGTCGCGGCTTGCCATTGCTATCTCTGGCGTCTGTAGTGCCAGGATTTCTTGAAGTGTTGTTGCTACAAGCCAGCCAGCTGTCCTCGCCGCATAAAAGCGGGTCATGAGTGCCATGAGGGCTGCCATGGACTTCGGCTTCTCTTGGCCGAGGTGTCGGGCGATCCACTTGTCGCGGATGTTATGCTTAAAGGCTGCTAGGGCTTCGGCATCCGGACAGTCGACAATTTGGTTCTTTTTAGTTAGGAACCGAGTCCAGAATTTCCTGGCTGACTCTCTGGGCTGTTGGGTTATGTGACTTAAGTCATCAGCATCCTGTGGTCATACATAAGTGCCCTAGAAGTTGTCAAGGAATGCGTCTTCCAGGTTCTCCCAACTGCCAATGGAGTTTGCCGGCAGGCTATTCAGCCAATGTCGAGCCGGTCCTTTGAGCTTTAGTGGGAGGTACTTGATGGCATGTAGATCATCGCCGCGGGCCATGTGAATGTGGAGAAGGAAATCTTCAATCCATACTGCGGGGTCTATCGTACCATCATATGATTCAATGTTCACGGGTTTAAACCCTTCTGGGAATTCATGATCCATTACTTCATCAGTGAAGCATAGGGGGTGTGCGGCGCCTCTATGCCGGGCTAAATCACGACGTAGTTCAAATGAGTCTGGTCTGTTGTATTCGGCCCGGCCGGACTTGTTTTTAGTATATCCGGCGTGACGGTCCTTGTCACGCGTTGGGGCGCACCCCCGTGATCCGTAGATCCCGCCGTGATCCGTAGATCGATCTTGACTGTCCTGCTTTGTTTTCCAATAGGTCTCGTAGGTCCTGCGTGTATCCCCGGGCCTTATTGTTTGATTGGCGACGGGGTGTGGGCTTGTGTTCGGGCTGATATGCCGCTTTGTCTCGGCCACGAGGTGGCCGGTCAGCCGCATCGTGCGCTGGTAGTGTGGGCTTTAATGCCTCCTCCTCGAGTTGAGGTAGCAACATGCGCTTCGGGTAACTTTTGGTTGGGCACTCGAGTCTACATTCCTCGGCTGCTAGGACCTCAGTCCATCTATCAGTTAGCAGATCTTGATCAGCTTGAAGCTGCTGCTTCTTCTTCAGGCTTTTTGCAGTGGCTATAAGCCGGCGCTTGAAGCGCTCCTGCTCAACGGGATCCTCAAACACGATGAATTCTTAGTCGCCAAGGCTCACTTCGTCTTCGCAGAGGGGCATGTAATTGTCATCCTCTGATTCTCCATCTGTTGCCTGTTCCTTAGGATAGCTTGCCCATCCTCCCGCTCGGCCTGCTCGAAGCCTGGCTGGGCGGGATTGTTTTCGTCTTCGGCACCATACGGATTGCTATCATCTCTTGTGCTGGTATCACTATTTTTGCTATGGCGGGGCTTAGAACGGCACCTATGATGTCAGTTCTTAGATTGCATCTCAAGGGGATTATCCTCCGTTGCCTCATCGCCATTGCTTTCTTTGGGGGTGTCCACCATGTATATATCATATGATGAGGTGGCTGTCCAGCGCCCTGTGGGCGGTGGTTCCTGCTCCTCTCCAGCATCGTCGTCCATACTGTCGATGTCTTCGGAGTCAAAATCAAGCATGTCGTTTAGGTCATCAACAGTGGCTACCAAGTGGGTGGTGGGTGGGCAACGAATTTCTTCATCGTCTGCTTCCCACTCAAGCTAGATATAGTTCGGCCAAGAGTCTCCCGACAAGGAGAGAGACCTCAATGAATTTAGCACGTCGCCCAAGGGCGAGTGCTGAAAGATATCCGCGGAGGTAAACTCCATGATCGATGCCCAATCAGATTCGATAGGCACGGACGCACGCGGTTCGGAATGTATGACCGGAGACGAGTCCGAGGGTCTGATGACACAGATCTCTTTGTAGGTGAAGACCGTGTTTGGCTCTAGCGCCGATAAGTGTGCAGCCTCCGTGGCGGGGTCCATCCACCTGTCCTCGGATGGCACAATCTGCTCCGGAATAAAAGCCGGGGCAGCCATAGGTGTGATCTCCTGAATACCGTCCGATGACAGATCTAAGTCACTCATTTGGCGCACCTGACATGGGCTCAAATCCGTCAAATATCAAGTCTCCGCGGATGTCGGCAGTGTGGTTCAAACTTCCAAACCTGACCTGATTGCCAGGGGCGTAGCTATTGATCTACTCCATATGGCCAAGCGAGTTGGCCCGCAGTACGAAGCCGCCAAATATGAAGATCTGTCCAGGGAGGAAAACCTCACCCTGGACCACATCGTTATAGATGATTGAAGGAGCCATCAAGCCCTATCGTGACGACACAGTGGAACTCTCAATGAAAGCACCAATGTCGGTGTCAAAACCGGCGGATCTCGGGTAGGGGTCCCGAACTGTGCGTCTAGGGCTAATGGTAACAGGAGGCGGGGGACACAATGTTTACCCAGGTTCAGGCCCTCTCGATGGAGGTAATACCCTACTTCCTGCTTGATTGATCTTGATGATATGAGTATTACAAGAGTTGATCTACCATGAGATCGTAGAGGCTAAACCCTAGAATCTAGCCTATGATTATGATTGTTGTTGTCCTACGGACTAAACCCTCCGGTTTATATAGACACCGGAGGGGCTAGGGTTACATAGAGTCGGTTACAGAGAAGGAGATCTACATATCTGAATTGCCAAGCTTGCCTTCCACGCAAAGGAGAGTCCCACCCGGACACGGGACGAAGTCTTCAATCTTGTATCTTCATAGTTCATGTCTACTACACAACCATCTTCTTGTAGAAGATGTTGGGCCTGCAAGTGCACAGGTTTGTAGGACAGTGGAAAATTTCCCTCAAGTGGATGACCTAAGGTTTATCAATCTGTGGGAGGCGTAGGATGAAGATGGCCTCTCTCAAGCAACCATCCAACCAAATAACAAAGAGTCTCTTGTGTCCCCAACACACCCAATACAATGGTAAATTGTATAGGTGCACTAGTTCGGCGAAGAGATGGTGATACAAGTGCAATATGGATGGTAGATATAGGTTTTTGTAATCTGAAAATATAAAAACAGCAAGGTAACTAATGATAAAAGTGAGTGTAAATGGTATTGCAATGATAGGAAACAAGGCATAGGGTTCATACTTTCACGAGTGCAAGTTCTCTCAACAATAATAACATAGATAGATCATATAACAATCCCTCAACATGCAACAAAGAGTCACTCCAAAGCCACTAATAGCGGAGAACAAACGAAGAGATTATGGTAGGGTACGAAACCACCTCAAAGTTATTCTTTCGGATCAATCTATTCAAGAGTTCGTACTAGAATAACACCTTAAGACACAAATCAACCAAAACCCTAATGTCACCTAGATACTCCATTGTCACCTCAAGTATCCGTGGGCATGATTATACGATATGCATCACACAATCTCAGATTCATCCAACCAACACAAAGTACTTCAAAGAGTGCCCCAAAGTTTCTACCGGAGAGTCAAGACGAAAACGTGTGCCAACCCTTATGCATAGGTTCATGGGTGGAACCCGCAAGTTGGTCACCAAAACATACATCAAGTGGCACGTGATATCCCATTGTCACCACAGATAAGCACGGCAAGACATACATCAAGTGTTCTCAAATCATTGAAGACTCAATCCGATAAGATAACTTCAAAGGGAAAACTCAATCCATTACAAGAGAGTAGAGGGGGAGAAACATCATAAGATCCAACTATAATAGCAAAGCTCGCGATACATCAAGATCGTGCCATAGAGAGAAAACAAGAGAGAGAGATCAAACACATAGCTACTGGTACATACCCTCAGCACCGAGGGTGAACTATTCCCTCCTCGTCATGGAGATCGTCGGGATGATGAAGATGGCCTGTGGTGATGGGTTCCCCCTCCGGCAGGGTGCCGAAACGGACTCCGAAGAGGTTTTTTGGTGGCTACAAAGGCTTGCGGCGGCGGAACTCCCGATCTATCTTCTTCTTCGATGTTTTTAGGGTATATGGGAATATATAGGCGAAAGAAGTCGGTCGGGGGAGCCTCGAGGGGCCCACGAGAGGGTAGGGCACGCCCAGGGGGTGGGCGTGCCCCCCTATCTTGTGGCTTCCTCGATGCTCCCTTTACTTCAACTCCAAGTCTCCTGGGTCATAATCTTCCCAAAAATCACACTGCTGAAGGTTTCATTCAGTTTGGACTCCGTTTGATATTCCTTTTCTTTGAAATACTGAAACAGGCAATAAAACAGCAATATGGGCTGGGCCTCCGGTTAATAGGTTAGTCCCAAAAGTAATATAAAAGTGTATAATAAATCCCGTAATCATTCAAAACAGATAATAAAATAGCATGAATGCTTCATAAATTATAGATACGTTGGAGACGTATCAGCATCCCCAAGCTTAATTCCTACTCGTCCTCGAGTAGGTAAATGATAAAAGAAAGAATTTATGAAGTGTGAATGCTAGCAGGTGCACAAGTTTGATCAATGATAATTTCAATCACCTTTTCTAGCATGATAATATGTCATAACAGTAGTTCATCTCATAAAACTTCTCACAATAAAGTAACAAGCAATTCACATGTTAAATCATAGACCATAAACTTTCTTGAAGACTAGCAAACTTCATTCTCAGTCATAAAAACAATTGCAATTCATCTTATTTTCAGGAATAACAAACTCCACATACTCAACTATCATATAGTCTTCTACAATTACTAACACTCACGCAATACTAATGGTTATGGAGTTTTAATCGGACACTGAGAAAGATAGGGGCTTACAGTGTTGCCTCGCAACGTATTCACCTTTGGGTGATGTCAACAATAATAGTTCATGCTAACTTACATCCAATTGGATATATATATCAGGATCTTTCCAACACGAGGTGCTTGCCAAAGGATAAAATGAAAAAGGGAAAGGTGAAGATCACCTTGACTCTTGCATAAAGTAAAAGACATAAAGTAAAAGATAGGCCCTTCGCAGAGGGAAGCAGAGGTTGTCATGCGCTTTTAGGGTTGGATGCACAAAATCTTAATGCGAATGAACGTCACTTTATATTGCCACTTGTATATGGACCTTTATTATGCAGTCCGTCGCTTTTATTGCTTCCGTAACAAGATCTATAAAGCTATTTTCTTCACACCAAAAGATCATACATATTTAGAGAGCAATTTTTATTGCTTGCACTGATGACAACTTACTTGAAGGATCTTACTCAACCCATAGGTAGGTATGGTGGACTCTCATGGCAAAACTGGGTTTAAGGATATTTGGAAGCACAAGTAGTATCTCTACTTGGTGCAAGGAATTTTGGCTAGCATGAGGGGGAAAGGCCAGATCAACATGTTTGAATGATCCATGAAAATATACTTTAACTGAGATGTGCGAAAACATAACCCATTGCGTTGTCTTCCTTGTCCAACATCAACTCTTTAGCATGTCATACTTAATGAGTGCTCACAATTATAAAAGATGTCTAGGATAATATATTTATATGTGAAATCTCTCTTCCTTCAATATTCTTTCATGAATTGTTCAAATGACCAATACAATGCGTGTGTCACAGCCTGGTTTTTGCCCTCTTTTCTTTGCTTGATTTTCAGCTGAGTTGATTTTGGATTTGGAGTTTTGAATCATTCCATTTGGACTTGACCACTTGGGTATCCTTTGATTTTTCACCCAAGTGTTCCCTCTCCTCCTCAAATCCATCATTTCACCCCTGGCCAACCCAAGAATATTGCTTGGAATATTTTTCTTAAATGAAAAATATTCATTTTGCCTCTAAAACCCTGGCTAAACTCCTTGACCTCCAAAGCAACCCTCATTTCTGTTGCCCCAAAAATCCTGAAAAAATCCCAAATATTCTTTGGACCCTAGGGCACATTTCTGAGAAAAAATATTTCACCACTCTTTGGAGTATTTTGGCTACAAAGAATAATATCACTTCTGGGCTGAAATGGTAGTTTCTATAGCAACTACCTTTTTACTAGCTCCAATGTAGCTAGTTTTCCCTGAGCTTATTCACCTTAGTAAGAGTCAGTAAAACCCCAAAGCTCAGCCCTTGTATCCTTGTGGTTTGACCACAGTAACTCCCCAAAGTTTCTGTCCAGTAACTTAACCTCATCACCATTTTACTTCTACTGCACCTGGAACCACACCGAGCCATGGTAACACCTCAGTTTACTAAGGACTACATGCCAGACATCATTGTTAGTGCATAGGTGGCCTGATGTCACGGTCCATGCGGTGACCACGTTCGTCCGAGCGTGCTGGCATGCCAAACATGCGCTCTGCATGTCGCGAGCGCCTCTGTGGAGCGCTTGCTCGCTGCTCGGCCAGCCAGAGCGTGTCCCCCCTCGCCACCATCCTCGTCTCCACCCCCATAACTCCACCCTGCCGCTCGCCGACGCCGGAGCTCGCCGCAGCGAGCACGGGCACAGTCCGGCCAATGGCACAGTGCCCGCGCACTGTGTTCGTCTCTTTCCCCCTCGTTCCTGTGCTCGTCCACGCCCGCGCACAATTGCTGCGTGACCTCCGTCGCCTTCTCCATCGCCCTCTGGCACTGTTCATCGCCAGGCGCCGGGGACAGGTGTCCTCCGGCAGAGCCCGAGCCCTCCTTGCCGTCCCGCCTATAAAACCCCCCTTCGCAGCCTCCTGGACAATCGCAACTCACCCCCACTCCCTCCTATAGCCACTAGAAGCAGCAGCCCGGCCGGGCCAGGCCGCGGGCTGCCGTCCCCGAGCCGAGCTCGCCGGCGATCCCCTCTAGATTGTTCCCGTAGCTCCGGCCAGACCCAAGCCAAGGCGACCCCGCCAGGGCCTCCGCCTCTCCTCCGTGAAGCCAACGTGCCTAGCTAGAGCCCCTGGAGCCGCCCCAAGTTGTCGTCTTCTTCAACTCCGGCAACCTCCGCCCTCTGTTGCCGCTGGAGAGGACAAATCCGACACCGTCCGGCCATCGTTAGCCACGCTACAGGTACGGGCAGGTGCGCAAGAACCTTCTCCATCGATTTCTCCCTCTCGTTTGCCTCCAAGAAGTCTCATCGCCGACGTGAGCTCCGGCGAATCGCTGTTCCCCTCTGTTTCCCTCTCCCCTCCCTCCGGCCTGACTAGCAGGGCCCGCTAGTCAGCCACTCACTACGGGCGTGAAGCGGTATGAGTGGTGGCGCCCCGGGAGAGTACGCCTTCGATGTCACCCCCCCTCTGTTTTTCTTTTTCAAATTCATTTAAATTCCAAGAGACTTCAAATGGCCATAACTTTTATTCTACAAGTCCAAATGCAGTGATACTTTTTGCATCGTGTTCTGTGTCCAAAATCTAACAGCACCCAAAAGATGGGATTTTTCCTTGCTCCCTAGATTTTCTGGCAATTTTCAAAAGGTTTCTTGATATCTTCATTTGTGGTTTTTGAATATTTTCAGAGGAACCAGCTTGTCTTGAGGATCACCAGGAGCTTTGTGAACCTCATCAGTGCTAAGGCAAGCTACAGTAACATTTTCATGGTGCCACTTCAATATTTATGATTTTCATACTTGAACTTATGAATATTGATGCATTTAAATTAGTTATATAATAAATATATTCTGTTATATGCTTGTTATGTTAAAATACTTGAACTTCCGAATGTTGGAAGTAAATATTGCTGGCAAGATAAGGAGAACTTAGTTGCAAGTGATAGATAAATAATATGGTCATAGAATTTGATGAGTAATTTAAATATTATTTTGCATGAGGTATTATGATGATAATGCTAGAAATGGTTCTGGTATGAGTAAAGAGAGGTTTTAACCCGAATAGTAGCATGAGTTTATGATGGCTCCGTAGGAGCGTGGTTGGTGCAGTCTTTGCACGGTTATGTGATGCATATGTTAAGTGATGCATGGTTTGGCAGTATGACACAGGTTATTTTCTTTTCACATTAAGTTGAACCTGATTAATAATTCAACTTGAACATGTTGTTGACCGGGTCGTGGTGCCGCTGAAATGAGTCTTTCCTGGTGCAACCACATTTGCCGGTATGGGACGTCCTTAATGCATTTCATTGTCGTGCCTCTGGTCGGTACCTCAATTTAGGGAAGGTTATGGGTGTGTTGTACCCTGGCTCGGTAGGCAAGCATAACCTTGTGAGCCCGTTGTTAAGTTAATTTTGGTACCGGATCCCAGAGTGGATCGTGGCCACGATGGTGGTCGAGGTGTCTGGAGGTAGACACGGGGCTACCCAGGACTAACCAAGTGGGGTCTGAGTCACAAGGGCCGGGAGAGTATCATGACAGTGAAATGGTTTCGTCGGAATGTTGTTGGTCCACCCGAATGGCAGTGTGAGGCCATGGGTTCCGTAGTGTGGGTACATTGTACTAACCTCTGCAGAGTGTTTTTAATCCATCGATAGCCGAGTCCACAGATACGGACACGCTCGAAATTAAGGTACACCATGGGTCAACACTTAATAAATATGCACACTAAATTGCACTAAGGATGGCAGTGAGGTCATCGTGTTGAGCTGGACATGAGTTGTCGGGTTGTGATCGCCGTAAGGATCACGGGCCACGAGTTGGTCGGGTTGTGATCGCCGTAAGGATCACGGGCCATGAGATGGTCGGGTTGTGATCGCCGTAAGGATCACGAGTATGTTTTGGTAATGTTATGTTTATTGGTCACACCTGGTAAGCAAGTCGGGAGAATGAGTACCTGTTGAGCACCGTCACAACATGTTGGATATATAGTTGCATTGTTGATTAATTGGATAAATATCATAATATTGCATGTCATCTTGTTTGTGCTTATTGTGAGCTTGCAAGTACATTCAATGTACTGACCTGGCATGTCATGCCAGATTTCAGGAAAGTCCCATTGTAAAGGAGTGCTGTCCGAGTCAAGACCGTGTCCACGTTGGTGTCCTTGTGCTATGGAGTCCCACTACGATGTTGTTCCGCTGCCGAGTAGGTTTCATGAACATATTGTACATATTGTTCAGCCACACTGTGTGTGCCGCTTGGCCTCGCTAACTGTTGTAATATGAACTATGTTCTGCTAGCATGAATAAAGCGGTTGTTTTCTGTACCATGTTGTTGTGTGTTGCCCGAAGACAAGGTCTCTAGGCTGGCAATGCAAGGTAAACCGGTCGCTCTGAGCCGGGTGCCACAACGCTTGATATCAGAGCCGCGCTGACTGTAGACCACGCTAGACTAAGCCGTGTTAACTGGACGCTAGATACGACTTGTAGCTGAGTGTCGGTAATAACTGTAGCTGGTTGTTGCATTGCTTGCACTGATTATATTTTTTTCGATGCTAACCTACTAATGGCTGTGAGTGTAGATGGCTCCGGTGCTGTATCCGTGCCAGTTGCAGCTGATGCTGTACACGTCGCTGCATCTCCTTCATAACGTGTGGTGTTGGCTGTACCCTCACGGAGACGATCCAGTCTATCGTGTGGCGCCTAGCTGACTCGGTGTATGAGTATCACGCCGTGGTTACTCTGCGCACCAGTTCCGATTCCGGTTCTTACACTCGTACCTCTCATAGCGGCTACGCTTCTTCCGCTTCTCAGGCTGTCCAATTTGCTGCATTCGAGGTACTTGTTGAGCTCCGCTACAACAAAGTCTGGATGCAGAATCACCCAGGTTTCCATTACTACCCTTCTATCCACGATAATGGTCATGTACGTTTCCCTGTCATTGATCCGGAGTCTGATAGTGTAGCTAGCCATCTTTCTCGCTACATCACTGCTAGCTATCTTCTGATCTACGAGCTCGCTCGTGAGCTGAGTCGTGCCCGTACTGCTTTAGCCTCTACTTTAGTCTCTGCTTGCTCAGCCACTACTTCTCCATCTGTGGGATTTATTCCCTACGTTCCTGCCAGTTCTAGATCCCCTGTTTCTCCGGTTACTCCCCCGAGTAGCTCGGGCACCGCGACTGCGAGTCCACTTAGTGCTCATGCCGAGTGGGTTTCACTCCTCGCCACTCCTGTAGCCCCGATGATCCACCCTCCACCTGCCCCAGAGGGAGAGCCCTCGAGGCAGCGTCGTCGTGTCACTTTTAACCCGGAGGTCTTCATTAACCCCGTCAGTTCTGGATCCGAGTCCGCATTAGGAGAGGACCCCGCAGCGCCAGCCGAGCAGTAGAGATTTCGAGTATTCTCAGTTGTCGGGATGGAGTATGGATGTAGTCATACTAGTCATGATGTTTCGTTTCATGTATGAGGGTAGTTGGACCTGGCATGTTGTTATCTTTCATGTATGAGTCTATGTATAATTATGTTGGACTTTATTTTATTCGCCGTATTTTCTTTGTCTTTTCGGTTTCGCTTGGTTTTTGTTGCTGGCTTCTCCCCAGTTTTTGTTGAATGCTTCTCATCTCAGTTGCGTTGACTTGGGAAAAATCATATTAGGATGACGCGGGGAGGCTGCAGTAGCAACGTGCGCGAGGGTTCTCCTGTTCGGCGTTCCGCACGACAGGCAGGACAATCACCCGAGCCGTAAGTTCCACCACCGCCTGCACCGCCAAATCCGTCCTCCACCGAGCAAATTATGCGTATGTTCGAGGAACGATGAAACAATGATCTAATGGAAATATTCAGAAGTATTCAAGCAATGGTTGGATAGAATGGAAATCAGCCTGCCTCTCACTCCAAGCTATCTGATTTTCAAAGGACTAAGCCTCCCAGTTTCAGTCAGTACGTTGATCCCTTGGATGCAGATGACTGGTTAAGAACTATGGAAAAGAAACTTGAGGTTGCTCGAACTGATGAAGAGGATAAAGTTCCATTTGCAACACATTATCTGGAAGGCGCTGCTGCCATATGGTGGGAAAGTGAGAAAGCCATAGGGACCGAGAATGAAGCAATTACCTGGTCAAGGTTCAAGGAGCAATTCCGGAAATATCACATCCCTGCGGGAATTATGAAGACTAAGCAGCGTGAATTTCTCGCGCTCCTCCAAGGAATTCAGTCAGCGGGAGAATATTTACAAAAATTTAATCACCTGTCACGTTACTCTCAATATGACGTGGCCACTGAAGAAAGGAAGATGGACCGCTTCCTTGGTGGATTAAACCCGCAAGTTCGCTGTGCTCTCAGTGTGTTCGATTTTCCAGATTTCCAAACCCTAGTGAACAAGGCTTTCATTGCTAAAAGGGAACACAAGCTCGTGTCAGATAATAAGTCTGCCCATAACAATCACAAACGCAAGTTTGAGCCCAAGAAGGAAATGCAACCAGTGCAGAAGTTTCGTACCTGGCAGCCAACTCCGGTGGCATACCAGCCTAGTTAGCAACAGAATGTTAACAAGACCACCACCCAAGTGAAGAATGATGTGCTCAACCCAGTTATGGAGAATCGCCTGCGCAACAATTCCTGTTATAGTTGCGGACAAACCAGACATTATGCCAAACAGTGCCCAAGAACAACCGGACCAATGCTACGTTCAAGCCTCAAATCCATTATTTGGAAGCCGGTCCAAGTCAGCACGACGTCACGGGATACGTTCATCATATTTCAGCCGACGAAGCCCAAGAAAATCCCGAAGTCGTCATTGGTATGTTCCCTGTTAATAACATACGTGCAGTAATTTTATTTGACTCTGGGGCTTCCCACTCTTTTATTTCACGGAGTTTTGTCGCCCAAACCAAATTTCCTTGTTCACTTTTGGACAAGAATATGCTGGTACAAACCCCGGGATATATTATTCAAAGCAATCTTGTCTGCCACAATCTGGAAGTCAGTATCAACGAAATCCATTTCCCGACATCTTTGATACTGATTGAGTCTGATAAATTGGATGTTATCTTGGGTATGAATTGGCTGACTCAGTACCAAGTATGCATAAATTGTGCGACCTGAGAAGTCAACTTGACTGGACAAGATGGACAAGCTACCAAGTTTATTGCTCGTAGAAGCATACCCTCCAAGGAAATGGTTTTTACAGCAATAGTAGAAATGGAACTAATTCCGGTGGTCAGTGAGTTTCCCGATGTATTCCCAGAAGAACTGCCAGGCATGCCACCTGACCGAGAGCTTGAGTTTGCAATAGAACTTGTGCCCAGAACCACACCAATACACAAGAACTATTATCGAATGTCGTCATCCAAATTGGTAGAGCTAAAGAAACAGCTCGATGAAATGCTCCAAAAAGGATATATCCGCCCCAGTTCCTCGCCATGGGGATCACCCGCTATTTTTGTGGACAAGAAAGATGGTAACCTTCATATGTGTGTGGACTACCGACAGTTGAATGATGTCACGATCAAGAACAAATACCCTCTGCCAAGAATTGATGATTTGTTTGATCAGCTCAGTGGAGCCAAGGTATTCTCAAAGATTGATTTGCGGAATGGATATTACCAGCTAAAAATTAAAAAGGAGGATATTCCCAAGACCGCATTCACCACTCGCTATGGTCTTTATGAATATACCGTCATGTCCTTCGGCCTAACCAACGCCCCCGCCTTCTTCATGCACATGATGAACAAATTGTTCATGGATTTCCTTGATAAGTTTGTAGTCGTCTTCATCGATGATATACTTATTTACTCAAGAAGTGAAGAAGAGCACAAAGGACACCTCCGCGCAGTGCTACAACGACTCCGTGAGCACCAGTTGTACGCCAAGTTCAGTAAATGCGAGTTTTGGCTCAAGCAAGTTGGATTCCTCGGGCATGTACTATCCACTGAAGGAATAGCCGTGGACCCAAGCAAAGTAAAAGATGTGCTCGACTGGTTGCCACCCGCCACCGTGTCTCAGATCCGGAGTTTTCTTGGATTAGCCGGATACTACCGTCGTTTCATTGAAGGGTTCTCCAAGATTGCTAAGACCATGATGGAGTTGCTTAAAAAGGATAAGAAGTTTGAATGGACGTCAGACTGTGAGAAAAGTTTCACCGAGTTAAAGAAGCGCTTAACAACTGTGCCAGTATTAACACACTTCTAGATATCTACCGCGGCTTTGACGTATATTGCGATGCTTCCTCGCAAGGACTTGGGTGCGTGCTTATCCAAGATGGCAAGGTAGTAGCCTATGCCTCACGGCAGCTATGACCCCATGAAGGAAATTACCCCCCTCATGATTTGGAATTGGCCGCGGTAGTTCATGCATTAAAAATTTGGAGACACTACTCATTGGAAAAAGGTGCCAAATTTTTACCGACCATAAAAGTCTCAAATACATATTTATTCAGACGGATTTAAACCTCCGTCAGCGAAGATGGTTGGAGTTGGTCAAGGATTATGATCTTCAAATAAATTACCATCCGGGTAAGGCCAACGTGGTTGCCGATGCACTCAGTCGAAAGCCCGTCAGTTTAAACGTCATGCTGGAATCTCTGCCTTCCAAACTCAAAGAGGAAATTGCTCAGCTCAACCTGGTCATAGTTGAGGCTGGACTTGCCAATATTCTGACGGTTACCCCTACTCTTGAGGAAGAAATCCACAAGGCCCAGCCAGGCGATGCCAATCTGCAGAAACGCATCAAGTCATCCGATTTCTCGAAGGATCAGTACGGTACCTCCGATTCAGGGGAAGGATTTGTGTGCCTAATCAAGCTGACCTAAAGTAGAAAATTTTGTTAGAAGCCCACGAATCCTCATATTCAATCCACCCTGGAGGCACAAAAATGTATGAAGACCTTCGACAAATATTCTGGTGGGATGCAATGAAGAAAGACATTGCTTATTTCGTGGCCTGTTGCGACATATGCAACAAAGTTAAGGCGGAATACCAGAAACCAGCCAGACTTCTCCAACCACTGCCCGTGTCACAATGGAAATGGGACGATGTCCGTATGGATTTCATCACAGGATTACCCAGGACCCAACGAGGCAATAATGCAATCTGGGTCATAGTGGATACATTAACCAAGGTGGCCCACTTCCTCCCAGTATAAACCTCATACCGAGCAGATGAGCTTGCCCGACTATATGTATCCAGGATTGTCAGTTTACATGGAGTTCCCCAAACCATCACTACTGACCGAGGATCACTTTTCACCTCTGCTTTCTGGACCCGTCTCCATCAAGCCCTTGGAATGGAATTAAAATACAGCACCGCTTATCATCCTCAGACGGATGGGCAAACGGATAGAGTAAATCAGATACTCGAAGATATGCTCCGAGCCTGTGTTTAACCCAAGGACCACAATGGGAAGATTGCTTGCCGTACGCCGAGTTCTCGTATAACAATGGGTTCCAGACCAGTTTAAAGATGTCAACTTATGAAGCTTTGTATGGCCGTAAGTGCCGCACCCCATTAAATTGGTCTCAAACCAGAGGTAGCCGTATTTTCGGAACAGATCTCATGCTGGAAGCCGAAAAGCAAGTCAAGGAGATCCGAGACAGATTACAACTGGCCAAATCGCGACAGAAAAGTTATTACGATGCAAAGCACCAGCAGATCAGTTTTGAACCCGGAGAACATGTCTACCATCGAGTCACACCCATGAAGGGAATAAAAAGGTTCCAAACCCGTGAAAAATTGGCACCTAGGTTTATTGGTCCATTTCCCGTCATGACACAAGTAGGTGTTGTGGCATATCAGTTGGAGCTGCCTCCGGAACTGTCCGACGTGCACAACGTGTTCCACGTTTCACAACTGCGACGGTGCATCTCACCACCCAAGAAAAAGACCGATTTGGCAGAGATAGAGCTGGCAAAGGACTTGACCTACGAAGAGAGGCCAGTGAAAATTTTGGATCAGATGGAAAGAGTCACTCACAGTAAGTCACGGAAGTTTTACAAGGTTCAATGGATGCATCATACCGAGTCGGAATCAACCTGGGAATCAGAAGAATTTCTAAGGGCATGTTATCCAGAATGGTTTTCCCAAGCAACCGAATCTCGAGGACGAGATTCATTCTAAGTGGGGGAGGTTTGTCACAGCCTGGTTTTTGCCCTCTTTTCTTTGCTTGATTTTCAGCTGAGTTGATTTTGGATTTGGAGTTTTGAATCATTCCATTTGGACTTGACCACTTGGGTATCCTTTGATTTTCACCCAAGTGTTCCCTCTCCTCCTCAAATCCATCATTTCACCCCTGGCCAACCCAACAATATTGCTTGGAATATTTTTCTTAAATGAAAAATATTCAATTTGCCTCTAAAACCCTAGCTAAACTCCGTGGCCTCCACACTACTAGGAAAAAGGCTATAGATAGGATTGACACTAATGGCGCACCAGGGAAGTAGTGCGCCACTACTATATACTAATGGCGCACCAGTTGGTGATGCGCCATTAGTGTGGAAGACACTAACGGCGCACCAGACAAAAGGTGCGCCACTAGTGATAATTTTTTTTTCATTTTAACATACATACTAATGGCGCATCCGACCGAAGTGCGCCATTACTAGTTCTAACTAGTAATGGCGCACCAGGCAAGGAGTGCGCCAGTACTGAATTTTTTTTATTCTTTTTTTTGCAAAACTACTAATGGCGCACCGTGTCACAGTGCGCCATTAGTATATATATATATATATATATATATATATATATATATATATATATATATATATATATTACTTTTCTGCAAAACTACTAACGGCGCACCACCTGCAGGTGCACCATTAGTAACCAGGGTTACTAACGGCGCATTTGCAGGTGGTGCGCCATTAGTAACCTGGGACCCCAACAAGATATTTTGGACAGCCACACCTACCCACTCACTTTCCCCACTTCATTCCTTCTCCAAGCTTTCGGCTGCCTCCTCCTCCTCACCTCATTTCCACCATAGATTCATCAAAATTAAGTGGTGAAATTACCTTTTTTTGATAGGTAAGTAAGGGGAAAGCTATCTTCATGATGTAGATCTACTTTTTTTCTCCCTAGCTCGCTCCAACAACGTGCACATGCACTTTTTGTGGCCGAGCTAGATCTATGTATGTTTGTGGTGTTGCATGTGTTTGTGGTGTTGGATATATGTTTGTGTTTGCAGGTACCGGTATTTGAAATGCGATAGTTGCCAATATTTTGCCGGAATGTTGATTCATTTCCGTTTCGGCGAGAATTTTGGCACTATGCATTCTTTTTGGTCCTATTTTTAGGGAAGGTCATGCCAATTTTTTTCTTGGTTCTAAAATATCGTTTTGCTCTACCCCGCAGGCGACCATGGTCCGCACGATGACCGAAGGCATCGTGAATAGGTTTTTGAGCTCCGCGAAGGCCGAGATGTTTCAAAAGAACGAGACGGAGATAAGATGTCTGTGTCGAAGATGCAAGCTGAAGAGCCTTATTGCGGACCCGGATTCCGGGCAGGTGCGGGACCACCTGCTCTTGCGTGGTTTCATGTATGGCTATCGGTGGCAAGGTGATGAAGATGACTATGAAGTCGTCCATGGGGGCCAGGCAAGAAATGAGGAAGGGAAACAAGACAAGTACCACCGCGGCGAGGGCGGGCGAGAAGACTAAGAATCTCCAGGACATGATCACGACGGTGATGCTGTACATATTCATCATGTAGAAGATGTCGTACATGATGAGGAGGAAGATCAAGACGAAGGGCATGATCATGAAGATGAAGATGCCGGAGCAGACGACGATGGAGGCTGGGTGCAGGACCCTCATATTCAAGAGCTGCTTCTCAAGGAGACGGATAACGCAAGAGCTGCCGCCCGAGAGAAAGCCAAGCTGGATCAACTAGAGATAGACGCGGTTACTCCATTGTATGAAGGATGCAGGCCCGAGGATACCCGCCTGAAAGTAACGCTCATGTCTCTAGAGATGAAGGTAAAACACAAAATGACCGACGCATGCTTCGACG
The DNA here is from genome assembly GCA_963921465.1 of Triticum timopheevii. Taxonomy (NCBI): domain Eukaryota; kingdom Viridiplantae; phylum Streptophyta; class Magnoliopsida; order Poales; family Poaceae; genus Triticum; species Triticum timopheevii. Next base: position 436,984,598 of record OY997264.1, on the reverse strand, counting down.
AGAACATGTCATTCTGGCACGAACGTCTTCCTAAGGGGAACAAGTGCCCGACCAGTTTCGAGGAGGCGAAGAAAATCGTGTGTCCTCAGGATTTACCGCACCTAAAATACCATGTGTGCATGAACAATTGCATCATTTATCGGGACGAGCACGCGGAGTCAACCATATGTCCTGTGGGCGGCGTCACTCGATACAAGAAGAGGAAGAAAGCTCCTCGAAAATTGGTGTGGTACTTTCTGATCACTCCTCGTCTGCAGCGGTATTTCGCGGACCCTAAGGTAGCAAAGCTCCTGCGTTGGCACGCGGATAGGGAGGAGAAGAAGCGGGAAGATGACGGAAATGATCCGGAGATAAATAAAAAAGTCAAGATGCCGAGTCACCCTAAGGATGCGAGCCAGTGGCAAGCGTTGAACTTCGAATACCTAGAATTTGGGAAGGATCCAAGGAACATCGTGCAGGGCGCGAGCACCGATGGAGTCAATCCGTTTGGCAGCCAGAGAAGCACACATAGCACCTGGCATGTGTTTGTGTGGATGTACAACCTTCCCGCCTGGTTGTGCATGAAGAGGAAGTACATTCACATGAGTATGATAATTGAAGGGCTGAAACAACCAGGGAACGACATCAATCTATATCCGGGGCTGCTGAAAGAGGAGCTAGACACGCTATGGAAAACGCCAGCCAATACGTGGGACGCCGCAGAGAAAGAATATTTCCCTATGAGAGCCGCACTGCTCACGACGGTGCACGACTATCTCGGTTACGGATATCTCGCGGGGCAGGTAGTCCGAGGATTTTCTGGATGCGTAAGGTGCATGGATGACACAACGTATCGCCAGCTAGATTGAGATCCCGGGTCTTCGAAAACTGTGTTCATGGGACATCGAAGGTGGCTTCGCGACGATGACCCGTGGAGGAAACGCAAGGATCTGTTCGATGGTGAAACTGAACCCCGAAAACGCCTGCGTACGAGGAGCGGCGAGGAAATAGATGAGCTGTTGAAAAATTGGAAAGATTGCCCACTGCCGGGAAAGAAGCAAAAGGCACCAGAGCTAGGAAAGAAGAGAAAGGCGCCAGAGCCGCTGGTGAAGGTATGGAAAACGATGTCTGTTTTCTGGGACTTCCCGTACTGGAAGATCCACCGTGTGCCTCACAGCCTTGATGCCATGCATATCACGAAGAACCTGTGCGAGAGTTTGCTTGGTACCCTGCTCAACATGCCAGAGAGGACCAAAGATGGGCCGAAAGCAAGGGCAGACTTGAAATCAATGGGCATCAGGCAGGAGCTTCACGCTAATGATGATGATGATGATGATGATGATGATGATTATGAGGCGAAGCTGGACACAGAAACTCATCGCAAAGGCAAAAAGGCCAAGAAGACCGGAAGTGACTACCCTCCCGCGTGCTTCACTCTAAGTAAGGAGGAGATCGAGCAGTTTTTCACCTGCCTCGTAGGAATAAAACTTCCTTACGGTTACGCGGGGAAGATAAGCAGATACCTAGACCCAGCGAAGCAGAAGTTCAGCGGGATGTAGTCTCACGACTGTCACGTGCTGATGACGTAGATACTTCCAGTTGCAATCCATGGGATCATGGATGCGCACGTCCGTGAAACTCTATTTGGCCTATGCAACTTTTTTGACGTCATCTCTCGGAAGTCGATTGGCGTGAGGCAACTCAGAAGGCTACAGGAAGAGATCGTGGTGATACTATGCGAGCTTGAGATGTACTTCCCGCCTGCATTCTTCGACGTTATGGTGCATCTCCTGGTCCATATCGTGGAGGATATCATCCAACTCGGGCCGACGTTCCAGCACGGCATGATGCCGTTCGAAAGGATGAATGGTGTCATCAAAGGATACGTTCGCAACATGTCAGGTCCAGAGGGAAGTATAGCCAGGGGCTTTCTGACCGAAGAGTGCATCTCCTACTGCACGAATTATCTACGCATCGAGAACCCCGTTGGTCTGCCCGTCAAGAGGCACCTCGGCAGGCTCGCTGGATGGGATCACCGTGAGGGTCGCCGCGAAATGCATGTCGACTTCGAGGGTCGACTCGCCGACTTTGAAATTGCAAACCTAGTCGCGCTACAACACATAGACGTGGTCGATCCTTGGGTGGTAGAGCACAAAACCTTTATTGAGAAGATGTACAATGACCGAGGCCAACAGAGGACGGATGGAGATATAATCAAAGAGCACAACTCATGTTTCACGCGTTGGTTCAAGCAGAAGCTTCTGTCGTACCCTTTACATGAGGATTCTTCCGCGGAAGAACAACTCATATTCGCCTTGTCACAGGGCGCCGAGCACAACCTGATGACCTATGAGGCGTACTATATCAACGGCTACACATTCTACACGGAGAACAAGGACATGAAGAGCGATGGTTATCAGAACTCCGGGGTAACGATGGAATCCTACACCGGTAATGACAAGGACAGATACTACGGAAGGATCGAGGAGATCTGGGAGCTGAGCTACGCTGGAGAGAAGGTCCCGATGTTCCGTGTCAGATGGGCCAAGAGCGTCCTAAAAGAAGACCGGTATTTCACCACCATGGTTATACCCGAAGCCAAATTCAAGACCGCGGGCGCAAACGTCACCGCGAAAAATGAGCCATGGGTACTGGCTTCCCAAGTGGACCAATGCTTCTTCATTACCGACCCGTCAAAGCTCATTCGTGTTGTCGTGAGGAGAGGCAAATGGAAGATCATCGGAATGGATGGAGTAGCCAATGAGCAAGACTTCGACAAGTACGGCGACCCGAAGATCGAACATGACGACGACGATGAAGCACACACCACAAGAAGAAGCAGGACCACCCTACCTAAAGGATGTCCGTTCCACAGAAGAACTCCATTTGCGAAAAAGAAGGGCAATAAGATTGTGAACAGATAGCTAGCTAAGATCGATTGTATTTAAATTGAAGTCTTCATTTCTCGATTGCATTTCATGGGCACTTTTTGATATCATGAATATTTTTAAATTTCACGGGCACTTTTTGAATTCATGAGGACACTCGATCTCGATCCCCCTCCACCGCCGCCGACGAGCACCCGGCCCCCCGCACCCTCCCCCGCTCCACTGCCGCCAACGGGCACCCCCCGCACCCTCCCCCGCTCCACCACCGCCGCCGATGATATTTTCAAGTAACAAATTTGAACATATTTTTTAAAAAATTATTACTATTTTTATAAAAAATATTACTGTTATGATTTAAAAAAGTTTGAACATATTTAAACACAAATAAATATCAAGCAACATTTAAAATGCAAAAAAAAATATTGCGGAGCCTGGGAAGCGAACCTAGGACCTCCTGGTGTGTGTGTGTTGCATGCTGACCAGTCGGGCTAGTGGGCGGGTTCTGATGTGGATTGGGTTAGGTGCAATATAACCTGTGCTCGAACTGTAATAAAAAAACATTCTAATGGTGCACCACAGCGGCGTGCGCCATTGCTATCTAAAAAAAGATTTCTAATGGCGCACCGAGGGGTGGTGCGCCATTAGTAAGCTTCCCCCTAGATATCCTCCCTCTCCCTCGCCAGATCTCCTTCGACCCTCTCTCCCTCGCCACCAGATCCACCCGCGCGCTGCCCCGACCCACGACGCCGCCGCCCCGACCCTCACCGGACTCCACCCCCGCCGCCCTCGCGCCCCCACCCCCGCCGCCCGACCCTCGCCGGACTCCACACCCCTGCCGCCCCCGCGCCCCCGCGCCCCCACACCCGCCGCCCCCGCGCCCCCACCCCCGCCGCCCCGCGCCCCCGCGCCCCCACCCCCGCCGCCCCGACCCTCGCCAAACTCCTCCTCGCCATCGGCGCCAAGCAGCGACGCAGCACCGTACGCCCCTGACCCTCCTCCTCCCCTTGCCCCTCCTCCTCCTCCCCTTGGCCCCCGCCTGCGCAGCTGACGGCCCCTTCTCTGTCTCGCAGGGCAAGGTCTCCGGCGCAGCATTTGCAAATGCAGCCGAAACCTGATATATACCAAAAAAGATTGTTATATTCCTCCCTGGTACAATAAATAATAAACTAAAATAGTTCCTGGTACAAAAAGAATAAACTATACATAGTTAATTTCTTCTCTTCAGCATCTTTCTGGATGACCCTAATTGTCACTGACAATATCTGGACAGATTGAAAACAATTTAACATCAGTACTTCAAGTAATTTGCATGAAAGATTTTTGAAGTCCAACTTCTGAATCCAGAATTTGATTAGTTCCGTAAATTTGTATGACCACAGATTTGTAAAGTTTCAGAGATTTATATGACCAAAGATACAGTTCAGATTTGATTAGTTCCATAAATTTGTATGACCAAATATATATTTCAGATTTTTATAGTTTCAGAGATTTGTATGACCAATGATACAGTTCAGATTTGAATTGTTTCAGAAATTGGTATGACCAAAGATGCTATTGTATATAAATGGGCTACTGTAGAACTGTTCTTCATCTTTACAGTGTTGTTGTATAGAAATATGCTGAATTTTCTGCTCTGATTGTTTCTCAAAGAAGTTTAGCAAAAAAATGGGGTCCTGGGAGACGCCGCTGCTGCTTGAGGCCCTTGAGAGGCCCTTCGTGTCGTGATCATTTTGCAGGTACCCCGAGAGGCCCTTGAGTTTGCCGGAATGTCGATTAACTTCCGTTCCGGCAAATTCGAGTACTCCATATGTCCTATTTTCAGCAAAGGTCATGCTGAAATTTTCCGTGAATTTTAGCATGACTTTGCTATAAATCGGACATATGAGGTACTTGCTACTAATGCATGGGCCGGGGTATCTTAGTACTTAATTAAGTACGCCGAGGCACTTGATCCTACTTAATTAACTACTAAGATACCCCGGCCCATGCATTAGTCACAAGTACCCCATATGTCCTATTTTTAGCAAAGTCATGCTAAAATTCACGAAAAATTTCAGCATGACCTTTGCTGAAAATAGGACATATGGAGTACCCGAATTTGCCGGAACGGAAGTTAATCGACATTCCAGCAAACTCAAGGGCCTCTCGGGTGGACAAGGCAAAAAAGGCCTCCATCACAACATGGAAAATACATTGGCATGTGAAGAGGTGAAACAATATATGCATCTCCAAGCAGTGTCATTCAACATTTTGGACAAACCACTACAAGCAACATGAGACACTGAAAACAATTGCTACCAATGAATCTACACTTCTATAAGAAAATAAATCAGAAACTTAGTCTGCCATCGTTAGGCAGCCACCATTAGTTATTCCGTTATGTTAAAGCAGAAATAGAAAAATAGACTGAAAACACTAAAATCAGAAACTTAGTGCATGATACAAATGCAAAGTAGGTTCAAAGACAAATGAAGACCATATGGTAAGTACAGCAAGCGAAATAGGATCACCAACTAATAGCTGAATGAAAGGCATATATATGATAGGCATATTTTCCGGCTACAAAGTGTTGTGGCGAATATGCCAGGCACCACAATGTGATCACACAAGCAAAATAGCCTCAAACCAGTTATTCTCGCATGATAATATGAAAATGCATATGGCACTGCCAAATTATACTATCCATATTTCGGTATAATGTCATTATTCCATACAGCAGGCAGCACTGTCACCACAAATCAGTTATTCTAGCATAATATAAATACGCAGAACAGAAGCAACAATTTACATTTCTGCATACGGCGTTGCCAACTTTTTTCTATCCATGTTTCAATTTGATGCCATCACTCCATTTAGCAAGCAGCATTGTAACAAAAAGAAATTCTAGGCGCAAATTTCTTCAGAATGAAATTAAGTTAGTGAAACTATCACACATTTCTTCACAATGAACAGATTTATACTATCTATCAGCAAGTAAATTATGCCATTTGAACAGATTTATACTATTTTAATGCCAAGTACATGACTGAATCTGAATGTGACTGAATCTGCAGGGATTAGATCCATCTACTAGCTAGGGGATCTAATAAATTTTGTCACTTGAACAGATTTACATTTGAATGCTTAGTACTCCCTCCGGTCCTTTTTGCTCTGCACATTGGTTTTGCCGAAAGTCAAACTTTGCTAAGTTTGACCAAATTTATATTAGAAATTATTAGCATATATAATATTTAATAAATATAATATGAAAATATATTCCAAGATGAATCTAATGATATTGGCGTTGTTATGTGAATGTCTATAATTTTTTATATAAACTTGGTCAAAGTTGGATGAGATTGACTTCAGACAAACCTAATATGCAGAGTAAAAAGGACCGGAGGGAGTACATGACTGAATCAGAATGTGCACTGCAGGGATTAGATCTATCTACTGCCACTCTCCGTTGAAATCCTCCTACTGGTAGGAAGATCCAGCTTGCAAGGGGGAGAGGGGGAGAGGAGGAGGGGGAGCTCACGGGGGCGGTGGTGTGGACGGGGCGACGAGGTGGGGCGACGAGGTCCGGGTGGTGGTGGTGCGACGAGGTCCGGGAGGCGACGAGGTCCGGGTGGTGGTGGTGCTCCGGCGACGGTGGTGTGGACGGGGCGGCGTCCGGGCCACCGACGATGGGGGCGGCGGGGCGATGGCGTCCAACGAGGTGGGGCGACGGGGAGAGCGGCGCCGAGGAGACGAGGACGACGGGGCGGTGGGGCGGCGGCGGTGGGAGAGGAGAGGGCGGCGTCGCGGCGTCGCGGCGTCGCGGCGTCGCGGCGTCGCGGCGGAGACAAGGACGACGGGGCGGCGTCGAGGCGGCGGGGCAGCGGCGTCGGGAGAGGAGAGGGGAAGGGGATCGAGGGCGAGGGCAAGGGAGAGAGAGGGGATAGGTTTGGGCCGGGGAGGAAATATGGATGGGGGCGGCACAATACTCATGGCGCACCACCCCTCGGTGCGCCATAAGTACATCCATACTAATGGCGCACCTCACCCTGGTGCGCTATTAGTATTATTTTTTTTATTGCTGCTCGAGCCAACAGGTTATCTCCCACCTGACCTCATCCACACCAAGTTCCCTCTACTAGCCCAACTGGTCAGCAGCCAGTTCTCACACCAGGAGGTCCTGGGTTCGATTCCCAGGCTCCACAATTTTTTTATGCATTTAAAATGTTGTTTGATACTTATTTGTGTTTAAATATGTTCAAACTTGTTTAAATCATAACAGTAATATTTTTTTATAAGACAGTAATAATTTTTTTAAAAATATCATCAAACAGTAATGCCGGTGGAGCGGGGGAGGGTGCGCGGGGTGCGGGGGGTCGGCGGCGGCGGTTGAGTAGGGGAGGGGTGCGGGGGGTCGGCGGCAGCGGTTGACTATGGGAATCGAGGGTGCGGGGGGTCGGCAGCAGCGGCCGGTGGACCGGGGGGCTGCTCGGCGGCGAGGGGGGCGGGATCTGGCGAGGTGGGATAGCGATCGAGATGGAGGGGGATCGAGATCGAGTGTCCATGAAATTTAAAAATATTCATGATAGTTCAAAAAGTGCCCATGAAATACAATCGAGAAATGAAGGCTACGATTTAAATACAATCGATCTTAGCTAGCTATCTGTTCACAATCTTCTTGCCCTTCTTTTTCGCAAATGGAGTTCTTCTGTGGAACGGACGTCCTTTAGGAAGGGTGGTCCTGCTTCTTCTTGTGGTGTATGCTGCTACTTCATCATCGTCGTCATGTTCGATCCTCGGGTCGCCGTACTTGTCGAAGTCTTGCTCATTGGCTACTCCATCCATTCTGATGATCTTCCTTTTGCCTCTCCTCACGACAACACGACTGGGCTTTGACGGGTCGGTAATGAAGAAGCATTGGTCCACTTGGGAAGCCAGTACCCATGGCTCATTTTTCGCGGTGACGTTTGCGCCCGCGGTCTTGGATTTGGCTTCCGGTATAACCATGGTGGTGAAATACCGGTCTTCTTTTAGGACGCTCTTCGCCCATATGACACGGAACATCGGGACCTTCTCTCCAGCATAGCTCACTCCCAGATCTCCTCGATCCTTCCGTAGTATCTGTCCTTGTCGTTACCGGTGTAGGATTCCATCGTTACCCCAGAGTTCTGATAACCATCGCTCTTCATGTCCTTGGCCTCGGTGTAGAATGTGTAGTCGTTGATATCGTACACCTCATAGGTCATCAGGTTGTACTCGGCGCCCTGTGACAAGGCGAATATGAGTTGTTCTTCCGCGGAAGAATCCTCATGTAAAGGGTACGACAGAAGCTTCTCCTTGAACCAACGCGTGAAACATGAGTTGTGCTCTTTGATTATATCTCCGTCCGTCCTCTGTTGGCCTCGGTCATTGTACGTCTTCTTAATAAAGGTTTTGTGCTCTACCACCCAAGGATCGACCACATCTATGTGTTGCAGCGCGACTAGGTTTGCTCTTTCAAAGTCGGCGAGTCAACCCTCTAAGTCGACATGCATTTCGCGGCGACCCTCACGGTGACCCCATCCAGCGAGCCTGCCGAGGTGCCTGTTGACGGGCAGACCAACGGGGTTCTCGATGCCTAGATAATTCGTGCAGTAGGAGATGCACTCTTCGGTCAGAAAGCCCCTGGCTATACTTCCCTCTGGACGTGACATGTTGCGAACGTATCCTTTGATGACACCATTCATCCTTTCGAACGGCATCATGCTGTGCAGGAACGCCGGCCCGAGTTGGATGATATCCTCCACTATATGGACCAGCAGATGCACCATAACGTCGAAGAATGCGGGCGGGAAGTAGATCTCAAGCTCGCATAGTATCACCACGATCTCTTCATGTAGCCTTCTGAGTTGCCTCACTCCAATCGACTTCCGAGAGATGACGTCGAAAAAGTTGCATAGGCCAAATAGCATTTCACGGACGTGCGCGTCCATGATCCCACGGATTGCAACTGGAAGTATCTGCATCATCAGCACGTGACAGTCGTGAGACTTCATCCCACTGAACTTCTGCTTCGCTGGGTCTAGGTATCTGCTTATCTTCCCCGCGTAACCGTAAGGAAGTTTTACTCCTAGGAGGCAGGTGAAAAACTGCTCGATCTCCTCCTGACATAGAGTGAAGCACGCGTGAGGGTAGTCATTTCCGGTCTTCTTGGCCTTTTTGCCTTTGCGACGACTTTCTGTGTCCTGCTTCGCCTCATCATCATCATCATTATCATCATTAGCGTGAAGCTCCTGCCTGATGCCCATTGATTTCAAGTCTGCTCTTGCTTTCGGCCCATCTTTGGTCCTCTCTAGCATGTTGAGCAGGGTACCAAGCAGACTCTCGCATACGTTCTTCGTGATATGCATGACATCAAGGTTGTGAGGCACACGGTGGATCTTCCAGTACGGCAGGTCCCAGAAAACAGACCTCGTTTCCATACCTTCAGCAGCGGCTCTGGCGCCTTTCACTTCTTTCCCGGCTTTGGCGCCTTTTGCTTCTTTCCCGGTAGTGGACAGTCTTTCCAATTTTTCAACAGCTTGTCTATTTCCTCGCCGCTCCTCGTACACGGGCGTTTTCGGGGTTCGGTTTCACCATCGAACAAATCCTTGCGTTTCCTCCACGGGTCATCGTCGCGAAGACACCTTCGATGTCCCATGAACACGGTTTTCGAAGACCCGGGATCTCTATCTAGCTGGCGATACGTTGTGTCATCCATGCACCTTACGCATCCAGAAAATCCATGGACTACCTGCCCCGCGAGATATCCGTAACCGAGATAGTCGTGCACCGTCGTGAGCAGTGCGGCTCTCATAGGGAAATATTCTTTCTTTGTGGCATACCACGTATTGGCTGGCGTTTTCCACAGCGTGTCAAGCTCCTCTTTTAGTAGCCCCAGATACAGATTGATGTCATTCCCTGGTTGTTTCGGTCCTTCAATTAGCATACTCATGTGAATGTACTTCCTCTTCATGCACAACCAGGGGGGAAGGTTGTACATCCACACAAACACAGGCCAAGTGCTATGTGTGCTTCTCTGGCTGCCAAACGGATTGACTCCATCGGTGCTCGCGCCCAGCACGATGTTCCTTGGATCGTTCCCAAATTCTAGGTCTTCAAAGTTCAACGCTTGCCACTAGCTCACATCCTTAGGGTGACTCAGCATCTTGTCTTTTTTATCTATCTCTCGATCATTTGCGTCATCTTCACGCTTCTTCTCCTCCCTATCCGCGTGCCAACGCAGGAGCTTTGCTACCTTAGTGTCCGCGAAATACTGCTGCAGACGAGGAGTGATCGGAAAGTACCACACCACTTTTCGAGGAGCTTTCTTCCTCTTCTTGTATCGAGTGACGCCGCACACCGGACATATGGTAGACTCCGCGTGCTCGTCCCGATAAATGATGCAATTGTTCATGCACACATGGTATTTCACGTGTGGTAAATCCAGAGGACACACGATTTTCTTCGCCTCCTCCAAACTGGTCGGGCACTTGTTCCCCTTGGGAAGACCTTCGTGCCAGAATGACATGTTCTCGTCGAAGCATGCGTCGATCATTTTGTGTTTTACCTTCATCTCCAGAGCCATGAGCGTTACTTTCAGGCGGGTATCCTCGGGCCTGCATCCTTCATACAATGGAGTAACCGCGTCTAACTCAAGTTGATCCATCTTGGCTTTCTCTCGGGCGGTAGCTCTTGCGTTGTCCGTCTGCTTGAGAAGCAGCTCTTGAATATGAGGGTCCTGCACCCAGCCCATCGATGGTCCAGCGTCGTCTGCTCTGCCGGCATCATCATCTTCATGATCATGCCCGCCGTCTGCTCCGTCATCTTCCTCATCATCATGTCCTGCATCTTCTACATGATGACTGTGTACAGCATCATCGTCGTGATCATCTCCTGGGGATTCTTCGTCTTCTCGCCCGCCCGAGCCGCGGTGGTTGTCTTGCTGCCCTTCCTCATTTCTTGCCCGGCCCCCATGGACGACTTCGTAGTCATCTTCATCACCTTGCCACCGATAGCCATCCATGAAACCACGCAAGAGCAGGTGGTCCCGCACCTGCCTGGAATCCGGGTCCGCAATAAGGCTCTTCAGCTTGCATCTTCGACACGGACATCTTATCTCCTTCTCGTTCTTTTGAAGCATCTCGGCCTTCGCGGACCTCAAAAACCTATTCACGATGCCTTCGGTCATCGTGCGGACCATGGTCGCCTGCGGAGTAGAGCAAAACGATATTTTAGAACCAAGAAAAAATTTGGCATGACTTTCCCTAAAAATAGGACCAAAAAGAATGCTTAATGCCAAAATTCTCGCCGAAACAGAAATGAATCAACATTCCGGCAAAATATTGGCAACTATCGCATTTCAAATACCAGTACACCTCCAAACACAAACACATATGCAACACCACAAACATATGCAACACCACGAACATACATAGATCTAGCTAGGCCATAAAAAGTGCATGTGCACATTGTTGTAGGGAGAACAACATAAATATAGCTTCCCCCCTTACTTACCTATCAAAACAAGGTAATTTAACCACTTAATTTGAATGAATCTATGATGGAAGTGAGGTGAAAAAGAGGAGGCACCCGAGACAAGGAGGAGGTGGAGAGAATCAAGTGGGGAGAAAGTGAGTGTGGGTAGGAGAGGCTGTCCAAAATATCTTGTTGCTGCCCACTTACTAATGGCGCACCAACTCTAAATGCACCATTAATAATCCAGGTTACTAACAGCGCACCTTCTGGTGGTGCGCCATTAGTAGTTTTGCAAAAAAAAACATACTAATGGCGCACTGTTCCACAGTGCGCCATTACTAGTTTAAACTAGTAATGGCGCACGGTGGAACAGTGCGCCATTAGTAGTTTTGCAAAAAAGGAATAAAAAATATAATAAAAAACAACATTAGTGGCGCACTTTCCGACAGGTGCGCCATTACTAGTTACAACTAGTAATGGCGCACTGAGTCTGGATGCGCCATTAGTATGTTTGGACAGGCGCACTAGTTCAAAAAAAATTGATACTAATGGCGCACCTTGGGCCAGGTGCGCCATTAGTAGTTTCAACTCTAATGGCGTATTAGAAGGTGGTGCGCCATTAGTATATACTAATGGCGCACCGCTTGTCTGGTGCGCCATTAGTGTCAATTCCATCTATAGCCCTTTTTCTAGTAATGCCAAGTCCTCTGGGTCATAATCTTCCCAAAAATCACGCTGCCGAAGGTTTCATTCCGTTTGGACTCCGTTTGATATTCCTTTTCTTTCAAATACTGAAACAGGCAATAAAACAGCAATATGGGCTGGGCCTCCGGTTAATAGGTTAGTCCCAAAAGTAATATAAAAGTGTATAATAAAGCCCGTAATCATACAAAACAGATAATAAAATAGCATGAATGCTTCATAAATTATAGATACGTTGGAGACATATCAATAGTCCAACGGTCCGGCCAAAGTATATAGTCCGGCTGTCCAAGGACCCCATAATCCAGAACTCCCTCACCTACCCCTACAATATCCCACCCTTTATAACATTGTGCAACGTACAGAGGATTACCTAGGCAGAGTATTTCAAACGCCTCCCTTGTATATTCAGTTCAGACGTGCGTTAGTTGGTGAACGATGGACTGCCTGGATGCATTTTGTTCGGAGATTGATAGATGTTCAATTTTCCAACCAACCAGATTTGATGCACTGGAAGTTAGCTAGAAATGGAGTATTTACGGTGAAATCTTTCTACATGGATCTGATTAATTCTGGCTCAATCTCGAGATAGTTACATATTTGGAAGGTTAAGGTTCCCTTGCGTATAAAAATTTTATGTGGTTCGTCCACAAGCAAGTTATACTCACCAAGGATAACTTAATAAAGAGGCGATGGGTAGGTAGTTCACGTTGTTGTTTTTTTATCATGATGAAACAATGCAACATCTATTCCTTGAGTGCCCATTTGCCAAATTGCTTTGGAGAACGATTCATATAGCCTTTAACATTAATCCTCCAGCTGACGTTGAATGGTTGTTTGGAACGTGGTTAGCTGGGATTGAGCATATTACTGCGGCTCGTATTCGGATTGGAATATGTGCGCTTTTATGGGATATATGGAACTGTAGGAATGATATGATTTTTAACTGACTACACACTTTAACTTTCTTGCAGGTCATCTTGAGAGCTACCGCATGGATCCGTACGTGGTCCTTACTCACTCCTATGGACTCCAGTGAGCCTTCGGTTACTGGGTGCAACCAGTGGGAGATGGTAGCACGGGCTATATTCAACCGATTCGGATGGTAGTCACATAGCAGGATAGGAGTCTAGGGAGCTTATCCTTTACTTTGCCTTACCGGTTGCAATTTTGAGCATGTACTTTTCCTATCTTTGATTCGCTCCGCTTGCGAGCTGTAATACTTTTATGACTTTGTGCTACTTCGAGACTTTTTAATAAGATGGTTGCATGCATTATTATGATGCAGAGGCCGTGGGTACGCCTCCATTTCAAAAAAAAATGCTCAGAATATCTGAATATCCATATGAGATCACCATTTTGACAGGAGAATGGTTATCTGAATAAACATTTCGATAGGACCATGGAATTTTCTGATGAAAAAAGATACACAGGGTTGATTGGCCCTGCTGTTGTCCTCTTCTTTGATTTAGCACTTCTGCTTGGGTAGACCCCCCTAAACACATTAATGGTTGAGATTACCCCGTATTTTTTAATAATAAAGGGCACGATGGTCATTTAAAAGTACATCACCTCTATTTATATTTTGAGAAACTAAGTACCGAGCAGGGCTGGCCCATCAGGAGCAAGGCCGCTTGCTATTTGAGCGTGCGCCGGATAAAAAATCCTGGGAAAAAAAGAAAGATAGGAGGGATCGAAATCATAACCTCGTCCTGTAAACAAGCGGAGCTAGCCACTCAACTACGCCACCACTACTGACAATATAAATCACGAAATTTGATATTAGTTGTTCCCTGTAGATCTGTAATTTGTACTTCATATTGTACTATTCAAGCTTTTTTTGAGAAAGTTAGTACTACTCAAGTTCTTCAACGGTTCTGTGTGTGGCGAACCAACCTGTGGTTGGATGGTTAGAGGGACTGTGGTATCCCCAGCCCATTAGGGTTCAAATCCTGGTGCTCGCATTTATTCCTGGATTTATTCAGGATTTCCGGCGATGCGCATCCAGTGGAAGGAGACGTTCCCATCGATGACTGCTACGTGTTGAGCTTGCGTTGGTTTTCCTTGAAGAGGAAAGGGTGATGCAGCAATAGTAGCGTAAGTATTTCCCTCAGTTTTTTGAGAACCAAGGTATCAATCTAGTAGGAGGCTCCTCAAAAGTCCCACGCACCTACACAAACAAACAAAGAACTCGCAACCAACGCAATAAAGGGGTTGTCAATCCCTTCACGGCCACTTGCGAAAGTGAGATCTGATAGAGATAATATGATAAGATAAATATATTTTTGGTATTTTATAATATAGATGCAAAAAGTAAAGATGCAAATAAAAGTAGATTGGAAGCAAATATGATAAGAGATAGACCCGGGGGCCATATGTTTCACTAGTGGCTTCTCTCAAGATAGCATAAGTATTACGGTGGGTGAACAAATTACTGTCGAGCAATTGATAGAATAGCGAATAATTATGAGATTATCTAGGCATGATCATTTATATAGGCATCACTTTCGTGACAAGTATACCGACTTCTGCCTGCATCTACTACTATTACTCCACACATCGACCGACTCCTGACTGCATCTACAGTATTAAGTACATAAGAACAGAGTAACGCCTTAAGCAAGATGACATGATGTAGAGGGATAAACTCAAGCAATATGATATAAACCCCATCTTGTTATCCTCGATGGCAACAATACAATACGTGCCTTGCAACCCCTGCTGTCACTGGGTAAGGACACCGCAAGATTGAACCCAAAGCTAAGCACTTCTCCCATGGCAAGAAAGATCAATCTAGTAGGCCAAACCAAACTGATAATTCGAAGAGACTTGCAAAGATAACTCAATCATACATAAAAGAATTCAGAGAAGATTCAAATATTATTCATAGATGAACTTGATCATAAACCCACAATTCATCGGATCTCGACAAACACACCGCAAAAAGAGTTTACATCGAGTAGATCTCCACAAGAGAGGGGGAGAACATTGTATTGAGATCCAAAAAGAGAGAAGAAGCCATCTAGCTAATAACTATGGACCCGTAGGTCTGTGGTAAACTACTCACAACTCATCGGAGGGGCAAGGATGTTGATGTAGAAGCCCTCCATGGTCAATCCCCCTTTGGCAGAGTGCCGGCGAAGGCTCCAAGATGAGATCTCGCGGATACAAAAGGTTACGGCGGTGGAAATTGTATTTCGTTGGCTCCCTGGATGTTTTCGGGGTACGTAGGCTTATATAGGAGGAAGAAGTACGTCGGTGGATGCCCGAGGGGCCCACAAGATAGGGGGCACGCCCTATAGGGGGGGCGCCCTCCTATCTTGTGGAGGCCTCAGCTGCTTCTTGACTTGCACTCCAAGTCCTCTGGATCACGTTCGTTCCAAAAATCACGCTCCCGAAGGTTTCATTCCGTTTGGACTCCGCTTGATTTTCCTTTTCTTCGAAATACTGAAATAGGCAAAAAAAATAGCAATACGGGCTGGGCCTCAGGTTAGTAGGTTAGTCCCAAAAATGATATAAATGTGTAAAATAAAGCCCATAAACATCCAAAAGGGGTAATATAATAGCATGTAACAATCAAAAATTATAGATACGTTGGAGACGTATCATCGACCAGGTGCCTACGGTGACTTCGTAACTTTCAAGATGATATGCCAGCTCAGTCTTTCGGAGATGCTCATAGGGGTAGGGTGTGCGTGTGTGCATTCATAGGGGTGAGTGTATGCGCGTGTATATGAGCGTTTGTGTCTGTACTGATGTTCAATAAAAAAACGTTCTGTGTGTACATTTGTTTTGCGTGAAAGAACATAGTAAGTACCCATGTGGATGCATGTGTAAATCTCAAATCGATTTGTGCAAGCTATGCTTGTACGCGTGTGTGCACACATGTCATTTATGCTGATTTCTTTGTGATAGATTCATGCATGTAGTCTAGTGTATGTGTATGTCTCTCCAAACAACCATTGTAGCATGTATGTATATGTTCCCATTTTTTATTTATTGTTTCCAAATTTAAGAAATGTGTTTTAAAAAATAATATAATTTTTTAAAAAGTACATAGTATGCCATTTGACCGATGTGGAAAGACAACATGCTTTCAAACAGACCCTTCTAGCTTTTACCAAAACACCCTCCATTGAACATGATCTAGTTTTGGACATTCTTAAAATGACCTCAGCTTTGGCAAGTAGGTGTGCATGATAGTGGTAGACATCCATGCCTGATTTAAATGATTCCCAACACAGTATGCAAGTTGCGACCAGGGCCGGTCCTAAGATTTTGAAGGCCTGGGGCGAAACTAAAATTTGGGGCCCCTTAAAATTTTCTTTTAGCATTTTTTCACTCAAAGTCACTTACCACGGTCTCACCTTGGATCCCTCCTCCTGCTGGTTGTGTGAAGGTGAACGTAGATGTTGCGATGACAAGGTTGTGATTGTGTCAAATGCAAGAAATCGTGAGGGGATTTCATGGGAGCAACAAATGTCATCCTGCTGGCATCCGGGGTCTTAGACAATGGAAGCACTTTCGATGGCGATGAATTTGCTCGGTGGCAAGGGGAGAGTCGCACTACAAGAAATATGTCAACTTGTGACCACCACTATTGGTCACTGAATGGTCACTGTTTTCCATTTGTGACCTTTTTGTGACCAAATACAGAAGGTCAAAAGCTGGCCGTCGTAAACTGACATTAGCGACCTTTCTTCTGGAATGGTCATAGACGTTTATGACCAAAAAAAGGTCGTAAATTTAATGGCCAATTATTTTGGTCACTAGCAATCCGACCACACCACGTAAGATCCACGGTGGCAAGCTGATGTGGCAGAATTACAACCAAATTGAAAGGTCGTAAAATAGAATCAGCCCGGTCCATTTCAGCCGTCTACATGGGCCAAGCCCAATAATTCAGCCCATTTAATGTTTTTTCTCTTTATTTTGCTTATCTGCATGGGCCTGGCCCAATAATTTGCCCTTTTATTTTCTAGGAATGGAACCTTTTTTATGATTTTTTTATAGTCCACTATTGTTTTGGGCCACACCCTTTTTAGTCTAGTTCGAATTTGGGCCTTGGCCTTTTTATTTTCTGTTATGCAGCCTTTTATAATTTTTTTCTTACAGTCATTTCTTTTTTTAGGCCCAAGCCTTTTTAGTCTAACTCTTGTTTGGGCCTCGGCCTTTTTAGAGCCCAGGTTCTTATTTTGCATAACTATAAACAGTAAGGCCCAGGTGCACAAGTGATCCACAAGCCCAAGTTCAAACAGCAAGGCCCAGGTGCACAAGTGATCCACATAACTTCATAGAAAATAAACATAGGTTCACAAGATCACATAACTTCACAGGTTCACAAAACTTCACAGCTCCCTGGATCACATAACTTCACAGCTCCCAGGTTCAAATAGCAAAATGCAACAAAATGCTCACGGGTTCACAGCTCCCAGGTTCACAGCTTCACAGCCATCAAAGAGATCTAAACTACCTTAGCAGCTCAAAGACAAACTGCACAAGAGGTTCAAAGACAAACTGCACAGCCATCAAACTACCTTAGCTCCAAAGAGAGCCATCAAGTGGGCTAACTTCTCTTCCTGCTCTTGAGACTTCTTGCGCAGCAGCTCAAGTTCCTTGTCGCGTGTAGCTTCAGATTCTTCCGCCTTCATCTTGATTGCCACCAATTCTTCTTGCATCACTTCAGCTTGAAGCTCGGACCTCTCCAACTTCTGCTCAAGGTCACGAACATGAGCAGCCACTTCAGAAGTTGCTTTGTCGGAGTTATTCCTAGATGACTGGAGCCCAACATTCCTGAGGAATGTGCTTTGCTTGACTTCGGTCTTGAGAACTTCTTCGACAATTTCAATAGCAGACTTTGGCTCTTCACCTTCTGGTACCGGCGCTTCCCTCATTTTTCCATCTCAAGCTAGCATATGGAGGAAAATGATAGGCATTAGTGGGAGATCTATTTCAAATTTTGCAAACCAAACCAAGCAAGAGAAACCAAACCAGCACACAATGGATTATTTGAAGTAACCAAACCAGCACACAAAATCTATACAAGAAGATGATGACTAGTGACCTGGAGACATGCAATTGGAACAATATGATCGCTTCATTAAGCCTAGAATGGTGGTTCTATATAAGATGGCTTCCCGAGTGAGCCGATCATCAAACTAACATTTAGATCAAATTTCATCATATCATAAAAAATGCAACAAATAGCTACAGCAAGTTCTGATATCTTTGTTGAACTATCAAACATCATCAAAGCATGGAACATAGCGTGTGTTCTTGACTACCTCCGAATCAAACAACATCAAATCATCAAAGCATCAAACAGCATCAAAGCTGGTTGTGAATCAAACAAGGCATGGACAAAGCATGGAGTGACTTACTATAGCAGTCTTGACTGGCTCCGAAAACCCGTGCTTCTTGCTGTTGTGGGTGGCCTTAAACAAGTCAATCGCAGGCAGCTCCTCACCCTTACACTCTTCTTTCTGAAATGTTTTTCAACAAAAATCAAAATGTTATTCAGCAAGAATAAGAAATGTTATTCAACGAGGATCAAACGGTAAGGTCTCTAGAGAAAAGTTCTCACAGTGGCAAAAATTTGTGTTGTGTAGTGCCTGGAACCAGTTCTCTGAGTGTACATGACTTTTTCTCGATCCATCATGTTCGACACACAGGTTTCCTACAAAAAAGCATACTGTCAGCATGATCATGTGTAGAATATAAAGCATCAAACAAAGCAGAGACAAACCTTGTGTCTTGGGGTAGACCACATCTCCACCAGAGCTTGCCATTCATCATCCGTCAGATCAGGCATCGGAGACTTAATGCTGACTTTATTTGCGGCTACGGTATCAAAATACTTCTTCTTGATCTGATGGCATCTGTTCTTTGAATTTTTCTGCAAAATATCTTTGCAGGCGGTCTTGATGGTCTCCGAGTCCGTGTTCATCTCAAAATTTGCCTACCAAGGCAGCAAACAAGGTAGGAACAATATTAGTGATCATGCATAGGTGTAACAGAAAATAGATAGCACATTAACTATGAAACAAGTAGCTTACAACAAATTTCCCAATGTAGTTCTCCAATAGACCAGCATTTTTTTGTATAGCTTGAAGTGAGGAAGAACCGGAAGATGGCTTCTTGCAACGATTCCACACTCAAAAGCAAGCTTTGCTGCCTGCAAAGGCTTCTCTGGACACTTCATCCCTTCGGCAATTTGGATAGGCACCTTGCTACCAAGCGACTTGGTGATTCTCTCTAGCCCTTTGCCCTTTCTAAGTCTAGTCTTGGTAGTCATTGCATCTGAAAATGAAATTGAACTCATAAATTAGAATAGAAATCGACAAATGCAGGAATCGACAAAAAAAGCATACATGATCATTCCATTTGGAAAATGCACTAGTAAAAGATAGCATTACAAAGGTCAACTTGCCTGATTGAAGCACAAGCTGTTGTTCTTCTTCATTGATGACAGCATTCCTGTCAATAGAAGGTGCAACAGGGCTGAGGTCTATGTGGACAGTGCCTGCTTCATCAATGCAGATGGTTCCTCCTTCATCAAGGCAGACAGTGCCACTTCCATCCATGCTGAGAGTGGTTCCTTCATTCATGGGCGGCAATTCATCACCCATTTTGCACTGAGGTCTCAGAGTCCATGCGCAGCAGACTTTCCTGATGGTCCATCGCAGTCGCCATCTTTTCTTTCTGTCTTGTGACTCTATCAAGGGCAGGTTCATCAGGTTCCAGGATCCTCTTTTTTGTCCTGGAGCTGGGGCCATCACCCTTCCTGGAGGCATGGCAGCAGATGTTTCTGAGCTCTTCTTCTTCTTGCTGACTGTCTTCTTAACACCAGGCTTCTTTGTCCTAGATTCCTTCAGTGCCTCGTATAAGTAGCACGGAAAAAAGCATTGGATCACAAGAGAAATATGTGAGCACAAGGAATAACATAGCATAAAATAACCCCAACCCTCCAAGCAAGATAGAGTTTGCACCTTAACAGTCTTGTTCACTACAACATCATCCACTTCCTCTCCATCAATAACTTCATCCTCCTTAGGATTGTACTCTGGGTCATCATTGATAACTCCACTACCTTCTTGAACCTCATCACTTCTACCTTCTTGTACACCTTTTTTCCTAATCATCGACGCTATTGCACCGATGCCAAGGGACTGGAACATCCGATTGTTCCTCATGATATTTCTAGCCCTAACCTTCTCGTACTTGGTGAGAGGCTCTTCTTTGCATGACAAAGGAAACGTAACTATTAGGTGAATGTTTGGAATGCGTGGACAGACAGCCAAACATATCTTATTAAATTTTATTATCATTTAATCCTAGTTATTCAGGTAAGGAAGACTAACAGCACACAGGCACAATTAAGCCAGCTTATTCAGATTGCAGCAATACATTTCACTTAGCATATTAAGACACAGATTTTATGAAACTGACAGTATAACCACAAGGAGCAAGTTGCATACCAACGGTTGGCCTCATGTTTGACCTTGTCATCCTTGCCATGGAGGATCTTGAGGTGGTGCTTGCAAAATAGAATAAATAACAATCAGATACAATAGGGATAAAGTAAAAATGATGCACTTGTATCAATAAAGGAAAGCATTTTGACCATCATGCACATACATGTAATACATGTGAAACAAACTTGATGGATCAACAATACAGTGATCTAGTGTTATTAATTAAGCAAACATGTAAGTGCACTAAACAAGCATGCATGTACACTAGTAGCAAGTAAGCAAAGTGCATAAGTTCTACTAATACAAGCAAGCAAGCAAGCAAAGTGCCGCTGACATAAACAAGCAAGCAATGAAGGAAATTGAAGAGAAGCAAGTACTATTGATACAAACCATAATTAATAAGCAAGCAAGTAGCTTCTTCTCCAAGTTATACTGATACTAGCAAGTACTGCTGATGGAAACCCTAATTAAGCATGTATGCTAGCAAGCAACATGTATGCTAGCAAGCAAGCAACATGAACTAGTGATAGCAAAGTGCTAATGATAGCAAACCCCAGTAGTGCTACTGATAGCAAAGTGCTACAAGCAATCAAGTACATGTTGATACAAACCCTAGTTCCAAGCAAGCAAAGTGCATAAGAGCTACTAATACAAGCAAGCAAGCATGGAAAGTGCTACTGATAGAAACAAGCATAGTGCTACCGACAGAAACAAGCAAGCAAGGAAGGAAATTGAAGCAAGGTTTTTGAGTCACCGAGTCAAGCCAAGTCGCCAAGGCTGCGGCTAGTGGCTTGCTGGCTTGAGTCAGCGACTTGGCTTGATTAGTCACCCCAAGTCGCCATGGCACAACAGTACATAGAGAAGCAGAGCACATAGATATACATCAGCAGCAGAGCACATATATAGCAGAGAAAATATACTACATCTAAGCAGAGCACATATAGAGCTCACCCCGCGCTCTCTTTCCTTCCTGAGTCCCCACATGATCACATATACATCATGTGGTAAATCTGATAATGTCTCGTGCTAGTATTAGTATAGCACAATGGTCTACAGTATCTGATTGGTACTATGACAACACTATCAGGTACACCATGAATGGCAGATGGACTTAATCATTTAGTATTAGTATAGCTCGCAGGAATGGCAATGTCTCGTGCTAGTATTAGTATAGCTCACAGGAATGGCAGATGGACTTAATCATTTAGTAGTGAACACCATGAATTAACTAGACCAACCCAGAGAGCATATATCAAACCTACATAAACTACTCTAGTAGTAAAGTGAGCAGAAAGCTTTCTATATGTAAACCAAAGCATGGCAGGAGCTCACAGGATAGAAACCAAACATGAATGGGAACCTACAAACCCTAGATAGCATGGGAACAACAACTACAGAGCTTTAGATTTAGGGGTGACCATAATCAAGAACAAATAACAGAGTGCCACAGCAAGCAAAACAAATTGAACACCCAAAAAGAATAACATCCTTGTTCTAGCAAATACAAAATAGAGAAAAGGCTTCAAAGGAAGATTTCTCAAAGAACATGTAGCCGTTTCTGCGACGGAAAGAACCCTAATCTCACCAGTAGCAGAAAACTAATCCAACCAGGAAGGAGAGAGAGAGAGAGAGAGAGAGAGAGAGAGAGAGAGAGAGAGGAAGGATTCATACCTCGGGAGAGAGAGGAAGGAGTCGGCGGTGGTGGGAGAGGAAGGAGTCGGCAGCGGTGGGAGAGGAAGGAGCCGGCGGCGGTGGGAAGGCCGGCGGTGGGAGAGGAAGGAGCCTGCACCGGTGGGCGGCGCCGTCGATGGAGAGGAGGAGCGGGTCGAGTGGTGAGGAGAAGTGGGGAAAAGAGAGGGAGCGGGTCCACTTATCAGCGAGTTCTGTGTTTGCTACGTGACTGGTTTGATATATTGAAAAGGGTGGGCATAGATTACAAAACCAATAACCTCTTCCTAGCCCAGTGGTCGAAACACAGTGAAATAAGTGCCAGGTCGTGGGTTCGAGCCCCCGCGCGTGCATATTTTTTGGCCACGCGCATATTTTTGGTAGCTTGGGTACAATAGCAAAATGGCCCACTTGTCAGCGAGTGGGTCGAGTGGCCCACTTGTCAGTGAGGTGTGTGCTTGATACTTGACTAGTTTGATATATTGAAAGGGTTGGCATAGAGTGGAAGACTAATAGTCTCTTCCTAGCCCAGTGGTAGAAACATAGTGAAACAAGCACACGGTCGTGGGTTCGAGTCCCCGCTCGCGGATATTTTTTTTCCTCACAATGAAATAAAACAACATCACATCACAACCAAAAACAGCATATGCTACAGCATGTGCATCTTCAGTTCACCAAAAATAGCATCACATCACAACCAAAAACTACATCAGTATCTTCATCACATCATTTGGCATTGTATCTTCACCATCTGCTACAACCATAAGTCTCATTCAGTGAAGAAATTTTATTCAGTTTGATATCCAAAATGCATAACAAGTGTTTTGCATCCAAAATGCTTACAAAATACTACAACCATTAGGATCACATCAAATGCTTACACAAGGAAATCAAATGTTTTGCATTTTGCATCAAATACTACAACCAACATTTTATCACAGGATCACACCACTACAGCCATCAGGATCTTCAAGCATTTTGCTACCTCGAGATAATTGTAGTACATCAGGATCACCATGCATATGCACAAGAAGGAAAACTATAGAGAGTTAGAAGGACCATCAAGGAGACCAAATTTACCTTCATGTCCATTCGCTACTCATCGTCGTCGATACAAAAACAAGGAACTCTATGTCCACTCCAGTTTTCCTCATCATCACTACAATACTGCAGCATAGTACGATCAGTCCGGTTTTCCTCATCCTTGCTCTCATGTCCATCCGCTACGACCTTTCTTCTTTTCTTGATGCCTTCAACTGTTGCAGCAACAAGGATCACACGTTCCCGGTCCCTTCGCACTCTGCTTTGCACCGGAACTTCCATAGAGTCATCATCAGCTTGCAACGGAACTTCCGTAGAGTCATCATCTTGGTATGTTAGTCCACCATCACCGGGGCCCTTTTCCACTTCAGTTTCAGTCACACTCCACAAGTGTCTGTGCTCAAAGTTTTGCACAACTCGCCATTTTCCGTGCAAAAGAGTGCCTGGCAGATAAAACGCCATTGTTGCTTGTGTTGTTAGAATAAAGGGATCACTCTTATACCAGTACCTTGCAGTGTTGATGCTTTTGAAGTAGCCATCATATTTGACAAAAGAGTCTCTCTTCTTCTTGCTACCAAGCTCAAACCAGTCACAACGAAATAAGACAACCGAGCGATGGATGCCTCCACTAGAGTTGTACTGCAACTCTACGATGCGTCTCAACTGACCATAGAAGTCAATGATCTCACGATCATGTGACCCCTCGGTGACGATTCCACTATTCTGTGTCTTCCTTTTTTCCTCGCGGTCAACGGTGTGGTACCAGACACCGTCAGCAATGCATGCTGAATACACTCTCATCGCTTATCCGGTAAGCATGCCAAAGCAAATAGATCATCACTGACCTTCTTCTCCTCATGCAACTTTCCAATCTGCACAAATAAACCATTTAGCAAACAATGGTATTTAACAATTGGTTAATAACACAGAAAACATAAAACATGTGGCTAAAGATCTCACATGATTCTTAAACCACTTAGCAAACCCCTTGGCAACCCTTTTATCAACATGGATATTGCTTTCTTCCTGATTTAACTCTTCCTTGCATTTCCTGCAATGCCAACAAAACATGTGAATTAAAACATTAGGCTGGTGCCAACCCAAGCAAAAAAAAATATAATGAGTGCACAAGATATAACATACTCAATATATGGTAGAACCTCGACGCAATTGCTGAGCACATACCAAACCATCTTGTCATACTCATCACTAGCCTCCAAGTATTGTGAGGCTCCAAGAAAGTTCACGCCATGGTTGAAAACAGAGACATCACCACTTTGCGAATCAGACCACTCTCTATTTCTGCCCGACCGGTTCCATCTTTCGCCAAAGTATCTAGAGCAAAAAGTCAAGCACTCGTCAACGACATATGCTTCAGCAATGGAACCTTCAGGTCTTGCCGTGTTTCGCACATAACACTTACAAGTAAGCAGCCTTCTTTCGATTGGGTACATCCAACCGTATTGCACAGGGCCTCTAAGCATTGCCTCTTTTGGTAAGTGCACCGCCAAATGGACCATCACAGTGAAGAAAGCTGGAGGGAAAATCTTCTCGAGCTTGCAAAGAATAATTGGGATTTCTTTTTCAAGTCTTTCCAGGACAGTTAACTTGAGTGTTTTGCAGCACAGTTCTCTAAAGAAATTTCCCAGCTCAGCAACCACTTCATATATATCCTTGTCCATGATTCCTCGGAGCCCGCCGGTAATATCCTTTGGAGGAGGATATGACAATCATGGGTTTTCAGTACTGAAAGCTTGAATCCATCAGAAGTAACACACTTTGCTAGGTTAGCAGCATAACCATCTGGAAATTTCACCGCTCTTAGGAATTCACAGAATGCAAGCTTTTGTTCTTTACTCATTGTATACCATGCTCGTGGAATTTCAAATGAATATTCATCTTCATTGTGTTGTACATGCAAATCTTCTCTTATGCCCATGTCCTCCAAATAAAGCCTAGAACTAACTGTGTCCTTTGTCTTCCCTTCAATGTTCAGAAACGTCCCTAGAAGATTCTCGCATATGTTTTTTCTCAATGTGCATTACATCGAGATCATGCCTTAATTTCAGATCAGCCCAGTATGGCAGGTCCCACAAACAACACCTCTGGTCCCAACATTGACCTTCCTCACGCTTTCTTTTCTTCGCCAGCTTTCCTGGTCTCACATCTTTCACCGTTTCAAGTTGCTGCTCCAGCTCTTCTTTAGTGAATTCAGCTGGCTTGTCACGGGTTTCATTCTCACCATTAAAATCTTTGCTTCTTCGCCAGCGATGGTCTCGGGGAAGAAGGCGGTGGTGCCCAATATAGCAGATCTTGCTCCTTATTCTCTTTGAGCAAGGGTCTTTGTCACAATGGACACAAGCCTGATAACCCGTTGTGATCCTCCCAGATAGAGTGTGCAGAGCCGGGAAATCATGGATGGGCCATATGATTGCAGCACGTAGATTGAACTTTTCTTCCGGACTCAAGGCATCATATGTAGGTACACCAGTCCAGAGATGGAGCAGTTCTTCTATGTGGGGCTCCATAAAGACATCAAAATCCTTTCCTAGAAATTCTGGACCCGGGATAAGCAATGCCATCATGAAGTTGGACTGATCCATGCATGCCCATGGTGGCAGGTTGTACGGCACCACAAAAATTGGCCACATGCTATAAGACGTGCTCATGTTCCCAAACGGATTAAACCCATCCGTGGCAATGCCAAGTTTTATGTTCCTTGGATCTGCAGCAAAATCTAAATGTATACGGTCAAACTCTTTCCATGCCTCTCCGTCCGCTGGATGGCTCAGCTCATTGTCCATAGGTTGCCGCTTCAGCTTGTGCCATTGTACCTCACATGATGATTTCTTCGAGATGAACATCCGCTGCAGCCTTGGTATCAAGGGAAAGTGCCTCAGTCCCTTTTCTGGTATTGACTTCTTCCCATCAGCATCTTTCCACCTAGAGGCATTGCATTTTGGACAGTTGTCATGCTTTGCTAAATCCTTTCGAAACAAGACACAATTATTTGGGCACACATGTATTGACACATAACCTAACCCCAGCCTGCGGATTATGCTCAATGCTTCATCATAAGATCTGGGAACACAACTATCAGGTAATTGCAAGCTCAAAAGACGGAGTATTGTGTTGAATGCGGCATTGCTAATCCGGTAGAAAGACTTGATGTGGAGTAACTTCACGATGAAGGTAAATCTTGAAAATTTACCCCCTTCATGAGCTGCGCGCTTTGCCTCCTCTAACACCTCAGCAAACAACGATTTCTGTCCATCAGCACGATCTTCAGCATCGTACAAATCCTTCAATAGGTCAGGAATCCTATCATCTTCATGCCCATCCTCTTCCTCCAAAACAGCATTATCTCGCAAAACCTTTTCCATGAAATCAATGCCAGCATCACCACCACCCATCATATGAGGGGCCTCTGTATCAGCTTCAAAATGTTGAGGTTGTCTGTCTAAAGGTTCTCCATGATATATCCATCTATCATATGTGCTGGACATCCCATTAAGAAGCAAACGATCTTCCACTCTTCCTTGAGCCATTCTTGAACCGTTGAGGCATTCGCAGCATGGCAAAGAATGTGAGCATCGTTGGCAAAATTTGCCCGAACAAATGCCATGAAATCATCAACTCCTTTCATATGTTCTTTCGAAAACTTTTTAACTCCTTTTCTAATCCAGCTTTTGTCCATCTGCCAAAGACAACAAATTGTTGCAACTTAGCAAATCAATCTAAGTGCATCAACATTAATTAATGAAAATGGATGGAGGTAATGGCACCCAACTTTATATGCTAACTCCCTAACCACAACATTCAACTATTTCCAATTTCTCACTACTTTAGTCCAACTTGGTGGACAAAATAAATCAGCATTCAATATTTACTCATGGCATGAGTCAGTCAAATGGATCAGGATCCTATTTACTCAGCATTCATTATTTAGTCATGGACAAAATAAATCAGGAATTTAGAACAGAGTGCAACAGCAATTTCAGGATCCCGTTTCAGGGAAAGAACAACATCAATTTCATCAACGCAATTTACTCTTGGACAATATAGAACAGAGAGCTCTGTTCTATTGATAGCTGACAACATAATTTACCACTATGAATTGACTAAATTAAAAAAGAATTCTTAACAGTTTCATCAACAGCAATTCTCCTAAAAATTTCATCAACAGAAATTCTCTTCACAATTTCTAGCAAATTCATCAATGCCATTTCCAAGAGATTTTTCCAAGATTACAACAAACCTACATCAAATCAATGTGTGTGTGTGTGTGGAGATTCTCCTAACAGATCTACATCAAATCAATGACATCAACAGAGAGGAGAGAGGGAGAGGAGAGGGGGGAGGAGAGGAGTGCATACGTGGGTGAGGTCTGCTTGCGGCGGCGGCGTGTCCCCCATACTCGGCGGCGGCGAGTCCCCCATGCTCGGCGAGCCTCTCCTTGCGTGGGCATCGTTCCTACACCTGCCCCCACCACCGCAGGTCGCCCACGCCCCTGCTGGTCACTTCGGCAGCCAGCCCCGCCTCCACCCCCGCCAGTTGCTTCCGCTGCCAGCCCCGCCCCCGCCCCCGCCGATTTCCTGTTGTGGACAAGGCGAGTGGCGAGGCCGTGGGCAAGGTCACCTGCGGCGAGGCCGTGGGCGAGGTCAACTGCGGCAAGGCCGTTCCTTCCCCCACTGCCGGTCGCCCCCGCCCCTGCTGGTCGCTTCAGCCGCCGGCCCCTCCCTCGTCCACCGACCACGCCCCTGCCCGCAGCCCGCCGCCACCTGGTCGGAAGACCTAGAAATTATTGGCTAAGTGTTGGCTCTGTCCGATCCTGGGAATAGGTCCCACTTGTCAATGACTTAGATTTGGAAAGAGACAACCGCTATTTTATATAATATACAGAGCCATTCTGCTAGATGGGCAGCAATCCCTCTCTAGCCCAGTGGTAGCGAACAAGTTAAACAGCACGAGGTCGTGGGTTCAAGTCCCCCCTCGCGCATCTTTTTTACTAACAAATTTAGGGACTGTCAAGTGGGTCCCTCCTGTAAACGAGCTCTCGTTGAATATACACATGTAAGCGAAAATGATAACTAAGCACTCCACATAGGTGAGACTGCTGAGGTGGCCGCCTAATCATACAACTACATTAAAACTCAAGTGTAACGACCATTCATATTGGTCGTTATTTGCTAGAAATGAGGCACGAACCAGGGCTGTCTTATTTACGACCATTTCCTCTAATGAAATTACGACCTTTCTGACCAGAATGGTCGTTATGGGTTAGGGTTTAGAGCCCCCCGAACAGCTTTTGACCAATTGGTCTAAAATTGTCATAAATTTATGACCAATTCTTTCAGGGTCACTGACAGAAGGTTACAAGTTGACATATTTCTTGTAGTGTCGTTAGTACTGGTTCTAGGTCATCAATACCCCTACGATGGTTCAGTGTGGCATTATTAGAAAACCAGGGAGGAGATTGCGGCAATAAAGCAAATATGATTCTCAAGAAAATAAATTATGAAGGTTTCATCTACAGTAATAATTTAAACTAAGATGGTATAAAAACAAATGCATGAATATACACATCAACAAAACTCCCGCTGCTGCTTCCATGCATGAAATTTATGACTTCATGATATAAATAGAATCACAAATCATACCTCTCATGAAGAGAGGAGAGAGAGAGAGTACTCAAATTAAACTTACTTGTACTGATGCATACACACCTGAAGGTGATAATTGAGATGACAGATCGTGAGGCCTTTCATCCTTAGACCCCCATAATCCTCATGATAGTATTCGAACTTGCCTATGGCTGCCATGTTTTTTTATAAGGTAACTGAAAACTCAACAAATTATCAGCCTCTAGACTGAAACAACAAGCATAGCTGCATAGATCGATCTCCTCATAGTCTGCCCTCCAAGCTATGCGGCAGCGACGGCGTCAGCGAATCTGTCGCGGGGTGGATTTCGATGATCCACCGGAGGCGAGACTTAGGGTCATTGTGAGGACGATCTGGGTGAGGCCTGAGTCGCCGACTTGCGATTCACGATCTAGGCGAAAAGGAATCAGCCGAAATCACTAGGAAGCAGTCAAGCGATTCACGATCTGGGCGAAAAGGAATTAGCCGAAATCACTGGGAAGCAGTCAATCAATTCACGATCGGAAAGATTAACATGATAACGCTATTGTGGGCTACCGACTACGTGTGCATCTCAGGCCTTGTTTCTCCCGGAGCTTGTGCCATGGGCTCACTTTTTCCCCCAGAAACTGCCATGGGCTAATTATGTTTGTGGGAGGGGGCCCCTAGCTTTCGGGAGGACCAGCGCGGCCGCCTCTGCTGCCCCTCCTCAGGGTCGGCCCTGGTTGCGACACGTCCGGTCATTTATCTGCCTTTTTAATTGAGTAAACTCCAGCAGATGCAAAAAAGTCGAAAAACGAAACAACTTGGCATTATGCCTTTAATTGGTCATAGCTAATGGTGGAAAAAATTTGGTCCCATTTGAAGGATGTTGAGATACAACGTGCTCACAGAAGGAGCCTTCTGGGCAACCTAAACACCCTTCATTGAACATGGTCTAGTTTTGGACATTCTTCAAATAACCCCAACATTTTGAACAAGGTGTGCATGCCCATGGTAGTGATCCATAGTGGCGGAGGTAGGGGTGCTGGAAGCGGCCAAGGCCCCCCCTAGCTATGCTCTCAGAAATACAACTACATGTGCTCTTGGTCCTCTATTTGTCAAACAAAATTAGCAAGATTTAGATGATTTGACCCTGTCTAACATCATATAACATGTTTGGCCCCCTCTATATTGAGTTTATGGCTCCACCACTGGTGATCCATGCCAGGTTTGAACGATTTGTGATACCGTATGCAAGTTGCGACACGTTCGGTCATTTATCTGCCTTTTCTGACCGAGAAAACTCCAGATAATACAAAATTTGTCAAAAACTAAAACAACTTGGCATGGTGCCTTGAATTGGTAGGTGAAAATTTTTGGGGGCCATTTGAATGTTGTCGAGAAACAATGTGCTCTTAGACGGAGGCTTCTGGTCAACCTAAACACCCTCCATTGAACATGGCCTAGTTTTGGACATTCTTGAAGTGTAACCAACTTCTTCAAGGAGGTGGGCATGCCCATGGTAGTCATCCATACCAGATTTGAACGATTTCCAACATCGTATGCAAGTCGCGACACGTCAGACTATTTATCGGCCTTTTTTGACCGAGAAAACTCCAGAAAAGGCAAAAATTGCCAGAACCAAACAACATGTCATGATGCCTTGAATTGGTCGTACAAGTTCATGGAAAAAGATTGGGGTCATTTCAAGGATGTCGGAAAACAACGTGCTCTCAAGCGGAGGCTTCTGGCCTAACCGAACACCATCCATTAAACATAGTCTATGTTGGGCCTTCAAATGGCCCCAACTTTTACAAGCAGGTGGGCATGCCAATGGTAGGCATTCATGTTAGGTTTGAACAACTTTCGACACCGTATGCAAGTTGCGAAACGTCTTGCAATTATTTGTCTATTTTGAGCGAGAAAATTCCATAAAATGTAAAAAATTGTCGAAAACCAAAATAACTTGTCATGGTGACTTGAATTGATCATACAAGACCATGGAAAATTTGGGCATTTCAAGGATGCCAGGATATAGCGTGCTCTCAGACGGGACCTTGTGGCCACCTGAACACTCTACGTTGAAAATGTTGTTTCTTTGTTATTCATTTTTTGTGGAAGTTTTTGTTATTCATGAAATGGTTTTAACTTTTGCTAGCAGGTGGGCATGCCCATTATAGGCATCCATGATAGTTTTGAAGTAAAAAAGTATTTAAAATTATTATCTAAAAAGGTAACCAAGTTTTAAAACAATAATAAAGTTCAAAAAGAAGAAAAATGGATTAACAGAAAAAGAGAAGAAAAACAAAAATATAAAAAGAAAAATTCTCAGGCTTTCTCCCAACTAGGCGACAACATCGCTCTTGTCAGGCGCCTGTTAGGCCGGCCTAAGCGTTTGCGGATTTTAAGAAGTTCATTGACTTTTAGAAAAATGTTCATGGATTTCAAAAAAAAATCATAGATTAAAAAAATTTCACTAAAGAAAGTTGCAAAAAAATGTTCTCTATTTGGGAACCTTAGCTTGCCAGCCGGTTTATGAAACAAAATCATCAGATGTGAAAAGAGTTCATCAATTTTGAATTCTTTTTACATGTTTAAAAAAAGATTAATGCATTTGAAAAAAGTACACGGGTATTTAAAAAAAGGATTCAAAAAAAGTTCACAGATTTGGAAAATATTTGGTAAGTTTAAGAAAAGTTTGCGAATTTAAAAACATAAAAGGAAAATGGAAAAAAGAAAAAAAGATGAAAACTCGGCCAGAACAAAAAAAAGGAAAACCACTGTGTATTATACCAAAGAGAGCCTTTTGGTCAACCTTGTGTATGTTCTAACGGGAGGTCCCTAGTTCGATCCTTGTTAGCTGCATTATTTTTACACTTCAAAAAAAAAAGGTGAAACTTTAAGTTAAGAGAAAAAAAGATAAACATACGGGCCCGTATGTATATACATACCGACGGACAGCTCATCATACATACAAAAGTGTGGAAAGTTCATCTTAACCTTTATAGATTTGTAAGGGGGGTCTACCATAGCGGGTCTCTTGATTTAAAGTGGCCATCTTCCTGTCAAGGTTCTTAGAGTGACCTGGTTTTCTTCGGTCTTCGCATGGTTTTCTTCGTTTTACATTAAATTACTGCCTTTGGGGGGCATGCGAGGGTGACAAGCGGAGTAATCAAACTGCTGACTAGAAATTCAGAACAACAGTGCAAGACTGTTGGCATCAAATTGTCCCCATCTCCACAATTCCCAACTGTAAACAAAAAGATTTAGCCACCTGCTGTGGAGATCGAGCACGGCAACCAACAGGTCTATTTTCTATAAGAAAATGTACAGCTTCTTCTGTCCTATCCCCATTTGTGCGCGTTCTATTTTCTTATAGCAAGCATCATCTAGTCATCAGATAGGAAGGCTTCAGCACAAGCAATACATTTTTTTTAAACAAGCAATACATATATATTTAAGCTCTAAGATATTTGCCTTTACTCCTCGGTGCTGGCAAAATCACCATCCTACACATAGTATCTATCGAGAGATTCATCATGTACCAGTCAAGAGTTTCATGTCAAGTGTTTTAATCGGACACGCTAGCATTCACCCGACTGATGAAGCTGTGTGCCACATCTGTTAGATCCGTTTCTGTTCGGATGGCTCAAACGGTTAATTCCAGCGCTTGATCAACCAGTGTTTCACCGGCGCCGCGGCTTTCTCAGCATCCACGACCACCTGTTCGAGCCCGGTGATCTGCACCGCACCTTTCTCCTCTACCTCTCGTCCTATTCCATCGTCGTAGGCCTCGCCCCGCTCGGAATCAAGCTCGGTCGAGCGCCATGACCACCGCGGAATGGATCTGACGGCCTGCACCGGCGAGTCCCCAACTGCACGCCGCGCTCCGTGCACGCCCGCATGGCTTGATGCATACCAAAACGCTGGCCCGGTGCCCTCATATGTGCTCCTCTGACGAGTCATTGTGCGCTCCATTGCAATGACGGTGTAACATCACATGTGCATCATCTGTTTTACCACATGCCCTTCTTTTCTCATTAATAACTTGCCACATCATCTGTTTTACCTACAGATGTATGATGTTATCACCTGTGTTACTCTCATTGTGGATAGTCTTAATGACATACACATACTCGTGCGTATTTATGAAAACTGATGAGCAGTGCCATTCGTACATAATGGTTTTACGTACTAGGTGTAGTTTCTGTGATCGGGATGAAACTATCAAGCATCTTTTCTTTGATTGCCCGATGGCGAGGGTGTTGTGGCGCTCGGTGCAAATTTCCTTTAACATTACTCCTCCGAATTCGGTCAGGTCGTTGTTTGGAACATGGCTGGTTGGTATAGAGGCCGAAACAGCTAGACAAATTCGAGTGGGAGCATGTGCGTTGTTATGGGCAATTTGGAACTGCAGAAATGACTTGGCTTTTAACAGAACAACAACTATTCATTTTTTGCAGGTTCTATTCCGGGCTACTGCGCTAATCCGTACGTGGTCATTACTCACTCCGAGGGAAGCCAGGGCGCATTTGGTTACTGGATCTGTCCGGTGGGAGATGGTAGCGCGGGATATCTTCAACCGATTTGGATGGCGGTCATGTAATAGGATAGGCGCTTAGTTTACCTATCTCTCTTTACTATGCCAGCCGGTTGTGGCTTTTGGACCTTGTTTTATTTTGCTTGCTCTTTGTGAGCCAGTATTCTTTGTTGCAGCACTTTGCAAGACATTGTTGAACTACTTTATTTATTTATAAATGTGGCCGTACGCATCTTTCTGATGCAGAGGCCGGGGAACCCCCCCCCCCCCCCCCCCCTTTTGAAAAAAAAATCTACGCACGCAGGGTGGCAACTGCATACCCTTTGGCATAAGTCCCTTTTTTGATATATGAGATGTTGGGTTTCTTATGTCATTGGCACAAGTGCATTTTTGTTGTATAAAAATGATCTTTTCTCAGTTCTCTTTGTCCTTTTATTTCTTTTTGACATAAGTGCCTTCTCGTTGTATAGAAATGGCCTTTTCTCACTTCTTTCAATATTTTTGCTTGTCTTTTTGGCATAATTGTCTGCTTGTTTGCCTGGCTAGTCCAAAGTCACAATATTTTCTTTATAAAGTAATCTTTCATAGTCCAAAATAATTACAAATAAAAATTGGAATTCGGGCCGTGCGTAGCTACCATCATGGATAGCAAATTATTTCTGTACGTACTTTTTACGCATACACACTCAGCAGCGAATGGTTAGCAAAGATCACGGGGTGGTTGCAATCTAAAAATCAGCTAGTCCCTACAGTTTGCTTAGGAATAGCATTACCGATCATTGATTGAGCTGATCGAGGACCGCTGATCAGTTGAACGTGAGCTATTGCATCCATGTATTTTGTCTTTTCATAGCTGCTAACTACCCGATCGACTCGGTCTACGCAGAGAGTTGGAGAATATTTCTCTGTACTCATTCCTCAAGTGTTACAAGTTACATATATATACAGCGGGCACAGCCCGAGTCCTTGGGCATGCAGGCCCGTGATCCACATTACAAGGGCATGCATCAAGGCCCGTTACACACACACAACTCAACACCCTCCCTTAGCCGAAACTCCATTTGCTTGGACGTTTAGGCTGGAACGGAACTCATGGAACACCGGAGATGGCAAGCCCTTGGTGAACAGATCAGCGAACTGAGAACTCGACGGGACATGCAACACACGAACATCACCGAAGGCAACACGATCACGAACAAAATGTAGATCTATCTCGATGTGTTTGGTGCGTTGGTGTTGGATCGGATTGCAGGCGAGGTAAGAAGCGCTGATGTTGTCACAATAGACGACTGTGGCACGCTGCGGTGGACGCTTGAGCTCGTGAAGAAGTTGGCGTAACCAACAAGACTCGGCAACACAGTTAGCAACACCTCGATACTCAGCCTCCGCACTGGATCGTGACACGGTGGCCTGTCGCTTGGAGGACCAAGAGACAAGATTGGAGCCAAGGAAAACGCAAAACCCTGAAGTGGACTTGCGTGTGTCGGGGCACCCGGCCCAATCCGCGTCGGTGTAGGCGATGAGATCGGTCGTGGAGGACTTGAAGAACTGTAAACCATAGTGAGATGTGCCTTGAAGATAGCGAAGGATGCGCTTGACTAGCTGCATGTGACTATCACGTGGCTCATGCATGAAGAGGCACACCTGTTGCACGGCATAAGAGATGTCCGGGCGAGTCAAGGTGAGGTACTGCAAGGCACACGCAAGACTACGGTAGTACGTGGGATTGGAGAGAGGCTGACCGGCAGAGACGGACAGTTTAGAGCTTGTATCGATGGGGGTGGATACAGGCTTACAATGGAGCATGTTGGCACGCTCGAGAATCTCCAGGGTGTATTGTTGCTGACTGAGGAAAAGCCCCGAGGAGTTGGGTGTGACGTTAATGCCAAGAAAGTGATGGAGGGAGCCCATATCTGTCATGGAGAACTCGGCCTTTAGGGCAGTAATGATGGCGCTGAGTGTTTGAGGGGTATTGGCTGTCAAGATGATATCATCAACGTACACAAGTAAGTATGCAATGGACGTGCCACGATGAAGAATGAAGAGGGAAGTGTCACTCTTGGAGCCATGAAACCCAAGGGAAAGGAGGAAAGCCTGAAAGCGGAGAAACCACGTGCAAGGCGCTTGCTTGAGACCATATAGGGACTTATGGAGACGGCACACATGATCCGGCGAGAGGGGTCAACAAACCCGGATGGTTGAGAGTAGTAAACGAGCTCGTTGAGATCGCCGCGGAGAAAAACATTCTTGACGTCCAATTGGTGGATTGGCCAAGAGTGAGATGTGGCTATGCTCAACACCACACAAATAGTAGCCGGCTTGACCACCGGGCTAAACGTCTCATCATAGTCCACATCCTCGCGTTGTGTGAACCCACGCACTACCCACCGAGCTTTTTACCGTGCCAAGGAGCCATCCACGTTGAACTTGTGGCGATATATCCACTTCCCCGTGACCACATTAACACCTGCAGGCTTAGGCACCAAAGACTACGTAGAGTTATTCATTAAAGCATTGTATTCATCTAACATAGCTTGTCGCCAATTGGGGTCTTTGAGTGCGGACTTGTATGTAGGTGGGATGGGTGAGATGGGAACGGAGGAAGAATCGGCGAGAAAAAGTCGGCGGGGCATGCAAAAACCCGATTTGGCACGAGTGGACATTTTATGTGCATTGTGTGGTGGTGCAATGGGACTGCATGGCGTGGAACACGAGATGGAGGCGTGCATGGGGGGATCCCGAGGGAGATTCGGTGGGGCTGGCAGCAGACGCATCCGAGTCGTGGGGCGCAGGGAGCGAGGTTGATCCGGGCGCAGGGGAGTTGGCAGGTGGGGGCGATGATTGGGTGGAGTTTGGTGCGGTCCGGGCGGTAGTGGTGGACCTGCGGGAGCGGCCAATAGGAGGAGTGCGCGTGGTGGAGCCAGGCTGGGCGGACACGTCGCAACGGGCGTGCGTGGTTGTGCATGGGGAGGTGGGCCCGGACGGGCGGGATCTGAGGGAGGCGGATCGGGACCAGCGGATAGCGACTGGTCCGAGGAATCCGGATTGGGCAGAGACCTGGGAGCAGAGATTTGGTGGGCGGGATCTTCTGTGGATGTGGTGCTGTGTGGCGATGTGTAGGGAAAACAGGTTTCGTCAAAAACGACGTGTCGGGACACAATCACGCGTCGTGACGCCAGGTCAAAACATCGATACCCCTTGTGTCCGAGGGGATATCCGAGGAAAATGCAGCGGACAGAGCGTGGAGATAGTTTGTGGGCCATAGTGGACGTGGTGTTGGGGAAACACAAACAACCAAACACTCGTAAGTGGTCGTACGTGGGATGGGTGCCATGGAGAAGAAAGCATGGCGTGACGGTGGCTATAACACGAGAGGGACGCCTGTTGAGTAAGTATGTGGCGGTGTGAAGTGCCTCGACCCAGAATGGAGGAGTGAGATGCGCTTGGAAGAGAAGTGAGCGAACAATATCATTGGTTGTGCGAAGAAGGCGTTCTGCTTTGCCATTTTGGGGAGATGTGTGTGGGCATGAAAAACGGTAGGCAATGCCGTTCGAGGAGAAAAACTTACGTAGAGACGTGTTGATGAACTCGCCACCGTTATCGCATTGCATTGCTTTGATCACGACATTGTATTGAGTGTGGACGAAGGAGAAGAAACGTTGGAGGGTGGTGGACGTGTCGGATTTATTGCGTAGGGGAAAAGACCACGAATAGTGAGTATAATCATCCAACACAACAAGATAATATTGGTAGCCTGAGAAACTTACAACCGGTGAGGTCCACAAATCACAATGTATGAGATCAAAAGGTGCAAAAGATTTACTAAACGAAGAAGAAAAAGGAAGGCGAGGCTGGCGGCCAAGTTGGCATGCGGTACATGGTGAATGAGCCTCTTTATTACAATCGGGAAGAAAGGTTTTAGCTAAGGTAGATAGCGTGTGAGCACCGGGGTGCCCGAGCCGGCGGTGCCACAAGTCCGAGGATGCGGTGGCTAGGAGGGCAGACGCCGGAGACGCTTTATGGCCGGTGAATGGGTAGAGGTCGCCGGTGCTAATGGAGATCATGAGAACCCGCCGTGTTCGAAGATCCTTCACAAGAAAACCACACGGGTAAAACTCAACAGAACAAGAATTTTCTTTAGTAAACTTGCGAACGGAAATTAGGCTAGTGACAACGTGTGGAGAAATAAGGACGTTGGTGAGACGAAAATCGTGCGGCAAGGTGGCAGAGCCAGTGGCAGTGACGGGAAGGTGTTGGCCATTACCGACAAGAATGCTAGTAGGTACATGCTTTAACGAAGAACTGGACGAGGTTAGGGTACCTGGATTGCCGGTGATGTGGGAGGAGGCGCCACTGTCGAGGTATCAGTCCGTCGACGGAGCAGGAGGGATGTCGCCGTTGCTGTAGGCAGCGTTCAACATTGCAAGATGCTCCCAAGAAGGCGGTGCGGGCGGGTAGTACGGCGAGGACGGAGAGGGTGCCGGCTGGTACATCTGGTAGGCGTGAGCGTGGGAGCCGGGCCGGGGGCCGAGAACCCCGGCGGAGTTGGGCGGCACCCAACCATGGCGAGGCAGAGGGAGCGCCATCCCGTAAGGAGCGAAGTAGCCTGTGAACGGAGCGGGCTGCGACGGGTTGCCTCGGCCAGCAGAGTC
This sequence comes from Triticum timopheevii, assembly GCA_963921465.1. NCBI lineage: Eukaryota > Viridiplantae > Streptophyta > Magnoliopsida > Poales > Poaceae > Triticum > Triticum timopheevii. The sequence goes on along the minus strand of OY997264.1, from coordinate 436,946,558 downwards.
GTGGCGGCCACGGCCGCGCCCTCGTCCGCGCCCACGGCCACGGTCGGTACCGTCGCCACGATCACCACGGCCGCGGGTCTGCTGCTGGGGTGGAGCCGAAGCCTGGTTCCGATCGGAGGCGCGATCGCCCGAGCGCTCGCCGCGATCACTCTGGGAGCGCGTACTGGAGCCGGAGGGATCACCGCCAGAAGGGGCGGGAGGGAGGGCGAACGCGGAGGCGCTCTCCTCGGCGGCGCGCTGGGCCTGGGACTCCTCCTCCAGGACGACATGGGAAAGCACGATGTCGAAGGGCATGGTGGATGCCTGGTCGCCGAGGACGACACGGATGGTGTCAAGCCGTTTGTCGAGGCCATGAAGAAATTGGGTGGTGAGATCCACCTCCTTGACGGCATGGTCGATGTCCGCGAGGCCGTCTGTGAGCATCTTCAGGCGACGAGCGTACTCGGTGACGGAAAGGTCGCCCTACTTGAGATTACGGTACTGGCGGTTGAGGACCATGAAGCGCGCAACCCGATTTGCGAGGAAGAAATCCTGGGTCTTGGTCCAGAGGGCATGAGTGGTGGTGGCGCCGACGACGTGGTCGATGAGCGGATCGGCGAGGGTGGCGTAGATCCAGAGCACCACATGGGCGTCCAACTCTCTGTACTGGGCATCGGCGTTGGGTGGAGGGGGGTGCTCGATGAGATATGTGACGCCATAGCGAACGAGAACGAGGAGGAAGAAGGATTTCCATTTGTGGTAGTTGTGTTCCGCCGGATTGAGGAGGAACTTGATGTGGTTCGAGATGTGATCGAAGAAGATGGGGTGGCGAGGAGCTGGGGCGGGTGGCGCAGGTGGGGAGGAGGTGAACAGAGGGGCGAACTGAGAAAGACCGGAGCTGCCGGAGGCGCCTGAGAAGAGGAAAGGAGTGGAGCCCGGTGAAGTCGCCGAAGAGGTGGCCGGAGCTGTCGCCGAGGAAGAGAGGGATCCGGGCGAGGTGGCGGTGTCGCCGGCGGCGGAAGAGGAGCCGGGCAGGGTCATGGCGACAAAAACGGGGGCCTGGTAACTGACTGTACTCATTCCTCAAGTGTTACAAGTTACATATATATGCAGCGGGCACAGCCCGAGTCCTTGGGCACGCAGGCCCGTGATCCACATTACAAGGGCATGCATCAAGGCCCGTTACACACACAACTCAACACAGAGTGCAACGCGGCCAATCATTGTCTAATTGCCTCTGTGATCGGAGAATTCAACCCAGAGCTTGTGATGAGGACGCGTTTACTACATGCATGGCTACTTGCTCAGTTGGTGGGCAGTTGTTTACTCGCTCGGAGCTCAACTGCTGCTACGAATCTGCGTTGGATCGGTCGGTCCTGATAGATACTGATAACTCTGCTTTCTCTGCTCCCACACCAACGCCCATTGCTTGCGCTGCGTATATAAGGTCAGGGGCTACATCTATCCCCTTCACAAAACATCACAAGCTACTACTCCTACTAGACACCGAGACAGCCCTTTGGTTGCATTAACTGCATAGGCGGAAGACGGTCAGTAGCTACCCAAGCCAATTTTCGATTCTAGCCTCACTTCAACGCGAACATTCACCCAGCAGCACGCAAAATGAAGGTGAGGAACCTATTTAGTTTCTGCTCCCATTCTCATGTTGATTTGTTTAGCACGTAGCTGAATGTTTAGCGCCTATACATTACTCTGAAGCTGAAGCATACGACTAATCCATCGTTTTTCTCCTTCTTCTTGTTGCAGCAAAAGATTGTCATCCAGTTGAGCCTGTCGTGCGACAAGAGCCGGTCCAAAGCCCTGACAATGGCCGCCAGAGCAGCCGGGGTGACGTCCATGGAGATTACCGGCGACGCGAGGGACCAGCTGGAGGTGGTCGGCGACGGCGTCGACCCGGTGTGCCTCGTCAGCTGCCTCCGCAAGAAGCTCGGCCACGCCCAAATCATCAAGGTGGAGGAAGTGAAGAAGCCGGAGGAGAAGGAGGAGGAACCGAAGCCGGCCGTGCCGGCGAACCCGCCGCAGTACTACTACTCCCCGGCGCCGGCCGGCTACTACCACCACCACCAATACCCGCCGCACATGGTCGTCTGCGAGGAACAGCCTAGCAACTGCCGGACCATGTAATTGCCAGAGAACGATTTTGATTTTTGACATACTTTAGTTTTGTCAGCATCTATGGTTGCATACATGTACTTATAAATTAATTGGAGGAAGAAATAAAAAGGAGAAATAAATATATTTACGGCTTCGCTTGGCTAATTTCCAGGTAGAAATATATGAATCTCCGATTCTCAGTCGCTTGCTTCTCAGTGAAGTTGGTTGGTAAGCTACATGTGGTTTTGGACCGGGCGCATGTGCCGATTTAAATTTTGTATGATGAGGGCGAGGAGTCAAACAGAAGAGCACGATCTAAATCTTGTACGTCACCTGCAAGAAAATGTCGGACGTCACACCATGATGTGCTCGGCCCCACATTGTGACGCATGTCATCTAATCATTTGTATACGGGTAGATCCGTATATTCACGGTCCTGTAAACCCCCAAATGGAAAGGAACGGTCAAAACATCTATCTAAATAGAGAAACGTTTCTACGCGGTGCGCCGGTCGAAACTTTCGGCCGGTCCCGCGCGAGCCACTCGATCGAGGCCATCGTACGCCTCGCGCGAGCCCCTACCCCCGCCTTATCTTCTTTCTCCAATCCCCTTCTCTCTTAGCCGCATCCACGCACGGGGGTCGCCGCGCTCCTGGTCTTCCTCCTTCAGATCCCGTCGTCGTCATGGATGCGTCTGTCACCATGCCCGCTCCCTTCGCCATGGCCGCGCGCGATGAGGCCAAGCGCCGGGATGCCTCTGACAAGCAAGCGGTGCTACAACCGGCGTCCAAATATGCTACGATCGGTGAGTCAAAGTGCTACAACGGGCATAATTTTTTGCTACTACGGACGGTGACCGCGGTGACCACACCTACAGATGCTGCAGCCGCTCTGGTTAGGTGCTGGAACCAGCATGATTTTTTGCTACTACGAGGTGGTGACCGCGGTGACCACACGCCCACAGATGCCGCAACCCGCTCTCGCTAGATGCTGGAACCGGCAACGAAAAATGGTGGAACCACGGTGTTCATTTGCTGGAACCGGCGAGGTGATTTGCTACAACCGAAGACGCTAATGTTCATGACTTGCACGGCGACTACAACTAGCGGCGACGGCCATGATGTTCTTTTCCTACAACCGTGACCATGTTTTGCTACGACCATCATTAAAATCGTTGCCACGACGGCGGCTGTGTGTTCGCGACCTGCACGGTGAGCTACAACCGATAGCAGACGGCCATAATATTTTGTGCTACAACTATGTCTCTGTTTTGCTTCATCCAATGATGAAAATGTTGCCACGACAGCCGCCATGATTTTTCATCAAAGAGGTGTGTTCGTCGATGGCGACAGTAGATGACGAGCACGACGAACAGGGGTCAAGCCGTGGCGACGCCGAGGTGTCCGTTAGCCGCGGATGAGCACGAGGTGACGGCGCGGGTGCGAAGGCGGAGGCGGTACAGGCTGGATCCTGTGCGGGAGGAAGGAGAGATGCAGATCAAACGGATATGGTCGCTCCAATCGGGCGGCTGCTAGGCGACCGGCCCAAATTTGGGCCGGTGCGCCGGCGCAGATCAGCGCCCATCTTAATAACATTGATATATTGCCTTGTGGTCTGCAGGCTCAAATATCTGAATAAACATAGCACCATGGAATTCGTTATGCGAATAAACATCCGGATAAGAGCAGGACAGGATCATTGAATTTTCCGAAGAAAAAAAAACACGGATGATCACTTGGATGTCATAGGAAAAGAGACGTGCTGGAGCCTCAAAATTCCGCAGCGATTTCATAGGAGTTTAGTCTTTGAGGGGCCCTCTTCCTGTCTTTTTTCTCCTTTTTTGATTGAGAGTGGCTCTCTTCCTGTCAAAGTTCTTACAATGGTCTAGTTTTCTTCGTCTCGCACTAGTGGGGTCTACGACAAAGATGAACGGAGTAACCAAACAGCTGACCAGAGGTTCAGAACAATAACAAGAATATATATAAGACTGTTGGTGCCAGATTGTCCCTACCTCCACAATTCCCATTTATAAGGGAAAAGATAAGCCACCTACTGCAGAGAACGAGCACGGCGACCAGATTAGTTTATCAGGATTCACTGATCGTTCTACTAATGAATAGACTGTTACAATCTCTGGGACCCTATGGCACCGGTATTTGGGTCATGCATGTGTATGTCTGCTCTGCAGAGTAAACTTCAAACTCCTGATTTTAAACACCAGTTTTCAAATCATTACTAGAACCCTGTTTGTTCCCTTCAGTGTCCAGAGTCTGAAACTATACGCGTGAGAGGTGTAGGACAGACAGCTTGTCGTTTCCGTCATTTGTGCACGTTCTATTTTCTTACGGAAAAGCTGACCAGCGAACGTCAGATTTTCTATACGTATATATTTTAAGCTATAAGATTTTTGACTTTTGGCACTTCAGTGCTGGCCAAATCTCCATCGCATGTATCGAGAGATTCATCAAGAGTTGTACGCGGTTTTTTAATTAGCAGTGAAGGAATTCATGCACAAGCGGTAACGTCATATGGAGATAAGAATGGTAACCTTTCTAGAGGAGGGACATGCATGCACCACGTTGCTATGTTCATACTTTGCTGATTCGGAAAGTATCATACAAGTTGGGGATCTAAAAATAACCCACGAGCGCCCAATTCCTCCTCACAACTGTTCACCCGGAAAGCGCTCATAATTACGTGCTATACCGTTGGTCTAGATTTACATTACGGGAGAAAGTAGAAACAGTCAAACAGAACTACATTGTGAGTTTCGGACAAATTAACCGTCAAAAGAGTCAGGTTGCAACCTATAGTCTTTAGTGATCTAGGAGTAGTCTGCATGTCTTATATCGTATACTAGTATCTACAATGAGTATCTGTGCAAAGATGTAAGAGTGTCAAAGGTTATCAATCATGCAACTAACTTCCAGACCTACAAGAGAAGCGAGCACGCCTTCATGAAAATGACACGGCTGAACTCAATGGCCCGTAGGAAGGCCAATTTAATGGAGTAGACGATGACGTTTTCTATTGATAGCTAAGAACGTGCTGCTGTGTGGAACAAAACCGTGTCTCTGGACTATCAGTATTTGCTGCTTATGACCGCTAGGTCATTAGATCTGCGCCCGGAGTCCAAAATTGGCCGGTCGTTAGAGCATCTACAGTCGGGCGTCCTAAACACGCCTCAAACGTCCGGCCGGGCTAACCGATCACGAAAAATCAACCCAATCGAGCACCTCAAACGGGCCTCAAACGTCCGGGCGGGCTGACCGATCACGAAAATTCGACCCAACCGAGCACCTCAAACGGGCCTCAAACGGCCGAACTGACCGGCACCTCTCATATTCAGTCTAAATATAGGGCGGATATGGGGCTATCCGGGCGCGCCCGCCATGTTGACTTGGCCCAGCCTGCCGCACAAATATCGCCATCCGGAAAACCCTAGACCATAGTCAATCCGAACTCCACTTCACTCCTCTCTCCGTCTACTCCACTTTCGATCCCCTCCAAACGCATTCGATGGCCGACAACCGAAGCAGTGCTGCCTCTGGTGGGGACTCCGGCTCCGACGACGACTGGTCTAGCTTGTTGCGCGAAGCGAACCCCGACGATGTGGAGGAGGTCGCCCTCCGCATCGCATTGAGGCGTTCGGTCGTCGACCAGCGCGGATCCGGCAGCGACGGATCCACTTCGTCAGTGCCTGGCACCCGTCGACGCAGCGTCGGTGACGTCACCGGCCCTTCCCGCACGGCATGTAGCTCCGGCCACTCCGCTTCGCTCCTCTAGGTACGCCGCCCACCACCAGCACCCTCTGCACCAGAGGTGGTGCCCGGCCATTGTTGGGTCCTCGTGCCCGCGCCGGGACCGGCGCGCACTCGGACGCCCGAGTCGGAGGCACGAGCAGCCCGCGCGCGAGCGGCGGCGGGCAAGGGAGAGGGCAACGACGTCCGAGTCGATGTCCGCGCGCCGTCTGTTGGGGAACGTAGTAATTTCAAAAAATTTCCTACGCACACACAAGATCATGGTGATGATATAGCAACGAGGGGAGAGTATTGTCTACGTACCCTCGTAGACCGAAGCGGAAGCGTTGACGCAATGTAGAGGAAGTAGTCGTACGTCCTCCCGGTCCGACCGATCCAAGCACCGTTACTCCGGCACCTCCGAGTTCTTGACACGCGTACAGCTCGATGACGCACCCTCGATCTCCGATCCAGCAGAGGCGCCGAGGGGGAGTTCCATCAGCACGACGGCGTGGTGACGATCTTGATGTTCTCCTGTCGCAGGGCTTCGCCTAAGCACCGCTACAATATGACCGAGGTGTAATATCGTGGAGGGGGGCACCGCACACGGCTAAGGAACGATCAATGATCAACTTGTGTGTCTATGGGGTGCCCCCTACCCCCGTATATAAAGGAGGGAGGGAGGAGGTGGCCGGCCCAAGGGGGGGGGGGCGCCAATGGGAGGAGGAAACCTACTCCAAGTAGGTTTCCCCTCTTTTCCTAATCCAAGTTGGAAGGGGAAGGAAGGAGTAGTAGTAGTAGGAAGGAGGAGGGGGAAGGAGAGAAGGAAAGGGGGGCCGGCCCCCCACCCAATTCGGATTGGGCTTGGGGGGGGGGGCGCCCCCTCTCTTGCTCCTTCTCCCTCCCATCCACTAGGACCCAATAAGGCCCATATACTTACCGGGGGGTTCCGGTAACCTCCCGGAGCTCCGATATATTCCCAAACTCTCCCGGAACCTTTCCGGTGTCCAAATATATCCGTCCAATATATCAATCTTTATGTCTCGACCATTTCGAGACTCCTCGTCATGTCCGTGATCATATCCGGGACTCCGAACAACCTTCGGTACATCAAAATACATAAACTCATAATATAACTGTCATCGAAACCTTAAGCGTGCGGACCCTACGGTTCGAGAACAATGTAGACATGACCGAGACATGTTTCCGGTCAATAACCAATAGCGGGACTTGGATGCCCATATTGGTTCCTACATATTCTACGAAGATCTTTATCGGTCAAACCGCATAACAACATACTTTGTTCCCTTTGTCATCGGTATGTTACTTGCCCGAGATTTGATCGTCGGTATCCAATACCTAGTTCAATCTCGTTACCGGCAAGTCTCTTTACTCGTTCTGTAATACGTCATCTCATAACTAACTCATTAGTTACATGCTTGCAAGGCTTAGGTGATGAGTATTACCGAGAGGGCCCAGAGATACCTCTCCGACAATCGGAGTGACAAATCCTAAATTTCGAATTATGCCAACTCAACATGTACCTTCGGAAACACCTGTAGAGCACCTTTATAATCACCCAGTTACGTTGTGACGTTTGGTAGCACACAAAGTGTTCTTCTGGTAAACGGGAGTTGCACAATCTCATAGTTGCAGGAACTTTGTATAAGTCATGAAGAAAGCAATAGCAGTGTACTAAACGATCAAGTGCTAGGCTAACAGAATGGGTCATGTCAATCACATCATTCTTCTAATGATGTGATCCCACTAATCAAATGACAACACATGTCTATGGTCAGGAAACATAACCATCTTTGATTAATGAGCTAGTCAAGTAGAGGCATACTAGTGACTATAGTTTTGTCTATGTATTCACACATGTATTATGTTTCCGGTTAATACAATTCTAGCATGAATAATAAACATTTATCATGATATGAGGAAATAAATAATAAATTTATTATTGCCTCTATGGCATATTTCCTTCAGTCTCCCACTTGCACTAGAGTCAATAATCTAGTTCACATCACCATGTGATTTAACATCAATATTCATATCTGTATATGATTAATACCCATAGTTCACATCTTCATGTGACCAACACTCAAAGGGTTTACTAGAGTGTGATCATGTTTTGCTCGTGAGAGAATCTTAGTCAACGGGTCTGTCACATTCAGAGCCGTATGTATTTTGCAAATATTTTATGTCCACAATGCTCTGCACGGAGCTACTCTAGCTAATTGCTCCCACTTTCAATATGTATCCAGGTTGAGACTTAGAGTCATCTGGATCAGTGTAAAAGTTTGCACTGATGTAACTTTTACAACAAACTCTTTTATCACCTCCATAATCGAGAAACATCTCCTTAGTCCTTACTAAGGATATCCTTGACCAATGTCCAGTGATCTACTCCTAGATCACTATTGTACTCCCTTGCCAAATTCAGAGCAAGGTATACAATAGGTCTGGTACATAGCATAGCATACTTTATAGAACCTATGACTGAGGCATAGGGAATGAATTTTCATTCTCTTTCTATTTTCTGCTGTGGTCGGGATTTGAGTCTTACTCAATTTCATACCTTTGCAACACAGGCAAGAACTCTTTCTTTGATTGTTCCATTTTGAACTATTTCAAAATCTTGCCAAGGTATGTACTCATTGAAAATCTTATCAAGCGTCTTGATCTATCTCAATAGATCTTGATGCTCAATATGTAAGTAGCTTTTACTGAGGTCTTTTCTTTTTAAAGAACTCCTTTAAAACACTCCTTTATGCTTTGCAGAAAAATTCTACATCATTTCTGATCAACAATATGTCACTCACATATACTAATCAGAAAGGCTGTAGTGCTCCCACTCACTTTATTGTAAATACAGGCTTCATCGTAAGTCCATATAAAACTATATGCTTTGATCAACTTATCAAAGCGTATATTCCAACTCCGAGATGCTTGCACCAGTCCATAGATGGATCGCTGGAGCTTGCACATTTTGTTAGCACCTTTAGGATTGACAAAACCTTCTAGTTGCATCATATACAACTCTTCTTTAATAAATCCATTAAGGAATGCAGTTTTGACATCCTTTTGCCAGATTTCATAAAATGTGGCAATTGCTAACATGATTCAGACAGACTTAAGCATCGATACGAGTGAGAAAATCTCATCGTATTCAACACCTTTGAACTTTGTTGAAAACCTTTTGCAACAAGTCGAGCTTAGTGCATAGTAACACTACTATCAGTGTCCGTCTTCCTCTTGAAGATCCATTTATTTAACATGGCTTGCTGATCATCGAGCAAGTCAATCAAAGTCCATACTTTGTTCTCATACATGGACTATATCTCAGATTTTATGGCCTCGAGCCATTTCGCGGAATCTGGGCTCATCATCGCTTCCTCATAGTTCGTAGGTTCATCATGGTCTAGTAACATGACTTCCAGAATAGGATTACCGTACCACTCTGGTGCGGATCTTACTCTGGTAGACCTACGAGGTTCAGTAGATACTTGATCTGAAGTTTCATGATCAATATCATTAGCTTCCTCACTAATTGGTGTAGTTGTCACGAGAACCGGTTCTCGTGATGCACTACTTTCCAATAAGGGAGTAGATACAGTTATCTCATCAAGTTCTACTTTCCTCCCACTCACTTCTTTCGAGAGAAATTCCTTCTCTAGAAAGGATCCGAATTTAGCAACGAAAATCTTGCCCTCAGATCTGTGATAGAAGGTGTACCCAATAGTTTCCTTTTGGGTATTCTATGAAGACGCACTTCTCCGATTTGGGTTCGAGCTTATCAGGATGAAACTTTTTTTACATAAGCATCGCAACTCCAAAATTTTTTTAGAAACGACAGCTTAGGTTTATTGCTAAACCATAGTTCATACGTTGTCGTCTCAACGGATTTAGATGGTGCCCTATTTAATGTGAATGCAGCTGTCTCTAATGCATAACCCCAAAACGATATTGGTAAATCAGTAAGAGACATCATAGATCGCACCATATCCAATAAAGTGCGGCTATGACATTTGGACACACCATAACGTTGTGGTGTTTCAGGTGGTGTGAGCTGTGAAACTATTTCACATTGTTTTAATTGAAGACCAAACTCGTAACTCAAATATTCATCTCCACGATCAGATCGCAGAAACTTTATTTTCTTGTTACGATGATTTTCCACTTCACTCTGAAATTCTTTGAACCTTTCAACTATTTCAGACTTATGTTTCATCAAGTAGATATACCCATATCTGCTCAAATCATCTGTGAAGGTCAGAAAATAACGATACTTGCCACGAGCCTTCATACTCATTGGTCTGCATACATCAGTATGTATTATTTTCAATAAGTCAGTAGCTCGTTCCATTGTTCCGAAGAACGGAGTTTTAGTCATCTTGCCCAAAAGGCACGGTTCGCAAGCATCAAATGATTCATAACCAAGTGATTCCGAAAATCCATCTTTATGGAGTTTCTTCATGCGCTTTACACCGATATGACCTAAACGGCAGTGCCACAAATAAGTTGCACTATCATTATTAACTTTGCATCTTTTGGCTTCAATATTACGAATATGTGTATCACACGATCGAGATCCAACAAACCATTTTCATTGGGTGTATGACCATAGAAGGTTTTATTCATGTAAACAGAACAACAATTATTCTCTAACTTACATGAATAACCGTATTGCAATAAACATGATCAAATCATATTCATGCTCAACGCAAACACCAAATAACACTTATTTAGGTTTAACACTAATCCCGAAAGTATAGGGAGTGTGCGATGATGATCATATCAATCTTGGAACTATTTCTAACACACATCGTCACTTCACCCTTTAACTAGTCTCTGTTTATTCTGCAACTCCCGTTTCGTGTTACTAATCTTAGCAACCGAACAAGTATCAAATACTTAGGGGCTACTATAAACACTAGTAAGGCACACATCAATAACCTGTATATCAAATATACACTTGTTCACTTTGCCATCCTTCTTACCCACCAAATATTCAGGGCATTTCCGATTCCAGTGACCATTTCCTTTGCAGTGTAAGCACTCAGTTTTAGGCTTTGGTCCAGCTTTGGTCTTCTTCACGGGAGTGACAACTTGCTTGTCATTCTTCTTAAAGTTCCCTTTCTTTCCCTTTGCCCTTTTCTTGAAACTAGTGATCTTGTTAACCATCAACACTTGATGCTCTTTCTTGATTTCTACCTTCGTTGATTTCAGCATCACGAAGAGCTTGGGAATCGTTTTCGTCATCCCTTGCATACTATAGTTCATCACGAAGTTCTAGTAACTTAGTGATGGTGACTAGAGAATTCTGTCAATCACTATCTTATCTGGAAGATTAACTCCCACTTGATTCAAGCGATTGAAGTACCCAGACAATCTGAGCACATGCTCACTAGTTGAGTGTTTCTCCTCCATCTTTTAGCTATAGAACTTGTTGGAGACTTCATATCTCTCAACTCGGGTATTTGCTTGAAATATTAACTTCAATTCCTGGAACATCTTATATGGTCCATGACGTTCAAAACGTCTTTGAAGTCCCGATTCTAAGCCGTTTAAGCATGGTGCACTAAACTATCAAGTAGTCATCCTTTTGAGCTAGCCAAACGTTCATAACGTCTGCATCTGCTCCTGCAATAGGTTTGTCACCTAGCGGTGCATTAAGGACATAATTCTTCTGTGCAGCAATGAGGATAAACCTCAGATCACGGATCAAATCCGCAACATTGCTACTAACATTTTTCAACACAGTTTTCTCTAGGAACATATCAAAACATATGAAAGCAACAATGCAAGCTATTGATCTACAACATAATTTGCAAGATACTACCAGGACTAAGTTCATGATAAATTTAAGTTCAATTAATCATATTACTTAAGAACTCCCACTTAGACAGACATCTCTCTAGTCATCTAAGTGATCACGTGATCCAAATCAACTAAACCATAACCGATCATCACGTGAGATGGAGTAGTTTTCAATGGTGAACATCACTATGTTGATCATATCGACTATATGATTCACGCTCGACCTTTCGGTCTCCGTGTTCCGAGGCCATATCTGCATATGCTAGGCTCGTCAATTTTAACCTGAGTATTCCACGTGTGCAAAGCTGGCTTGCACCCGTTGTAGATGGACGTAGAGCTTATCACACCCGATCATCACGTGGTGTCTCGGCACGACGAACTTTGGCAACGGTGCATACTCAGGGAGAACACTTCTTGATAATTTTAGTGAGAGATCATCTTAAAATGCTACCGTCAATCAAAGCAAGATAAGATGCATAAAGGATAAACATCACATGCAATCAATATAAGTGATATGATATGGCCATCATCATCTTGTGCTTGTGATCTCCATTTCTGAAGCACCGTCGTGATCACCATCGTCACCGGCGCGACACCTTGATCTCCATCGTAGCATCGTTGTCGTTATGCCATCTATTGCTTCTACGACTATTGCTACCGCTTAGTGATAAAGTAAAGCAATTACAGGGCGTTTGCATTTCATACAATAAAGCGACAACCATATGGCTCCTGCCAGTTGCCGATAACTTCGGTTACAAAACATGATCATCTCATACAATAAAATATAGCATCACGTCTTGACCATATCACATCACAACATGCCCTGCAAAAATAAGTTAGACGTCCTCTACTTTGTTGTTGCAAATTTTACGTGGCTGCTACGGGCTTTAGCAAGAACCGTTCTTACCTACGCATCAAAACCACAACGATAGTTTGTCAAATAGACTCCATTTTAACCTTCACAAGGACCGGGCGTAGCCACACTCGATTCAGCTAAAGTGAGAGAGACAGACACCCGCCAGTCACCTTTAAGCACGAGTGCTCGTAACGGTGAAAACAGTCTCGCGTAAGCGTACGCGTAATGTCGGTCCGAGCCGCTTCATCTCACAATACCGCTGAACCAAAGTATGTCATGCTGGTAGGCAGTATGACTTATATCGTCCACAACTCACTTGTGTTATACTCTTGCATATAACATCAACGCATAAAACCTAGGCTCGGATGCCACTGTTGGGGAACGTAGTAATTTCAAAAAAATTCCTACGCACACGCAAGATCATGGTGATGATATAGCAACGAGGGGAGAGTATTGTCTACGTACCCTCGTAGACCGAAGCGGAAGCGTTGACGCAATGTAGAGGAAGTAGTCGTACGTCCTCCCGGTCCGACCGATCCAAGCACTGTTACTCCGGCACCTCCGAGTTCTTGACACGCGTACAGCTCGATGACGCACCCTCGATCTCCGATCCAGCAGAGGCGCCGAGGGGGAGTTCCGTCAGCACGACGGCGTGGTGACGATCTTGATGTTCTCCTGTCGCAGGGCTTCGCCTAAGCACCGCTACAATATGACCGAGGTGTAATATCGTGGAGGGGGGCACCGCACACGGCTAAGGAACGATCAATGATCAACTTGTGTGTCTATGGGGTGCCCCCTACCCCCGTATATAAAGGAGGGAGGGAGGAGGTGGCCGGCCCAGGGGGGGGGGGGCGCCAATGGGAGGAGGAAACCTACTCCAAGTAGGTTTCCCCTCTTTTCCTAATCCAAGTTGGAAGGGGAAGGAAGGAGTAGTAGTAGTAGGAAGGAGGAGGGGGAAGGAGAGAAGGAAAGGGTGGCCGGCCCCCCACCCAATCCGGATTGGGCTTGGGGGGGGCGCCCCCTCTCTTTCTCCTTCTCCCTCCCTTCCACTAGGGCCCAATAAGGCCCATATACTTACCGGGGGGTTCCGGTAACCTCCCGGAGCTCCGGTATATTCCCAAACTCTCCCGGAACCTTTCCGGTGTCCAAATATATCCGTCCAATATATCAATCTTTATGTCTCGACCATTTCGAGACTCCTCGTCATGTCCGTGATCATATCCGGGACTCCGAACAACCTTCGGTACATCAAAATACATAAACTCATAATATAACTGTCATCGATACCTTAAGCGTGCGGACCCTACGGTTCGAGAACAATGTAGACATGACCGAGACATGTTTCCGGTCAATAACCAATAGCGGGACCTGGATTCCCATATTGGTTCCTACATATTCTACGAAGATCTTTATCGGTCAAACTGCATAACAACATACTTTGTTCCCTTTGTCATCGGTATGTTACTTGCCCGAGATTTGATCGTCGGTATCCAATACCTAGTTCAATCTCATTACCGGCAAGTCTCTTTACTCATTCTGTAATACGTCATCTCATAACTAACTCATTAGTTACATGCTTGCAAGGCTTAGGTGATGAGTATTACCGAGAGGGCCCAGAGATACCTCTCCGACAATCGGAGTGACAAATCCTAATCTCGAATTATGCCAACTCAACATGTACCTTCGGAAACACCTGTAGAGCACCTTTATAATCACCCAGTTACGTTGTGACGTTTGGTAGCACACAAAGTGTTCTTCTGGTAAACGGGAGTTGCACAATCTCATAGTTGCAGGAACTTTGTATAAGTCATGAAGAAAGCAATAGCAGCATACTAAACGATCAAGTGCTAGGCTAACAGAATGGGTCATGTCAATCACATCATTCTTCTAATGATGTGATCCCACTAATCAAATGACAACACATGTCTATGGTCAGGAAACATAACCATCTTTGATTAATGAGCTAGTCAAGTAGAGGCATACTAGTGACTATAGTTTTGTCTATGTATTCACACATGTATTATGTTTCCGGTTAATACAATTCTAGCATGAATAATAAACATTTATCATGATATGAGGAAATAAATAATAACTTTATTATTGCCTCTAGGGCATATTTCCTTCACCGTCCGCGCGCGAGCGTGCCGGTCGATCCTGAGGCAGTGCTCCTCGCTTTTGTTCTTGTTAAAAATATGCCCTAGAGGCAATAATAAAATGGTTATTATTATGTTTTCTTGTTCATGATAATCGTTTATTATCCATGCTATAATTGTATTGACCGGAAACTCAAATACATGTGTGGATACATAAACAACAACGTGTCCCTAGTAAGCCTCTACCGGACTAGCTCGTTGATCAAAGATGACTATGGTTTCCTAGCCATGGACATGAGTTGTCATTTGATAACGGGATCACATCATTAGGAGAATGATGTGATAGACAAGACCCAAACTATAAACGTAGCATATAATCGTGTCAAATTTATTGCTATTGTTTTCTGCATGTCAAGTATATGTTCCTATGAACATGAGATCATGCAACTCACTAACACCGGAGGAGTACCTTGTGTGTACCAAATGTCGCAACGTAACTGGGTGACTATAAAGGTGCTCTACAGGTATCTTAGAGGGTGTCAGTTGAGTTGGCATGGATCAAGACGGTGATTTGTCACTCCGTATGACGGAGAGGTATCGCAGAGCCCACTCGGTAATACAGCATCACAATGAGCTTGCAAGCAATGTGACCAATGAGTTAGTCATGGGATCTTGTATTACGGAACGAGTAAAGAGGCTTGCCGGTAACGAGATTGAACTAGGTATGGAGATACCGATGATCGAATCTCGGGCAAGTAACATACCAATAGACAAATTGAATTACGTATGTTGTCATAAGGTTCGACCGATAAAGAGGTGTCTTGGTCATGTCTGCATAGTTAACATTTGGTGACGAAATAAGTATAGTTGAGTCATTATGGTGGTTATCGAAGGTTGTTCAGAGTCCCGGATGAGATCCCGGACATGACGAGAAACTCCGGAATGGTCCAGCGGTGAAGATTGATGTATTGGACGAAGGTTATTGGAGTCCGGAATTGTTCCGGGGGTACCGGGTGATGACCAGTGTCACCGAAAGGGGTTTCAGAGGGCCCCGACAAATGTGTGTGTGTGTGGGGGGGGGGGGGGGTCGGTGTCAAAACCGGCGGATCTCGGGTAGGGGGTCCCGATCTGTGCGTCTAGGCTGATGGTAACAGGAAGCAAGGGACACAGATGTTTACCCAGGTTCGGGCCCTCTCGATGGAGGTAAAACCCTACTTCCTGCTTGATTAATATTGAAGATATGGGTAGTACAAGAGTAGATTTACCATGAGATAGTAGAGGCTAAACCCTAAGAGTTAGCCTATGATGGTATGATTGTAACTATGACCGGCCTTCTAAGGACCAACCTCTCCGGTTTATATAGACACCGGAGAGGGCTAGGGTTTACATGGAGTCGGTTACAAGGAAGGAAACACAATATCCGGATCGCCAAGCTTGTCTTCCACGCAAAGGAGAGTCCCATCCGGACACGGGCAGAAGTCTTGAGTCTTGTATCTTCACGCTTCAATAGTCTGGACGTTGTACACAGTCCGGCTGTCCGGATACCCCCTAATCCAGGACTCCCTCAGTAGCCCCTGAACCAGGCTTCAATGACGATGAGTCTGGCGCGCAGTCTTGTCTTCGGCATTGCAAGGCGGGTTCCTTCTCCGAATACTCCAAAGTAATTATCGAACACTTGAATCGTGTCCGGATCCACAAAATGATCTTCATATGCCACCGTAGAGAGAATGATATTTCATAAATGCAATCTGCTGACAACCTTTTGTGTAGACAACGTGACATGTCATTATGGTCGGGTCATTATTCGAACCATTTTCCCACAACCAGCCACATCGCATATTGCGAGGTTGTTTCTTTGACATGTCTTGTCAAAGCAGAGATCGTGCTCCCCTTATTACGGGATTTTCGTCAATACGGGTATAGGTAATCCAACCCCACCGCTAATCGCGGCGAGCGGGAGGAGAACAGGCTCCACCAGGCAAGTGGGGAGGCAAAAAAAGCATTTACCGCCCCATAAAGAGATGAGGTCTCTTTCTTTTTACCCACGCCTTCTCTTTCCGCTAGCTCATTCCCCTCTGTTCGAGTCCTAACGCCCAAGCACTCTTCTTCTCCATCGAAGAGAGGTTTTCCAAAGATGTCTGGATCCGGAGCAGGAGGCAGATGGATGGCCTCGACCATCCTGGAGAAGGATCTCAAGAAGCTCCGGGGAGCCGGGTATCTGGCCCAGAAGATCGGCCACCGTCTCCCACCGGCGGGACAGGTCGTCCCCACTCCGGAACCTCACGAGAGAGTCGTGTTCCTTCCCATTTTGTCCGCGGGCTCGGGTTTCCCCTTCACCCATTTGTTCGTGGAGAAATGTATTACTACGGGATTGATTTTCATGATCTTTCCCCCAACTCCTTCCTCAATATCTCGACGTTCATCGTCATGTGCCAGGCTTTTCTCCGGATCCCACCTCACTTCGGCCTGTGGCTGAAGATTTCAATGTGAAACCCAAGGTGGCCAGGGCGAACATGCCGAGTGCGGTGGCACCATGGTAAGCAAGATGCCCAAGGCCGCTTGGCCGAAGGGTGCCTTCAACGACTCCGTCAAGGAGTGGCAGCAGCAGTGGTTCTATATCACCGAACCACGCGGTAAAAAGTGGGCGGCAGCTCCAGAGTTCAGATCTGGAGCTCCACTGCAGCTCACGTCCTGGCCCAAGAAGGGCCCGAACTAGTCCTCGTCCGATGAGCTGTCACTGCTCCAGACGCACGTTCAGAGTGTGGTTGACAAGGACGTCAAACTCGTCGACGTAGTCCAGGTGATGCTAGTTCGCCTGGTTCTCCCCTGTCAGCGCCGAGCCTGCAATCTGTGGGAGTTCGACCCAACTGAGCACCAAACCCTTCAAGAGCTCTATGATTCCTCCCACAAGGATATCTGGAAGGTGCTCTTCAAGTTCGGAAAATCGTGGCCGGGCTCCGCCGAGGACCGTGGGTATCAATTATCCCATTCTGCAAGCCCGGTAAGTTACAGCCATGCTCTGTCCATCCATGCTTTAGTTGGCATGTCATGAGGGAGGCATCTTAATCGTGTTTCATCGTGACCTCAGGGGTGGATAAAGAAGGTGGAGCGCATACATTGCCCGGCCCCACTACCAGAGGAACTGGCCCAACCTCTTCTGACGAAGATGCTGGTCCCCGCGCCTTACGAGGCGCCAAAGAAAGAGGCCTCCAAGAAGGTCAAAAAGACCTGGAGTGGCCTCCGTCGTCGCGAGGCTTCAGACGCCAAATTCGAAGACTCCAGCGACGATCCTTCTTCTGAAGACGAAGAGGAGGAAGCAGAGGAGGACGAGCCTCACTCTGATGGCGGGAAGAAATGGACGGCCTCCACATCCCTGGAGGCTGGATCGCCCAAGAGGGGGACAGGTTCCCTCCCAGAGGCATCCACCACAGCTGCCGATAGCAGCCCGGAGTGGGATCCCAGGGCCCAGCCCCTGGAGAAGTCGTAAGTATACGAAACCTGAACACGCGTATGTTCCTGGGATTGTTTTTGGGTATAGTATTTTTAATTGTTGCCATATTTTGCACAGTCCGGCAAGGTCTCGCGCCGGACAGTCCTCGTCGGAGGATTCGCTGAGCTCGGACGCCTTGGCGAGCGAGACACCTCTAGAGGCCCCTTCCCCAAAGTCCAGGCGCGACATTGAGGTGTCGTCTCAACGGGATCCAGACCTAGGGGCATATTACTGGAGCTGGACACACGGGAGCGATGGCCCCTGAGTGTGCCGTCAGCAGGGGCGATCTTGGGTTCGGCCCACAGCCGGACAAGGTCCAGGAGACCTCTAAGGCTCCCGGATCGGGCGAGCAGCCACCTTCGACGGTGGGAGGCTTGCCTACTCCGCCGGCAACCTCTGTCCAAGCAGAGTTGCCAGGCGGTCTGTCGACAGTGTTAAAGAACGCGTCTATCATCGATGAACATCGGACCCTAATGGGTGCGGTGGTTGAAAAGATTCAGTCCGCCGAGAGTGGGCTGAACGAGTCCTGCCTTGGCCTTATAAAGGCTTTTGAGGTACGTTTCCTAAAAAACTTGTGTGGAATCGTCATAATATGAGTAGTATCCCCTGATACACTGTCCGGCGGAGGAGAGGGAGCCGGGTAGGGGATCAAATCCTCTGCTTTCGCAGGAGCCTATGTGAATGATGTATCCCCCTTTATGTGAAAACAGGCGTCTGCAGAGAGGACGACCGCTCATAATGCGGAAGTGTCTGAACTAAAGCAGAGCCTTGCACCGAAGAGGAACTTGGCCGTGTGAAGAAGCAATTGGAAGACAAGCAAGGTATGCTGAAAACATTGTCTTGAAGTTGGCACGAATGAGTAATTGTGCCTAGAGAGGACGACCGCTCATATTGTATGCTCTAGGAGCGAGTGCCGAATACGAGGCACTAAAGAAGGCTGTGGCTGATGCCAACGAGAAGGCATCCGCCGAGCAGGCGCTTCGTGAAAAACACGAGGCCAGGGTCATCACAGCCGAGCGGGAGCTCCAGGAGGCTGTGAAGAAAAGTGGGGGCTTGGAGCAGAGTCTAATAGAGAAAGAATCCGAACTCGCCCAAGCTCTGCAAGCCGCGGAAGATGCTCGAGAAGAAGCCCGAGGTGCTGTACAGGACATTCAGGAGGCCCGGAAGGTTGCGGCTGGTAAGGCCGGTTGAATTCGTGGCCATTTTTACATGATAGTGGGGAGAACTCTAAGCGACAAGCTGAATTCTTGTTTTTACAGGGGCGTTTGCAGATCTGCCTCGCAGCATATCAGATGCCGCCCAATTTTACCGGACCGAGGAAAAGAAGTCTGTGGAGAGGGATTTCTGGTTGCAGTATTTGGCGCCGAACTATCCGGTGCCTTTTATCGATCAGCTAAAGCAACTATTCGAACTACACCAGGCGGCCGAACTAGCCATGAAGGACTTGGTTGTCCGGCTGTGGCCTGCGGAGCCAATTCCAAGCAGTTACTTCGGACTTGTGAAGCGGATTGTGGGAGCTTGTCCTCGGCTTGATGCTATCAAGCGATCGGTCTGTATAGAAGGTGCGCGCATGGCGTTTGCCTGTGCAAAAGTGCAATGGCGGAAACTTGACGCGGAGAAGCTGATGACTGAGGGGCCGCCGGAGGGTAAGGAGCACCGCAAGCCCGAGCTGTACTATGAAGGTGTACTGAAGGGGGCCCGCCTTGCGGCGGGTAAATGTGCCAAAGACATTATATTTCCCTCAGGGCATTCATGCCGCTTTTTGTAATATGGGATGATGGCATTTTTATTATATATTACATGTATTGTTTGAACATATGTTCTTCCTGTGCGGCTGTTTATTGTAAATCCTGAGAGTTGGCCAGTCGTCTGCTTCTGCCCCCACGTAAAAAGGAATACGGGGGTGTTCGGGGTATATCTAAACGCTCTTTATCCCATAGTTGGGTCCTTTTAAGGAGGTGTTTCTCACCACGAACCAGGCAATCGGACTATAAGGCTTTATTACTCTCACTTAGACATAGGAATTCGAGTATGGTCGGCGCAGCCCCTAGTGTTCGGAAGGCTGAACTAGGGGCTCTATTGGCGCCTGATCAGAAGACCGATCCGTCGCACTCTGCATTTATAATGGCGTTGTGCGGAATAAATCTTTAAGGATTTTACAACCTCTCGAACAGCTGACCAGCTCTCGCTGCATCATGACAGTCGGTTTTCGGCTTTCTATACCGAGGTGCTCATCCGGCTGAACCGGGACACAATCGCAGTAGTTCTCCCAGTGCTACCTTAGCCGATAGAACGGAACATAAGGTACCAAAACATGGGAGCCGGGCAAACCCAACCAATGACCCAAGACATGATTCGGAGCTGATGCATAGTGTTATAAGTTCGGGGTGCCGAGCGACCGAAAAGGTGATCGGACTTTATAGCCGTACTGTGAAGCCCCTGGCATAACCAGGCGAACACGAAGCGTGGCTGCCATTTTTGGCAAAGAGGCATCGGCAATAAACGACGGCCGGTAAGTGTTATTTAAGTTTACGCATTGTAGTAGGATGATATGTCTATGCATATGAGTACGATGTATGAAAAGAGGTGTTTTTTGGCGGAACCTGTGATAGCCGGACTGGAGGGGGTTGTGAGTGGATCAAGAGTGAATCCGAACTTCCTTCTACCTGCATGTTCCTGCCATTGTGTGTCCGAGCTGATTCCACACCGCCAATCCTGTTCTGCGTCAATGTTAGTTTGTAAAGGCAAATGCTTGGAGGCAGCTGAGCGTCCTCTTGTGGTTGGTCCAAGGGTTCTTGATTGGACCCCGCTGGACCCAGCCGTTATACCGTGAGGTAGCGCAGACTCTTCAATGAGTGTCCGGATAGTTGGCTGTCGTATCAAAATTTTGATAAGCATGCACGACTCGCTGTTCCGGCAGTTGTATGATTTCCGCTCTAAGGGCGGGGTTCAGCCTTGCCTATAAGTGTGATTATATCACACGGTGTTGGCCTAACGGTTTACCACGTGGAATCTAGCCAACGTGGTTCATCCCGTTAACATACGGTAAATTACCGCATGAGGAGAAGGTGCCGAAGAATTATTCTTTGGCGTGGCATTTTTTGGTGATCCGAAAACAACCGTTAGAGTGGTGGGCCAATAGACTTAGCCTTTGCACCTGGCATCTTTTGAGAAGATGCTATTTGTGGTTTCATACCTGCGAGGGCTTTATGTGTTATGGAGCCCCCGGAATACTAGGTCTAGGGGTACAGCAATTGAATTGTTGTGGTTGGTGTGATCGGGGGCGACCGGCCGTACTTTTATGCTCTGGGGGGTCTCTTGACTAGACGCCTCCCCTTATTGTTTCCGGCGCATGACGAGCCGCTTTGTTTTGAGGATCGGGCATTCTCTATTGGTATGCTTTGCCATCCTTCTAGGAGTACCATGAATTTCACATGGTTGATCGAGTATGTGGCTCGGGCCGAATAGGCTTGAGCCGCTCTTTGTCCGTTGACCGGACTGGGAGTTGCTGGACTTGGCACCAGTTTCCTTGACTTGCCGTTTATGACCATTGTGCTGAGGCTTGAGGGTGCCTCTTCGTGTATCCTTCTTACTGTCTTTTACCATAATGATGTGCGGACGTCGGGGTGTGTGCCTTGGGTTCTCCTGCTTAGGTTGAGGTAGCCAGTTGTATTGGGGAACGTAGCAGAAATTCAAAAATTTCCTACGAGTCACCAAGATCTATCTATGGAGAAACTAGCAACGAGGGGAAGGAGAGTGCATCTACATACCCTTGTAGATCGCTAAGCGGAAGCGTTCAAGAGAACGGGGTTGAAGGAGTCGTACTCGTCGTGATCCAAATCACCGGAGATCCTAGTGCCGAACGGACGGCACCTCCGCGTTCAACACACGTACAGCCCGGTGACGTCTCCCATGCCTTGATCCAGCAAGGAGAGAGGGAGAGGTTGAGGAAGACTCCATCCAGCAGCAGCACAACGGCGTGGTGGTGATGGAGGAGTGTGGCAATCCTGCAGGGCTTCGCCAAGCACCGCGGGAGAGGAGAAGGGAGAGAGGTAGGGCTGCGCCAGGGAGAGGTGAAACTCATGTGTTGGCAGCCCTCAAGACCTCAACTATATATAGGGGAGAGGGAGAGGTGCGCCCCCTCTAGGGTTTCCACCCCAAGGGGTGCGGCAGCCCCAATCCCATCTAAGGGTGGCAGCCAAGGGGGGGGGAGAGGGGAAACTTGCCCCCCAAGTTATGTGGAAGCACCCCCTCCCCAAACCCTAGGCGCCTTGGGCCCTTGTGGGGGGGCGCACCAGCCCACCTGGGGC
Organism: Triticum timopheevii; assembly: GCA_963921465.1. NCBI lineage: Eukaryota > Viridiplantae > Streptophyta > Magnoliopsida > Poales > Poaceae > Triticum > Triticum timopheevii. Next base: position 436,924,153 of record OY997264.1, on the reverse strand, counting down.
TGGTCCCCTCCAACACTTGGCCCATGCAGCCCTCCGGGGCCGGTGGCCCCACTTGGTGGACCCCCGGGACCCTCCCGGTGGTCCCGGTACGTTACCGATAAAACCCGAAACTTTTCCAGTGACCAAAACAGGACTTCCCATATATAAATCTTTACATCCGGACCATTACGAAACTCCTCGTGACGTCCGGGATCTCATCCGGGACTCCGGACAACATTCGGTAACCACATACAAACTTCCTTTATAACCCTAGCGTCATCGAACCTTAAGTGTGTAGACCCTACGGGTTCGGGAGACATGTAGACATGACCGAGACGTTCTCCGGTCAATAACCAACAGCGGGATCTGGATACCCATGTTGGCTCCCACATGTTCCACGATGATCTCATCGGATGAACCACGATGTCAAGGACTCAATCAACCCCGTATGCAATTCCCTTTGTCTAGCGGTATTGTACTTGCCCGAGATTCGATCGTCGATATGCCGATACCTTGTTTAATCTCGTTACCGGCAAGTCTCTTTACTCGTTCCGTAACACATCATCCCGCAATCAACTCTTTGATCACATTGTGCACATTGTGATGATGTCCTACCGAGTGGGCCCAGAGATACCTCTCCGTCACACGGAGTGACAAATCCCAGTCTCGATTCGTGCCAACCCAACAGACACTTTCGGAGATACCTGTAGTGCACCTTTATAGCCACCCAGTTACGTTGTGACGTGGTACACCCAAAGCATTCCTACGGTATCTGGGAGTTGCACAATCTCATGGTCTAAGGAAATGATACTTGACATTAGAAAAGCTTTAGCATACGAACTACACGATCTTTGTGCTAGGCTTAGGATTGGGTCTTGTCCATCACATCATTCTCCTAATGATGTGATCCCGTCATCAATGACATCCAATGTCCATGGTCAGGAAACCGTAACCATCTATTGATCAACGAGCTAGTCAACTAGAGGCTTACTAGGGACATGGTGTTGTCTATGTATCCACACATGTATCTGAGTTTCCTATCAATACAATTATAGCATGGATAATAAACGATTATCATTGAACAAGGAAATATAATAATTATTGCTTCTAGGGCATATTTCCAACAGTCTCCCACTTGCACTAGAGTCAATAATCTAGTTCACATCACCATGTGATTAACACTCACACGTCACATCACCATGTGACCAACATCCAAAGAGTTTACTAGTGTCATTAAACTAGTTCACATCATCATGTCATTAAGACTCAATGAGTTCTGGAGCTTGATCATGTTTTGCTTGTGAGAGAAGTTTTAGTCAACGGGTCTGCAACATTCAGATCCGTATGTACTTTGCAAATCTCTAGGTCATAATGTAAATGCTGCTTTCACGCTCGACTTGGAGCTATTCCAAATGGTTGCTCCACTATACGTATCCGATTTGCTACTCAGAGTCATTCGGATAGGTGTTAAAGCTTGCATCGACGTAACCCTTTACGTCGAACTCTTTATCACCTCCATAATCGAGAAACCTATCGTTATTCCTCTAAGGATAATTTTGACCGCTATCTGGTGATCCACTCCTTGATCACCTTTGTACCCTCTTGCCAGATATGTAGCAATGCAGACATCAGGTGCGGTACACAGCATAGCATACTGTAGAGCCTACGTCTAAAGCATAGGGGACGACCTTCATCCTTTCTCGCTTTTCTGCCGTGGTCGAGCTTTAACTCTTAACTTCATACCTTACAACTCAGGCAAGAACTTCTTTGACTGATCCATCTTGAACACCTTCAAGATCATGTCAAGGTATGTGCTCATTTGAAAGTACCATTTAGCGTTTTTTGATCTATCCTCATAGATCTTGATGCTCAATGTTCAAACAGCTTATTCCAGGTTTTCTACCAAAAAACACCTTTCAAATAACCCTATATGCTTTCTAGAAATTCTACATCATTTCTGATCAACAATATGTCAACAACATATACTCATCAGAAATTCTATAGTGCTCCCACTCACTTCTTTGGAAATACAAGTTCCTCATGAACTTTGTATAAACCCAAAATCTTTGATCATCTCATCAAAGCGCACATTCCAACTCTGAGATGCTTACTCCAGCATACCTTTTAGCATCCTTAGGATCGACAAAACTTTTCTGATTGTATCACATACAACCTTTCTTTACGAAAACTGGTAAGGAAACTCGTCTTGACATCCATCTGCCAGATTTCGTAAATGCAGCTAATTCTAACATGATTCTGATGGACTTAAGCATCGCTACGGATGAGAAAATCTCATCGTAGTCAACTCCTTGAACTTGTGAAAAACTCTTCGCCACAAGTCGAGCTTCATAGACGGTGACATTACCGTCTACGTCCGTCTTCTTCTTAAAGATCCATTTATCTCAATGGCTTGCCGATCATCGGGCAAGTCCACCTCGGATTTCATGGCTTCTAACCATTTGTCAGAATTTGGTCCCACCATCACTTCTCCATAGCTCGTAGGTTCATTAGTGTCTAGCAACATGACCTTCAAGACAGGATCACCGTACCACTCTGAAGCAGTACGCGTCCTTGTCGTCCTACGAGGTTCGGTAGTGACTTGATCCGAAGTTTCATGATCACTATCATAAGCTTCCACTTCAATTGGTGTAGGTGCCACAGGAACAACTTCCTGTGCCCTGCTACACACTGGTTGAAGTGATGGTTCAATAACCTCATCAAGTCTCCACCATCCTCCCACTCAATTCTTTCGAGAGAAACTTTTCCTCGAGAAAGGACCCGTTTCTAGAAACAATCACTTTTGCTTCGGGGTCTGAATTAGGAGGTATACCCAACCATTTTGGGTATCCTATGAAGATGCATTTATCCGTTTTGGGTTCGAGCTTATCAACCTGAAACTTTTTCACATAAGCGTCGCAGCCCCAAACTTTTAAGAAACGACTACTTAGGTTTCTCCAAACCATAGTTCTCACGGTGTCATCTCAACGGAATTACGTGGTGCCCTATTAAAGTGAGCGCGGTTGTCTCTAATGCCTAACCCTTGAACGATAGTGGTAATTTGATAAGAGACACCATGGTACGCACCATATCCAATAGGGTGCAACTATGATGTTCGGACACACCATCACACTATGGTGTTCCAGGCGGTATTAATTGTGAAACAATTTCCACAATGTCTTAATTGCGTGCCAAAGCTCGTAACTCAGATACTCATCTCTATGATCATATCATAGACATTTTATCCTCTTGTCACAATGATCTTCAACTTCACTCTGAAATTACTTGAACCATTCAATAATTCAGACTTGTGTTTCATCAAGTAAATACACTCAGTATCTACTCAAATCATCCGTGAAGTAAGAACATAACGATATTCACTGCATGCCTCAGCACTCATTGGACTGCACACATCAAAATGTGTTACTTCCAACAAGTTGCTATCTTGTTCCATCTTACTGAAACCGAGGCTTTTTAGTCATCTTGCCCATGTGGTATAATTTGCATATCTCAAGTGATTCAAAATCAAGTGAGTCCAAACGATCCATCTGCATGGAGTTTCTTCATGCGTATACACCAATAGACATGGTTCGCATGTCTCAAACTTTTCAAAAACGAGTGAGTCCAAAGATCCATCAACATGGAGCTTCTTCATGCGTTTTATACCAATATGACTTACATGGCAGTGCCACAAGTAGGTGGTACTATCATTACTATCTTATATCTTTTGGCATGAACATGTGTATCACTACGACCGAGATTCAATAAACCATTCCTTTAGGTGCAAGACCATTGAAGGTATTATTCAAATAAATAGAGTAACCATTATTCTCCTTAAATGAATAACCGTATTGCGATAGACATAATCCAATTACGTCTATGTTCAACGCAAACACCAAATGACAATTATTCAGGTTTAATACTAATCTTGATGGTAGAGGGAGCGTGCGATGTTTGATCACATCAAACTTGGAAACACTTCCAACACATATCGTCAGCTCACCTTTAGCTAGTCTCCGTTTATTCCGTAGCTCTTTTATTTCGAGTTACTAACACTTAGTAACCAAACCGGTATCTCAATACCCTGGTGCTACTAGGAGTACTAGTAAAGTACACATTAACATAATGTATATCCAATATACTTCTATCGACCTTGCCAGCCTTCTCATCTACCAAGTATCTAGGGTAATTCTGCTCCAGTGGCTGTTCCCCTTATTACAGAAGCACTTAGTCTCGGGTTTGGGTTCAACCTTGGGTTTCTTCATTAGAGCAGCAGCTGATTTGCTGTTTCATGAAGTATCCCTTCTTGCTCTTGCCCCTTTTGAAACTAGTGGTTTCAGCAACCATCAACAATTGATGCTCCTTCTTGATTTCTACTTTCGTGGTGTCAAACATCGTGAATACTTCAAGGATCATCATATCTATCCCTGATATGTTATAGTTCATCATGAAGCTCTAGAAGCTTGGTGGCAATGACTTTGGAGAAACATCACTATCTCATCCGAAAGATCAACTCCCACTCGATTCAAGTGATTGTTGCACTCAGACAATCTGAGCACAAGCTCAACGATTGAGCTTTACTCCCTTAGTTTGCAGGCTAAGAAAATCGTCGGAGGTCTTATACCTCTTGACGTGGGCACGAGCCTGAAATCCCAATTTTAGCCCTCGAAACATCTCATATGTTACGCGACATTTCAAAAACGTCTTTGGTGCCTCAACTCTAAACTGTTTAACTGAACTATCACGTAGTTATCAAAATGTGTATGTCCGATGTTCGCAACATCCACATACGGCGTTTGGGGTTCAGCACACTGAGCGGTGCATTAAGGACATAAGCTTTCTACTGTCCACATAACCGCTACTGTCAACTTTCAACTATATTTTTCTCTAGGAACATATCTAAACAGTGGAACTAAAGCGCGAGCTTACGACATAATTTGCAAAGATCTTTTGACTATGTTCAGGATAATTAAGTTCATCTTATGAACTCCCACTCAGATAGACATCCCTCTAGTCATCTAAGTGATTACATGATCTGAGTCAACTAGGCCATGTCCGATCATCATGTGAGACGGACTAGTCATCATCGGTGAACATCTTCATGTTGATCGTATCTACTATACGACTCATGCTCGACCTTTCGGTCTCTTGTGTTCCGAGGCCATGTCTGTACATGCTAGGCTTGTCAAGTCAACCTAAGTGTTTTGCGTGTGTAAATCTGGCTTACACCCGTTGTATGTGAATGTAAGAATCTATCACACCCGATCATCACGTGGTGCTTCGAAACGACGAACTTTCGCAACGGTGCACAGTTAGGGAGAACACTTTCTTGAAATTTTAATGAGGGATCATCTTATTTACTACCATCGTTCTAAGAAAATAAGATGCATAAACATGATAAACATCACATGAAATCAAATAGTGACATGATATGGCCAATATCACATTGCTCCTTTTGATCTCCATCTTCGGGGCTCCATGATCATCATCGTCACCGGCATGACACCATGATCTCCATCATCATGATCTCCATCATCATGTCTTCATGAAGTTGTCTCGCCAACTTATTACTTCTACTACTATGGCTACCGGTTAGCAATAAAGTAAAGTAATTACATGGCGTTGTTCAATGACACGCAGGTCATACAATAAATAAAGACAACTCCTATGGCTCCTGCCGGTTGTCATACTCATCGACATGCAAGTCGTGATTCCTATTACAAGAACATGATCAATCTCATACATCACATATCATTCATCACATTCTTCTTGGCCATATCACATCACATAGCACACCCTTCAAAAACAAGTTAGACGTCCTCTAATTGTTGTTTGCATGTTCTACGTGGCTGCTATGGGTTTCTAGCAAGAACGTTTCTTACCTATGCAAAACCACAACGTGATATGCCAATTGCTATTTACCCTTCATAAGGACCCTTTTCATCGAATACGTTCCGACTAAAGTGGGAGAGACTGGCACCCGCTAGCCACCTTATGCACCAAGTGCATGTCAGTCGGTGGAACCTGTCTCACGTAAGAGTACGTGTAAGGTCGGTCTAGGCCGCTTCATCCCACAATACCGTCAAAACAAGATTGGACTAGTAACGGTAAGCATATTGAACAAAATCAACGCCCACAACTACTTTGTGTTCTACTCGTGCAAAGAATCTATGCAATAGACCTAGCTCATGATGCCAATGTTGGGGAACGTAGCAGAAATTCAAAATTTTCCTACGAGTCACCAAGATCTATCTATGGAGAGACTAGCAACGAGGGGAAGGAGAGTGCATCTACATACCCTTGTAGATCACTAAGCGGAAGCGTTCAAGAGAACGGGGTTGAAGGAGTCGTACTCGTCGTGATCCAAATCACCGGAGATCCTAGTGCCGAACGGACGGCACCTCCGCGTTCAACACACGTACAGCCCGGTGACGTCTCCCATGCCTTGATCCAGCAAGGAGAGAGGGAGAGGTTGAGGAAGACTCCATCCAGCAGCAACACAATGGCGTGGTGGTGATGGAGGAGCGTGGCAATCCTGCAGGGCTTCGCCAAGCACCGCGGGAGAGGGGAAGGGAGAGAGGTAGGGTTGCGCCAGGGAGAGGTGAAACTCATGTGTTGGCAGCCCTCAAGACCTCAACTATATATAGGGGAGAGGGAGGGGGTGCGCCCCCTCTAGGGTTTCCACCCCAAGGGGTGCAGCAGCCCCAATCCCATCTAAGGGTGGCGGCCAAGGGGGGGGAGAGGGGAAACTTGCCCCCCAAGTTAGGTGGAAGCACCCCCTCCCCAAACCCTAGGCGCCTTGGGCCCTTGTGGAGGGGGGGGGTGCACCAGCCCACCTGGGGCTGGTCCCCTCCCACACTTGGCCCATGCAGCCCTCCGGGGCCGGTGGCCCCACTTGGTGGACCCCCGGGACCCTCCCGGTGGTCCCGATACGTTACCGATAAAACCCGAAACTTTTCCGGTGACCAAAACAGGACTTCCTGTACTCCTCGTGATGTCCGGGATCTCATCCGGGACTCCGAACAACATTTGGTAACCACATACAAACTTCCTTTATAACCCTAGCGTCATCGAACCTTAAGTGTGTAGACCCTATGGGTTCGGGAGACTTGTAGACATGACCGAGACGTTCTCCGGTTAATAACCAACAGCGAGATCTGGATACCCATGTTGGCTCCCACATGTTCCACGATGATCTCATCAGATGAACCACGATGTCAAGGACTCAATCAATCCCGTATGCAATGCCATTTGTCTAGCGGTATTGTACTTGCCCGAGATTCGATCGTCGGTATGCCGATACCTTGTTCAATCTCGTTACCGTCAAGTCCCTTTACTCGTTCCGTAACACATCATCCCGCAATCAACTCTTTGATCAGATTGTGCACATTGTGATGATGTCCTACCGAGTGGGCCTAGAGATACCTCTCCGTCACACGGAGTGACAAATCCCAGTCTTCATTTGTGCCAACCCAACAAACACTTTCGGAGATACCTGTAGTGCACCTTTATATCCACCCAGTTACGTTGTGACGTTTGGTACACCCAAAGCATTCCTACGGTAGCCGGGAGTTGCACAATCTCATGGTCTAAGGAAATGATACTTGACATTAGAAAAGCTTTAGCATACGAACTACATGATCTTTGTGCTAGGCTTAGGATTGGGTCTTGTCCATCACATCATTCTCCTAATGATGTGATCCCGTCATCAATGACATCCAATGTCCATGGTCAGGAAACCGTAACCATCTATTGATCAACGAGCTAGTCAACTAGAGGCTTACTAGGGACATGGTGTTGTCTATGTATCCACACATGTATCTGAGTTTCCTATCAATACAATTATAGCATGGATAATAAATGATTATCATTGAACAAGGAAATATAATAATTATTGCCTCTAGGGCATATTTCCAACAAGTTGTGCCATGCATGCCCTTTGTTGGGGCTGTCGAGTCCATACTTTTCGGTGGCCAGTACCTTGGTCCACCTATCCACTAGCAAGTCTTGGTCAGCTTTAAGCTGCTCCTGCTTCCTTTGCAGGCTCCTTGCCGTGGCCATGAGCCGTCGCTTGAAGCGAACTTGTTCCACTGGATCTTCAGGCATGCCGAATTCGTCATTGCCGAGGTTTACCTCGTCGTTGGAGGGGGGTGTATAGTTGTCCCTCTCCAAATATCCCATCGTGATCGGTCCAGCCTGCTTGAAGGTAGGCTGATCAGGGCTGTATTCCTCTCTGGCACCATCCGGATTGCTTTCGTTTCCGGGGCCGATGTTGATGTGGCGGGGCTTGGAGCGGCGCTGAAGATGCCCATGCTTTGCTTTTCCTCCTGAGGGGTTATCCTCCGTTGCCTCGTCGCCATTGGTTTCCTTTGGAGTGTCCACCATGTATATATCGTATGAGGAGGTGGCCGTCCACCGCCCTGTGAGCGGTGGCTCCTATAACTCTCCTGCATCGTCGTCCATACCGTCGATGTCTTCGAAGTCGAAGTCTAGCACGTCGGTTAAATCGTCGATCGTGGCAATGAAGTGGGTGGTGGGTGGGCAGCGAATCCCTTCATCGCCTGCTTCCCACTCAAGCCGGACATAGTTCGGCCCAGAGCCTCCTGATAAAGAGAGAGACTTTAATGAGTTCAGCATGTCGCTAGAGGGAGAGTGCTGGATGATGTCCGCAGTGGTAAACTCCATTACCGGAGCCCAGCCTGGCTCGACTGGCTCGAGGGTGTGCGGACTGGAGCCAACAACCGGATACGAGTCCAGGGGCCCAGGCTTACAGGTTTCCACAGAGGTAAGACCTGTGTTGGGCTCCACCGCCGATGTGTGTGCGGCCTGAAGGATGGGGTCCACCCCTCTGTCCTTAGGCAATGCAACTTGCTCCGGATTTAGATCCGAGGCTACTGCAGGGGTGATATCCCGAGCTTTGTCCGGCAACAGGTCTAAGCCGTGCTCGTCGTGACTGTTTGGTGCTCCTGGCGCAGGCCCAAATCCGTCGAAGATCAAGTCTCCGCGAATATCCGCTGTGTAGTTCAAGTTTCCGAACCTGACCTGGTGGCCGGGGGCATAGCTATCAATCTGCTCCAGATGGCCAAGCGAATTGGCCCGCAGTGCGAAGCCGCCGAACACGAAGATCTATCCGGGGAGAAAAGTCTCGCCCTGGACCGTGTTGTTGACAATTGAAGGTGCCATCAAGCCCTGCAGCAACGACACAGAGGAACTCTCAATGAAAGCACCAATGTCAGTGTCAAAACCGGCGGATCTCAGGTAGGGGGTCTCGATCTGTGCGTCTAGGCTGATGGTAACAGGAGGCAAGGGACACAGATGTTTACCCAGGTTCGGGCCCTCTCGATGGAGGTAAAACCCTACTTCCTGCTTGATTAATATTGAAGATATGGGTAGTACAAGAGTAGATCTACCACGAGATCATAGAGGCTAAACCCTAAGAGCTAGCCTATGGTGGTATGATTGTAATTGTGATCGGCCTTCTAAGGACCAACCTCTCCGTTTTATATAGACACCGCAGAGGGCTAGGGTTTACATGGAGTCGGTTACAAGGAAGGAAACACAATATCCGGATTGCCAAGCTTGTCTTCCACGCAAAGGAGAGTCCCATCCGGACATGGACCGAAGTCTTGAGTCTTGTATCTTCACGCTTCAATAGTCCGGACGTTGTACACAGTCCGGCTATCCGGATACCCCCTAATCCAGGACTCCCTCAGGGGGCCATGGGCCCACTAAGGGGCTGAGCGCCCCCCTCACCCCATCTCACGTAACCAGGAGGGTTGGGGGCACCCCTAGGGCTTCCCACCACTTTGGCTTGGAGGCCAAGTCTCCTAGGGGGAAAACCCATCTAGGGTTTCCCTCTTGTGGCCGCCGGCAGATGGGATCCCCTAGGGGCGCCCCCTCTCCCCCTTCCCCCTATATATAGAGAGGTAGAGAGAGGGCAGCCGCACCCATCTATGCCACGGAGCTGCCCTCCCTCTCCCTCGTAGCCATATTCTTCTCTGTAGTGCTTAGAGAAGCTCTACCGAGATTTCTCCACCACCACCGCCACCACACCGTCGTGCTGCCAGAGGACTCGAGCTACTACTTCACCATCGCTCACTGGATCGAGGAGGTGAAGGCGTCATCAAGCCGTACATGTGTTGAACGCATAGGTGACGTCCGTTCGGCGCTAGATAGGGAGTTCGCGGGACGGATCATGATTGGATCGCGAAGACGTTCCACTACATCAACCGGGTTTCTTAACGCTTCCGCTTAGCGATCTACAAGGTTATGTAGATGCAACCTCTCCTCTCGTAGATGTCCATCTCCTAGATTGATCTTGGTGAGCGTAGGAAAAATTTTGTTTCCCATGCATCGTTCTCCAACAGTGGCATCATGAGCTAGGTCTATGCGTAGATTTCATCACACGTAGAACACAAAGGACTTTGTGGGTGTTGATATTCAGATTGCTTCTTCCTTGGTGTTTTCTTGATTCGGCGGTATTGTGAAATGAAGCGGCCCAAACCAACTTTACATGTCCACGTACATGAGACCGGTTCCATCGACAGACATGTGACTTTGTTGCATAAAGATGGCTGGCGGGTGTCTGTCTCTCCCACCTTAGTTGAATCGGATTCGACAAAGGCGGTCCTTGTAGAAGGTTAAATATCAACTTGCATATCACCGTTGGGGCATTGCGTAGGTAATAATTTTCTTGCAATATACCCATAGCAGCCACGTAAAACATGCAATAACAATTAGAGGACCATCTAACTTGTTTTTGCAGGGTATGTTGTGATATGATATGGCCAAAGACATAATGAAATATATTTGATGTATGAGATGATCATGTTTGTAATAGTTTATATCAACTTGCATGTCGATGCATACGGCAACCGGCAGGAGCCATAGGGTTGTCTTTAATTATTGTATGACATGTGTGTCAATCATTAAGCGCTATGTAATGCTTTACTTTGTCGCTAAGAGGTAGCAATAGTAGTAGAAGCATGGTTGGCGTGACAACCCCGATGGAAACACGATGATGGAGATCATGGTGTCATGCCGGTGACAATGGAGATCATGCCGGTGCTTTGGAGATGGAGATCAAAAGCATGAGTTGATGGCCATATCATGTCACCTATGATTTGCATGTGATGTTAATCCTTTTATGCATCTTATTTTGCTTAGGATTATGGTAGCATTATAAGGTGATCCCTCACTAAAATTTCAAGATAAAATTGTGTTCTCCCCAAGTGTGCACCGTTGCGGAAGTTTGTCGTTTCGAAGCACCACGTGATGATCGGGTGTGATAGACTCTACGTTCACATACAACGGGTGCAAGCCAGTGTTGCACATGCGGAACACTTGGGTTAAACTTGACGAGCCTAGCATGTACAGACATGGCCTCGGAACATAAGAGACCGAAAGGTCGAACACGAGTCATATAGTTGATATGATCAACATGGAGATGTTCACCATTGAAATCACCTCATCACACTTGATGATCGGACTTGGATTGGTGAATTTGGATCGTGTTACACTCGGACAACCGGAGGGATGTTGATTTGAGTGGGAGTTCTTAGGTAATATGATTAATTAAACTCATTTATCATGAATAGTAGTCTAAGTTATCTTTGCAAATTTATGTTGTAGATCAATGGCTCGCACAGTAGTTCCCCTGAATTTTAATGCGTTCCTAGAGAAAGCTAAGCTGAAAGATGATGGAAGTAACTTTGTGGACTGGGCCCATAATATGAGGATTATCCTCACGGCTGCCCAAAAGGCTTATGCCCTTGATGCACCGCTTGGTGCGCCACCCCCTCCAGTGATTGTGGACGTTGTGAACGCCTGGGAGTCGCGTGTTGATGACTAATCAATAGTTCAGTGTGCCATGTTGTATGGCTTAGAGCTGGGACTTTAAAGGCGTTTTGAACGTCATGGAGCATATGAGATGTTCCAGGAGTTGAAGTTTATCTTTGAGAAGAATGCGTAGATCGAGAGGTATGAGACCTCCAATAAGTTCTATGCCTGCAAGATGGAGGAGAACGGGTTTGTCAGTGAGCACATACTCAGAATGTCTAGGTACTACAACCGTTTAGCTGAGTTGGGATTTGAGCTCCCGCCAGAGGCTATCACTGACAGAGTTATTCAATCGCTACCACCTAGTTACAAGAGCTTTGTGTTGAACTATAACATGCAAGGGATGAACAAGTCAGTCTTCGAGCTGTCCGCGATGCTAAAAGTCGCTGAGTCAGACATCCAGAAGGAGCATCAAGTGTTGATGGAGAATAAAACCACTAGTTTCAAGAAAGGCAAGGGAAAGAAGGGAAACTTCAAGAAAGGTGGCAAAGCAGTTGCTCCTCCCGTGAAGAAACCCAAGGATGGACCCAAGCCGGAGACTGAGTGCTTCTATTGCAAGGAAACTGGCCATTGGAAGCGGAACTGCCCCAAGTATCTGGCCGACAAGAAGGGGACCAATGTCAACAAAGGTATATATGATATACATTTTATGGATGTGTACCTTACCAACTCTCGTTGTAGTGCCTGGGTATTTGATACCGGTTCGATTACTCACATTTTCAACTCAAAGCCGGAACTACGGAATAGACGGAGACTGGCAAAGGACGAAGTGAGGATGCACGTGGGAAATGGTTCCAAGGTTGATGTGATCACCGTCGGCTCGCTTGCTCTTCGTTTACCATCGGGATTAGTGATGAACCTGAATAATTGTTATTTAGTGCCTGCGTTGAGCATGAACATTATATCTGGATATTGTTTAATGTGAGACGATTACTCATTTAAATCAGGGAATAATGGTTGTTCTATTTATATGGGTAATATCTTTTATGGTCATGCACCCATTGTAAGGGGTTTATTCTTACTGAATCTGGATAGTGATGATACACATGTTCATAACATTGATGCCAAAAGATGTAGAGTTGATAATAATAATACCACTTTCTTGTGGCATTGCCGCTTAGGTCGTATTGGTGTAAAGCGCATGAAGAAACTCCATGTTGATGGACTTTTGGAGTCATTTGATTTTGAATACTTGACACATGCGAACCATGCCTCATGGGCAATATGACTAAGACCCCATTTTCCGGAATAATGGAACGGGCAAGTGACTTGTTGGAAATCATACATACTGATGTGTGTGGTCCGATGAGCGTTGACGCGCGCGGTGGATATCGTTACTTTCTCACCTTCACTAATTACTTGAGTAGATATGGGTATATTTACTTAATGAAGCATAAATCTGAACGTTTGAAAAGTTCAAGCAATTTCAGAGTGAAGTTGAGAATCATCATAACAAGAAGATTAAATTCCTACGATCCGATCGAGGTGGAGAATGTCTGAGTTATGAGTTTGGCAATCACTTAATACAATGTGGAATAGTTTCACAGTTGACACCATCTGGAACACCACAGCGTAATGGTGTGTCCGAATGTCATAATCGAACCTTATTGGATATGGTGCGTTCTATGATGTCTCTTGCCGATATGCCACTATCATTTTGGGGTTATGCGTTAGAGACATGTGCATTCACTTTAAATAGGGCACCATCTAAGTCCGTGGAGACGACATCGTATGAACTATGGTTTGGTAAGAAACGTAAGTTATTGTTTCTTAAGGTTTGGGGTTGCGATGCTTATGTAAAAAGGCTTCAGCAAAAAAAGCTCGAACCCAAAGCGGACAAATGCGTCTTCATAGGATACCCAAAAGAGACAGTTGGGTATACCTTCTATCTCAGATCCGAAGGCAAAGTGTTTGTCACTAAGAACGGGTCCTTTCTCGAGACGGAGTTTCTCTCAAAAGAATTGAGTGGGAGGAAGATAGAACTTGATGAGGTTGTTGAACCTTTACTTCAACCAGTGAGTAGTGCAGCGCAGAAAGATGTTTCTGTGACACCTACGTCAGTTGAAGTGGAAGCTAATGATAGTGATCATGAAGTTTTGGATCAAGTTACTATCAAACCTCGTAGGTCGACAAGGGTACGTATAGCTCCTGAGTGGTACGGTAATCTTGTCTTAGATGTCATGTTGTTGGACAACGATGAACCTACAAGCTATGGAGAAGCGGTGGTGGGCCCGGATTTCGAAAAATGGTTAGAGGCCATGAAATCCTAGATGGGATCCATGTATGAAAACAAAGTATGGACTTTGGAAGTATTACCTGAAGGGTGAAAAGCCATTCATAATAAATGGATCTTCAAGAAGAATACGGACGCAGATAGTAATGTCACCGTCTATAAAGTTTGACTTGTGTCAAAGGGGTTTTCACAAGTTCAAGGAGTTGACTACGATGAGACGTCCTCACCCGTAGCAATGCTTAAGTCCGTCAGAATCGTGTTAGCAATAGCTGCATTTTTCGATTATGAAATCTGGCAGATGGATGTCAAAACAGCGTTCCTTAACGGTCTCCTTAAGGAAGAGTTGTATATGATGCAACCGGAAGGTTTTGTTGATCCATAGAATGCTGACAAAGCGTGAAAACTCCAACGATCCATTTATGGACTAGTGCAAGCATCTCGGAGTTGGAATCTTCACTTTGATGAGGTGATCAAAGCGTTTGGGTTTATACAAGTTTTTGGAGAATCTTGTATTTACAAGAAAGTGAGTGGGAGCTCTATAGAGTTTCCAATATTATATGTGGATGACATATTGCTGATTGGAAACAATATAGAACTTTTGGAAAACATGAAGGAATATTTGAACAAGAGTTTTTCAATGAAGGACCTAGGAGAAGCCGCTTTCATATTAGGAATCAAGGTCTATAGAGATATATCGAGACGCTTGATAGGACTTTCACAAAGCACATACCTTGATAAGACTTTGAAGAAGTTCAAAATGGATCAGTTCAAGAAGGGGTTCTTGCCTGTTTTGCAAGGTATGAAGTTGAGTCAGACTCAATGCCCATCGACTACAGAGGATAGAGAAAGGATGAGTGTCATCTCCTATGCCTCTGCCATAGGCTCTATCATGTATGTGATGATGTGCACAAGACCGGATGTCAGCCTTGCCATAAGTATAGTCGGAAGCTTTCAAAGTAATCCATGAGTGGATTACTGGACAGTGGTGAAGAATATCCTTAAGTACCTGAAAAGGACTAAGGAAATGTTTCTCGTTTCTGGAGGTGATCAAGAGCTCGTCATAAAGGGTTACGTCGATGCAAGCTTTGATACTGATCTAGGTGACTCTAAGTCTCAAACCGGATACACATATATTCTGAATGGGGGAGCAGTAAGCTGGTACAGTTCCAAGCAGAGCATGGTCACTGATTCTACATGCGAAGCGGAGTACATAGATGCCTTAGAGGCAGCGAAGGAAGGTGCCTGGATGAAGCAGTTCATGACAGATCTTGGAGTTGTGCCCAGTGCACTGGACCCAATGACTCTGTTCTATGACAACACTGGTGCCATTGCTCCGGCCAAGGAACCAAGGTTTCACAAGAGGACCAGACACATAAAGCGATGCTTCAATTCCATCAGTGATTACATCAAAGAGGAAGATATAAACATTTGTAAGATACATACGGATCTGAATGTTGCAGATCCGTTGACTGAACCTCTTCCACGGGCAAAGCATGATCAACACCAGAACTCTATGGGTGTTAGATTCATTATCATGTAATGCTAGATTATTGACTCTAGTGCAAGTGGGAGACTATTGGAAATATTCCATAGAGGCAATAATAAAATGTTTATTGTTATATTTCCTTGTTCATGATAATCGTTTCTTATCCATGCTATAATTGTATTGATCGAAAACTCAAATACATGTGTGGATACATAGACAACAACGTGTCCCTAGTAAGCCTCTACCGGACTAGCTCATTGATCAAAGATGACTATGGTTTCCTAGCCATGGACATGAATTGTCATTTGATAATGGGATCAAATCATTAGGAGAATGGCGTGATGGACAAGACCCAAACTATAAACGTATCATATGATTGTGTCAAGTTTATTGCTATTGTTTTCTGCATGTCAAGTATATGTTCCTATGACCATGAGATCATGCAACTCACTAACACCGGAGGATTACCTTGTGTTTACCAAACGTCGCACCATAACTGGGTGACTATAAAGGTGCTCTACAGGTATCTTCGAGGGTGTCTGTTGAGTTGGCATGGATCAAGATTGGGATTTGTCAATCGGTATGACAGAGAGGTATCTCAGGGCCCACTCAGTAATACATCATCACAATAAGCTTGCAAACAATGTGACCAATGAGTTAGTCACAGGATCTTGTATTACGAACAAGTAAAGAGACTTGCCGATAATGATATTGAACTAGGTACGGAGATACCGACGATCGAATCTTGGACAAGTAACATACCGATAGACAAAGGGAACTACATATGGGATTAGCTGAATCCTTGACATTGAGGTTCGACCGATAAGATCTTCTTAGAATGTGTAGGAACCAATATGGGCATCCAGGTCCCGCTATTGGTTATTGACCGCGGATGTGTCTCGGTCATGTCTGCATAGTTCTCGAACCCGCAGGGTCTAGACACTTAAGGTTTGGTGACGATATAAGTATAGTTGAGTCATTATGGTGGTTACCGAAGGTTGTTCGGAGTCCCGGATGAGATATCAGACATGATGAGGAACTCTGGAATGGTCTAGAGGTCAAGATTGATATATTCGACGAAGGTTATTGGAGTCCAGAATTGTTCCGGGGGTGCCGGGTGATGACTAGTGTCACCGAAAGGGGTTTCGGGGGGCCCCGACAAGTGTTGGAGGGGACCATGGGCCAAGGGGAGGGGGCAAACCAGCCCACTAAGGGTCTTAGCGCCCCCCCTCACCCCATCTCACGTAACCAGGAGGGTTGGGGGCGCCCCTAGGGCTTCCCACCACTTTGGCTTGGGGGCCAAGTCTCCTAGGGGAAAACCCATCTAGGGTTTCTCTCTTGTGGCCGCCAGCCCTAGATGGGATCCCCTAGGGGTGCCCCCCTCTCCCTCTTCTGCCTATATATAGAGAGAGGTAGAGAGAGGGCAGCCGCACCCATCCATGCCACAGCGCTGCCCTCCCTATCCCTCGTAGCCATCTTCTTATGTGTAGTGCTTAGCGAAGCTCTGCCAAGATTTCTTCACCACCACGCCGTCATGCTGCCGGAGGACTCGAGCTACTACATCACCATCGCTCGCTGGATCGAGGAGGTGAAGGCATCATCAAGCCATACATGTGTTGAATGAGGAGGTGTCGTCCGTTCGGCGCTGGATCGGGAGTTCGCGGGACGTATCGTGATTGGATCACGAAGACGTTCGACTACATCAACCGTGTTTCTTAAAGCTTTCGCTTAGAGATCTACAAGGGTATGTAGATGAAATCTCTCCTCTCGTAGATGTCCATCTCCTAGATTAATCTTGGTGAGCGTAGGAAAAATTGTGTTTCCCATGCAATGTTCCCTAACAGTCCTCCGCCGCTCGCTCACGACAGTGGAGACGGATGTGTGGCACCTCAGCCCCAAGAGTGCCAAGGCGCTCCGACTCTCCGTCCAGTTGTCGGAGCACGAGGCAACAAAGGAGGTGATGGCGAAGGCGAAGGCGGACCGCCTGCTCCGCAGACTGTCGGGCATGAGGTGCAGCTCCGACTCGGATATGATGGACGGCTCCACCTCCAGCTCCGATCAAGATGCGCCTCCGCATGCCAACGCCTACACGGAGGAGGGGCACAACCACTGAGGGAGTCCTAGATAAGGGGGTATCCGGACATCCAGACTGTATACGTCGTCCGGACTATTGAAGCGTGAAGATACAAGACTCAAGACTTCGGCCCGTGTCCGGATGGGACTCTCCTTGGCGTGGAAGGCAAGCTTGGCGATCCGGATATTGTGTTTCCTTCCTTGTAACCGACTCCATGTAAACCCTAGCCCTCTCCGGTGCCTATATAAACCGGAGAGGTTGGTCCTTAGAAGGCCGGTCACAATTACAATCATACCATCATAGGCTAGCTCTTAGGGTTTAGCCTCTATGATCTCGTGGTAGATCTACTCTTGTACTACCCATATCTTCAATATTAATCAAGCAGGAAGTAGGGTTTTACCTCCATTGAGAGGGCCCAAACCTTGGTAAACATCTGTGTCCCTTGCTTCCTGTTACCATCAGCCTAGACGCACAGATCGGGACCCCCTACCCGAGATCTGCCGGTTTTGACACCGACATTGGTGCTTTCATTGAGAGTTCCACTGTGTCGTCGCTATAGGGCTTGATGGCGCCTCCAATCGTTAACAACACTGTCCGGGTAGAGGCTTTTCTCCCCGGATAGATCTTCGTGTTCGGTGGCTTCGCCCTATGGGCCAATTCGCTTGGCCATCTAGAGCAGATCGATAGCTACGCCCCCGGCCACCGGGTCAGGTTCGGAAACTTGAAGTACATAGCGGATATTCGCGGAGACTTGATCTTCGACGGATTTGGGCCTGCACCAGGAGCGTCAAACAGTCACGATGAGCACGGCTTAGACCTGCTGTCGGACGAAGCTCGGGATATCACCCCGGCAGAAGCCTCGGATCTAAATCCGGAGCAGTTTGCGTTGCCCAAGGACGGAGGGCTGGACCCTGCCCCGCAGGCCGCGCACTCATCGGCGGTGGAGCCGAACACATGTCTCACCTCTGTGGAAGCCTGTAACCCCGGGCCCCCGGACTCTTATCCAATTGTTGGTCCCGGTCCACACACCCTCGAGCCAGTCGAGCCAGGTTGGGCTCCGGTAATGGAGTTTACCACTGCGGACATCTTCCAGCACTCTCCCTTGGGCGACATGCTGAACTCATTGAAGTCTCTCTCTTTGTCAGGAGGCTCTGGGCCGAACTATGTCCGACTTGAGTGGGAAGCAGGCAACGAAGGAATTCGCTGCCCACCCACCACCCACTTCATTGCTACGGTCGATGATTTAACCGACGTGCTCGACTATGACTCCGAAGACATCGACGGTATGGACGACGATGCAGGAGAATTACAGGAGCCACTGCTCACAGGGCGGTGGACGGCCACCTCCGCATACGATATATACATGGTGGACACTTCGAAGGAAACCAATGTCGATGAGGCAACGGAGGATAACCCCTCAGGGAGAAAAACAAAGCATGGGCGTCGTCGGCGCCGCTCCAAGCCCCACCACAGCAATACCGGCCCCGGAGATGAAGTCAATAGGATGACGCCGAAGAAGAATATGTAGGGGAACGTAGTAATTTCAAAATTTTCCTACGCACACGCAAGATCATGGTGATGGTATAGCAACGAGAGGGGAGAGTGTTGTCCACGTACCCTCGTAGACCGTAAGCGGAAACGTTAGCACAACGCAGTTGATGTAGTCGTACGTCTTCACAATCCGACCGATCAAAGCGCCGAACGTACGGCACCTCCGAGTTCAGCACACGTTCAGCTCGATGACGATCTCCGGGCTCCGATCCAGCAAAGCTCCGGAGATGAGTTCCGTCAGCACGACGGCATGGTGACGATGATGATGTTCTACCGGCGCAGGGCTTCGCCTAAACTCCGCGACGATATGACCGAGGTGGAATATGGTGGAGGGGGGCACCGCACACGGCTAAGGAATGATCCGTAGATCAACTTGTGTCTATGGGGTGCCTCCCCGCCCCCGTATATAAAGGAGCAAGGGGGGAGGCCGGCCTGCCCTTGGAGGGTGCGCCAAGGAGGAGGAATCCTCCTCCTAGTAGGAGTAGAACTCCTCCTTTCCTACTCCTACTAGGAGGGGGAAGGAAGGGGAAGAGGGGGAAGGAAAGGGGGGGCGCCCCCCCCCCTCCTAGTCCAATTCGGACCAGAGGGGGGAGGGGGCGCGCGGCCCATGCTGGCCGCCCCTCTCTCCTTTCCCTTAAGGCCCATAAGGCCCATTACTCTCCCGGGGGGGTTCCGGTAACCCCTCCGGCACTCCGGTTTTCTCCGAAATCACCCGGAACACTTCCGGTGTCCGAATATAGTCGTCCAATATATCAATCTTTATGTCTCGACCATTTTGAGACTCCTCGTCATGTCCGTGATCACATCCCGGACTCCGAACAAACTTCAGTACATCAAAACTTATATACTCATAATAAAACTGTCATCGTAACATTAAGCGTGCGGACCCTACGGGTTCGAGAACTATGTAGACATGACCTAGAACTATTCTCGGTCAATAACCAATAGCGGAACCTGGATGCCCATATTGGTTCCTACATATTCTACGAATATCTTTATCGGTCAAACCGCATAACAACATACGTTGTTCCCTTTGTCATCAGTATGTTACTTGCCCGAGATTTGATCGTCGGTATCCAATACCTAGTTCAATCTCGTTACCGACAAGTCTCTTTACTAGTTACGTAATGCATCATCTCGTAACCAACTCATTGGTCACATTGCTTGCAAGGCTTATAGTGATGTGCATTACCGAGAGGTCCCAGAGATACCTCTCCGACAATCGGAGTGACAAAACCTAATCTCGAAATACGCCAACTCAACATGTACCTTCGGAGACACCTGTAGTACTCCTTTATAATCACCCAGTTACGTTGTGACGTTTGGTAGTACCCAAAGTGTTCCTCCGGTAAGCGGGAGTTGCATAATTCTCATAGTTACAGGAACATGTATAAGTCATGAAGAAAGCAATAGCAGTATACTAAACCATCAAGTGCTAGGCTAACGGAATGGGTCATGTCAATCACATCATTCTTCTAATGATGTGATCCCACTAATCAAATGACAACACATGTCTATGGTTAGGAAACATAACCATCTTTGATTAATGAGCTAGTCAAGTAGAGGCATACTAGTGACTATATGTTTGTCTATGTATTCACACATGTATCATGTTTCCCATTAATACAATTATAGCATGAATAATAAACATTTATCATGATATGAGGAAATAAATAATAACTTTATTATTGCCTCTAGGGCATATTTCCTTCATTCTCCCACTTGCACTAGAGTCAATAATCTAAATTACATAGTAATGATTCTAACACCCATGGAGTCTTGGTGCTGATCATGTTTTGCTCGTGAGAGAGGCTTAGTCAACGGGTCTGCAACATTCAGATCCGTACGTATCTTGCAAATCTCTATGTCTCCCACTTGGACTTAGTCCCGAATGGAATTGAAGCGTCTCTTGATGTGCTTGGTCCTCTTGTGAAATTTGGATTCCTTTGCCAAGGCAATTGCACCAGTATTGTCACAGAAGATCTTCATTTGTCCCGATGCACTAGGTATGACACCTAGATCGGAAATGAACTCCTTCATCCAGACTCCTTCATTTGCTGCTTCAGAAGCAGCTATGTACTCCGCTTCACATGTGGATCCCGCCACGACGCTTTGTTTAGAACTGCACCAACTTAGCTCCACCGTTTAATAAAAACACGTATCCGGTTTGCGATTTAGAATCGTCCGGATCAGTGTCAAAGCTTGCATCGACGTAACCATTTACGACTAGCTCTTTGTCACCTCCATATACGAGAAACATATCCTTAGTCCTTTTCAGGTACTTCAGGATGTTCTACAACCGCTGTCCAGTGATCCACTCCTGGATTACTTTGGTACCTTCCTGCCAAGCTTATTGCTAAGCATACGTCAGGTCTGGTACACAACATTGCATACATGATAGAGCCTATGGCTGAAGCATAGGGAACATCTTTCATTTTCTCTCTATCTTTTGCTGTGGTCGGGCATTGAGTTTGACTCAACTTCACACCTTGTAGCACGGGCAAGAACCCTTTCTTTGCCTGATCCATTTTGAACTTTTTCAAAATTTTGTCAAGGTGTGTGCTTTGTGAAAGTCCTATCAAGCGTCTTGATCTATCTCTATAGATCTTGATGCCCAGTATGTAAGCAGCTTCACCGAGGTCTTTCATTGAAAAACTTTTATTCAAGTATCCCTTTATGCTATCCAGAAATTCTATATCATTTCCAATTAATAATATGTCATCTACATATAATATCAGAAATGCTACAGAGCTCCCACTGACTTTCCTGTAAATATAGGCTTCTCCAAAAGTCTGTATAAAACCATATGCTTTGATCACACTATCAAAACGTTTATTCCAACTCCGAGATGCTTGCACCAGTCCATAAATGGATCGCTGGAGCTTGCACACTTTGTTAGCACCTTTTGGATCAACAAAACCTTCTGGTTGCATCATATACAACTCTTCTTCTAGAAATCCATTCAAGAATGCAGTTTTGACATCCATTTGCCAAATTTCATAATCATGAAATGCAGCAATAGCCAACATGATTCGGACAGACTTAAGCATCGCTACGGGTGAGAATGTCTCATCGTAGTCAACCCCTTGAACTTCTCAAAAACCTTTCGCAACAAGTCGAGCTTTATAGACAGTTACATTACCATCGGCGTCAGTCTTCTTCTTAAAGATCCATTTATTCTCAATGGCTTGCCGATCATCGGGCAAGTCAACCAAAGTCCATACTTAGTTTTCATACATGGATCCCATCTCAGATTTCATGGCTTCTAGCCATTTTGCGGAATCTGGGCTCATCATCGCTTCCTCATAGTTCGTAGGTTCATCATGGTCAAGTAACATGACTTCCAGAATAGGATTACCATACCACTCTGGTGCGGATCTTACTCTGGTAGACCTACGAGGTTCAATAGAAACTTGATCTGAAGTTTCATGATCAATATCATTAGCTTCCTCACTAATTGGTGTACTTGTCACAGGAACCGGTTCTTGTGATGAACTACTTTCCAATAAGGGAGTAGATACAGTTATCTCATCAAGTTCTACGTTCCTCCCACTCACTTCTTTCGAGAGAAACTCCTTCTCTAGAAAGGATCCGATTTTAGCAACGAAAATCTTGCCTTCAGATCTGTGATAGAAGGTGTACCCAATAGTTTCTTTTGGGTATCCTATGAAGACACATTTCTCCGATTTGGGTTCGAGCTTATCTGGTTGAAGTTTCTTCACATAAGCATCGCAACCCCAAACTTTAAGAAACGACAACTTTGGTTTCTTGCCAAACCATAGTTCATAAGGTGTCGTCTTAACGGATTTTGATGGTGCCCTATTTAACGTGAATGCGGCCGTCTCTAAAGCATAACCCCAAAACGATAGCGGTAAATCAGTAAGAGACATCATAGATCGCACCATATCTAGTAAAGTACGATTACGATGTTCGGACACACCATTTCGTTGTGGTGTTGTGGGTGGCGTGAGTTGCGAAACTATTCTGCATTGTTTCAAGTGCAGACCAAACTCGTAACTCAAATATTCTCCTCCACAATCAGATCGTAGAAACTTTATTTTCTTGTTACGATGATTTTCCACTTCACTCTGAAATTCTTTGAACTTTTCAAATGTTTCAGACTTGTGTTTCATTAAGTAGATATACCCATATCTGCTCAAATCATCTATGAAGGTGAGAAAATAACGATATCCACCGCGAGCCTCAACATTCATTGGACCACAAACATCAGTATGTATGATTTCCAACAAGTTAGTTGCTTGCTCCATAGTTCCGGAGAACGGCGTTTTAGTCATCTTGCCCATAAGGCACGGTTCGCAAGTACCAAGTGATTCATAATCAAGTGATTCCAAAAGCCCATCAGTATGGAGTTTCTTCATGCGCTTTACACCGATATGACCTAAACGGCAGTGCCACAAATAAGTTGCACTATCGTTATCAACTCTGCATCTTTTGGTTTCAACACTATGAACATGTGTATCACTACTATCAAGATTCAACAAAAATAGACCACTCTTCAAGGGTGCATGACCATAAAAGATATTACTCATATAAATAGAACAACCATTATTCTCTGATTTAAATGAATAACCGTCTTGCATCAAACAAGATCCAGATATAATGTTCATGCTCAACGCTGGCACCAAATAACAATTATTTAGGTCTAAAACTAATCCCGATGGTAGATGTAGAGGTAGCGTGCCGACCGCGATCACATCGACTTTGGAACCATTTCCCACGCGCATCATCACCTCGTCCTTAGCTAATCTTCGCTTAATCCGTAGTCCCTGTTTCGAGTTGCAAATATTAGCAAGAGAACCAGTATCAAATACCCAGGTGCTACTGCGAGCATTAGTAAGGTACACATCAATAACATGTATATCACATATACCTTTGTTCACTTTGCCATCCTTCTTATCCGCCAAATACTTGGGGCAGTTCCGCTTCCAGTGTCCAGTCTGCTTGCAATAGAAGCACTCAGTTTCAGGCTTAGGTCCAGACTTGGGTTTCTTCTCTTGAGCAGCAACTTGCTTGCCGTTCTTTTTGAAGTTCCCCTTCTTCTTCCCTTTGCCCTTCTTCTTGAAACTGGTGGTCTTGTTAACCATCAACACTTGATGCTCCTTCTTGATGTCTACCTCCGCGGCTTTTAGCATTGCGAAGAGCTCGGGAATAGTCTTGTTCATCCCTTGCATATTATATTTCATCACGAAGCTCATGTAGCTTGGTGGTACTGATTGGAGAATTCTGTCAATGACACTATCATTAGGAAGATTAACTCCCAATTGAATCAAGTGATTATTATACCCAGACATTTTGAGTATATGTTCACTGACAGAACTATTCTCCTCCATCTTGCAGCTGTAGAACTTATTGGAGACTTCATATCTCTCAATCCGGGCATTTGCTTCAAATATTAACTTCAGCTCCTGGAACATCTCATATGCTCCATGACGTTCAAAACGTCATTGAAGACCCGGTTCTAAGCCGTAAAGCATGGCACACTGAACTATCAAGTAGTCATCAGCTTTGCTCTGCCAGACGTTCTTAACGTCGCCAGTTGCATCAGCAGCAGGCCTAGCACCTAGCGGTGCTTCCAGGACGTAACTTTTCTGTGCAGCAATGAGGATAATCCTCAGGTTACGAACCCAGTCTGTGTAATTGCTACCATCATCTTTCAACTTTGCTTTCTCAAGGAACACATTAAAATTCAACGGAACAACAACACAAGCCATCTATCTACAAACAAACATAGACAAGCAAAATACTATCAGGTACTAAGTTCATGATAAATTTAAGTTCAATTAATCATATTACTTAAGAACTCCCACTTAGACAGACATCTCTCTAGTCATCTAAGTGATCACGTGATCCAAATCAACTCAACCATGTCCGATCATCACGTGAGATGGAGTAGTTTCAATGGTGAACATCACTATGTTGATCATATCTACTATATGATTCATGTTCGACCTTTCGGTCTCCGTGTTCCGAGGCCATATCTGTATATGCTAGGCTCGTCAAGTATGACCTGAGTATTCCGCGTGTGCAACTGTTTTGCACCCGTTGTATTTGAACGTAGAGCCTATCACACCCGATCATCACGTGGTGTCTCAGCACGAAGAACTTTCGCAACGGTGCATACTCAGGGAGAACACTTCTTGATTATTAGTGAGAGATCATCTTAAAATGCTACCGTCAATCAAAGAAAGATAATATGCATAAAGGATAAACATCACATGCAATCAATATAAGTGATATGATATGGCCATCATCATCTTGTGCTTGTGATCTCCATCTTCAAGCACCGTCATGATCACCATCGTCACCGGCGCGACACCTTGATATCCATCGTAGCATCGTTGTCGTTACGCCATCTATTGCTTCTACGACTATCGCTACCGCTTAGTGATAAAGTAAAGCAATTACAGGGCGTTTGCATTTCATACAATAAAGCGACAACCATATGGCTCCTGCCAGTTGCCGATAACTTCGGTTACAAAACATGATCATCACATATAATAAAATATAGCATCACGTCTTGACCATATCACATCACAACATGCCCTGCAAAAACAAGTTAGACGTCCTCTAGTTTGTTGTTGCAAATTTTACGTGGCTGCTACGGGCTTAGCAAGAACCTTAGCAAGAACCGTTCTTACCTACGCATCAAAAACCACAATGATAGTTCATCAGGTTAGTGCTGTTTTAACCTTCGCAAGGACCGGGCGTAGCCACACTCGATTCAGCTAAAGTGAGAGAGACAGACACCTGCCAGCCACCTTTAAGCACGAGTGCTCGTAACGGTGAAACCAGTCTCGCGTAAGCGTACGCGTAATGTCGGTCCGGGCCGCTTCATCTCAGAATACCACCGAACCAAAGTATGACATGCTGGTAAGCAGTATGACTTGTATCGCCCACAACTCACTTGTGTTCTACTCGTGCATATAACATCAACGCATAAAACCTGGCTCTGATACCACTGTAGGGGAACGTAGTAATTTCAAAATTTTCCTACGCACACGCAAGATCATGGTGATGGTATAGCAACGAGATGGGAGAGTGTTGTCCACATACCCTCGTAGACCGTAAGCGGAAGCGTTAGCACAACGCGGTTGATGTAGTCGTACGTCTTCACGATCCGACCGATCCAAGCACCGAACGTACGGCACCTCCGAGTTCAGCACACGTTCAGCTCGATGATGATCTCCGGGCTCCGATCCAGCAAAGCTCCGGAGATGAGTTCGGTCAGCACGACGGCGTGGTGACGATGATGATGTTCTACCGGCGCAGGGCTT
Organism: Triticum timopheevii; assembly: GCA_963921465.1. Lineage (NCBI taxonomy): Eukaryota > Viridiplantae > Streptophyta > Magnoliopsida > Poales > Poaceae > Triticum > Triticum timopheevii. Next base: position 436,897,700 of record OY997264.1, on the reverse strand, counting down.
CGCCTAAACTCCGTGACGATATGACCGAGGTGGAATATGGTGGAGGGGGGCACCGCACATGGCTAAGGAACGATCCGTAGATCAACTTGTGTCTATGGGGTGCCCCCCCGCCCCCGTATATAAAGGAGCAAGGGGGGAGGCCGGCCAGCCCTTGGAGGGTGCGCCAAGGAGGAGGAATCCTCCTCCTAGTAGGAGTAGGACTCCTCCTTTCCTACTCCTACTAGGAGGGGGAAGGAAGGGGGAGAGGGGGAAGGAAAGGGGGGGCGCCGCCCCCCTCCTAGTCCAATTCGGACCAGAGGGGGGAGGGGGTGCGCGGCCCATGCTGGCCGCCCCTCTCTCCTTTCCCTTAAGGCCCATAAGGCCCATTACTCTCCCGGGGGGGTTCCGGTAACCCCTCCGGCACTCCAGTTTCCTCCAAAATCACCCGGAACACTTCCGGTGTCCGAATATAGTCGTCCAATATATCAATCTTTATGTCTCGACCATTTCGAGACTCCTCGTCATGTCCGTGATCACATCCGGGAATCCAAACAAACTTCGGTACATCAAAACTTATAAACTCATAATAAAACTTTGATTGTAACGTTAAGCGTGCGGACCCTACGGGTCTGAGAACTATGTAGACATGACCTAGAACTATTCTCGGTCAATAACCAATAGCGGAACCTGGATGCCCATATTGGTTCCTACATATTCTACGAAGATCTTTATCGGTCAAACCGCAACAACATACGTTGTTCCCTTTGTCATCGGTATGTTACTTGCCCGAGATTTGATCGTCGGTATCCAATACCTAGTTCAATCTCGTTACCGGCAAGTCTCTTTACTTGTTACGTAATGCATCATCCCGTAACCAACTCATTGGTCACATTGCTTGCAAGGCTTATAGTGATGTGCATTACCGAGAGGGCCCAGAGATACCTCTCCGACAATCGGAGTGACAAAACCTAATCTCGAAATACGCCAACTCAACATGTACCTTCGGAGACACCTGTAGTACTCCTTTACAATCACCCAGTTACGTTGTGACATTTGGTAGTACCCAAAGTGTTCCTCCGGTAAACGGGAGTTGCATAATTCTCATAGTTACAGGAACATGTATAAGTCATGAAGAAAGCAATAGCAGTATACTAAACGATCAAGTGCTAGGCTAACGGAATGGGCATGTCAATCACATCATTCTTCTAATGGTGTGATCCCACTAATCAAATGACAACACATGTCTATGGTTAGGAAACATAACCATCTTTGATTAATGAGCTAGTCAAGTAGAGGCATACTAGTGACTATATGTTTGTCTACGTATTCACACATGTATCATGTTTCCGGTTAATACAATTCTAGCATGAATAATAAACATTTATCATGATATGAGGAAATAAATAATAACTTTATTATTGCCTCTAGGGCATATTTCCTTCAGAATACAACCCTGACCAGCCCGCCTTCGAGCACGCTGTCGGGGATATACCCTGCAGTGTAACCCGGCCGGAAATATAACCCGGCCGGACTTGGCGACTCACTAATGACCCGCCCTGACAGGACGACACACTAAGTGACCCGCCCGATCCTAGCGACTTACGTGTAACCTGGCAAGCGGATCAGAGGAGCGACAAGACCCGGGGGCCCAGGAGCCTCAAGGCCCAGAAGGCCGGCTTACGTTATGGTAGGCCGGCTTAAGAGGAAAGGTGTGAGGAATATCTCCCTCACAAGGAATCAAGACCCGGACTTGTATCCGGCTTGTAGTAGAAGATAGGCTAGTCCTAATCCTATTTGGACTCCACATGTAACCCACCCCTCTAACTTATATAATGAGGGGCAGGGCACCCCAAAGAGGGACAAGTAACAAGAACAATCTCTAGGGCTAGACACAAAGAGCCGGCTTACCGGCGACTCTTGATGAGCATAATGAGACCTAGCCTCAAACAGCATGTAGGGCTATTCCGGATGATATTTCCCGGGGCCCAAAACTGTCTAAATCCTTGTCTTGCGTGTCCGTCTCTCATCCCGATCAACCCCTCTCAAGCTACCACATAGATGCGTTGGCCTCGGGACTAAGTCCTGACACTAAGGACATCTGTCGTGACAATTCCACGATAGTTGGCGCCCACCATGGGGCCAGCGCACGTTGGTGTTGAGTTCTTGGAGGAATCTTCCCAGGGTTTCGAGAAGCTCGCGGTTAACCGGATGAAGAAAAATCGGCACGATCGGATCTACATCGTCGGCGGCCGTTCTTTCCTGTTTTGGCGAGTCTTCACGATTGTGTGTTTCGCTCATCTACGAGCAGCCGGCTGTTTGAGTCGAAGTCTAGCATCCGAAAACAGTCCATACGAGGTACAAGTCGCCGAGACCTACACCATCGTCCGTGTCCAAATCTGATTTGGAGCATCAGATTCCGTCGCTATTGCATGGCGTGGCTTCCTAGGCCTGCCACCAATTTCTCAACGGATCAAGGCCGAAACCTCAGGCACGTGGAGCTGCAGTTAAAAAAAATGCCAATGAACCGGACGTGGATAAGGCCACAATTGGGGAACAGATATGGTGTTGGCTTCGCCAGCAAGCCGCCTGCTAATGTCACACGAGGAAGCCGGCCGTCCTGCCTCCGCCGCCCGCGGCCTCTCCTCATTGCCGCGCGGGCCGCTGCCCTCGTTGACTTGTGCTTTGGGCCGCCGTGCCTCGCCGGATCCGCCTCCGTCCTGAGCAACAAGTCACCACCTCAGCCACTATTGAGCCACCCGCGTCGGCAGGGTACACCTCGCCACCGGCTTCTGTCGTCCAAGATGAGCCGGATGTGACCCAGGCGTGGATGCGGACTCGGCCTCCGTCGCCCTCAGCCACCGCCGCTTCTGCTGTCATCGACTTCCGCCGCCGCGGGCTTGCGTCGCCACTCTGTCGCATGGTCTCAAGCGGCCGCCTCCGAACCGCCGGCCCTATCGGGCCGCAGTTTTTCCTTCGCCTCAGCCAGCAGGCTGCCGCACCGTTGCGGGCCCGCTTGCACCGAGCTGCTGCCATGGCCTTGCGGTAGCCGTTGAGCCGCCCACGACCTTGCCGCTCGTCAAACCGCCCCGCGGCCGTGGTCTTCAGGTCACCTGCCGACATGTTCTTCCGACTCGCCGTGCCTTGAGCTCACCTCGCTGTTATGGTCTCACTCATCGTTCGCTTGTGAGCCGCCTGACGCCTTCGCCGTTGCGAATCGCCTCGTTCGCCCGTGAACCGCCCGACGCCTCTATTCTGCTTGGCCACGTCGCCCCCGTGTGCCTTGTCAAGCCGTGGCCTCTCCGAGTGCCTCCGCACCGACGCTTTTTCATCGCGAGCAGCACCGCCTCCACTAAGGCCCTACCTGCAAGTTGTCTTGCCGGGCTGCTACTGCAACGACGCTATGCTGCCTTCGTTGGTTGGGAAAGATGCCTACTCTCTGAATATTTTGGACAATTGCTTGATGAAGCTTCCTACTGAACATTAAGAGTCACCAAGTCAGCGGCATGCCATCTTGTGTATGTTTGGTCACTAAATGAAGGAGGGAACAAGCTGATCAGAGAAGATGTTGCTCGTGTTAGGAAGCACGGATCTGGAGGGGCATCCAAAGCTAACATCCATACCCATGGAGCCCTTGAGATACAGACCTTTCATAACTACATATATTGTTGCCGCCTTACTGAGAGCAGATTTCAGTACTCGGTTGTGGCGCAGAGTTCTCATACACGTGAGGGCGTGTATGCTCATGGGTGCTCCTCTCACTAGTATCATCGTTCGGTGTACAAGGCAGAACAGTCCCAGATCAATGAAACATCCGCTGAGGACCATCAGTACTAGTCTACGTTCATCCGCCCGCTACTACCGCTTCATTCACAAGTGGATAGCACCAACACGGCACCCCGTACATGATCAATCAATTCAAGATAAAAGTAACATCATAAAGTGGATTTGGATCTTGCGCGAGTATTGTCCAATGACAGCCTCCGTCCGTGCCATGCCGATTTTTGGACAGGCGTACAGGCCAAGCCCCCTGCGGTCTGGCTTACTTCAACGCACCGGGTCGACTGACGGACACCGCTAAGAATCATAAGGTTCAAATATATCAGGTGATATTCGTCCAGTTTACTTTAAATAGCACATAGTATTTTTCTCTTTTGAGAACAATTACTCTGGCCTGTATTATTTTTATGCAGGACGGCTATTAAAAGAAAAAGGGGTGGTATTACACCGCGGAGGCACGTTCGGCTGTGCCGCGCAGCTTCACGGACACGCGTATCATGGTCCGGTTTACACCAATGCGCCGGCCAACTTGCCCGTCCGCACTGCCTTACAAACGGCACGGACAACTCGCCTGTCCGCGCCAGCTTACAAACATCGTGGCCGACTCACCCGTCCGCACCGGTTTACCACGCCGCGGCTGGTTCACCCGTGAGCGATTTCAACTTCACCTAGCGATCATCAATTTCATGGCGGATTATTTCCGGCCTGGCACATCAGGTGATATCCATCTAAAATATATTTTATTGGTACATATTATAGAGCAGTTTATCTTTGTCTTGGTTTGCAACATTGTTGATGCAGGACAATTGTTCACTACATCAAAACGACGTGGTTAACTTGCCCGTCCACACCGGCTTACCACGCCACGGCCGGTTCACCCTTCTATGCCGCTTCAGATGTTGCGGTCGTCTTTACCGTCCGTCTCTCACGGCCTGGTCTACATCAACACACCGGGTCGCGCCTGTCTGCGTGAGCTGTTTATTGAGTATGAGCAGGTCACTACTTGGGAAGCCCGGTTTCTCTTCCAACAAATTGTAGGCAAATTATCATATATTATCAGCCGCCGTCTGCACTGGATGGTTCAATGGGCAGGCGCACAAGTCGCCGCCACTACAGTTTGGTTAACTTCAAACAGCCAGTTGGAAGGAACCATTGGCCGAGTTGCTGACACGGTTCATACGGATCATTTATAACCCGCCGCAATCACCTCAACCTTCTGTGGATAATCACTAGCCTAACATATCAGGTGAAAATCCATCCAATATAATTTATATTACATATTATTATCTTCAAAAGAGCAATTACTTTGGTTTGCAAGATTGTCCCATGCAGGATTCAAACCGGTCTATATCATGGTTAATTATGGAGAATCTCAAGCCAACTCCTCAAGTCGTCTTGAGACTCGGGGGCTACAATGATATGACTCGGCAAAATTAGCCAGTTTCAATGAATTCAAGAACTCCAGATCATTGAAGGGAAAAATAACCTGGACCCCGGAGATTACTGCTAGATTGATGAAAATTCAAAAGCTGTCAGAAGATTTCCAGCTCAAAATAAGGACTCTGGTTTAAAATCCGGTTCAAGAGACATCTTTCTTCCACAAATTTTTGAAGCTCTCAAATCCGGTTCAAAATCCGTCTCAACGTAAATTTGTCCCTCACAAATTTTTAAAAGCTTTCAAATCCGGTTTAAAGTTCCGGTTCAAAAAGCATTAATCTCTCACAAGTTCGAGTTCTCAGAAAAATTAGAAGTTGCCAAAAGAACTTGCTGCCATGATGCGCGGTTCAAACTTGGGTATCCTGCCTTACGACTTATCTTATTGTGGTCACTTGGGGGCTTCCTGTTCAAACATAGGTCGTATTCGAACCAAAGAGAACATAGTTGTCAATACCCTCTTGATCGGCATGCTGCCAAACCCACTAGGGGGCTTCTTGATCATATCTGAATCATAGCTTAACCCCTTTGGGTCTGACGTGGGTCGTATTTGAACCAGCGTCATTAAACAACTCTTATGGTCATTTGGGGACTTCTTGTTCAAACATAGGTCGTATTCGAACCAAAGAGAACATAGCTGCCGATACCCACTTGATCGGCATCGCCAAAGCCATTAGGGGGCTATATGATCGTATTCGAATCTTAGCTTAACCCCTTTGGAACGGTTTACTGATCGTATCCGAATCAGAAGCCTCAAAAAGTTTTATTCTATCTCGGGTAAAGTTTATTGCAGCCACAATTACTTAACTTGAGACCTTTTGGAGATTATATCTCAAATGTATATAAGCGCTTTATGATTAACCCGGCTTGACTTTTGACTATAAGTCGCCAGCTTATGACAACCATCATTTATATGGAAGCATTGGCTTCTAAGGATTGGGTTATCACCCTTATTACACAGGTCATGTAAACCGGCAGTACAAATTCAATATCACAGTGGTCATTTGGGGGCTTCCTGTTCAAACATAGGTCATATTCGAACCAAAGAGAACATAGCTGTCGATACCCACTTGATCGGCAATGCCAACGCCACTGGGGGCTATATGATCGTATTCGAATCTTAGCTTAACTCCTTTGGAACGGTTTACTGATCGTATTCGAATCAGAAGCCTCAAAAATTTTATCTGTTTTTATACAATCGCAAGTATTTGAGTTGTCACAAACATCATATGTGCCGGCTTTTACAGACTTGAGTTATCAACTTTATTGTCTGGGTCACATAAGTCGGCGGTATCATTCAAAGGATCATAGGGATCTTGTGATCTACTTGTGTGCAAGATAAGACTACATTTGGGTGGTTACCCGCCCTGGCTTTTGATGTTAAGTTGTCAGGGCTTTTGACGTTTAAACTCTTTGCAGGATTTGCAGAAATATGACATATAAATGATTAAGTTCAAGCTCATTACCAAAGTTGATGCTTCAAAATGATTATTCATTCTGGATTTTTCTCAAAGGCTATAATTAAGCCGCCGGGTTATAAAAATTCCGGCTTTCAATGGAGGTGTATTAAATCGCCATCGGCCAAGAGCGGCCGGGTATTTAAACTCTGGATTTACTTATCAACAGATGAGGTATTCAAAGTCGCTTTGGCGCAATGGCTATTATTTTATTAATGGATATAATTTATTCTACAATGGAAGGAATAGTCCCGAGTCGCTGCAGGCTTACGACCCGGCACTTGGGGGCTACATTATTCAAATTGAGGTTACATCAAATATGCAAGTCCCATGTCGCAGCAAGCATGCACCATGACACTTGGGGGCTAATGCAAAGTCAATTTTTGCTCAACTTATTGAAGACCCGACTCATCACATTTTAAATGAGCCAGCCCTTGGGGGCTACCAATTGCTCCTATCGAAAATTCAAGGTACACAAGCCTCAGTCCAGTACATTAAGAGATCCACTACTCAGTTGGTAAAGTACAAAACTCTTAACCTTATGGATGTGGGTTCAAGCCCCATGGTGGAGATTACATCATATGATGTTATTATTAATGAATTATTTACAAAGTCCCTGCTCATTATTGCATAATGACCCGGCCCTTGGGGGCTACATTGGTTGAAGTTTTTATGAGCATAAGGCAATTACAAGTCCCAGGTTTCTGCAAGCATGACAACCCGGCACTTGGGGGCTACATATGTGGAATATTTAGTTTATGACTAATGATTGAGATGAATAAACCCGGATTTCTTCAAGGTTGCAACACTTATATTGAAGCAAGTCTTAAGTTATCACTATGTTCTCCTCTTAAGACTTGGGGGCTACAAGTATTATGCATATAAAGAAGGAACATCTTCAAAATTCTCAGCTTTGAGTAAATCAGGAAGATCAATTATATGACCCAGTGTCAACAATAATTATGACTCGACATCATCAGTTTTTTATAACCCGGAGATTTTGGAAATTATAACTCGGCAAGATCTACATCTTTAAGCCGGTTGAAAATCAGATGAGTATTTCAAGACCTATATTTTTTAAGCCGGTGCTTTGGAAGCCGACTCAAATGGATTATTTGTTTACAATATTTCTTCTACAAGCAAATTGATTGTGAAGCTGGTCTATTGACCCGGATTTTCTAGAAGAAGGAAATGACAAGGACTTAAGGATGTTTAGGTGCCGGTTTACAAGAATTATTAACCCGGAACACAACCTGTCAAATTTGTTCTTGTGTTTATTTTGCAGCATAAGTTTACCATGGATAAATCCAAGCTAAACTTGGGGGCTAATGTCGGGGATATACCCCGCAGTGTAACCCGGCTGGAAATATAACCCGGCTGGACTTGGCGACTCACTAATGACCCGCCCTGACTGGACGACACACTAAGTGACCCGCCCGATCCTGGCGACTTACGGGTAACCTGGCAAGCGGATCAAAGGAATGACAAGACCCAGGGGCCCAAGAGGCTCAAGGCCCAGAAGGCCCGCTTACGTTATGGTAGGCAGGCTTAAGAGGAAAGGCATGAGGAATATCTCCCTCACAAGGAATCAAGACCCGGACTTGTATCCGGCTTGTAGTAGAAGATAGGCTAGTCCTAATCCTATTTGGACTCCACATGTAACCCGCCCCTCTAACTTATATAAGGAGGGGCAGGGCACCCCAAAGAGGGACAAGTAACAAGAACAATCTCTAGGGCTAGACACAAAGAGCCGGCTTACCGGCGACTCTCGGTGAGCATAATGAGACCTAGCCTCAAACAACATGTAGGGCTATTCCGGATGATGTTTCCTGGGGCCCAAAGCTGTCTAAATCCTTGTATTGCATGTCGCGTCTCTCGTCCCGATCAACCCCTCTCAAGCTACCACATAGATGCGTTGGCCTCGCGACTAAGTCCTGACACTAAGGACATCTGCCATGCAATTCCACGACACAGGCCGAACAGGAAGATGAGCAGGTCAGGCGACCGACGGATATCCGGAGGAGGACAATTATATGCCCCCCTCCGAAGACGAGATTACCCTCGGCGATGACGAGTTCGGCGTGCCTGAGGATCCCGTGGAGCAGGAGCGCTTCAAGCGCCGGCTTATGGCCACTGCGAGGAGCCTGAAGAAGAAGCAGCAGCAACTCCAGGCTGATCAAGACCTGCTCACAGATAGATGGACTGAAGTCCTGGCAGCTGAGGAATACGGACTCGAGCGCTAAATGGCTGACCGGCCACCCCGTGGCCGGGATAAAACGGGATATTAGCCCAAATACCAGCCCGCACCCCCACGCCAATACACTACGGCCCGGGGCAACATGCAAGACTTGCAAGATATTCTGGAAAATAAAGCAGGACAGCCAAGATCGATCTACGGATCGCGGGGGCGCACCCTAGCGCGCGACGATGACCATCACGCCGGATACATCATCAACAAGTCCGGCCAGGCCGAACACAGCAACCCAGACCAATTCGAAATGCGTAGCCACATAGCCCGGCATAGAGGCGCCGCAAACTCCCTCTGCTTCACTGACGAAGTGATGGATCATGAATTCCCAGAAGGATTCAAACCCGTAAACATCGAATCATACGATGGCACGACAGACCCCGTAGTATGGATCGAAGATTTCCTTCTCCACATTCACATGGCCTGCGGAGACGATCTACACGCCATCAAGTACCCTCCCCTTAAGCTCAAAGGACCAGCCCGACACTGGCTAAATAGCTTGCGAGCAAATTCCATTGGCAGTTGGGAAAACCTGGAAGACGCATTCCTCGACAACTTCTAGGGCACATATGTGCAACCACCGGACATTGATGACGTGAGCCACATTATTCAACAGCCCGGAGAGTCATCCAGGAAATTCTGGACTCGGTTCCTAACTAAAAAGAACCAAATAGTCGACTGTCCGAACGCCGAAGCCCTGGCGGCTTTAAAGCATAATATCCGTGACGAGTGGCTTGCTCGACACCTCGGCCAGGAAAAACCCAAGTCCATGGCAGCTCTCACAACACTAATGACCCGCTTTTGCGCATGCGAGGATAACTGGTTGGCTCGCAGCGGCACCATGCCACAATCCAGCACTTCGGATGTCCATGACAACAACGGCAAGCCACGGCGCAACAGACATAAGCGACGGAACAACAGTGACAATGCAGAAGACACGACAGCAAACGCCGGATTCAGCGGATTTAAGTCCGGTCAGCGGAAGAAGCCGTTCAAAAGAAACAATCATGGACGGTCCAGTCTGGACCGTATACTGGAGCGCTCGTGCCAAATGCATGGCACCCTGGACAAACCAGCCAACCACACCAATAGAGACTGCTGGGTATTCAAACAGGCCGGCAAAATAAACACTGAAAACAAGGACAAGGGGCTGCACAGCGACAATGATGAGGAGCCCCGGCGTCCGAACAGAGGGGGACAGAAGAAATCCCCCCCCCCTCCCCAAGTGAAAACGGTCAACATGATCTATGCCACTCACATCCCAAGCGGGAACGGAAGCGGGCACTACGGGACGTCTACGCGATGGAGCCAATCGAACCCAAGTTCAACCCATGGTCCGCTTGTCCGATCACCTTTGATCGTAGGGATCATCCTACTAGCATCCGTCATGGCGGCTCGGCCGCATTGGTCTTAGACCCAATCATCGACGGATTTCACCTCACGCTAGTCCTTATGGACGGCGGCAGCAGCCTGAACCTGCTTTATCTGGACACAGCGCGCAAAATGGGAATTGACCCTTCAAGGATCAAACCCACCAAAACCACCTTTAAAGGTGTCATCCCTGGAGTAGAGGCCCGCTGTACGGGCTCCATAACATTGGAAGTGGTCTTCGGATCTCCGAACAACTTCCGAAGCAAAGAGTTAATCTTTGACATCGTCCCTTTTCGCAGTGGTTACCACGCACTGCTCAGATGAACCGCATTTGCTAGATTCAATGCGGTACCACACTATGCATACCTCAAGCTCAAGATGCCAGGACCGCGGGGGGTCATCACTGTCAATGGAAACATGGACCGCTCTCTTCGAACAGAAGAGCACACTGCAGCCCTCGCGGCAGAAGTACAATGCGGCCTACTCCGACAAACCAATCCGGCAACAACAACTTCGAGCACCGTCAAGAGAGTCCGGAGCACCCCGCAACAGGATCATCAAGCACGCCAAAAGCGCAACTAGCAGTCCGGCCTCCGCTCAAGCCCCATCAAAGCAGCATTCGTGCCATGCGTACACAATTATGCACTCAGGATACCATGGGCGCAGGCGGAGGCGCAACAGTGACTCAGTCAATAGTGCGGGTCACCGCTACATACCTTCTTAATCTTTCCCTTTTACCTTTCAGGACATTGCTTTAGCCCACCTCTTCATAAGAGCCGGATCACCGGACTCACATAGGAGAGAAACCCAAGGAGGCAATAGGCGTTGCGCACAGAAGGAAATACCCAGGTGGAATCTATTTACGATCGTTATACCTGTTTTATCAATCTGTACGCGGCTTGCCCCTGGATAGGACATGTCAAATAGTCCTATTTATCTCTGCTTAATGCACCCATTGTAAACATACGCTTAAATGTATTATTCATCAATGGGAGATCATCAATAGCGTCAGCTTATTATTCTTATTTGAGCATTTTTTCTTACAAATGTTTATTTGATATTGCGTCCGTACACCTTGGTACGTTCAGTTTTCCAGGGGCTTCTTATGGCGCCCCATAGTACGGCAATACAAGTTCGAACACTTTGAATAGTGCGGCACCCCGAACTTATAGCACTATATGCATCAGCTCCGAATCATGTCTTGGGTCTACAGTTGGGTTAGACCGGCTCCCTTGTTTGGGTACCTTACGTTCCGTTATATCGGCTAAGGTAGCGCAGGGAGAACTACTGCGATTGTGTCCCAGTTCTTCCCGACGAGCACCTCTGTAGAGAAAGCCAAAAACTTACCGGCATGATGTGGCGAGAGCTGGTCGCTGTTCGAGAGGTCCTAAAATCCTTAAAGATTTTCCGCTTTAGGCGATAAATCGGCTTCGTCCGATCTAGGCATGTATAGCGCCCCAATTTGGCCTTCCGGATTCTAGGGGCTTCGCCAAAATTTAAAATTGTAGACTTCTATGGCTAAGTGAAAGTTATAAAGCCGCATAGTCCGATTGCCTTGTTCACTGCGCCGGACACCTCCTTAAGGGACCAAACATTTGGATAAAGAGTGTCCGGGTTTTCCACGAACACCCCAGTACTAGTTACGTGGGGGCGGAAGCCGACGACTAGCCTACTTTCAGAATTTTATAATAGCCGCACATAAGGTAATATTTTAAATAACAAAAGTGCTACATAGTGCAAGTAACTTCATCTTTAAATTACAAACATGACAGAAGTGAATTCATTCTAAAATGGTGTCCTTGGTACATTCATTAGCCACGAGACGAGCACCCTTCATAACGCCATCATAGTACATCTCAGGATGGTGATCCACCTTGCCCTCCGGTGGCCCGTCCTTCACCAGCTTCTCCGCATCCAGCTTGCCCCAATGCACCTTGATGCGTGCAAAGGCGGGCACCCTCAATGCAAACGGATCGCTTGATCACTTCAAGCCGCAGATAGGAATCCACCATCCGCTTGATCAGGCCAAAGTAGCTAGTGGGCAAGAGCTCACCAGGTCACATCCGGACTATGAAATCTTTCATAGCCAGTTCGGCCGCCCTGTGGAGTTCGACCAACTGCTTCAGTTGGTCACTCAGAGGCATTGGGTGTTCGGCCCCAGCATACTGGGACCAGAACAGCTTCTCCGTTGAGCTCCCCTCCTGGTCACGGTAGAACTCCGCAGCATCTGACACGCTGCGTGGCAGATCTGCGAATGCCCCTGGAGAGCTCCGAATTTGAGTAAGTAAAATAAATGCCTCCTCCACATGTCTACTTTGCATAAAGAATTTCTTACCCGCTGCTATCTTTTTGGCCTCCTTGATCTCCTGTTGTGCCTTCTCAGCTTCGGCCTTGGCGTCTTTTATACTCACAAGGCCCTTCGCAAGCTCGGCCTCTTTCATCTTCAGATCATGCTCCACGGACTCGTACTTCTTGCCGAGGTCCCGGAGCTCTTGTTGTACCTCGCCCACTCTAGCACTTTGCTTTTCGCGCTCCTTGAATTCCAAGGCCGCCTTGTCTTCGGCCTCGGACAACGCTTTCTTCAGGGACGCCACTTTGACGGTGGCCCTTGTTACACAGTCACGACGCTTTGGCGTTAGACTAACCAATTTTGTCTATCCTTAAATACATAAGAGCGGGGAATCACTTACACTTGTTCTCTTCGAGCTGCCTCTTAGTGAGGTCGAGCTCTCCCTGCTCCTGCTCTAGGTCCCGCTTTAGTTCGGCAACCTCGGCTGTGCGGGCAGCAGTGGCATGCAGCACAACCTGCTTATTCACATGAATATTTATTATTAGACTCCTGTGGATCATAATTGACCCTCTGTTCGGCTTTTCCTTCCGAACACCAAACAGAGTATTAGGGGCTACTACCTATCGGGGTGGTGATCTCATATATTTTTATTACTTACCTCAAAGCCTGTCAGTAGGCTGGTGCAGGCTTCAGTTAGTTTGCTCTTGGCGGATGAAACCTTCTAAATCACCGCACTCATAAGAGTATGGTGCTCTTCATCCATGGAAGTGCCACGAAGCGCTTCCCGCAGACAATCCGGCGCTTCGGGCGCAACGGAAGTCCTCGACACAGATGGCTCGCCCTCCCTGACGAGGGGCTGCCCGCCTGAGTCTGGAACCATTGAAGGTTTCGGAACTGTGTTCGGCTGAGAGCCCGGCTTACCGTGGATCTCATCGACACAATCCGCGGGGATCTTGAACCCCGCGTGTCCGACATCTGGAATCCCGCCTTGGGGCGTCTCCAGAGTCACCTCCCCCCGCTCTGGGAGCCTTCGGGACAACACCTCTGTGTCATCCGCGGGTTGATGAGTACTGGTCGTCGGAAGCGAATTCATCTCCGAATCGCTCAGGGATCCGGAGGAAGATACCTCGGGATGAACCCTGGCTGGACTACGTATATGTTCGGCATTATAAACACAAAAACTATGAAGTAAAGTCATGATAGAGTGCGGACACTTACGATCGCACTGGGGGCTTCCCCCTGGGCAGCCACCCCTCCTCGCTGAGAGCGGCCGTGGCAGAGTGGTCCGGAAGGGACACCTTTCCCTTCTTGGACGTCCCAGCCTCCCCTTTCGGGGTGGCTTTTCTCTTTTTCTCCTCCCCAGTGCGAGGAGGTAGAATTTCTTCCTACTTCCCCCCGCCTCCGCGGGAGGAATCTGTCTCGTCGTCGTCAGACGATGTGGGTATGACGGCCTTGCGTCGAGGGCCTTTTCCGGCCCCCTGGTCCGCCTCCTCGGGCCCCTCATCCTTTCCGGACGGGGCGTCTTCTTCTTCTTCCTCCTCCCCTTCATGGGAGGAGTGTGCCTCGTCGTCTTCGGACGAGGCCTCTGGCACAACCTTACGCCGGAGACCCTTTCGGGTCCCCGGGGCCTTCTTATCAGCCTTCTTCTCCGGCAACTTGTACGGCACTGGGACCAGCATCTCCGTCAGGAGAGCATCAGCTGGGCTTTCTGGCAGCGGAGCCGGACAGTCAATCTGCTCCGCTGTCTCCACATAATCCTGAGCAAATGTGCACAATTACTTAAGACTCCCCCATGAGTATATTGGGAAGGACTGAATCCGGTGATAGCCTGGAAACTCACCTTGCTAGGAGGCGGCGCGGCGTGGAGCCCACGGTCCTCGGATGTGGGAGAAGGTACTTCGGAGGCCTTGAACAACGCCTTCCACGCGTCTTTGTGCTTCATGCCGTAGAGCCTCTGAAGCATCTGGTGTTCGGCCGGGACGAACTCCCACAGATTGAATGCCTGCCTTTGGCACGGCAGAATCCGGCGAACGAGCATGACCTGGATCACTTTGAAAAGCTTGATGTTCTTGTCCATCATGCTCTTAATGCAGGTTTTGAGTCCGGTCGGCCCTGTAGATTTGCCCCAGGACATGCCCTTCCTCTCCCAGGAGGTGAGCCGCATGGGGGTGCCAGATCGGAACTCGGGGGCCGCCGCCCAGTTGGCGTTGCGCGGCTCGGTGATGTAGAACCATCCCGATTGCCACCCTTTTGTGGTCTCCGCAAAGGAACCGTCTAGCCAGGTGACGTTGGGCATCTTGCCCACCATGGCCCCTCCGCACTCCGCTTGCTGGCCGCTCACGATATTCGGCTTCACGCAGAAGGTTTGCAGCCACAAGCCGAAGTGAGGCTTGATGTGGAGGAAGGCCTCGCATACGACAATAAACGCTGAGATGTTGAGGACGAAATTCGGGGCTAGATCATGGAAATCTAGCCTGTAGTAGAACATGGGCCCGTGGACGAAGGGATGAAGTGGAAATCCCAGTCCACGGACGAAGTGCGCGATGAACACGACCCTCTCGTGGGGTCCTGGGGTCGGAATGACCTGCCCAGCGTCCGGTAGCCAGTGCGCTATGTCTGCGGCCAAGTATCCGGCCGCCCGAAGATTTGTGATATGCTTCTCCTTGACGGTGGAAGCCACCCACTTGCCTCCTGCTCCGGACATGTTTAGCTGTGCGGAGAAGACTTGGGCTTGGGCACTGGAGCTCGAGGGGGCAAGAGTGGGCAAAGGAGGAAGAAGGCGTGGGTAAAAAATGGGGAAATCTTATCCCTTTATAGAGGCGACGAAAGCGGTGTGCCTCCCCACTTGCCCGTTGAGAATCGCTTGCTTCCCAAGCGCCACGATTGATGGCGTGGTGGGATTACCCATACCCGTATTGATGAGAATCCCGTGATAAGGGGACACGATCTCTATTTTGACAAGACATGTCGAGGAAACCGCCTCGCAATATGCACTGTGGATGTTTGTGGGAAAACAGTTTGAATAATGACCCGACCGTAATGACACGTCGCGTTGTCTGAAAAGCTGTCAGCAGATTGCATCTGTGAAATATCATTCTCTCTATGGCGATATGTGAAGATTGTTTTTGGATTCGGACACGACTCAAGTGTTCGATAATTACTTTGGAGTATTCGAAGATGGAACCCGCCCTGCAATGCCGAAGACAAGACTGTGCGCCGAACTCACCGTCATTGAATCCTGGTTCAGGGGCTACTGAGGGAGTCCTAGATAAGGGGGTATCCGGACAGCCGGACTGTATACGTCGTCCGGACTATTGAAGTGTGAAGATACAAGACTCAAGACTTCGGCCCATGTCCGGATGGGACTCTCCTTGGCATGGAAGGCAAGCTTGGCGATCCAGATATTGTGTTTCCTTCCTTGTAACCGACTCCATGTAAACCCTAGCCCTCTCCGGTGCCTATATAATCCGGAGAGGTTGGTCCTTAGAAGGCCGATCACAATTACAATCATACCATCATAGGCTAGCTCTTAGGGTTTAGCCTCTATGATCTCGTGGTAGATCTACTCTTGTACTACCCATATCTTCAATATTAATCAAGTAGGAAGTAGGGTTTTACCTCCATTCGAGAGGGCCCGAACCTGGGTAAACATCCATGTCCCTTGCTTCCTGTTACCATTAGCCTAGACACACAGATCGGGACCCCCTACCCGAGATCCGCCGGTATTGACACCGACAACCACCCGACGGCCAGTAGGGGAAGGGGCCGGCGAGGAAATGGTGATTTCCTCCGCCCTTCCTTGTTCTATTTATATTTAGCTATGTTTCATAAGTTTGTAGTATGGATTTGCACTGTCCGTCGTTGAAGTCCGGTGAATCATATTTCTATTGTCTGGCTAATCCGATGAACTATGCTTTGATCATGTGTTTTATGTAGCATTGCATGAATTGCATGGTTTTGAGGTTTCGGATATGAGAGACGCGAGTATGGAAGATGTAATAAAAGGCGTGCCCAGTCAGTGCCCACGGACGCGCCCGGGTCGTCTGCGGGCGTTTGAGGGGTCGGATTTGCCCAATGCTATTGTAGATGCTCTTATCTACCTAGTGTTACATGATTTCTTAGTGGCTTATATCATTGAATAAATCATGGTGGTATACAACCATATAAAATAGATTAACGAATAGACACGGTCATCCCACACATGAAAAATGTTAGAGTAGTCTTAAAAAATGTTAGAGTATATATTAGCATATTATTGTATCTGGATTTTTAATTTATGTTCATGATGAAACTTAGCATCACGAAGGTTTTCAACTCGGTCTCATTGTTGTTTCTGCTTCAGGTGCCACGCCATGGGTTTTTTTTTGGCCAGGGTGGATCCGTCGCTTGACGTTGTTCCTCTCCTCCTCAAGCAGTCCTTATCAATGGGTGTGCGGGATAGAACTGTTGGCATGCCGGGGATCTCTTGTACCCACTCCTATTCACCATCATCATGCATCTTGACAACCCTATTCCACAAGGAGAAATTGGCGAACCTCTTCCTCCACTTGCATCAATGGGGATATGCACCATAGGCTATCTCTATACGCCGACAACGTCGTGCTTTTGATCAATCCTACCTTGCATGAGGTGGAGGCAGCAAAGGGATTGCTCCAATGCTTTGGAGATGCTTCTGGGCTTGTTCGCAACTCTGCCAAAAAAATATCTCGCTCATTAGATATAATGCTGATGAGATGCATGATGTAGTTGGTAGGGTCGACCACCCAATTCATCCATTCCTTATAACCTACCCATGGCTGCCTCTATTGCTGAAGGCCCTCACGAAGGTGGAGCTCTAGCCGCTTATGGATAGAATTTCCACCCATCTATCGATCGACATGGAAAGCTTTGCTACTTGGGTAAGCTAGATGGTTATCCTTGTCAGCTTCAGGATGTTCGCCATGTATATTTTTCACATGATGGCCTTAGACCTTCATCTATAGTTCTTCAAGTGCATCGACAAATTTAAGGCGGGTATTCTTCTGGCGTACTTTCGAGGATATGCATGGTGGATGTTTTATGGTGGCCTCGAACATTGTATGCACGCCTAAGTTATACAATGGCCTTGGGTGATCAATCTTGGGCTGTTAAATTAAGCTCTTCATGTTGGGGAACGTAGTAATTTCAAAAAAATTCCTACGCACACGCAAGATTATGGTGATGCATAGCAACGAGAGGGGAGAGTGTTGTCTACGTACCCTCATAGACCGAAGCGGAAGCGTTGACGCAACGTAGATGAAGTAGTCGTACGTCCTCCCGGTCCAACCGATCCAAGCACCGTTACTCCGGCACCTCCGAGTTCTTGACACGCGTACAGCTCGATGACGCACCCTCGATCTCCAATCCAGTAGAGGCTCCGAGGGGGAGTTCCGTCAGCACGACGGTGTGGTGACGATCTTGATGTTCTCCTGTCGCAGGGCTTCGCCTAAGCACCGCTACAATATGATCGAGGTGTAATATCGTGGAGGGGGGCACCGCACACGGCTAAGGAACGATCAATGATCAACTTGTGTGTCCTAGGGTGCCCCCCTACCCCCGTATATAAAGGAGGGAGGGAGGAGGTGGCCGGCCTCAAGGGGGGCGCGCCATAGGGAGGGGGAAACCTACTCCAAGTAGGTTTCCCTCTCTTTTCCTTATCTTATTTGGAGGGGGAAGGAAGGAGTACTAGTATTAGGAAGTAGTACTAGTAGTAGGAAGGAAGAGAGGGGGAAGGAGAAAGGAAAGGGGGGGCCGGGCCCCCTCCCCAATTCGGATTGGGCTTGGGGGGCGCGCCCCCCTCCCTTGCTCCTTCTCTCTTCCTCCTACATGGGCCCAATAAGGCCCATATACCTCCCGGGGGGTTCCGGTAACCTCCCGGAGCTCCAAACTTCTCCGGAACCTTTCCGGTGTCCAAATATATCCGTCCAATATATCAATCTTTATGTCTCGACCATTTCGAGACTCCTCGTCATGTCCGTGATCATATCCGGGACTCCGAACAACCTTCGGTACATCAAAATACATAAACTCATAATATAACTGTCATCGAAACCTTAAGCGTGCGGACCCTACGGTTCGAGAACAATGTAGACATGACCGAGACATGTCTCCGGTCAATAACCAATAGCGGGACCTGGATGCCCATATTGATTCCTACATATTCTACGAAGATCTTTATCGGTCAAACTGCACAACAACATACGTTGTTCCCTTTATCATCGGTATGTTACTTGCCCGAGATTCGATCGTCGGTATCCAATACCTAGTTCAATCTCGTTACCGGCAAGTCTCTTTACTCGTTCCGTAATACATCATCTCACAACTAACTCATTACTTGAAATGCTTGCAAGGCTTAAGTGATGTGTATTACCGAGAGGGCCCAGAGATACCTCTCCGACATTTGGAGTGACAAATCCTAATCTCGAAATACGCCAACTCAACAAGTACCTTCGGAGACACCTGTAGAGCACCTTTATAATCACCCAGTTACGTTGTGATGTTTGGTAGCACACAAAGTGTTCCTCCGGTAAACGGGAGTTGCATAATCTCATAGTCATAGGAACATGTATAAGTCATGAAGGAAGCAATAGCAATATACTAAACGACCGTGTGCTAAGCTAACGGAATGGGTCATGTCAATCAGATCATTCAACTAATGATGTGACCTTGTTAATCAAATAACAACTCCTTGTTCATGGTTAGGAAACATAACCATCTTTGATTAACAAGCTAGTCAAGTAGAGGCATACTAGTGACACTCTGTTTGTCTATATATTCACACATGTATTATGTTTCCGGTTAATACAATTCTAGCATGAATAATAAACATTTATCATGATATGAGGAAATAAATAATAACTTTATTATTGCCTCTAGGGCATATTTCCTTCAGTCTCCCACTTGCACTAGAGTCAATAATCTAGATTACACAGTAATGATTCTAACACCCATGGAGTCTTGGTGTTGATCATGTTTTGCTCGTGGAAGAGGCTTAGTCAACGGGTCTGCAACATTCAGATCCGTATGTATCTTGCAAATCTCTATGTCTCCCACCTGGACTAGATCCCGGATGGAATTGAAGCGTCTCTTGATGTGCTTGGTTCTCTTGTGAAATCTGGATTCCTTCGCTAAGGCAATCGCTCCAGTATTGTCACAAAAGATTTTCATTGGACCCGATGCACTAGGTATGACACCTAGATTGGATATGAACTCCTTCATCCAGACTCCTTCATTGGCTGCTTCCGAAGCAGCTATGTATTCCGCTTCACATGTAGATCCCGCCACGACGCTTTGCTTTGAATTGCACCAACTGACAGCTCCACCATTTAATGTAAACACGTATCCGGTTTGCGATTTAGAATCGTCCGGATCAGTGTCAAAGCTTGCATCAACGTAACCATTTACGATGAGCTCTTTGTCACCTCCATATACGAGAAACATATCCTTAGTCCTTTTCAGGTATTTCAGGATGTTCTTGACCGCTGTCCAGTGATCCACTCCTAGATTACTTTGGTACCTCCCTGCTAGACTTATAGCAAGGCACACATCAGGTCTGGTACACAGCATTGCATACATGATAGAGCCTATGGCTGAAGCATAGGGAACACTTTTCATTTTCTCTCTATCTTCTGCAGTGGTCGGGCTTTGAGTCTTACTCAACTTCACACCTTGCAATACAGGCAAGAACCCTTTCTTTGCTTGATCCATTTTGAACTTCTTCAAAACTTTGTCAAGGTATGTGCTTTGTGAAAGTCCAATTAAGCGTCTTGATCTATCTCTATAGATCTTAATGCCCAATATGTAAGCAGCTTCACCGAGGTCTTTCATTGAAAAACTTTTATTCAAGTATCCCTTTATGCTATCCAGAAATTCTATATAATTTCCAATCAATAATATGTCATCCACATATAATATTAGAAATGCTACAGAGCTCCCACTCACTTTCTTGTAAATACAGGCTTCTCCAAAAGTCTGTATAAAACCAAATGCTTTGATCACACTATCAAAACGTTTATTCCAACTCCGAGAGGCTTGCACCAGTCCATAAATGGAACGTTAGAGCTTGCACACTTTGTTAGCTCCCTTTGGATCGATAAAACCTTCTGGTTGCATCATATACAACTCTTCTTCCAGAAATCCATTCAGGAATGCAGTTTTTACATCCATTTGCCAAATTTCATAATCATAAAATGCGGCAATTGCTAACATGATTCGGACAGACTTAAGCATCGCTACGGGTGAGAAGGTCTCATCATAGTCAACCCCTTGAACTTGTCGAAAACCTTTTGCAACAAGTCAAGCTTTGTAGACAGTAACATTACCGTCAGCGTCAGTCTTCTTCTTGAAGATCCATTTATTCTCAATTGCTTGCCGACCATCCGGCAAGTCAACCAAAGTCCATACTTTGTTCTCATACATGGATCCCATCTCAGATTTCATGGCTTCAAGCCATTTTGCGGAATCTGGGCTCACCATCGCTTCTTCATAGTTCGTAGGTTCATCATGATCTAGTAGCATGACTTCTAGAATAGGATTACTGTACCACTCTGGTGTGGATCTTACTCTGTTCGACCTACGTGGTTCTGTATTAACTTGATCTGAAGTTCTATGATCATTATCATCAACTTCCTCACTAGTTGGTTTTGACGTCACAGAAACCGGTTCCTGTGATGTATTATTTTCCAACAAGGGAGTAGGTACAGTTACCTCATCAAGTTCTACTTTCCTCCCACTCACTTCTTTCGAGAGAAACTCCTTCTCTAGAAAGGATCCATTCTTAGCAACGAATGTCTTGCCTTCGGATCTGTGATAGAAGGTGTACCCAACTGTCTCCTTTGGGTATCCTATGAAGACACATTTCTCCGATTTGGGTTCGAGCTTATCAGGTTTAAGCTTTTTCACATAAGCATCGCAACCCCAAACTTTAAGAAATGACAACTTTGGTTTCTTGCCAAACCATAGTTCATAAGGTGTCGTCTCAATGGATTTCGACGGTGCCCTATTTAACGTGAATGTGGCTGTCTCTAGAGCATAACCCCAAAACGATAGCGGTAAATCTGTAAGAGACATCATAGACCGCACCATATCAAGTAAAGTATGATTACGACGTTCGGACACACCATTACGCTGTGGTGTTCCGGGTGGCGTGAGTTGTGAAACTATTCCACATTGTTTTAAGTGTAAACCAAACTCGTAACTCAAATATTCTCCTCCACGATCAGATCGTAGAAACTTTATTTTCTTGTTACGATGATTTTCAACTTCACTCTGAAATTCTTTGAACTTTTCAAATGTTTCAGACTTATGCTTCATTAAGTAGATATACCCATATCTGCTTAAATCATCTGTGAAGGTGAGAAAATAACGATATCCGCCACGAGCCTCAACATTCATTGGACCACATACATCTGTATGTATGATTTCCAACAAATCTGTTGCTCTCTCCATAGTACCGGAGAACGGCGTTTTGGTCATCTTGCCCATGAGGCACGGTTCGCAAGTACCAAGTGATTCATAATCAAGTGGTTCCAAAAGTCCATCAGTATGGAGTTTCTTCATGCGCTTTATACCGATATGACCCAAACGGCAGTGCCACAAATAAGTTGCACTATCATTATCAACTTTGCATCTTTTGGCTTCAACACTATGAATATGTGTATCACTACTATCGAGATTCATCAAAAATAGACCACTCTTCAGGGGTGCATGACCATAAAAGATATTACTCATATAAATAGAACAACCATTATTCTCTGATTTAAATGAATAACCGTCTCGCATCAAACAAGATCCAGATATAATGTTCATGCTCAATGCTGGCACCAAATAACAATTATTTAGGTCTAATACTAATCCCGAAGGTAGATGTAGAGGTAGCGTGCCGACCGCGATCACATCGACTTTGGAACCATTTCCCACGCGCATCGTCACCTCGTCCTTTGCCAGTGTTCGCTTAATCCGTAGTCCCTGTTTCGAGTTGCAAATATTAGCAACAGAACCAGTATCAAATACCCAGGTGCTACTGCGAGCTCTAGTAAGGTACACATCAATAACATGTATATCACATATACCTTTGTTCACTTTGCCATCCTTCTTATCCGCCAAATACTTGGGGCAGTTCCGCTTCCAGTGACCAGTCTGCTTGCAGTAGAAGCACTCAGTTTCAGGCTTAGGTCCAGACTTGGGTTTCTTCTCTTGAGCAGCAACTTGTTTGTTGTTCTTCTTGAAGTTCCCCTTCTTCTTCCCTTTGCCCTTTTTCTTGAAACTAGTGGTCTTGTTAACCATCAACACTTGATGCTCCTTCTTGATTTCTACCTCCGCAGCCTTTAGCATTGCGAAGAGCTCGGGAATCGTCTTATCCATCCCTTGCATATTATAGTTCATCACGAAGCTCTTGTAGCTTGGTGGAAGTGATTGGAGAATTCTGTCAATGACGCTATCATCCGGAAGAGTAACTCCTAGTTGAATCAAGTGATTACAATACCCAGACATCTTGAGTATGTGCTCACTGACAGAACTATTCTCCTCCATCTTGCAGCTATAGAACTTATTGGAGACTTCATATCTCTCAATCCGGGCATTCTTCTGGAATATCAACTTCAACTCCTGAAACATCTCATATGCTCCATGACGTTCAAAACATCGTTGAAGTCCCGGTTCTAAGCCGTAAAGCATGGCACATTGAACTATCGAGTAATCATCAGCTTTGCTCTGCCAGATGTTCTTAACGTCGTCAGTTGCATCAGCAGCAGGCCTGGCACCCAGCGGTGCTTCCAGGACGTAATTTTTCTGTGCAGCAATGAGGATAATCCTCAAGTTACGGACCCAGTCCGCATAGTTGCTACCATCATCTTTCAACTTAGCTTTCTCAAGGAACGCATTAAAATTCAACGGAACAACAGCACGGGCCATCTATCTACAAACAACATAGACAAGCAAGATACTATCAGGTACTAAGTTCATGATAAATTTTAGTTCAATTAATCATATTACTTAAGAACTCCGACTTAGACAAACATCTCTCTAGTCATCTAAGTGATCACGTGATCAAAATCAACTAAACCATAACCGATCATCACGTGAGATGGAGTAGTTTTCAATGGTGAACATCTTATGTTGATCATATCTACTATATGATTCATGCTCGACCTTTCGGTCTCCGTGTTCCGAGGCCATATCTGCATATGCTAGGCTCGTCAATTTTAACCTGAGTATTCTGCGTGTGCAAAACTGGCTTGCACCCGTTGTAGATGGACGTAGAGCTTATCACACCCGATCATCACGTGGTGTCTGGGCACGACGAACTTTGGCAACGGTGCATACTCAGGGAGAACACTACTTGATAATTTTTTAGTGAGAGATCATCTTAAAATGCTACCGTCAATCAAAGCAAGATAAGATGCATAAAGGATAAACATCACATGCAATCAATATAAGTGATATGATATGGCCATCATCTTCTTGTGCTTGTGATCTCCATCTCCGAAGCACCATCATGATCACCATCGTCACCGGCGCGACACCTTGATCTCCATCGTAGCATCGTTGTCGTTTACGCCATCTATTGCTTCTACGACTATCGCTACCGCTTAGTGATAAAGTAAAGCAATTACAGGGCGTTTGCATTTCATACAATAAAGCGACAACCATATGGCTCCTGCCAGTTGCCGATAACTTCGGTTACAAAACATGATCATCTCATACAATAAAATATAGCATCATGTCTTGGCCATATCACATCACAACATGCCCTGCAAAAACAAGTTAGACGTCCTCTACTTTGTTGTTGCAAGTTTTACGTGGCTGCTACGGGCTTAAGCAAGAACCAATCTCACCTACGCATCAAAACCACAACGATAGTTTGTCAAGTTGATGCTGTTTTAACCTTCGCAAGGACCGGGCGTAGCCACACTCGGTTCAACTAAAGTTGGAGAAACTGACACCCGCTAGTCACCTGTGTGCAAAGCACGGCGGTAAAACCAGTCTCGCGTAAGCGTACGCGTAATGTCGGTCCGGGCCGCTTCATCCAACAATACCGCCGAACCAAAGTATGACATGCTGGTAAGCAGTATGACTTATATCGCCCACAACTCATTTGTGTTCTACTCGTGCATATAACATCAAACCATAAAAACCTAGGCTCGGATGCCACTGTTGGGGAACATAGTAATTTCAAAAAATTTCCTACGCACACGCAAGATTATGGTGATGCATAGCAACGAGAGGGGAGAGTGTTGTCTACGTACCCTCATAGACCAAAGCGGAAGCGTTGACGCAATGTTGAGGAAGTAGTCGTACGTCCTCCCGGTCCAACCGATCCAAGCACCGTTACTCCGGCACCTCCGAGTTCTTGACACGCGTACAGCTCGATGACGCACCCTCGATCTCCAATCCAGTAGAGGCTCCGAGGGGGAGTTCCGTCAGCACGACGGCGTGGTGACGATCTTGATGTTCTCCTGTCGCAGGGCTTCGCCTAAGCACCGCTACAATATGATCGAGGTGTAATATCGTGGAGGGGGGCACCGCACACTGCTAAGGAACGATCAATGATCAACTTGTGTGTCCTAGGGTGCCCCCCTACCCCCGTATATAAAGGAGGGAGGGAGGAGGTGGCCGGCCTCAAGGGGGGCGCGCCATAGGGAGGGGGAAACCTACTCCAAGTAGGTTTCCCTCTCTTTTCCTTATCTTATTTGGAGGGGGAAGGAAGGAGTACTAGTATTAGGAAGTAGTACTAGTAGTAGGAAGGAAGAGAGGGGGAAGGAGAAAGGAAAGGGGGGGCCGGCCCCCCTCCCCAATTCGGATTGGGCTTGGGGGGGCGCGCCCCCCTCCCTTGCTCCTTCTCTCTTCCTCCTACATGGGCCCAATAAGGCCCATATACCTCCCGGGGGGTTCCGGTAACCTCCCGGAGCTCCAAACTTCTCCGGAACCTTTCCGGTGTCCAAATATATCCGTCCAATATATCAATCTTTATGTCTCGACCATTTCGAGACTCCTCGTCATGTCCGTGATCATATCCGGGACTCCGAACAACCTTCGGTACATCAAAATACATAAGCTCATAATATAACTGTCATCGAAACCTTAAGCGTGCGGACCCTACGGTTCGAGAACAATGTAGACATGACCGAGACATGTCTCCGGTCAATAACCAATAGCGGGACCTGGATGCCCATATTGATTCCTACATATTCTACGAAGATCTTTATCGGTCAAACCGCACAACAACATACGTTGTTCCCTTTATCATCGGTATGTTACTTGCCCGAGATTCGATCGTCAGTATCCAATACCTAGTTCAATCTCGTTACCGGCAAGTCTCTTTACTCGTTCCGTAATACATCATCTCACAACTAACTCATTAGTTGAAATGCTTGCAAGGCTTAAGTGATGTGTATTACCGAGAGGGCCCAGAGATACCTCTCCGACATTCGGAGTGACAAATCCTAATCTCGAAATACGCCAACTCAACAAGTACCTTCGGAGACACCTGTAGAGCACCTTTATAATCACCCAGTTACGTTGTGACGTTTGGTAGCACACAAAGTGTTCCTCCGGTAAACGGGAGTTGCATAATCTCATAGTCATAGGAACATGTATAAGTCATGAAGGAAGCAATAGCAACATACTAAACGATCGTGTGCTAAGCTAACGGAATGGGTCATGTCAATCAGATCATTCAACTAATGATGTGACCTTGTTAATCAAATAACAACTCCTTGTTCATGGTTAGGAAACATAACCATCTTTGATTAACAGGCTAGTCAAGTAGAGGCATACTAGTGACACTCTGTTTGTCTATATATTCACACATGTATTATGTTTCCGGTTAATACAATTCTAGCATGAATAATAAACATTTATCATGATATGAGGAAATAAATAATAACTTTATTATTGCCTCTAGGGCATATTTCCTTCACTTCACATCGGCTATAGCTGGAGAAGACGGTGCTTGACAAGCCATGTAGGGCTTGTGTTTTCCTCTTTGGCTAGAAGGGATTGAGCTTGCGCATGCGGGCATGCGAAGCTAACTTCGAGACGGTAAGCTCATGAACTTCTGATTCGATCGGTGGATTAATGGTAGGAGCGTCGAGCAAATCACACCTGACCTCATGAGCTTTGTGCGCCTGGTTGTGCGGCGCCTATTGGTGGCTGACGCCCTCCCGAATTATGCTTGGATCAACACAATCCATGGCTTTGTTCCTGCCATATTGCCAGGTTTCTTTAGCTCTAAGATACTTTATCACCATGTAGAACTACTCACGAGGCCGCTATCTTCTCTTGGCCTGTCTACCGACGATGGATACTCCATGTGCAAGACATATGAGGCATTTTTCTTCGGTAGGGAGTTCATTCCTTGTGCCATGGAAATATAGTGTTCTTGGACGCCCCTTGGGGTAAAAAATTGCTTGGTGTTCTCGAAAATGGTTATGGACAATGGATAGACTTGATCGTCGACAACTTCCACATCCAGTGCAATGTCCTCGATGTTGTCATGCGGACGAGGATGCCCAACACATGTTCCTTCCGCTCCGTTGGCAGCATTACACCCCTTCTAGACAGTAGCTTCTCATCGATTGGTGGCCATCAGTGAGTTGTGCAATTCCGACTTGTCATCACAGGAAGCTCAACTTGATGTTCATGGCGACACTTTGCTTCATTCCGCTGGAACGTAATAATAAAGTATTTAAGAGGCTCATTACAACACACACATCATTGTGCTAATTCTCATAATCTTTTACGTGGTATCCCGAGCACAAATTTGATGACTGCCCGCTATTGCAGGAACATATGTCCATTTCTATTACTTATGGAGTTTGTAGTCGTAAGTTGATGTTCTTCAAGTCACAACATTCTTCAATCACAATGATCTGATTCTTACAGACCATGCCTAGAGAGTGCATGAACATGAATTGTTCAGGTTTCTGGTGGACCTCTCTCAGCTGCAAAAGTTATGTAACAGCTTCAATGGCCGATCAACGCAAACTTTTGGTGGTCCTTTTGAGAGCTAGACAAAGATATTTTCAAAGTAGATTTTCCGGCAAAAGCTGGTTCATCTTACTTGATGGTTTTTTGCATATGAAAATTCTGGATCGTCCTTGCTCTCTTCAATTTGATGAGTGCGCAAGTCACAAACATGTTGGTTACTCTCTAGAGGGGGCCTAGGTGAGGTTTGATGATGTACCCGTCGAAGTTATGACTTCAAGGCACTTTGGGTTATAGGTTCTGTCACTGGCAAGACCAAAGCTCTCGATATGTCATCTACTTGCCAGCATGATGTCCCTCGTGCACTTGTTATGGTGATCAATGTGGCGGAGATTCCACAATTTGTTGACTGGTACGATGGTGGTCAGCGTGCTTGCCATTGTTATGGTGGTCATTGTGTTTGCCATTGCATCTCCGTTTCCTGCAACTTCTTCCTCGACAAAGTCTACGACATCATCTTCCCCAACACCATCCTCAACTATGTCATTGCATGCACTGCATGTATGGTCGTGTTCGTCATGCATGCAGGATGAGTTCTTTGTGACCTTTCTCAAGCATAGATGTCGCGAAACCCAGATCATCTGCCTTTATATCGGAACATCAGGCCACTTGTGCGTCCTCATCTTTGCCCAATACAACCTCATCGCTAACATTTGCATCCCCTTCCCCAACTACTTTGGCCACCGGACTAACCTTCACCTTTTATCCATGTTGTTTTGTGTTGCCACAGTCCCGGAGACCTCATTTGCTACTCTTTCCGACATGGCGCGCAACTTGTGATGTTCCCTATTACGCGCGCACTATACTAGCAAGACCGACGCACACCTTTGTCCCAACGTGTCACAGGGCCTGGCAAAACCGATAGAACGCCTCGTCTACAATGGTTTTGACGACATCGTCTTTAGCATCGACACCCTCAACAACGACATACTTGATTATCACGTCATTGTCTTCTTCCTGGCGCTCACTATGTTCCCAACTCATTGGTGCTTCCTTGCGCCCGCGGCTCCACATACTGCTACCACGACACCAAAAACCCCAACCTAAACATTGACCATGGTGTCCCCTTGCTCGACTAGCTACATGCTATAGTGGCCCATCCTTTGGGATACCTCGACATCGACAGAAAGGGCTACCACCTTGCTTGAGCACCTCATCAGCTTCCTCTACAATCGAGTGGGCCCGCGACACTTCATCGTCTACTACACTCTCGCTAGAAATGTAATGTGATGTCAAACCGTCAATTTCAACCTTCGGTTTCTCTCATGTCAGAACGTCGACACACTCATGTTGTTTGTCATGCTACTGATAGATGCAGTAGATCGGTTAGGTTAGGATTCCTGCAACAGTGATGGTAGGTATTACCTTCTTCTTGTGGCTCGAGGAGCTCCCGGTGCCGGCCATGGCGCCGGTGCCGGAGATGGCAGAGAGTGGTGAGTGCGTGAGTGACGGCGGTGGAGCTTCCCATCGCTTCAGTGCCTCCCTCTGGATCGGATACGGTTAGGAGTGGGGAACAGTGGCGGTGACGAACCTCGTACCCCGTGCCCCTGGTCCCCACCTCCTCTTTATAGCACTACACGATAGGGGCCCACCAGCCTTTGCTTGGGCTGGACGCCCCCGATCAGGGCGTGGGTCAAGGGCCCAATGAGCCGTTGGGCCCATTGGTGGAGAGATCAACCTAACATTCTCCCCCTTGATCTCATCATTATACTTTTAACTTTATACTTTGAAATAACTCTTTTCAAAGTATTCGTTCCATCATAGATTTGCATGTAGAGCATGTCTCATCTGAAGGAAATATGCCCTAGAGGCAATAATAAAGTTATTATTTATTTCCTTATATCATGATAAATGTTTATTATTCATGCTAGAATTGTATTAACCGGAAACATAATACATGTGTGAATATATAGACAAATAGAGTGTCACTAGTATGCCTCTACTTGACTAGCTTGTTAATCAAAGATGGTTATGTTTACTAACCATGGACAAAGAGTTGTTATTTGATTAACGGGATCACATCATTAGTTGAATGATCTGATTGACATGACCCATTCAGTTAGCTTAGCACCCGATCGTTTAGTATGTTGCTATTGCTTTCTTCATGACTTATACATGTTCCTATGACTACGAGATTATGCAACTCCCGTTTACCGGAGGAACACTTTGTGTGCTACCAAACGTCACAACGTAACTGGGTGATTATAAAGGTGCTCTACAGGTGTCTCCGAAGGTACTTGTTGGGTTGGCGTATTTCGAGATTAGGATTTGTCACTCCAAATGTCGGAGAGGTATCTCTGGGCCCTCTCGGTAATGCATATCACTTAAGCCTTGCAGGCATTGCAACTATGAGTTAGTTGCGAGATGATGTATTACGGAACGAGTAAAGAGACTTGCCGGTAACGAGATTGAACTAGGTATTAGATACCGACGATCGAATCTCGGGCAAGTAACATACCGATGACAAAGGGAACAACGTATGTTGTTATGCAGTCTGACCGATAAAGATCTTCGTAGAATATGTAGGAACCAATATGGGCATCCAGGTCCCGCTATTGGTTATTGACCGGAGACGTGTCTCGGTCATGTCTACATTATTCTCGAACCGTAGGGTCCGCACGCTTAAGGTTTCGATGACAGTTGTATTATGAGTTTATGAGTTTTGATGTACCGAAGGAGTTCGGAGTCCCGGATGAGATCGGGGACATGACGAGGAGTCTCGAAATGGTCGAGATGTAAAGATCGATATATTGGACGACTATATTCGGAGTTCGGAAAGGTTCCGAGTGATTCGGGTATTTTTCGGAGTACCGGAGAGTTACGGGAATTCGTATTGGGCCTCTTTGGGCCATACGGGAAAGGAGAGAAAGGGCCAAAAGGGTGGACGCACCCCTCCCCTTGAACTAGTCCGAATTGGACTAGGGAGGGGGGCGCCCCCTTCCTTCCTTCTCCTTCTCTCTTCCCTTTCCTTCTCTCCTACTCCTACTACATGGAAGGGTTCCTAGTTGGACTAGGAAAGGGGGAATCCTACTCCCGGTGGGAGTAGGACTCCCCTAGGGCGCGCCATAGAGAGGGTCGGCCCTCCCCTCCTCCACTCCTTTATATACGGGGGCAGGGGCACCCCATGAACACACAAGTTGATCATTGAGATCGTTCCTTAGCCGTGTGCGGTGCCCCCCTCCACAAGATTACACCTCAGTCATATTGTAGCAGTGCTTAGGCGAAGCCCTGCGACAGTAGAACATCAAGATCGTCACCACGCCGTCGTGCTGACGGAACTCCTCCCCGCACCTCTGCTGGATCGGAGATCGGGGTGCGTCATCGAGCTGTACGTGTGTCAAGAACTCGGAGGTGCCGGAGTAACGGTGCTTGGATCGGTTGGACCGGGAGGACGTACGACTACTTCCTCTACGTTGTGTCAACGCTTCCGCTTCGGTCTACGAGGGTACGTAGACAACAGTCTCCCCTCTCGTTGCTATACATCACCATGATCTTGCGTGTGCGTAGGAATTTTTTTGAAATTACTACGTTCCCCAACAGTGGCATCCGAGCCAGGTTTTATGTGTTGATGTTATATGCACGAGTAGAACACAAGTGAGTTGTGGGCGATATAAGTCATACTGCTTACCAGCATGTCATACTTTGGTTCGGCGGTATTGTTGGATGAAGCGGCCCGGACCGACATTACGCGTACGCTTACGCGAGACTGGTTTTACCGCCGTGCTTTGCACACAGGTGACTAGCGGGTGTCAGTTTCTCCAACTTTAGTTGAACCGAGTGTGGCTACGCCCGGTCCTTGCGAAGGTTAAAACAGCACCAACTTGACAAACTATCGTTGTGGTTTTGATGCGTAGGTGAGATTGGTTCTTGCTTAAGCCCATAGCAGCCACGTAAAATTTGCAACAACAAAGTAGAGGACGTCTAACTTGTTTTTGCAGGGCATGCTGTGATGTGATATGGTCAAGACGTGATGCTATATTTTATTGTATCAGATGATCATGTTTTGTAACCGAAGTTATCGGCAACTGGCAGGAGCCATATGGTTGTCGCTTTATTGTATGAAATGCAAACGCCCTGTAATTGCTTTACTTTATCACTAAGCGGTAGCGATAGTCGTAGAAGCAATAGATGGCGTAAACGACAACGATGCTACGATGGAGATCAAGGTGTCGCGCCGGTGACGATGGTGATCATGATGGTGCTTCGGAGATGGAGATCACAAGCACAAGATGATGATGGCCATATCATATCACTTATATTGATTGCATGTGATGTTTATCCTTTATGCATCTTATCTTGCTTTGATTGATGGTAGCATTTTAAGATGATCTCTCACTAAAATTATCAAGAAGTGTTCTCCCTGAGTATGCACCGTTGCCAAAGTTCGTCGTGCCCAGACACCACGTGATGATCGGGTGTGATAAGCTCTACGTCCATCTACAATGGGTGCAAGCCAGTTTTGCACACGCGGAATACTCAGGTTAAACTTGACGAGCCTAGCATATGCAGATATGGCCTCGGAACACGGAGACCGAAAGGTCGAGCGTGAATCATATAGTAGATATGATCAACATAGTGATGTTTACCATTGAAAACTACTCCATCTCACGTGATGATCGGTTATGGTTTAGTTGATTTGGATCACGTGATCACTTAGATGACTAGAGAGATGTCTGTCTAAGTGGGAGTTCTTAAGTAATATGATTAATTGAACTTAAATTTATCATGAACTTAGTCCTGGTAGTATTTTGCAAATTATGTTGTAAGATCAATAGCTTGCGTTGTTGCTTTCACATGTTTATTTTGATCTATTCCTAGAGAAAATTGTGTTGAAAAATGTTAGTAGCAATGATGCGGATTGGATCCGCGATCTGAGGTTTATCCTCATTGCTGCACAGAGAATTATGTCCTTAATGCACCGCTAGGTGACAGACCTATTGCAGGAGCAGATGCAGACGTTATGAACGTTTGGCTAGCTCAATATGATGACTACTTGATAGTTTTGTGCACCATGCTTTATGGCTTAGAATCGGGACTTCAAGGATGTTTTGAACATCATGGACCATATGAGATGTTCCAGGAATTGAAGTTAATATTTCAAGCAAATACCCGAGTTGAGAGATATGAAGTCTCCAACAAGTTCTATAGCTAAAAGATGGAGGAGAATCTCTCAACTAGTGAGCATGTGCTCAGATTGTCTGGGTACTACAATCGCTTGAATCAAGTGGGAGTTAATCTTCCAGATAAGATAGTGATTGACAGAATTCTCTAGTCACCATCACCAAGTTAGTAGAACTTCGTGATGAACTATAGTATGCAAGGGATGATGAAAATGATTCCCGAGTTTTTCATGATGATGAAATCGATGAAGGTAGAAATCAAGAAAGAACATCAAGTGTTGATGGTTAACAAGACCACTAGTTTCAAGAAAATGGCAAAGGGATAGAAGGGAACTTCAAGAAGAACGGCAAGCAAGTTGCTGCTCAAGTGAAGAAGCTCAAGTCTGGACCTAAGCCTGAGACTAAGTGCTTCTAATGCAAAGGGACTGGTCACTCGAAGCAGAACTACCCCAAGTATTTGGCGGATAAGAAGGATGGCAAAGTGAACAAAGGTATATTTGATATACAGGTTATTGATGTGTACTTTACTAGTGTTTATAGCAACCCCTCGGTATTTGGTACTGGTTCAGTTGCTAAGAGTAGTAACTCGAAACGGGAGTTGCAGAATAAACAGAAACTAGTTAAGGGTGAAGTGACGATGTGTGTTGAAAGTAGTTTCAAGATTGATATGATCATCATCGCACACTCCCTATACTTTCGGGATTAGTGTTGAACCTAAATAAATGTTATTTGGTGTTTGCGTTGAGCATGAATATGATTTGATCGTGTTTATTGCAATACGGTTATTCATTTAGGTAAGAGAATAAACTGTTGTTCTGTTTACATGAATAAAACCTTATATGGTTACACACCCAATGAAAATGGTTCATTGGATCTCGATCGTAGTGATGCACATATTCATAATATTGATGCCAAAAGATGCAAAGTTAATAATGATAGTGCAACTTATTTGTGGCACTGCCGTTTGGGTCATATCGGTGTAAAGCGCATGAAGAAACTCCATAAAGATGGATTTTCGGAATCACTTGGTTATGAATCATTTGATGCTTGCGAACCGTGCCTTTTGTGCAAGATGACTAAAACTCCGTTCTCCGGAACAATGGAACAAGCTACTGACTTATTGGAAATAATACATACCGATGTATGCGATCCAATGAGTGTTGATGCTCGTGGCAAGTATCGTTATTTTCTGACCTTCACAAGATGATTTGAGCAGATATGGGTATATCTACTTGATGAAACATAAGTCTGAAATAGTTGAAAGGTTCAAAGAATTTCAGAGTGAAGTGGAAAAATCATCGTAACAAGAAAATAAAGTTTCTGCAATCTGATCACGGAGACGAATATTTGAGTTACGAGTTTGGTCTTCAATTAAAACAATGTGGAATAGTTTCATAGCTCATGCCACCTGGAACACCACAGCATAATGGTGTGTCCGAACGTCATAACCGTACTTTATTGGATATAGTACAATCTATGATGTTTCTTGCCGATTTACCACTATAGTTTTGGGGTTATGCATTAGAGACAGCTGCATTCACGTTAAAAGGGGCACCATCTAAATCCGTTGAGACGACACTATAAGAACTGTGGTTTAGCAAGAAACCAAAGTTGTCGTTTCTTAAAGTTTGGGGTTGCGATGCTTATAAAAAAAGTTTCATCATGATAAGCTCAAACCCCAATCGGAGAAATGTGTCTTCATAGGATACCCAAAGGAGACAGTTGGGTACACCTTCTATCACAGATCCGAAGGCAAGACATTCGTTGCTAAGAATGGATCCTTTCTAGAGAAGGAGTTTCTCTCAAAAGAAGTGAGTGGGAGGAAAGTAGAACTTGATGAGGTAACTGTACCTGCTCCCTTGTTGGAAAATAGTACATCATAGGAACCGGTTTCTGTGACGTCAAAACCAACTAGTGAGGAAGTTGATGATGATGATCATAGAACTTCAGATCAAGTTACTACCGAACCTCGTAGGTCAACCAGAGTGAGATCCGCAGCAGAGTGGTACGGTAATCCCATTCTGGAGGTCATGTTACTTGACCATGACGAACCTACAAACTATGAGGAAGCGATGATGAGCCCAGATTCTGCGAAATGGCTTGAGGCCATGAAATCTGAGATGAGATCCATGTATGAGAACAAAGTGTGGATTTTGGTGGAGTTGCCCGATGATCGGCAAGCCATAGAAAATAAATGGATCTTCAAGAGGAAGACGGACGCTGATAGTAGTGTTACTATCTACAAAGCTAGACTTGTCGAAAAAGGTTTTTGACAAAGTTCAAGATGTTGAATACAATAAGATTTTCTCACTCGTATCGATGTTTAAAAGTCTGTCCGAATCATGTTAGCAATTGCCGCATTTTATGAAATTTGGCAAATGGATAAACAAAACTGCATTCCTTAATGGAGTTATTAAAGAAGAGTTGTATATGATGCAACCAAGAGGTTTTGTCGATCCTAAAGGTGTTAACAAAATGTGCATCTATGGACTGGTGCAACCATCTCGGAGTTGGAATATACGCTTTGATAAGTTGATCAAAGCATATAGTTTATACAGACTTGCAGTGAAGCCTGTATTTACTAGAAAGTGAGTGGGAGCACTACAGCATTTCTGATAAGTATATGTGAATGACATATTGTAGATCGAAAATAATGTAGAATTATTCTGCAAAGCATAAAGGAGTGTTTAAAAGGAGTTTTTCAAAAAAAGACCTCGGTGAAGCTGCTTACATATTGAGCATCAAGATCTATAGAGATAGATCAAGACGCTTGATAAGTTTTTTTCAATGAGTACATACCTTGACAAGATTTTGAAGTAGTTCAAAATGGAATAGTCAAAGAAAGAGTTCTTGCCTGTGTTACAAGGTGTGAAATTGAGTAAGACTCATAAAACCTGACCACGGCAAAAGATAGAAAGAGAATGAAAGTCATTCCCTATGCCTTGGCCATAGGTTCTATAAAGTATGCCATGATGTGTACCAGATCTATTGTATACCCTACAATGAGTTTGGCAAGGGAGTACAATAGTGATCTAGGAGTAGATCACTGGACAGCGGTCAAAATTATCCTTAGTGGAATAAGGATATGTTTCTCGATTATGGAAGTGACAAAAGGTTCGTCATAAAGGGTTACGTCGATGCAAGTTTTGACACCGATCTAGATGACTCTAAGTCTCGATCTAGATACATATTGAAAGTGGGAGCAATTAGCTAAAGTAGCTCCGTGCAGAGCATTGTAGACATAGAAAATTGCAAAATACATAACGGATCTGAATGTGAAAGACCTGTTGACTAAAATTCTCTCACAAGCAAAACATGATCACACCTTAGTACTCTTTGGGTGTTAATCACATACCGATGTGAACTAGATTACTGAATCTAGTAAACCCTTTGGGTGTTGGTCACATGGCGATGTGAACTATGGGTGTTAATCACATGATGATGTGAACTATCGATGTTAATCACATGGTGATGTGATCTAGATTATTGACTCTAGTGCAAGTGGGAGACTGAAGGAAATATGCCCTAGAGGCAATAATAAAGTTATTATTTATTTCCTTATATCATGATAAATGTTTATTATTCATGCTAGAATTGTATTAACCGGAAACATAATACATGTGTGAATATATAGACAAATAGAGTGTCACTAGTATGCCTCTACTTGACTAGCTTGTTAATCAAAGATGGTTATGTTTCCTAACCATGGACAAAGAGTTGTTATTTGATTAACGGGATCACATCATTAGTTGAATGATCTGATTGACATGACCCATTCAGTTAGCTTAGCACCCGATCGTTTAGTATGTTGCTATTGCTTTCTTCATGACTTATACATGTTCCTATGACTATGAGATTATGCAACTCCCGTTTACCGGAGGAACACTTTGTGTGCTACCAAACGTCACAGCGTAACTGGGTGATTATAAAGGTGCTCTACAGGTGTCTCCGAAGGTACTTGTTGGGTTGGCGTATTTCGAGATTAGGATTTGTCACTCCGAATGTCGGAGAGGTATCTCTGGGCCCTCTCGGTAATGCATATCACTTAAGCCTTGCAAGCATTGCAACTATGAGTTAGTTGCGAGATGATGTATTACGGAACGAGTAAAGAGACTTGCCGGTAACGAGATTGAACTAGGTATTAGATACCGACGATCGAATCTCGGGCAAGTAACATACCGATGACAAAGGGAACAACGTATGTTGTTATGCGGTCTGACCGATAAAGATCTTCGTAGAATATGTAGGAACCAATATGGGCATCCAGGTCCCGCTATTGGTTATTGACCGGAGACGTGTCTCGGTCATGTCTACATTGTTCTCGAACCGTAGGGTCCGCACGCTTAAGGTTTCGATGACAGTTGTATTATGAGTTTATGAGTTTTGATGTACCGAAGGAGTTCGGAGTCCCGGATGAGATCGGGGACATGACGAGGAGTCTCGAAATGGTCGAGACGTAAAGATCGATATATTGGACGACTATATTCGGAGTTCGGAAAGGTTCCGAGTGATTCGGGTATTTTTCGGAGTACCGGAGAGTTACGGGAATTCGTATTGGGCCTCTTTGGGCCATACGGGAAAGGAGAGAAAGGGCCAAAAGGGTGGCCGCACCCCTCCCCTTGGACTAGTCCGAATTGGACTAGGGAGGGGGGGCGCCCCCTTCCTTCCTTCTCCTTCTCTCTTCCCTTTCCTTCTCTCCTACTCCTACTACATGGAAGGGTTCCTAGTTGGACTAGGAAAGGGGGAATCCTACTCCCGGTGGGAGTAGGACTCCCCTAGGGCGCGCCATAGAGAGGGTCGGCCCTCCCCTCCTCCACTCCTTTATATACGGGGGCAGGGGGCACCCCATGAACACACAAGTTGATCATTGAGATCGTTCCTTAGCCGTGTGCGGTGCCCCCCTCCACAAGATTACACCTCGGTCATATTGTAGCGGTGCTTAGGCGAAGCCCTGCGACAGTAGAACATCAAGATCGTCACCACGCCGTCGTGCTGATGGAACTCCTCCCCGCGCCTCTGCTGGATCGGAGATCGGGGTGCGTCATTGAGCTATACGTGTGTCAAGAACTCGGAGGTGCCGGAGTAACGGTGCTTGGATCGGTTGGACCGGGAGGACGTACGACTACTTCCTCTACGTTGTGTCAACGCTTCCGCTTCGGTCTACGAGGGTACGTAGACAACACTCTCCCCTCTCATTGCTATGCATCACCATGATCTTGCGTGTGCGTAGGAAATTTTTTGAAATTACTACGTTCCCCAACATCATCATCACGGTTCATTCCCGATAGAATCAACACCTACAACACACTCCTCTGTTTTGAAACAGATTCTTTAACCTTGGGCCCTTTTATTGTCCGGAAATCTTAGGCTATACCATAAAACCCATGTCGACTGTGTGTTCTCCGAACACACTGGGCGGCAAGCCTTTAATAAGCAGATCTGCAAACACTTGTCTGTTGCTTTTATACTTCAAGCATTTCTACATAATTCCGGACTTTCTCCTTTACAACGCATAACTCTCTGTCAGTGTGTTTGGCGTCAACACTTGACTCGTTGTCATAGGAGCGAAAAACTTAAAATGGTTATCGCTGTTGTCAACCATTATCAACTCCGGGTATAGGTCTCCTTAACCATTTTGCCTGTCCCTTGGCCTCATATCATGTTGTACATTATCATTACATCATATTAATGATAATTGATTCATTCTTTAGAGTTTTTCCACACAAAAACTCCAAGTGTGAAAGTCAGCGACAATTGTGGATTTCGCTGTATATTTCACGAGTCCTGTCTTTGTACTCACAATCTTTTGAGAGCACTTATTTCTTTCAGCATGAGGCCGATATCCTTGACTCCATTCCAGTGATCTTTATCTGGACTGGACATTACCAAAACAACCCGGTTACGTGAATTGTGTCACGGTAATGTTATACTTTTGCATTCATTAAGCTTCCAACAGCTGAAGCATATGGTACCATGTTCATTTGGTCTATCTCATATTGATTTTTGGAACACTAAAGTTCCCAAAATCATTACCCTTTACTATAAGAACAGGCGTAGGTTTTCTCGCATGCATACTTTAGAAACTTTCCTAAGCATGCCCATGAGACACTCCTAATACCCCTTTTATTCTTTTCTCGATGAATCTCGATCCTTATAATGAGAGACATTCTTTTGAACTTTGAGGACAAGAACTTCTTTTCCTCCTGCAGTCAAATTAACATCACTACTAACAAGTAGAATGTTATCCGCATGTACGAGATATAGGAAAAGAAATTTCCATTCTATAACTTTATACAAACACGATTGTCCTCTCGTTTTCTTTAACCCAAAACAACATTTGATTGCTTTAGTCCATAAAATACTTCTTCATGCAGTATCCCCTGTGTTCTTTACTTTCATCTGATGTAACTCAGATCATAATATCTTTCATCTGATGTAACTCAGATCATGATGTGCTACCAACACTCATTGTAATCTATTCAGTGTAAAATGCGCAAAAAACCTTTTGATTTTAGTCGTGTTTTACACCTTTACATATTTCCTTTGGAGTCACATTGACCTTGTAGACTCTTTATAGCCTACTGTTTTTGCTCCATTGGAAATTACTCATGAGTCCCGAACATCGTCAGAATTCACCAATTTCATTTCATCTCACATAGTCTCTTATCATTTAGATAAGAAAACACTTCTCAAAGCTCGATTGAGCGCTTTAAATGAGGTGGGATCAACCTCCATTTGAATTTCACTAACATAGACTTTATAGTAATCAAAAGTATCTGATTTTCTCATTCCTTGAGACCATCTGTGTCTCAGGTACTGACACTTTTTCATATGGGGCTGCTGTTGCTCTGTCATTGCCAAGAGGCAAATTAATTGTATAGTCTTTCACTTCCAAGAGGCAATAGGTTTTACAGGGACCTTTATCACAAGATCCATGTTTAATCATTCCTCCTTTATAGAGCTAACAACGGGTGTTGTATAGGTCATACAACATGCTCCCCCAGATACAATCTATTTGAGTCTTAGGTATCTTCATACCATGCTCCCCCAGATTACTCCATCTTCACTAAGAATGGCGTATCTTTAAACTTTATTATTTGGGTTTATTCTATTAAAACTTTCTTCTTTATGGCACTTTAAGCACCGTCTTAGTATTCCTTAGTCTTCTTTTCTTGAGGGGTATTATTATGATCATCGTACTCCCCCAGACGATCACATTCTTCATTAATGGATATCTCATATTCCTTTCTCCCCCTCGAAATGTGGCAAGAACTTTTCTGCCACAATTTTGAAAAATCATTCACAACTCTTGTGAATTGAGGAAACTTTGAGTATCTACTTCATTTATCTGATTACTTCATATGTAATGAAGTTATCTGTTAACTGGTATGGGAGTATTTTTTCCTTATTCCATTTCAGAAACTCAACAGAGTTCGTTATCATTAGTACTTTTGCAAGTCACACTTGCATATCATTCTTATCTTTAGGTTCGTCTGTAACTTTTATTCTCTTCGAAGTTATTGACTGTTTAATGACCGTTACACATAAGATGCACGGTCGATACTAGGAAAGCATAATAGCTACTCCATACTTTTCTCCCAGAGTGGGACACATTAAAATCACATGAGTCATCATGCCTTTCTCCTGTCATACAGAATAAGTCTGAGAAAATTTCTGCCGCCATACGGGTTACGCAGGGATTTTCCCAGACTTTTCCTGCCATGCGGGCTATATCATAATCATGTTTTCCCGCCATGCGGGTAATTCCCTGTAAGGGACATAAATGCCAGAATTGGCTCTTTTGACTGCATATTCAATCATCAAATTTATAAATAAATCTGAATGCTCTTTGACACACATGCTTGATCCGATGTTGGTCAAATTAAACACGCATGTTGCTTGTTTCATCTCAAATCATGTTGACTGAAAAATCTTCTTCATAGAGAATACATGAAATACATTCGTCAGCCAAGACTCTCAATGATCTATCTCTTTTCTTTTCTTAGATATTAATATCAAAGAATTATTTTCTTTTGAAGCCATTCTTTAGAGAGAACATACTCCCTCATATTATGACCTTTCTTGGTCATCTTTCGGGTCACAAGTACCCAGCCATGCGCTTTCACGAATGAGAGCATGGAAAACTTTTAGTCTGAGAAAACTTAGCCAACAATCAACAATAATGAGCATAAAAATAACTCTACATTGGTCTGGTTAAAAAAATATGCACATTAAACTTTTAAAACTTTCTTTTATATTCTAAATCACCGTTGGGCAGAATTAGAATAAAACATCATCCTTCTACATTAAGTCCATATCACCGTTGGGCGAAAATGAAAATAATGCATATAACTCATAAACAATGTGATGATAGTATTTCTATTAAACAACTTTGCTAAGGAATCATCATCATCAACAACTTTGTTGCAGCGGAAACGATAAATATACATTTCTCTAGCTCAAGAGCATTTCTTGAACTTTATCTGTTCTCTAAAATTTGATCACTTTGATACAAAATTTATCAGAGATTTAAGCTTTGAACATAAGACTCATAAAATTATAATACCGTTATCATCAACGTTGGTCAGAAAATAACAATACCATATTTTAAGTTTAAAACAAATATCTTTCTTTTGTCATAGCGGAAACTATTTTCATCTTATTTCACACACAAGGGAAAAACATTGCTAAGAACAATTCTTTCAATTAACTTTTCCGATGGTTCCAATTTAATTGGAGGATAAAACTTTTTCTTTGCAGCGGAAACTTTATAATATTCTCAGAAACAATTCTGTACTCTTTTACTCTCTAAGCAATTTTAACCGGTTGTTCAAAATTGCATTAGAGAAGCAACAATTTAATCTTTTACTTTAGTTCTATTCACTTTTAAAAGAGCACTTTTTTTATTTGCATCGGAAAACATGAATAAAAATTCATGAACTTTATTCTTTTCAGAAACATTTCTTTTTCCCTCAAAAAAAAAACATTTCCTTTTCTTTTCTATTTTCTAGACAAATTTTGTTGAATTAATTTGAATAGAAAAAACTATATTCAATTTGCCCAAAAACTTGGCCAAAAAAATATATAACAAAACGTGCCAGTGGCTTGCTTGGGCCGTCCCACGGCCTGCGCGCGTCGTGCGCGCCCTTTGGGCCGAAGTCCGCCCAGCCGCGCTTCCACCCGGCCTCCTAAGCACTGCGCAGCGCCCGGCCTCCCGAGTGGGTCTAATGGCCGGCGTCGGCCAGCACCAGCGCGCGTGAACTGCGCCCGCGGCGGCGCCCGACTCCACTTTCGGCCCAAAAGCCCAGCGCGGCTTAGGGTTTGCACTGCAACCGTCGGATGGCATCGGACGGCCACCCGCTCTCCTCGCTGGATCAAGACCAGCGAGGTCGATCCAGCCGAAACCCTAACAGCTACCACTATGACTGAGGGGGAGTGTTAGAGTATATTGACGTATTTATATGTATTTTGTGGGAATATATTTGTAATCGGACTACCATAATTATTTAACCATATTCATTCTGAGTAATATCTGACCGCTGTCAACAAGTCTTCCGTATATAAACAAAAAAAATGACCTCTGTCAACAAGTCTTTCGTAGCAAGACCCGGAGTGGACTAGTCGCGTTCTCACGATATATAACCACCGAAATCTTCTTCTCCTTATATTTCAATGTTCTGCCAGGCACACTTCGACTATTCTAGGTTTGACAGAGTCCAGCAAGAAGGGGCACCGTGAAACCCTTTGCCGGTAGGGTTGCGCCCATACGACATATCACTGAGTGCTTGCCTCGTTCTCACACTTAATACGTACTTATGGTTTTGCTTCGGCAGTTATTTAGCACTGAGCGCTGATAGATATTGGATGGAACAACAGATCTCGGCCCGTTCACGTACGTACGTGCATCCGCAGAGCCGCGGCTTCGCAGAAGTGCACCGTGGCCAACAGCCCAACAGGCAATTACAATTGATGGCTCGCTCAGACATATCATTCGAGGAGTCATTTTCTAATGTATTCTGTCCATGACCGGAAAAATCAACCGAGAGAACTCGTGCTCAGGACGCGTTTACTTACTTTTGGATCCTTGTTGTTCACTAACCGTGAGCTTAGCCGCTGCCGCTGCTTGGAATCTTCTTACAACAAAGCTGGTGGCTTAGATTGGTCTCCAGTCTTCACTAGTACCAGGTCTACTATCCCCCTCACCCGGACCCCACGTAACTGCCCTGTACTATATATAACAAACAGCAGTGGCCATTGATGTGCTCTCCACAGACATCATAAGGCCTCGATCGAACACAAACCTTTCCAAATATTCTCCTTGATCGGCATCTAATCAACAAACCAGCGGCAGCACCCAATGAAGGTAATAAATAGCTTCTTCAGCTTCTGCCTGATTTTGAGCACTTGCTAGCTCTTGAGCTGAACCTTCTTGTTGTTGTTGCAGCAAAAGATTGTGATCAAGGTGAGCATGTCGTGCGACAAGAGCCGGTCGAAAGCCATGACGATGGCCGCCAGAGCGAACGGTATGCATGCATGCATGCATGCCCTAATTCTTCACGTACACGTATGTTTACCCTTGAGATTTTGTTCGTCAGCGACGCTAACATGGCCGCAAGCGTTGTGGTGCAGGGGTGAGCTCGGTGGGGATAACCGGCGACAGCAAGGACATGCTGGAGGTGGTCGGCAACGGCGTCGACCCGGTGTGCCTCGTCGGCTGCCTCCGCAAGAAGTACCACGACGTTCACATCGTCAAGGTGGAGGAAGTGAAGGACGACAAGAAGAAGGATGAGAAGAAGGAGGACCCGCCGCCGTACTGGTACCACGGCTACTACCACCACCCATATGGGCCGTACCCGCCGCCCATGGTCGTGTGCGACGAGCCCACCACCCCCTGCGCCATCATGTAATTGCCAGATACCCAGATGCTGAGTTCGCCATATGGAGAGGCCGCAAGTTTATCCACCATTTCGGACTATTGGTAACTTGGAAGAAATAAAGAGACCTGTGTGTGTGTATATATATACACACGTCTCTTTATTTCTTCAAGTTATAGATAGAATAATATATCGAGAAAAAGCAATCACGTATACCCCGGATCTGAATTCCTTGCCTCTTCGCGATGTTCGTGCTACATGCTGCCTCTGATCTGGGCTTCCGAATGTGCCGATCTGGTCTCTGGAATGGTTTGCGCCTGAAGACGTCGGAGTCAAACAGCGCGCATGTAACGGGCAATGCGTCAACGGCAAGAAAAATGTAAAACGTCACACCACTATGCCCTCGGCGCCAGGTCGTTCCGTCTTCTGTGTTGTCCCACTTTTTCTGTCCTTTTTTCAGAGAAGGC
This sequence comes from Triticum timopheevii, assembly GCA_963921465.1. NCBI lineage: Eukaryota > Viridiplantae > Streptophyta > Magnoliopsida > Poales > Poaceae > Triticum > Triticum timopheevii. The sequence goes on along the minus strand of OY997264.1, from coordinate 436,853,680 downwards.
TTATAAACTTATACTCCCTCCGTCCCATAATGTAGGACGTTTTTGGCACTACGGAGTATCTACGGCCGGATTTGCCCCGCGGACGCGACAGGCACTGACCGGGCATACCTCATACTTGGTGCTATGCATCTGAGTCTCTCGTGTTTCATCCCCTAAATCCATACTTGGTGCTATGCGCACGTGTGGGAAGGTTTTTTTTTTTTTGACCGGTTACTGACCAGGCCGTCCGTCCAGACGTTTGAGGGGGGTTTGGGGAGCCTGGCTATAGATGCTCTTAGAGTAAGTCTAACAGACGCATCATATTTATATCCTCTTATATCATTTTGGAGGTGTTTGTAATTTTTTGAAAGCTATGAAGGCCGTGTGCAAACTTAAAGTCATCATAATCCGAGCTCTATATTTTGCGGACTCGCATGTCTATATTTATGTTCTTTTTCAAATAAAGAAATTGTACAGAACTTTTTCACATTGGCATTTCAATTTCCACCGGCGAAACTTGCTCTCAACATCACATAATAACAAAAATTGAAATAACCTAAAACATAAACAGAAATTGAACAATGTTTTTAGTTTATCCTACTCTTCCATTTGAAAGTGACCTCGCAGGCATGGGATATTTTAGCTCTTTCCACTTCTGCGGTCAGGCGGTCATTGAACAACTATGCATCTTTGATGCAGGAGAATGGCATAGCTTTGTAGCCCTCTTGTGATTGCAGCGTCCATTTCTACCATTGCGGCTGTCGTCACACAACAGGTAGCAGCGGGCGGCAGGGATGCGCTAAGCCCGATGGCTGATTAAGCCCCACAAAGAGCCTCATTCTGGACGACTCTTTTTCGACAAAGGGTGAATTTTATTATTCAAAATAAAGCATCTAGTAAATACAATCAAAATGAGTACACACCCGACCTCTGCATAGTTAGGATGCGCACAACCAACACCAACTGACACACATAAAAAAACTTGCAGCAAATAGCAAAGTCTTATAAGACCAAAGCCATGCCTAAGCAAGCACAAATAAAATGACCTGAAGCGATCAAATCCTGGACGACTCTTAATATAACTGTTAAGTTTTCCTTGTGTCTATGTAGTTCAGCAGTGACCTTTGGACGGAAAATTACAGGTTGGCGCGTATGGCTTTGCTTCCACAGGACAATGAACTTGTTCTAGGCGGCTCAAAATGAAACGAGAGCACACGCTTTCTGGAATAAAGTACGTGAAGAAGAGTATTACCGTGGAATGGGGCGGTCGGCATGGTCAAAAGTAACCGAATAAGACTAATACGGTTATGTTCAGTCAAAACATAACATCTGAATAAGGAGAGTGCCATGGAAAAATAAGCATTTTTACTGACCAAAACAACACGCATGAGCTTTTGGTAATTTACTACTCTAGTACATGAAGAGAGAGAAAAGAGCAGAACAGAAACTTGAACAACCACCACTCTACGAGTTCATCAGAAGGTTGGACACGCAAGGAAAAGAAACAGTGGTGACAGCCACAAAATTCTGCAATGATTTCATAAAAGTTGATTCTTCGCTGAAAAGAGGTTGATTCTGTGCTGGACAATGTTTTCAGTCTTTCACAGTAGTGTTTTGGTGCCCAAAAGTCCAGACCAATAAAAATCAAGCAGAGATTGTTGATGGTAGATCGTCCCGAACTACACAATTCCCAATTACAGTATTTAACAAAAAGGATGGCTACCCACTTCGGGGATACCTTAGGGAGCACGGCACTAAGACAGTGTATCAGGGAAACCATGCGCACAAGAGATGCACAAATGGCTCGTTTTCCCCTGGAAACTTTTGACAGAAAGTGCACCAAGACAATGTATCAGGGAAACCATGTGCCTTTTGTGGCAGCCAAATCACCATCATATCTACCGAGATATGATTAGGCAATCACGAGCTCTGAGCCCAGTTATTTAATCAGCAGAGGAAGAAGTGACGTACGATTCATAACGTCATACTCTCTCCGTCTGAAAATACTTATTATCAAAATGAACAAAAAAGAATGTATGTAAAACTAAAATTCGTCTAGATACATTCATTTTTTATTCATTCTGATGACAAGTTTTTCCGAACAGAGGGAGTACATGGAACTCAAAGGTGTAGAGAGCTTTCTGAAGGAACGGGTTTACACCGAGGCTGTTATGTTCATACCTTTGAAGCAACAACCAAGAAGTGCTTACAGCACTAAGCAAGAGATCAGACAGTTTGGTGCTGTCCGCGGCTTCCCGGAAATTACCTTGCAGGACGGTAATAGCGCGTCTTATGGTGTCTCAGAAAGAACCATCAGTTGCATATACACTTTGCGTTAGTTTATCTATTTTTCTTTTCTTTGTGAGCGTTAGTTTATCTCTTAATCCACCTTTTTGGATTGGAAAATGGAACACGCTAACCCATTAATTGAAACTCAGATATCTCGTGCTCAACCACGACCAGACATTGCTCTAGTTTCATATTTACATCAGAAATAGAACCGCATCTTCACAGTATAACTGTCAAAAAATATGGGAGTAACCTTTATTATTCTCTTATCCGTCTTTCTAATTCATGCACTGTCAAAGCAAGATTGTCAGGATAGTATATATAGTATACTAGCCAGTCAGTCAGGCAACTAAACTAACCTCCGGAAAAGAGAAACAGACAAACAAATGCCAACAGAAACACGGAGATGCAGCACTCAGGCGGTAACATGTATGGCGCCAAAGGATTAAATAACAGACGCCAAAGAATCAACGTCAGATGAAACGCGGTTTCCGAAGGCGCAGCAAGCAAGGCAGCCTCCCGGGAGTCAAGTCTTGATCCATGCCGCACCAACCATTGATAGACGGAAGCCGCGGTTGTGCGGTTGGGGATTAATTAAGCCGGCCATGCTCCAGAGTCTTCTCAAGGCAGAGAGTACGTCAAGTACACTCCCCGCCGGGCACGCGGGCCGTGCCTGCGCTGTAGTGTATAAGTAGGAGGATCAGAGACAGACTCTGAATCATTCATCATTACCCGCCATTCTCCCGGTCTCCATTCAGAACCTAGACTACTGCCTCGGCCTCCAGTTCTGCACTTCTCGCCTGAAATCTTCTTTCCGCGAGCTCGCAGTTGCATCAGTTTCTCGGCATCTTCTGTAGCGGAGGAGCAACATGAAGGTGACTATCCTTTTCTGAATTTCTGTCCGTAACTGAAACCGTTGCTCTACTGGAATTGTTACTGAAAAGGGTATGCTCTGCTTCTTTTCTTTCAGCAAAAGATGGTGATCAGGGTGCACATGACCTGCGACAAATGCCGGTCCAAGGCAATGGGCCTGGTGGCCTCCATATACGGTGAGTTGTGGTTTACTTAGCCCGATTGCATATCATGCTCATTAGTTAAGCCTTCGAACTAATTGAAACTTGATGGTGTAGGAGTAGAGCGTGTGGAGATACAAGGCGACGACAGAGACCGGCTGGCGGTGGTCGGCGACGGGGTGGACGCCGCCAACCTCACGGCCTGCCTGCGGAAGAAGGTCGGGAACGCGGACCTCCTCACGGTGGAGGCGGTCGTTCCCGAGAAGAAGCCGGCACCGTCATCGGAGGCCACCGAGGCTCCGTGGTATCCCGGCTACTACTCCTGGCCGGCAGGGGCCTACTCCCACTGCTACCCGTACACGTACAGCATGTAATCTCTTGTATGTCTGCGGTATTTATCGAACTGATCCATGTAATCTTTTTGAAATGGAGATAAAAGTTTTGCCCCATCATACTATTAGTTAAGATGAGTTTTACAAAGAATTGATCCATGTAATGATTCGAGGAAATTGAATTGATCCATGCACTAACGGTCTTCTTTTTGGGGGGAAAAAAGGATCAACCTTGATCTCAATAATAAATTAATAATCATATAAAGTCCAATCAGAAAAATAAATTAGGGACACACTCCATCTACTTTACAGCGTGTTACGATGAACATAGTTTAGAACGGACTATCAACATGGGCACACAAAGATAACAGCGAGGACAAAAGCAGAACCAAGCTCCCATGTTTTCTTCAGCTAATGCGTCTTCCTGTAGGTCCATCGTCCATGCATTAACTGTAGTACAAAACATCTCTCCTGAGTAAAAATAGCACGGACTACTGTTGTTATCTGCACGATCAATACATCTGAACAAGGATAGCGCCATAAGAAAACTAAGCATTGTTTGCTGAAAAAACAAGCACGCATGAGCATTAGTAATTCACTACATAAAGAGGGGGGAAAGCAGAACAGAAACTTATGCAACCACTACCACTCTACCAGGGTCCAAGGAAAGTTGGATACGCAAGGAATTCTGCAGTGATTTCATAGAAGTCGATTCTGCGCTAAAAAAAAGTTGATTCTGTGCTGGACAATGTTCTTCAGTCTTCACAGTGGCGTTGTTTTCTTCGGTGGGGTATAAACGACGACCCTAGTTGCTTTATAATATATAGCGGGGAACCCTATTTCGTTATAAACGATTACCCTAACTGGTGCCCAAAACCAAAAGTCTAGAAACATCAAATGAATTACAAGCGCAAGATTGTTGATGTCAGATTGTCCCGATCTCCACAATTCCCGATTATAAATATAAAAGGGGATGGTTACCTACTTCGGGGACAACCTTAGGAAGCACTATAACACTCTTATACTTCTTTACAGAGGAAGTACATGAGAAGAGAAGGTTGTTAGTAACTTAAGCTGCTTATTTTGAACATCAGTTCTTAGTACTACCAGGAATCCTTGTGCTCTATTATAGCCTTCAGCTCCGAGAGTCGCAAACGCTATCCCGTTTCGTTGTCGCCTAGAAGCTTTTGACAGAGAAAGTGCACCCTACCCACATTTCGTGCTCGTTCTATTATTTCATAGTAGCAGAGTCGTGTAGTCACTAAACAATGTAGAAACTTGAAAGGCTTCAACGCAGGCAACACATACGTCAAATCACCATCGTATCTGCCGAGAGATCATAAGACAATCAACAGCTCCGAGGCAAGTTATGTAATAGAAAAAGTGCTTAGTAGAGCACTAATGGACGCACCATTGTCCATTGATAATGTCATATATGGAACTCAAAGGTGTAGAGAGCTTTCTGAAGGAGTGGGTTTACACCGAGGTTGTTATGTTCATACCGTGCCGCCTCAGCAAAAAACCTAAGGTCAAACGGAAGTGATTAGAGCACTAAGCAAGAGTTTAGTGCTGTCCACAGTTTCCCGGGAATTACCTTGCAGCACGGTAATAGTGCGTCCTATCCTATGGCGTCTCAAAAGCTAACTAGTAGTTGCATCCTTTTTTTACAGCAACCAGTATTTGCATACTTTGCGTTAGGTTATCTCTTAATTCTCCTGTTCTGGCTGGAGACCGTAATACATACGTACATAATAACACTTTGAAATCCTAACAAATATGGATTGTTTAAGCAACTCAAACTTGATGACAACTCGTTGAAATCCCATACTCGCACATAATCAGGGTTGGCCCCAGTGGCGGAGGCAGATTTTTTTTAGTTATATGGCGGAAGCAAGTAACCAGACACACAACAACTGGGCTTGAAGTTTTCAACGCAGGTAGCACATATATATTCTAGTCCGGAGACATGTGCCAAATCAAGAGCTCCGAGTGTTATTTAATAGTAATAATAATAAGTGCTTAGTAGAGCACCAATTGAGGTACTAAATGACGTACGATTTAGTACGTCATATATGGAGCTCAAAGGTGTAGAGAGCTTTCTGAAGCAACGGGTTTACACCGAGGTTGCTATGTTCATACCGTGCGGTTTCTGAAGCAAAGTGATCAGAGCACTAAGCAAGAGTTCGGTGCTGCCCACATTTCCCGGGAATTACCGTGCAGGACGGTAATAGTGCGTCTTATGGCGTCCCAAAAGGTAACCATCAGTTACATACTACTCCTACATAGTTTGCGTTAGTTTATCTCTTAATACACCCGTTTTGGCTGGAGAAGGGAATACATAATAACTCTTTGAAGTCTCATACTCGTACATAATCAGTGTTGGTCGAGTTTCACATCTACCGCAGAACCAAAAGCGCGTCTTGACAAATTAACCGTCAAAAATGTCTGTCCAAATCCATCTACTTTACACATCTGTCTCTAGTTTGACAATCATTAATTGTAACCTGTCTAGTCTCTAGTCTGTCTTGCTAATTCACGTACTTTACTTACACATGTGCAGTCGTGCTTGTACAAACAGAGCAAGACTGACGGGATACTGTTAGAAGGGAGAGAGAAGGATTGGTGGAATAGTTGTTGTATTGCTTGAGCCTCGTGGGCATATATATAGGAGTACAATGATCAACTTGGAGTACAAGACAAGTCAGAACTGATCCTAGTCTATCTAGTCTTTCCTAATAATCAATATACTCAACATCCCCCCGCAGTCACAACGGGAGTGACGCAGACAGTGAGACTGGAGAAGAATCCGAAGGCAAGCCGACGGACACCCCCCCCCCCCCCCCCCCCCCCCACAGTCGTAACGGTCGATGCATCGCGGAGTTGTGGCTGGAGTGAAAACCAACGAGGTTGCTCAAGCAGGCAGTAGCCCTTTGTGGCGTTTGTCGATGTATCCGAGAGCGTGGGTGGTGGATCCATGGTCGAGGTAGCCGTGCGAAGAATGCCGTGGTCGATGTCGAGTCGAGGTAGCCGATGTCGAGGAAGTCGCCGTGGAGCCGCGGGCGCAAGGAGGCGCCGAGTTTGTCGTGGGCGCAGTGGTGTCGAAGTAGTGGTGCGCCAGGAAGCATATGATGTTGACGACACATCGCGTCGGGGTTGCCAACCCCGGGAACACATCGTAGACGAAGGCACGCGTTGGTGTTGCCAGCACCGGGCATGCGTAGACGGACGAAGACGAAGTTGACGAAGCGACGCAAGGCTTGCCAGGCCCGGGGACACGTCGTGGACGAAGGCACGCGGCGGTGTTGCCAGCACCGGGCATGCGTAGACTGAGACCTGCACGAGCTGTACGCCCTGTCGAGGAAGTTTGAGAGGCCAGCAGAGAAGGACTCGGCGACGGTTGCGGCGCCAATCGGCGTGGGGCCAATGTCGCCCATGGTTGTCGGAGTAGATGAAGCGGTCGGGGTAGATGACGGCGACGCTGGCGACGGGCTGGTGCTGGACGAAGATGAAGGGGGTGGACGGGCGGCGGCGGCGGCTACGGAGGTAGCGGCGGCGGCGGCCAAAGAAGAGCGGCGGCGGCGGCCAAAGAAGAGCGGCGGCGGCGGCTAGGTTAGGAGTGCGGCGGCGGTGCTCGAAGTAGGCGAAGAACCTCGACAGCGTGACGAAGACCGGCGCGGACGGTGGCGTTCCCGCGCCAAGGTAGACGGCGCGGCGCATACCACGGGAGGTCGACACGCGATGACAGCGGAGTGGACCGCGGGCCGCGGCACTACGGCCCAAAGGGGCAACGCAGCGGCGGCAGGCAGGTTGGGGCGACGGCGGGAAGACCTCGGGGTGGCGAGGGGGACCGCGGGCCACGACGCTGCGGCCCGAAGGGGCGACGCATCGGCGGTTCGCGTGTCGGTGCAACCGCGGGGATGACCTCGGGACGGCGGCGTGGACCGCGTGCCACGCTCGCTACGGCCCGACGGGGCGACGCAGCGGCGACGCGAGGGTCGGTGCAGCCACGGGGACGGCCTGGAACGGACGGCCTCGAGGCGGCGGTGGACCGCGGGCCGCGGCACTACGGCCCGAAGGGGCGACGTAGCGGTGACGCGGGTTGGTGCAGCCGCGAGGAGAACCACATGGCGGCGGCGCTGCGGCCCGACGGGGCGACGCAGCGGCAGCCCGATGCTCGATCGGTGGAGAGGCGCGCTGAACTCGGGGGCGATCTTCACAGGTCCTGCGGAGGCGCGCATAACCGACGGGCCAGGTCGGTCGCGCGGCGTAGATGAGGCGGATCGCGGCGGCGGGCGGGTGATCAATCCGAGCGCGCGCGAGGTCGGGGACGCCGCTCGGTGGAGGCGCGGTGGCGGCGGAGTCCGAGATGAAGCCGGCGGCGGCGGGCGGCAGGGCGGCTATGATTGGCCGCAGCATGGCGCGAGGCCGCCGGGTCGGGGTGATGCAGGAGTCCCGGTCGAAGCACGGCGGTGACGGCCGGCGTAGATCGACGGGCGGACCGTCGCGCGAACGGCGGCGGTGAAGGGCCGCCGCATGACGCGAGGCCGCCGGGTCGGGGCAACTGGCGGGCCGATACGCGGACGACGCGCGAGGCAGTCGAGTCGGGGTGACCGACGGGCAGACGCGCGGACGACACGCGAGGCCGCCGGGTCGGTGAAGAAGCCGGCCAATCGCGCTGGTGTTGGAGTAGAGGCGCACGGGATCGACGGCGGCGGTGGGCGACGCAAACCGGATCACATAGACCGGAAAACCAAAAAGTAGACGCCGATCAAAGCGACTGGCGAGAGAGAGAAAACTCGGATCAAAGAATCGGGGAAAAAAACTCTCTAGGGCAGCCGGCCAACACGGCCGGCGGACGAACCCTAGGTACGGGCGGCGCGGCCCCTGGCGGCGGTCATGGAGGCCGACCGCCCCGGGGGCGGCGCGCAGGTGCGGAAGCGACGGCGGTTAGGGTTTAGGAACGACTTGCGATAGATACCATGTTAGAAAGGAGAGAGGGATCGGTGGAATAGTTGTTGTATTGCTTGAGCCTCGTGGGCATATATATAGGAGTACAATGATCAACTTGAAGTACAAGACAAGCCAGAACTGATCCTGGTCTATCTAGTCTTTCCTAATAATCAATATACTCAACAGATGCTACTAGTACGCTAGTCAGTCAAACAAAACAACATGTCAAGAGAAACACGCAGATGCAGCAGTCAGGCGGTAACATGGTGCCAAAGGAATAAACAACAGACGCCAAAGTATCGACGTCTCCGGCGAGAGATGAAACGCGGTTTCCGAAGGCGCAGCAACCAAGGCAGCTCCGCGGGGTCAAGTCTTGAGCTACGCGCTTGTGTGGCCAGATTCTCTCGAAGCAGAATGCGTATGTGAAGTCGGAGGATCAGGACAGACTCTGAACTCATTCTTGTCTCCATCTTTGGCCTGCTACAAATATTCAGCCTGTCTCTCTGAATTCTTCTGTCTGCGGCTCGCACTGCATCAGCTGTAGCAGAGGAGCAACATGAAGGTGACTGCACTTTTCTGAATTTCTGCTACTGAAACCCCCCCGTTGCTCTCCTCTCCTGATTGTTACTGAAAAAGGTATGCTCTGCTTCTTTTCTTTCAGCAAAAGATGGTGATCAGGGTGCACATGACCTGCGACAAATGCCGATCCAAGGCAATGGGGCTGGTTGCCTCGGTATACGGTGAGTTACAGTTTATATTGCCGGGTTCACATCCTCGATGTACGATAAGGCTTTGAACTAACTGAAACTTGATGGTGTAGGAGTGGAGCGTGTGGAGATACAAGGCGATGACAGGGACCAGCTTGCGGTGGTCGGCGACGGGGTGGACGCCGCCAACCTGACGGCCTGCCTGCGGAAGAAGGTCGGGAACGCGGACCTCCTCACGGTGGAGGCAGTCGTCGCCGAGGCAAAGCCGGCACCGGCATCGGAGACCGGCGAGGCTCCGTGGTATCCCGGCTATTACTCCTGGCCGGCAGGGGCATACTCCCACTGCTACCCGTACAGCATGTAGTAATCTCTTGTATATCTGCGGAATTATCGAACTGATCCAGTGATCCATCCATGTAATGATTCCCAGAAAAATATTTCCAAGTGTTTTGATAGGTTCATCAAGGAATCCATTTGATGCTTATACAAAGTCTTAACAGAACATAGTTTACAACAGAAAGCATAAACATGAGCAGATAACAGCGAAGACAAAAACAGGAGGAACAGCTCCCATGTTTCCTTCAGCTAATGTGTCTTCCTGTCGATGTCCATCCATTAGCTCTGCGAAATACCTCTCCTGCCACCTTGGATCCGTGCTAGAGAACTTCTTTTCCTTTTCCTTCTGCAATTGAGGCCAAGAGTAGATCCTGTTGCGGGCAAAATGAATCAATAAGGCAGGATCGTCGGCATAGAGGCATTGGAATTTGGAAGCACACATTTTTTTTCGGGCTTTCCAAATTTGGCTAGGGTGACTACCAAGAGAGAAGCATTCAGGATTGAACCATTCGTGTAGTATATGCTTTTTAGCAGACGAGCACTACGACTATCTAGATTTTGCAAAAGGCGTCATGCCTGCCCTGCCAGCATTGCCAAATTAAAGAGCTCAAAATCCTTGAAGCCGAAGCCCCCCATACCTTTTGGTTGAGTCATCTCCTTTCAAGAAACCTAACGTGGCTTCCGTTTGCCATCTTGGCTGCTCCAACGAAATGTCCTGGTCAACTTGTTAAGATGCCCATTAGGCCACTAGCTTCTGCGGAGCACCATAATATCCATTATGCCTTGTTTGGTTAGTACTTAGTCCATTGGGTCACCTGGTATCACGGCCCAATCCCCATGGTCCATTCCGACGAGGAACTATTCCACGTGGATCCCTAGTTGTGGGTTTCGTTTGGGCCAGGGCAGGAAAATTCTTGGCCCAATCCACACCGATCCAATTCGATCCATGGGGGCCGAAATAATCTTCTCGGACCCATCCAACAGGGACTCCTACGTGCAGCTCGCTGCGGCAAATTGCCGAGCGGCGCACAGGCAACTCCAACTGGGCCGGCCCATTAGCGCAACACAGTGAAAATCGCAGAAAATAAGTGACCGAGGGAGGGATCGAACAAGGGACCTCCTGTTGTTTTTGCGAGTGGCTAGCAAACGGGATAAACATGCTTTTTTGGTTTAAGATGGCGTGCGAAACTATAGGCAATGTCAGATCCGAACATTTTGTCAATTTCCAAACTCGAACAAATATTTTGAAAAATGTGATTTTTCTACAAAAGAATAATTCTCAAATTTGAGAAGAAAATCAAAAACTCGAACATTTTATGAATATGTGAACAAAATTTTGATAAAAGGAACATTTTTTGAATATGTGAACAATTTTTGATAAAGGGAACATTTTTTCTAACTCTGAACAAAAATTTGGAAACGTGAATAGTTTTTAAATCCGTGAACCATTTTCGAAATAAACACATTTTTTCAAACTCGGAACAAAATTGGAAAACGAGAATATTTATTAAGTTTTTCGAACATTTTTTTAGAAACATGAACATTTTTTAATGTAATCACGCACATATTTAAAACTGTGAAATGTTCTTAAAACGAAAAAGAACAGGAGAAAATAAGCAGAAAAAAACGAAAAAAAGAAGGTCAAAAAAACTGGTAAGAAAACCTGAACAAGCAGTAAAGAAATTTGTGATTTTTTTCAAAACGGGAACAATTTTCAAAATCACGAACAAAATTTGAATTTTTCGATTTTTTCTCGAAATGGAGAACATTTTTTTGAAAATCCAAAACAAATTTGAATACGGACAATTTTTTAATACGTTAAGAAAATTTTGAAAACAATTTTTTTTGTAAATTTGTGAACATTTTTTTAAAACAGGTACATTTTTTTTTTGAAATCCTGATCATTATATGAAACGTCCTGACAAAATTGATCAAAAACATTCCGGACATTTTTGAAAAGGGAACATTTTTTAAATCCCAAAACATTTTGTTTAAAATGTGAACAGTTTTTGAATTTATGAATTTTTTGGAAAACACAACCAATATTTTTTTTAAATCACGTTTTTTAAAAGTGAGAACAATTTTTTAAAGTTTACGAACAATTTTTGAAACATGAACTTTTTTGGGAAATAAATAAACTTGAAAAATAAAAAATAAAGAAAAAAGAAATAGAAAAGGAAAAGAAAAGAGAAAATAAAGTAGAAAAATAAATAGAAAAACGTAAAAAAGAAAAACCAAAAACTAAAAAGAAAGAAAAAACCGGTTCAGGGAACCTTCTAGATGGTTCCCAAAACCAGGCAAAAACCGGCTGGGAAACTCTAGAAGATTCCCAAAACCGGAAATGCGAACACTGTTAATGGGCCGGCCCAGTTCACATTCGATCGCCAGTTCTTATGTGAAGCCTCGACAGCTTGACGCGGAGAGCGTCAAATAGGATATTCCCCATCCAACGGAATCACAACGAGGACTCAAGCTAGGCGACGGGGCGATGGTGCAAGAAACATTGACGAGCAGCTGCCGGTGACGCATCCGACAATGGTGACGACAGCTGCCACTCCTTAGGTAAACACTCTCCTCTTTCTTTCCCAGAACTTCTCCCTGCCCCCCCCATCCCCTGTCTCCTCAAACTAGGCTTTCCCCTGCTTTGTAAAAAAAGCAAGCATCCATACAGTCAAGCGCCAAACATGAAGGAAGATGCAAAAAGCTGGAGCCACAGCACAAGCATGCCCAAAAAACTGGAAAGAAAACATAAAAGCCCACCTAGTGGCAAGCTCCTAAGCAAGTCTATGGAGCCGAAAGACGCCGCGCCGAAGCCACCAGGGCATCCATCATCAACCCAAGCTGGTCACGATCCCGCCGCCTAGCAAGCGGGTGCCAGTGCTGTAAAAAAAGCTAGAAATTTGGAGAACGAATCAGAGGCCTGTCGCAGGAAGAGCCCCCCATCCTCTCTATCGTCCTCTCTCTCCTCCTACTGCACCCAAGCCTCGACGCCGCCGGCGGACGAGGTGGCTAGCTCAGGCAGCAATTCGTGCGGTAGATGGATGCATGTGCCATTCGCAAAAAAGATGGTTGTTTGTGTTGGACTACTGAGACGCTGAACGCACGAACACCTTCAATCTTGTACGGTAAGCTATGCATATGCAATCCCTGCGTGGATAAATGAAGATGACCGGACAAGATAACTAACACAAGGATTAGGAGGGAATGGATTCACGGGGATTTGGTGACAAGGAGAGATCAACCCAATCCGTGTGTGGTTTAGTTCCACCAGGGGATTGGTTTTCGTACAACCAAACAAGGCCTTAATCAACTGAACACACTGTGCAATGCTAGATGGAATGAAGGGGGCATGCAGTGCATTGCACTTGCACCACCACCATATGGTGGCAATGGGACAAGCCAAAGAGATGATCAATCCATTCATCCCAAGCACAGACCAAATAATTTATCCCCACACCACCCTCTGTGAATCAAGTTATTGTGCGTCAGAACTCAGAAGGTTACGTTTCAATGGCATACATGAGGATACTTCGATTTGCGAAGATGAGACTAAGCTTACAAGTAAAATGAATTAACAGAAAACGCCTTGACATGATCAACAATATGTGGAAACTCTTTTCTTTTGTTCCTTTTTCTTTCTTTTGTTTTCTTTTTTTCATTTTCTAATTTCTCGTGATTTTTTTTAAATAAAATTTCAAAAGGTTCGCGGATTCAGAAAATATACATGAAATTGATAAATGTTCACGAACTTGAAAAAATGTATACGGTTCAAGTTTTTTTTCCACAAATTTAGAAAATATTCACGAAACCGAAAAATGTTCACATATTCAAAATTATTCATGATTTAGGGAAATGTTCGTAAATTTAAAAGTAGGTTCACAAATTCAAAAAGTGTTCATGAATTTGGAATAATCTTCACGTATTCAGAAAATGTCCGTGTAAAAAACGAAATGAAAATGAAAATAATGATAACAACAACAACAACAACAACAACAACAACAACAACAACAACAACAACAACAACAACAATAATAATAATAATAATAATAATAATAATAATAATAATAATAATAATAAGGGCAGAAATGAAAATAGGAGAAGAATCGACAAGAAGAAATAAAAAAAAGGAGAAAAAACAGTTTGCGAAATTTAGAGCCTTCCCAAAACCCTGAAAAAACTAGTTGGGGGGGGGGGCATGGTCGCTAACTAGCCACCCGCGCAATGACATACATAACCACTTTTGGAGCGAGTGGCTCGCTAGGTAAAAACACGCAATAATGGATTGCCCGATCAGTTTTTCCTATGTTTTCTCCTAGGTTTTGGAAGGTTCTAGAACCTTTATGGACCCCTTTGTTAAAAAAATCTTTGTATTTCCTTGTGCCGGTTTTCTCCGGCTTTTTCATTTCATCTGTTTTCTCTATTTTTTTCATTTTCTTCATTCTTTTATTTCTCATGAAACATTGTTTTGAATTCATAAACATTTTAAAAAAATTATGAGCATATAAAAAAATATTTGAACATTATTTTTACTCCACGGACATTTTATGAGTTACTGAGCATGTTTTGGAATTAAGAATATTTATACAAATTTGCAAACATATTTTTAATTTAGAACCTGCTTTTAAATTCATGGAATAATATGATTATTTTTCATGTTCTTTTACCCTATATTTTTCACTTTTTTCCTTTTTCTCCTTTTCAAATTTTTTGAACATTTTCTGAAATCATGAACATTTGTAATTGTGGACAGTTTTCAAATTCACCATAATTTTTTACAAATTCCTGAATATTTTGTTAAATTTTTAATATTTTCTGAATTTATGAACATTTTTTATTATGTCAAAAGTATATATTTTCAAATTCTGAAAATTGTGTGAAACTCTTGACATTTTTTGAATCGGCAATATTTTGTTTGGGAACAATATTTGAAATTGATGCATAATTTATGTTAGACGCACATTTTTTAATGCACGAATATGTTTCGAACTCTTGAACATTTTTTGAATCAGCAACATTTATCTAATTGATGAACTTTTTTGTGATTCATGAACATTTTTTGTTCTAATTTATGAACATTTTTTTGAATTCGTGAACATGTTTTGGAATCGTGAACCCTTTTTCGATTCCGAGAACATGTTTTGAATTTGAGAATATTTTTGGAACTCGGGAACATTTTTTTATTTGATGAAAAAAATTTAACTAGTGAATGTCTTCTGATATTTGACTTTTGATTTAAAATCCCGACTATTATTTGAAATTCAGAAATGTTTTTAAACCGAAACGTTTTATAGAAGAGAAAACAAAAGAAAATATGGGCACTGCGATCCCATATGGGCTGGCCCAAAAGCACGCGCTAGGTGAAAGCGGGCTCCCCGCACCTACGAATCACTTGCCTCAAAAAATAAAAAAACTGAAAGCGTAAATTTCACGGGAAAACTATTCCTTTCCCTCGAGTTAGGGTTTTCTGCTCTCGGCGGCGACTTTGTCGCCACCGTTGAGATCTACCTCGTTCCCTCCCGTCGATCGACCACTGAGACAAGGCGGGGTCTCCTGATCCCTGCCCTCTCGTGGTACGGCGACTCAGAGTAGGGCAGCACCACAGTTTCGATAGTCCGGAGTTCTCCAGCGATCGGGCTAGGGTTTGACTTATGGCGGCGAAGATGGGCTCGGGATCGGCGACAGCTGATGCCTCTTCATCTGCGTCAGAGGTAGAAAGGATGATGGCGGAGCTGGGCCTCTGTGAAGATGACATGGATGATGTGGTGGTAGATGAGGGTGCTATTCCCCAAGATGCAGCTAGATGGATGGCGGTAGCTAGGGTTCATATTGATAAACCCTGTAGCCAAAGTTGGTTTTTCATAAACATGAGATCAACCTGGGATTTGGCTCAGGTAGTGAATTTCAAGCCATTGGAGGAGAATCTCTATACACTGCAATTCCATTGCCTCGGTGACTGGGAAAGAGTCATGGAAGAGGGTCCATGGAATTTTCATGGACATGCTGTGATCATCACCCCGTACGATGGTGTGACCCAACCATCTCAAGTAAAGCTTGATACCTTGGATATCTGGATCCAAATACATGACGTCCCTAGTTTGTATGCACATCTGGTGCCGACACTGGCGGCCAAGGTAGGAGAGGTTCTTTTCGCAGAAACGTCGTCGCATGACTTTACTGGAATTTTTTATCGTGTTTGGGTGAAGATCAACGTGCATAGGCCCCTGAAGAATGCGGTGTCGCTTGTGAGGGAGTCGAAGAGGCAGATATACAGGGTCGAGTACGAGCGCCTGCCGGATTGGTGTGTAGTTTGTGGCCATCTAGGCCATACGTTCAAGGAACACGGCAACGGAATCCACCCCCCTCAAGCACTGGTCTTTAAGGATCTTCATGCCTCGTGGATCATGAGGCAAGCTACAGGCCCTGGAGGAGAACGGGGTCGCCGTGGCGGACGGAGGGGAGGCCGAGGTAGAGGAAACAGAGGGACACCAAGAAGCGATAGTGAAGATTTCAGGAGGTATGATGATCACGAGGAAGGTGTGCAACCAAGCATGGAGGATATGGCTGTTGATGATCCTAGCAGAAAGCGGATGGATAGGGAGGAGTCAGGGAAGAATGCTATGTTGCCGGGGAAGCAGCAAGGGGAGCCAAGTGCAACAAATCTAGCCATTGTCCCCGTGGGTACGGTGGTCAGCCCTCTCCCTACCAGAGACCTGAAACGCTCCAAGACAGAAGGAGAAGAGAGAGATAGTTCAAGCATCCCAGTGAAGAATTTGGCGGGCTCCTTCGAGGAGCGCCGCCGAGCCCAATGAGTACTCTCTGTTGGAACTGCCGCGGTGTGGGCAACGCTGCGACAGTCCAAGAACTTCGCGACTTTGCGAGGAAGTTTGCCCCTACCCTATTATGTATCGTTGAAACTCAGATAGAAGGATCTAGGGTAGAAAGTTTAGCTGCTACATTGGGTTATGATAATGCTTATGCGGTTGATAGTGACGGTAGGAGCGGTGGAATTGGATTATTTTGGAACAATGAAATAAAGATTGACATTTTTGGTTACTCTTATTACCACCTGGATGTTTCTGTACAGGAAGAAAATCATGATGCATGGAGATTGACGTGTGTCTATGGCGAGGCTCAGACTCACCTGAGATACCGGACGTGGGAAGTTCTGAAAAATATTAGCACATCTAGCTCCCTTCCATGGATGTGTATAGGGGATTTCAACGAAGTTTTACGTTCAAATGAACATGATGGATTTGGGATGAGAAGTAATGCTCAAATACAAGCCTTCAGAGACACAGTGGACGTTTGCATGTTAATTGACATTGGCTATAAGGGGAGACAGTGGACTTTTGAAAAAAAGAGTAGTTGGAGGGACTTATACAAGATGCAGACTAGACCGGGCGCTTGCAAATGCACCCTGGATGGCCCGTTTCGCTGAGGCTTCTCTTGAACATCTTACGGCGGCGACATCAGATCATAGCCCTCTTTTACTAGACCTAGGGCGGGGTTAGAGAGAACCACAAAGGCGCACTTTCCGCTATGAAGCGATGTGGGAGAAACACGAGGGGCTGAAGGAGTTTGTTCAAACGGAGTGGACATGGAACAACACATGCAATAACGTCCAGGAATTGCAGGACAAGCTGCATCGGATGTCTGTTGGTCTCACAAATTGGAGCAGGCAGTCGTTCGGGAGTGTGAGGAAGGAGATTAAGGACTTGAAAAAGAGGTTGGATGAGCTACGAGGTGACCCACTGAGAGTGGCACCCACGCATGTTGAGCTTAAAACTAATGAGAGACTAATTGAGTTGTACCACCGGGAGGAGATTATGTGGAGACAGAGAGCACGTATTGACTGGCTGGCCTCCGGTGACAAGAACACTAAGTTCTTCCACATGCGTGCGAGCCTCAGAAGGAAGAAGAATATGATAAAAGCGTTGGAAAATTCACTGGGAGTTTTGGTGGATGATCCAAATGAACTAAGGGCGACGGCGAATAAGTTTTATCAGACTCTTTATACCTCGGAAGGAGTGCAAGGGATACAACAAGTTATTGATCAAGTGCCAAGAAAGGTGACTGATGCTATGAATGAAGATTTGTGTGCCACTTACACTAATGATGAGGTAAAAATAGCTCTTTTTCAAATGTTTCCCACTAAGGCACCTGGCCCAGATGGCTTCCCAGCTTTGTTCTATCAGAAGCACTGGGACGTGTGCGGTGAGGATGTAACAAGGATAGTACTAAGAATTGTGAAAGGGGAGGAAAGCCCGGAGTCGATTAATGACACGGTATTGGTATTGATCCCTAAGGTAACTAATCCAAACCTCCTTTCGCAGTTCAGGCCGATCAGTTTATGCAATGTGCTGTATAAGATAGCTTCGAAGGTTATCGCAAACAGGTTGAAATTGGTTCTGCCAGACATCATTTCTGAGGAGCAATCTGCGTTTGTCCCAGGTAGACTGATCACGGACAATATAATTTGTGCCTACGAATGCCTACATTTTATGAAGAGAAGCAGGTCAAGAAACAATAGCTTTTGTGCTTTGAAGTTAGATATGATGAAAGCCTATGACAGGCTAGAGTGGACCTATTTGAGAGCCATGATGGAGAAGTTGGGTTTTGCACCAAGTTGGATTGACACAATCATGGCTATGGTTTCTTCAGTCTCCTTCTCAGTTTTGTTTAATGGAGAAAGACTCGAACGTTTTTATCCATCACGAGGAATTCGGCAGGGAGATCCTATCTCACCTTACCTATTTTTTATTGCAGCAGAGGGCCTTTCGTGCCTCCTGAAATCCAGTTCTCAGTCATCTACACTCGCAGGTATTAGAGTGGCTCCAACGGCTCCTGCCGTTAACCACCTTATTTTCGCAGATGACAGCCTGTTGCTTTTCAAAGCTAGCTCTGAGGTTGCAGAAAGAGTATCAAACCTACTGACCATTTATTGTAATGCTTCTGGTCAGAGAATTAATAGTGAGAAATCATCAATATTTTTCAGTAAAGGGTGCCCACAGAATCTTAGAGATGGAGTGAAGGATCGTCTGAATGTCCATAATGAATCACTGAATGAACGCTATCTTGGTATGCCAACAGATGTGGGCCAGTCGAAGAATGGCACATTCAAATATTTGCGTGACAGAGTTTGGGAGAAAGTGAAAGGCTGGATGCAGAAGTTGTTATCTGCGGCGGGGAAGGAGATCCTTATAAAATCGGTGGCACAAGCTATTCTAGTATTCTCCATGGCTTGTTTTAGGCTACCCAAGGGACTTTGTGACAACATTACATCCATCATTCCCCAATTCTGGTGGGGAAGCAGAAGGGGGAAACGCAAGCCGGCCTGGGTATCGTGGGATGTCATGACCAAGCCAAAACATATGGGAGGTATGGGATTTAGGGACATGGTGCTTTTTAACCTAGCTTTGGTGGCTCGACAGGCATGGAGGCTCCTAAATGACACTGAATCTCTGAGTGCAAGGCTTTTGAAGGTCGTTTACTTCCCGGAGGTAACACTTTTTGAAGCTGAGTTGGGGTCACACCTGTCACAGATTTGGAGAGCAATATTAGATGGAAGGGATGTGATGGCGCAAGGAGTGGTTAGAAGGATAGGGGATGGTGCTTCAACTGGAATCTGGGACCATAACTGGATCCCTAGAGCAAGCTACAAGAGACCGATTGCAGCTCGGGTGGCAGCCCCTCCACGGTTGGTATCCGAACTAATTGAGCCAACTACGGCTTCATGGAAGGAGGAGATGATCCAGGCGGTGTTTACGGAGTATGATGTTGAAGCAATAATGCAGATACCGTTGTGTACACGACGCGTTGATGATTTCTGGTCCTGGGGGGAAGAACCGCGGGGTAACTTTTCGGTCGGGTCTGCATACCGAATGTTAGTTCGAACAAAACATGATAGAGAAGGATGGTTGGATGAGGTAGAAACAACATCTACCAGTGAGGGACAGAGCAAAGAATGGAAGGCTATCTGGAAGGTTGCAGTGCCGAGCAAAATAAAGGTCTTTTTGTGGCACCTCGCTCGAAACTCGATACCGTCGGGAGACGTTTTACATAGGAGGAGATGTCAACGACGAGGGCATGCGGCTTGTGTGGGACGACCGATTCTTGGAGACATGCACTGGTCAACTGTCCCATGGCGAGATGCACTTGGGTGCTATCATCGGAGGAGATACTGGACCAATTGAGCTCCCAGTATCAAGAGTGCCCAAAATTATGGTTATTTGCTTTGATGAGATCTCTAAAAGCCGATGATTTTATCAGGTTCTCGATTTTATCAGGCTCAAGGAGGAAAGCTTTGTATGAGGGCATTTTCAAGTCACCGCAGGCAACACATGGGTTTATAAACTCTTACATAAGTGATCTTCAGGCTATAGTCCAAAGTGTACATGCAACACGGGGAGGGGCTGTGCAACACCCGATCTGGATTGCTCCCCCTGGAGGTTTCGCGAAGCTGGATGTTGACGCTGCGGTGGGTGGCAGAAGCCGTTTCGGAGCTGTAGCAGCAATATGCCGGGACCAGGAAGGAGGCTTACTAGGTGCATCGGCTATCATTTTCAAGCATGTTAAAGATCCATCTACTTTAGAAGCTCTGGCGTTGTGAGAGGGCCTTGATCTAGCAGCAGACTTACACATATCAAGGGTACATGCGGCTACAGATTGCAAGGGTGTGGCAAGTGAGTTTGGCAGGAGGAATAGTGCGGCATTTGGCGCTGTGGTTAGAGAAATAGAGATGCAAGTTTCTTCCTTTATTTCATGTAACGTAGTTTATCAATCTAGGAGCTCAAACTTTGATGCTCACAACTTAGCAAAGCATGCTTTAACTTTGAGTGTTAGCCACCATGTTTGGTTAGGCCAACGCGAAGGAATTCCTTTCGTCCCTGTAAACAATTGTGATGACGTAATAAAGCTTTGAGAGGTTGCCTAAAAAAACTTGCCTAAAAAAAACCCTACGAATCACTGATTGCGAGGGGAGCACGGAATATAGTGGTGACGGGCACCTGGCCATGTGCGTTGTGGCCATTTATTCTTCAATTTGTTTTTTTATAGATCTTTGGTTGATCCATTAACGAGTTTGCCTTGCTATTTCAGGTAAAATCTTGTATCTAACGGAATCAAAGAAATATGAATTTTAAAAAATCATGATATTAGAAAACTTCAGAAAAAATTTAAAACATTCATGTATTGCAACAATCCAAATTAATTTAAATATTCATGAATTCAAAAAGTGTTCATGATGCATTTTTTTTCTAAAATGTTCACAAATTGTTTAAAATGATCATGGACTTTTGGAGAAGTATTCGTGAACTTTAAAAAATATCTGATTCTAAAAAGGGAAAAAAAGTAAAAAGGGAAACACGGTGGGGGTGGGTGCTATCCCACGTCCTATGTGTGAAACAGGCGAGAAGCGTGGCTGGAAGGCCAGCCAGACTCATCAAATAGTCAAGGGGAGAAGAAGGAGTGGACTAAACTGTGGAAAGTTGAGGTTCCCTCAAAGGTAAAAAAATTCTTGTGGAGACTGGCGCAACAGTCCCTTCCAACGACCGACTTGAGGCACCATCGCAATATGTCAGTAACAAAATCTTGTGAGCTATGCGGAGCAGATGATTCATGGCAACATTCTCTAATCCATTGCAACATGGCACGATGCGCGTGGGCTTTGGAAGACCCTGAACTTGTTGAAGTCGTGGAAAACAATACTGAGCCAGATACAGTGGGTTCTTGCCTTGTTGGATAGCTTACCTCATGGAGATTTCACTAGAGTGATAGTTACCCTTTGGGCGATTTGTCACGCGCGCCGCAAGGCCATTCACGAACAGAATTTTCAGTCCCCACATGCTACGGACAATTTCATCAACACTTATATACGTGAGCTTGATGAGTCCAGAGTAAAAAAAGAAACCGGCCAGTTCTCCTACAGCCAGCACGCACTTGAGGCGACGATGGATCCCACCCGCTGCATGCTGCTGCAAAATTCATGTTGATGGGGCTACTTCGCCTACATCAAATGATGGGTCTATAAGTGCCATTTGCAGGGATGACATGGGCAAGTATCTTGGTGCATCAGCTATACGATACACATGTATTAGCAATCTGGCGACACTCAAAGCCTTGGCGTGCAGAGAAACTCTCTCCCTTGCCCTCGACCTCTCACTATCTCATGTGTTGGTAGCCTCAGATTGCAACGAGGTTGTCGCGGACATACACAAGGGCACGGGCGGCCATTACGCGAGCATTGTTAAAGAGATCATCTCATGAGGTTCATAGTTTTCAGCATGCTCCTTCATCTTCGAAGGGCGCGAGACGAACTTTGAGGCGCACAGCCTCGCCAAACACACTTTGGGACCCTCTCCAGGACGCCATCCCTGGCTACTTAATCGCCTGTATTTTTCTTGTATTACTATGTATTTGGATATTGATCAATAAATGAGAGTGTGTTTGGACTAAAAAAATGTGTGAAACAGGGAGTACGAGCACTCTTATTCGGTGCATCTAGAACCAAATAGTTGCTATAATCCACATAGTCGCATGTCGATTTAGCCCTTGCCCATTCTTCAAGTGAAGAATTTGATGATGAAATTGGTACAACCTTTGAAGAAATTGATTTGAAGACTGGAAGCTTGAAGACTTTATTTTCATAGTTTTTTCTTTCTTATTTGAGTCATAAGTAAACCCGTACTGTTAAAGGGGGTCTGGTACAGTAGAACATAAAATGTCTTTTTTGCTTCCTCTCTAATCAGTTAGAAAATAAATGGATCTTCAAGAAGAAGACTGACGCTGACGGTAATGTTACTGTCTACAAAGCTCGACTTGCTGCGAAAGGTTTTCGACAAGTTCAAAGAGTTGACTACGATGAGACCTTCGCACCCATAGAAATGCTTAAGTCTGTCCGAATCATGTTAGCAATTGTCGTATTTTATGATTATGAAATTTGGCAAATGGATGTCAAAACTGCATTCCTTAATGGATTTCTTGAAGAGTTGTATATGATGCAACCAGAAGGTTTTGTCAATCCAAAAGGTGCTAACAAAGTGTGCAAACTCCAGCGATCCATTTATGGACTGGTGCAAGCCTCTCGGAATTGGAATATATGTTTTGATAATGTGATCAAAGCATATGGTTTTATACAGACTTTTGAAGAAGCCTGTATTTACAAGAAAGTGAGTGGGAGCTCTGTAGCATTTTTTATATTATATGTGCATGACATGTTGTTAATTGGAAATATACAGAATTTTTAGATAGCATAAAAGGATACTTGAATAAAAGTTTTCAATGAAAGACCTCGGTGAAGCTGCTTATATATTGGGCATCAAGATCTATAGAGATAGATCAAGATGCTTAATTGGACTTTCACAAAGCACATACCTTGATAAAGTTTTGAAGAATTTCAAAATGGATCAGTGAAAGAAAGGGTTCTTGCCTGTGTTACAAGTTGTGAAGTTGAGTCAGACTCCATGCCTGACCATTGTAGAAGATAGAGAGAAAATAAAAGTCATTCCCTATGCTTCAGCCATAGGTTCTATCATGTATGCAATGATGTGTACCAGACCTGATGTATGCCTTGCTATAAGTTTAGCAGGGAGGTACCAAAGTAATCCAGGAGTGGATCACCGGACAGCGGTCAAAAACATCCTGAAATACCTGGAAATGACTAAGGATATGTTTCTCGTTTATGGAGGTGCCAAAGAGCTTGTCGTAAATGGTTACGTTGATGCAAGCTTTGACACTGATCCGGATGAATCTAAGTCGCAAACCAGATACATATTTATATTGAATGATGGAGCTGTCAGTTGGTGCAGTTCCAAGCAGATCGTCGTGGCGGTATCTACGTGTGAAGCAGAGTACATAGCTGCTTCGGAATCAGCAAATGAAGGAGTCTAGATGAAGGAGTTCATATCCGATCTAGGTGTAATAGCTAGTGCATCGGGTCCAATGAAAATCTTTTGTGATAATACTGGAGCAATTGCCTTAGCAAAGGAATCCAGACTTCACAAGAGAACCAAACACATCAAGAGACGCTTCAATTCCATCCGCGATCAAGTCAAGGAGGGATACATAGAGATTTTCAAAATACATACGGATCTGAATGTTGCAGACCCGTTGACTAAGCCTCTTCCACGAGCAAAACATGATCAGCCCCAAGACTCCATGGGTGTTAGAATCATTACTATGTAATCTAGATTATTGACTCTAGTGCAAGTGGGAGACTGAAGGAAATATGCCCTAGAGGCAATAATAAAGTTCTTATTTATATTTCCTTATATCATGATAAATGTTTATTATTCATGCTAGAATTGTATTAACCGGAAACTTAGTACATGTGTGGATACATAGACAAAACAAATTATCCCTAGTATGCCTTTACTTGACTAGCTCGTTAATCAAAGATGGTTATGTTTCCTGACCATAGACATGTGTTGTCATTTGATGAACGGGATAACATAACTAGAGAATGATGTGATGGACAAGACCCATCCGTTAGCTTAGCATAATGATTGTTAAGTTTTATTGCTATTGCTTTCTTCATGACTTATACATGCTCTTCTGACTATGAGATTATGCAACTCCCGAATATCGGAGGAACACCTTGTGTGCTATCAATCGTCACAACGTAACTAGGTGATTATAAAGATGCTCTGCAGGTGTCTCCGAAGGTGTTTGTTGGGTTGGCATAGATCGAGATTAGGATTTGTCACTCCGTGTATCGGAGAGGTATCTCTGGGCCCTCTCGGTAATGCTCATCACTATAAGCCTTGCAAGCAATGTGACTAATGAGTTAGTTGCAGGATGAAGCATTATGGAATGAGTAAAGAGACTTGCCGGTAACGAGATTGAACTAGGTATGATGATACCGACGATCGAATCTCGGGCAAGTAACATACCGATGACAAAGGGAACAACGTATGTTGTTGTGCGATTTGACCGATAAAGATCTTCGTAGAATATGTAGGAGCCAATATGAGCATCCAGGTTCCGCTATTGGTTGTTGATCGGATATGTGTCTCGGTCATGTCTACATGACGATTTTATGACAGAATCAAGATAGTCATACCCGTGCGGTCGTAGAAGTGTTCCACTTCCATGACGATAAATCGCACATCACAGAAGTGCTTTCGTCAAGGGTGACTGACATGTGGCATCCATCGTAACGGAACACCGTTAAGCTATCGGGTCAGGTTTTGGATCCAATAACTCATTAATAGCCCGAACCAATGGGGATTTTCCACGTGTAAAATCCTCATTGGCTGGAGGAAACATGTGTCGGCTCATCGTTGGAACAGATGTCATCCACTCATTGGACAGAAGGCGCCTATGATACATCGACACGTGGCACGGCCCAACAGAGGCCCATTCCTGTGAAAAGGCCGACCCGTTTGACTTGGTCAAAAGGTGGCGGGCCGGCCCATGGAAAGCCTGTTAACGGCCTGTTCGCATATAGCCCATTTACAGCCCGCTAACACAAGGCCCGTTACACCCTATCCGAATTAGGCCCAGTAGCGTCATCTGGGCCATCCAATATGATTCCAGCCTGTTTTCACTTCTGGCCCACGTATGGCCCATGACGTCTTTCGGCCCATATGAGGCCCTTTGTAACTCTTGGCCCATTAACGGCCCGTGGTGAAACTGGCCCGCAATGAACAGTGTATCACTTTAAACCCATTAACGACCCGTGGTGAAACTGGCCCGTAATGAACAGTGTATCACTTTATACCCATTAACGGCTCGTTATTCCATTGGGCCGTTTCCAGCCCATGTTATCTTTCGGCCTTCTCAGAGCCCATTTATTCTTGGGCTCATTTCCAGCACTCGTTTACTTACGGCCCGTTACTGTCATTTTCTGCTTGTGGGCTAAATTCAGCCCGAGGTTACAGTCGGCCTGTTTGTGGCCCGTTAATAAGTTGGGCCGTTTTCTTAGCGTCATCAAATACGGCGGATTAATGACGGCCCGTTATGGTCAGCCCATGAACAGAATATTCCAACTCTAGCCCGTTTACGGCCATAATGCGGTCTGTTATTCGCCCATGTTTGGCCAACCGATCATACGGCCCGTACAAGGCCCATTGATGATACGGCCCGTAGAAGGCCCATTGTGTCTACGACCCATATAAGGCCCATTGTTTCTACGACATGTAGAAGGCCCATTGTTTCTACGGCCCGTAGGAGGGAAATGGTAACTATAGTAAATATGTAGCCCATGGTTATTGTGGCCTAGTTTTAAAAAATAGGTTATTGCGGCCACTAGCAAACCGCGGAAAAAGAACTGCACTGACTACAAGAAAAGAAATAAACAAGACAATAAGGAAATAAATAAGCAAGCAACTTACGCTAGGCTATCATGGCTATTACACATATTACATCCACTGGGCATCAAAGTTTGCCACCAGTGCAAATATAGGGAACACATCAGCATATAAACGCCGCAGCAAAACAAGTCCAGAACTGAAACCACTTCAGAAAAGCTCAAGAAACAATATCCTCGGTACCCATAATGCTGGCAAGATGCTTAGCAAACTTATTAACTTTCTCTTGTTTGGCGCTTAAGTCCTCCAGCACTTGCTGTTGCACCAGGAAGTATGCATCTGAATTCTGCAGGGACTTCCTCAGTCCTTCGGCTTCCCATTGCATAACATCAGATCGATGTCTTTCAACTTGAAGTTGAGACTCAAGAAGCCGAACTGATTCAGGCAACGAGTTCGAAGAGCTGGTGCCAGCAGTAGTAGCCAGTAACTCGAACACTACATCAAGACATGACTTTGGGGTTGTCTTAGTGTCTTCAATATAGTTTTTATCAGCTTTCTTGGAGACCAACAAGGATGTCTCACTATCTTGAACCTTATCTGCATTACTTCCTTTACCATTGCATAATGGGGTATTCTTCTCCAATATTTTATCCGCATTCTAAAAGAGAAACAAACAAACACATCACAGGTTTAGAATGTAGTATATGAAACTCATTTTGGTAAATCAGTTCAGTAGTAAGGTGGACAGGATAACAGCATGAAACAAACATATATCGATGTAGTATGGCCACTGTATGGTCTATATCATTCTAGTTTATGTTGCCAAATCAAGATAGATACAGTTTGAATCATATCTATTTAAGACAAAGCAGCATAGACAGAATAAAAGTGTGGGAAACTACACAGCAATAACAACACTTGTAATGTGCATGGCATGAGAACATAACTATTTATTCAATTGAAACTGAAATCAACATAGAGCAAGTTACAACAGCAAACAGCCAAACACATTAAAGAAACAGGTTTAAAACATACCTGTTGCACCATTGGAGTTTCAATTGCATCCTTCAAATTTGAAATTAGTTGGTATGAGTAAATACAGTGATGCAAGAGTCCATACTAGAATAACACCGTAGTAAAATAACATGAAGCTATTCTTTCCGTTCAATCTATCAGAGTCCATACTAGAATAACACCTTAAGACACAAATCAACCAAAACCCTAATGTCACCAAGATACTCCATTGTCACCTCAAGTATGCGTGGGCATGATTATACGATATGCATCACACAATCTCAGATTCATCCAACCAACACAAAGTACTTCAAAGAGTGCCCCAAAGTTTCTACCGGAGAGTCAAGACGAAAACATGTGCCAACCCCTATGCATAGGTTCATGGGCGGAACCCGCAAGTTGATCACCAAAACATACATCAAGTGGGTCACGTGAATATCCCATTGTCACCACAGATAAGCACGGCAAGACATACATCAAGTGTTCTCAAATCCTTAAAGACTCAATCCGACAAGACAACTTCAAAGGGAAAACTCAATTCATCACAAGAGAGTAGAGGGGGAGAAACATCATAAGATCCAACTATAATAGCAAAGCTCGCGATACATCAAGATCGTGCCATAGAGAGAACACGAGAGAGAGAGAGAGAGAGAGAGAGAGAGAGAGAGATCAAACACATAGCTACTGGTACATACCCTCAGCCCCAAGGGGGAACTACTCCCTCCTCGTCATGGAGAGCGCCGGGATGGTGAAGATGGCCACCGGTGAGGGATCCCCCCTCCGGCAGGTTGCCGGAATGGGCTCCCGAGAGATTTTGGTGGCTACAGAGGCTTGCGGCGGCGAAACTCCCGATCTATTGTGTTCTTCGATGTTTTTAGGGTATATGGGAATATATAGGCAAAAGAAGTCGGTTGTGGGAGCCTCGAGGGGCCCATGAGGGTGGAGGGCGCGCCCAGGGGGGTGGGTGCGCCCCTCTATCTCGTGGCTTCCTCGACGCTTCCCTGGCTTGCACTCCAAGTTCCTGGGATTGCTTCTGTTCCAAAAATAAATTTTCCGATGGTTTCATTCCGTTTGGACTCCGTTTGATATTCCTTTTCTTCGAAACACTGTAATAGGCAAGAAAACAACAATATGGGCTGGGCCTACGGTTAATAGGTTAGTCCCAAAAGTAATATAAAAGTGTATAATAAAGCCCGCAATCATCCAAAACACATAATAATATAGCATGAATGCTTCATAAATTATAGATACGTTGGAGACGTATCAGCATCCCCAAGCTTAATTCCTGCTCGTCCTCGAGTAGGTAAATGATAAAAGAATTTATGAAGTGTGAATGCTAGAAGGTGCACAAGTTTGATCAATGATAATTTCAATCACCTTTTCTAGCATGATTATATGTCATAACAGTAGTTCATCTCATAAAACTTCTCACGAACAAGTAATAAGCAATTCACATGTTGAAGCATAGACCATAAACTTTCTTGAAAACTAGCAAACTTCATTCTCAGTCATCAAACAATTACAATTCATCCTATTTTAAAGAAGGGTCTATGTCAGAGTTTTGATTTAGCAAACTCCACATACTCAACTATCATATAGTCTTCTACAATTGCTAACACTCACGCAATACTTATGGTTATGGAGTTTTAATTGGACACTGAGAAAGATAGGGGCTTATAGTGTTTCCTCCCAACGTATTCACCTTTGGGTGATGTCAACAATAATAGTTCATGCTAACTTACATCCAGTTGGATATATATATATCAGGATCTTTCCAACACGAGGTTCTTGCCAAAGGATAAAATGAAAAAGGGAAAGGTGAAGATCACCTTGACTCTTGCATAAAGTAAAAGACATAAAGTAAAAGATAGGCCCTTCGCAGAGGGAAGCAGAGGTTGTCATGCGCTTTTATGGTTGGATGCACAAAATCTTAATGCAAAAGAACGTCACTTTGTATTGCCACTTCTATATGGACCTTTATTATGCAGTACATCGCTTTTATTGCTTCCATAACAAGATCGTATAAAGCTTATTATCTTCACACTAATAGATCATACATATTTAGAGAGCAATTTTTATTGCTTGCACCGACGACAACTTACTTGAAGGATCTTACTCAATCCATAGGTAGGTATGGTGGACTCTCATGGCAAAACTGGGTTTAAGGATATTTGGAAGCACAGGTAGTATCTCTAGTTGGTGCAAGGAATTTGGCTAGCAAGAGGGGGAAAGACAAGCTCAACATGTTTGAATGATCCATGCCAATATACTTTAACTGAGATGTGAGAAAACATAACCCATTACATTGTTTTCCTTGTCCAACATCAACTCCTTAGCATGTCATACTTAATAAGTGCTCACAATTATAAAAGATGTCTAGGATAGTATATTTATATGTGGAATCTCTCTTCCTTCAATATTCTTTCATGAATTGTTCAAATGACCAATACAATGCTTGCTAACCTTCAATAAATTTACAACCTCTACTTCTTAGATGTGAAGTCATTACTCCCCATGGGATAAGCAAATGAAACATATATAATTTCAGATTTATGATATTCAACACATTCAACCATTTACTCATATGATATAAGTGAAGCACACGAGTAAATGACAAACTACTCCAACAAGATATAAGTGAAGATCAATGAGTAGCTAAATAATTATGTAACTATGTGAAGACTCTCTCTCATTTAAGAATTTCAGATCTTGGTATTGTATTCAAACAGCAAACAAAACAAAATAAAATGACATTGCAAGGATAGCACAACTCTTGTGAAGAAGGAAAAACATAGGCTCAACTGATACTAACCGATAGTTGTTGAAGAAGAAAGGTGGGGTGCCTACTGAGGCATCCCCAAGCTTAGATGCTAGAGACTTCTTGAAATATTATCGGTGCCTTGGGCATCCCCAAGCTTGAACTTTTGTGCCTCCTTAATTCCTATCATATCATGGTTTCTCTTTTTATCAAAAGCTTCATCCACACCAAACTCAACAAGAACTCGTGAGATAGGTTAGTATAAACCAATGCAAAACCTTATCATTTTCTACTGTAACAAATCACTAAAATTATTATTCAACATTGCATACTAAATGCCTATGCATATTTAATACTCCTATCCTTAAATAGAATCATTAAACAAGCAAACATATGCAAACAATGCAAACATAACAGCAATCTGCCAAAAAAGTACAGTCTGTAAAGAATGCAAGAGTATCAATACTTCCCTAACTCCAAAAATTATGAGAAAAATACTATGCTGTAGATTATTTATCAGAGCTCAATATGCAAAAAGTTTCATCATTATGCCATTCTCTGACTTTTCTAGGGAATTTTTGCAACAGCGGTAAACTTTCTGTTTTCAAACAGCAACATGTATACTAGCAAAATAAGCATGGTAAAGGCTATCCTTGACATTTTTATTGAAAATAAAGATGCAAAAAATTATTCTAAATAACATAAAGAAAATACTAACAAAATAAAATGATGCTCCAAGCAAAACACATATCATGTGGTGAATAAAAATATAGCTCCAAGTAAAGTTACCGATGGACGAAGACGAAAAAGGGGATGCTATCCGGGGCATCCCCAAGCTTAGGCTCTTGGTTGTCCTTGAATATTACATTTGGGGTGCCTTGGGCATCCCCAAGCTTAGGCTCTTGCCACTCCTTATTCCATAGTCCATCGAATCTTTACCCGAAACTCGAAAACTTCACAACACAAAACTCAACAGAAAACTCGTAAGCTCCGTTAGTATAAGAAAATAAAACCACCACTTAGGTACTGTAGTGAGCTCATTATAAATTCATATTGGTGTAATATCTACTGTATTACAACTTCTCTATGGTTCATACCCTCCGATACTACTCATAGATTCATCGAAATAAGCAAACAACACATAGAAAACAGAATCTGTCAAAAACAGAACAATCTGTAGTAATCTGTATCAAACGTATACTTATAGAACTACAAAAATCCTACAAAATTAGGAAGTCCTAAGAAATTTGTGTACCAATCCATATCAAAAAGAATCATAACAAAATCACGTTTCTGTGAATTATAAAAACTAATATACTGGGTGCAAAAGTTTCTGATTTTCAGCAGGATCAACACAACTATCACCGTAGGCTATCCTAAAGGTCTTACTTGGCACTTTATTGAAACAAAAGCTATAAAACATGATTACTATAGTAGCATAATCATTTGAACACACAAAAACAGTAAGGATAAATATTGGGTTGTCTCCCAACAAGCGCTTTTCTTTAATGCCTTTCTAGCTAGGCATGATGATGACAATGATGCTCACATAAAAGATAAGAATTGAAACATAACGGAAGCATCATGAAGCATATGACTAGCAGATTTAAGTCTAACCCACTTCCTATGCATAGGGATTTTGTGAGCAAATAACTTATGGGAACAATAATCAACTAGCATAGGAAGGTAAAAGAAGCATAGCTTCAAGATTTTCAACACATAGAGAGGAAACTTGATATTATTGCAATTCCTACAAGCATATATTCCTTCCTCATAATAATTTTTAGTAGCATCATGAATGAATTCAACAATATAACCAGCACCTAAAGCATTCTTTTCATGATCTACAAGCATAGAAAATTTACTACTCTCCACATAAGCAAATTTCTTCGCATGAATAGTAGTGGGAGCAAGCTCAACAAAATAATTATCATGTGAGGCATAATCCAATTGAAAACTAAAATCACGATGACAGGTTTCATGGTTATCATTATTCCTAATAGCATACAAGTCATCACAATAATCATCATAGATAGCAACTTTGTTCTCATAATCAATTGGAACCTCTTCCGAAATAGTGGAATCATCACTAAATAAAGTTGACACTCTTCCAAATCCACTTTCATGTTCATCGCAATAAGATTCAACGTCCTCCATAATAGTGGAATCACTACTTCCTAAAGTTGACACTCTTCCAAACCCACTTTCATCAATATAATCATCATAAATAGGAAGCATGCTTTCATCATAATAAATATTCTCATCAAAACTTGGGGAACTAAAAATATCATATTCATCAAACATAGCTTCCCCAAGCTTGTGGCTTTGCATATCATTAGCATCATGGATATTCAAGGAATTCATACTAACAACATTGCAATCATGCTCATCACACAAAGATCTAGTACCAAACATTTTAATGCATGCTTCTTCTAGTACTTGAGCACAATTTTCCTCTGCATCATACTCACGAAAGATATTAAAAAGATGAATCGTATGAGACAAACTCAAATCCATTTTTTAGTATTTATTTTATAAACTAAACTAGTGATAAAACAAGAAACAAAAAGATTCGATTGCAAGATCTAAAGATATACCTTCAAGCACTCACCTCCTCGGCAACGGCGCTAGAAAAGAGCTTGGTTGACGGGGTGTGAGTGCCGCTTACCTAGCCTCCCCGGCAACAGCGCCAGAAAAGAGCTTGATGTCTACTAAACAACCTTCTTCTTATAGACGTTGCTGGGCCTCCAAGTGCCGAGGTTTGTAGGACAGTAGCAAATTTCCCTCAAGTGGATGTCTAAGGTTTATCAATCCGTGGGAGGCATAGGATGAAGATGGTCTCTCTCAAACAACCCTGCAACCAAATAACAAAGAGTCTCTTGTGTCCCCAACACACCCAATACAATGGTAAATTGTATAGGTGCACTAGTTCAGTGAAGAGATGGTGATACAAGTGCAATATGGATGGTAGATATAGGCTTTTGTAATCTGAAAATATAAAAACAGAAAGGTAACTAATGATAAAAGTGAGCGTAAACGGTATTGCAATGGTAGGAAACAAAGCCTAAGGTTCATACTTTCACTAGTGCAAGTTCTCTCAAGAATAATGACATAATTGGATCATATAACTATCCCTCAACATGCAACAAAGAGTCACTCCAAAGCCACAAATAGCGGAGAACAAACGAAGAGATTATGGTAGGGTACGAAACCACCTCAAAGTTATCCTTTCTGCTCAATCTATTCAAGAGTCCGTAGTAAAATAACACGAAGCTATTCTTTCCGTTCAATCTATCATAGAGTCCATACTAGAATAACACCTTAAGACACAAATCAACCAAAACCCTAATGTCACCTAGATACTCCATTGTCACCTCAAGTATCCGTGGGCATGAATATACGATGTGCATCACACAATCTCAGATTCATCCAACCAACACAAAGTACTTCAAAGAGTGCCCCAAAGTTTCTACCGGAGAGTCAAGACGAAAACGTGTGCCAACCCCTATGCATAGGTTCATGGGCGGAACCCACAAGTTGATCACCAAAACATACATCAAGTGGATCACGTGATATCCCATTGTCACCACAGATAAGCATGGCAAGACATACATCAAGTGTTCTCAAATCCTTAAAGACTCAATCTGACAAGACAACTTCAAAGGGAAAACTCAATTCATCACGAGAGAGTAGAGGGGGAGAAACATCATAAGATCCAACTATAATAGCAAAGCTCGCGATACATCAAGATCGTGCCATAAAGAGAACACGAGAGAGAGAGAGAGAGAGAGAGAGAGAGAGAGAGAGATCAAACACATAGCTACTAGTACATACCCTCAGCCCCGAGGGTGAACTACTCCCTCCTCGTCATGGAGAGCGCCGGGATGATGAAGATGGCCACCGGTGAGGGATCCCCCCTCCGGCAGGGTGCAGGAATGGGTTCCTGAGAGGTTTTTGGTGGCTACAGAGGCTTGCGGTGGCGGAACTCCCGATCTATTGTGTTCTTTGATGTTTTTAGGGTATATGGGAATATATAGGCGAAAGAAGTCGGTCGGGGGAGCCTCGAGGGGCCCACGAGGGTGGAGGGCGCGCCCAGGGGGTGGGCGCGCCCCCTATCTTGTGGCTTCCTCGACGCTTCCCTGGCTTGCACTCCAAGTTCCTGGGATTGCTTCTGTTCCAAAAATAACTTTTCCGAAGGTTTCATTCCGTTTGGACTCCGTTTGATATTCCTTTTCTTCGAAACACTGAAATAGGCAAGAAAACAACAATATGGGTTGGGCCTCCGGTTAATAGGTTAGTCCCAAAAGTAATATAAAAGTGTATAATAAAGCCCGTAATCATCCAAAACACATAATAATATAGCATGAATGCTTCATAAATTATAGATACGTTGGAGACGTATCAGAGTGCGACCTCTCTTGCGGACCCGTGTAGTCCTCAAGGTCATCTGCTCAGTTGATGATGGTAATGCGGTTGTCGTGGCTACCGGCGGCGGGGAAGAAGATCTGAGGCGGCGAAAGACAGTCTGGAGAGCAGATCCCTACTGTGGTGAACCCTTCCGTCGTTGGAGCAGCTGAGCTAGGGTGGAACACAGCGCCGGAGGAGCATGACAAACCACACAAGGTTTTCTTTAACACATATATGTAACAGAAGTAATTGAGTAAGGGCTTGTTTGAATTTGAGGATTCTAACAATGCAGGGTTAGGAAATAGATAGGAATAGGATAGGAATGCACGTGCAAAACAGAGAATTTAAAAACACAGGATTTCTGCCAATCTGGGTGTTTGATTCACAACAATTGGAAGATCACAGGATGCAAAAAAAGCATGGTGAGATTAAGTCAAACCACAAGAAAATGTACGGTTATAATGCTATTATGCTACTATCTCTTAGTCTTGTGCTTGATGAATAGGAATATGTAGTACAATAGGAAACTTTCCAATTCCTATGTTTTTCATTCACTTTTCCTTTCAAGCACTGGCGATTCTAGTAGGCAGGCTTGAGCAAGGAAAATCCTACACTAAAAAAATGATTTTGTGCTACTTCTATTACTTTGGACCCAGGCCACTGCCATACTAGCTCAACTCCCAGGCCCATCGACAAATGCACAGCTCAAACGCGCAGAGATAAATAATGATGGCGTTCAAGAGAGTCCATCACGGATAGCTAAGTTGCCTGGTACCTCACTGCTTGTCATATAGTAGGATAAAATAATCGTATTTACGGTTACTACGTGTGCTCAGTGGACAATATATATAACATGTAGAGTAAAAAAGAGATGCAACAAGTGTACAACCTCTTTGGCGAAGCCATGTCGATCTCAGCGTGATTGGGTTGGCCGGTGAGGATGCTCCGGCTGACTTGGCTGTCGGAGGAGGGGAAGAAGATCTTAGGCGTCTGGAGATGGAGCCCGAGGTACTGCTCCGCTGTGATGGACGGGTTCATCGTTGGAGTAGCTCCGGTGAGTTGTACGACGCCGAGGCTGAAGCAGGACAAGAGAGACAACGTTAACCTGAGTGGAATTCTAATAGCATCTCCAATACATGACGTAAAATACATAACCACAAAGTGCTAGATGTAAAATACATCAGCCGCTCATCTCTGAACTTAACTGTCGAAACTGAATTTAACTGTCGAAACTGAACTTAACTGTCGAAACTGAATTTTGTTGTCGAAACTGAACTTTACTGTCGAAACTGAATGCACTAGCAAGGTGAGGCCACACGTCAGTCGACTGACTTTTTCATCTCTAGTCAGTCGATTTTGCAGCCGTTGGATACGAAATCAAGGGCCTGCAGTTCATCTTCAACCTCCACCCCCCTGAGCCACCAGCCACCACCAGCCAAACAGCAGCCCCACGCCGCCCGCGGCCGGCGGTGCGCCGCCCCGCCCGCCCCGAAACACTCCCCACGGCCGGTCCGCCGCCGCCCCGGCCATACCTCTAGGCCCCCCTGTGCCGAGCTTTTTCTCTGGCGATCCCCATGCCATCGCCCCACCACCGCCCCCGCCCTGAACCCTAAGATAGATAGTAGGGTACCTCTCCGGCGAGCCCCCCTCCTCGCTGCGGCTGGTTCTTCCTTCACCCCGGCGAGCGCCCCCACCCCCTGAAAATCGACTGACCCAAAAGTTGATTCAGTCAACTGAAGTGTAGCTAAATCGAAGCAGCATCGCAAGCAAGAGAAAGAGCGAGAGCAGCAGCGCGAGCAAGAGCAATATCAAGAGCAGACCAGGTAGGGGACCAAGAGCAAGGGTAGAGCAGCAGCGCGAGCGAGAGCTAAAGCAGCAGCAGCTCCTACTGACGTGGACATCGCCGCCGAGGGAGCGACGCCATGGAGGAAGTGGCCAGCGATGCCGCCGTGGATGGAGCCGCGCCGTGTCGGCTCGGGCCCGAGCGCCGACAGCACCGTGAGATCGAATCAAGAAGAAAATGCAGCGATTAGTGTACAACCTCTTTGGTGGCACCGATTAGGCCGCAACTTCATCTGAGGAAACAACGATGATAATTTTCTTCTGGTGGTGCAGGTGAAGACGGTGGTGTGGGAATGGAGGTGGCGCAAAAGACGAGGGAAACATCGGGGCAGCTCCTTTGAGGTGGAGGACG
This sequence comes from Triticum timopheevii, assembly GCA_963921465.1. Taxonomy (NCBI): domain Eukaryota; kingdom Viridiplantae; phylum Streptophyta; class Magnoliopsida; order Poales; family Poaceae; genus Triticum; species Triticum timopheevii. The sequence goes on along the minus strand of OY997264.1, from coordinate 436,817,454 downwards.
GCGTGGCTGAACCGGCGGGACGACGAGATCGACGACGGATCCTCATCTGGTACAGTGGATGAGTTGATGTGGACGACGTCGTCGGGGAAGAGGCTCTAGCTGGGTGGTGGACGGAGCAGGGTGTGGGGCTTCGTCGCGGGTTTTCGCGGCCTCGGTGTACAAATGGGTGGGCGGATGAGATGGCAGTGGGGAACCATGGCTTAGGGACGCGCTTGTCCGAAATGTGGGGTAAGTTACAAAAGTACCCCCATAGATTTGAGGTAGTTCTTTCGGTTCAGGGGTACCACGGGCATTTCGCATGTCGGGATTTCACAGGAGGTGGGAGTTTTCGCGCGCGTTGTAATTTCAGAATAGCAAGGCGCGAGTTGAGATGGAGGGAGTTGTCGGAGCACAACGAGACAAAGATATATCTTAAATATTTCGGGCTAACAAGGCGCGGGTTGCAGAGGCGGAAGTTCGCAGCAGGATATACAAAGACGCTAGCTTGAATTTTCGGCATAACAAGGCACTGCTTGAAATTTCGAGAGAACAAGCTTAACATGTACCAAAAAAAAAGACAATTTGCACCTCAACATGCACAACACACACACAAAAACCATTTAGATTAGAGTAAGGTACACGTGCATTGCACACATGAGATTTGGCAACCAAATTATGAATAAATACCACATTATAGCATGTAAGCTTTGAGTCATATATTCATGATGTAGATGTTCGTTTAATTCTTATAGTTCATTTCATTTAAAATCATCTAGTTTTTATAAGAAAGCTAATCTATTTTAAGATTCATGGAATTGTGCGTTGTAAGACATAAAGTAAAAACAAATAATGGCAAATCATGTAGAAAAACATTTGGGCAATTCTGATACAGAAGATTCTAGAACAAAGAAGAAGTGCTTGTGTTTTGATGTTTGTGCATTATGCTTAAGGTCAACCATGGAGTCTTCTAGATTATACATGTGGCGAAATCTGGTGGAATCTAGATGATATCCAACGGCCAGTAGTGCTCAAATTTGCCATCTTTGGACCATGGATTCGCCTCATCTAATGACCATCTTTCAAAGTTAAAGTTACCCGCACACAATATAAAAAAATATAATATATAATATATATATAGGGGTATAGATATGGATATGTGATGCGAAAGCCACCCATCATCTCCAATTAGAATAGTGTGTCCATGCACGGATGCGACGTGGCCAAATGATGTCTGCCATCGGTATCTCAAATTCAAATCAGTCTGACCTTGTTCAATGTGTATACATTACAACATGCTTGTTTCCAAACCACACCGCGCAGATCTCCGTTATATTCATGCATGCATGGGTTTCAAACATCAGGATCTCTTATTCAAATATTTGAATTCAACTTTACATTGATTATGACCTCACCTAGTCTTTTACACCCACACAGTCGTCTTCTCTTTATATAATTGTACCACTAACTTTCTCTCGTGCATGCATGCACACACACTACCAGTCGGCATTATCCATCGCATGCATGCAATCTTTTTCTTCAGGTCGGTCTCCCATGAAGGCACACACCCACACACATCTCCCTCTCCATCATATCGGGTATTCTTTATCTCTCACGCGTGCATGCACAACGATCGATGTTCCTCTATGTATGTGTGTATATAGCTAGGTCTTTCATAGTTTTCCACACAAACCGATCAATCGATATATCCAGTGAGGTCTCACCCTCTTTCCCACGTCCACATCGATCAATCTATACCTCTCTATATAGGATTAACATATATAGCTAATACACCCACATTAATTATATATCCAACGTCCCCCTCTCATCATCCATGCCTTCCGCTTCATCTCTCAGACGCGCGCACAACAGCAAAGACAGTGGGCAGCAAGGGCCCTGCCCCCCTAATATCACTATATATCGAGGCTAATATGAATGTGATCATTAGACAATTGCTACTAAAAATGGTTTAAGTTCATGAATTGATCCTTCTCGTAAAGGATTAGCAATGCTTGGCCCCCGAGCTCATTTATTTTTCATGGCTCCGCCACTGCGCGCAACAGCGCACGTTCTCGCCCCCTCTCTCTAAATATCGATCTCGCACTTATGCACTCCTTCATAGTCTCCCTCCACTTGGCCCCTCGCACCATCTTCTAGCCCCCACTGGATTTTGCCACATGTATAATCTAGCAGACTCCATGGTTGAACTTAAGCATAATGCACAAACCTCAAAACAACAGAGGTTCTCTTTTGTTCTAGAATCTTCCGTATCATAACTGCCCAAACTTTTTTTCTAGTTGAATTGCCATTATTTGTTTTTACTTCATGCTTTACAACGCACAATTCCATGAATCATAAAATAGATTAAGGGCTTCTTTGATTCAAAGGATTCTCAAAGGAATTTTGGAGGATTCTAATCCTTAGGAATTTTTCCTATCTTGGTTGTTTGATTCGTAGGATTGTAAACCATAGGAATTTTTCCATATGATTCATTTGCATTAGATTTCATAGGAAACATCCCATCCACTCAAACCTCTTTGAAAGAATTCTGCGTTTTTTCTATGCACAATCGAACACTCGTACAATCCTGTGGGATTCAAGACGACATTCCACTATAATCCCATGTTTTTCCTATTCCCGCCTTTTGGAAATCCTACGAATCCAAGAGGCCCTAGCTTTTTTATAAAAACTAATTGATTTTGAATGAGTTGAACTATAAGAATTAAATAAAGGTCTACATCAGACATATATGACTCAGAGCTTACATGCTATAGTGTGGTATTTATTCATAATTTGGTTGCAAAATCTGATGCGTGCAATGCACATGTACCTTACTAGTACTTCGAGTATGTGCAAAACACGTAACTTAGAATTCCAATGGCATGCTACATTCATGAAGCCAAGTGGCACATGTGGAGGCGTTATCATGACCTCCTTGTGTGGATTGATCACAGTGACGTGTTGCTGGTTCCAGAAGAATGTACTCGTCCTCCCTGAGCCATACTATCGGTACATGCACGAAGCGAAGATGTGCATGCACACCACGCATGCACTCATTCCCTCGCACGCACACACGGGTACATGGGTGGATGCAATTTTGTACCAAGATCCACCCCATGTGATAATGTGACGCTTGTAAAGTCATTCACTTCATGGATGGTCAATTAATACAGCACATGCAATTTGAGTGGACGTGAGGGCGGAAGAAAGACATTACTACTCCACTGCGCGCATGCGAGTAGTTAAATCATGGGTTGCTAGTAGTACTTCCATTGGTCCCCTTCGTATTTTGTGCCAATTTTTGACAGTAACATAATATTTACGCATTTGAGCAGTGTAGTCTACTTGAAATTTATGTTCCACTAAACTCATCGGGCGCCGTTTCGGGCCTCGAAACCAAAACCATCAATTAATCTATACCTTGTTCCCATCCCATTCGAAAGCCTGCTCACAGCTACTAGTACGTACCAAACCTGAACGTGTTCCCACTATGCAGGTATTAGTACTAGTGCTAGTACTTAGGTTATAAAAAGGGGAACTACCTAACCAAAAATTACTCTACCTTTCCTCCTCATAAGTGCTTCTTCTTCGTCTGTCCTTGCCATGGTCCGTGAGCAGAGCTCCAGGTCGAGAACTACTCGTAACAAGGAAGCGGCAACCAAGGCTGCGAAAAAAAGAGAGGGCTCGCCTCCACGCAAAGACCTTGAAAGATCTCTCATGGGCAGGCGATGGCTCCCAGGAGCGCCCTAGCCGCGGAGGCGAACATGCCGAGCCGGCGGCGCTGGAGTCGTTATCCCTCGACGGCATGCCCGATCAGCTCCATAAGCACCTCAATAAGAAGAAGGAGTTCATCCAAGGCTTGGTGGAGCTGCTGAAGGAGAGCCTCGACGACATGCCCGCTAAGCTCAATAAGCAGGGGGAGTTGACTGCCGGCTTGGTGATGCTGCTGAAGAAGAGCATTGCCTCGGAGAAGAAGGCGACATGCGAAATCCTGCAACTTCAGGAGGACAAGGCGAAGCTCTACCACAAGCTCGACATGTTGAAGGAGAAGAACGCCGGTTGGAAGAAGCTGCATGATAATAGTAGTTCCTCGATGAAGATGCTGCAGGCCCTCGTCATGGAACAGAAGGAGGAGTTGGTGAAGCTCCGCATCGAGCACCCGGCTGCTATGTAATGCGGCCGTGGAACAGATGATGAAGGCTCGCATCGAGAAATCCCGCGTCATGGACAGAATGAAGAAGATGGCGGAGGAGACGTGCAAGGAGATGGAGGTCGTGGAGGCGATGAAGAAGCAGTTAGGACTCTGCGGCAAATTAGATCATTTGGGGTGATAATCTTTCTTCTTCTTTTTCTCCTGTGTTTCATCTTTTGCTTCGGGTGTTTCGCCGCACGTGTCACGTTCTCTGCGAGGCATGAATAGAATAATGCTTTTTTTGAGGGAATGAATAGAACAATGCTAACAATGATATGACTAGCAAATTAGATCATTTTTTATCTCCATATGGCACTAGGCTGCCATGTTTTGTGCTCCTCCGTCGTAGTACTACTCCAGTGGAAAACTTGAGTATACCGCACGGTTCTTTGCTCCTCCTCAGGTCGTCGGTGCAATTATACAAGCATTCAAATCACAAGGCCCCGCCTTCCAGTAGTAATGAGCCGTCAAATCACCCTCGCCTCTCGTGAAACCGACCAAGCTAGACTACCGTGCCCTCTAGCCTTTTAAAAAATGTATACTTTTGTACAGTAGTAGTATCGATGGATTGCGCCATGGAGCAAAACTTCAAATTAAAAAAAGGTGGTACATATAGAGAGCGCTCATCGCCAAATTATGCATATAGTACTATTAAAAAGGCTAGTCACAATAATGGTGTCCAGCACAACCCACCCCTCAAATAAGATTAAGCATCTTGAAATTCTTTGACAAAACTAAGCACCCTGAAATTCTTTGACAACTAAACTGTTGGCTATATGATGTTGGCCATATATATTGTACGTATATAATGTGAAGAAACGAGTGGTAGTACTATACCAACTAAAATATGAAATGTAGGAAATACTAGTATATACGTACTGAAGAGTTAAAGTAACAAGAAGAAACATAACATAGTTCTGCTAGGGGATCAACACAACACACTCCTCAAATTAAACTAAGCACACCTGAAATTAAACTATGCAACTAATCCGGTAGACACTGCATTAGAACCACCATGAGCAACGACACTGCCACCTTACTCGGAGTCCTCGTCCACGTCCTCGACTTCGTCCTTGTCCCTCTTCCTCTTGGCCGATACTTCTTTGCTTGAACCGCACACTTGGCTCTTGCTCTTCATCCAACCCTTGTAGATATTTAAACAAAGGTAGCCATCCATTGCAGCGTAGTGGATGTGGTCTATATCTAATACATTCCGCTGCCATGCATAACGATGAAACGTGTATTGAGGTTTCTCCAGTTTACGGTACGAAGGATGAACCATGGCTCCTGCTAGTGTCAGCATTGAAGGCTGGCCACCGGAGGGCAGCAGCCGATTCTTCTGGAGGTCGAAGGGGTTGCCTATAATGAGGCCTATCCGACCTAGGACTTCTTTGTCGTTCGTAATGTCTATAGTAAAGAATTTGACTAGGTTGCTCTCGAGGAAGTTCTTAAAATCCAGGCATTCAACGTCGGCATGGCATATGTGGTAGACCAAGTGAGGGAGTCCTGGACTAGAGGGTATCCGGACAGCCGGACTATCAATATCCGCCGGACTCCAAGACTACGAAGATACAAGATTGAAGACTCCGACTCGTATCCGGATGGTACTTTCCTTGGCGTGGAAGGCAAGCTTGGCGACACGGATATGTAGATCTCCTACCAATGTAACCGACTCTGTGTAACCCTAGCCTCCTCCGGTGTCTATATAAACCGGAGGGCTTTAGTCCATAGGACAACATACATCTCAACAATCATACCATAGGCTAGCTTCTAGGGTTTAGCCTCCTTGATCTCATGGTAGATCTACTCTTGTACTACCCATATCATCAATATTAATCAAGCAGGATGTAGGGTTTTACCTCCGTCGAGAGGGCCCGAACCTGGGTAAAAACATTGTGTCCCTCGTCTCTTGTTACCATCCGCCTAGACGCACAGTTCGGGACCCCCTACCCGAGATCCACCGGTTTTGACACCGACATTGGTGCTTTCATTGAGAGTTCCTCTGTGTTGTCACCGATAGGCTTGATGGCATCTTCAACCAACAACACTGTCCAGGGTGAGACTTTTCTCCCCGGACAGATCTTCGTATTCGGCAGCTTCGCCCTGCGGGCCAATTCAGTTGGCCATCTGGAGCAGATCGAAAGCTACGCCCCTGGCCGTCGGGTCAGATTTGGAAGCTTAAACTCCACGGCCGATGCCCACGGAGACTTGATCTTCGACGGACTCGAGCCACAGCCGAGCGCGCCGCACTGTGACGATGGGCATGATCTAGCTCTGCCGCCGAACAGCGCCTTGGTGGCCGCACACGGATCAGCTTCGGCCATTAACCCGGAGCCGATCGCCCAGATCAAGGGCCGGTGGATAGACGCCGCCCTGGGGGCTTCAACATCCACGGCGATGGAGCCGAACACCTATCTTGTCCCCGGCGAAACTCGTGATTCTGAGACGCCGGACTCCTTGCCGGACTCCGAACCTCCCGCGCCCCTGCCAATCGATCAGGATCGGGCGCCGGTTATGGAATTCACCGCCGCGGACATATTCCAACACTCGCCTTTTGGTGATATCCTGAATTCATTAAAGCATCTCTCGTTATCGGGAGAGTCCTGGCTGGACTATGGCCAGGATGGTTGGGATTCGGATGACGAAGAAATTCAGAGCCCACCCACCACCCACTTTGTAGCCACTATTGAGGATTTAACCGACATGCTAGACTTCGACTCCGACGACATCGACGCTATGGACGATGATGCCAGAGAGGAACAGGAGCCAGCGCCTACAGGGCACTGGAAGGCCACCTCGTCATATGACGTATACATGGTGGATATCCCAAAAGAAGGGGATGGCGAAGAAGCAGCGGAGGCAGACTCTTTAAAGAAGCAGCCCAAACGCCGGCGTCAGCGGCACCGCTCTAAATCCCGCCACAGCAAGAATGGAGATTCCGGTACAGGAGACAATAACACTCCAGAGAGTGCCGAAGACAATCCCCTCCAGCAAGACTCAGCACAGGAGGATGCAGAAGCAAGCCCCCACGAGAGGGCGGCAGACGAAGGGGTTGAGGATGATAACTATATGCCTCCCTCCGAAGACGAAGCAAGCCTCAACGATGACGAATTCGTCGTACTAGAGGATCCCGTCGAACAAGAGCGCTTCAAGCGCAGGCTTATCGCCACAGCAAACAGCCTAAAGAAAAAGCAGCAGCAGCTTCAAGCTGATCAGGACCTGCTGGCCGATCGATGGACCGAGGTCCTCGCGGCCGAAGAGTATAAACTCGAGCGTCCCTCCAAAAGTTACCCAAGACGCAAGCTGCTCCCCCGATTAGAGGAGGAAGCATACATACCTCCATCACCAGCGCACGATAGGGCTGACCGACCACCCCGTGGTCGTGACAAAGAGGCATCTAGGCCCCCAGCCAAGACCATACCCCGGCATCGCTCCAAAAGTATGAAGCCAAGAGGGAACGCGTCGGACTTGCGAGACATATTGGAGGACAAAGCAAGGCAATCCAGATCCATCTATGGATCACGTGGGCGCCCTACGACCCACGACAAATACCGTCGTGCCGGATACAATAACCCCGGCCGGGCCGAACACAGTAGACAGCGCTCTCTCGAGCTGCGTCGCGATATCGCTCAATACAGGGGCGCCGCACACCCGTTATGCTTCACTGACGAAGTAATGGATCATCAGATCCCCGAAGGGTTTAAACCCGTAAACATCGAATCTTACGATGGCACAACATACCCTGCGGTGTGGATCGAAGACTACCTTCTCCACATCCATATGGCCCGCGGCGACGATCTCCACGCCATCAAGTACCTACCACTCAAGCTTAAAGGACCAGCTCGGCATTGGCTTAACAACTTGCCCGCAGAGTCAATTGGGTGCTGGGAAGACCTGTAGGCCGCGTTCCTTGATAACTTCCAAGGCACATATGTGCGACCACCAGACGCCGATGACCTAAGCCACATCATTCAGCAGCCAGACGAATCGGCCAGACAATTCTGGACACGGTTCCTGACGAAGAAAAATCAAATCGTCGATTGTCCGGATGCAGAGGCCCTTGCAGCCTTCAAACATAACATCCGGGACGAATGGCTAGCCCGGCACCTGGGGCAGGAAAAGCCGAAATCCATGGCAGCCCTCACATTGTTAATGACCCGCTTTTGTGCGGGAGAGGATAGCTGGCTAGCCCGCAGCAACAATCTCCGCAAAAATTCTGGCAGTCCGGATACCAAGGACAACAACGGCAGGTCACGTCGAATCAAAAACAAGCGCCGCATTAACGGCGACAATAAGGAGGATACGGCAGTCAATGCCGGATTCCGAGGCTCTAAACCCGGTCAGCGGAAGAAGCCATTTAAAGGAACCACTCCGGGTCCGTCCAATCTGGACCGAATACTCGACCGCTTATGCCAGATACATGGCACCTCTGAAAAGCCAGCTAATCACACCAATAGAGATTGTTGGGTGTTCAAGCAGGCTGGCAAGTTAATTGCCGAAAACAATGACAAGGGGCTAAATAGCGACGACGAGGAAGAGACCCGGCCGCCGAACAATAGAGGACAGAAGGGTTTCCCCCCACAAGTGCGGACGGTGAATATGATATACGCGACCCATATACCCAAGAGGGAGAGGAAACGCGCACTACGGGACGTCTATGCAATAGAGCCAGTCGCCCCAAAGTTCAACCCATGGTCCTCTTGCCCAATCACTTTCGATCGAAGAGACCATCCGACTAGCACACGCCATGGCGGATTCGCCGCATTGGTTTTAGACCCGATCGTCGATGGGTTCCACCTCACGAGAGTCCTGATGGACGGCGGTAGCAGCCTGAACCTGCTTTATCAGGATACAGTGCGCAAAATGGGCATAGACCCATAAAGGATTAAACCTACAAAGACAACCTTTAAAGGTGTCATCCCAGGAGTGGAAGCCAACTGTACAGGCTCAGTCACACTGGAAGTGGTCTTCGGATCCCCGGATAATTTCCGAAGCGAAGAGTTAATCTTCGATATAGTCCCGTTTCGCAGCGGCTATCACGCTCTGCTCGGACGAACCGCGTTTGCAAAATTCAACGCGGTGCCGCATTATGCATACCTAAAGCTCAAGATGCCCGGCCCTCGTGGAGTCATCACGGTCAATGGGAATACGGAACGCTCCCTTCGAACGGAGGAACATACAGCGGCTCTCGCGGCAGAAGTACAGAGCAGCCTTCTCAGGCAATTCTCAAGTCCGGCAGTTAAAAAGCCGGATACAACAAAGCGCGCCCGGAGCAATACCAACCAAGACCACCTGGCGCGATCAGAGCACGCGTAGCAATGCGGCCCCAACCCTCACCCGCGCATAAATGCAAGAATAACACTCCGCGTACATCATTACGCTTTGGAGATACCATGGGTGCAGGGAAAGGGGCACGATCACAATGGACCCAGGGTGCGGCTCGACCGCACCAGGGGCTCACAAGTGCGCCCCCCCATTCTTTTTTTATTTCATTTCTTTTTTTTATGTACACAGGACTCTGTTAACCAGAAGCCCTGTCCGGTGGCGAACCTGCCGAACTCATGATACAACAGTCAGGGACTAAAGAAAGCCGTGACGAACATTCAGGTGGTCTCAATTACGAGCATTAAATTCGATTATATACACCAAGTCTGCAGCTCATCCCTGGAGGGGGACAGGTTTATTTAGTCCAAATCCCTTGCTTACCGCACTATTTGTATCAGTCCGATCTACTATCAGACTTTCTTTTATAAATAATGCAGCACCTTTTTATTGCAATTGCGTTATCTTTTATATATGTTCATTATATGACTTCTTGCACCCGTATATTTTGGTACGGCCGAATACGCCAGGGGCTTCTGTTCCCCACATTATGGTGTGATTAAGTCCGAACACTTTCACAAGTGCGGCACCCCGAACTTATAGCATTATATGAATCAGCTCCGAATCATGTCTTGGGTCAATAGTTGGGTTTGCCCGGCTCCCATGTTTTGGTGCCTTACGTTCCGTTCCGTCGGCTAAGGTAGCACTGGGAGAACCACTGCGATTGCGCCCCGGTTGAGCCGGGTTAACGCCTCAGTGGAGAAAGCTAAAACTGACTGGCATGATAAGGCGAGAGACTGGTCGCTGTTCGAGAGGTTTTTTCGGGTCCTTAAAGACTCACGCCGCTTCGAGCGAAGTTCCGAACGATGTCCGAAGAAGGCGTGGATAGCGCCCCAGATTCGGTCTTCTGAATACCAGGGGCTTCGCCGAAATTTAAAATTATAGAATTCTATGGCTAAGTGAGAGTGTTCAAGCATTATAAGTCCGGTTGCCTCGTTCGTTGTGTTGAGCGCCTCCCTCGATGGACCCAACAATGGGAACAAGAGTGCTCATGTTTATCCCGAACACCCCAGCACTCGCGGCTTGGGGGCTGAAGCCAACGACTTGCCATCTCTCAGATTTTATAAACGGCTATACAGAAGGTAATATTTTAAATTAAACAAGTGTTGCTCATGGCGCATATGAACGAAGTTTTCAGCGCACAGGATAAATATACAGCGAGTTCACTCAAAAATTACATCTCGGGAGCACTCATCTGCAATATTGCAAGCTCCCTTCAGGACAATCTTATAGTACTTCTTCGGCATGCGATACTCCTTGCCCGGCGGCGGTGGGTCCGTGAGAAGCTTCTCCGCATCCAATTTGCCCCATTGCACCTTTATGCGGGCAAGGGCACGACGAGCGCCTTCAATGCAGGCGGAGCGCTTGACTACATCCAGCCTGGGGCACGCATCCACCAGCCGCCGCACTAGGCCAAAGTAGCTTCCAGGCATGGCCTGTCCAGGCCACAGCCGGACTATGAGGCCCTTCATGGCCTCCTCAGCTACCTTGTGGAGTTCGACCAGCTGCCTCAGCTGGTCGCTTGGGGGCACCGGATGGCCGGCCTCAGCGTCATGAGACCAGAAGACCTTCTCCGTCGATCTCCCCTCCTCGCCATGATAGAATGCGGTGGCATCAGACGCACTACGCGGCAGATCTGCAAACGCCCCTGGAGAGCTCTGAATTCGGGTAAGTGTCAGGTAGTTCACATTAACATGCCTGCTTTGCATGAAAAACGCCTTACCCGCCGCTATCTTCTTTATGTCCTCAACTTCCTGAAGGGCCTTATGGGCCTCGGCCTTGGCGGACTTGGCACTTTCGAGAGCCGAGGCAAGCTCGGACTCTCGAGTATTGGAGTCACGCTCCAAACTCTCATGCTTTTCCATGAGAGCCTGGAGCTCTTGCCGAACTCCCGCCACCAGTGCCTCTTGCTTTTCTCGCTCAGCCCACTCCGTGGCCGCATTACGTTCGGCCGCGGACACGGCATCCTTCAAGGCTGCCACCTCGTCAGTGGCCCCTGCAATACACATATTATCCTTGTTAATTTTGTTTGCAACCAAAATCCTTTTCTGTAAGGTACTTATTCAAAGAGGTGTTACTCACCTTCTTTCTCCTCGAGCTGCTTCTTTGCATGGCCGAGCTCTTGCTCGGACCGCTCGAGATTCTTCTTCAGCACATCGACCTCCGCCGTTAGTGCGGCAGAGGTCAGCAGCGCAGCCTGCAAACCCATATTGACATATTTTTTAGCAACCCTGCGGATATCTTGTTAGATCCTCAGTCCGGCTTTTCTTGCCGAACACCGAACTAAGCATCAGGGGCTACTGTCTATGCGGTATTACATTATATAAATTTAACTTCTTACCTCAAAGCCTGTTAGAAGGCTGCTGCAGGCTTCGGTCAGCCCGCTCTTAGCGAGCTGAACCTTCTCAATCAGCGCACTCATGATAGTGTGGTGTTCTTCCTCGATGGAAGTGCCTTTAAGCGCCTCCAACAGGTTATCCGGCGCCTCCGGTTGGACGGAGGCCGCCGGCGTCACGGTCCTTGCCTTCTTTCGAAGGGGCCGCTTGCCGGACTCTGGAACCACTGCGGGTTCCGATGTAGACTCCGGCACGAAGTCCGGGATGTCGCCTGACGGCGCCTCCGGAGCCTCCTCCTGATGGGTCCCTCTTTGGGATCCCACCTCGGCGTCCTCGTCGGCGCGTGGGGTAGAGGCAGTCGGGATGGAATTCACATTCGACGAGGCCAAGGACCCGCTCGATGAGTCGGGGAGATCATCCTTGGCCGGACTACGGACAGAATGCGGCGTTAGAAGGATACTACGCGACATTAAAAAAATTACACATCAAGGATCCGGATACTTACAATCCTGCCGGACGCCTGGCCTTTGGAGGCCACTCGTCCTCGCCAACGCTGATGTTGGCGAAACTGTCCAGGGGGATAGTTCTCCCCCTCTTGGACCCTTCGGCCTCCCCGATTGGGGAAGCCTTCCTCTTCTTCTCCCCCTCCTCCGGGAGAGAATACTCCTCCTCCTCGTCTTCAGGGGAGGAGTCCTCGTCGTCGTCAGACGCCTGATTGCGGGAACTCTTTCGAGTCCCCGCGGCCACCTTCTTGGCCTTCTTCTCCAGCACCACGTGCGGTGCCGGAACCAGCAGCCCTGCTAAGCGGGCATCCACTGGATCTTCTGGCATGGGAGCCGGGCTGATAAGCAGCTTGGCCTTATCCATCCATTCCTGTCAAAGGAAGAGGCAGATTAAAACCTCACTAGATTCAATCTAATTACCACAAGTGTCCCGTAATGGGGTTGAATCACTTACCTCGTCAGTCGGAGACTGCGAGCTGAATCCACGGTCTTCGGTCGCGGATGCGGGGGCTTCGGCGCCCTTGAACAGCACCCTCCAGGCGCCTTCGTAAGTTGTATCGAAGAGCTCGCTTAGCGCCTGGTGTTGTTCCGGATTGAACTCCCACAAATTGAATGCCCGTTCTTGGCATGGGAGGATCCGCCGGATGAGCATGACCTGGACCACGTCGACAAGCCTGAGCTTATTGCTCACCATCTTCTTGATGCAGGCTCGGAGTCCCGTCACCTCCACCGGATTGCCCCACTGCAAGCTCTTCTCTTTCCAGGAGGTGAGCTGCGTGGGGATACCAGATCTGAACTCGGGGGCTGCCGCCCATGTGGGCTTGCGCGGCTCGGTGATATAGAACCACCCCGATTGCCACCCCTTGACGGAGTCCACGAAGGTCCTTTCTAGCCAAGGGACGTTGGGCAATTTGCCCAACATAGCGCTGCCGCATTCCGCTTGCGTGCCCTTCACAACCTTCGGCTTGACGTTGAAGGTCTTGAGCCACAGGCCAAAGTGGGGCTGGATGCAGAGGAAGGCCTCGCACACGATGATAAACGCCAAGATGTTGAGGATGAAGTTCGGCGCTAGATCGTGGAAATCCAGGCCGTAGTAAAACATGAGCCCTCGGACAAATGGATGGAGCGGAAAGCCCAGTCCACGGAGGAAGTGGGGGAGGAAGACGACCCTCTCATGAGGCCCTGGGGTAGGCACGAGCTGCCCCTCGTCGGGCAGCCGATGCGCGATATCGCCGGAAAGGTATCCGGCACTGCGCAGCTTAGTGATGTCCTCCTCCTTAGCGGTGGAGGCCAACCATTTACCTCCCGCTCCGGACATATTCCGAGAAGGTCGAGGCGAGATGCGCGAGCTCGGGCGTTGGAGCTTGAGTTCGCAGGGATGGATAAGCAAAGGAGGAAGAAGGCGTAGGTGAGAAGGTGAATCCTTATCCCTTGTATATAGGCGGACAAAACTATGCGTCCCCCCACCAGCCTGGTAAAACTCGCTTATCTCCCAAGCGCCACCATCAATGGCGTGGTTGGGTTACCCATGCACGTACTGATGAGAATCCCGGAATAAGGGGAACACGATCTCTGCTTCGACAAGACGTGCCAAGGAAACCGCTTCGCTAAACGTGCTGACGTGGTATAGTAGTAAACGATTCAAACAAAGGCTTGGCTGCGGTGTGATGTCACGCCGCATAATACGTCAGCAGATTGAGTTAAGTGTGCATTTTATTCTCTCTACGGTGGAATGTGGAATTTATTTTGCAGAGCCGGACACTATCCTGGTGTTCATGATCTCCTCTGGATTATTCAAGGGAGGAACCCGCCTTGCAATGCCGAACATTGTGCACGCCGGACTTATCGTCATTGAAGACTGGTTCAGGGGCTACTGAGGGAGTCCTGGACTAGGGGGTATCCGGACAGCCGGACTATCAATATCCGCCGGACTCCAAGACTACGAAGATACAAGATTGAAGACTCCGGCTCGTGTCCGGATGGTACTTTCCTTGGCGTGGAAGGCAAGCTTGGCGATATGGATATGTAGATCTCCTACCAATGTAACCGACTCTGTGTAACCCTAGCCTCCTCCGGTGTCTATATAAACCGGAGGGCTTTCGTCCGTAGGACAACATACATCTCAACAATCATACCATAGGCTAGCTTCTAGGGTTTAGCCTCCTTGATCTCGTGGTAGATCTACTCTTGTACTACCCATATCATCAATATTAATCAAGCAGGACGTGGGGTTTTACCTCCATCGAGAGGGCCTGAACCTGGGTAAAAACATTGTGTCCCTCATCTCTTGTTACCATCCGCCTAGACGCACAGTTCGGGACCCCCTACCCGAGATCCGCCGGTTTTGACACCGACACCAAGCATAAGTCATGCACACAAACCTGGATCACGGCGGGTGTTGGTGTCAAAACTGGCGGATCTCGGGTAGGGGGTCCCGATCTGTGTGTCTTAGGCTAATGGTAATAGGAAGCAAGGGACATGTTTACCCAGGTTCGGGCCCTCTTGATGGAGGTAAAACCCTACTTCCTGCTTGATTAATATTGACGATATGAGTAGTACAAGAGTAGATCTACCACGAGATCGTAGAGGCTAAACCCTAGAAGCTAGCCTATGATGATTGTGATTGTAGTTGTGATCGGCCTTCTAAGGACCAACCTCTCCGGTTTATATAGACACCAGAGAGGGCTACGGTTTACATGGAGTCGGTTACAAAGAAGGAAATACAATATCCGGATCGCCAAGCTTGTCTTCCACGCAAAGGAGAGTCCCATCCGAACACAGGACGGAGTCTTGAGTCTTGTATCTTCATGCTCCAATAGTCTGGACAAAGTATAGAGTCCGGCTGTCCGTATACACCCTAATCCAGGACTCCCTCAGTAGCCCCTGAACCAGGCTTCAATGACGATGAGTCTGACGCCCAGTCTTGTCTTCGGCATTGCAAGGCGGGTTCCTTCTCCGAATACTCCAAAGTAATTATCGAACACTTAAACCGTGTCCGGATCCGCAAAATTATCTTCACATACCGCCGTAGAGAGAATGATATTTCACAAATGCAATCTGTTGACAACTTTTTTAGACAACATGACATGTCATTACGGTCGGGTCATTATTCGAACCGTTTTCCCACAACCAGCCACAACGCATATTGCGAGGCGGTTTCCTTGACACGTCTTGTCAAAGCAGAGATCGTGTCCCCTTATCACGGGATTATCATCAATATGGGTATGGATAATCCCACCACGCCATCGTGGCGCTTGGGAAGTAAGCGATTCTCAACGGGCGAGTGGGGAGGCGCACCGCTTTCGTCGCCTCTATAAAGGGATAAGAGTTCCCTATTTTTACCCACGCCTTCTTCCTCCTTTGCCCACTCTTGCCCCCTCAAGCTCCAGCGCCCTAGCCCAAGTCTTCTCCACACAGCTGAACATGTTCGGAGCAGGAGGCAAGTGGGTGGCCTCCACCTTGAAAGAGAAGCATATTGCGAATCTTCGGGCGGCCGAATACTTGGCCGCAGACATCGCGCACCGGCTACCGGACAAAGGGCAGGCCATTCCGACCCCGAAACCTCACGAGAGGGTCGTGTTTGTCGCCAACTTCGTCCGTGGACTGGGATTTCCGCTTCATCCCTTCGTCCACGGGCTCATGTTCTACTACGGGCTAGATCTCCATGATCTAGCCCCAAATTTCGTCCTCAACATCTCGGTGTTCATTGTCGTATGCGAGGCCTTCCTCCGCATCAAGCCTCACTTCGGCCTGTGGCTGCAAATCTTATGCGTGAATCCGAAGATCGTGAGCGGCCAGCAAGCGGAGTGCGGAGGGGCCATGGTGGGCAAGATGCCTAACGTTACCTGGCTTGACGGCTCCTTTGTGGAGACCGTGAAAGGGTGGCAGTCGGGGTGGTTCTACATCACCGAGCCGCGTGGTGCCAACTGGGAAGCGGCCCTCGAGTTCTGATCCGAAACCCCCATGCGGCTCACCTCCTGGGAAAAGAAGGGCCTGGCCTGGGGCGAACCTATAGAGCTGACCGGGCTCCAAAACTGCATCAAGAGCATGAAGGACAAGAACATCAAGCTTGTCAACGTGATCCAGGTCATGCTCGTTTGCCGGATTCTTCCGTGCCAAAGATGGGCATTTAATTTGTGGGAGTTCGCCCCGGCCGAACACCAGACACTTCGGAGGCTCTACGGCATGACGCATAAAGAAGCATGGAAGGCGCTATTCAAGGCCTCCGAAGTACCTCCTCCCACATCCGAGGATCGCGGACTTCACGCCGCGTGGCCTCCTAGTGCGGTGAGTTTTCTGACTACCACCAGATTCAGCTCTTCCCAGTATATTCATGGGGGAGTCTTAGGTAAGTGTGCATATTTAAGCAGGATTATGTGGATACAGCGGAGCAGATTGACTGTCCGGCTCCGTTTCCAGAAGGCCCAGCTGATGCTCTCCTGACGGAGATGCTAGTCCTGGCGCCCTACAAGGCACCGGAGAAGAAGGCCGAAAGGAAGGCCCCGGGGACCAGGAAGGGTCTCCGGCATAAGGTTTTACCAGAGGCCTCGTCCGAAGACGACGAGGCACACTCCTTCCCCTAAGGGGAGGAAGAAGAAGAAGGGGCCACCCCATCCGGAAAGGATGAGGGGCCTAAGAAGGCGGACCAGGGGGGCAGGAAAGGCCCCCGGCACAAGGCCGTCATTCCCTTGTCGTCCGACGACGACGAGGCAGATTCCTCCCGCGGAGGCGGGGGGAAGCAGGAAGAAACTCTACCTCCCCACACTGGGAAGGAGAAAAAGAGGAAAGCCGCCCCAGAGGAGGAGGCTGGGACGTCCAAGAAGGGGAAGGTGTCCCTTCCGGACTATTTTGCCACGGCCGCCCATAGCGAGGAGGGGTGGCTGCCCAGGGGGAAGCCCCTAGCGCGATCGTAAGTATCCGCACTCTATCATGACTTTACTTCATAGTCATTTTTATAACACCGAACATATATGCAGTCCGGCCAGGGCTCATCCTGAGGTATCGTCTTCGGACGGATCCCTGAGCCATTCAGCGATGAACTCGCTCCCGACGGCCACTACGCCTCAGCCCGTGGACGACACGGATGTGTTGTCCTGAAGGCTCCCAGAGCGGGGGGGGGGGGGGGTGACACTAGAGACGCCCCAAGGCAAAACTCTAGATGTCGGACACGCGGGGTTCAAGATCCCCGCGGATCGTGTCGATGAGAGCCACGGTAGGCCGGGCTCTCAGCTTAACACTGTTCCGGAACCTCCAACGGTTCCGGACTCAGGCGGGCAGCCCCTCGTTAGGGAGGGCGAGCCGTCTATGCCGAGGACTTCCATTACGCCCGAGGCGTCGGATGATCTGCTGGAAGCGCTTCGCGGCACTTCCATAGATGAAGAGCACCGTACTCTTATGAGTGCGGTGATTCAGAAGGTTTTATCCGCCAAGAGCGGACTAACAGAAGCTTGCACCAGCCTCTTGACAGGCTTTGAGGTAAGTAATCAAAATGTATGAAATTACCACCCGATAGGTAGTAGCCCCTGATACTCTGTTTGGTGTTCGGAAAGAAAAGCCAAACGGAGGGTCAAATATAATCCGCAGGAGTCTAATAATAAGTGTGCATGTGAATAAGCAGGCTATGCTGCTTGCCGCTGTTGTCCGCATAGCCGAGGTCACCGGACTAAAGCGGGACCTGGAGCAGGCGCAGGGAGAGCTAGACCTCACGAGGAGGCAGCTCGAAGAGAACAAAGGTGAGTGATTCCCCGCTCTCATACAATGAAGCATAGATAAAATTGGTTAGTCTAACGACGAAGTGTCGTGACTGTGTAACAGGGGCCACCACCGAAGTGGCGTCCCTGAAGAAAGCTCTGTCCGAGGCCGAAGATAAGGCGGCCTTGGAATGCAAGGAGCACGAAAAGCAAGATGCTAGAGTGGGTGAGGTACAGCAAGAGCTCCGGGACCTCGGCAAGAAGTTCAAGTTCGTGGAGCATGATCTGAAGATTAAAGAGGCCGAGCTTGCGAAGGCCCTTGCGAGTATGAAAGATGCCAAGGCCGAAGCCGACAAGGCACGGCAGGAAATCCAGGCGGCCAAAAATATAGCGGCGGGTAAGACATTCTTTATGCAAATCAAACATGTGGAGGAGGCGTTTCTTTTACTTACCCGAATTCGGAGCTCTCCAGGGGCATTCGCAGATCTGCCACGCAGTTTCTCAGACGCCGCAGAGTTCTACCGTGCCGAGGAGGGGAGCTCCACGGAGAAGCTGTTCTGGTCCCAGTATGCTGGGGCCGAACAACCAATGCCTCTGAGTGACCAACTGAAGCAGTTGGTCGAACTCCACAGGGCGGCCGAAGCGGCTATGAAAGATTTCATAGTTCGGAAGTGGCCTGGTGAGCCCCTGCCCACTAGCTACTTCGGCCTGATCAAGCGGATGGTGAATGCCTGTCCGCGGCTTGAATTTATCAAGCAATCCGTTTGCATTGAGGGTGCCCGCCGGGCCTTTGCTTGCGTGAAGGTGCATTGGGGCAAGCTGGACGCGGAGAAGCTGGTGAAGGACGTGCCGCCGGAGGGCAAGGCGCATCGCTATCCCGAGAAGTACTATGATGGCGTTATGAAGAGCGCTCGTCTCGTGGCCGATGAATGTACCAAGGGCAAGATCTTTGACTAAATGTACCTCTGCCGCTGTTGTAATTTAAAGACAAAGTTACTTGTGCTATGTAGCACTGTTTGATTTAAAATATTACCTTCTGTGTGGCTGTTTATAGAATTCTGAAAGTAGGCCAGTCGCCGGCTTCCGCCCCCACGTAACTAGTATCGGGGTGTTCCTGGAAAAACCCGGATACTCCTTATCCAAATTTTTGGTCCCTTAAGGAGGTATCTGGCGCAGCGAACAAGGCAATCGGACTATGTGGCTTTATAACTTTCACTTAGCCATAGAAGTCTATAATTTTAAATTTCGGCGAAGCCCCTGGAATTCGGAGGGCCGAATTGGGGCGCTATATACGCCTAAATCGGACAAAGCCAATTCCTCGCCTAAAGCGGAAAAATCTTTAAGGATTTTAAGACCTCTCGAACAGCGACTAGCTCTCGCCGCATCATGCCGGTCAGTTTTCGGCTTTCTCTACTAAGGTGCTCGTCCGGAAGAACCGGGACACAATCGCAGTAGTTCTCCCTGTGCTACCTTAGCCGATATAACGGAATGTAAGGTACCAAAACAAGGGAGCCGGGCAAACCCAACTATTGACCCAAGACGTGATTCGGAGCTGATGCATATAGTGCTATAAGTTCGGGGTGCCGCACTGTTGAAAGTGTTCGGACTTGTTTTGCCGTATTATGAGGTGCCATAAGAAGCCCCTGGCAAAGTTGATTGTACCAAGATGTACGGAAGCAATATTAAATAAACATTTGCAAGAAAAAAAATGCTCAAATGATAGTAATAAGCTGACGCTATGTATGATCTCCCATTGATGAACAATACGTCTAAGTGTATGTTTACAATGGGTGCGTTTAGGCGGAAGTAAATAGGACTATTTAACATGTCCTATCCAAGGGCAGGCTGCATGTAGGTATATAAAACAGGTATAACGATCATGAACAGATTCCACCTGTGTATTTCCTTTTGTGTACAAAGCCTGTTGCCTCCTTGGTTTTCTCTCCTATGCAAGTCCATCAATCCGGATCTTCTAAAGAGGCTGCTCTAAAGCAATGTCCTGGAAGATAAAAAGGGAAGGTTATGAAGGTATGCTGCGGTGATACCACACTGTTGACTGAGTCATGCTGCGCCTCTGCCTATGCCCATGGTATTTTGAGTGCGTAATTGTGTACACGTGGCACGAATGCTACTTTGACGGGGCTTGAGCGGAGGCCGGACTGCTAGTTGCACTCTTGGCGTGCCTGATGGTCATGTTGCGGGGTGCTCCGGACTCGCTTGACGGTGCTCGAAGTTGCTGTCGCCGGATTGGTGGTTTGTCGGAGGAGGCCGCATTGTACTTCTGCCGCGAGGGCTGCAGTATGCTCTTCTGTTCGGAGAGAGCGGTCCATGTTTCTGTTGACTGTTATGATCCCGCGCGGTCCTGGCATCTTGAGCTTGAGGTATGCATAGTGTGGTACCGCATGGAATCTAGCGAATGTGGTTCATCCGAGCAGGGCGTGGTAACCACTACGGAAAGGGACGATATCGAAGATTAACTCTTCGCTTCGGAAGTTATCCGGAGATCCAAAGACCACTTCCAATGTTATAGAGCCCGTACAACGGGCCTCTACTCCAGGAATTACACCTTTAAAGGTGGTTTTGGTGGGCTTTATCCTTGAAGGGTCGATGCCCATTTTGCGCACTGTGTCCTGATAAAGCAGGTTCAGGCTGCTGCCGCCATCCATAAGGACTCGCGTGAGGTGGAATCCATCGATGATTGGGTCTAGGACCAATCGCGGTTGAGCCGCCGTGACGGATGCTAGTAGGGTGATCCCTACGATCAAAGGTGATCGGACAAGCTGACCATGGGTTGAATTTGGGGGCGACTGGCTCCATCGCATAGACATCCCATAGTGCTCGCTTCCGTTCTCGCATGGGAATGTGAGTGGCGTAGATCATGTTGACCGTTTTCACCTGGGGGGGGGGGGATTTCTTCTGTCCCCCCGTGTTCAGACACCGGGGCTCTTCATCATCGTCGTTGTGCAGCCCCTTGTCCTTGTTTTCGGCGTTTATTTTGCTGGCCTGTTTGAACACCCAGCAGTCTCTGTTGGTGTGGTTGGCTGGCTTGTCTGGGGTGCCATGAATTTGGCACGAGCGCTCCAGTATGCGGTCCAGACTGGACGGTCCATGATTGTTTCTTTTGAACGGCTTCTTCCGCTGACCAGATTTGGATCCGCTGAATCCGGCGTTGACTGCCGTGTCTTCGGTGTTGTCGCCGTTGTTCCGTCGCTTGTGTTTGTTGCACCGTGGCTTGCCATTATTGTCACGAACATCCAAGGTGCCAGAATGTGGCGTGGTGCTGCTGGGAGCCAACCAGCTGTCCTCGCCCGCGCAGAAGCGGGTCATTAGTGTTGTGAGAGCTGCCATGGACTTGGGTTTTTCCTGGTCGAGGTGTCGGGTGAGCCACTCATCATGGATATTATGCTTAAAAGCCGCCAGGGCTTCGGTGTCCGGACAGTCGACTATTTGGTTCTTTTTAGTTAGGAACCGAGTCTAGAATTTCCTGACTGACTCTCCGGGCTGTTGGGTAATGTGGCTCAAGTCATCGGCGTCCGGTGGTCGCACATATGTGCCCTGGAAGTTGTCGAGGAATGCGTCTTCCAGGTTTTCCCAACTGCCAATGGAATTTGCTGGCAGGCTGTTTAGCCAGTGTCGGGCGGGTCCTTTGAGCTTAAGGGGAAGATACTTGATGGCGTGTAGATCGTCTCCGCGAGCCATGTGAATGTGGAGAAGGAAATCTTCGATCCATACTGCTGGGTCTATTGTGCCATCGTATGATTCGATGTTTACGGGTTTGAACCCTTCTTGGAATTCATGATCCATCACTTCGTTAGTGAAGCAGAGGGTGTGTGCGGCGCCTCTGTGCCGGGCTATGTGGCTACGCAGTTCGAATTGGTCTGGGTTGCTGTGTTCGGCCCGGCCGGAATTGTTGATAATGTATCCGGCGTGATGGTCATCGTCGCGTGCTGGGGCGCGCCCCTGTGATCCGTAAATCGATCTTGGCTATCCTGCTTTGTTTTCCAGTATGTCTTGCAGGTCCTGCCTATTGCCCCGGGCTGTAGTGTGTTGGCGTGGGGATGCGGGCTGGTATTCGGTCTGATATGCCGTTTTATTCCGGCCACGGGGTGGCCGGTCAGCCGTGTGGCGCTCGAGTCCGTATTCCTTGGCTGCAAGGACTTCAGTCCATCTATCTGTGAGCAGGTCTTGATCAGCCTGGAGTTGCTGCTGCTTCCTTTTTAGGCTTCTCGCAGTGGCCATAAGCCAACACATGAAGCGCTCCTACTCCACGGGATCCTCAGGCACGCCGAACTCGTCATCGCCGAGGCTAATCTCGTCTTCCGAGGGGGCATGTAGTTGTCCTCCTCCGGATATCCGTCCGTCGCCTGTTCGTCTGGGCTGACCCGCTCATCTTCCTGCTCGGCCTGCTCGAAGGCGGGCTGATTAGGGTTGTATTCCTCTTCGGCACCATCCGGATTGTTTTCGTCTCCTGGGCCGGTATTGCTATGGTGGGGCTTGGAGCGGCATCGACGACGCCCATGCTTTGTTTTTCTCCCTGAGGGGTTATCCTCCGTTGCCTCATCGCCATTGGTTTCCTTTGGAGTGTCCACCATATATATATCGTATGAGGAGGTGGCTGTCCACCCGCCCCATGAGCAGTGGTTCCTGTTCTTCTCCTGCATCGTCATCCATACCGTTGATGTCTTCGGAGTCGAAGTCAAGCACGTCGGTTAAATCATCGACTGTGGCAATAAAGTGGGTGGTGGGTGGGCAGCGAATTCCTTCGTCGTCTACTTCCCACTCGAGCCGGACATAGTTCGGCTAAGAGTCTCCTATCAAAGAGAGAGATTTTAACAAGTTCAGCATGTTGCCAAAGGGCGAGTGCTCGAAGATATCCACGGCAGTAAACTCCATTATCGGGGCCCAACCTGGCTTGGCTGGCTCGGGAGTGCGCGGCCTGGAACCTACAACCGGATACGAGTCCGCGGGTCCGGAGTCACATGCTTCCTTAGAAGTGAGGCATGTGTTTGGCTCTACCGCCGATGAGTGTGCGGCCTGCGGGGCGGGTCCATCCCTCCGTCCTTAGGCAACGCAGCCTGCTCCGGATTTAGTTCCGGGGCTACTGGAGGGGTGATATCCCGAACATTGTCTGACAATAGGTCTAAGCCGTGCTCATCGTGACTGCCCGGTGCTCCTGGCACAGGCCCGAATCCATCGAAGATCAAGTCTCCGCAAATACCCGCCGTGTAGTTCAGGTTTCCGAACCTGATCTGGTGGCCAGGGGCTTAGCTGTCGATCTGCTCCAGATGGCCAAGCGAATTAGCCCGTAGTGCGAAGCCGCTGAACACAAAGATATGTCCGGGGAGAAAAGTCTCGCCCTGGACCGTGTCGCTGATGATGATTGAAGGAGCCATCGACCCTGCAACAATGACACAGAGGAACTCTCAATGAAAGCACCAATGTCGGTGTCAAAACCGGCGGATCTCGGGTAGGGGGTCCCGATCTATGCATCTTAGGCTGATGGTAACATGAAGCAAGGGACACAATGTTTACCCAGGTTCGGGCCCTCTCGATGGAGGTAAAACCCTACTTCCTGCTTGATTAATATTGACGATATGAGTAGTACAAGAGTAGATCTACCACGAGATCGTAGAGGCTAAACCCTAGAAGCTAGCCTATTATGATTATGATTGTAGTTGTGATCGCCCTTCTAAGGACCAACCTCTCTGGTTTATATAGACACTGGAGAGGGCTAGGGTTTACATGGAGTCGGTTACAAGGAAGGAAATACAATATCCGGATCGCCAAGCTTGTCTTCCAAGCAAAGAAGAGTCCCATCCGAACACGGGACGGAGTCTTGAGTCTTGTATCTTCAGGCTCCAATAGTCCGGACAAAGTATAGAGTCCGGCTGTCCGGATACCCCCTAATCCAGGACTCCCTCAGCGGGCTTCTTCCTCTCTTCGTCCTTTAGATCCTTCTCTCGTCCCAGGACTGTGGTGTACTCAACATCTAGCCCATCGACCCACTCATCATCTGAGTTTTCGAACATGCGTCTGAAGCAAGAAAGGCATCCTTTCACCGTCGTGGAAGAATAGGTGTAGATGACATCGAACTCATCGCCCGTGATGGTTCTAACCTTGTACTCACCGCCAATCATGGAGATTTGGGACGCCATGGATTTGGGAGGAGGGTTAGGATTAGTGGAACTGCCGTAATGTGAAAGGACAGGCCGACTAGGAGCAAACCGCCGTAAATTAAAGGACGTGTGGGGACGAGTAGGAGCGAACTGCCAGCGTGCGAACGACAGGGTAGTGGCTTTCCATTATCCCATGATACGGGCTTCTAAGAGCCCTTGGATCTGAGATCGAACGGTTGCATAGCGTGATTCTAGACCTATGGGTGAATATCCTATCCTGGAGGGTTATTCTGCAAATTTTCAGCAACTTAGCATGCGACGGTTTATCTCTGATCTAAGGGCTGCCAGCAGCCCGTATCATGGTCGCGCCTACCACGACCGTCACGTCGCTCGCGCGGTTGCGCCCTTGGAGATTTAACACGGTACATTAGGCTATCTGATGTTGGCATGTCATACATAGTCATCACTTAGTCACTCATACTACAACAAGGTTAGCTATAAGGTTGGCTATAAGTGTATTTTTTTCCTTCTCTCTATCTCTTTCTTCGTACTCCCTCCGTCCCATAATATAAGAACATTTTACACTAGTGTAGTGCCAAAACGTTCTTATATTATGGGACAGAGGGAGTAGTATTTATTGCATTTGCCAAGGAGTGACCTCTTCCAATGAAATGGTGTGCTTATTAGTTTTTTTTGCTAAGTTTGCTTCATTTAATTAGCTATAGACTCAAAATTGTCTTTTCACCTAGGTACACACGCTTAGCATCATTTCTTCCTTGGGTCACCAAACTAGTCTCTCTCTTCTTGATTAACTTGCCACATCAGAATTTATGCCTATGTGGCAAGCTTAGCACCTGTAGGAGCAAGTAAGTAGTACTACAATAGTGGGCTATATGTGGAGGAAAGAGAGGCAAGGAAAAAGTGGAGAAGTGGGCTCTCATGCAAGAGCCAGCCTCTACTACATGGTGGAGCATTGGGAGAGGCACCTGTATGAAGGTGGTCAGGAATCGGGAGACTCATGTCGGTCGTAGCGCCGTAGTTAAAATGATAATGGCAAGTCAAATCACGGGACCCCACCTGTCCAGCAGTAACTCGCTGTCAAATCACACAGCCCTACGTTTGCAGCAGCCTACTCCCTCATCTTCTCGCGTCTCTGTCGAACTGACTAGGCAGAACTGCCCCGCCTACCGCACAGGAAAAGCCCCGCCCTCAACTTTTAAATAGTAAAGTATACTAATTTTGTATCCATGGATTGCGCCATGGAGCAAAGCCTCTAGAAAATGGCGGTACACATGTACGGAGTATACAGCACGCCCGTCGCGTTCGCGTCGCACCCCAGACGGTCGGTCGGTCTGGCACACTGCTCTCCGAATGGAACGCGCGTCATATTTCGTTTGCACACACATGTGGGACCGCAATTGAGAACCGACCATAGGCACACTCCCCGGCCCCGCAAGTCGGGTGACTTAATAGAAGAGGGAGACGAGCGATAGTACTAGAGAAGTGTTGTACTACGTTGGTGCCTGGACGATCCCTGCAAGACACGGAAGATCAATTTGTCCATGCATATGACCAGACTCCAGCAGACACGCCTGGATTGGCTATCGTCTACATATCGTGCAGGATGTGTTATACGTGGCTGTAGTTGTGGTGAGAAATCTAAAAAAAGGTTTCTTGTCATCTCGCAAAATTAGGTGTCATGTGCTTCGGATCATTGCGAGGGTTAAACAATGACAACTGAGTTGGGATAGTCATTGGGGGCACATGCACGAAGACTACTCGGCTGCCATCCAGGTCAAGCCGGCTATGTTAATTAGGATATCTATCGACAGACCCCTTTTCTACGAGTTTATCTTTAATTTGAACTTTGTTCCTTGTCTAGTTTGTCCGTCGGGATTCATGTTGTCTCCTTTGGGCAGTGAGGTTATGATTTCTTGTCATGTGGCATTTTTTCATGTTATATGTTATAATCTGGTGCTTCAGATCAAAATGACGACAATTGCGCCTCCGGGCCACGTGCATGAAGACTTCTCGATAGTCATTGACGAGGTCAAGCCGGCTCCGGTAGACAAAAGAAAACTAGTACACTATATAAGAAGGAGCCTCCGCGCTTGCTTGCTAGTGTTGCTCTCTTCACACTGTCTCGTCCTCTCCAGATCTAAACACGACAGCGGTGGCCACACACGCTCTCTCTCTCTCTCTACTCACGTTGGTCATAGATCCAGCCGGATCCTCTCCGCCGGGGAAGGTGAGAAGGTGCAACATTCACGCGGTCGTCCTCGGCGACGGCTCTTACCCACTGCTGGCGCGTCCCGATCAGCTTGCCTTGCTGTTCTATCCCAAGCACCGCTGGCGAGGGAGGGCCACCGACCCCTTCTACCTCGCTGCCATAGTGTGGGAAGATCCGTCCTCCCACCGCCCACCTAGCGACATCTCGAAGACCATCAGCTATAACTTCCTTTGAAACCGGCCTTGCTCTACTTCTCGAGCTCCTAACGTCACTGCATTTGTATCTTTTACTATTTCTCAGGCCCCCTCGTAGATAGGATCGATCGACTGTTCAAAAACCACCTAATTTTTTTACGTTTAAGAGGTAAAACTAGTTCATGCACTCGAATCTAGTACTACTTGGTTCAAACAAGGAAGAAAGGGGGTGGGGGTGGGGGAGGATTTGTTACCTGAATCTAGGACTTGGTCGAAAGAGGAAATAATCGGGGCGAAAAGTAGCAGAGACTGTATATCCAACTGGTCTCTAGGTCTAATAGGAAAATAAAGGGAAACACAGTACAAACTCAATATAAACCCGATCTATTGGTTGAAAAAGGAAAGAAAGTGGGGACTGGGGGACAAGTCAACAGAGTAAGTCCAGCACTAGATTTGCTAGCCTCACACAGTATAAGATGGCTATACCGAACAAAAATGGGACCAACCCAGATATCCTGTTCTGATGTTTGTTGCCCCGAGCCACTCTTATGTAATGCCACTGGTAAAATGTAGCAGTCGCACTGTTAAAAGTAAGGACACATTAAACCAGTGTTTCTTTCAATGTAATGCCTCCAGTAATATGAATCAATGGCACTTTTTTACATGTCCTGCTAAATTTCCCATTAAGATAAGTTGGTTCTTTTTGTTATAAATGCAACCGTCCTGGTCCACCTACTCTCCCGTGCCCAAAGTAATGTCGTATTAAACCGTTGTCATAGTTAATCCTAATGCCCACACTAATATCTAGCAATGCCACTGCTTTAGAAATGGAAATTGCTACTGTCCTTGTAGGATTGCCATTCAGATAAGGAACATTCTTCTTTTCATTTGATGCATGTTTCATCACTTGTTAGTCACCCTCCTTTCCACCTTTTTTATGCAAACAGAGATATACATTTCACGCTCGATCTTAGTATATTGAACTGCACAAATGATATCCAAATTATAGTTGAACATTCCAGGAGCTTCACAACCAACCTTGATGTTGCTCAATTTTATTGCAACTAATGAAGAAGAAGCTCTGTGGGTTTTATTTTCTGATGGAAATGGAACCGGGGCTGGAGCCCTTTTCTTAAAAAGTGGAAGAAGAAGCTGCTAGCTCACGGCACATTGCTTCATTTTAGGTGAACTGCACCAAAAGGTCCCATGAATTGAATCATCCATGTTGGTGACTGAAAGAGCCAACTTCAGCATCCCAGTCTAAGCACCCCCGGCTTCCATCCTTGCGACGCACGGTACACCTCGTTTGCCACCTGCTCGACCCTAGTGTTACTGATAAAATGAAGTAATAATACAGTTAAAATAGAGCGAGAGTGTCCTCTCTATCATTTCATTTCCAATGTAGATAAAGAAAGTGCTTCTCTTTGTTAATGTATGTTTCATCAACTAGTCCCATTGTTAATGTTTAAGCGTTTCTGCAAACTGGGGTGCTTAAGTTTAGTTGATCCGTACAAAAATAGAGATTTGAATGTCTCAAGGTGCCTCCTTGTACTACCGCTGTACACTGATGTTCATCACTAGTAGAAGGTGTATCTGGGAGACTTGGGACGGTTTCCTGTATGAGGCGTACCGTATGAGGCGTCGCAGGGCCCATCTCGCCCTCGCAGCATGGCATACTATGATACTATCGCGATATTTTCTTCTATTTATTTTGTGTGTTTCATCAACTAGTGCCACTATAATGTAATCACGCTTTTTCATTATCTGTGCAAATAGGGTTATTCAGTTGCATTTTCGTGGAACTGGACAAATGTACGCATGGAACCGGCATATATGCAGAGTGCGAGGTGTGCCAAGTAAAAATCACCAACACCAACCATGCTGCATGCATGCATTGGCATCCACCACCACCAGTGGGATGTGTGCGCTCTCTGTGGATGGATCTTTCTCGGCAGCAAATCCTCTAACCAAATACTAGTAGCTTATATTGGCTGTTTTCTAGGGAGTACTCTTTTCTGAAAGAAGCACCAATCTATTTTTCTTTATTTGTACACTGTATCACAACTTTGACCCAAAGGTCCAGAGCTATTTTAGGGTGATTGGCGTAGTACTCGGAGACTGATTGTAAGCATGATTTTTATTAGCTGTCACACTGATTGTAAGCATGAGCAGGTGGAAGATTAGGTTCGTGCGAAGCTTACCTTAAACCCTACCACCGCCGTTGAAACGAGGCGAGCGTCGAGGGAACCATGGAGAACGGCGGGGAAGCGACGTCGCACCATCCGGCCTCCTCTTGCAGTGGGAGAACGAATACTCCTGTGGCTCCGGCTGGCTCTGCACCCTCACGAACGGCACACCATACTCGATCGATTCGTTATCCTCTGGGTGCTCGACCTTCGACCTGTACGCCCACCACCTCCGCCTGACTATCGCCTCGGGCGAATCTGTCTGCTCCATTGCCCAGAGGAGATACTCAATGAACTCAAAGGACTGCGGCGCGACTGCCGCCGAGGAGTGCATGTACATCGCCGCCCTCATCGCCGCCATCTCGCTCTTTCGCATACATTTCCACATGGCCCGCACCGTCCTCGAAATCTCCCACTCATTGTCAAACCAAGTAAGGATCTCCTTCAACCTGGCTAACTTTGCCTGGTCGCCGCCAGTGATCTGCCTGATTCGCTGCTGCATCCTCTCCACAGATGTCCTTCTGAGTGGTCCGGTGCTAGCTTTGGAAGATGGGAGGAGAGACGGTGGTCTTGCAATAGAGAAGAGGGAGAGGCGAGACGGTGGTTTTGGAATGGAGATGATGGAGAGGAGAGGAGGTGGTTTTGCAATGGAAAAGATCAAAAGAGGGAGAGGCGAGATGGTGGTTTTGGAATGGAGATGATGGAGATGAGAGTAGGTGGTTTTGCAATGGAGAAGATCAGAAGAGGGAGAGGCGAGACGTGGTTTTGGAATGGATATGATGGAAAGGAGAGGAGGTGTTTTTGTAATGAAGAAGAGGGAGAGGAGCGTGCGGCAGCGATTTAGGATTGGACGAGAGGGCCGGCGCGCTGTGACAGGATCAAAATCAAATTCAATTTACCCTTCAATTAAGAAAGCGACCCACATTAACTAGTCTCCCTTATATTCTGGGTCATAATTGACCATGATTTTTGCACATAAAATATATGTTATACATTGCAAAAATAATATAATTTGAAAGTACATTCAGATACGAACCAAACAATACAATTTTTGGTGACATGCATTCACATTTTGCTTGTCAAATACAGTACGTGGTCAAACTTTGACCCAAAATACGCAAAACAACAAAAAAAATACTTCCAAGACCAGCGCCGGTCTTCCGCTCTTCTCCTCTTAAACCACCGCCGCTCCTCTCCTATTCCAATCTAAATCCAGCGCCGCTCCTTTCCTCTTCCATTTCAAAACCACCACCCCTCCTCTCCCGTTCCAGTCCAAAACCAGCGTCGCTCCTCTCCCGTTCTAATCAAAAACTAGCGCTGCTCCTCTCCTTTTCCATTCAAAAACCACCACCGGCAAGTGAAGGTGTTGTGGAGAAGTAGATTGATGGAGGAGTACAACCGATACGTGAGGAGCAGACGGCGACCCTATGAAGCTAGCTAGGATGTTGGAGATATAGTCTTGGTTTGACAACAAGGACCAACTAGCGGCGACGGCGACATCCATGGCCAAATATCTGCAACAGAGCGAAAAGGCGACGATACTCCCGGAGGGAGTCGCGCGGGAGTACATAGAGCTGCTCCTCTAGGCCATGGAGCAAACATATTCATCGAATCCGATCGTGAGGGAGCGGTGGTGGGAGTATTGATCCCAGATGGAGCATCCACCAGAGATTGAAGGATCGAGCATCTACAGGGTGCCATTTGTGAGGGTGTCCTGCCAGAGCGAGCCGGTGGAGTCTTCATCGATCGAACCCAACTGCAAGAGGAGAAAAAGCAATTGGCCCGACGACGCTTCCCCGCCCTCCTCTCCCTCGCCGTTCACATCGTCTCACGGGGCGGCTGTCTGCCGCCGAGGAATAGGAGGGGACTGCCCCCCAGCCCAATAGTCAGGTAGGTTGTGAATTGTCAGGAGGAGCTTAGGGTTGTCAGTATTTGCAGGTTGCGAATTGTGTTTTGTGTTGTGTATTTTGAGAGTACTTCCAGATATGAATGTCTTTTGAATTTCAGATTTGCAGTATTTAGCATATGAAGTATTTTATGAATTCTAGAGATCTATTTTTAGCACTTAAAAACATGTAGTTTCATAGGAGTATAAAAGTGCAGACAATGTGATTCTCAGAGAAGAAACTGCAAGTTCAGTTTTAGATAAGAAACTGCAAGTTCAATTTCAGATAAGAAACTGCAACTTTCAGAGGCAGAGCATTTATATTAACACGACCTTTTCAAACAGGGTTAACATCATGTTGGAAGTTTTATTCATGGTCGAAAATGGAACTACCAGCCAGTTAACATCATGGTGATCAACATTCATGCATAGCACATCTTCATATGATGCACAGTCAAAATGCCCACACAATGTCGAGTGTGCGAAACACAGAGAAAATGAGGGACGAAGTTTTGGCAAGTGTTGGACGTGGTGTGCGTAGATGACAATGGGGACCCACATGTCAATAAAGGCAGCGGAAATTTTTTGGAGATATTTTCCCTGCATAGGTGGAATCAAACCCGGGCAGAACAGCTGTCGGGTAGTGTCACTTGGCCACTAGGCTAGTTCAGTAGTTTCGTTAATGATAAGGCACTTCCTTAGGTGGTCGGATCCCCTCCTGCGCCTTTGTGCGCTCGCCGTGACGCCGCTGTCTGCCGTTGTGAACATGCTGAACAAACGAGAGGAATTGGGAGGACTGTACATGGAGAGGCGGACAGTCGGGACCCACCAGGTCTATGGCCGTACGCAAACAAGTGCCTCATCAAAAAAATACTTCCTCCTAATGCTGTACTGACATTGGGGCCCATGGGTTTGTCAACATAGTTACATTTTTTAGGTGCTTCAACGTAGTTACTATAGGAGATAAATTCACAACGAAGCCGGGGAGCTGGCATGTATCATTTATTATCACTAGGGCAACAAGTATCAGCTGGGTTTTGGGCTGCCCCGTCTAGGATTTCATTTTTAGCATGCACAGCCCACGACCTCGGATGGGAGGTCCATAGGCCTGTTTGTATTTTCTTGAGGGCCGTCATGTATCGATCGACCTATGGACTGATACGTCTCCAACGTATCTATAATTTATGAAGCATTCACGCTATTATATTATCTGTTTTGGATGTTTATGGGATTTATTAAGCACTTTTATATTATTTTTGGGACTAACCTATTAACCGGAGGCCCAGCCCATATCGCTGTTTTCTTGCCTATTTCAGTATTTCGAAGAAAAGGAATATCAAACGGTGTCCAAACGGAATGAAACCTTCGGGAGCGTGATTTTTGGAACGAACGTGATCCAGGAGACGTGGAGCTGAAGTCAGGGAAGCTTCGAGGAGGCCACGAGGCAGGGGGGCGCGCCCACCCCCTTGGGCGCGCCCTCCATCCTCTTGGGCCCCTCGTGGCTCCCCTGACCGACTTCTTTTGCCTATATAAGTCCATATACCCTAAAACCTTCGGGGACACAATAGATCGGGAGTTCCGGTGCCGCAAGCCTTTGTAGCCACCAAAAACCTCTCGTTCCGGCACCCTGCCGGAGGGGGGATCCCTCACCGGTGGCCATCTTCATCATCTCGGCGCTCTTCGTGACGAGGAGGGAGTAGTTCACCCTCGGGGCTGAGGGTATGTACCAGTAGCTATGTGTTTGATCTCTCTCTCTCTCTCTCTCTCCTGTTCTCTCTATGGCATGATCTTGATGTATCGCGAGCTTTGCTATTATAGTTGGATCTTATGATGTTTCTCCCACTCTACTCTCTTATGATGAATTGGGTTTTCCCATTGAAGTTATCTTATCATATTGAGTCTTTAAGGATTTGAGAACACTTGATGTATGTCTTGTCGTGCTTATCTGTGGTGACAATGGGATATTCACGTGATCCACTTTATGTATGTTTTGGTGATCAACTTGTGGGTTCACCTTGTGAACTTATGCATAGGGGTTGGCACATGTTTTCGTTTTGACTCTCCGGTAGAAACTTTGGGGCACTCTTTGAAGTACTTTGTGTTGGTTGAATAGATGAATCTAAGATTGTGTGATGCATATCGTATAATCATACCCACGGATACTTGAGGTGACAATGGAGTATCTAGGTGACATTAGGGTTTTGGTTGATTTGTGTCTTAAGGTGTTATTATAATACGAACTCTATGATTGATTGAACGGAAAGAATAGCTTCGTGTTATTTTACTACGGACTCTTGAATAGATCGAGCAGAAAGGATAACTTTGAGGTGGTTTCGTACCCTACCATAATCTCTTCGTTTGTTCTCCGCTATTAGTGACTTTGGAGTGACTCTTTGTTGCATGTTGAGGGATAGTTATATGATCCGATTATGTTATTATTGTTGAGAGAACTTGCACTAGTGAAAGTATGAACCCTAGGCCTTGTTTCCTAGCATTGCAATACCGTTTATGCTCACTTTTATCATTTGTTACCTTGCTGTTTTTATAATTTCATATTACAAAAACCTATATCTACCATCCATATTGCACTTGTATCACCATCTCTTCGCCAAACTAGTGCACCTATACAATTTACCTTTGTATTGGGTGTGTTGGGGACACAAAAGACTCTTTGTTATT
Organism: Triticum timopheevii; assembly: GCA_963921465.1. NCBI lineage: Eukaryota > Viridiplantae > Streptophyta > Magnoliopsida > Poales > Poaceae > Triticum > Triticum timopheevii. Next base: position 436,784,085 of record OY997264.1, on the reverse strand, counting down.
TGGTTGCAGGGTTGTTTGAGAGAGACCATCTTCATCCTATGCCTCCCACGGATTTATAAACCTTAGGTCATCCACTTGAGGGAAATTTGCTACTGTCCTACAAACCTCTGCACTTGGAGGCCCAACAACGTCTACAAGAAGAAGGTTGTGTAGTATACATCAAGCTCTTCTCTGGTGCCGTTACCGGGGATGTGAGTGCTTGAAGGTATATCTTTAGATCTTGCAATCGAATCTTTTTGTTTCTTGTTTTATCACTAGTTTAGTCTATAAAAGAAAACTACAAAAAAATGGGATTGAGTTTGCCTCATACGCTTCATCTTTTTAATATCTTTCGTGAAAATGATGGTAAGGAAAATTGTGCTCAATTGCTAGAAGAAGAATGCATTAAAATGCTTGGCACCAAATCTTTGAATGATGAGCATGATTGCAATGTTGTTAGTATGAATTCTTTGAATATCCATAGTACTAATTGTGATTGCACTAGTTATGATGAAAATGTCTCCTATAAGCATGTCAATTTTTGTGGAGTACATTGGGTTTGCAGGTACACACCAAATAGGGAAAATAGATATTGCAAGAGGCATAAGCATTTATAAACTAAATTGTTGCAAGGAAGGCTAAATGTGAGTGCTGAAAATTTAACATGCCTTTACCGTACTTGTGAACTTTGCAATGAAAGTGGTCATTTACATCTCCGATGCAAATTGTTTCCTGATCTAATCGTGTCCAAAAATTGTGATGATTTGATTTCCCTTGCACATTATAATGAACTTAGTTTGCTTTTGGGTTATGAAGAATTGAAACGTTTAACTAGGAATCTTCCAGAATTTGCCCTTAAGAAATTTCTTGATATAGATCTAGAAGAAATTTATTTGTATTGTGCGGTGAATTGCATTGAAAATCCTTATATTGCCAATTACCTAAATAAAAGAAAGCAAATAGAAGATGAAGAGAGCACTAATGAAAGGGGAGAAACTTCCCATTATCCCCCTATTATTTCTTATGATGAATCAAGTAACGAGGAGGAGCTTTCTATTCAACCAATCCCATCAATAAGGAGCACAAAGAAGAAGGTTGAACCCACACATAATGTGAAGAAGAAAAAGAAAAGAAGGAGCAACAAAGGTAGAAAGGTATCTCTCCCACATGATGTCGCTCCTACTACTCATTGTGATGATGATAATTGATATACTATTGGTGCTATCCATACTATTAATGATAAGAGTGATTATGCTTATGATATGAAAAGGCCCAAGCTTGGGGAAGCTATGTTTGATGAGGATGAAATATTTTAGAATATATTTGCTGAAATTAATGTTTGTCCCAAGCTTGGGGATTCTACGTTTAATGAAGATGATATTTTCAGCCTCCCAAGTTTTGATATGCAAAGTTGTTATGATGATAGCATGCCTCTTATTTGTGATGATTATATTGATGAAAGTGGGTTTGGAAGAGTGTCAACTTTAGAAAGTAGTGATCCCACTACTTTGGAGGATGTTCAGTCTTATAATATTTATGAAAGTGGATTTGGAGAGGTCATGACTTTATTTAGTGACGAGCCCACTATTTTGGAAGAGGTTTCAATTTATTATGATGAGAACAAAGTTGCTACTTATGATGATTATTGTGATGAAACTTATACTATAAAAAGTAGTGATGATTATATTTATAAAACCTGTCATGATTATGATTACCCTTTTTCTGAACATTACTCCTTTAATGTGGAAACAATTTTTAGTATTCGATTCTCTTATGATACTCCACCTGTTCCGAATAAGAAGAATTTTGCTTATGTGGAGAGTAGTAAATTTTCCTTGCAAGTAGATCATGAAAAGAATGCTTTAGGTGCTGGTTATATTGTTGAATTTATTCATGATGCTACTGAAAATTATTATGAGGGAGGAACATATGCTTGTAGGAATTACAATAATATCAAGTTTTCTCTCTATGTGCTTAAAGTTTTCAAGCTATGCTTGTTTTACCTTCCTATGCTAGTTGATTATTGTTCCCATAAGTTGTTTGCTCACAAAATCCCTATGCATAGGAAGAGGGTTAGACTTAAATATGCTAGTCATATGCTTCATGATGCTCCCGTTATGTTTCAATTCTTATCTTTTATGTGAGCATCATTGTCATCATCATGCCTAGCTAGAAAGGCATTAAAGAAAAGCGCTTGTTGGGAGACAACCCAACATTTATCCTTACTGTTTTTGTGAGTTCACATGATTATTCTACTGTAGTATTCATGTTTCATAGCTTTTGTTTCAATAAAGTGCCAAGTAAGACCTTTAGGATAGCTTACGGTGATAGTTGTGTTGATCCTGCTGAAAATCAAAAACTTTTGCACCCCGTAAATTAGTTTTGGTAATTTACAGAAACGTGATTTTGTTCTGATTCGTCTTGTTCTGGATTGGTAAAGAAATTTCTTAGGACTTCCTAATTTAGTAGGATTTTTGGAGTTCCAGAAGTATTCAAATGATACAGATTATTACAGACTGTTCTTTTTTTTGACAGATTCTGTTTTCTGTGTGTTGTTTGCTTATTTTGATGAATCTATGAGTAGTATCGGAGGGTATGAACCATAGAGAAGTTGGAATACAGTAGATATTACACCAATATGAATTTATAATGAGTTCACAACAGTACCTAAGTGGTGGTTTTATTTTCTTATACTAACGGAGCTTATGAGTTTTCTGTGAAGTTTTGTGTTGTGAAGTTTTCAAGTTTTGGGTAAAGATTCGATGGACTATGGAATAAGGAGTGGCAAGAGCCTTAGCTTGGGTATGCCCAAGGAACCCCAAGGTAATATTCAAGGACAACCAAGAGCCTAAGCTTGGGGATGCCCTGGATGGCATCCCCTCTTTCGTCTTCGTTCATCGGTAACTTTACTTGGAGCTATATTTTTATTCACCACATGATATGTGTTTTGCTTGGAGCGTCATTTTCTTTGGTTAGTATTTGCTTGCTGTTATTTAGAATAATTTTTTGCATCTATATTTTCAATAAAAATGTCAAGGATAGCCTTTACCATGCTTACTTTGCTAGTATACATGTTGTTGTTTGAAAACAGAAAGTTCACCGCTGTTGCAAAAATTCCCTAGAAAATTCAGAATGTGATAACTTGTTGAAACCTTTTGCATAATAAGCTCTGACAAATTTTCTACTCGGGAATTTTCTCTCATAATTTTTGGAGTTAGGTAAGTATGATGAATCTTGCATTCTTTACAGACTGTACTGTTTTGGCAGATTGCTGTTATGCTTGCATTGTTTGCATATGTTCGCTTGTTTAATGATTTTATTTGAGGATAGGAGCATTAAATATGCAGAGACATTTAGTATGCAATGTTGAATAATAATTTTAGTGATTTGTTATAGTAGAAAATGATAAGGTTTTGCATTGGTTTATACTAACTTATCTCATGAGTTCTTGTTGAGTTTTATGTGGATGAAATTTTTGAGAAATAGAGAAACCATGATATGAGAGGAATTAAGGAGACACAAAAGCTCAAGCTTGGGGATGCCAAAGGCACCCCAAGATAATTGTGACGCCCCCGATTCAATTGTACACTAATCATACACGCAAATGTGTACGATCAAGATCAGGGACTCACGGGAAGATATCACAACACAACTCTAGACACAAATCAAAAATAATACAAGATTTATATTACAAGCCAGGGGCCTCGAGGGCTCGAATACATAGCTCGATACACAAGAGTCAGCGGAAGCAACAATATATGAGTACAGACATAAGTTAAACAAGGATGCCTTAAGAAGGCTAGCACAAAAGCAACAACGATCGAAGAGGCAAGGCCTCCTGCCTGGGACCTCCTAACTACTCCTGGCCGTCGACGGTCTTCACGTAGCAGCATCCATCGGCGGTGGCATCTGGCTCCAGGGATCCACCATCTGGTTGCATCAACCGGAAAGAAGAAGGAAGGGGGAAAAGGGGTAGCAAAGCAACCGTGAGTACTCATCCAAAGTACTCGCAAGCATCCGATCTATACTAAGTATGCACTGGTATCAAATGGCAGGTTTGTATCTGTGGACTGAACTACAGAATGCCAGAATAGAGGGGGAAGGCCTAGCGTATCAAAGACTAGCATCTTCAAGCAGCTCCAAGCATCTTGCAACATGTAGATGAGTAAAGAATAGCAGTTTATAATTAACAAGCATGTTGTAACAATAACGCCCAGAGATCCTTTCTCGACTCCCTGCGAGAAAGCAATCCCGGAGCCATATAACTTAAGTATCCATTTCTAGTTGTATTAGATCAAGATATAAGTCTGAACGTCCATTACCGTGGACACGATATTCGAATAAAGATCTTCCCTGCAGGGGTGCACCACGTTTTCCAACACGCTCAATCACTCTGGCCGGACACACCTTTCTGGGGTCAATGCCCGGCCTCGGAAGATCTAGACGTCGCAGCCCGACCTAGGCTCAGCAGAGAGGTCCCCGCCGGTCTATATCCTAAGCACTCCGGGGTCTGGGCCCATCGCCCGTTGCACTCCGGATCATTGTGTGCAGGGTGGATACCAGCACAACCCGTGTAGTGGATGGCACGACCCGACCGTGCCACAATGCTGAACTGGACGTCTGACAAAGCTTCGGCTGATACCACGACGTCGAGGCCCATAACTATTCTCACGTGGTGGTTGGTGCGTAAAGGCCAGAGGCCAACTCAGAACAAATACCCAAACCATAGTGTATTATTAGCTTGCGGAGACGAGCAGAGACTCACGATCGAAAGTGACCCCGTCGTCCCGTCTCGTGGACTTACGACAAGGGCCTAGAATGCCCGGCCGTGCCACATCATTATCTTGCGGGTGCTCTCCAGGCCCGCCCGACTTCCACCAAGGTCTCAAGTAAAAGTCAAGGTAACTGTGTGTCCAGACATCAAGGGGAAAAACCGAGGAATCAACCCCGGTGGATTCCACTCAATGTAACCATCAAGGTGAACGTAAGAGGGACCACCCTCGAGGTTCACACTTGGGGTGTTGAACGACAGAATCGTATCAGGAATGGTGAAAGAGGAAATCACCCTCGATGACCATGACCGGATAGCTACACTACAGAATTAACATCAGGAGTGTGTTATGAGGGATCACCCTCGGCACTCGATAGTAGCTCTACAGAGTCGAGCAACTAAAGGGGCGTGATGTGATGTGAGGTGTCGGGCTCTGGTCGTCGATCATGTCGATCGAGGCGTCGATGATGAAGCAGGGGCAACAAGGACAAGTGGGGGTCACTGATGGATCACTAACCAACCTATACAAGCAGTTTAGTATAAGCAGGTAAGGTACAACAGCAGGTTACAAAAGCAGGCTATGCATCAGAATAGGAGCAATCAATATCAGTAGCAAAATCTAATGCAAGCATGAGAGTATAGAATGGGCAACATCGGGATGATCAAAGGGGGGGCTTGCCTGGTTGCTCAGACAAGAAGGAGGGTCGTCGTCGACGTAGTCGATCATAGGGGCATCAGCAGCGGTCTCGGGGTCTACCGGAGAGAAGAGGGGGAAGAAACAGTAAATACGTAGCAGGCAAGTGCATAACAGGACAACAGATAGAGCTAGACGTGTTCTAACGCAGCGCTAGGCGATACTGACGAAGGGGGAAATATCCGGGAAAGTTTTCCCGGTTCCGGACGTCTGTCAGACAGATGAACCGGAGAGGAAAAGTTGCATGTTTGCTATGCTAGGGATGGGTGGCAGACGAACGGATCTCGTATCCGGATTCGTCTCGTCGTTCTGAGTAACTTTCATGTAGAAAACATTTTCATCTGAGATACGGTTTAATTTCTATGAATTTCCAAAGTTTTAATGATATTCTGCAATTTAATTTAATTCGAAGAATAATGAGTAAATGCTAGGTGCACCCAGATCTGTGTACACATAAGTGTACCAGACGGTGACATGTGGGTCCAGGGGGTCCCAATTGACCAGTCAACGTTTGACTGGTCAACAGGGGTGTGGGGCCACCCTGTCATACTCACATCAGTTAATTAGCATTTTAATTAAACTTAAATAGTTACTAAAACAGGATTAACTAATTTAATTAGTTAATTATATTAATTACTATTATTATTATTTTTAAAACCATTCTCTCTCTTATTTTTTAAAAGAAAAAAGGGGCTGTGGGGCCCCGCTGTCAAAGGCCCTACGGCCTTAGCGGGCGACGGGCTATGGGCGCTAGGGCGGGGCGCACCCAGACGCCCAGCACACACGGGGGGGGGGGGGGGGCAATCCGGCTGGTGCCCCGAACGGCGCCGGCAGTGGCGGACGCCATTGGCAGCCGGAGGCGGCCGGGGACAGGAAGCAGGGGCCGCGGAGGTGCTAGGCAGCGGGAGCGGGGCGGGTCAACGGGCAGGCGCCCGCGACCGAGGCCACCAGGGGCATCGGCCACGGCGGACCAGGGTGCGGCGACCGCGGGAGCAAGGCTCACGACGCGGCGACGGTGGTGCTTGGAATCGGCGCTCCGGCACCCATTTGACGCGCGGCCGGTGGGGATCGGACGCGGGCAGCGCCGCACGTCGACTGGTGCTAATGGCCGCAGCAAGGGAGGTCGGAGTCGGGCTCGGCGTTGGCAACAACGGCGGCCAGAGCGGGAGCTGGACGAGCCCAGGGATGGCGGCTACGGCGACATGGTCGGGGGCGCGGGTGCACGCGCGGAGGCGCGGCTGAATCTGGTGAGGGGAGAGGAAGGGGAAGGGGAAGAGGGCTCACGAGGCCCTGTAGATGTGCTAGAGTGAGCTCGGGGAGGCGTCGGAGCTCGGGGCGGCGGTGGTCGACGACAGGGACGGCAGAGGCGGGCGACGCCGGGGGCGGCGCGGAGCCAGATCGGGTTGAGGCAGTGGCGTCCGGGGCGTCGCGACGAGGGGGAGCTTCAGGGAGGAGGGTGAGGCGTCCGTCGGGGACGAATGACGTCGGCGCCACCGCTGCAGAGACGAGGGCCGTCGGGCGGAGGCGAGGGGGATTTCCCGATCCAGATCGAGAGAGCGAGAGGGTGAGGTTGATGGGGGGAAGTGGGGTGTAGCGGTTTAGGTCACGGGACTGGGAGGGGATATGGAGGCGACGGGTGGGCCTGGTGGGCCGGCCAGCTTGGTTGGCCCAAGGGGGGCGCGGCGGCCAGCTGGGCCAGTCGGCCCAGTTGAGGGGGGGGGGCTTCTCTCCTTTTTTTAAAAAAAAATATGCTTTAAAAAGATTAGGGCATTAAACCACTCTGCAAAAATGTTGGTTCACCACCAATATTAAGAAGTGCATATTTGTCACATGATCAACATTTTAGTTTCTGTTTTGACAAAGTTTGAATTTTGACTTTAAACTCGATTTTGAATTTGAGTTTGAATTTGGATCAAGCGAGGATTACTAACAGTAATCGTATGACGTGGCAACATGAGCTGAGGTTTACTATAGCTTAATTATCCGGGCGTCACAATTCTCCTCCACTACAAGAAATCTCGTCCCGAGATTTAAGGGGTGGAGTAAGGGGGAAAGACTCGGGAAGGACGGAGCACAACAGAAGATAGGTACCTGGGGGCTACCTGGGTGAACGTGGCATAGAGGAATCTCTCGAGTTGAGGTTTTGATCCTGGGACCTGTGGGTTATGGGCCCACCATGTGGGTTAAAAGCAAGAAGGCATTACATTTTGCACGGTCATGATAGCAAGGCAGGTCAGAGGACAACTTGTCAGTTTTGTTGGCAACAACGTTGGTACCAAGGGCGAGGGATGAAGAGAACCATTTTCCTGCTCGTTAAGATGAGGTGGACCAATAGGCAAAGTTCTCATCCATCGGTGGCTACCGGAATGTCATCATCAATAGTAACAAGGTCTTACTGACAGAGTTTGTACACCGAGGTGTTTATATAAGCAGCGAGTTATCACTGCTTAGATATGTTAGTTTATAAGAAAGGTTAAACAAAACAATGGAAGGGGAAAGTGTAGACTCGAATCAGTTATCGGTGTTCTCGAGTGTCCAAATACTCAGAACCCGTGGAAAATTGGAATCGGCGAGAAATAATAGTTGATCAAGAAGTCATAAGAAGTTATGTAGTTCCATGATATTCTCGAGATACCAGAGGGTAACACTCAGAGGTATATCAACGTAGAGGTTGAACAGGTGAAACGATCTAAAGAAGACAAGTACTTTAACTTGTCCGATAAATGGATCAGACAAGAACAATATGGTCGGAACCACGATTGCAAAGGACCAAACATAGATACAAGATGGACTTATCACAAGTGGATTATTATTATAACAAGAAGCTTCCATGATAAGTTCCACATCGGGTTTGTGGGCATGAACACAAAGGTTCAAGGTCGACTCCCACTTCTCTAACGCACAACTTTCCATTTACTTCTCGTCTTTGACAAAGTTGTAGAATTGAAAATTTAGCCAAAGAAACGCCTGTAGATATAACCTGCATAATCTTCGGGTTCACACAGATTAGGGAAGGCGTAGGCTCAACCCACTGCGGCATTTTAGGAACATATACCACAAAATTCACGAGTAAATAACTCAAGCCTGGAAGTAGAGTATGCTTAACAAGAGCGGGGGATACAATTTACCAAAAGCATTATGTATCCGAGGAAAGGATCACAAGGTTACTGAATATGAAGGACGTTGTCGAATAAAATCCACAAAGGATCTGGTGGTCCACAAGGGATCTGATGTGAGCAACGATACTCAATCAGAAGAAGAAAGAATGCAAGGAGGTCAGATTATAGAAGCAACTGACTAATTCAGAGTTCAAAAGCAAAGGCATTACGATTTCCAAAATCAAGGGATCAGAAGCAAACGCTCTGACCAAGGATGGTTAAGTTGAATAGACTTAGGGCACAATCGATGGCAATCTGATTGGCCGAGAACCAGCTCATGTTCGGAAAGATGTCTGAGCCGGAAAGATAATCTATAAGGATCAACTGATGATTGCGACATAGACATATCAAATCAAAAGACTCAAGATGATAGTGACAAAGGACGTCAATGGATACTGCTAGGCACATGGAATAAACCAGAGTGTAAGCAGGTAAGACCTACTAGAGCAATAGGCGATAGAGGTTATCGAAAGCTCGGATTGTATTAAAAAGTATCTTATGAAGCATAAGAATAACTGGGGATGAATGGATACTCGATAAGAGCGAGTAATTATACGTATTGGTATTGATGCGGCAAGGACTGCAGGGCAGCAAGCATAAAGGATCCTCGGAACATCGAAGAGTATTTTAGGACATCTTGTAATAACAAGAGCAACTGGGGATGAAGGTATGAACGACAACGTAGGTAGTTACACATAAGGATTTATTGGTGATAGGGATTGCAACGACGAAGGGCACAAGGGTCTCGAGAAAACTTTGGAGAGTATCTTCAGAATCTTCTGGTGCACCAAGCAATCATTTGGAGTGAGGGGCTCTCCGGGAGCAAGTATTTACGAGATCCTAGAGTTAGAGTTGACAAAATCATTTAACCCGGATAGAGGAGAGATTAGAGTCCCAGAGTATAGACGAGGAGTAAAAGATCCTAATACCACCCAATGGCGACGTGGGCTCGTAAGCCGCACAGCCATGTTAGTAAAACAATTTTTAAAAGACTAGACTCAACTTCGGCGAAGGAGTTGGAAAGGGGGGATCCTACAGGCAGTCGGCTCTGATACCAACTTGTGACGCCCCCGATTCAATCGTACACTAATCATACACGCAAATGTGCACGATCAAGATCAGGGACTCACGGGAAGATATCACAACACAACTCTAGACACAAATCAAAAATAATACAAGCTTTATATTACAAGCCAGGGGCCTCGAGGGCTCGAATACATAGCTCGATACACAAGAGTCAGCGGAAGCAACAATATCTGAGTACAGACATAAGTTAAACAATGATGCCTTAAGAAGGCTAGCACAAAAGCAACAACGATCGAAGAGGCAAGGCCTCCTGCCTGGGACCTCCTAATTACTCCTGGCCGTCGGCGGTCTTCACGTAGCAGCATCCATCGGCGGTGGCATCTGGCTCCAGGGATCCACCATCTGGTTGCATCAACCGGAAAGAAGAAGGAAGGGGGAAAAGGGGTAGCAAAGCAACCGTGAGTACTCATCCAAAGTACTCGCAAGCATCAGATCTATACTAAGTATGCACTGGTATCAAATGGAAGGTTTGTATCTATGGACTGAACTGCAGAATGCCAGAATAGAGGGGGAAGGCCTAGCCTATCGAAGACTAGCATCTTCAAGCAGCTCCAAGCATCTTGCAGCATGTAGATGAGTAAAGAATAGCAGTTTATAATTAACAAGCATGTTGTAACAATAACGCCTAGAGATCCTTTCTCGACTCCCTGCGAGAAAGCAATCCCGGAGCCATATAACTTAAGTATCCATTTCTAGTTGTATTAGATCAAGATATAAGTCTGAACGTCCATTACCGTGGACACGATATTCGAATAAAGATCTTCCCTGCAGGGGTGCACCACGTTTTCCAACACGCTCGATCACTCTGGCCGGACACACCTTTCTGGGGTCAATGCCCGGCCTCGGAAGATCAATACGTCGCAGCCCGACCTAGGCTCAGCAGAGAGGTCCCCGCCGGTCTATATCCTAAGCACTCTGGGGTCTGGGCCCATCGCCCGTTGCACTCCGGATCGTTGTGTGCAGGGTGGATACCAGCACCACCCGTGTAGTGGATGGCACGATTCGACCGTGCCACAATGCTGAACTGGACGTCTGACAAAGCTTCGGCTGATACCCCGACGTCGAGGCCCATAACTATTCTCACGTGGTGGTTGGTGCGTAAAGGCCAGAGGCCAACTCAGAACAAATACCCAAACCATAGTGTATTATTAGCTTGCGGAGATGAGCAGAGACTCACGATCAAAAGTGACCCCGTCGCCCAGTCTCGTGGACTTACGACAAGGGCCTAGAATGCCCGGCCGTGCCACGTCATTATCTTGCGGGTGCTCTTCGGGCCCGCCCGACTTCCACCAAGGTCTCAAGTCAAAGTCAAGGTAACTGTGTGTCCAGACATCAAGGGGAAAACCCGAGGAATCACCCCCGGTGGATTCCACTCAATGTAATCATCAAGGTGAACGTAAGAGGGACCACCCTCGAGGTTCACACTTGAGGTGTTGAACGACAGAGCCGTATCGGGAATGGTGAAAGAGGAAATCACCCTCGATGACCACGACCGGATAGCTACACTACAAAATTAACATCAGGAGTGCGTTATGAGGGATCACCCTCGGCACTCGATAGTAGCTCTACAGAGTCGAGCAACTAAAGGGGCATGATGTGATGTGAGATGTCGGGCTCTGGTCATCGATCACGTTGATCAAGGCGTCGATGATGAAGCAGGGGCAACAAGGACAAGTGGGGGTCACTGATGGATCACTAACCAACCTATACTAAGCAGTTTAGGATAAGCAGGTAAGGTACAACAGCAGGTTACAAAAGCAGGCTATGCATCAGAATAGGAGCAATCAATAACAGTAGCAAAATCTAATGCAAGCATGAGAGTATAGAATGGGCAATATCGGGATGATCAAAGGGGGGCCTTGCCTGGTTGCTCAGACAAGAAGGAGGGTCGTCGTCGACGTAGTCGATCACAGGGGCATCAACAGCGGTCTCCGGGTCTACCGGAGAGAAGAGGGGGAAGAAACAGTAAATACATAGCAGGCAAGTGCATAACAGGACAACAGATAGAGCTAGACGTGTTCTAATGCAGCGCTAGGCGATACTGGCGAAGGTGGAAATGTCCGGGAAAGTTTTCCCGGTTCCGGACGTCTGTCAGACAGATGAACCGGAGAGGAAAAGTTGCATGTTTGCTATGCTAGGGATGGGTGGCAGACGAACAGACCACGTATCCGGATTCGTCTCGTCGTTCTGAGTAACTTTCAGGTAGAAAACATGTTCACCTGAGATACGGTTTAATTTCTATGAATTTCTAAAGTTTTAATGATATTCTGCAATTTAATTTAATTCGAAGAATAATGAGTAAATGCTAGGTGCACCCAGATCTGTGTACACATAAGTGTACCAGAGGGTGACATGTGGGTCCAGGGGGTCCCAGTTGACCAGTCAACGTTTGACTGGTCAACAGGGGTGTGGGGCCACCCTGTCATACTCACATCAGTTAATTAGCATTTTTTAATTAAACTTAAATAGTTACTAAGACAGGATTAACTAATTTAATTAGTTAATTATATTAATTACTATTATTATTATTTTTAAAACCATTCTCTCTCTTATTTTTTAAAAGAAAAAAGAGGCTGTGGGGCCCCGTTGTCAAAGGCCCTATGGCCTTAGCGGGTGACGGGCTACGGGCGCTGGGGCTGGGCGCACCCAGACGCCCAGCACACGGGGGGGGGGGGGCAAGGCCGGTTGGTGCCCCGAACGGCGCCGGCAGTGGCGGACGCCATTGGCAGCCGGAGGCGGCCGGGGACAGGAAGCAGGGTCCGCGGAGGTGTTAGGCAGCGGGAGCGGGGCGGGTCAACAGGCAGGCACCCGCGACCGAGGCCACCAGGGGCGTCGGCCACGGCGGACCAGGGCGCGGCGACCGCGGGAGCAATGCTCACGACGCGGCGACGGTGGTGCTCGGAATCGGCGCTCCGGCACCCATTTGACGCGCGGCCGGTGGGGATCAGACGCGGGCAGCGCCGCACGTCGACTGGTGCTAATGGCCGCAGCAAGGGAGGTCGGAGTCGGGCTCGGCGTCGGCAACAACGGCGGCCAGAGCGGGAGCTGGACGAGCCCAGGGATGGCGGCTACGGCGACGTGGTCGGGGGCGCGGGTGCACGCGCGGAGGCGCGGCTGGATCCGGTGAGGGGAGAGGAAGGGGAAGGGGAAGAGGGCTCACGAGGCCCTATAGATGTGCTACAGTGAGCTCGGGGAGGCGTCGGAGCTCGGGGCGGTGGTGGTCGACGACAGGGACGGCAGAGGTGGGCGATGCTGGGGGCGGCGCGGAGCCAGATCGGGTTGAGGCAGTGGCGTCCGGGGCATCGCGGCGAGGGGGAGCTTCAGGGAGGGGGGCGAGGCGTCCGTCGGGAACGAACGGCGTCGGCGCCACCGGGGCAGAGACGAGGGCCATCGGGCGGAGGCGAGGGGGATTTCCCGATCCAGATCGAGAGAGCGAGAGGGTGAGGTGGATCGGGGGAAGTGGGGTGTAGCGGTTTAGGTCACGGGAGTGGGAGGGGATATGGAGGCGACGGGTGGGCCTGGTGGGCCGGCCAGCTTGGTTGGCCCAAGGGGGGCGTGGAGGCCAGCTGGGCCAGTCGGCCCAATTGAGGGGGGGGGGGGCTTCTCTCCTTTTTTTTAAAAAAAATATGCTTTAAAAATATTATGGCATTAAACCACTCTGCAAAAATGTTGGTTCACCACCAATATTAAGAAGTGCATATTTGTCACATGATCAACATTTTAGTTTCTGTTTTGACAAAGTTTGAATTTTGACTTTAAACTCAATTTTGAATTTGAGTTTGAATTTGGATCAAGCGAGGATTACTAACAGTAATCGTATGACGTGGCAACATGAGCTGAGGTTTACTGTAGCTTAATTATCCGGGCGTCACAATAATATTCCAATAAGTCTCAATCATCTAAGCTTGGGGATGCCCTGGTAGGCATCCCACCTTTCTTCTTCAACAATTATCGGTTAGTATCGGTTGAACCTAAGTTTTTACTTCTTCACATGAGTTGTGCTATCCTTGCAATGTCATTTTATTTTTCTTTGCTTGCTGTTTGAACAAAATACCAAGATCTGAAATTATTAAATTAGAGAGAGTCTTCACATAGTTACATAAGTATTTGGCCACTCATTGATCTTCACTTATATCTTGTTGGATTAGTTTGTCATTTACTTGTGTGATTCACTTATATCCTATGAGTAAATAGTTGAATGAGTTGAATGTCATAAATCTGAAATTATATATGTTTCATTTGCTTATCCCATGGGTAGTAATGACTTCACATCTAAGAAGTAGAGGTTGTAAATTTATTGATGGTTAGCATGCATTGTATTGGTCATTTGAACAATTCATGAAAGAATATTGAAGGAAGAGAGATTTCACAAGCTTTTATAATTGTGAGAACTCATTAAGTATGACATGCTAAAGATTTGATGTTGGACAAGGAAGACAACGTAATGGGTTAAGTTTTCTCACATCTCAGTTAAAATATATTGTCATGGATCATTCAAACATGTTGAGCTTGCCTTTCCCCCTCATGCTAGCCAAAATTCCTTGCACAACTAGAGATACTACTTCTGCTTCCAAATATCCTTAAACCCAGTTTTTGCCATGAGAGTCCACCATACCTACCTATGGATTGAGTAAGATCCTTCAAGTAAGTTGGCATGTTGCAAGCAATAAAAATTTCTCTCTAAATATGTATGACTTATTAGTGCAGAGAAAATAAGCTTTATACGATCGTGTGATATGGAAGTAATAAAAGCGACGGGCTGCATAATAAAGGTCATATCACAAGTGGCAATATAAAGTGACATTCTTTTGCATTAAGATTTTGTGCATCCAACCCTAAAAGCACATGACAACCTCTGCTTCCCTCTGCGAAGGGCCTATCTTTTACCTTATGTCTTTTAATTTATGCAAGAGTTAAGGTGATCTTCACCTTTACCTTGTTCATTTTATCCTTTGGCAAGCACCTCGTGTTGGAAAGATCCTGATATATATATCCAATTGGATGTAAGTTAGCATGAACTATTATTGTTGACATCACCCAAAGGTGAATACGTTGGGAGGCGAAATTATAAGCCCCTATCTTTCTCAGTGTCTGATTAAAACTCCATAACCATAAGTATTGTGTGAGTGTTAGCAATTGTAGAAGACTATATGATAGTTGATTATGTGGATTTTGCTAAATCAAAGCTCTGACATAGACCCTTCTTGAAAATAAGATGAATTGTAATTGTTTGATGACTGAGAATGAAGTTTGCTAGTTTTCAAGAAAGCTTATGGTCTATGCTTTAACATGTGAGTAGCTTGTTACTTGATATGAGAAGTTTTATGATATGAACTACTGTTATGACATATAATTATGCTAGAAAAGGTGATTGAAATTATCATTGATCATACTTGTGCACCTGCTAGCATTCACACTTCATAAATTCTTTCTTTTATCATTTACCTACTCGAGGACGATCAGGAATTAAGCTTGGGGATGCTGATACGTCTCCAACGTATCTATAATTTATGAAGCATTCATGCTATTATATTATCTGTTTTGGATGTTTATGGGCTTTATTAAGCACTTTTATATTATTTTTGGGACTAACCTATTAACCGGAGGCCCAGCCCATATCGCTGTTTTCTTGCCTATTTCAGTGTTTCGAAGCAAAGGAATATCAAACAGAGTCCAAACGGAATGAAACCTTCGGGAGCGTGATTTTTGGAACGAACGTGATCCAAGAGACGTGGAGCTGAAGTCAGGGAAGCTTCAAGGAGGCCACGAGGTGGGGGGCGCGCCCACCCCTCTAGGCGCGCCCTCCACCCTCATGGGCCCCTCGTGGCTCCCCTGACCGACTTCTTTCGCCTATAAAGTCCATGTACCCTAAAACCTTTGGGGGACACAATAGATCGGGAGTTCCACCGCCGCAAGCCTCTCTAGCCACCAAAACCTCTCGGGACCCTGTTCCGGCACCCTGCCGGAGGGGGGATCCCTCACCGGTGGCCATCTTCATCATCCCGGCGCCCTCCATGACGAGGATGGAGTAGTTCACCCTCGGGGCTGAGGGTATGTACCAGTAGCTATGTGTTTGATCTCTCTCTCTCTCTCTCTCTCGTGTTCTCTCTATGGCATGATCTTGATGTATCACAAGCTTTGCTCTTATGATGTTTCTCCCCCTCTATTCTCTTGTGATGAATTGAGTTTTCCCTTTGAAGTTATCTTATCGGATTGAGTCTTTAAGGATTTGAGAACACTTGATGTATGTCTTGCCGTGCTTATCTGTGGTGACAATGGGATATTCACGTGATCCACTTGATGTATGTTTTGGTGATCAACTTGCGGGTTCACCTTGTGAACTTATGCATAGGGGTTGGCACATATTTTTGTCTTGACTCTCCGGTAGAAACTTTGGGGCACTCTTTGAAGTACTTTGTGTTGGTTGAATAGATGAATCTGAGATTGTGTGATGCATATTATATAATCATACCCACAGGTACTTGAGGTGACAATGGAGTATCTAGGTGACATTAGGGTTTTGGTTGATTTGTGTCTTAAGGTGTTATTCTAGTACGAACTCTATGATAGATTGAACGGAAAGAATAGCTTTGTGTTATTTTACTCTGGACTCTTGAACAGATTGAGCAGAAAGGATAACTTTGAGGTGGTTTCGTACCCTACCAGAATCTCTTCGTTTGTTCTCCGCTGTTAGTGACTTTGGAGTGACTCTTTGTTGCATGTTGAGGGATAGTTATATGATCCGCTTATGTTATTATTGTTGAGAGAACTTGCACTAGTGAAAGTATGAACCCTAGGCCTTGTTTCCTACCAGTGCAATACCGTTTACGCTCACTTTTATCATTTGTTACCTTGCTGTTTTTATAATTTCAGATTACAAAAACCTATATCTACCATCCATATTGCACTTGTATCACCATCTCTTCGCCGAACTAGTGCACCTATCCAATTTACCATTTTATTGGGTGTGTTGGGGACGCAAGAGACTCTTTGTTATTTGGTTGCAGGGTTGTTCGAGAGAGACCATATTCATCCTACGCCTCCCACAGATTGATAAACCATAGGTCATCCACTTGAGGGAAATTTGCTACTGTCCTACAAACCTCTGCACTTGGAGGCCCAACAACGTATACAAGAAGAAGGTTGTGTAGTAGACATCATGGACCTTCCCATTCGAGGTTTTATTTTGTTTGAAACATCGGCAACCCAATTTATGTATTTTTTTAAGAAAACGCAGAGGTCTGTTCTATTTTTCTATATAAGAGTAGGAACGTCAGGTCCAACTTATGTTTCCCTTCTAACTATATTATATATTTAAATTATTTTATATGTTATTATATATTATTTTTATTCTCATCATATATTTAACAGATACTTACGTATGTAAGAAAACAATATCCCACATCTTATTAACTTATAAAAATAATTTCTTAACAATAAAATCCTGGATTGTTTTGGCACGAAAATCCTAGTGATTGTGTACAAAAGCTTGGTAAGATTTAAGGACGAATGTAATAATATCACTTATTATTTAAATATATTTATAATAAAATGCTTAGACCCTTTTTATTTTTTGATAACATTGCTGGCCCAACCCAACATTATAATTAGAATCAGCCCAGCAAAATCGTGTATTTTGAGAAAGTGCAAATGGCCTGTAATTTTTTAGGAAATAAAATAAATGGGCCGCATGGATGCTACATTATTTGTTCACCCAGCCCAGCTGATGGACTGTAATTCAAAAAAAAGATCAAATTGACTGTAAATTCTACCGCGCAAAAAAAAGACTGTAAATTCTGAAAAAATGGGTTGAATACGTGCCACATTTTTGGAGGCTGAAATGTGGGCCAATATGTCGAAGCCAACGCAAGTCGTTGTCAATTTAGTCAACAAATGATTCTGACATGTTAGCCGTTGGGTTTACATCCAACGACTGGCATCCATCTTCAATCTCTCGTCTTCTTCCTCCAGCGCCGCCGGGACCACCTCCCACCTCCTGCTGCTAGCAGCTCTGCTTAGCACGCTTTGCTATGAAGCGCTACTCCACCGTTGGCTAGGCCATCCCTCCACTCCTCCACACCTCCTGTTCTTCTCCACCGAGTGCCGAACCACACTGCACTAGAAGCAGTTAACCCTCGTACACCTCTCCATCTGTGACTCTACTCCCGCGTCTTCCCATCTCCGGCTCGTTGCTGTCCGGGCCTCGCCGTCGTCCACCACCTTGGATGCGCTCGGCGCGGCATGGTCAACGTGGTCAACGAACGACACCATCGGAAGTAGACTGTGCGTGGAGAGGCTGACAACTAGGTCCATGGCCGCACACAAGGAAATGCCTCCTTATTACGCACAAAATAATGATTCCTCCACCTGACATCTGGGACCCACCTGAAGGGCCTCTGTATTTCATGAAAAAAATGTGCCCCCGCTGACAGGTCGGACCCACCAGCTATCTTAGCATGCAAGGAAGTGCCTCCTTATTACGGACAAAAAAAATGAATACTCCCCATGCCAGCTGGAACCCAGCATAGTGGGAGGCTGACTTGTGGGCCTACCAAGTTGACGGGGACGGAGGGCTTTGTCAACTTAGTCAATATGAATGATTCTAGCTCCTGTTACCATATGATGTTCATCCAACGGCCGTAGTGCTTCTTCAACCTCTGGTCTTCTTGCTCCAGCTTCCCAAATCAGCACCGGTCGTGCCGTGTGCTCCTACCTCCCATGGCCGGCTGTGATGCCCCGGAGGCCTCACCGCCCCTACTACTCCCACCGCTGGTCAGACCATCCCTCTACTCACCCACACCCCCTGTTATTCTGCGGCGACGGCAGCCTCACACCGCAGCCGAACCAGTGAACCCTCGTACTCCTCTTCGCGCGGGTTTCCACTACCGCGTCTTCCCCGGCTCCGCGTCGTCCCCTTCCTAGGCCTCGCCGTCATCCATCGCCCCGGTGCTCTTCGCGCGGCATGGTCAATGTGGTCAAGGAACGACTTCCATCGGACGTGGACTGTACGTGGAGAGGCTGACAGCTGGGTCCACGACCACAGCAAGGAAGTGCCTCCTTATTACGCGAAGAATAATGATACCTCCACCTGACAGCAAGGACCCACCGGATGGGCCACTGTATTTTGTGAAAAAAGTGTTTCCCCCCTGACTGCTGGGACCCACCAGCTACATCTTCGCACGCAAGGAAGTGCGTCCGGGCAAAAAAAAAACGATTCGCCCCCTGACTGCTGGGACCCACCAGCTACATCTTCGCACGCAAGGAAGTGCCTGACAGTCGGGACCCACCTGGTCGAAGCGTACGTAGCATTGTCATTCTGTTCACGAACGTGCACGTACATACTGGTGGATGTTGAGGCGCGCACGTGTCGTAGTAGAGGCACGCACGTAGCATGTACACGTACGTACAATGGCCATTGTGCAAGAATGAAAATACGGCCACGTACGTACATACAGGCGGGTTCTCGAACGCCTACTCATGCATACGTATGGCCAGGGCTCGTGTACATGGCTGGGTCGGAACAGAGAAATAGCATCGTCATCGTGTTCATGGGGAGCCAACCGGCTGGGTCGGCACAGAATGCGTCGTCATGTTCATCGGGAGGGCTTGGTCGAAACGGGGGTCCTGTTCATCGGGAGGGGAGTGGCGTACCGCAAAACGGGACTCCACGGGATACTGTTCATCTCCATCGTCGACCTCCTCTAGCCTCCACGGGCTACTGTTCATCCACCGTCGACCTCCTCCAGCCTCCACCTACGATTGTTCATCCACGGTCTCCTGTTCATCCAGCCTCCACCGTGCACTACTCCACCGGCTCCTGTTCAACCACCCCTCTCCACGGGCTCCTATTCAACCACCCCTCCACGGGCTACTGTTCATCCAACCCTCCATGGGGTCGTCCTGTTCATCCAGCCCTCCACGGGGTCGTCCTGTTCATCCAGCCCTCCATGGGGTCCTGTTCATCCAGCCCCAACCGGCTCGATCGATCGGGGTCCTGTTCATCCAGAGGCAACGCCACGGGGTCCTGTTCATCCAACCCCCCTCCCCCCCGCAACGCTCACTGTTCATCCAGAGGCAGCATCGATCGGCTTCAGTTAGCAGCAATAGCGAAGGAATCGCTCGATCGGGTTCAGTTAACAGCCATCGATCGATAGCTCGGGTTCAGTAACGTGTAGCCTGCAGTGCAGTCGCTCGGGTTCAGTTAGAGCCCAGTGCCTCACTCGTGTTCAGTTAGAGCCAACGCCTCGCACACACGCGCATACGTGTACGAGAGAAACGCGCATCGCTCGCCCCCCAACCTCCCACCGTAACCGGGAAGTCGCCGAAATTTTCCTCGCCCTCGCTTCTACCACGATTTTTCCGTCATGGACGGCCCAAAGAATGTCATGCAGCTGCATCTCCGGCCCGCCCAGGACTAAAAGCCCATTTTCTGTCATTGATTTTTTGTCATAGAAGTAGGAGCCCACCACATCTATGATGATACCAGGTTTTGTCACAATTATCGTCATAGAAGTGTCATAAGTATGACAGAAAAAAGATTCGTTCGGTCCAAAATGTCACGGATGTGTCTTTTTTTTGTAGTGACGACGGTAGCATTATAAGATGATCCCTCACTAAATTTCAAGGTATAAGTGTTCTCCCTGAGTATGCACCGTTGCTATAGTTCGTCGTGCCGAGACACCACGTGATGATTGGGTGTGATAAGCTCTATGTTCACATACAACGGGTGCAAGCCAGTTTTGCATGTGCAGAATACTCGGATTAAACTTTACGAGCCTAGCATATGCAGATATGGCCTCGGAACACTGAGACGAAAGGTGGACCGTGAATCATATAGGAGATATGATCAACATAGAGATGTTCACCATTGAAAACTACTCCATCTCACATGATGATTGGACATGGTTTAGTTGATATGGATCACGTGATCTTTTAGATGACTAGAGGGATGTCCATCTAAGTGAGAGTTCTTTAGTAATATGATTAATAGAACTTTAATTTATCATGAACTTGGTCCTGATAGTTTTTGCATATCTATGTTGTTGTAGATCAATGGCCCATGCTACCGTTCCCTTGAATTTTAATGTGTTCCTAGAGAAAGCTAAGTTGAAAGATGATGGTAGCAATTACACGAACTGGGTCCGTAACTTGAGGATTATATCCATATCCTCATTGCTGCACAAAAGAATTATGTCCTTGAAGCACCGCTAGGTGTACCACCTGCGCTAGCAATTGCAGATATTGTGAATGCCTGGTAGTCGCATGTTGATGACTACTCGATAATTCAGTGTGCCATGCTTTACGCTTAGAATCGGGAATTCAAAGACGTTTTGAACGTCATGGAGCATATGAGATATTCCAAGAATTGAAGTTAATATTTCAAGCAAATGCCGAGTTTAGAGATATGAAGTCTCCAACAAGTTCCATAGCTGCAAGATGGAGGAGAATAGTTATGTCAGTGAACACATACCTAGAATGTCTGGGTACCATAACCACTTGACTCCGCTGGGAGTTAATCTTCATGATGATAGTGTCATTGACATAGTTCTTCAATCACTGCCACCATGCTATAAAGGCTTCGTGATGAACTATAATATGCAAGGGATGGAAAAGACAATTCTTGAGCTCTTTGCAATGCTAAAGGTTGCGGAGGTAGAAATCAAGAAGGAGCATCAAGTGTTGATGGTTAACAAGACCACTAATTTCAAGAAAAAGGGCAAAGGGAATAAGGGGAACTTCAAGAAGAATAGCAAGCAAGTTGCTACTCCAGGGAAGAAGCCCAAGTCTGGACCTAAGCCTGAAACTGAGTGCTTCCACTGCAAAGGGACTAGTCACTGGAAGCGGAACTGCCCCAAGTATTTGGCGGATAAGAAGGATGGAAAAGTGAAGGTATATTTGATATACATGTTATTGATGTGTACCTTACTAATGCTCATAGTAGTGCTTGGGTGTTTGATACTAGTTCTGTTGCTCATATTTGCAACTCGAAACAGGGGCTAAGGATTAAACAAAGATTGGATAAGGACAAGGTGACGATGCGTGTCGAAAATGATTCCAAGGTCGATGTGATCGCCGTCAGCACCTACCTCTACATCTACCTTCGAGATTAGTTTTAGGCCTGAATAATTGTTATTTGGTGCCCGCGTTGAGCATGAACATTAAATGTGGATCTTGTTATGCGAGACGGTTATTCATTTAAATCAGAGAATAATGGTTGTTCTATTTATATGAGTAATATCTTTTATGGTCATGCAGCCTTGTTAAGTGGTCTATTTTTGTTGAATCTTGATTGTGGTGATACACATGTTCATAATATTGAAGCCAAAAGATGCAAAGTTGATATTGATGGTGCAACTTATTTGTGGCACTGCCGTTTACGTCATATTGGTGTAAAGCGCATGAAGAAACTCCATGCTGATGGGCTTTTGGAATCACTTGATTATGAATCACTTGGTGCTTGCGAACCATGCCTCATGGGCAAGATGACTAAAACTCTGTTCTCCGGAACACTGGAATGAGCTACTGACTTATTGGAAATAATACATACCGATGTATGCAGTCCAATGAGTGTTGAGGCTCGTGGCGGGTATCGTTATTTTCTGACCTTGACAGATGATTTGAGCAGATATGGGCATATCTAATTAATGAAACATAAGTCTGAAACATTTGAAAAGTTCAAAGAATTTCACAGTGAAGTGGAAAATCATCATAACAAGAAAATAAAGTTTTTACGATCTAATCGTGGAGGCGAATATTTGAGCTACGAGTTTGGTCTTAATTTGAAACAATGTGGAATAGTTTCACAACTCATGCCACCTGGAACACCACAGCATAATGGTGTGTCCGAACGTCATAACCGTACTTTTTTAGATATGGTGCGATCTATGATGTCTCATACTGTTTACCGCTATCGTTTTGGGGTTATGCTTTAGATACGACTGCATTCACGTTAAATAGGGCACCGTTTAAATCCGTTGAGACGACACCATATGAACTGTGGTTTGGCAAGAAACCCAAGTTGTCGTTTCTTAAAGTTTGGGGCTGCGATGCTTATGTGAAAAAGCTTCAACCTGATAAGCTCGAACCCAAATCGGAGAAATGCGTCTTCATAGTATACCCAAAGGAAACTGTTGGGTACACCTTCTATCACAGATCCGAAGGCAAGATATTTGTTGCTAAGAATGGATCCTTTCTAGAGAAGGAGTTTCTCTCGAAAGAAGTGAGTGGGAGGAAACTAGAACTTGATGAGGTAATTGTACCTTCTCCCGAATTGGAAAGTAGTTCATCACACAAATCAGTTCCAGTGATGCTTACACCAATTAGTGAGGAAGCTAATGATAATGATCATGAAACTTCGATCAAGTTACTACAGAACCTCATAGGTCAATCAGAGTACAGTCCACACCAGGGTGGTATGGTAATCCTATTCTGGAAGTCATGTTACTAGACCATGATGAACCTACGAACTATGAGGAAGTGATGATGAGCCCAGATTCCGCGAAATGGCTTGAGGCTATGAAACCTAAGATGGGATCCATGTACGAGAACAAAGTGCGGACTTTGGTGGACTTGTCTGATAATCGTCAAGCCATAGAAAATAAATGGATATTCAAGAAGAAGATTGATGCTGATAGTAATGTTACTATCTACAAAGCTCAACTTGTTGCAAAAGGTTTTCGACAAGTTCAAGGAGTTGACTAAGATGAGACCTTCTCACCCGTAGCAATGCTTAAGTCTGTCCGAATCATGTTAGCAATTGCTGCATTTTATGATTATGAAATTTGGCAAATGGATGTCAAAACTGCATTCCTTAATGGATTTCTTAAAGAAGAGTTGTATATGATGCAACCAGAAGGTTTTGTCGATCCGAAAGGTGCTAACAAAGTGTGCAAGCTCCAGCGATCCATTTATGGACTGGTGCAAGCCTCATGGAGTTGGAATATATGCTTCGATAATGTGACCAAAGCATATGGTTTTATACAGACTTTTGGAGAAGCCTGTATTTACAAGAAAATGAGTGGGAGGTCTGTAGCATTTTTTATATTATTTGTCGATGAAATATTGTTGATTGGAAATAATATAGAATTTCTGGATAGCATAAAAGGATACTTGAATAATAATTTTCAATGAAAGACATCGGTGAAGCTGCTTATATATTAGGCATCAAGATCTATAGAGATAGATCAAGACGCTTAATGGACTTTCACAAAGCACATACCTTGATAATGTTTTGAAGAAGTTCAAAATGGATCAGTCAAAGAAAGGGTTTTTTCCTGTGTTACAAGGTGTGAAGTTGAGTCAGACTCAAAGCCCGACCACTTCAGAAGATAGAGAGAAAATGAAAGTCATTCCCTATGCCTCAGCCATAGGTTCTATCATGTATTCTATGCTGTGTACCAGACCTGATGTGTGCCTTGCCATAAGTCTGGCAGGAAGGTACCAAAGTAATCTAGGAGGGGATCACTGGACAGTGGTCAAGAACATCCTAAAGTACAGGAAAAGGACCAAGGAAATGTCTCTCGTTTATGGAGGTGACAAAGAGCTTGTCATAAATGGTTACGTCGATGGACTGGTGTAAGCATCTCGGAGTTGGAATATATGCTTTGTTGAGGTGATCAAAGCAAATGGTTTTATATAGACTTTTGGTGACGCCTGTATTTACAAGAAAGTGAGTGGGAGCTCTGTAGCATTTCTGATATTATATGTAGATGACATATTGTTGATTGGAAATGATATAGAATTTCTAGATAGCATAAAAGGATACCTGAATAAGAGCTTTTCAATGAAAGACCTCGGTGAAGCTGCTTATATATTGGGCATCAAGATCTATAGAGATAGATCAAGACGCTTAATAGTACTTTCACAAAGCACATACCTTGAAAAAGTTTTGAAGAAGTTCAAAATGGATCAGTCAAAGAAAGGGTTCTTGCCTGTGTTACAAGGTGTGAAGTTGAGTCAGACTCAATACCCGACCATTGCAGAAGATAGAGAGAAAATGAAAGTCATTTCCTATGCTTCAGCCATAAGTTCTATCATGTATGCAATGCTCTGTACCAGACCTGATGTGTGCCTTTCTATATGTTTAGCAGGGAGGTACCAAAGTAATCCAGGAGTGTATCACTGGACAAAGGTCAAAAACATCCTAAAATACCTGAAAAGGACTAAGGATATGTTTCTCGTTTATGGAGGTGACAAAGAGCTTGTAGTAAATGGTTACGTCAATGCAAGCTTTGACACTGATCCGGATGACTCTAAGTCGCAAACCGGATACGTATTTATATTGAATGGTGGAGCTGTCAGTTGGTGTAGTTCCAAGCAGAGCATCATGGCGGGATCTACGTGTGAAGTGGAGTACATAGCTGCTTCAGAAGTAGCAAATGAAGGAGTCTGGATGAAGGAGTTCATATCCGATCTAGGTGTAATACCTAGTGCACCGGGTCCAATGAAAATCTTTTGTGACAATACTAGCGATATTGCCTTGGCAAAGGAATCCAGATTTCACAAGAGAACCAAACACATCAAGAGACACTTCAATTCCATCCGCGATCATGTCAAGGAGGGAGACATAGAGATCTTCAAAATACATACAGATCTAAATGTTGCAGACCCGTTGACTAAGTCTCTTCCACGAGCAAAACATGATCAGCACCAAGACTCCATGGGTGTTAGAATGGTTACTATGTGTCGGTGTACTAGAGTAGGGGTACCCTAGTATCCCGAACTTGTGCACGGGCAGTCACAGCACCCCGCGGCAAGGCTTGTCGGGTGACCGCCAAGGTCCTCCGTGGTTTCTTTGGAGCCATTCAAGAACAATGTGTTCAAGCCAAGGAGACAAGACCCCGACAAGAGGAGCTTGCCGGGAAGGCCAACCAAGGCATCTCAAGGAACTTGCCGCGACGTGCCACGCGTCGCGGCAAGGCCCGGTGAGCGACAAGCTTTCCGGACACGACAAGACAACGACCGCGGCAAGGCGCTTGCCGCGGCAAGCTACCACTCTGTACCTGCACTCCAGCACATCCACCAACGTGTCTCCATGGGACCTTTCCAGGCGCGCGTGGCAAGAGGCTGTGCAGCCAGCGGTGCGAGGTGGAAAGCGACGCTGACAAGATTGCCATCGTGGCAAGCGGTGGCGTCCCTGACGGTCCCTTTTTGCACTGTTTGGGCGACATAGACGGGCATTTAATGCCTTTGTCCCCTGCCGTCAGGGTTAGGTATGATACACTGTACAAGTAGTTGTACCAACCGCAACTCTTTTCCATTTTTGCCCTTGTCTACGTTGCCACCTGTCAGTGACCCCTTAATCATATAAAAGGAGGCCCATGCGCAACGTAGAGGGGGGTTGGAAAGGTTCGAAGCCAGAAAACACTCACGCTCGGTCTCGTTAGCAGCTAGTGCGTACTGTAGCACCCAGCGCTCCCGAGCAAGGACTCAATACAATCAGACATGCAGCAGTAGGAGTATTATCTCTC
This sequence comes from Triticum timopheevii, assembly GCA_963921465.1. Taxonomy (NCBI): domain Eukaryota; kingdom Viridiplantae; phylum Streptophyta; class Magnoliopsida; order Poales; family Poaceae; genus Triticum; species Triticum timopheevii. Next base: position 436,757,928 of record OY997264.1, on the reverse strand, counting down.
CAGAGAGCTCCGAAGCTGGGAAAACCGCTCGTGTGCTTCGCCTCGATCTGCTCTTCGCGCGGTCTCCGCCCCCCGCCGAACCGAAAGGGGCCCGGTCCGCCGGCCCCATAGGTGTCCGGGGGTCAGCTTTCCCCACGACATCTTTGGCACGCCAGGTAGGGGGCGTCGAGGCTGCGTGAACCTGATCCGGCGTTCGCACGAGCTAGATCTTCATCATCTTCATCAACATGCCACCGAAGAAGGCTTCGGAGGTGGCCACTCCGTCCACGTCGAACCCACCACCACCGGAGCAAATGGGTGGTGGGGTAGACGCCGGCAGAAGAACGGGCATCGACGAGGGAGCTCACGGTGCGGCCAGGTCCAAGGACAAGGCTGCGCAGACCTCGGCGTCCGTACACGCACCGCACCCATCTCAGGAGGCGCGGGACCGACAGCGTCATGGTACTCGCGGTACCATACGTTCGTTGGACCAAGATCGAGCTGGTGGATCTCGGGTTGCTCAAGACCAGCATGCACGCCAACATGCTGGCACAAGCAAGACACGGTCGCTTGGACGGGATACTGCTCCTTCTAACATAGTTAGAAGTCCGAGCATATCCCGCTCCTCGCACCGTTCGCCACTGCCACCCACCACTCCAGCAGAAGCTTTGGCACGAGCTCAATTGCTCCTGGATTACCCTCCAACAGCGGACAAGATCGCCGAATGGAGGGCCGCCATTCAGAGTCTCATTGGCTTTGCCAACGGCGATACTCCACGGAAGTCGAGTACATCGTAGCCGCGGCAAGACTGCCAGGCGCGAGCCGATGGCGACAAGACCGGTGCGGGTGCAATCACCGTGCACTCTCCACCCAGAAGGCCAAGATCGCCGACTCGCCGGATCCACCTCGACAACGACTCCACCGCATCGTCAGATCCACGAGCTCGTCGCGATCAGCGCCAAGTTCTTCATGAACGATTGCAAGAAGACGCTCGTACTCGCATCGAGCGTCGAAGAGAAGCGCGGCATCAATCGGACCAGCGTGCTGGGCCCACTGTCGATATGCATGCGCCAGGGGAACCAGGCGACTTGCCGTACGCGGTAGGTTGCCCTGCGTTCACTTATGAGCTGCGGCAAGTCCAGTGGCCCAGCACGAAGAATTTCAAGCCAGACATACCAGAGAAGTACGACGGCAAGTCGCATCCATCGGAGTTCCTCAGCATCTACACCATCGCGGTGCAAGCTGCCGGGGGGCGGGACGACAAGATCCTTGCCAACTACTTCCCGCTGGCGGCCACAAGCCTCATGGCCAAGAGAGCGACCTTCATCTGCTCGCCCAGAAGGAAGGAGAGTCCCTGCGCAAGTACATCCAGAGGTTAAGCCGTGTGCAGCACAACATCCCAGATGTCCACCCTGCCGCGGTCATCAGCGCGTTCCATCAGAACGTGCGAAACCGCAAGATGCGGGAGGAGATGGCGATGTGCAAGATCAGAGACGTCAGTGAGCTGTATGCCCTGGCCGACAAGTGTGCACGTGCTGAGGAAGGAGGAAACTCCCCGGAGAGAATACAGGGACAGCAGGGTCTGACAGCGAAGATGCTGCCCCGGCAAAGAAAAACCGGTGGCAGAACAACAGGAAGAAGAAAGGCAAAGATGTGCTAGTCGTTGAGCAGTCCGGCAACGAAGGTGGCGCCAAGAACGCTGTGGCGGTCGCGGATAAGCAGGACGGCATCGACAAGTATTACTGCAAGATCCACCGCACCAAGGGCCATGACCTCCAGAGCTGCAAGAAGGTTGAGCAGCTTGTCGAGCAGCAAAAGGCTGAGTACGAGCGACGCCACAAGGAGAAGGCCCAAGAAGGTACTGGGGGATCCAGCAAGAAACGTCCCGGCCGAGGAGGACGCCGCGGCAAGACCAAACAGCAGCAAGGAGACAGACCTCTCTGTGGCTGCGACAAGGATGAAGATGACGACGACGATGAAGACATGGATGATGACGGGACCAGCGAGCAGGAGTTCCAGAAAGCCAAAGAGATCCTGTGCGTTGACGGCGGTGCTTCTCTGCATACTTCACACCGCCAGCTCAAGCAGTGGGTGCGGGAAGTCAATGCGGCAGAACCACCCGTCGAGTCACGCAAGCCTCTGAAATGGTCCAGCATGCCTATCATCTTTGATATTGAGGACCACCCTAATCGCATAACTGCGGTCGGGTGCCTGCCGATGTTGGTTTCACCAACTATCCGCAACCTCAAGGTCACTAAGATGCTAGTTGACGGCGGGGCCGGCTTGAACCTGATCTCCTCCGCGGTACTCCAGAAACTCCAGATCCCTGACAGCGAGCTCGAAGAGACTGGCACATTCCAAGGAATCAATCCGGGAAGGAGCAAGCCGAAGGGAAAGATCATGTTGCCAGTGACATTTGGCAGCGAGTTGAACTTTAGGGCTGAGAGGGTCACTTTTGACGTTGTTGATTTTCCATTGCCTTACAATGGGATACTCGGCCGTCCAGCACTCGCCAAATTCATGGCAGCCTCTCACTATGCATACAACGTGCTAAACATGCCAGGCCCAATAAGTGTCATCTCTGTCCCTGGCGACAAGAAGGATGCCCTTATCTGCGCCGATAAGATTTACCGGGAAACGACAGCCACAACAGAACGCAAGTCACTTGCTGCTGAAGCTCCCGGGGGGGAAGAAGAAGACCAAGTCCGGCAAGAGTTCTGATGCCCACTTCGGCAAGCGCACCTCTTTGGAGTGCTGCGCTACCGTCGAGGACGCACCATCGAGCTCCACCGGCAAGTGTAAGAAGACAATGGCAGCTCCACCAGAGACCAAGAAGGTGTCCACCAAGGAGGACGGCACTGGTGGTACCTTCACCATCAGTGCCACTCTCGATCCTAATAGGAAAGCGCGCTCGTTGCTTTCCTGCGGGCGAATGTCGACGTGTTTGCGTGGCAACCGTCTGACATCCCCGGTGTTCCCAGGAAAGTAATCGAGCACTATCTTGCCGTCTGTCCTCATGCGTGGCCCGTCAAGCAGAAGGTCAGGAAGCAAGCAGTGGAGCGCCAAGAATTCATAGCAGAAGAAATCAAGAAATTGGAAGCAGCAGGCCTTGTCAGAGGAGTGCTCCATCCTACGTGGTTGGCCAATCCTGTAGTCGTGCGCAAGGCAAACGGGAAATGGAGGCTTTGTATCGACTTTACCGATGTTAATAAATCTTATCCCAAAGACCCATTTCCCTTGCCGTGCATTGACCAGATTGTTGACTCCACGGCCGAATGTGACTTGCTTTCATTTCTTGACGCATACTCAGGATATCATCAGATCTTCATGGCAGAAGAGGATGAGGAGAAGACCGCATTCATCACTACATGTGGCACATACTGTTTTATACGGATGCCTTTCGGTTTGAAGAATGCTGGTTCAACATTTGCAAGGGTAGTCCATCACGCTTTTGAGCCACAAATGCATAGAAATGTGGAAGCCTACATGGATGACATAGTGGTCAATAGCAAGGACAAAGCAACTCTGATTCAGGATAGACGAGACCTTTGCAAATCTGCGCAAGATCAACCTCAAGCTTAACCCCGAGAAGTGTGTGTTTGGAGTCCCCTCCGGCAAGCTTCTCGGGTTCTTCGTGTCTCAGCGGGGAATTGAAGCCAATCCCGACAAGATCAAGGCCATTGAGCAGATTGAAGCACCAAAGCGCGTCAAGGATGTACGAAGGCTTGCCGGTTGCGTGGCTGCTCTCGGCAGGTTTATCTCTAAGTCTGCTGAGCGCGCCCTGCCGTTTCTCAAAATATTGAAAAAGGCAGGTCCTATGAAATGGACTCCGGAAGCGGAGGCTGCGCTGCAGGACTTGAAGAGATACCTGTCCTCCACTCCAACACTTGTCGCACCTAAGCCACAAGAGAAGTTGCTGCTGTATTTAGCGGCAACCAATCAAGTGGTTAGTGCTGCGTTAGTAGCGGAGAGGGAGGCGGATGATGAGCCAGCAACCGCGGCAGATGCATCCAGCGACAAGCAGGGGGCTTCACCGACAAGCTCTGGTCCCGACAAAGATGGATCTGCGCAGGAGAGTGAGAAGATACAGAAGAAAATGGTGCAGCGCCCAGTTTACTTTGTCAGTTCCCTTCTGCAGGGGGCTAGGTCAAGGTATTCTGGTGTGCAGAAATTGCTTTTCGGCCTTCTCATGGCCTCGAGAAAGCTGCGCCATTACTTCCAAGCACATGAGATCACAGTTGTCACTCGTTTTCCGCTGAAGAGGATACTGCAGAATCCAGAAGCATCAGGCAGGATTGTCGAGTGGGCACTGGAACTGTCAAGCTTTGGCCTCAAGTTTGAGAGCACTTCAACTATCCAAAGCAGAGCATTGGCAGAATTCATAGCAGAATGGACGCCAACACCAGATGAAGAAATTCCAGAAACGAGCATCCCCGTCAAGGAAGCAAGCAAAGAGTGGCTGATGTACTTTGATGGTGCCTTCTCGTTGCAAGGCGCCGGCGCGGGCATGCTACTTGTTGCACCCACCGGAGAGCACCTCAAGTACGTAGTCCAGATGCACTTTCCCAAGGAGCAAGCAACGAACAATACTGCAGAGTATGAAGGTTTGCTTGCCGGTCTCAGGATCACAGCAGAGCTTGGGATCAAGAAGCTCATTGTCAGGGGTGACTCGCAAATTGTCGTCCGTCAAGTGAACAAGAATTATCAGAGTCCGTTGATGGAAGCTTACGTTGATGAAGTGAGAAAGTTAGAAGAGCACTTTGACGGCCTACAGATGGAACATGTTTCAAGAGCTCAAAACGACATTGCCAATGGCCTGTCGAAGTGCGCCGCACTTAAGTTACCTGTGGAACCAGGGATCTTTGTGCTCAAACTGACTCAACCGTCCGTAACACCATCAACTAGACAGAGCAAAAAGAGGAAGTTGATTTCTGGTGATTATTTTCCGGTAGAGCTCCCCGAAGCCGCCGCCAAGAAGGTCCCCAAGATCAACAACAAGGGTGCTGAGGAGCAGTCTGCTCCGGCAAGCCCTAGGGTTTGTTCCGTTGAAGCAGACGCTCCCGACAAGTTCCGCTTCGGCGAGCTTGTCGGGGAACGTCAAGCTCCGGCTGAGCCGCAGGTTCTCGCCGTAGAAGCAGATGTTCCCGCAGCAGCATATGTGCCTTTAGTCCTTGTTGTCGAGCCGCAAGCTCCAGCATGGGCACAACAGATTGTCCGTTTCCTTCAGACAAGAGAACTTCCCGAAGAACAAGAAGAAGCAGAAAGAGTAGCCCGGCAGTCAAGTATGTACCAGTTTGTCGACAACACACTGTACAGAAGAAGACTCAACAGTGTGAAATTGAAGTGTATTCACCGGGAAGATGGACAAAAGCTGTTGGCAGAGATACATGGAGGCATATGTGGTCACCACATTGGCGCAAGAGCACTTGCCGGCAAAGCATTCCGGCAAGGTTTCTTTTGGCCGACAGCCCTCCAGGATGCAACTGCACAAGTAACCAAGTGTGAAGCGTGCCAGTTCCATTCCAAGCAGATACACCAGCCAGCTCAAGCTCTCCAGACGATCCCTTTATCCTGGCCATTTTCGGTCTGGGGGCTCGACATCCTCGGCCCCTTTCCCCGAGCTGTCGGGGGCTTTGAGTACTTGTACGTTGCAGTCGACAAGTTCACAAAGTGGCCGGAAGTGGAAGCAATGAGGAAGGTGATAGCACAGTCAGAAGTCAAGTTCTTCAGGTCGATTGTTTGTCGCTTCGGGATCCCTAACAGGATCATCACCGACAACGGCACGCAATTCACGAGCCGCACCTTCATGTAGTACGTCCAAGATCTTGGCGCCAAGGTCTACTTCGCTTCTGTTGCTCATCTGAGAAGCAACGGTCAAGCGGAGAGGGCAAATGCTGAAGTGCTGCGTGGGCTCAAGACCAAGACTTTCGACAGGCTGCGCCGATGGTTCTTTGGTGGATCTTTGGTCGATCAGGACGACACCGAATCGAGCCACTGGCCAGACACCTTTCGCTCTAGTCTATGGAGCAGAGGCAGTTCTCCCCACGGAACTCGTATACGGGTCGCCTCGAGTGCTCGCTTATGATGAGCTTGAGCAAGAGCAGCTGCGACAAGATGACGCGTTGCTCCTTGAGGAGGACCGTCTTCAGGCTGTTGTACGAGCTACTCGATACCAGCAAGCTTTGCGCCGCTACCATAGCCGCAAAGTTAATGCCAGAAGTCTCGAGGAAGGCGATCTTGTTCTTCGGCGCGTTCAGTCCGCCAAGAATTCCAACAAGTTGACGCCAAAGTGGGAAGGCCCTTACCGAGTGAAACGAGTCACTAGGCCTGGCGCTGTCCGCCTTGAGACTGAAGATGGCACTCCAGTGAGCAACTCCTGGAATATTGAGCATCTTCGTAAGTTTTACCCGTAAGGCGCGGTTGTCGGAACCTGTTCCGGCAACCACCTTTTGTACAAGTCTTGCCGCTGTTGCATGTAATCCTTTGTACAAAGCCGGGTGCAGACCCCGTGCATAAGTAAAGCGCATGTGCTCCACATATCTTGTCAATTTCATGCTTTCTATCTTTTGTATGTGTTATCTGACACTTTGTGCAGTGCCTACCCCCGGTAAGCAATAACGAGCCATAAGGCTCCATATCTTTATTTTCTCTTATTTCTCTTTCTCAAAGAAAGGAAGGTTCCCTTGCCCACAAGTTTGCCGGGGGGAAAGGAGAAGATAATGGTGTGGACCAGGCATCGTTCAAGAAAGTTTCGTCTTACCGGGACACAAACGACAGAAAAGCTAAGTTGCCAAAGTTTGAGCAATCAGTTTTAAAAATTTTAAGTTATCTTCCTCGAACGACCATGCTTTGTATGGAAAACCTGTGCGCGGAGGAACCAACTCGTAGCTAGTTGCGCCCTTACTTTGTTTCGAGTCCGCTCAACAACTTAAGAGAGCTGCGGCTAGTTGCGACAAGGTTTCTTGTCGGTAGTGGCACCGCCAACAGGCTGCTGACGTCGCGCACTCAGCGCTCGCGGCTAAGGTGCCTGCGCCGACAAGTTCCCTAAAAGCATAGGGCAAAAACATACAAAGGAAGGAATCAAGTAAAGGAAATAACATAGCAATTGATACCCAAAATAAAGTTATATTACAAAATAGCTTGTCGCAGCTCTAATAGATTGTTCTCGTAACATCACCAGCAGCGACAAGAAAAGGATAAAACGGGCGGCCTAATCTACGCGATCGCCATCAACCCTCTTGACCTCGTTCACCTTGTCCACAATGGGTGCGACAAGGGCCTTCAGCGCTTCCAGATCAGCATCCGGCGGCAGGGTCTTGAGGACGTTGGTGAGGTTGAGGCCCGGGTTGCGGAAGGCCACCTTCACCAACACCTTTTGAAGAACTCCCGCGCAGATCTTGCGCGACTCGTCGGCCAGCTGCTTTGGGATCCTTTCCTGGAGTCGCTGGAGGGTCGTCGCCACGCCTTTGAAGAACAAGGTGAGCTTGGCGCTGGGTTGGAGGTTCTCATCGGAGGAATACCCAAAATCCTCCATCCCCAGCTGCGCCAGCTCCCTGTCGATGGCTACGGCAACATTCACGAGACCCTCCGTCCAGTGCTCTACATTCTCCCTAAAAGCATTCTGGGTGGCGGCAGCACTCGCCAGCAGCGCCTCGTCGGCCTTGATCTGCTTCTTCAAGGCCGCCTCCTGCTCCCTGGCGCCGTCCAGCGTCTTGGTCAAAGTAGCCAGCTTCAACTCAAGCTTCGCGTTGGAGTCCTTGGCGGCGCTAAGCTCCTTGCCCTTCTCGACGAGACTACCCTGCAGCTCGCCAAGGGTGTAGGCGTCCTTCTCGCGCTCATGCTTGAGCGCGGCAAGCTCTTCACCTCTCGCCTTGAGATCGGCCTCCAGCTGCGCCACCTTCGTCTCCAGCTCCTTCTTGGCGGCCTCGGCAGCTGCGGCAGCATCCTCTGCTTCCTTGAGAGCCCCGCCAAATGTCTGCTCGCACGCCGCAAGCTCCTCCTCGTGGCTGTCAAGGTTAACCTTCCGTTGCGCCAACTCGCCTTCCCGCGCAAACAGCTCCTCGACGGCAAGCCGCTGTTTCTCTTCAGCTTCGGCCTTCTCGAGGAGGAAAGCTTTCCGCGCCTCGACGAGTTGCGCCCGCTCCTCTGCCAGGGACCGGAGAGCTTCCTGGTTGCAACCCTGGAGCTCCTCCGCCTGCTTCTCGATGTCCACTCCCGCCCTCGTGACAAGCGCTTCTCGGGATTCCAGCTTGGCTTGCCGAGCGCGGTAGAGCGACACCAGTTTCCGCAGCAGTCGCTCCTCCTCAGACTCGTCGCTGCTGCTGCTCGGCGCATCAACCAGCGTCAGCCCAGCGGAGGCGAGCACCTCTCCATCAAAGGTTTCTCCTTCGACCGGCGCCCTGGAGCTTGATGCCCAGGGGAGCTTGATGAAAACGCCATCTCCGGCCTTCAAATAGGCGCCGGGCTGGGGCTCTTCGGAGTCTGACGCTGCGGCAACTGCGGGGGGATCGGCGGTCGCCGTAGCGCCTGACGCTCCTGCGGCCTCAGGGCCATCAGTGCGACCGCCAGACCCTCGCCAGCTCCTGCGGCGGCAGCTTTGGCGGCCTGTTCGCCGGCGGGATCCTCGGCGCCAGCTGCTTCTTCGGTGGCAGCGGCGTCGTCGGTGTTGCCGTGCACGTTCTCCTCGCCGGCAACCTCGGTCTCCATCGGCTCCGCGGTAGATGGATCTGACGACCGGAAGAGGGAGAAAAGGCAAGCAAATATCCAAAAAGAAGATCAGAAGAAGAACCCAAGGGAAGTTTTCAAGCGAGATGATTACCTGTAATGGGCTCTACAGTCACGGTCTCCACCACCAGAGGAACACTGGTGCTGTCCCTTGCCGGAGAACTCTCCCTTGCCGGAGACTTCTCCCTTGCCGGAGAACGCTCCCTTGCCGGGGAATCCTCCCTTAGCGGTGTAGTCAAAGCAGATGGCACGTCGGGGACGGCTTCCGAGCGCTCCTGGTAAGCTGCTCTGCTCCTACACAAATCAAGAGCCAGATGTCAGCAAAGAAGAGCATCCATGCGCGCCTAACAAGCGGGAAGTAAACCATATACTTACGCTGGGGGCTGCGCTGGGGGCTGCTTTGGGGAATGATTGCCGGGTCCGGCAAGGTGGTCTCGGGCGCACCCCCCGTTGTCGCGGTCGGTTCGTCCTCGATGACAATCACCAGGACCTTGGCTCTCTTCGCCGCTCTCTGGGCTAGCGTCCTGAAAAGGAATAGGTTCAGAGTAAAGCAAATCAGATGCAAGACAAAATAGCAAGAATTGAAGAACTACAAGTACAGCAAAAAAATCTTACTCTTCTTCTTCCTCGTCGGAGCTGAGCGCGGAGAGGTCGAAGTCCGGCCCACCTTCGGCGCGACGAGGTGGAGGAGTGGGTTCCCATGATCGCTTGGCGAGGGCAGCGGCAGGAGCAGAAGCGGCGGTCGGGAGGACCCCGCTCCAGTTGCCGGAGCGGCGTGAGGCGCTCCCGCGGCAACAGTGCTTGTCACGGTGGAGCGTGTCGCGCGGCGCGGCGGCTGTTGACCCCTCTGCCGCCCTGCTACGTCCCCAACCTTGCGGAGACGCCTTCTTGGTGGAGCTGGGGGCTCTGCTTGCGGCGGGCTATCTGAAGACGAGGAGGAAGAGGAGTCGGTCTCCAACGAGCCGCTCGCACCCTCGGCGGGCTCGCTCGACTCGACATCAGGCCCGGCAAGCTCTCCCTCGCCGGCAAGCTCTCCCTCGCCGACAAGCTCTCCCTCGCCGACAAGCTCATCTCGATCAGCAAGGCTTGCCGCCTCTGCTGCCTCTGCCTCCTCCACGGTGAATCCAAACTTGCCCGCGGCAGCGGCTGCCGCCGCCTCTTCCGCCCTAGTGGCGATGCGCTGCATCTCCGCATCGGTGGTGTCGCGGGTGAGACTCTTCTGTTCATCGGCGCGGACTGCCACTTCCACCAAGCCGTCAAAGAACTCCTGCACGACGTCGTCTGCAGGCTCTTGCCAAGTTGGGACAATTCCATGCGAGTCGCACAACGGCATCATTGCACGGATGCGGTCGAGCGAGGAATTGTTGCACAGCGGAACGACACCCTTCGGCTACCTGAACCATTCGGGATGTTGAGGGTCGTGCTTGAACAATTCCTTGAGCATCGCATCCAGTTCCAGGACAGTGAAGTTGAAGTTGAGGCCCGGGCGTAGCCTCATGATGTCCGCCGCACCCCCGAACTCCCAGGTGGGTCTCCTCCTCTCCTGCAGGGGGGCGATGCGGCGGCGAAGGAAATCTGCGCCGACGGCGTCTACAGTGAGCCCGGCAAGCCTGAGGCGCAAGATCCTGGTGATGGCAATCTTCAGCCTGTCATCTTCCGGGGCCACGCTGCTCCAATCGTTGCCGCGCGCTACTGGGGCTTGGCGCTGGGCGGTAAACGGCTGCGGGTTCTCCTCGACAATCCAGCACCATTCTGCTCTCCATTCCTCCCACTTGCCGCGGAGCTCTCCCTCCAGATAAGCTTCCTTCTTGCCGGCTCTCGAGATCCAGGCGATTCCGCTAGATAGAGGCTCCCCTCTCTCGACTCGGGGCATAAAGAAGTGGCGGAAAAGGGCTACATTGGGATGGACTCCGATAAAGTTTTCGCAGAGATGTGCGAAAACTGCAATGGTCAGAACGGCGTTGGGGGTGAAGTCAAGGAGGTGGAACCCGTAAGTGTTCATGATATCGCAGAAGAATTCAGAGAAAGGCGGGCAGAGCCCGCAGTAGAAAAACAACGCGAAGAAGGGATATCCATTCGGAGCCCATTCCGAAGCGGCGGCGGAGAGTACCTTCGTGCGCGGATGCGTTCGCGTCTCCGTCGACCAGAAGAGGTAGTAGTACTCCCTCAGCTCCTTCGCGGCAAGCTGGGGGGGGAAGGTTGTCCGCTCCCTTCGCAGCGCCGCGAGCCGCTGCGCCTCGGTCGACTTCACGCCCTTCCCCTTGCCGGTTTTCGGAGCCATGGCGGAGGTGGTGGGGGAGATCGACGACGTTGGTGGTGCTGGTGGCGATGGGGGGCAGAGCGCTGCTCTCTTTCAGAAAGGGGGAGAGCGGCGGAGGATTTCTGAGATTGGAACAACAACTGGCGAGGTGGACGAACTGCCCCTGTTTTCCCTGCTTATATAGAGGGAGGGGGCGGACGTTCCATCTTTCCGAATAAAGAAACCACCCACGATCTCTCCCATGACGCCGCATTCAACGCGTGCCGTTAGGGGAGGGCGCGGTGGATACGGAGTAAGATACGGCGTAACCCAGGCCGCGCGTGCCCGTGCCCTGTTTTGGGCCTGGCCCAACAGCGCTCGGCACCGTGTGTGGCCTAGGCCCGGGGGCTCCTGTCGGTGTACTAGAGTAGGGGTACCCTAGTATCCCAAAATTGTGCACGGGCAGTCACAGCACCCTGCGGCAAGGCTTGCCAGGTGACCGCCAAGGTCCTCCGTGGTTCCTTTGGAGCCATTCAAGAACAAAGTGTTCAAGCCAAGGAGACAAGACCCCGGCAAGAGGAGCTTGCCGGGAAGGCCAACCAAGGCATCTCAAGGAACTTGCCGCGACGCGCCACGCGTCCCGGCAAGGCCCGGTGAGCGACAAGCTTTCCGGACGCGACAAGACAACGACCGCGGCAAGGCGCTTGCCGCGGCAAGCTACCACTCTGTACCTGCGCTCCAGCACATCCACCAACGTGTCGCCATGGGACCTTTCCAGGCGCGCGTGGCAAGAGGCTGTGCAGCCAGCGGTGCGAGGTGGCAAGTGACGCTGACAAGATTGCCATCGTGGTAAGCGGTGGCGTCCCTGACGGTCCCTTTTTGCACTGTTTGGGCGACACAGACGGGCATTTAATGCCTTTGTCCCCTGCCGTCAGGGTTAGGTACGATACACTGTACAAGTAGTTGTACCAACCGCAACTCTTTTCTATTTTTGCCCTTGTCTACATTGCCACCTGTCGGTGACCCCTTAAGCATATAAAAGGAGGCCCATGCGCAACGTAGAGGGGGGTTGGAAAGGTTCGAAGCCAGAAAATACTCACGCTCGGTCTCGTTAGCAACTAGTGTGTACTGTAGCACCCAGCGCTCCCGAGCAAGGACTCAATACAATCAGACATGCAGCAGTAGGAGTATTATTTCTCCGGAGAGCTCCGAAGCTGGGTAAACCGCTCGTGTGCTTCGCCTCGATCTGCTCTTCGCGTGATCTCCGCCCCCCGCCGAACCGAAAGGGGCCCGGTCCGCCGGCCCCATAGGTGTCCGTGGATCAGTTCTCCCACAACACTATGTAATCTAGATTATTGACTCTAGTGCAAGTGGGAGATTGAAGAAATATGCCCTAGAGGCAATAATAAGGTTGTTATTTATATTTCCTTATATCATGATAAATGTTTACTGTTCATGCTAGAATTGTATTAACCAGAAACTTAGTACATGTGTGAATACATAAACAAAACAAAGTGTCCATAGTATGCCTCTACTTGACTAGCTCATTAATCAAAGATGGTTATGTTTCCTGACCATAGACATGTGTTGTCATTTGATGAACGGGATCATATCGTTAGAGAATTATGTGATGGACAAGACCCATCCGTTAGCTCAACATAATGATCATTAAGTTTTATTGCTATTGCTTTTTCATGACTTATACATGTTCTTATGACTATGAGATTATGCAACTCCCGAATACCAGAGGAACACCTTGTGTGCTATCAAACATCGCAACGTAACTGAGTGATTATAAAGATGCTCTACAAGTGTCTCCGAAGGTGTTTGTTGGGTTGGCATAGACCGAGATTAGGATTTGTCACCCCGTGTATCAAGAGGTATCTCTGGGCCCTCTCGGTAATGCTCATCACTATAAGCCTTGCAAGCAATGTGACTAATGAGTTAGTTGCGGGATGAAGCATTACGAAATGAGTAAAGAGACATGCCGGTAACGAGATTGAACTAGGTATGATGATACCGACGATCGAATCTCGAGCAAGTAACATACTGATGACAAAGGGAACAACGTATGTTGTTGTGCGGTTTGACCGATAAAGATCTTCGTAGAATATGTAGGAGCCAATATGAGCATCCAGGTTCCGCTATTGGTTATTGATCGGAGATGTGTCTCGATCATGTCTACATAGTTCTCAAACCCGCAGGGTCCGCATGCTTAATGTTCGATGACGATTTGTATTATGAGTTATGTGTTTTTGATGACTGAAGTTTGTTCGGAGTCCCGAATGAGATCATGAACATGATTAGGAGTCTCAGAATGGTCGAGAGGTAAAGATTGATATATTGGAAGGTTATGTTCGGATACCGGAATGGTTTCAGAAAGGGCCGGACATTTTCTGGAGTACTAGGAGGTTACCAGAACCCCCGGGGGGTTAATGGGCCTACATGGGCCTTAGTGGAGATGAGGAGGCAGCTTCTAGGAGGTGGCGCGCGCCCCCCCAAGCCCAGTCCGAATTGGACAAGGGGTGGGGGCGAGGCCCCCCTCTTTCCTTCTCCCTCTCCACCTTTCCCCTTCTCCCCTTCTCCAGAAAGGTAAGGGGAATCCTACGAGGACTAGGGAGTCCTAGTAGGACTCCCCACACTTGGCGCGCCCCCTAGGCCGGCCGCCTCCTCCCCTCCTCCTTTATATACGAGGGCGGGGGGCACCCCAAAGCACATCAATTGTTCTCTTTGCCGTGTGCGGTGCCCCCCTCGATAGTTTACTCCTCCGATCATAGTGTCATAGTGCTTAGGCGAAGCCCTGCATGGATCACATCATCAACACCATCACCATGCCGTCGTGCTGATGAAACTCTCCCTCGACCCTCTACTGGATCAAGAGTTCGAGGAATGTGTGCTGGACATGGAGGTGCCGTATGTTCGGTACTTGAATCGGTTGGATCATGAATATGTTCGACTACATCAACCTTGTTAACATAACGCTTCCGCTTTCGGTCTACGAGGGTACGTGGACACACTCTCCCCTCTAGTTTCTATGCATCTCCTAGATACATCTTGCGTGAGTGTAGGAATTTTTTTAAATTGAATGCTACGTTCCCCAACATCAATGCCACCTAGCCGAAGCAGAGGAAGCCAAGGGCACCGACGCCAAAACCATCGGGCATATCGAACGCCGACTGGAAGGCAGAGGTTTAGCACCGGGAGGCTATCACCACTGACCGGCGGAACAGGCTCAACGATGGGACACGGCCGCATCATCGGCGACGGCGTCAGAGCAAGAAGAGGTGGCTCGCATGGTGGAGTAGGCCAAGGCGTCTCGCGCGGGGATGATGAATCCACCCGGCGGCCACGGCCTGTAAGCCTGGAGCCAGCAGAGCGTCGGGTCACCGGCCGGCTTCTCGGCATTGCCACAACCCTGGGGGTGTGCGCCCTCGCGTGGCTACGCTGATGGTGACGCGCACGGCGGGTTCAACCCAAACGTCAGCTTTCTATATGGTCATCCCGCCCAGCGCACGCCCTCACCCGCGTTCGCCGGCGTCCAGTACCCCATGTACACCTACTCATCACCGGCTTACGCTGCCGATGCACTGTGTCGCCTTGCTCTTCTCGCAAGCCTCGTTGACGCATTTTAGCAACCCTGACATGGACGACATCATCACTTGTGGCTCGGCCGCCGCCGACGCCTCCCCTAGGTTCCATGCACAAGAAGACACAATGAACCATGCCGGCGACATGGACGATGAGCTTGACTATGGTGAGGAGGAGGAGGACGACGATGAATAGGAGGAGGAGCCGGTGCCTGCACCAGCGAGGAAAGGGAAAACAAAGAAGCAGGAGTCCAGGACCAGCGAGCCGCGCGTCAAGTGGGAGTCCAAAGAAGATGAGTGCCTCACCAAAGCATGGAAGACCGTCTGCCTCGACCCGATCACCGGCACGAACCGGAGCACCGACACGTGCATCAAGTCAGAGTTCAATGAGCGCAAGTTGGTCGATCCCTACTTCGTCGGCATCCACTTGAAGCATTTATGGCCATGGTGAACCATTGGGTGCTCATCCAAATGGCCTGCAACAAATGGCATGGGATCGTCGAGGAGGTCGCGGCTCGCCCAGACAGCAGCGCCAACGTCAGGGTCAGGTATGTAGAGACGTCGATTCTCGCTCCTTTTTTGCCGCATGCATCGCTGACACTTGTTCTTCGGCGCAAATGGTTCGGATGTTCGCCGTGTATTGCCAGGACAACAGCACCGACCAAGAGTTCAAGTACCTCCACATGTTTTCCCGGATCGAGAAGTGCAAGAAGTGGGCGGAGGTCCGGTGCACCCTCGCCAAGGCCAAGGAGACGTACAAGCCGGACGCGTCGACGTGGGGTGCGGCTGTTGGGTGCCCAGACGGCAAAAAACAAGCCAAGGTGGCGAAGGACACATCACTATCTACCGCGCGGCTGCAAGTGTCATTCGAGTAGTGCATCGCCGACGCCAAGAACCACACCGTCCAGAGGGAATACAAATCCAAGGCGCGATGGTTGGTGTTGATGAAGAACAGCATCGTCAAGCTCGACCTACTTTGGACCAACATCGCCACAAAGAAGAGGAACACCGACTTGGCGTTCCTGATGGGTGCTGACATGTCGAGGATAGACGAGCAGGTCATGGCATGGTACCTGGAGGGGCGTGGCCTCATCTTGAACCAGATGCCGACAACGACCGCGCCAACTCCCACACCAACCCCAACGCCGCCACCAAGCCCGAGCGATGATGCCTCCACGATGCCCAGCAAGGAAGCTGCATCGATGCCGACTAGCCCACGCACACTGACCCTTGCTAGTCTGACGTCGGAGGAGGACGCCGTCGTTTGATGCATTGCCTGTGCGTCCTTTCTTTTTGAACGCCGAACTTTCGAGTGATTGATAGCCGAACTATAGCATGGTGATCGCCGGACTTGTGGCATTTTCTTGGGTAGCGGGAAATGGCGAGTTTGAATTTATAAGGGGCTAACACCTGGGGGAGTGGTTGGGAACTAGATCACCCCTAGGGCCCAAAAACCGTTGGCCAAGGGGCCAAAATAGCGCCAGCTGGTGTGCTGGGGGGGATGAACGGCTGGAGATGCTCTGAGCTAGCTTGGCACGCTAGCCACATAAAGGGTGTGTTTGGTTTGAGCCCACACTAGTGTGCTTGGTAGGCTAGCTTGGTCACCGCCTAATCGAGGGACCTCGGCGCCTCGGCCGCCGCACGCCAGCGACAAGTAGGTCGTTGTAGATCGAGTTGTTTGGACCACTACCGCCATTGGTGTGGAGTTTTTTTCATGAAACTATGTGGATGATCTAGCGAGGGTCATCCTTTCTTGACACGCTGTCCCCTAGCAAAGAAGGCGAGAATTTGCTGTCCTCCGGTCAGCCCGACCGACAGTTTCTCTTTCGGCATTCAACGATTGCTGCTACCTGTTGGAGTTTGCTGGTCTTGATGATCTGACAAGGAGACTTCTCTACAGACTTGTTGTCCCCTAGCAAGAATAGCCAGGGTTTGCAAGTGTATTTTTAGCTGTAATACTAGAGTTGATATGAAGTAACAAATTTGTAGCAGTTTGAATGTAATGACGAAGGCACTATCGGATACTTATCTGAGATTACCATCCACTATGCATTTAGATAGGACAGATTGTTTCCAGTTTTGGTGGTTCGAGTTATGAAAAGAATTATGGGATGAAAGGAGAGGCAACTTCCAACATGAGGAAAGGAAGCGCTACTCAAAATTATATAGGCTATACCATCTTATGCAATGTTGGTTTTCAAAATTGTAAAACAGATTTGTAAAGGAATTACAGACGCGATGTCGCATTATTGGTGGGGTGACAGTGACTATCAGAGTAGAATGCACGGGTTTGCATGGTGGAAGTTGTGTGTGCCCAAGAAAGAAGGTGGAATGTGATTTAGAGATATTCATTGTTTTAACCTAGCCTTGCTTGCGAAACATGCTTGGAGATTAATTGATAATCTGGATTCACTTTGTTCCTATGTTCTCAAAGCCAAGTATTATCCAGATTGTGATATTTTGAAGGCAACTCTGAAAAAGAGAGCCTCATTCACATGGCAAAGTATTATATTGGGGCTGCAAACACTGAAAAGAGGTCATATATGAAGGATCGGTGATGCTAGTCGAATCAATGTTTGGGATGATGAATGGACCCCTAACTCACCAACCAGGAAAGTGAGCACGCCTCATGGTGGCAATTTACTATCAAAAGTAAGTGATTTCATTGACCATGTTATGGGTCTTTGGGATGAAGAGTTGGTTTCTCAGTGGCGCAGATCCTTGCAATTTTGTTGCCTAAATTTGTTATGTCGGACTTCGTAGCATGGAACTTGCACAAAAATGGGAGATTCTCAGTGAGATCGACATACTCCGCGAAGTAGCAAAACCAATATGGATATAAAATATCAGGAGAAAATACTGTCAGACCACGAAATTCACCAATATGGGGGACGATCTGGAGTTTAAGTTGTCCTGCCAAGGTTAAATTTTTTCCTCTGGTGAACTTTATTAGGATCGCTACCATGTCAGATGACTTTGATTAACTGACATATAAAATTCAGCGGACAATGTCCTACATCTGGTATAGGAGCGCAGATACCAAGCACCTATTATTCACTTGTGCAAAAGCTAAAGAGGTACGAAGATTACGGGCTTTGTACTTTGCTATTGATAAAGCATGCGTCGTGGATCATGCGGGAGAAGTTGTGCTAGAATATTTATTGTTACAAGACAATGAGCTAAAAAATATGTGGTCCTTGGTTTGAGAAATTCAACAGATACAATTGCTATTGATCCCTTGTATTTATGGTGGGAGAGGAGAAAGTTAGTGCATAATGAAAATGTCGAGGAACCCAAGTTCATAGCAATGACATTCAGAACATTGGTTTCTAACTATACCATGGCAAGTGATGCAAAGGAGATGATCAAGCGACATGGCTGGAAAATACCAAGGAGCAACTATGTGAAGCTAAACATGGATGTGGTCTTTGACCCATACTTACTCAGGGGCTCGCATAGCGCTGCCATCAGAGGCTTGAATGGTAGATAGTTCGTGGTAGGAAACGGGGAAATCGATTAGTGCAAAGATGCGCTTATGGCCGAGGCACTGGCGTTACAGTTTGGTCTCAATTTTGCAACTACAGTCGGGTGACTGCATAGAGGTAAACCTCGACAACGTCGAGGTGATAGAGACAATGAAGAATGGAGATCTCTCTTTCGGTCTATCAAAAGCAATTTTAATGATATATATCAACTTGCGTGTGATTCCTCGCATATTTTTTTTGAGCATGCTCCTAAAGAGACTAATTGTTCTGCCCATGATTTAGCCAAACTAGCTAGAAGTAAGGTGTGTGTGGGGTGGATAATAGATCCACGCGTAGATATTGTTGATACTCTTGTAAAACATAATATGCTAATCACCTTGCAGTAAAGAGTATTTTGATGTCAAAAAAAGACAACATTTTCTAATGAAAGAACACACCATCGATTTGTCATAGATTTCTAAAAAATGAAGTTTTATTAAAAATATCCAAAATTGGAAAATCTTCATTCAAAAAATCACTAATTTTTTCATGAGAGAACTTCTGATCTATTCATCTTCAATCATGATAGTACAAAGAACACCAGAAATAATAAAATTACATTTAGATCTATAGATCATCTAGCGACAACTATAAGCACTTAAGCGAGCCGAAGGCGTGCTGCTGTCATCGCCCCTCCATCGACGGAGCCGGGCAAAACTTGTTGAAGTAGACAGTCGGGAAGTCGTCGTGCTAAGACCCGTAGGGCCAGCGCACTAGAACAACAACCGCCGCCGATAAAGAGTAGGGTAGATCAGAAGGATCCAAGCTGAAGACACACGAACATAGACGAAATATGACTAGATTTGAGCAGATCCACCAGAGAAAGATCGACGGAAGACACACCTCCACACGCCTACAGACGATGCTAGAAGCACCACAAAAACGCGGACTAGACAGGGAGAACCTTATTCTATCTTGAGGGAGCCGATGTCGTCTCGTCATCCCGTGTAGGACACAAACCCTAACAAATCTCAACAAAGGATGTAAGAAAAGGATCCACTGCGTCTCCATGGCCCTACGACCACCGAAGATGAGGCGGACCGGCGGAGGCGCCGGCAGGACACGAAGGAACCCTAAGCTTTTTGGGGAGAGGAGCCAGAGGGGAAAATCACGAATTTGAAATAACGTTCATAGATTTGAACAATCATTTGCAAATACAAAAATAATGAATTAAGAACATGTTCCTGAATTTGGAAAAAATCAGGCAATTTGAAAAATACTTGAAAATTTCAACTAGAAATCATAAGTTTTGTAAAAAAATGTTTTCTAAAACATAAAGGAACAACAAAAAACAAACAACATTGAATAAAAGCAACGAAAAAATTGAATAAAAGCAACAAAAATAGAAGCAGAAACAAGAGAAACTAGGATGAACCTTCTAAAAGGTTTGAAAACACAATGAAGGAGAGAGCCAATCCAGTTAGGAACTAGTAGGTGTGCGACGACTATATAACGCGTTGCGAGACGAAATGATCTCTTGTGTCGAACTGTACAGTAATGGGACAACCCAATAATAGGCACTTAAAAGAAATAGGAAGAGGAAAGGAAACTCGCATGGGGAATTCGAACCTTGCTCTACTAGTTGATTGCATGAGCTGTTTGCCATTAGGATAGAAGCGCGGTCGTGGTAAACTAATTGGTCGGACCTACTTAATTCGGGTTGATGGGGTTTCCACTATTTCTCCTCCGTTTCTTCCAGGTTTTTTGTTTTGTTTTTCTTCTATTTTTTCACCCATTTTTCTCTATTGTCATTGTTTTTTTCTTTATTTTTTGTTGTTTTCTTTAGGTTTCCTTTATTACTTTCTTGCTTTTCACTGGGGTTTTCCTTTTTCTTTACTTTTCTTTTTTCTTCCGTTTTGGTTCTTTCTTTCTCGTTTTTCATCGGGTTTTTGTTTTCCTTCTTTGTCTTCTTGGTTTCTTTTGGTTTTATTATTTCTTCTTCATTTTTCTGATTTTTCTTTTGATTTTTCATTGTTTCTTTTGGTTACATTCTACATTTTTGTATATGTCAACAACATTTTTCTAATACATGTCTAACATTTAACCAATACAAATTTACCATTTTTTATACATGGTCAACAATTTTTCTAATACACATTTTAAACACTTTCTAAATGCTTGATTAATAATTTTCAAATACAAGACTAATTTTTTAGAATACTTGGACAACATTTTTTCTATACATTTTTAGCTTTTCTCAAATGTTTGATTAACAGTTTTCAAATAACAAGATTCAATATTTTTTAAATACATGTCAACATTTGTTCTATACACATTTAGCATTTTTGAAATGCTTGATTAATATTATTCAAACAATTGTTCAACATTTGTTCAAATGCTTGCATAACATTTTATATACATGATCAATCTTTTTCATCATTTTTAATACATGATCAACATTTTTTCTCTACACATTTTACATTTCCCAAATGCTTGTTTAACATTTTAAAGATACTTGTTTAACATTTTTTTAATTCTTGATTAACATTTGTATATACATGATAAAAAAATTCATCACTTTTAATACATAATCAACAATTATTCTATACATGTTCGACATTTTCTGAAAGCTTGATTAACTTTTTCAAATACTTTTTTAACATTTTCCGAATGCATACTTAACATAGTTTTAAATGCTTGTTCAACATTTTTTCAAACTTTTTCAACATTTTTGAAATATTTGTTCAATATTTTATGAATTATTGTTCAACATTTTTCAAATACTTGTTCAGCATTTTTTGAATGCTTGATTAACATTTTTCAAATACTTGTTCAATATTTTACACAAAAACATTATATATTACTTTTTGTAATATATATATTTAGAATAATTTGAATTAACCCCTAGCTAGCCTTCCCTCGCCAACGATCCCTCAAAAGTTCAAGGAGAACCTCCTCAAACCCACTTTCCCTACTAAATGGAAGTACAAAACTGGCAATCTCCTCAAATTTTCCCTCCTCTACCGGCACGATGGTCGCTTGCTATGATATTCCTAATTATTAAGTAAAAAATAGGATACTGCATTAAGCAAACTGGTATAATATTGATAATATATTATTTTTTATCTCCAGCTCTTCATCGAGACAACTGTAAGCAACTATGTTTTTACCATTACTGACAATAAGATAGTGAACGTCTTTTTATCTTTTTGTCAGAAAGATAGGCTACTTGCACATTTAAACTCAACTGGCATACACAACTCCCTCTTGTAGATCATTCATCTCAAAATGGCCAATGCAAAGAGTAATAAATCAGATTGCATATATGTCCATACCATGCAAAACAAACTCGTATGAATTCAAAATAAACCAAATATAAATCTGATCATAAAGTGACAGTTAATTGAACCACAACAAACCCACCATTTATAATATCAGATGGATTACAATCATGTTAGACTTCTGATGTGATCATTCTATTGAAGAACAAAGAAGAGATGATGACATCTAGCTAGTGTTATGGACTCATAGTCCAAGGAGGACTACTTACACATGGACATGATGACAAACAAGGTTGATGAGGATAGCTCCAACGATGATTTCCCCCCTCCTATAGTGTACAGAAAAATTCCTCCAGATTGGATCATCGTGGAATAGGAGGTGGCATCAGCGTAAAATATCCTCGATAAATAATTTATGGGTTAGGAGTTTATAAAGGCATGGGTGCTCAGGTGAAAAGGAGTTCCATGGGGCCCACGTGCCCCCTCCTCACACCCTAGCCCCAGGCAGCGCTAGCTAGGGACCAGGGAGCTCCCCTAGTGACCCCAAATCCCTCTGGCTTTTTCTTGATCGAGATCCTCAAGACATATTTTTTTCTAATTTTTTCCTGTGTCTGTGGTGTTTTTATAGAAAGTACAAAAAACATGTAGAAAACAACAATGCACACTGATTGATATAGAATTTTGAGAAAACTATGAAATAATGATTTAAAATTAGCATGAATATATAATAAATTATATATCAATATTAGAATTATTACATTTATGGCTCTCCATATGATGGGGGCAAAGAAGAGTTTATTTGCAAACTTCATGCTCTTGTGCTAGAAGAAGGACAAGAGTAGTGGTGTAGTGGATCACAAGTGGTGTGACAAGTTTAACTATTGGGTTGAAATTTGGAGCCTGCTAAATATTAAAATTTCTAATAGACAATACACTTGGGCTAATAATCAGAGTGACCTGATCGTGTCTACTATGGATATGCTCTTTTGTAATATCAAATTAGATGGAATTTCTCCCTTGTCTTCATCCATTCCTCTGCATAAGATTGGTACTGATCCCTCTGCTATCATCTGGGATTCTAGAATTTGAACTAATCCTAGACCTGATACCTATAGATTTGAGAAATGGTGGCTACTGAGGGTAGACTTTAGACCTCTGACTGGGAAAAATTGGAATGAACATGATATACAGCAGGCCAAACTTACAAAAAATTAGGAAGGTCACTAAAGCATGGAGTAAAACACATATAGGTTGATATTACAAAATTTAAGAAATGTTTGATCGAAGAGTATGATAAATTTGAGGTCAAATAAAAAACTGCTGAACTCTACTAGAGAATAAGCTAGATTTAAAATTAAAACAAAGCATAGATATAGGGATAGAGACGTAAAAGGAGATAGGAATACATCATATTTTTAATGTTGTAGCTAATCAAAGGAGGATGAGAACTTCTATTCACCAACCAGAGTGTCATATTAGAGTAGTGACAAACACAATTGATATGTCATATGTGGCTACGTCTTCCATAAGTTTTATTCTAGGTTTAAAAGAGTAATAGTTTTGATCTTAATCATGATTTCCGCAGTAACGAAAAGGAACTGTCTCAAGAAGAAAATGGTCTCCTTCGGGCTGCTTTATCAGAACGACAAGTCAAAAAGGCTGCTTTGACTCCTATAATGATGGAACTCCTGGACCTGATGGTCTATCCTTTTTTTACCAGCACTTTTGGGATTCAACTAGGACTGACATTATTTGCTTTTCTCATACTTCCATAAAGGAAAAATGGACATCTATGGGATAATTTTTTTTCACTACTCTGATCCCAAAATAGGAATATGTTGTTAATATGAAGAAATTTTGACGTATTAGCCCACTTAACTACATATTTAAAATCTTTGCTAAGGTTTTGAATAATAAGCTTGCTCTCATTCTTCATAGATTGATAGCTGGTAACCAAATTACTTTCTTTAAAGGTAGGTATATCATTGTGAGTGTAGTGACTGCTCATGAGGTGCGGCACTCTATTCATTGTAGTCATGGAACTAGTTTAGTTTTCAATCTTGACTATGAGAATGGTTTTGATCCTAGAATTTTTTTGTTGATCCAATATAAAAAAGGGGTATTATCCCCAAATGGATGATATGGATCCACCAGATATTACTCATGGAGGGTGTGTGGTTGTCAAGCCAAATTTTCATGTTGGCTAGTTTTTTTATGACTGGCAAAGAACCGAGACAAAGGGACCCCCTATCACCATTTTTGTTTAACTTAGTGGTAGATGTTTTGACCAGGATGCTTAGCAAAGCTGCATTTCTGAGTTGGTCATGTGCCAGCATCCCTCTATATGACCCCTCTTGTGTCTGTGCCTACAATATGGATATAACACCATCATATTTCTTGAAAATAATCTAGCTATGATCGAAACATAAAATGGGTCTTGACCTATTTTGAGAAGGTATCTGTCATGAGAATCAATTATTCCAAAAGTGAAATAGTTCTAATTGGTACGAATCATGAGAAATACATCCCTTTTTGCTAATGTTTTTGGTTGCCATGTTGGAAATTTTCCCATTAAATACCAAGGTGTCCCACTTAATTATGATAAGTTTAGGAGAGTGGATGTCCAAGTCTAATTGGTAAGGTCTGTAATAGAATAGTTGGGTGGAGGGGAAAACTTCTCTCTTACAGGGGGAATGATCCCCATCAAAGCTTGTTTACCTAGCATCCTTATATATCTGCTATCCTTTTGAAATTCCCTAAGTGGACTTCAGATTTAGGTAATACCAAAATGGATCACTTCTTATGGAATTACTTTAAGGGGCATAAGAAACTCCACTTATCTAACCTCGGGATGATTTGCATGAAAAGAGGGTTTGGTGGGCTTGGCATACCAAACTTAAAAAATATATTAACATGTGCTTACTAGGATCTCGGCTCAAAACAAATTATCAGGAGGATGGAAAACTCTGGAAGCAGTTTTTTAGATAGAAAATATAACACTAGCTCTCCTAATATACTCACTTGTTGCTCCCTCAACACCTCAGTCTTCTGGTAAGGGGGTTAAGTTGTCGCCAAAGCCATTAATTTTGGTTTTAGATGGGCGGTAGGTGATGGATATAAAGTGAGATTATGTGAGGATTGCTAGTTTGGTACTTCCGCACTAGTTGATCAGTTTTTGGGATGTTTACCATCTCTCCAATGAGAGGAAGACCGTGTTATTCCAAAA
Organism: Triticum timopheevii; assembly: GCA_963921465.1. Classification (NCBI taxonomy): domain Eukaryota; kingdom Viridiplantae; phylum Streptophyta; class Magnoliopsida; order Poales; family Poaceae; genus Triticum; species Triticum timopheevii. The sequence continues at coordinate 436,733,428 of OY997264.1, read as the reverse complement.
GTTTGGGATGGGCACAGCTGAATCTGACATTCAGAAGAATTTTATCCATCTCTATGATGTATAAATGGTATGAATTAGAACAACATTGTCAAAAATAAGACACTAAAATATGACAAATAGATAGTAAAGGTCAGTATTCAACTAGTTCCCTTTATAGTATCATTAATTTGAGAGGGGTTATGCATGTACATATAATTGTTGTGTGGAAGATTTGTGTCCCACCTAGGATTCCTAGTTTCCTTTTGTTGCTAGCTAATAATAAACACATGACCAAAGATAACATGAAAAACAGAAACATTGCAAAGTTTGAGGAGTGTTTATTTTGCTTTGATTACGAATCTGTGCAACATCTATTCTTTTGTTGTGTAGTGGCTAGTGAACTATGATTAGTTATTTCTGAATATTTCCATATCCTTGTTGGCACTTTATTTGAATCTATTTCTAGGTATTTGATTGCTAACAAAAATGTTTTCTGCTTAATCTAGTTAGCTCAGCAGTGCTTTGGTGTACATGGAAATGCAAAAAATAGTATGGCTTTCGATGAGACTCATTGGATTGACATTAAGCATGTGTGGTGCAAGATCCTGAAAACTGTAAAGAATTGGGCTAACCTGTACCTTGTGGAACTGAAGGAGGAGGCGGGTATCCTTTACTCACATCTTCCTTTGGTGCCGAGGGCACCTTTGCTACTTCTTGAGCTTGAGTTGATTTTTCCCTTGAAGAGGAAAGGTGATGCAACAAAGTAGAGATAAGTATTTCCCTCGGTTAAGAACCAAGATATCAATCTAGTAGGAGGCACAAGCAAGTCTCCAATATATGCACCTACACAAACTAACAAACACTTGCACACAACGCGAAAAAGGGGCTGTCAATCCCTTCATGGTCACGAACAAGAGTGAGATCTAATAGAGATAGATATAAAAGATAAACAAAAGAGCAAACTAAAGTAAATATAAATAAATTGCAGTGAGGTATTTTCGGGTTTTTTAGTTTATAGATCTGAAAATATATGATGGAAAATAGAACTGGGGGCCATAGGTTTCACTAGAGGCTTCTCTCTTGAAAGAAAACATACGATGGGTAAACAAATTACTATTGAGCAATTGATAGAAAAGCGCATAGTTATGATGATATCTAAGGCAATGATCATGAATATAGGCATCACGTCCGTGACAAGTAGACCGAAACGATTCTGCATCTACTACTATTACTCCACACATCGACCGACTCCTGCCTGCATCTAGAGTATTAAGTTCATAAGAATAGAGCAACGCTTTAAGTATGATGACATGATGTAGAGGTATAAAATCAAGCAATATGATATAAACCCCATCTTTTTATCCTCGATGGCAACAATAGAATACGTGCCTTGCTACCCCTTCTGTCACTGGGTGAGGACACCGCAAGATTGAACCCAAAACTAAGCACCTCCCCCATTGCAATAAAAATCAATCTAGTTGGCCAAACCAAACCGATAGTTCAAAGAGAAATACAAAGATATCTTAATCACGCATAAAAGTGTTCAGAGAAGACTCAAATAATATTCATAGATAATCTGATCATAAATCCACAATTCATCGGATCTCAACAAACGCATCGCAAAAGGATATTACATCGGATAGAACTCCAAGATCATCGAGGAGAACATTGTATTGAAGATCAAAGAGAGATAAGAAGCCATATAGCTACTAGCTATGGGCCCTTCGGTCTGTGGTAAACTACTCACGCTTCATCAGAAGGGCAGCAAGGTTGATGTAAATACCCTCCATGATTGAATCCCCCTCCGGCAGGGTGCCGGAAAAGGCCCCAAGATTAGATCTCACGGGAACAAAGGCTTGCGGTGGAAAAGTATTTTGGTGGACACTTCTGATGTTGGGGGAGTATTTGAGAATATATAGTGGAAGAATTAGGGTTGGAGGACTCCCGAGGGGCCCACAAGCCATGGGGGCGCGCCCCCCATGGCTTGTGGCCTCCTTGGGACTCTTCAGGCCCTCTCTCGCCCCCATGACTTGTGGGCCCCTCGGGACTCTTCGGGCCCTCTCTCCAAGTCACGTGGGTGTCTTCTGGTCCAAGAAAAATCATCGTAAAGTTTTATTCCGTTTGGACTCCATTTGATATTCCTTTTCTGTAGAAGTCAAAAGCAAGGAAAAAATAGAAGCTTGCAATGGGCTCTAGGTTAATAGGTTAGTCCCAAAATAATATAAAACAGCATATTAATGCATATAAAACATCAAAGACAGATAATATAATAGCATGGAACAATCAAAAATTATAGATACGTTGGAGACGTATCTAGCATCCCCAAGCTTAATTCCTCGTCTCCTCGAGTAGGTAAATGATAAAAACAGAATTTTTGATGTGGAATGCTACCTAACATATTTATCAATGCAATCTTCTTTATTGTGGAAAGAATATTCAGATCCATAAGATTCAAAACAAAAGTTTAATATTGACATAAAAACAATAATACTTCAAGCATACTAATATAGCAATCATGTCTTCTCAAAATATCATGTCCAAGGAAAGTTATCCCTACAAAATCATATAGTCTGGCTATGCTCCATCTTCATCACACAAAGTATTTCATCATGCACAACCCAAGTATTAGTCAAGCAATTGTTTCATACTTTAGTGTTCTCAAACTTTTTCAACTTTCACGAAATACATGAGCGTCAGCCATGGATGTAGCACTATAGGTGGAATAGAATACGGTGGTTGTGGAGAAGGCATAAAGAAGGAGAAATTCTCACATCAACTAGGAAAATTAATGGGATATGGAGATGCCCATCAATTGATATTGATGCAAGTGAGTAGAGATTACCATGCAACAGATGCACTAGAGCTACAAGTGTATGAAAGCTCAAAAGGACACTAAGTGGGTGTGCATCCAACTTGCTCGCTCATGAAGACCTAGGGCAATTTGAGGAAGCCCATCATTGGAATATACAAGACAAGTTCTATAGTCAAAAATTCCCACTAGTATATGAAAGTGACAGAATAGGAGACTCTCTATCATGAAGAACATGGTGCTATTTCAAAGCACAAGTGTGGAAAAAGGAAAGTAACATTTTCCCTTCTCTCTTTTTCTCTCATTTTTTTCTCTTTTCTCTTTTTTTGTTTGGGCTTCTTTGGCCTCTCTTTTTATTTGGGCTTCTTTGGCCTCTTTTATGAACTTTAAAGTCCGGAGACTCATCCCAACTTGTGAGGGAATCATAGCTTCCATCATCCTTTCCTCACATGGGACAATGCTCTAATAATGATGATCATCACACTTTTATTTACTTACAACTCAAAAATTATAACTCAAGGTAAAAACTCATAATGATGGAATGGTGGAAGTTGCATGGCAATATATCTCGGAATGGCTATGGAAATTCCATAATAGGTAGATATGGTGGTTGTTTTGTGGAAGGGTAAATGGTGGGTTTAATGCACCAGCAAAAGATGCACGGTACTAGAGAGGCTAGCAATGGTGGAAGGGTAAGAGTTCGTATAATCCATGTACTCAACATTAGTCAGAAAGAACTCACATGCTTATTGCAAAAATTTATTAGCCATTGAAACAAAGTACTACACGCATGCTCCTAGGGGAGAGGTTGTAGGAGTTAACCATCACACGCTCCCGACCTCCACACAAAGGATGTCAATCAAAGAATAAATCATGCGCTGACTTCATCACATAACAGTTCACCATGCATGCATGCTACGGGAATCACAAACTTTAACACACGTATTTCTACCTATCCACAATTACTCACTAGCATGACTCTTATATCACCATATTTATATCTCAAAAAAATGCAAGAAATCAAACTTATCATATATTCAATGCTCTTATATGAAAGTTTTATTATATCCCTCTTGGATGCCCATCATATTTGGACTAAATTAATAACCTAAGCAAATTACCATGCTATTTAAGGATTCTCGAAATAATATAAGTGAAGCATGAGAGTTCAAAATTTTCTATAAAATAAAGCCACCACTGTGCTAAAAAAGATATAAGTGAAGCACTAGAGCAAACTGCCTAGCTCAAAAGATTTAAGTGAATCACATAGAGTATTCTAATAAATTCACGATTAAAGCGTGTCCCTCTCAAAAGGTGTGTACAACAAGGATGATTGTGGCAAACTAAAAAGCAAAGACTCATATCATACAAGATGCTCCAAGCAAAACACATATCATGTGGTGAATAAAAATATAGCATCAAGTAAATTTACCAATGGATTGAAGACAAAAGAGGGGATGCCATCCGGGGCACCCCCAAGCATAGATGCTTGGTTGTCCTTGAATATTACCTCAGGGTGCCTTGGGTATCCCCAAGCTTAGGCTCTTGCCACTCCTTATTCCATAGTCCATGAAATCTTTACCCAAAACTTGAAAACTTCACAACACAAAACTCAACAGAAAATTTCTAAGATCCATTAGTATAATAAAGCAAGTCACCACTTCTAGGTACTGTTGTGAACTCATTCTAAATTTATATTGGTGTAATATATACTATATTCCAACTTATCCATGGTTCATACCCCCCGCTACTACCCATAGATTCATCAAAATAAGAAAACAACATATAGAAAGCAGAATCTGTCAAAAACAGAACAGTTTGTAGTAATCTGGAAACTTCGTACACTTTTGTAACTCCAAAAATTCTAAAAACTTAGTACTACATGGGTAATTCGTATATCAATCTTGTGTAAAAAACTAAGAAATTTATCACGCTCTGGTTATTTTTAGGATTTTCTGTACTGGGCGCAAAAGTTTTTGTTTTTCAATAGAATCAAATCAACAATCTTCCAAATCATTCCAAAGGTTTTACTTGGCACAAATACTAATTATAATCATGAAAACGCACCTAACCAGAGGCTAGATGATATAACTATTGCAAAATAGAAGCAAAAAGGTCAAAAAAATAAAATAAAATTGGGTTGCCTCTCAACAAGCACTATTGTTTAACACCCCTAGCTAGGCATAAAACATAGATCTAGGTATTGTCATCTTTGGTATGGAATTCATAGGTAGCCCTCATAATAGATTCATATGGCAACTTAATTTTCTTTCTTGGAAAGTGTCACATGCCCTTCCTTAACAGAAATTGAAATCTAATGTTTCCTTCTTTCATGTCAATAATTGCACCAATCTTTCTAAGGAAAGGTCTACCAAGAATAATAGGACAAGTGGGATTGCAATCTATATCAAGCACAACAAAATCTATGGGCACATAATTTATATTTGCAACAATACTATTTGCAACAATAAAAACATCCTTAATCCTTCCCATAGGTTTCTTAATAGTGGAATCCGCTAGATGCAAATTCAAAGAACAATCATCAAATTTATGAAAATCGAGCACATCACATAAAGTTTTCAGAATACTGGAAACGCTAGCACTCAAATCACACAAAGCATTGCACTCATAATATTTAATTTTAATCTTAATAGTATGTTCCCACTCATCATGAAGCCTTCTAGGGATAGAAACTTCCAACTCAAGTTTTTCTTCAACCGATTTCATCATAGCATCAACAATATGTTTAATAAAAGCCTTATTTTGATTATAAGAATGAGGTGAATTAAGCATGGATTGCAACAAAGAAATACACTCTATCAAAGAGCAACTATCATAATTAAAGTCCTTGAAATCCAAAAGAGTGGGTTCATCGCTACTTAAAGTTTTGACCTCTCCAATCCCACATTTATCAAAATTTTCATTAAGATCTTTAAACTCCAAATTATTGGCACGCCTCCTAGCTAAAGTTGACTCATCTCCAGTCCCATCTTTATCAAGATTTATATTAGCAAACAAAGCTTCAATAGGAGTCACACCAATCACTTTAAGATCTTCATCATTATTTTCACAAAAACTGGAAGAACACGCTTTTACAATCCAATCTCACTTAGCACGTGGTGACCCACAAGTATGGGAGTTCAATCGTAGTCCTTTCGATAAGTAAGAGTGTTGAACCCAACGAGGAGTAGAAGGAAATGGCAAGTGATTTTTAGCAAGGTAATCTCTGCAAGCACTGAAATTGTCAGTAACGAGTAGTTTTATAGCAAGGTAATTTGTAACGAGCAAGTAACGGTAACGGTAAATAAAGTGAAGCAAGGTAGCCCAATCCTTTTGTGGCAAAGGACAGGCCAAAATGGTCTCTTATAATAAGCAAAGCATTCTTGAGGGTACACGGGAATTTCACCTAGTCACTTTCACCATGTTGGTTTGGCTTGTGTTCGCTACAATTTGATTTGTGGGTGGACCGGTGCTTAGGTGTTGTTCTTAGTTGAACAAACCTCCTACTTATGATTAACCCCCTCACAAGCATCCGCAACTACGAGAAAAATATAAAGATAAAATCTAACCATAGCCTTAAACGTTTGTATCCAAATTGGTCCCTACGAAGTAGCACATAAACTAGGGTTTAACCTTCTGTCACTCTACCAACCCATCGTCTAATAACTACTCCACAATGCATTCCCTTAGGCCCAAATATGGTGAAGTGCCATGTAGTCTACGTTCACATGACACCACTAAGGGTATCACAACATACATATCATCAAAATATCGAACACATATCAAGTTCACATGATTACTTGCAACAAGATTTCTCCCATGACCTCCAGAACAAAAGTAACTACTCATAAATGATAAGCATGCTCAAGATCAGAGGGGTATTAAATAGCATAATGGATCTGAACATATAATCTTCCACCAAATAAACCAATAGTAATCAACTACAAGATGTAATCAACACTACTAGTCACCCACAGGTACCAATCTCAGGTTTCGGTACAAAGATTGAACACAAGAGATGAACTAGGGTTTGAGAGGAGATGGTGGTGTTGAAGATGTTGATGAAGATTGGCCTCCCAAAGATGAGAGGGTTGTTGGTGATGACGATGGTGATGATTTCCCCCTCCAGGAGGGAAGTTCCCCCGGCAGAATCGCTCCGCCGGAGGGCAAACGTGCTCCTGCCCAGGTTCCGCCTCGAGACGGCGGCGCTCCGTTTCGAAAGTCCTCCTCTTATTTTTTCTAGGTCAAATGACTTATATACCAGAAGATGGGCACCGGAGGTGGGCCGTGCTGAGCACAACCCACCAGGGCGCGCCCTGGTGTCTTGTGCTCACCAGGTGGGGCCCCTCCGGTAGTTATTTGCTCTAGTATTTTTTATATATTCCAAAAAAAATTCTCTGTAATTTTCAACTCATTTGGAGATGTGCAGAATAGGTGACCCTGACATAGCTTTTTAGGTCAAGAATTCCAGCTGCCGGCATTCTCCCTCTTTGTGTAAACCTTGCATATTATGAGATAAAAGGCATTAGAATTACTCCATAAAGCATTATTATGTATAAAAACATTATAAATAACAATATGAAAACATGATGCAAAATGGATGTATCAACTCCCCCAAGCTTAGACCTCGCTTGTCCTCAAGCGAAAACCAAAATCAAAAAACATGTCCACATGCTTAGAGAGAGAGAGGTGCCGATAAAAAAATACGAACATTGAAGCATCATGCATATTATTATAACAGAAACAAACTTTATCATAAAACTTTATCATATAACTTCTCATGAACGAGTAAAAATTCATCACAATATCGAACTAGAAGCATAAACTCTATTGAAAACCAACAAACCATGTTCTTAGTCAACTTTGCAACTACAATTCATCATCTTTTCAGGAAGGGTCTCGTATTGGACCCTTTTGGCAAGTCCACATACTCAACCATCATATAATCTTCTATGATTGCTAACACTCACCTCATACACATGAGTAAAAAGTTTCAACCGGACACATAGAAAGATAGGGGCGCATAGTTTTCGCCTCCCAGCGCATTCACCTCAAGGGTGATGTCAACAATAATAATTCATGCTCACCCATATCCAACTAGATATATATGCCTAGATCTTTCCTCAACACATGATGCTTGAAAAAAGAGAAACAAAAAGGAATAGGGAAGAATACTTTGACTCTTGCATAAAAGTAAATACATAAAAGTAAAAGATAGGCCCTTCACAGAGGGAAGCAGAGGTTGTCATGCACTTTTTGGTTTGTATGCTCAATCTCTTATTGCAAAAGAACGTCACATTATATTGCCCCTTATGATAGCAACCTTTATCATGCAGTCTGTCGCCTTTATTACTTTGCCATCACAAGTTTGTACAACGCTCAATTTTATCGTACACTAAATGATCCAACACATTTAGTAGCAATTTTTATTACCTTATTGCACCGATGACAACTTACGTGAAGGATCTTACACAATCCATATGTAGGTATGGCAGACTCTCAAAATAAGATTTTGGGTTCAGGGTTTTTGGATGCACAAGTAGTATCTCTACTTAGTGCGGAGTTTTTGGCTAGCAAAGATATTGAGCAAGCACCACATGTTAAAGGATCTATGGCAATATAACTTCTATGTGAATATGAACAAACATAAATCATTATGTTGTCTTCCTTGTCCAATGTCAACAATTTTGGCGTATAATATTTTGATGTGGGCTCACAACCATAAAAGATGTCCATGATAGTGTATTTGCATGTGAATCTTCTCTTCCCTTATTAATTCTTTCATGAATTGCATCATTGACCAATGCTATGTTTGTCAATCTTCAATAAATTTTGCCACTTGTACTTTTCTTTATGTGATGTCATTACTTAACATAAGATTAGCATATGATATTTTTCATTATTTCTTTTTATTTTGATTGAAACATAAAAGTAAAGAAAGCACTCGTACTACTCTTTATTATATATCTCGCACACGATTACATAGATAGATAGATACATCACTAAGCAAACACTCAAAGATAGATCAAACAAAAATAAATAAAGGCAAAGAAGGTGGTGGTGATACCATACCGGGGCACCTCCCCCAAGCTTGGCACAAGCCAAAGGGAGTGCCCATACCATGTACTCAAGTCTCCTTTGGTGGTGAATATTGCTACTTCTTGAGCTTGCGTTGATTTTTACCTTGAAGAGGAAAGGGTGATGCAGCAAAGCAGAGATAAGTATTTCCCTCAGTTGAGAACCAAGGTATCAATCCAGTAGGAGGCAGAAGCAAGTCTCCAATCTATGCACCCCAACAAACTAACAAACACCTGCACACAACGCGAAAAAGGGGTTGTCAATCCCTTCACGGTCACGGACAACAGTGAGATCTAATAAAAAGATATAAAACAAATAAAAGTAAATAAAACTCAGCGAGGTATTTTTGTGTTTTTGGTTTTATAGATCTGAAAGTATATGATGGAAAATAGACCCAGGGGCCATAGGTTTCACTAGAGGCTTCTCTCTAGAAGAAAGCATACGGTGGGTGAGTAAATTATTGTCGAGCAATCGATAGAAAATCGCAAAGTTATAACGATATCTAAGGCAATGATCATGAATATAGGCATCACATCCGTGACAAGTAGACCGACTCCTGCCTGCATCTACTACTATTACTCCACACATCGACCGCTATCCAGCATGCATCTAGAGTATTAAGTTCATAAGAACGGAGTAATGCCTTAAGTAAGATGACATGATGTAGAGGGATAAACTCAAGCAATATGATGAAAACCCCATCTTTTTACCCTTCATGGCAACAATACAATACATGCCTCGCTACCCCTACTATGTCACTGGGTGAGGACACCGCAAGATTGAACCCAAAACTAAGCACCTCTCCCATTGCAAGAAATACCAATCTAGTTGGCCAAACCAAACCGATAATTCGAAGAGAAATACAAAGATATCAAATAATGCATATAGGAATTTAGAGAAGACTCAAATAATATTCATAGATAATCTGATCATAAATCCACAATTCATTGGATCTCGACAAAACACACCGCAAGAGAATATTATATTGGACAGAACTCCAAGAACGTCGAGGAGAACATCGTATTAAAGATCAAAGAGAATGAAGAAGCCATCTAGCTACTAGCTATGGACCCGTAGGTTTGTGGTAAACTACTCACACATCATCGGAGGGGCAGCAAGGTTGATGTAGATGCCCTCCGTGATCGAATCCCCCTCCGGTGAAGTACCGGAAAAGGCCCCAAGATGGGATCTCACGGAAACAGAGACCTGCGGTGGTGGAAAAGTATTTTCGTGGATGCCTCTGGTGTTTTGGGAATATTTGGGAATTTACAGTGCAAGAATTAGGGTTGGAGGACTCCCGTGGGGTCCACAAGCCCTTAAGGCGCCGCCCCTGAGGCGTGCCTACGAGGCTTGTGGCCTCCTCGGGACTCTTCTGGCCCCCTCTCCAAGCTCTGTGGACGTCTTCTGGTCCAAGAAAAATCATTGTGAAAGTTTTATTCTGTTTGGACTTCGTTTGATATTCCTTTCCGAAAAATTCAAAAACAAGGAAAAGATAGAAACTGGCACTGGGCTCTAGGTTAATAGGTTAGTCCCAAAAGATAATATCAAATAGAATATTAATCCGTATCAAACATCCCAAGTTGATAATATAATAGCATGGAACAATAAAAAATTATAGGTACGTTGGAGATGTATCAAGCATCCCCAAGCTTAATTCCTGCTCGTCCTCGAATAGGTAATTGATAAAAACAGATTAATGCTACCCAACAAATTTAGCAATGTAATCTATTTTAGTTAGCATGAATATTGAGATCCATACGATTCAAAACAAAAGTTCAATATTGACATAAAAACAATAATACCTCAAGCATACTAGAAAGAAAAATCATGAAACTTCAAAAATAACATGGCCAAAGAAAGTTATCCCTACAAAATCATATAGTCTTGTTATGCTCCCTCTTCTTAACACAAAGTATAAATTATGTACCATCCCGATGTCAGCCAAGCAATTGTTTCATACTTTTTAACGTGCTTCAGCTTTTTCAACTCTTCACACAATACATGAGCATGAGCCATGGACATAGCACTATAGGTGGAATAGAAGGTGGTAGTCGACAAAAGAAGGAGAAAGTCTCACATCAACTAGGCAAATCAAGGGACTATGGAGATGTCCATCAATTGATATCAATGTGAGTGAGTTGGGATTGCCATGTAATGGATGCACTAGAGCGATAAGTGTATGAAAGCTCAAAAGAAAACTAAGTGGGTGTGCATCCAACTTGCTTGCTCATGAAGACCTAGGGCATTCGAGGAAGCCCATTTCTGGAATATACAAGCCAAGTTGTATAACAAAAAATTCCCACTAGTAATATATGAAAGTGTCAACATAGGAGACTCTCTATCATGAAGAACTTGGTGCTACTTTGAAGCACAAGTGTGGAAAAGGATAGTAAAATTGTCCCTTCTCTCTTTTTTCTCTCATTTTTTCTGAAGACTCCTCTTTTTTTGGAGACTCTTTTTCTATTTTTTTGGAGGCTCTTTTGGCCTCTCTCCCTTTTTTATAACCTCACATGGGACAATGTTCTAATAATGATGATCATCACACTTTTATTTACTTACAACTCAAAATTACAACTCTAGGTAAACTCAAACTCATAATAATGGAACGGTGGAGTTACATGGAAATATATCTCGGAATGGCTATGAAAATGCCATAATAGGTAGGTATGGTGGCTGTTTTGAGGAAGGGTATAAGGTGGGTTTAATGCACCGGCAAAAGTTGCGCGGTACTAGAGTGGCTAGCAAAGGTGGAAGGGTGAGAGTGCGTATAATCCATGGACTCAACATTAGTCATAAGAACTCACATACTTATTGCAAAAAAATATTAGCCCTCGAAGCAAAGTACTACTACACATGCTCCTAGGGGAGAGGTTGGTAGGAGTTAACCATCACGTGCTCCCGACTTTCACACAAATGAAGACAATCAAGAATAAATAGTGCTCCAACTTCATCACATAACTAGAAGACCATACGTGCATGCTACGGGAATCACAAACCTTAACACCAGTATTCCTTTAATTCCACAATTCACTACTAGCATGACTCTAATATCACCATCTTCATATCTCAAAACAACTGCAACGAATCAAACCTTTCATATATTCAATGCTCTTTATGAAAGTTTTTATTATATCCCCCTTGGATGCCTATCATATAGGACTAAATTCATAACCCAAGAAAATTACCATGTTGTTTAGAGACTCTCAAAATAATGTAAATGAAGCATGAGAGTTCATTAATTTCTGCAAAATAACATCACCGCCGTGCTAAAAAAGATATAAGTGGAGCACTAGAGCAACTACCCTAGCTCAAAAGATATAAGTGAAGCACAAAGAGTATTCTAATAAATTCACGATTAATGTGTGTCCCTCTTAAAAGGTGTTTACAGCAAGGATTATTGTGGCAAACTAAAAAGCAAAGACTCAAATCATACAAGACGCTCCAAGCAAAACACATATCATGTGGTGAATAAAAATATAGCCTCACGTAAATTTACCGATGGATTGAAGACAAAAGAGGGGATGCCATCCGGGGCATCCCCAAGCTTAGATGCTTGGTTGTCCTTGAATATTACCTTGGGGTGCCTTGGGAATCCCCAAGCTTAGGCTCTTGCCACTCCTCATAATGTAGTCCATCAAATATTTACCCACAACTTGAAAACTTCACAATACAAAACTCAACAGAAAACTCGTGAGATCCATTAGCGTAATAAATCAAATAACCACTTAAGTTACTGTTGTGAACTCATTCTAATTTTATATTGGTGTTATATCTACTGTATTAGAATTTCTCCATAGTCCCCCCCCCCCCCCGATACTACTCGTAGATTCATCAAAATAAGCAAACAACATGATGAAAACAGAATCTGTCAAAAACAGAACAGTCTGTAGCAATCTGAAAACTTCGCATACTTCTGTATCTTTAAAAATTCTGAAAAACTAGGACAACATGGGAAATTTGTATATCAATCTTTTGTAAAAAAATTCAGCAATTTATCATGCTCTGGTGCTTTTTAGGATTTTCTGTACTGGGCACAAAAGTTTCTGTTTTTCAGCAAAATCAAATCAACAATCTTCCAGACCATCCCAAAGGTCTTACTTGGCACAAACACTCAATTAAAACATGAAAACACATCTAACCAGAGGCTAGATGATATATTATTCAAAAACAGTAAATAAAAATATTGGGTTGCCCCCCAACAAGCGCTTTTCTTTAAAGCCATTAGGCTAGGCTTTGAGATTTCGATGATGCTCACATGAAACATAAAAATTGCAACACGAAGAGAGCATCCTATAGCATGTGGAAAACAAGTTTAAGTCTAACATGCTTCCTATTCATAGGCATTTAATAAGCAAACAAATTATCAAGACAAGCAAAAACTAGCATATGCAAGGAAGAAGAAAGAAAAAATAGCAATCTCAACATAACGAGAGGTAATTTAGTGACATGAAAATTTCTACAACCATATTTTCCTCTCTCATAATATTTGCATGTAGGATCATATTCAAATTCAACAATATAGCTATCACATAAAATATTCTCTACATGATCCACATGCATGCAAAGTTGACACTCATTCAAAATAGTGGGATTAACATAGAACAAAGTCATTACTTCTCCAAGCCCACTTTTATCAAAAATTCCGTAAGATTGATCAATCTCCAAAGTAGTGGGATCAAAACCTAACATTCTATCAAACCCACTTTCAATATTATTGCAAACATTATTATCAATCTCATATTTATCATGGGGCTTAAATAAATTTTCAAGATCATAAGAAGAATCACCCCAATCAAGATCATTGCAACAAGTAGTGGACATAGTAAAATTAGCATCCCCAAGCTTAGGGTTTTGCATATCATTAACACAATTGACATTAATAGAATTTATAATAACATCATTTCAATCATGCTTTTCATTCAAGGAGCTATCTTGACTCACTTTATAGATTTCTTCTTTTAACACTTCATCACAATTTTCAGATTCATGAATTTCAAGAACCTCATAAAGATAATCTAGTGCACTCAACTCACTAGCAATTGGTTCATCATAATTGGATATTTTAAAAAGATTAGCAAGTGGATGAGGATCCATAATTTATTTTCTTTTTCTTTGCTTCTGAATTGCAATAAACACACAATTATGCCAAGCTAACGAGCAAACAAACCAAGTAAGACATAAAGGCAAACGGAAATAAGGCAAATATTTTTGTGTTTCTCTGAAAAACATTTTAGAAGTGGGGGATAGGAAAATGAGAGGCAAATGTAAAATAATGTAAGTGCAAGCGATGAGAGTTTATGACAAGTACTTGGTAGGGTTGATGTAGAACCTCCCCAGCAACGGCGCCAGAAATTCTTCCTGCTACTTCTTGAGCTTGCGTTGAATTTTCCCTTGAAGAGGAAAGGGTGATGCAGCAATGTAGAGATAAGTATTTCTCTCAGTTGAGAACCAAGGTATCAATCCAGTAGGAGGCAGAACCAAGTCTCCAATCTATGCACTTGCACAAACTAACAAACACTTGCACACAATGCAAAAAGGGGCTGTCAATCCCTTCACGGTCACGAACAAGAGTGAGATCCAATAAAGATATATAAAACAAATAAAAGTAAATAAAACTCAGCAAGGTATTTTTGTGTTTTTGGTTTTATAGACCTAAACATATATGATGGAAAATAGACCTGTGGCCATAGGTTTCACTAGAGGCTTCTCTCTCAAAGAAAGCATATGGTGGGTGAATAAATTACTATCGAGCAATTGATAGAAAAGCGCAAAGTTATAACGATATCTAAGGCAATGATCATGAATATAGGCATCACGTCCGTGACACGTAGACCGACTCCTGCCTGCATCTACTACTATTACTCCACACATCGACCGCTATCCAGCATGCATCTAGAGTATTAAGTTCATAAGAACGGGGTAACACCTTAAGTAAGATGACATGATGTAGAGGGATAAACTCAAGCAATATGATGAAAACCCCATCTTTTTACCCTTGATGGCAACAATACTATACATGCCTCGCTACCCCTACTATGTCACTTGATGAGGACACCTGAAGATTGAACCCAAAAGTAAGCACCTCTCCCATTGAAAGAAATACCAATCTAGTTGGCCTAACCAAACCGATAACTCGAAGAAATACAAAGATATCAAATAATGCATATAAGAATTCAAAAAAGGCTCAAATAATATTCATAGATAATCTAATCATAAATCCGTAGTTCATCGGATCTCGACAAACACATCGCAAAAGAATATTACATTGGATAGAACTCCAAGAACATCAAGGAGAACATTGTATTGAAGATCAAAGAGAGAAAAGAAGTCATATAGCTAGTAGCTATGGACCCATAGGTCTATGGCAAACTACTCACACATAAACGGAGGGGCAGCAAGGTTGATGTAGATGCCCTCTGTGATCGAATCCCCCTCCGACGGAGTACCAGAAAAGACCGCAAGATGGGATCTCAAGGGAACAGAAACCCGCGGTGGTGGATAAGTATTTTCGTGGATGCCTCTAGTGGTTTGGGAATATTTGGGAATTTATAGCGCAAGAATTAGGGTTGGAGGACTCCCGAGGGGCTCACAAGCCCTCAGGGCATGCCCCCCCGGGGGGCGCCTACGAGGCTTGTGGCCTTCTCGGGACTCTTCTGGCCCCCTCTCCAAGCTTCGTGGATGTCCTATGGTCCAATAAAAATCATCGTGAAAGTTTTATTCCGTTTGGACTCCGTTTGATATATCTTTCTGAAAAAGTCAAAAACAAGGAAATCAGAAATTGGCACTGGGCTCTAGGTTAATAGGTTAGTTCTAGAAATAATATAAAATAGCATATTAATGCATATAAAACATCCCAAGTTGATAATATAATAGCATGGAACAATCACAAATTATAGATACGTTGGAGATGTATCAAAGATGATGTAGTAGCTTCACTCTTCAAGCTCAAGAGGTGCTCCAATCTACGAATGATGCTCCGGAGGGCGATGTGCTCTTGCAACATAATATTTTCACGAGTGAGATATTTATTTTGCACAAGAACCATTTTCATGATCCAAAAAGCTTCAATTTCAGTGGGGTTAAGATGATCATAATATGGTTGAAGGATATGTTCTTCTTCTGCTGCTAGAACGGTCTGCCCTACTATTGGGGCTTGATCTCCTGCAATTTTCTTGGCCTTATCACCCTTGATGGTTTACTATGGTGCCTCTCTCTTTAGTTCTATCTTCATCAACCAAGCATCTTCTTCAACTTTGTTGGAGGAGAGGGAGGACATGATGCCCGGCTCGATTGATCTGATAGAAAAATAGCAAGAAAGAAGAACAGAAGATTTCTCCATGATACGTTGGTCAATACGTTGGGGGGTATATAAAGATTTTTTTATCTTGGGAAACAAGCAAAACGGAAGGAAAATGGAGTCAGGAAGGTTCCCGAGGTGGGCACAACCCACCTGGGCACGCCAGGCAAGGCAGGCGCACCCCGATGTCTTGGGCCCTCCTCGTTTGCCTTCCTGGTTATTTCTAATTTTCCTAATTTTTGTAATATTACAAAACTGACAGAAAATATTATTGCGGATTTTCGGAGTCCGTTTACTTACTGTATCATGTACCTCCTCTTTTTTCACGATTCTAGAGTGTTCCGAAAGGCTTCTTTTATGTGTTCCTCCGGTGTCAAGGTTTGAATAATATTGCTTTCAACATTAATAGGCATACCTGAGATATAGTGTTTAACTCTTTGCCCATTGACCACCTTCGGGTTAGTACCTTCGGCATTATTAAATTTGATAGCTCTAGAACGATAAACCTCTTCGATAATATATCGTCCTTCCCATTTCAAAAGAATTTTTCTTGCAAATAATCTAAAATGAGAGTTGTACAAAAGAACATACTCACCAACTTTGAATTCTCGCTTTTGGATTCTTTTATCATGCCATCTTTTAACTTTTATTTTAATAATTTGACATTTTCATAAGCTTGGGTTCTCCATTCTTCTAGTGAGTTAATATCAAATAATCTCTTTTCACCGGCAAGTTTGAAATCATAGTTGAGTTCTTTAATTGCCCAATATGCTTTATGTTCTAACTCAAGAGGCAAATGACAAGCTTTTCCATGAACCATTTTATAAGGAGACATACCCATAGGATTTTTATAAGCTGTTCTGTAGGCCCAAAGTGCATCATCCAATTTCTTAGACCAATTCTTTCGAGACCTATTGACAGTTTTTTGTAATATTAGTTTTACTTCTCTATTGCTAAGTTCTACTTGACCACTAGATTGAGGATGATAGGGTGATGCAATTCTATGGTTAACATCATATTTAGCAAGCATTTTATGGGAAGCACCATGAATAAAGTGTGAACCACGCCATCAGTCATTAAATATCAAGGGACTACAAACCTTGGGAAAATAACTTTTTAAGCATTTTAATGGAAGTGTTATGATCAGCACTACTAGTTGGAATAACTTCTACCCACTTAGTAACGTAATCAACAGCAACCAAAATAGGAGTATACCCATTAGAGGAAGGAAAATGTCCCATATAATCAAAACCCCAAACATCAAATGGTTAAACAGCAAGTGAATAATTCATAGGAATTTCCTGAGGCTTGCCGATATTACCAATTATTTGACATTCATCATAAGATAAAAAAACTTACGGACATCCTTGAAGCGAGTAGGCCAATAAAAACCAGATTGCAATACCTTATGAGTAGTTCTATCTCCCGCATGATGTCCTCCATAAGCTTCGGAGTGACATTTTCATAGGATTTGTTCCTGTTCATGCTCATGTACACAACGTCTAATAATACCATCTACTCCTTGTTTATAAAGTTGTGGGTCATCCCAAAAGTAATGTCTTAAATCATAGAAGAATTTTCTCTTTTGTTGGTATGTGAAATTAGGTGGTATATATTTAGCAACAATGTAATTAGCATAGTCAGCATACCAAGGTGTGTTATGAGAAACATTTATTGCAGCTAGTTCTTCATCAAGAAAACTATCATCAATAGGTAGTGGGTCATCAAGAATATTTTCAAACCTAGACAAGTTATCAGCTACGTGGTTCTTAGCTCCTTTCCTATCAGTGATATGTAAATCAAATTCTTGTAGCAAGAGAACCCACCTAATAGTCTAGGTTTGGCATCTATTTCATAGCAGCATGATCAATGTGAATAATTACTTGGAATCAACAATCTAAGATCTGAATTTATCACAAGCAAACACAACTCCTAAAAATTGTTTTTCAGTAGTAGCATAATTTCTTTGGGCACTGACTAGAGTTTTGCTAGCATAATGGATAACATTTAATTTTTTATCAACTCTTTGTCCTAGAACAACACCAACAGCATAATCACTAGCATCACACATAACTTCGAAAGGCAAGTTCCAATAGGGTGGTTGAACTATAGGTGCAGAAGTTAAGGCTTTCTTAAGTGTTTCAAAGGCTTCTAAACAATCATCATGAAAAACAAATGGAACATCCTTTTGTAAAAGATTTGTAAGAGGCCTAGAAATTTTAGATAAGTCCTTAATAAACCTCCTATAGAGAGCAACATGACCGAGGAAACTATGAATACCTTTAATATCTTTAGGACGTGGCATTTTCTAAATTGCATCAACTTTAGCTTTATCCACCTCGATACCTCGTTTAGAAATTTTATGTCCCAAGACAATACCTTCATTAACCATAAAGTGGAACTTCTCCCATTCAAGACAAGATTAGTTTGCTCACATCTCTGCAAAACTCGATCAAGGTTGCTTAAGCAATCATCAAAAGAAGTTCCGTAAACGGAAAAATCATCCATGAAAACCTCAACAATCTTTTCACAAAAATCAGAGAATATGGCAGTCATACATCTTTGAAAGGTAGCAGGTGCATTGCATAAACCAAAAGGCATACGTCTATAAGTATAAGTTCCAAAAGGACAAGTGAAAGTGGTTTTCTCTTGATCAGGTTGTGAAACAGGTATTCGAGAAAAACCAGAATATCCATCGAGAAAACAGAAGTGTGTGTGCTTAGATAGTCTTTCTAGCATTTGATCAATAAAAGGCAGCGGGTAATGATATTTTTTAGTTGCTTTGTTTAATTTTCTGAAATCAATTATCATTCTATGGCCAGTGATAATTCTTTGTGGAATAAGTTCATTTTTATCATTAGGAACAACAATAATACCTCCCTTCTTAGGGACACAATTAACGGGACTTACCCATCTACTATCAGTATGGGATAGATTATACCTGCTTCTAGAAGCTTTAGTATTTCAGTTCTTACCACCTCTTTCATCTTAGGATTCAAACGATGTTGGTGATCAACAACGGGTTTAGCATCAGGTTCCATATTAGTCTTGTGCTGGCATAGCGTGGGACTAATGCCCTTAAGATCATCAAGAGTATATCCAATAGCAGCTCGGTGCTTCTTCAGAATTTTCAATAATCTTTCTTCTTCATGTTCTGAAAGGTTGGCACTAATAATAACATGATATATCTTCTTCTCATCAAGATAAACATATTTCAAAGTCTCATGCAATTGTTTTAATTCAAACACGGGATCACCTTTAGGTGGAGGAGGACCTCCTAGTGTTTGAATAGGCAAATTGTGTATAAGCAGAGGTTGTTGTTCAAAGAAGATTTTATCTATTTCATTTCTTTCGTGCATATGCATATCATTTTCATGGTCTAGCAAATATTGTTCTAGTGGATCAGTAGGACGCACAACAATAGAAGCAAGACCAATTATTTCATCCTTACTAGGTAATTCTTTCTTATGAGGTTGTCTATTAAACTTGGAGAAATTAAATTCATGAGACTCATCACCAAAGCTAACACTGAAAATTTGTTTATGACAATCTATAGTAGTATTGACAATGTTCAAGAAAGGTCTACCAAAAATAATGGGACAAAATTCATCTTGTGGGGAACCAAGAACTAGAAAATCAGTAGGATATTTTATTTTCCCACACAAGACTTCAACATCTCTAACAATCGCAAGTGGTGTGATGATGTCTCTTTTATCAAGTTTAATAGTAACATCTATGTCTTATATTTCAGCGGGTGCTATATCATTCATAATTTCTTGGTATAAGGTAAAAGGAGTAACACTCAGACTAGCACCTAAATCACATAAACCATGATAAAAATGATCTCCTATTTTGACTGAGACAACAGGCATGCCAACAACATGTCTATGTTTATCTTTTTCATCGGGTTTGGCAATTCTAGCAGCTTCAGCATAGAAATAAATAACATGCCCATCAATATTTTCTACCAAGAGATATTTAACCATAGCAACACTAGGTTCTACTTTGATTTGTTCTGATGGTCTAGGTGCTTTGATATTACTTTTGTGGACCACAGTTGAAACCTTAGCATGTTCCTTTATCCTAACAGGGAAAGGTGATTTTTCAATATAAGTAGTCGGCACAACTGGATCAACATTGTAAATGATAGTTTCATCTTTAGCTATTACTGGTTGATACGTCTCCAACGTATCTATAATTTTTGATTGCTCCATGCCAATTTATCTACTATTTTGGACTATATTGGGCTTTATTTTCCACTTTTATATTATTTTTGGGACTAACCTATTAACCAGAGGCCCAGCCCAGAATTGCTGTTTTTTGCCTATTTCAGTGTTTCGAAGAAACAGAATATCAAACGGAGTCCAAACGGAATGAAACCTTCGGGAACGTGATTTTCTCACCGAACGTGATCCAGGAGACTTGGACCCTACTCCAAGAAGTGCCAAAGGCGGTCACGAGGGTGGAGGGCGCCCCTCATACCTCGTGGGCCCCCTGGCGCTCCACCGACGTACTCCTTCCTCCTATATGTACCTACGTACCCTCAAACGATCAGAACAGGAGCCAAAAACCTAATTCCACCGCCGCAACCTTCTGTATCCACGAGATCCCATCTTGGAGCCTATTCCGGAGCTCCACCGGAGGGGGGCATCCACCACGGAGGGCTTCTACATCAACACCATAGCCCCTCCGATGAAGTGTGAGTAGTTTACTTCAAACCTTCGGGTCCATAGCTAGTAGCTAGATGGCTTCTTCTCTCTTTTTGGATCTCAATACAATGTTCTCCCCCTCTCTCATGGAGATCTATTCGATGTAATCTTCTTTTTGCGGTGTGTTTGTTGAGATCAATGAATTGTGGGTTTATGATACAGTATTATCTATGGAAAATATTTGATTCTTCTCTGAATTCTTTTATGTATGATTGAGTTATCTTTGCAAGTCTCTTCGAATTAGCCTTTTTGGTTTGGCCAACTAGATTGGTAGTTCTTGCAATGGGAGAAGTGCTTAGCTTTGGGTTAAATCTTGCGGTGTTCTTACCCAGTGACAGAAAGGGTTGCAAGACACGTATTGTATTGTTGCCATCGAGGATAACAAGATGGGTTTTTATCATATTGCATGAATTTATCCCTCTACATCATGTCATCTTGCTTAAGGCGTCTGTTTTTACTTAATACTCTAGATGCATGCTGGATAGCGGTCGATGAGTGGAGTAATAGTAGTAGATGCAGAATCGTTTCGATCTACTTGTCTTGGAGGTGATGCCTATATACATGATCATTGCCTAGATATACGCATAACTATGCTCAATTCTGTCAATTGCTCAACAGTAATTTGTTCACCCACTGTAGAATACTTATGCTCTTGAGAGAAGCCACTAGTGAAACCTATGGCCCCCGGGTCTATTCTCATCATATCAATCTCTATCGCTTTATTTACTTGCTTTGTTTTACTTTGCCTTTTACTTTTTACTTTGCATCTATCTATCAAAAATACCAAAAATATTATTTATCGTCTCTATCAGATCTCACTTTCGTAAGTAACCGTGAAGGGATTGACAACCCCTAATCGCATTGGTTGCGAGTTGCTATAGTTTTGTGTAGGTACGAGGGACTGGTGCATGGTCTCCTACTGGATTGATACCTTGGTTCTCAAAAACTGAGGGAAATACTTATGCTACTTTGTTGCATCATCCTCTCCTCTTCGAGGAAATCCAACGCAGTGCTCAAGAGGTAGCAAGAAGAATTTCTGGCGCCGTTGCCGGGGAGGCTCACGCAAGCAAGTCAACTATACCAAGTACCCATCGCAATCCCTATCTCTCGCATTACATTATTTGCCATTTGCCTCTCGTTTTCCTCTCCTCCCCACTTCACCCTTGCCGTTTTATTCACCCTCTCTTTCCCTATCTCCTCCTCTCTTTCCCGTTTGCCTTTTTCTCGTTGTCCTTCTGTTTGCTTGTGTGTTGGATTACTTGTTGCCATGGCGCAAGATAATACCAAATTGTGTGATTTCTCGAATACCAATAATAATGATTTCCTTAGTACTCCGATTGCTCCTCTTAATAATGATGAGTCTTGTGAAATCAATACCGCTTTGCTGAATCTTATTATGAAAGATCAATTCGCCGGCCTTCCTAGTGAAGATGCCGCTACTCATCTAAACAATTTTGTTGATTTGTGTGATATGCAAAAGAAGAAAGATACGGATAACAATATTGTCAAATTGAAGTTATTTCCGTTTTCACTTAGAGATCGTGCTAAAGTTTGGTTTTCGTCTTTGCCTAAAAATAGTATTGATTCTTGGAACAAGTGCAAAGATGCTTTTATCTCTAAGTATTTTCCTCCCGCTAAGATTATCACTCTTAGGAACGATATCATGAATTTTAAACAACTTGATCATGAGCATGTTGCCAAATCTTGGGAAAGAATGAAATTGATGCTTCGCAATTGCCCTACTCATGGTTTGAATTTATGGATGATCATACAAAATTTTTATGCCGGATTGAATTTTGCTTCTAGAAACCTTTTAGATTTGGCCGCGGGAGTCACGTTTATGGAAATTACGTTAGGAGATGCTACAAAATTGCTTGATAATATTAGGGATAATTAGATTTGTGCCCCTAGTTGTGTCCCACTCGTCTGTTTTACCCCTAATTCCCAAAAGTCACCGGTTCTGTCCAAATCACTTTGCTCCTCTTATGCTTTTGCCCTTTGACCATTTGACTGTCAGTTTGAAAACTTCATAACATATTCATACCAAATCAGAAAAATGCAAATAAGATACCAAAATGTTCAGAAAAACATCACCTATATGTCAGTGTCATTTGCATTCATGAAAAACGTGTTGTAAAGTGCCCATCCGAGTTTTAGCTCTTATGCTACCAACATGAATAGTAAAATCTAAAAAAGTTCAAAAAAATTCAAAAAAAATTTGGTGGCAAAGAATGAAAAATGTTTTAAGTGTCTGCCAAGTTTCATCAGGAAATAACATTCGTGGGTGCCACGGCAAAAAAACAATCAACACTCAAAAATAGATTATTTTTTTGCCACGACTTCCACGAATGTCGTTCCCTAATGAAACTTGGCAAGCACTTAGAACATTTGTCGTTCTTTGCCACCATATTTTTTTTTGAATTTTTTTGAATTTTTGTAAAGCTTACTATTCATGGTGGAATCAAAAGAGCTAAAACCCGGATGTGCACTTTCGAACACTTTTTTCATGAATGCAAATGACTCTGACATATAGGTGATGTTTTTCTGAACATTTTGGTATCTTATTTGCATTTTTCTGATTTAGTATGAATTAGTTATGAAGTTTTCAAACTGACGGTCAAACGGTCAAAGGGCAAAAGCATAAGAGGAGCAAAGTGACTTGGACAGAACCGGTGAATTTTGGGAATTAGGGGTAAAACATATGAGTGGGACACAACTAGGGGCATAAATCTGATTATCCCGTAATATTATGGCTAATTATTCTCAATGGCACACCGAAAGATCTTCTAGTAAAAAAGTGCATGCTATAGAGGAAATCAATGTTTTGAGTGAAAAGATGGATGAACTTATGAAGATGTTTGCTCCTTAAAATACTCCTCTTGATCCCAATGATATGCCTTTATCTACTTTGCTTGAGAATAATAATGAATCTATGGATGTGAATTTTTTGGTAGGAATAATTTTGGAAACAACGCGTATAGAGGGAATTTTAATCCTAGGCCTTATCCTAGTTATCCTTCTAATAATTATGGAAATTCCTACAACAACTCTTATGGAAATTTTAATAAGACGCCCTCTGAATAGAAGAGTAGTGTTAAAGAGTTTATGAATTCACAAAAGAATTTTAATGCCTTGCTAGAAGAGAAATTGCTTAAAGTTGATGATTTGGCTAGGAACGTTGATAGAATTTCTCTTGAAATTGATTCTTTAAAGCTTAGATCTATTACTCCTAAGCATGATATCAATGAGTCTCTCAAAGCCATGAGAATTTCCATTGATGAGTGCAAGGAAAGAACCGCTAGGATGCGTGCTTCCAAAGATGCCTTTATTAAAGCGTGTTCTTCCAATTCCTATGAAAATCAAGATGAAGATCTAAAAGTTATTGATGTGTCCCCCATTAAATCTTTGTTTTGCAATATGAATCTTGATGAATCCGAATATGATCTTCCTTTACCTAGAAGGCGTTCTAAGAATTCGGAGTTTCTAGATCTTGATGATGAATTTTATGAAAGTGGGATTGAAAGAAATAAAAACCTAGATGTTGCTAAACCCACTATTTTGGATCTCAAGGAATTTAATTATGAAAATTGCTCTTTGATTGGTTGTATTTCCTTGTTGCAATCCGTGCTAGATTCTCCTCATGCTTATAGTCAAAATAAGGCCTTTACCGAACACATTGTTGATGCCTTGATGCAATCTTATGAAGAAAAACTTGAGTTGAAAGTTTCTATCCCTATAAAACTCTATGATGAGTGGGAACCTACTATTAAAATTAAAATTAAAGATTATGAGTTCCATGCTTTGTGTGATTTGGGTGCTAGTGTCTCTACTATTCCCAAAGTGTTATGCGAATTGCTAGATTTCCGTGATTTTGATGATTGCTCTCTAAACTTGCATCTTGCAGATTCCACTATTAAAAAGCCAATGGGAAGAATTAATTATGTTCTTATTGTTGCAAATAGGAATTATGTGCCTGTAGATTTTATCGTTCTTGGTATAGATTGCAATCCTTCATGTCCTATAATTCTTGGTAGACCTTTTCCTTAGAACGATTGGTGCAATTATTGATATGAAGGAAGGGAATATTAGATTCCAATTTCCCTCAAAGAAGGGCATGGAACACTTCCCTAGAAAGAAAATAAAATTACCATATGAATCTATCATGAGAGCCACTTATGGATTGCCTACCAGAGATGGCAATACCTAGATCTATCCTTGCTTTTATGCCTAGCTAGGGGCGTTAAACGATAGCTCTTGTTGGGAGGCAACCCAATTTTATTTTGTGTTTTTGTTTTTGCTTCTGTTTAGTAATAAATAATCCATCTTGACTCTGTTTGGATGTGGTTTTATCTTTTAATTAGTGTTTGTTCCAAGTAGAACCTATAGGATAACCTACGATGATAGTTGATTTGATTCTGCTGAAAAACAGAAACTTTGCACGCACAAATATAATTTTGTTAAATCACAGGAACGTGATTTTGCGTTGATTCTTTTTTCTCCTGTTCAAAAAACAAATTTTCCTGGACTTCCTATTTTGGTATAATTTTTAGAGTTCCATAAGTTTGCGTTAGTTACAGATTTCTACAGACTGTTCTGTTTTTGACAGATTCTGTTTTACGTGTCTTGTTTGCTTATTTTGATGAATCTATGGCTAGTAAAATAGTTTATAATCCATATAGAAGTTGGAATACAGTAGGTTTAACACCAATATAAATAAAGAATGAGTTCATTACAGTACCTTGAAGTAATCTTTGGTTTTCTTTCTCTAACGGAGCTCACGAGATTTCTGTTGAGTTTTGTGTTGTGAAGTTTTCAAGTTTTGGGTGAATTCTTTTGATGGATTATGGAACAAGGAGTGGCAAGAGCCTAAGCTTGGGGGTGCCCATGGCACCACCAAGATAATCCAAGGACACCAAAAAGTCAAAGCTTGGGGATGCCCCGGAAGGCATCCCCTCTTTCGTCCACTTCCATCGGTAATTTACTTGGAGCTATATTTTTATTCACCACATGATATGTGTTTTCCTTGGAGCGTCTTGTATTATTTGCGTCTTTGCTTGTTAGTCTACCACAATCATCCTTGCTGTACACACCTTTTGAGAGGGCCATACATGATTTGGAATTTGCTACTCTATGTGCTTCACTTATATCTTTTGAGCTTGATAGTTTTGCTCATAGTGCTTCACTTATATCTTTTGAGCGTGATAATTTTTGCTGTAGTGCTTCACTTAGATCTTTTAGAGCACGGTGGTGGATTTGTTTTAAAGAAACTATTGATCTCTCATGCTTCACTTAGATTATTTTGAGAGTCATTAATAGCATGGTAATTCGCTTAATGTCAATATACTTTGTATTCAAGATATGTGAAACTTTCTTTTGAGTGCGTTGAATACTAAGATAAGTTTGATGCTTGATAATTGTTTTGAGATATGGAGGTGATAATATCAAAGTTGTGCTAGTTGGGTAATTATGAATTCAAAGAATGCTTGTGTTGAAGTTTGCAAGTCCCGTAGCATGCACGTATGGTTAAAGTTGTGTGACAAATTTGAAACATGAAGTGTACCTGGCTTGTGCATCCTTATGAGTGGCGGTCGGGGACGAGCGATGGTCTTTTCCTACCAATCTATCCCCCTAGGAGCATGCGCGTAGTACTTGATTTTTGATGACTTCTAAATTTTTGCAATAAGTATATGAGTTCTTTTGACTAATGTTGAGTCCATGGATTATACGCACTCTCACCTTTCCTCCTTTGCTAGCCTCTTCGGTACCGTGCATTGCCCTTTCTCACCTTGAGAGTTGGCGCAAACTTCGCCGGTGCATCCAAAGCCCGTGATATGATACGCTCTATCACACATAAACCTCCTTATATCTTCCTCAAAACAGCCACCATACCTACCTATCATGGCATTTCCATAGCCATTCCGAGATATATTGCCATGCAACTTCCATCATCATCATGACATACATTACTTTTGTCACATTGCCACTGCATGATCATGTAGTTGACATCGTATTTGTGACAAAGCCACCATGCATTATTTTTCATACATGTCACTCTTGATTCATTGCACCATCCCGGTACACCGCCGGAGGCATTCATATAGAGTCATATCTTGTTCTAAGTTTCGAGTTGTAATCCTTATGTTGTAATCAATAGAAGTGTGATGATCATCATTTTTTAGAGAATTGCCCAAATATAAAAAAGGAGAAAGGCCAAAAGAAAAAAAAGAAAGGCCCAAAAAAAAGGGCAATGCTACTATCTCTTTTTCCACACTTGTGCTTCAAAGTAGCACCTTGTTCTTCATGTAGTGAGTCTCATATATTGTGCTTCAAAGTAGCACCTTATTCTTCATGTAGTGAGTCTCATAAGTAGTCCTTTTTATACTAGTGGGAATTTTCATTATAGAACTTGGCTTGTATATTCCTATGATGGGCTTCCTCAAATGCCCTAGGTCTTCGTGAGCAAGCGAGTTGGATGCACACCCACTAGTTTTCTTTTGTTGAGCATTCATAGCTCTAGTGCATCCGTTGCATGGCAATCCCTACTCCTCATGTTGACATCAATTGATGGGCATCTCCATAGCCCGTTGATTAGCCTCGTCAATGTGAGACTTTCTCCTTTTTTGTCTTCTCCACACAATCCCCATCATCATATTCTATTCCACCCATAGTGCTATATCCATGGCTCATGCTCATGTATTGCGTGAAGGTCGAAAAAGTTTGAGATTATTTAAGTATGAAACAATTGCTTGGCTTGTCATTGGGGGTATAGAAGTTGGGAACATATTTGTGTGACGAAAATGAAGCATGGCCTAACTATATGATTTTGTAGGGATGAACTTTCTTTTCCCATGTTATTTTGAGAAGACATGATTGCTTTAATTAGTATGCTTGAAGTATTATTATTTTTGTGTCAATATGAACTTTTGTCTTGAATCTTTCGGATCTGAATATTCATGTCACAATTAAGAAGATTTACATTGAAATTATGCCAAAGTATCACTCCGCATAAAAAATTCTTTTTTTATCATTTACCTACTCGAGGACGAGCAGGAATTAAGCTTGGGGATGCCTGATACGTCTCCAACGTATCTATAATTTTTGATTGCTCCATGCTACTTTATCTACTGTTTTGGACTATATTGGGCTTTATTTTCCACTTTGATATTATTATTGGGACTAACCTATTAACCGGAGGCCCAGCCCAGAATTGCTGTTTTTTGCCTATTTCTGTGTTTCGAAGAAACAGAATATCAAACGGAGTCCAAACGGAATGAAACCTTCAGGAACGTGATTTTCTCACCGAACATGATCCAGGAGACTTGGACCCTACTCCAAGAAGTGCCAGAGGCGGTCACGAGGGTGGAGGGCGCCCCCCCTGGGCGCGCCCCCCTACCTCGTGCCCCCCCTGGCGCTCCACCGACTTACTCCTTCCTCCTATATATACCTACGTACCCCCAAACGATCAAAGCAGGAGCCAAAAACCTAATTCCACTGCCGCAACCTTCTGTATCCACGAGATCCCATCTTGGGGCCTGTTCCAGAGCTCCGCCGGAGGGGCCATCCACCATGGAGGGCTTCTACATCAACACCATAGCCCCTCCGATGAAGTGTGAGTAGTTTACTTCAGACCTTCGGGTCCATAGCTAGTAGCTAGATGGCTTCTTCTCTCTTTTTGGATCTCAATACAATGTTCTCCCCCTCTCTCGTGGAGATCTATTCGATGTAATCTTCTTTTTGCGGTGTGTTTGTTGAGACCGATGAATTATGGGTTCATGATCTAGTATTATCTATGGAAAATATTTGATTCTTCTCTAAATTCTTTTATGTATGATTGAGTTATCTTTGCAAGTCTCTTCGAATTATCCTTTTTGGTCTGGCCAACTAGATTGGTAGTTCTTGCAATGGGAGAAGTGCTTAGCTTTGGGTTCAATCTTGCGGTGTTCTTCCCCGGTGACAGAAAGGGTTGCAAGGCACGTATTGTATTGTTGCCATCGAGGATAACTAGATGGTTTTTTTTTATCATATTGCATGAATTTATCCCTCTACATCATGTCATCTTGCTTAAGGCGTTACTCTATTTTTAGTTAATACTCTAGATTAGATGCATGCTGGATAGCGGTCGATGAGTGGAGTAATAGTAGTAGATGCAGAATCGTTTCGATCTACTTGTCTTGGACGTGATGCCTATATACATGATCATTGCCTAGATATACTCATAACTATGCTCAATTCTGTCAATTGCTCAACAGTAATTTGTTTACCCACCGTAGAATACTTATGCTCTTGAGAGAAGCCACTAGTGAAACCTATGGCCCCCGGGTCTATTCTCATCGTATCAATCTCTATCGCTTTATTTACTTGCTTTGTTTTCCTTTGCCTTTTACTTTTTACTTTGCATCTATCTATCAAAAAATACCAAAAATATTATTTATCATTTCTATCGGATCTCACTTTCGTAAGTAACCGTGAAGGGATTGACAACCCCTAATCGCGTTGGTTGCGAGTTGCTATCGTTTTGTGTAGGTACGAGGGACTTGTGCATGGTCTCCTACTGGATTGATACCTTGGTTCTCAAAAACCGAGGGAAATACTTATGCTACTTTGCTGCATCATCCTCTCCTCTTCGGGGAAATCCAACGCAGTGCTCAAGAGGTAGCACCGGTTCTCTAGTTTCTTCTAAAATAGGGGGATGATATTTACACCACTTCTGCTTAGGTAGATCAACATGAGTAGCAAATGATTCACAAAAAGAGGCTACTATCTTAGAGTCATGTCCATATTTAGTGCTAAACTTTTGAATAGCATCGTTATTCATAAAAGATTTAACACAATCAAACTCACGCTTAATACCTGATTCTTTACCATCATCGACTTCCCAATCTTCAGAGTTGCATTTAATTCTTTCTAAGTGACCCCACCTGAATTCAATAGTCTTCTTCATAAAAGAACCAGTACAAGGAGTATCGAGCATTGACCGATCATCATGAGAAAGCCAAGCATACAAGTTCTGAATAATAATTTCTCTCGAGAGCTCATGATTGGGGCATGAATGTAACATTGACTTAAGCCTCCCCCAAGCTAGAGCGATACTTTCTCCATCATGAGGCCTAAAATTATATATATATATATATATATATATATATATATATATATATATATATATATATATATATATATATCCTATATATATAGGGTGGGTCTATTATGATAACACCCTTAAGACCTTATTCTGCACCTCAAAATGCTTATTCTGATAACACCATACCCCACAGCCCCCGACCCACCCACCACCTCCCTCCTGCGACTCTCCCTCCCCCACCATCAAACCACCTCTCTTCCCCAACTACCGCACCCCCTCGTCCCCACGCACACTCCCCAATCCCTCCCACCTTCTTCCTGTAGCCCCGCCCCGACGACTTCCTGTAGCCGCCGCGGCCCGCCAACTCCTCTGCCGCCGGCCGACAATGGCTACCGTGCTGCCTCCTAGCCTTCGCACTGCCCGCCCCCACCCCAGGCCGTCGATGTGCCGGCCCTCGCCAACCCTACCGCCCCCATCCCGCCGCCCGCCCCTCCCCTCCGCCCCGCCCCAATCGTGCCTCCTCCCCATCAACCGCTCCTCCGCCCTGCCCGCCCGCCCCTTACCCTTGATTTGCTCCACTCGCAGGCTGCATTGTCGTCGTCGGGACTGAGATGAGCGACGGCTGTCGACCCAGCGACTAGCTCCTCCAGATGGAGACGAGATTGGGGAGCAGGACACCAGAGGGACCAGATCCAAAAGTGCAGATGAGCAGTCGCCGCCTATCATCGCTGGATCTGGCCGGCATCGCGCCCCTACCTCCCTGGACTCGCCGGCGCATGGGCCACCCTACACTAACCCTGGATCCTCCTCGTTCTGCTCACCCACCAAGCGCTGCATCCTCTTGACCATGTTTTGTTTTCTCTGTGCAGTTCGACGGCACGTAAACGTGTAGTGCGGTGGCGCAGGGAAGACGATGACGGAGGATGATGGTGTGTGCCTTGTGGTTCGCCGACTCGTCGTTTCAGCTCACTTTTGCTAGTCTATCTATTTTAATATTGTTTGCAATTCTCTAGATGTGTGTTGCAGTGCACTGTATAAAGGTTTTGTATAAACATCTTTGAAGTTCGCTAAGGTTTGCCACTCCGGCAGTGAGCGCACTTGCAGTACGCTCTAGCGATGTTGGGATTGCATCCTGGGTTTGCACAAAAAACGTGGTTTGCCACTAGACATGGTCTGGTCCAGTTCTGCTAGGTGCCCCGCGCGGCTCACTATCTATTTTTCATAGGATGGAGTTCACTATGTATAGCTTTGTTGGTCACTATGTGTGAAAAAAGGATTAAAGATGTGAGTGTGGCTGTGTCAAAATAATGAATGGACATGTATGTTTTGAAGCTCACTTTGTTCTCTCATGAAGTTCGCCATAAAACTCCTTTGAGGTTCACTCGGTATTTCGAAACAAAAACACCTCGGAAGAAGCTCGCTACTCATTACATGTAGTGTGTTTGGTCCTCAGATGTGGTGCACTTTTGAGAATGATGTCGTTCACTTGCGTCTAGCATGAAAAATGTGAGTCTCTGTGGTCCACTCTCGTTCATAAAAAAAAGAAAAAATACAACAAAAACTTGTCCGACAAAACAAATTATGCAGCTCGCTTGCCCATCCGATGCAGTGCGATTTTCATTCAGAAGCAGTGCGGTCGGCCGTATGATGTTGTTCATACTATAAGTGAAAAAAATTTGTTACGAAAGTGAAAAAAGCAATGTGGTTCACTTCTTGATAGTGGTGTGGTTCATTGACACCTGATGTGAAGTGCACTCTACTTTCTCGTTCTTGAAAAAATTACGTTTGAATAAAATAAACCATGCAGTTCTCTTACCCGTGTGATGCAGTGCGGTTTTTCGTCCGTTGCAGTGTGGTTTTCAGTTGGATGAAGTACCCACGTCGATTTGGGTGTCGCGAAAAACAGAGTGTCTGCATTTCGGTAAATTCGAAATTCTTCTTAAACCGTAAAGAATTAGAGAGAGTGTTCTACATGAAAGAGTTGCGTATCATCGATATCTTTCCAACAGCATATCGTTTGAATCATTCCGACCAGCGGTTTGCAAAAATTTCGCGAAAAACGGCCGCTGCCACTCGTCGTGCGCCGCATGATTTTCAAAATTAACTTAAAACCGTAAGGAATCTCAAAAATAGTTCAACATATGAAAGTTGCGTCTCGTCCGTAGCTTTCCAACGGCATATCATATGTCTCGTTTCGACAAACGGTTAGAAAACGGGAGCAAAAACAGTACCAAAAATTTCAAAAAATTTAAAAAACAGAGTTCCGCGATTTAGTAAATGTGAAACTGCTCTTAAATCGTAATGAATTAGAGAAAGATTTATATATGAAAAATATGCGCCTCGATGATATCTATTCAACAGCATATCATTTGCTTTGTTCCGACAAGCGGTTTAGAAAAAAACGTGAAAAAACGCTCGCTACCACTCGTCATCTGCCGCACTATTTTCAAAACTGCTCTTAAACCGTGTGGAATCTCGAAAAGTGTTCAACATGTCGAAGTTGCGCCTAATCCATAGCTTTTCAATGGTATATTACACGCCTCATTTCAATAAACGGTTAAAAAATTAGAGCGAAAACAGTACCGAAAAAATAACGCGTGCAGTTTTTTCCGACGAGAAGTTCACTAGTCTCTACTGCAGTGCTCGTCGTCAAAATGATGCAGTGCACTTCTGTTGAGCGTGCAGTGCCGAAGTGGTGTGCAGAATAGTTATTCTACTAATATTAGCAGAATAGACCGTCTGTATATATATATGTATATATATATATATATATATATATATATATATATATATATATATATATATATATAATTCCGATCACGATGAACCATATGCATATGATAATTTTTTTGGGTGAAATTCCAATTTCAATCGATTTCAGTTCCAAGATCCAATATCATCGTATAGCCTATACCATGTCAATGCTTTTCCCTTCAAAGATAAAGGGAAAAACTTCTTCTTAGTCTCCTGCAAGCTTAAATAATCCACGAATTTCATCCACATATATCAAGTGCATATCAGGATGTTCAGTTCCATCTCCTGCATAAGGATTAGCTAGCAGTTGTTCTAACATACTCAAAGGAATTTCATAACCAATATTTTCAGTAGGTGCAGTAGGTTGAGGGGCAATTAATTGTGGTTCTGGTCGAGGTGAAGATACCCCGAACAAACCCCTCAAAGGATGGTTCTCCATAGTCACAAGTGACAATAAATTTCAGCACATAGTAATAAATTTTCCTTACCAAGAGCGCTTCACTCCCCGGCATTGATGCCAGAAAAGAGTCTTGATGACCCACAAGTGTGGGGGATCAATCTTAGTCCTTTCAATAAGTAAAGAGTCCCAACAAGGAGTAGAAGGAAATGACAAGTGATTTTTAGCAAGGTAATCCCTGCAAGCACTGAAATTGTCGGTAACGAGTAGTTTGATAGCAAAGTAATTTGTAACGAGCAAGTAATGGTAACGGTAAATAAAGTGCAGAAAGGTAGCCCAATCCTTTTTTGACAAAGGACAGGCCAAAATGGTCTCTTATAATAAGCAAAGCGTTCTTGAGGGTACACGGGAATTTCACCTAGTCACTTTTATCATGTTGGTTTGATTTATGTTCGCTACTTTGATAATTTTATATGTGCGTGGACCGGTGCTTAGGTGTTGTTTTTTTGACCTTGAAGACTGCAAGGCTTACACCCCACAGCATTTTATTGAAAGCAAGACAAAACAGGACAAATACAAAGTTTTCCTCAAGAGGAGGAAAGAAAGCAAGGAAAAAAGAACATCAAAAGAAAAGAAAGCTATACAGGAGAAAATTGAATCTACAAAAAACAAATGTACAAAGAGGGGCTATAGCAACTCCCTTCAGGGAGGAAGGAAATCAATCCATTTAAGTAAAGCTTCCTTGTGCTTCTGCTTGATTCTATGAGAAAGCATAGTGAGGTCATGAATGAATCCATATCTCCATGCTCTGAAGGAAGGTCTGATGTTCCTGAATGCCCTGTCATTTCTAACCTTCCAGATATTCCACCAGGCAGTAAACACCACTTCAGCAAAGAAAGGCTTTTTGAATTCCTTCTTCGCATGCAAGGCAATGTCCACCATATCTTGACTGTCTTTCCAAGGAATCTGCAAATAGATCCATATGCGAACACTGAAATTGCACTGGAAGAAAAGATGATTTCTGTCTTCCAAAGTCCCTGTTGGGCAAAGAACACATTGTGGCCCATCATTAATCCTCCATTTCCTTCTTTGAATCATGTTCTTGGTATTAACCCTATCCATTATGACAAGCCAGGCAAA
The DNA here is from genome assembly GCA_963921465.1 of Triticum timopheevii. Lineage (NCBI taxonomy): Eukaryota > Viridiplantae > Streptophyta > Magnoliopsida > Poales > Poaceae > Triticum > Triticum timopheevii. The sequence continues at coordinate 436,699,186 of OY997264.1, read as the reverse complement.
CATCTTAATTGACATTGTGCAGCAACTCTTCCAAATCCAACTCAAAATGGGGTTTGAGACCATAGGCTGGTAAGCAAAATCATAGAATTTTTTTGTAGTATAGGTAGATGTCTTTCCATGCCTCCATGCCCAGATATCACTACAACTGGAATCCAGATTGAAAGAGCTCATTAGTGTCGAAAGCTGCTGCAGCTCTTGATGTGCTTGCTGTGTGAGGGGCAGAAGGAAAAGATCTTGCAAATTATCAGCCTGAAAGACTTCTTTGACTGATAGCTTTTTGTGTAGACAAAAGGAATACAATCTAGGAAATCTTTCCAGAAGAGGCACATGACTGTTCCCAAATTGCCAGTGATCAGACCAGAAAAGCACAGTTTCTCCACTGTGAACATTAACCTCAGTCACTGCGCTGAAATTGTCCATTAACTTGCAGACATCTTTCCACCAGAAAGAGCCACATAGGGTGGTATCATGGGGGATTTGCTCAAAGTAATAGGAATCCCAAATTAAATGTACCCAAGGCACATCCATTTTGTTGTAGAATTTATTTAGAAACTTCAGTAATAGAGCTTGGTTTTGCAAACCCAGATTTAAGATTCCAAGCCCCCCCCTTTGCTTTGGGCCTGCAAACAGGAGGCCAAGCTGCTAAAGAGTGGCCCTTCTCCTGTCCATATTTCCTCCATAAACATTGCCTTTGTATTCTTTCTAATTGCTTTAGAATTCCTTGAGGGATTGATAGGGTACAAAGGAAGAAGATAGGCAAAGAAGAGATGACAGAGTTAACAAGCTGCAACCTGCTTCCCTGAGGCAAGAACCAAGAACTTGCTGTCAATCTCCTCTCCATACAATCCACCAAGGGAAGAAGATCCACAATTTTAGGCCTATTGGTTCCAACAGGTAACCCCAGATATGTGAATGGCATCTTGCCTAACTTGCAGCCAAAGAAAGCAGCAAGTTCAGTAGCCACCTGGTCAGTCACATTAATGGGGTACATTGAAGATTTGTGGAAGTTAATCTGCAGACCAGTTGCCTCAGAAAAGGAGTATAACACTGATTTCAAAGCCCCCAATTGATCCCTATCAGCCTTTAAGAACAACAGTGTGTCATCAGCATCTGTACCACTGGAAAATCAGGGTCATGTGTTGACAGGGGCCTGCTTATTAAACCCTGCTTAAGAAGATTATTAATCAAGGTCTGCAAAAGATCAGCAGCAATAACAAATAGCAAAGGAGATACTGGGTCCCCTTGCTTAACTCCACATTTGCATTTAAAATGACTGCCAGGTACTCCATTGAGTAGGATAGAAGAGGTGCCAGATGACAGTATCTGCCTGACCCATGTAATCCATCTATTGTCAAAACCCTTTGCAGCAAGAATCCTCAGAATAGCCTCATGTTGGATGGAATCAAAAGCCTTTTCAAAATCCAACTTAAGCAGAAGAATGGGCTGTTTTGACTGGTTACATTGATGGATGTATTCAAATGTCCATGCAAGACAATCCTGGATTGTTCTTGATTTGATGAAGCCATATTGGTTTTTATGAATGCATCTGATGATTTCCTGTTGAAATCTATTAGCAGCCAACTTGGTAATGAATTTTAGACCAACACTTGTTAATGATATAAGTCTAAAATCCCCCACCCCCTCAGGGGATTGTTTTTTTGGTATCAGTGTGATATATGCATCATTTAGATTTTCCAACTGCACTGTACCAGCATGAAACTCATGCACTAACTGTATAAAATCAACAGAAATTATTGGCCAGCATTTCTTAAGAAAGAGACCATTGAAACCATCAGGCCCTGGAGCCTTATCAATGGGCATTTCATTGATAACCTGTTCAATCTCCTTAATCTCAAAGGGTTTTGTAAGGACCTCCAAACCCTGGACCCTTGTTATTAGAGAGAGAATGTTCTCATCTAACACAATTGGCCTAATCCTCCCCATTCTGTCCTTGAAAGCTCGCAAGAATTCCCTGGCCATGACCTCATGATTAGATGAGACAGACCCATCAGCTAGCTTCAGACTAGCAATTGAATTTTTCCTGTATCTCTCAGTTGCCATTGCCTGAAAAAAATTTGAGTTTTCCTCACCAACTTTGATGTACCTGATAGTACATCTCTTCCTCCAATAGAGATATTGCATATGAAGCAGGTGCTCATGATGCAGCTTTATGATTTTCCTGAAGTTACTTTCCGGCCTAGATAGCTGCCTCATGTCCTCAAGATTATCCAACAAAAGAATTACCCAATTGCATTTCTCAATCAGACTTTTAATGTGAGATAATCCTTTTTGCCATTTCTTCAGAGCATAGCGTAGAGCCTTCAACTTGTCAACAATAATTGCTGCAATATGATTCTTACGAGAGGGACGATTCCAAACCTCCTTCACACAATCAAAGAAACCTGCCTGATGCACCCAAAAATTTTCAAACCTAAAAATGTGTGCCTTTGGGATGGAAGTGCTGATGCTGACAAGACAGGGCACATGATCAGACGCAGTTTTTGCCAAAGGATTCACTTGTGTCATAGGATATGAGTTAATCCAACTAGCAGATGTAAACACCCAGTCAAGTTGCTCCAGGAGAGGAGTATCCTGCATATTGGACCAAGTAAACCTTCTGCCTTTTAAAGGAAGCTCGAGGAGTCCCAAATGGCCGATAATTTCATTGAAGATAAACATATCATTTATGTCACCACCCGGGAGGTTTCTATTATCAGTGCAACGAATGAAATTGAAATCTCCCATTAGCATCCACAGTTGGCCAGGATCAATATCTAAATTGTATATCCAGGAAACAAACTCATCCCTGAGCTGTCCTTGACAAGGACCATAAATATTCACCAGGACCCATTGCTCATTGTTATGCACGGAAGTAAACTGCATGACAATAGCGTATGGTTTAACCTGTAATAAGGTACCCTGAAACACATCGGATCGCCAAGCAGTCAAAAGACCCCCCGAGGCGCCTCTAGAAGGTGATTCAACAAATTGGTCAAAACCAGGAGGGCATATGGATTTCATAGTTGCCCGATCATAGGAGGGAAGTTTGGTTTCTTGCAGGCAAACTACTGAACATTGACTTTCAGACACTTTCTCTCTAACAGCGCGCTGCCTCATATCTGAATTCAAACCACGGACATTCCAACACAAGATCTTCCAACTACGCGTTGTTAGTCGATTCATGAATGACCAAAGAGCATAAAGTTATGTAAAGCATGACATACAATGCCATACAACCCAAAAGGTAACATAGTTCAGAGCCATAAAAAGGTTCCCAAGACCAACAGAGAGCAACCATAAAAGGAGTACACATAGCATGCACCCAGGATAGCCACAAATAGAGCAACATAATCATTAAGCTGACGATGAAGATGTGTCCTCCTGTGGATTAGCCATAAGCTTATCCACCGATAACAGCTTAGGATCGACCTCCAGCTCCGCACCAATCGCCTGAAGAACTCGAAGTGGAGTGTATGGTGGTGCAGCAGTCGAAGCCTCGTCCTCACCATCCGCAGGAATGGGCTGGGCCTTGTCCTCCATGGGCTTGGCTCGTGGGCGCTTCTTTGATGGCTGAAGAGGAAGTTGCTCAAAAACAACATTTTTAAAACCATCTAACTTTGCCGCGCTCCGAGTGCAACGTCGCAGCGTTGTATCAACCACCGGCGGCTTCTTCTTCTCTCTTCGCTTTCTGACGGATTGCTCGGCAGAGAAAACCAAAGGTGCAGATTCAGGAGATGCAGAAACAGGTGATGGTTCAGCAGAAACTGGCTCAGGCACATCAGTGGAAACTGCAGGTGCAGGCAGACTGTCAAAAAGAGCTCTGGCCACTGGCCTCTTCAGCACGACTGCTTTTCTATCAGGCAGAGCCAGAGGCATTGAAGCCTGCAGACTAGACACTTGCTTGGACTCATCAAAAGCAATAGACCAAGTCCTCCTTGAGTAGATAACTGCACCCAACGGCTTGCAAAAGATAGGCCTAGGCACTTCCTTCACTGAAAAATCAAACATAAGATTCTCAAAAGACCTCTTCCAGATCATCTCCAGAGGGAGCGGTGGTCCAGCCACAATACGGGCCATGCCAATGAAGATCTCGTGATATTGAACCACAGGAGGCTGATACGGCACTATTGCCAACTGGTTTTCCTCAAAAACATGTTGTTGCTGAAGGTCTGGTGGAGGAACATGCTGAAGGTCCTGGTCAGGTTGGTCCACAGAAACTGACCCCTCCGGCTGATCAATCACAATGGAAACTTGGTCTTGTTCAGGCATTTGCGGCTGCATGACCTGCACAACAACATCTTCATCACCCCACCCAGCATTCCCCCAATCAGGCACCTCCTCATTTACAGGAGGAACAAGGGGAGCAAGAGGGGCGTCATTCCATCCCAACATTGGGTATGGAGGAAGGATGAATGGCAAATTGTCATGAATCAGGTTGCCAGGCAGCGGGTGGGGGTTTCCATCTAACGGCATAGGATCTTCGTCATTTGGCATCTGATCTGCAAAATCAGCCCCAAGGACATAACATGCAGCAGTCCAGGACACTTGAGCGCCTCCCCAATCAGCATAATCACCAAAAACCACATCTCTTGGAACAAGTGGAGTGTCAGGAAAACTAGCCTCCACCATGGTTCTGACCAGATACGGATCCTCACTATCCCAAGAAATAAACTTGCCAAAAGTACCAACCGCTTGCGAGATGAACTCAGTAGTGCGGTAATCCAGAGGAATCCCAATAAACATCAACCATCCCTTACGAAAACCATTTGCACCTTTGAAATTCTCTCCCTCATCATGCTTCATGAATCTAACAAAGCGATCATTGCCCAGCGGGAAAGGAGGATGCTGAATCAGGGTGTATCTAACTGATGGATCCCTAACTTGAAACAGTCCCACCCCATGAAACCATGGCTGAGTTGAACGAACCATGATACCTGAATCTTGGAGAAACTGAACCACCTCCTCACGCACCGGACCGAGCGGACCATCCGGCGCCGGCATTACTTCAGCAATCATGTAGTCCTCGTGGCGTCGGGTCGGCCGAGCAGCCGGCGTGAAGAAGGTGCGCGGGAGGCGACGATCTCCACCATCAATGATGTGGTGGCCAGCAGGCACAAAGCGCTGAGGATCGAGCTCGTAGTTCGCCATGGATGGAGGTGCTCGTGGTTTTTCTCTGGCTGTAGGGGAAGTAAGATGCAAGGGGGGGGGGGGCGGCGATGGGACTGGGCAGTCTATCCCAATAACTCTGGCTCTGTTCCCATGAGTAGTAGCAGATTCCAATAAAATCTTATTTTGTTGCACCGAAATTGGCTTCCAAACCAATCCTTGGGAGCGCGCGAAATCATTGCATTCCCTGCTAGAGTGACCAGGGCGAGAGCAAGCCAAGCAGACCGCTCGCATTCCACAAGTCGCAGACAGGTGGCCCCGAGTAGAGCAGATAGTACATGTCATCACACGGTCCACCATGTCATCGACCATAGCTTCAAACTGCCTTGCTGCCTCTTGCGATGAAGGGATGTGCCCATCGCAAATGGGTGGGCTTGGAACCGAGGGCGTGCTAGGCCTAGAAGATACTGGGCCGACCATCGCATTTGGGCCAAGAGAGGCCTCCGACACAACTGGATTGCTATCAGAATTTTGAATGGTAGACGATCCCGCGGAAATGACGGGCGTAATCATCGCAGGTGGGGAGGAAACTTCGGCGGAAAGCATAACCGCTGCCGGAGCAGAAGAGGATGGCCGGCACAACTCTGGTGGAGGAGATATCGTGCCAAAAACTACTGGTGGACGGGCCACAGTCCATTGCAAATCCTGTGCAGGCGATGGATGAATGACTACACGTTCATGAACAGGCAGATCATACCCCGCATCTCTCATGGTGTCAATGCAATTTTGGGAAGCTGGGTATCTATACCCCTTGCAAGCCGTGTATCGCTCAAACGTGGCAAAAGAAAGAGTCTTCCTGGATGAGGCAGCCGATTTTAGGGCTGATTTAGCTGGGGGTTTATGCATGGCCAAAAGACCCAAAGAAGATCGGTGTTTGGTTGGACTAACTAGAATCCACTCAGCGTCACATTCTTTCCTCCAAATCCTGAGCTCTCTAATCCAATTTGGTCCACCATTACCCCAAAGATGAAAATAACACTTGAATAGATCACACGAAAACGAGCGAAGGTCCATGATGATAAAACCCACTTGTTTGCAAGAAACATGGAAAGAGTAAACCTTGCCTTTGATGTGATCAACCTGAAGGTCAATGGCTGAACCTCCAATTGCAGCTTCCAAAGCCGCAGCCACAGAATCCACCGAGAGACGGAAGGCATGACGGCTGAATGAAACAATCAAAATAAAGGGCCGCCTATGCCCCGAAGGATGAACTGAATTCCCAGTAGATCTGAAAACCTCATCAGAAAAAACCCTACCCTTGGAGAAATCCAAGCCAAGGGTAGATCCGCCAGAAGAACCCATGGAAGATGGTATTTCCTTGATCCAGAGGAGACGCCGGAGATGTTGATCGGAGAAGATCCTCAGATTAGTGGAGGAGTGGAGAGATCGCCGGAGAGGGGGGTAGCGCCGTGGTGGGGGGTGGGAGCGCCATCCCAGTGTGGAGGAGAGCTTAGGTGTTGTTCTTACTTGAACAAATCTCCTACTTATGATTAACCCCCTCACAAGCATCCGCAACTACGAGAAATGTATTAAGTTAAAATGTAACCATAGCATTAAACTTTTGGATCCAAATCGGCCCCTTACCAAGTAGCGCATAAACTAGGGTTTAAGCTTCTATCACTCTAGCAACCCATCATCTAATAACTACTCCACAATGCATTCCCTTAGGCCCAAATATGGTGAAGTGCCATGTAGTCGATGTTCACATAAGACCACTAAGGGAATCATAACATACATATCATCAAAATATCAAACACATATCAAGTTCACATGATTACTTGCAACAAGATTTCTCCCGTGACCTCAAGAACAAAAGTAACTACTCACAAATGATAATCATGCTCAATATCAGAGGGGTATTAAATAGCATAATGGATCTGAACATATAATCTTCCACCAAATAAACCATATAGTAATCAACTTCAAGATGTAATCAACACTACTAGTCCCCATAGGTACCAAGCTGAGGTTTCGGTACAAATATTGAACAAAAGAGATGAACTAGGGTTTGAGAGGAGGTGGTGTTGTTGAAGATGTTGATGAAGATTGGCCTCCCAAAGATGAGAGGGTTGTTGGTGATGACAATGGCGATGATTTCCCATCCGAGAGGGAAGTTCCCCTAGCGGAATGCAAAAGTGCTCCTTCCCAAGTTTCGCCTCGAGAAGGCGGTGCTCCATCCCAAAAGTTCTCCTCTTATTTTTTTTCTAGGTCAAAATGACTTATATACCAGAAGATGGGCACCGGAGGTGGGCCGTGCTGAGCACATCCCACCAGGGCGCGCCTAGAGGCCCTGGCATGCCCTGGTGTCTTGTGCTCACCAAGTGGGCCCCCTCCGGTAGTTATTTTCTCCAGTATTTTATACATTCCAAAATAATTCTCCGAAAATTTTCATCTTAGTTGGATATGTGCAGAATAGGTGACTTTGACATAGCTTTTTCAGGTCCAGAATTCTAGCTGCCGGCGTTCTCCCTCTTTGTGTAAACCTTGCATGTTATGAGAGAAAAGGCATTAGAATTACTCCATAAAGCATTATTATGCATAAAAACATTATAAATAACAGTAGGAAAACATGATGCAAAATGGACGTATCAGCACGCATCCTAGCGGTTCTTTCTTTACAATCATCCATATAAATTTAGTAGCTTTTAGAGATTCATTAATATCAATCTTAGGTGGCATAGATCTAATCTTTAAAGAATCAATCTCATGAGAAATTCTATCAACGGTCCTAGCCAAATTATCAATCTTAAGCAATTTTTCTTCTGCCATAACATTGAAATTCTTTTGAGAATTAATGGAATCTTTAATATTATTCTCAAGATCAGAGGGTATTTTATTATAATTTCCATAATAATTGCTGTAGGAATTACCATAATTATTAGGGAAATTACTAGGAAACGGCCTAGGGTTGAAATTCCCTCTATACGTGTTATTACCAAAAAAAATCCTACCAACAAAATTCACATCCATAGACTCATTATTATTGTCAATCGAAGTAGACAAAGGCATATCATTAGTTTCAATTGGAGCACTCCTACTAGCAAAAAATTTCATAAGTTCATCCATCTTTCTACCCAAAGTATTAATTTCTTCAATCGCATGCACTTTTTTACTAGTGGAAGATCTTTCGGCATGCCATTGAGAGTAATTTGCCATAATATTATCTAGGAGTTTAGTAGCTTCGCCTAATGTAATTTCCATAAAGTACCCCCCACGGTGGAATCTAAAATATTTCTAGATGCAAAATTCAATCCGGCACAAATTTTTTGTATGATCATCCATAAACTTAAACCATGAGTAGGGCAATTTCTTATCATCAATTTCATCCTCTCCCAAGATTGTGCAACATGTTCATGATCAAGTTGCTTAAAATTCATTATATCGTTCATAAGGGATATGATCTTAGCGGGAGGAAAATACTTGGAAATAAAAGCATCTTTACACTTATTCCATGAATCAATACTATTTTTAGGCAAAGATGAAAACCAAGTTTTAGCTCGATCTCATAGTGAAAACGGAAATAGCTTCAATTTAACAATATCATTATCCACATATTTTTTCTTTTGCATATCACACAACTCAAAGAAAGTATTTATTTGGGATGCGGCATCCTCATTAGGACTACCAGAAAATTGTTCTTTCTTAACAAAATTCAACAAAGCGGCACTAATTTCAGAAGATTCCGCACTAGAGGTGGGAGCAATCGTAGTACTAATAAAATCATTATTATTAGTGTTGGAAAAATCACACAACTTGGTATTTTTTGAGACATCGTGACAAACCAAGCAATCTAACACACAAGAAAACGAAAGCAAACAAAAAGACGAACGAAAGAACGGCGAATAAAAAGGCAAATATTTTTGTATTTTTCTGAAAACGTTTTAGAAGTGGGGAGAGGAAAACAAGAGGCAAATGGAAAATAATGTAAGTGCAAGAGATGAGAGTTTATGATGGGTACTTGGTAGGCTTGATGTAGAATATCCCCGGCAACGACGCCAGAAATTCTTCCTGCTACTTGTTGAGCTTGCGTTAATTTTTCCCTTCAAGAGGAAAGGGTGATGCAACAAAGTAGAGATAAGTATTTCCCTCAGTTAAGAACCAAGGTATCAATCTAGTAGGAGGCACAAGCAAGTGTCCAATATATGCACCTGCACAAACTAACAAACACTTGCACACAATGCAACAAAGGGGTTGTCAATCCCCTCACGGTCACAAACAAGAGTGAGATCTAATAGATATAGGTATAAAAGATAAACAAAAGAGCAAACTAAAGTAAATATAAATAAATTGCAGTGAGGTATTTTTGGGTATTGTGGTTTATAGATATGAAAATTTTGATGGAAAATATACCCAGGGGCTGATACGTCTCCAACGTATCTATAATTTTTGATTGTTCCATGCTATTATATTACCCGTTTTGGATGTTTATGGGCTTTACTTTACACTTTTATATCATTTTTGGGACTAACCAACTAACCGGAGGCCCAGCCCGAATTGTTCATCCCAATTTTCTCGCTATCACTAAGGAACATTTTGCCAAGGAGTATGCAGATCTCAAATCAATAAGTGTTTATCCCTAAAAATAAGGGTGAATCTTCTAGTAAGGAGAATGCATATCTCAAATCAATAAGTGTTCATCCCAATTTTCTCGCTATCACTAAGGAACCTTTTGCCACAAATGAATTTCTTGATTTCTTGCCAAGGAGTTTAATCGTTGCTACAAAGAAAGAAGCTCCTAAGGGTTACAAGTGCTCTACTGAAGAATTGAATGCCAAGATGGCAATACTTAGATCTATTCTCGGTTTTATGCCTAGCTAGGGGTTAAACGATAGCCCTTGTTGGGAGGCAACCCAATTTTATTTTTGTTTCTTGCCTTTTGCTTCTGTTTAGTAATAAATAATTCATCTAGACTCTGTTTGGATGTGGTTTTATGTTTCAATTAGTGTTTGTGCCAAGTAGAACCTATAGGATAACCTACGGTGATAGTTAATTTGATTCTGCTGAAAAACAGAAACTTTTGCACGCACGAGAATAATTTTAATAAATCACGGAAACGTGATTTGGTGTCGATTCTTTTTGCAGTAGATCAATAGACAAATTGCACAGGACTTCCTATTTTTGTAGGATTTTTAGAGTTCCAGAAGTATCAGAAAGTTACAGATTGCTACAGACTATTCTGTTTTCGACAGATTCTGTTTTTCGTGTGTTGTTTGCTTATTTTGATGCATCTATGGCTAATATCGGGGGGTATGAACCATAGAGAAGTTGGAATACAGTAGTTTTAACACCAATATAAATAAAGAATGAGTTCATTACAGTACCTTCTGTGGTGGGTTTTCTTTCTTGCACTAACGGAGCTTATGAGATTTCCTATTGGGTTTTGTGTTGTGAAGTTTTCATGTTTTGGGTAAAGATTTGATGGACTATGGAATAAGGAGTGGAAAGAGCCCAAGCGTGGGGATGCCCATGGCACCCCAAGATATTCAAGGACAACCAAAAGCCTAAGCTTGGGGATGCCCATGGCACCCCAAGATATTCAAGGACAACTGTCGGTGTCAAAACCGTCGGATCTCGGGTAGGGGTTCCCGAACTATGCGTCTAGGTGGATGGTAACAGGAGACAAGGGACATGATGTTTTTACCCAGGTTCGGGCCCTCTCGACGGAGGTAAAACCCTACTCCTGCTTGATTGATATTGATGATATGGGTAGTACAAGAGTGGATCTACCACGAGATCAAGGAGGCTAAACCCTAGAAGCTAGCCTATGGTATGATTGTTGTTCGTCCTATGGACTAAAACCCTCTGGTTTATATAGACACCGGAGAGGGCTAGGGTTACACAGAGTCGGTTACAATGGTTGGAGATCTACATATCCGTATTGCCAATCTTGCCTTCCACGCCAAGGAAAGTCCCATCCGGACACGGGACGGAGTCTTCAATCTTGTATCTTCATAGTCTTGGAGTCCGGCCGCTGATGATAGTTCGGCTATCCGGACACCCCCTAGTCTAGGACTCCCTCAGTAGCCCCTGAACCAGGCTTCAATGACAATGAGTCTGGCGCGCATATTGTCTTAGGCATTGCAAGGCGGGTTCCTCCTCCCAATAATTCATAGAAGATTGTGAACACCAGGATAGTGTCCGGCTCTGCAAAATAAATTCCACATACCACCGTAGAGAGAATAATATTTACACAAGTTCAATCTGCTGACGTATGTTGTGGCGTGACGTCATACCACAACCAAGATTTTACTCGAATCGTTTTTATTATACCACCTCAGCGCGTTTAGCGAAGCGGTTTCCTTAGCACGTCTTGTCGAAGCAGAGATCGTATCCCCTTATTCCGGGATTCTCGTCAATACGGACGTGGGTAACCCAACCGCGCCCGTTGCCACGCCCCCTCCATCGAACGCGAGTTCCAAACGGTCACGGGGACGACTCTTGGTATTCTCCCTCTTTATAATGAGACCAAGGCCCGTTCCTTTTCTTCAACCCTCAATCGAATCCGCCCCTCCCCCCGAGTTCCAACACCCAAGGCTCCAGATTCGGGCACTTCGGACCTTCGACAATGTCCGGCTCTGACCTACAGGGCCGGTGGATGCCCTCTTCCGTCACGGAAGAGGACGTGCTAAAGCTGAGAGATGCCAGGTACTTAACCTACGAGATTTCGCATAGGTTGCCCGCCCAAGGGCAAGTCATTCCTACTCCCGAGCCTGGTGAGAGTGTTGTGTTCGTGTCTCACCTTCGTCGGGGTTTAGGCTTCCCGATGGATCCCTTCGTGAGAGGGCTCATGTTTTACTACGGGTTGGAATTCTATGACTTGGCCCCGGAGTCCATCCTCCACATCTCATCGTTTATCGTCGTCTGCGAAGCCTTCCTCCGCACTACCCCTCACTTCGGTTTGTGGCTCAAGACCTTCAACGTGGAGCCGAAGATGATTGAGGGGCGTCAGGCAGAGTGCGGAGGGGCGGTTATAAGCAAGAGGGCCGATGCTCCATGGCTCGAGGGCTCTTTTCAGGAGGAGCTCAACCTGTGGCAACAGGAGTGGTTCTATATCACCGCTCCCAGGGGCAGCAGGCAAGGGCCGCCGCCCGCCTTTCGCTCGGGCCCTCCACAACGGCTGACGTCATGGGTCAACAAAGGGCTTGACTGGGGGCCGTCCAAGGACGTACCCATATTGCAGGGCCGGATTCGAGACCTCCAAGAGAGGGAGATCAATCTGGTCGTAGTGACGCAGGTTATGCTGATTCGGCGTCTTCTGCCCTGCAAACGTCGCCCCCTCCGCCTGTGGGAATTCAATCCGGATGGACCACGAGCTCGTCAACACTTCATGGGTACGACACCCGTTGAGATGTATAAACTATTCTTCGGATCACAAGAGATGTGTCCGGACTTGACCGAGGACGCCGGCCTAAGCTGCAATCGCCCGGATACTCAAGTAAGTAGCCCTGTGTCTGGACATACCGTCCATTTATTTATCATGGATTTGCCTTTTAACCAGCTATCCTTTGGACAGGAGTGGATAGCGCAAGGAAAACTGATACGGTGTCTGGCCTCCCTCCCTGAGACCACACCGGATCCCGTGTTGATCAAGATGTTGGAGGTTGCGCCTTCGGAGGAGAGCGAAGGGGGGAACAGGGAAACTACCGCCTCTGCTAAGGAGGCTCTCAATAAGGGGGGAATCAAGAATCCCTCCCTCCAGGGGGAGAAGAGGACCGCTTCCGAAGACCCGGAGGCTAAGGCCTCAAAGCGGGGGAAGAAATCTGCACCAGAAGGTCCTGTGCCGGGAGGAGTCCCGGCCGCATTGTATCCTCAAAGGAATCGGCCCTCCAGTGAGCCGTAAGTAGAAAAAGGGGAGTTTTGTAATAAGGGACATCCCTATTTTATTTCTAAGAATAACCGAAGTTTTTACCTTGTAGTTCGGATCTCAGTCCTTCTCAGCAGAGCTCATCTTCGGGGGACCTTCGTCCGGAGATGATGGAGAACGAAACGCCTCCATCTGCCGCACCGTCAGGCGGGGCGGACGACCCTGAGGTGTCGTCACGAAGGGTCTCCCCAAGTCCGGTGGGGCCGGGGAGTTCGGCACCAACTAGTGTACAGCCGGTGGAGCTGCAGGATCTGCTCGAGAGGGCGTCTATCTCAGAAGATCACCGTACATTAATGAGTATGGTGATTGAAAGGATCTCATCCGCTGAGAGCAGGTTGCATGAGGCCGACAGAAGTTTACTGACGGGGTTTGAGGTACGCAAAAAATGACATAAATTTTGACAGTTTTGCACATAGAGTGCGTCCTGTATAGATAGTAGCCCCCGAGACTCGGTATGTTGTCGAAAATGATAGCGTGCCGAGGATCATAATCTCGGTTATAAAATGTTGCCTTTCCTATGCAGGTGGCGGAACATTCGGTGGCTAGCCGGACTGATAGAGTTGCCGAACTGAAGCGGCAACTCGACGTTGCGGATGCGGACATCGGCGCTGGTCAACAAACGACTTGACGAGTCACAAGGTAGGTGGTTTCTCCGCGGTCACCTGGTAAGGGAGCTGATGCCCACACCTTACAACATGTATGCTTGATGCAGATGGCGCCGCTGCTATGGAGGACCTTCGGGCAGAGCTTGCTCGAGCCAAGGAGCAAGCCAGAAAAAGTGATGTGGCTGCCTCGAAGGCAGCTGAGGAGCTAAAAGCTGAAAAGGCTGCTCACTGCCAAAGCAGGGAGGAGATGGCCGAAATGGCCGTGAAACTGAAAGATGCTACCGACGGCTATAAGGTTCTTGAAAGAGAACGCCAAGCGGAGCAAGAGGACCTGAAGAAGGCCACCGCCGAATCCAAGGATGCCCGTTCTGCAATGCGGGCTATAAAGGAGGAGCTGCGTCAGGCCGAAGACATTGCGGCTGGAAAGCCCTTTCTGCTGTGTAGGAAGTTCACGGATCTGAAGTATGCTCAGTTAGGCCAGTTGTGGGGTGCGGAGGATCCTTATCTGAATTTGGCGGCGAGTGCGGCGGACGCAGTCATGCACTTCCAAAGCCAAAAGGATCACAAAATGGAAGAGCTTTTTTGCTCTCAATTCCATAGTCCGGAGCGTCCACTTCCGTTAACCGATCGGTTGGCTGAGTGGGCTGAGCTGAATAGATTGTCCGGATTTGCCATGAAGTATGTGGTGGCTCATCTGTGGCCGAAAAGGCTCAAGCCGAAGAGTTATTTTGGCTTATTGTAGCAATTCCTTGGCGCGCTGCCGCATATCAAGGCGATGAAGCGGTCGGCCTGCATAGAGGGTGCGCGGATGGCTCTCGCCCATGTCAAAACATACTGGGCAGAGATGGATGCCACCGACGTTGCGTCCCGGGATTCGGACAGAAGCCGATTACCCGTCGAGCACTATTTTGAGGAAGTCCTGCGGGGCGCTCGTTTAGTAGAGTCGCAGTGCTCGAAAAACGTTATGTTCAAATGACATGTATGATTTGTAAAACCATATTTATGATATAAGGGCTTTTTATACTTGTGCGTTCAAGTATTGAGATATTTCCTGTGCGACCGTTAATGTATATGTATATATAACCTGAAAGATGGCAGTCTTCAGCTTCAGCCCCCACACACATGGTGCGGAGGTGTTTGCAAAAAAGCGCATTTTCACACTTAATCCAACGTCTTGGTCCTGTGAAGGAGGTGGTAGCGTAGCAAACCAGGCAACCGGACTATAATGCTTTATCACTTTCACTTAGCCATAGGAGTTCGAGGGTGGGGCTACGATATAGCCCCTAGGGGCACCGCGCTCTCCGATTTCGGGGCGCATGTGTGCCTGACCGGGAAACGGTCCTTCGTCAAAGCGGAGGAATTATAGACATTCCTGTAGTCAATCGAGTGGTTGACCAGTCTCTCGCTATATCATGACAGTCAGTTTTCGGCTTTCTCTACTGAGGTGCTCGCCCGGCCGAACCGGGGCACAATTGCAGTAGTTCTCCTGGTGCCGCGTTAGCCGGTAGAGCGGAACGTAAGGCAGCAAAACACAGGAGACGGGCAAACCCAACATTTGACCAAAGACATGATTCGGAGCTGATGCATATAAGGCCTAACTCAAGACGCCGAACACTCCCTGAGGTATTCGGTCTTTATGATAACGGGCAGAATAATACCCTAAGCCCCTAGTGTCCAGGTACGCGCAAAAACTTCTGACGCGGCCGATGCCAAAACGTCAGCCTCCTCCTCGGTTTATGGTAAGGAACCGGGGGATGTGTGTCAACAAGAGACAGTAAAAAAGGTTTACGCAGGGTCTTGATCTAAAAAGAATCCTTGCAATGGGTCCCTGCTACACGTCTGCGCCCGTGTCTCCGTTGTGCTGTATCCTGGACGGGTGTAGCACGTTGTTCATCTGTAAAAGAGAAGAACTTAGTTTTGAAAGATATCGTGCAAAAATGTATTAAAACAGAGTATGATTTAAGAGATGAGTAAAGTTGAGCTTTATTGGCTCTCATTTTTCATGCGTGCAGCCCCTTGTAAAGGGGTATGCGGCTAGGAAGCCCCTTATTTATTTATGCCGGGCTCGCCTAACCGTGTCCAGGGTCTGAGTGACCTGTTTTTAGGGGCTTTGATCAGCAAGGCCGGATTAACGTGTGGCTGTTCCGTGGTCGAGGAACACTCAAAGTTACCTTTTAGTGAGATGATGGCGCGTGGACCGGGCATTTTAAGTGTAAGAGACGCGTAATGCGGTATTGCGTTAAAGCGGGCAAAACCTTCGCGTCCCAATAGTGCTTGATGGCTACTTTTGAATGGGGCAATATGGAAGATTAGCTTTTCGCAACGGAAGTTGTCGGATGAAACGAACACAACCTCTAGTAGTAAAGAGCCTGTACAATTGGCATAGGTGCCTGGCGTCACTCCTTTGAAGGAAGTGCTGCTATGGCGAATTTTGGTAGGGTCTATCCCCATTCTACGGATGGTGTCCTGGTATAACAGGTTTATATCACTGCCGCCATCCATTAGGACTTGTGTAAATTGTAGTCCGTCGATTATAGGATCCAATATCAAAGCAGTCCGTCCTGCGTTTCGAATACTTCTGGAGTAATCCTGATGGTCAAAAGTAATTGGTTTGGACATCCAATTTCGGGACTCCGCTGGGGTGGACCGTGCGGCGCGTGCCTTAGCAGGGGCCGCACTTTTTTTTTCTTGTTATCACTTGAAGTGAGTTCATTGTTTTGACTTCTTGTGGGAAAGTCTTTTGTTTTCCGGTGCTCTACATGTGGGGTTCGTCATCGTCTTCGCTTGGTGTGTCGAGCCCCTTGTGTTCGGTGTTAAGTCGAATGGACTGCTTGAAGACCCAACAATCTCTGTGGGTATGGTTTGCAGGCTTCCCGGGGGTACTGTGGATTTGACATATCCTGTCCAAGATTTTGCTTAAGTTGGATAGCTCGTCACTGTTGTCCTTAAGAGGCAGTGTTTTGTTGTTCAGCCGAGACCTTTTGAACCCGGCGTTGACCGTCGTGCTATTTTGGCCATTTTCCTTAGTCCAGCGATGTTCTTTTCTGCGTCGTGATTTCCCGTTCCATCCCTGACCTCGGATGTACTCGGGTCGCTGGTGCTGCATCTTGCCAGCCAGCTATCTTCCCCCGCGCAAAAGCGGGTCATGAGGCTTGTTAGCGCGGCCATTGTTCTTGGCTTTTCCTGGCCGAGGTGTCTGGCGAGCCATTCATCTCGGACGTTGTGTTTAAAGGCTGCTAAGGCTTCGGCGTCCAGACAGTCGACTATTTGGTTCTTTTTGGTGAGGAACCTGTTCCAGAATTTGCGTGCTGACTCTCCGGGCTGTTGAGTTATGTGACTTAAATCATCTGCATCCGGGGGGCAGACATAAGTCCCCTGAAAATTTGCTCGAAACGCATCCTCGAGCTCTTCCCAACTTCCGATGGTATTTTCTGGGAGGCTTTTGAGCCAGTGCCGAGCTGGCCCTTTGATCTTGAGGGGTAGGTATTTTATGGCATGGAGATCATCTCCTCTAGCCATATGTATGTGTAGGATATAATCCTCAATCCAGACTCCGGGGTCTGTTGTTCCGTCATATGCCTCTATGTTTACGGGTTTGAATCCCGCTGGAAATTCATGATCCAGTACCTCATCGGTGAAACATAGGGGGTGTGCGGCGCCCCTCTATTTAGGTGTACCATTATTTTCGAACACTCGACGTGTTGTGTTGCTCCCTGGAGCCTTCTTTCTTGGCCCGTAGACGGATCTGGCCAGGCCATCCTTGTTGCGAGGATCCTTATGTGGATCGTGTGCCGTTTTGTATGCGGCGCCGCTTGCCGCTCTTAGCCTGTCATTTGGTCGTCTATCCGACTAGGCAGCCTCTTTGTTTTTGACTGTGGGGGCTCTACGGCCTCCTCGTCGAATTCGGGCAACAGCCTGCGCTTTGGGTAGCTCTTTGCTTGGTGACTATCGCTGTATTTATCTGCAGTCTTGAGTACTTTGCTCCATCTCATTCTGAG
Source organism: Triticum timopheevii (assembly GCA_963921465.1). NCBI lineage: Eukaryota > Viridiplantae > Streptophyta > Magnoliopsida > Poales > Poaceae > Triticum > Triticum timopheevii. The sequence continues at coordinate 436,681,553 of OY997264.1, read as the reverse complement.
TACGTCTTCCGCTGTTTTGAGCTTCCGCTTCTGTTTCTTCAAGCTTCTTGCAGTGGCGACAAGCCTTTTGTGGTGGTTCTTATGCTCCGGTGATGTGTCCGGCGTGAGATCATCTGGACTGTTGTTTTCGCCGGAGATGGGTTGCTCGTCCAATTCATCTTGTTCGGATGGTTGCTTGGTGGCATGTTCGTCGTCCACTGGTTCGCCCAGCTCTGCGGCTGGGTCTGTATGGGTGCTGTTGTTGTCGAGGCGGGACTTTGGGCAGCGCTTGCGTCGCCTTTTTGGCTGTTTTTTGAGGGAATTATCCTTCGCCGCGTCCCGTTGTTCCTCGTTATCGCTTCCTTTTGGTGTATCCACCATGTATACATCGTGAGTTGAGGTGGTTTTCCAGTGCCCAGTAGGCGCTGGTTCTTGGTCGTCTCCGGCATCGTCGTCCATACCGTCGATGTCTTCGGAGTCGAAGTCTAGCATGTCGGTTAGGTCGTCGACAGTGGCTACAAAGTGGGTGGCGGGTGGGCTTTGAATTTCTTCGTCGTCCGCATCCCAACCGTCTTGGCCGTAGTCTGGCCAGGGCTCTCCTGATAACGAGAGATACTTTAGCGAATTCAGGATGTCGCCGAAAGGTGAGTGCTGAAAGATGTCCACAGCAGTGAACTCCATGATCGGCGCCCAATCAGATTCGATTGGTGGGGGCGCGGGAGGTTCGGAGTCCGGCGAGGAGTCCGGTACCTCGGAGTCACGAGCTTCACAAAGGACAGGATCGGTATTCGGCTCCATCGCCGTAGAGGTAGCAGCCCCCGAGGCAGTGTCTAGCCACCCATCCTCGATCGGCGCAGTCGGCTCCGAATTGAGGGTCGGAGCGGACTCGTGTGCGGCCTCCAGGGCACTGTCCGGCAGCAGAGCTAAATCATGCCCATCGCGACAGTGCGGCGCGCTCGGCTGTGGCTCGAATCCATCAAAGATCAAGTCTCCGCGGATGTCGGCCGTGAAGTTCAAACTTCCAAATATGACCTGATGGACAGGGGCGTAGCTTTTGATCTGCTCCAGATGGCCAAACGAGTTGGCCCGTAGTGCAAAGCCGCCGAACACGAAGATTTGTCCGGGGAGAAAAGTATCGCCCTGGACTGCGTTGTTGTTGATGATCGAAGGAGCCATCGGGCCTATATGCGACGACACAGAGGAACTCTTAATGAAATCACCGATGTCGGTGTCAAAACCGGCGGATCTCGGGTAGGGGGTCCCGAACTGTGCGTCTAGGCGGATGGTAACAGGAGACAAGGGACACGATGTTTTTACCCAAGTTCGGGCCCTCTCGACGGAGGTAAAACCCTACTCCTGCTTGATTGATATTGATGATATGGGTAGTACAAGAGTGGATCTACCACGAGATCAAGGAGGCTAAACCCTAGAAGCCAGCCTATGGTATGATTGTTGTTCGTCCTATGGACTAAAACCCTCCGGTTTATATAGACACACGAGAGGGCTAGGGTTACACAGAGTCGGTTACAATGGTAGGAGATCTACATATCCGTATTGCCAAGCTTGCCTTCCATGCCAAGGAAAGTCCCATCCGGACACGGGACGGAGTCTTCAATCTTGTATCTTCATAGTCTTGGAGTCCGGCCGCTGATGATAGTTCGGCTATCCGGACACCCCCTAGTCCAGGACTCCCTCAACAACCAAAATCCTAAGCTTGGGGATACCCCGGAAGGCATCCCCTCTTTCGTCTTCGTCTATCGGTAACTTTACTTGGAGCGTCTTGTATGATATGAGTCTTTGATTTTTAGTTTACCACAGTCATCCTTGATGTACACACCTTTTGGGAGAGACACACTTGATTTGGAATTTATTAGAATACTCTATGTGCTTCACTTATATCTTTTGAGCTAGATAATTTTGCTCTAGTGCTTCACTTATATATTTGAGAGCACGCCGGTGGTTTAATTTTGTAGAAATTGTTGATCTCTCATGCTTCACTTATATCATTTTGAGAGTCTTTTAGAACAGCATGGTATTTGCTATGGTTATAAATTTGGTCCTAGAATGATGGGCATGCAAGTTGGGTATAATAAAAACTGTCATAGAAAGTGAATTGGATGCTATGATCAATTTGATGCTTGATAATTGTTTTGAGATATGAGGATGGTGATATTAGAGTCATGCTAGTGGAGTAATTATGAACTTGAGGAATACTTGTGTTGAATTTTGTGATTCCCGTAGCATGCACGTATGGTGAACCGCTTTGTGATGAAGTTGGAGCATAATTTATTTATTGATTGTCTTCCTTATGAGTGGCGGTCGGGGATGAGCGATGGTATTTTCCTACCAATCTATCCCCCTAGGAGCATGCGCGTAGTACTTTGTTTTCAGTGACTTGTAGATTTTTGCAATAAGTATATGAGTTCTTTATGACTAATGTTGAGTCCATGGATTATACGCACTCTCACCCTTCCACCATTGCTAGCCTCTCTTGTGCCGCGTAACTTTTGCCGGTACCATACACCCACCATATACCTTCCTCAAAACAGCCACCATACCTACCTATTATGGCATTTCCATAGCCATTCCGAGATATATTGCCATGCAACTTTCCACCATTCTGTTTATTACGACACGCTCCATCATTGTCATATTGCTTTTGCATGATCATGTAGTTGACATCGTATTTGTGGCAAGGCCACCTTCATAATTCATTCATACATGTCACTCTTGATTCATTGCACATCCCGGTACACTTCCGGAGGCATCCACGTAGAGTCATATGTTGTTCTAAGTATCGAGTTGTAATTCTTGAGTTGTAAGTAAATAAAAGTGTGATGATCTTCATTATTAGAGCATTGTCCCAAGTGAGGAAAGGATGATGGAGACTATGATTCCCCCACAAGTCAGGATGAGACTTCGGACTTTATAAAAATAAAAGAGGCCAAAGAAGCCCAAATAAAAAAAGAGGCCAAAGAAGCCCAAATAAAAAAATGAGAGAAAAAGAGAGAAGGGACAATGTTACTATCCTTTCACCACACTTGTGCTTCAAAGTAGCACCATGATCTTCATGATAGAGAGTCTCCTATGTTGTCACTTTCATATACTAGTGGGAATTTTTCATTATTTGAACTTGGCTTGTATATTCCAATGATGGGCTTCCTCAAAATTCCCTAGGTCTTCGTGAGCAAGCAAGTTGGATGCGCACCCGCTTAGTTTCTTTTATTGAGCTTTCATACACCTATAGCTCTAGTGCATCTGTTGCATGGCAATCCCTACTCACTCACATTGATATCTATTAATGGGCATCTCCATAGCCCGTTGATACGCCTAGTTGATGTGAGACTATCTTCTCCTTTTTTGTCTTCTCCACAACCACCATTCTATTCCACATATAGTGTTATGTCCATGGCTCACGCTCATGTATTGCGTGAAAGTTGAAAAAGTTTGAGAATACTAAAGTATGAAACAATTGCTTGGCTTGTCATCGGGGTTGTGCATGATTAAATACTTTGTGTGATGAAGATAGAGCATAGCTGGACTATATGATTTTGTAGGGATAGCTTTCTTTGGCCATGTTATTTTGAGAAGACATGATTGCTTTGTTAGTATGCTTGAAGTATTATTACTCTTATGTCAACATGAACTTTTATTTAGAATTATTTGGATCTGAACATTCATGCCACAATAAAGAAAATTACATTGAGAAATATGCTAGGTAGCATTCCACATCAAAAATTCTGTTTTTATCATTTACCTACTCGAGGACGAGCCGGAATGAAGCTTGGGGATGCTTGATACGTCTCCAACGTATCTAAAAATTGTTCCATGCTATTATATTACCTGTTTTGGATGTTTATGGGCTTTACTTTACACTTTTATATCATTTTTGGGACTAACCTACTAACCGGAGACCCAACCCAAATTGTTGTTTTTTTGCCTATTTCAGTGTTTTGAAGAAAAGGAATATCAAACAGATTCCAAACAGAATGAAACCTTCGGGACCGATCTTTTTGGAACAAACGCAATCCAGGAGACTTGGAGTGGACGTCAAGAAGCAGCCGAGGCGGCCACGAGGCAGGAGGGCGCGCCCTACGGGGGTGGGCATGCCCCCCCACCCTCGTGGGCCCCTCGTGGCTCCCCTGACCTACCTCCTTCGCCTATATATACTCCCGTACCCTGAAAACATCCAGGAGCACCATGAAAAACTATTTCCACCGCCACAACCTTCTGTATCCGCGAGATCCCATCTTGGAGCCTTCGCCGGCGCTCCGTCGGAGGGGGGATCGACCACAGAGGGCCTCTACATCATCTCCAAGGCCTCTCCGATGAGTTGTGAGTAGTTTACCATAGATCTTGGGGTCCATAGTTATTAGCTAGATGGCTTCTTCTCTCTCTCTTTGAATCTCAATACAAAGTTCTCCTCGATCTTCTTGGAGATATATTTGATTTAACTCTTTTTGCGGTGTGTTTGTCGAGATCCGATGAATTATGGGTTTATGATAAAGTTTATCTATGAGAAATAATTGAATCTCCTCTGAATTCTTTTATGTGTGATTGGTTATCTTTTCAAGTCTCTTCGAATTATCAGTTTGGTTTGGCCTACTAGATTGTGGTGTCCTATGAGAAATAATTGAATCTCCTCTTTCTTGCAATAGGAGAAGTGCTTAGCTTTGGGTTCAATCTTGTGGTGTCCTTTCCCAGTGATAGCAGGGGCAGCAAGGCACGTATCGTATTGTTGCCATCGAGGATAAAAAGATGGGGTTTATATCATACTGTTTGAGTTTATCCCTCTACATCATGTCATCTTTCTTAATGCGTTACTCTGTTCTTATGAACTTAATACTCTAGATGCAGGCAGGAGTCGGTCGATGTGTGGAGTAATAGTAGTAGATGCAGAATCGTTTCGATCTACTTGTTGTGGACGTGATTCCTATATACATGATCATGCCTAGATAATCTCATAACTATGCACTTTTCTATCAATTGCTCGACAGTAATTTGCTCACCCACCGTAATACTTATGCTATCTTGAGAGAAGCCACTAGTGAAACCTATGGCCCCCGGGTCTATCTTTTATCATATAAGTTTCCAATCTACTTTTATTTGCAATCTTTACTTTCCAATCTATATCATAAAAATACCAAAAATATTTATCTTATCTTATTATCTCTATCAGATCTCACTTTCGCAAGTTACCATGAAGGGATTGAAAACCCCTTTATCACGTTGGTTGCGAGGTTCTTGTTTGTTTGTTTAGGTCCGAGGGACTTTTGAGGAGCCTCCTACTAGATTGATACCTTGGTTCTCAAAAACTGAGGGAAATACTTACACTACTTTGTTGCATCACCCTTTCCTCTTCAAGGCAAAACCAACGGAGTGCTCAAGAGGTAGCAAGGGCCATAGGTTTCACTAGAGGCTTCTCTCTTGAAAGAAAACATACTGTGGGTAAACAAATTACTATTGAGCAACTGATAGAAAAGCGCATAGTTATGACGATATCTAAGGCAATGATCATGAATATAGGCATCACATCCGTGACAAGTAGACCGAAACGATTCTGCATCTACTACTATTACTCCACACATCGACCGACTCCTACCCGCATCTAGAGTATTAAGTTCATAAGAACAGAGCAACGCTTTAAGAAAGATGACATGATGTAGAGGTATAAACTCAAGCAATATGACATAAACCCCATCTTTTTATCCTCGATGGAAACAATAGAATACGTGCCTCGCAACCCCTTCTGTCACTGGGTGAGGACACCACAAGATTGAACCCAAAACTAAGCACCTCTCCCATTGCAATAAAAACCAATCTAGTTGGCCAAACCAAACCAATAGTTCGAAGAGAAATACAAAGATATCTTAATCATGCATAAAAGAGTTCAGAGAAGACTCAAATAATATTCATAGATAATGTGATCATAAATGCACAATTCATCGGATCTCAACAAACGCACCGCAAAATAATATTACATCGGATAGAACTCCAAGACCATCGAGGAGAACATTGTATTGAAGATCAAAGAGAGAGAAGAAGCCATCTAGCTACTAGCTATGGACCCTTAGGTCTGTGGTAAACTACTCACGCTTCATCGGAAGTGCAGCAAGGTTGATGTAGAGGCCCTCCGTGATCGAATACCCCTCCAACAGGGTGCCGAAAAAGGCCCCAAGATGGGATCTCACGGGAACATAGGCTTGCGGCGGCGGAGAAGTATTTTGGTGGATGCTTATGATGTTGGGGGAACATTTGAGAATTATATAGTGGACGAATTAGGCTTGGAGGACTCCCAAGGGGCCCACAAGCTAGGGGTGTGCCCCCTGCGGCGCGCTCAGACGGCTTGTGGCCTCCTCAAGGCTCTTCCAACCCTCTCTCCAAGTCACGTGGGTGTCTTCTGGTCCAAGAAAAGTCATCGTAAAGTTTCATTCCGTTTAGATTCCATTTGATATTCCTTTTCTATAGAAGTCAAAAATAAGGGAAAAACAGAAACTAGCACTGGGCTCTAGTTTAATAGGTTAGTCCCAAAAATAATATAAAATAGCATATTAGTGCATATAGAACATCCAAAATAGATAATATAATAGCATGGAACAATCAAAAATTATAGATACGTTGGAGACATATCACCTCTTGTGATCAGGCGTGGCTGAAGGTAGACCCCCTCTCCAAGTCCAACTGGGCTTAGTTTGCACCCCACGGGGCCACCATAACTCCATGATGACATCCTGCAGGCTCTCAAGATCTCAGAGGATGGAGATGAGTCACCCTCGCCACCAAGATGCAAGTTGGACATGTAACAAGTCTTATTGAGCCCAACCTCCACTCTAAAGGTGGCGTGCTGGTTACCAGCACCTTGGGTAATACTCCCTCCATTCCTTGATATAAGGTGTATAGTTTTTTGAGAAAAAATCCGAAATATAAGGTGTATTGCGTTTCACCACTCGTTTGGGTAATTTTTTTAGGGATTCGATTACATCTCCTTATATTAGGCAATCTCCTCTATTTTCTCATGTCAATTAGTCAGGTGTAATATCGTCCAAAACTTGTGAAATTATCCCTCCATGTGCATTCTTTAATATCCGTGCCAAAAACTATACACCCTACATCTAGGAACGGAGGGAGTATCGGTCAAGATGACCAAGACTCCACTGTTTGCCGCTCGGCTTGTTGAGCTCTAATTTTTCTTGGATCGTTTCTTTAGTGTCACTTCTCTCTAGGTGGGACATTTTTCCATTTCTACTGGGTAATATTTGTTATGGACCTCATTTTGTACCTTTGGTTTCATTTTTAATGAAATCAGGGAGGCTTTGCCTTCTTAATCATCACTTTAAAAATAGAGATATCTTTTGCAACATCCCTTCTTAAACATTGTATTTTTAACACTGTCGAATTATGGTGTATGCAAGGTAGCCAGCATCACCACGCCGCATATATATTACATGACCCGGAGTTGAAATTTGATCGTGTCCCATTCACCTAGCTACCATGTGTCGAAGTCAGCCGATCGATCTCCACTCTCCAACTTACCCTCACCATCGATCCCCATCTCATTCCACACACGGCAGCACTGCCCAATCCCAGCCCTCCATTATACTCACTATTTACTATAATCCTACATGATCGCTCTTCACGACTATTAAGACGGTATTAGAGGCACGTAAGTCCTACCCAGCCAAAATTTTCTGCTCTTTCCATTTATTTTTGGGGAATGACGCGTCCAACCCCGCTGTTGATGCATCAATGTGATGCGATCATGCAAGCAAGTGGCATTCACTTGCGTGATACATGAGTTATCTATGATAGCTGAGTTAGTAAGTCTATTTCTTGAAAATAATCTAGCTAGGGCTAAAAACTTAAAATGCCTCTTGACCTTTTTTGAGAAGGTATCGGACATGAGAATCAATTGTTCCAAAGTGAACTAGTGCCAATTAGTATGGATCATGAGAAATACAACCCTTTGATGTTGTTTTGGTTGTCATGTTGGTAATTTTCTCATTAAATACCAAGGTATCCCTATTCACTATGATAAGTTTAGGAGAGAGGATGTACGACATCTAATTGATAACATCTTGAATAAAATATCTAGGTGGAGGGGCAAACTTCTGCCTTACAAAGGGGCATTGATCTTCATCCAAGATTTTTCTACCTAGCATCCATGTATATCTCATATCCTTTTCAAATTCCCTAAGTGGCCTTTAGATTTACTTAATACCCGATGGCCCACTTCTTATGGAATTAATTTAAGGGGCATAAAAAACCCGACCTAGCCAACCTGGGGATGTTTTGCATGAAAAAAGAGTTTGGTGGGCTTGGCATCCCAAACATAAAAGGTATTAACATGTGCTTACTAGCATCTTGGATTGAAAGGTATAATGAAGGGGATGGAAAACTCCGGAAGCAAGTTTTAGATAGAAAATATAATACTAGCTGCCTTAATGTATTCACTTGCTCCTCCCTTAACACCTCCGTCTTCCAAAAAGATGTTTTAGTTTTCACCAAAGCAATTAAATTTGGTTTTAGATGGGCGGTAGGTGATATAGAAAGTGAGATTCTATGAAGATACCTAGTTTGATACTTCTGCACTAGTTGTTCATTTTTTGGATATTTATATCCTCTACAATGACAAAAAGATTGTGTTATTCAAACTTTTTGGGATGGGTCACAGCTGAATCTGACATTCAAAATATTTGTCTCCATCCCTATGATGCAGAAATTGTATGAAATAGTAATTAGAACAAATTTCAAACAACATTGTTTTGGAACAAGATGCTGACATCTTGCAAATGGATAGTAAAGGGAAGTATTCAACTAATTTCCTTTACAATATCATTAACTTTAGAGGGGTTATGCATGTATATATACCTATTGTGTGGAAGATTTATGTCCCATCCAGGATTCCTAGTTTCTTTTGGTCAGTAGCTAATAATAAACTCATGACCAAAGATAACTTGAAAACCATAAACATTGCAAAGTCTGAGGAAAATTTCTTTTGCTTTGATGAGGACACTTTGCAACATCTATTCTTTGATTGTGTAGTGACTAGTGAACTATGATTAGTTATTTTTGAATACTTCCATATCTTTCTTGGCACATTCTATTCCTAGATGTTGGATTGCTAACAAAAAATACCTTCTACTTAATCTAGTTAGCTTAACACTGCTTAGGTGTACTTGAAAATAAAAAATAGTATGGCTTTTGATGATATTCATTGGCTTGACATTAAGCTGGTGTGGTGGAATCCACAAAAATAGTAGGTGTGGTGGAAGATCATGAAAACTGCAAAGTATTGGGCTATCTTTTGCCTTGTGCAACCGGAGGAGGAGGTGGTTCTCCTTTGACCACATCTATCTTTGGTGCTAAGACACTTCTCATGATCAGGTGTGACTAATGGCAGGCCCCCTCACCCAAGCTAATCAAGCTCAATTGGTACTCACGGGGCCACCATGCCTCTATGATGAGCACCCTCACCGCCGAGATGCAAGTTGGACATGCAATAAGTCTTCTTGATACCAATCTCCACTCTGAAGGTGACCTGCTGGCTACCAACGTCTGGGGCAACACCGGTCTAGAAGGCCAAGACTACACCGTCTGCCGCTGAGCCACTTGGCTTGTTGAGCTTCAATTTTCATTGCGATCTTTGCTTAGTTACTTTTACATTTCTGCTGGATAACATTTGTTATGGATCTTGTAAGTTGTAACTCTGGTTCTGCTTTTAATGGAACCGAGGAAGTGCCTCCCTAATCACCTCTATACTACTTTTTTGATAAAGGGCTCTTACTTAAAGGTTTAAGCATTACACTCGGCCTCTACATAACTAATATGCACACAACCAAACCAAGTCCAAACTAAAAAAAGAAAGAATAAAGGAAAAATACAAGAAATCATGAGTTTGTATGACAGCTAAACTATAGGAGGGCCAATTCTAAGATCATGCTACCATCCATGTTGGGTAAAACTATCCCTCGCGGTGCGCTCCAAGTGTGTACACACCTCCGTAAATAGGTCTTGATTCTCCAAACGTTGTAGAGATGACCATAAACGTAGCGTATCGGTACACATGTAGATAACCTGCATAAGAGAAGTACTTTTATCGTCAAAACCCTTATCATATCTACATAGCCAAAGCGACCAAATAATGGGAAGTGCTCCCAGCCTGAGAAAAAATCTAAACATGTGATCAATCCCATGTAACTAGTTGCCAAAAATGTTAGCAACATTATGTGGATGATACAAGCTAGAAGCTAGTTGGATGACTGTCCATATAGAACGATCTAATTTACATTGAAAGAACAAATGTTTTATTGTTTCGTCTTGATGACAAAAAACATATTGCATACTTCCATGCCAATACCTCTTAATAAGGTTATCTTTGATAAGAATGACTCCTCGACAAAGATGCCGCACAAAGATTTTATTCTTAAGTCCAAATCTTCTTATTATTATCAACTGTCACATCTGATTGTATCAAAGCACTATACAAATAATCTACCAAGAATTTACCACTTGTGTTCAGATTCCAACGAAATTCATCGGCACCTTGTGATAAGTGCAGCATGGCGAGACGATTTATCAAAGTGTTCCACAATGAAAGTTTGTGTCATATTATATCTCTTTTGAATGTCACATTCAGGGGATAGGAATCCTGAACCGTGGCGATAGTATCACCCTTGTGACGAACAATATTGAATAGGGCTGGATATTGTTCCTGAAGTGTGGCATTACCTAGCCACTAGTCCTCCCAGAATCTAATTTCTGAGCCATCTTTAATAGAGAAGAATCAATAGTAGAAGAAATATTTCTTCGTATCCATGAGACCAACCCAAAACTTTGTGTCCCCGGGCTTCTAATATACCTTGGACATTGCCTTTGAGCCTATATATTTTCCCCTTAGGAGGGTTTGCCATACACCATCTTCCGTCAGCAACTTAAACAACAACTTACCAAGGAGGGTAGCATTCTTAACCTCATGGTCATGAATTCCCAACCATCCTTGGTCTTTGTGACGACAAACCACACTCTATTTAGGCAGTTGATATTTATTTTTCTCGCTACCTCCTTGCCAAAAGAATCTTTATCGGAAATCACCCAATCTATGTAAGACTCCTTTATGAAGTTGGAAGAAGGATATCATATATAGTACCATATTACTTAGACTGAATTTGTGAGAACCAATCTTCCGCCCATAGATAGCAGTTTATCTTTCCATCTGCTTAACCTTTTTTGTAGTCTCTCCGCGACATGTTTCCATTCAACATTTGTGAGTCCCCGATAATGTGTTGATATCCCCAAATAGCTAACTAGAAACTAGCCTTGCCCACAGCCAAACAATTCAACGTACAGATGGGCCTCATGTTGACCCTGGACAAAACAAAACAATCCACTTTTATGGAAGTTTATCTTAAGACCCAGAAGATGCTCGAATGCTAACAAAATTAATTTCAAATTTCTCGCATTTTCTATTCATGGTCCACAAATAGGATCATATCGTCAGCATATTGAAGGATATAAAGTCCACCATCAACCAGATGATTAGCTACCCCGTCAATTTGACCATCAACCTTTAAACACTCGATCATGACAGCTGACATATCAGACACTATATTAAATAGCATGGGCGATAATGAGTCACCTTATCGTAATACTTTCTTCGTTTAGAAGTCGTGACCAACATGATCATTGACTTTAATGGCAACATTACCTCTAGACATGAAGCTATGGATCAGAGCACGACACTCTCTAGAAAAAACTTTCATTCTGAGGGTTTGTTGGAGAAAAGATCAGTTTAATTACTTTGTCATAAGCTTTTTCAAAATCGATTTTAAGGACTACCCCATTCAACTTTTTCCGATGTAGTTTGTCTACTGTTTCAAGAAGGATTACAACTCCATCTAGGGATGTTTCTACATTGCATAAATGCAGTCTGGGTCAGACGAACTACAAGGTCAGCCAACGAGTTAAGCCTAATCACCGCAACTTTCGTGAAAATTTTAAAACTAACATTAAGGAGGCATATAGGTCTATGTTGCCGAATCCTTTCAGCCTGGTTAAGCGAACCAATTCTAGTTGTCCAGCATGGAGGTAGCCAAATAGTTCTAGAAGGCCCGGTTTGATAGCCTCCCAGAAGTTCTGATAGAACTCAACGGTAAACCCATCCGGACCCGGTGCTTTGTTGTGTTCCATTTGGAAAACCACCTTCTTTACTTCCTCCTCAGAGTAAGGAGCTGTTAGAAGGTTATTTTCCTCAACAGAAACCTGGACATATCATCTGTTCGCGACTCATCCATCGAGAAGTTGCCTTCTTCTGGGGCTTCGAAAAGATTTTTATAAGAATTACTAATGTATATTTTGAGTTTCCCATGCTCACAATCGTGCCCTCCTCCTGTACAAGAGAATAAATAAGTTTCTTCCAGTGTCTAGCGTTGGCTACACCATGGAAGTAACTTGTATTTGAATTCCCTTTCAGAATAAACCGAGAGTTTGAATGTTGGTACCATTTGAGCTCCTCTTCTCTCAGAAGTCTAGCTATTTGTGCATTCGATTGATTCTTGATCTCTATTTCTTGCAGAGATAACAGGCGAACCACAGTCAAAGCTTCTAAGTCGTCGATAATAGACGAGATACAAATCTTCTATTTTTTAAGAATACCCGCAGTATGCCTAGCCCATCCACTAAGGAATTTACATATTGCACGTATTTTATTATTCCTTTTGTGTATTGGAATACACCCGACACATGTGGAGTACTACCTAAAAAAGGAATATTGTTTATTTTGCTGCCAGGTGGAGTACTTCATCCAAGCTTCCATTCTTTTACTAAGCACAATTCCTTGAAATCCGCCTTAAGTGTCCCACCTTTTACTGATTTATCGAATAAATTTATGTTTTCTTTTGTAAACCAATAAATGATTACAAAAAAGAATTCTAAAGTATGACAGGTAACTTATCTACAGGTAAATCACCGGCAGGATTTGGTAAACATTTATTTACATAATTATATTACAGAAATGATAAATCCTGACCATTCGAATTTTAAGTATGGCAACCCGGGCGTTTTTTATGGCAACTTTAGTTCACGCAAGGTTGGCAAACATGGCAATTTTCTAACAAAAAAACCGAGACAAAGTTACCATGTTTTAACAACTAAAGTTGTCACCTCGTGTCAAGTAAAGTTGCCATGAAAAAACGTTCGAGATGACATGCTTAAATCCGAGCGTTTGGGACCTATCGGGGTTGTTATATTAATATGAACTGATAAATCACGGCCTAAATCCAACGCATACATAATTACCTAGTCTAAGAAAATGGAGCTAAATTTTGCAGCATCCCTTGCCACGTAGTAAGCTGTATATTTAACACCGTCGCATTACGGTGTACGCAAGGTAGCTAGCATCACCACGTCGCCAATATTACATGCCCCGGAATTAAAGATAGATTGATCCTGTCCCATTCACCTAGCTACCATGTGTCGATCTCAGCCGGCCCAGTGTCCACTCTCCAGCTCACCCTCGCCACCGATCACCATCTCACTGTCACTGTCACACATGGCAGCACTGCCCAATCCCAGCCACCCGTTACACTCACTAGTTACTATAACCGCCCCCTATAGCTCTGCATGGCTATTAAAACAGTATCAGAGGCACACGTAAGTCCTACCCGGCCAAAATTTTCGGGTGTGCATTTGCAGTGGCCCTTAAAAATTTACGGGTTGGACTACTTTTACGGTTTTTGTTCTGGACAATTTTTTCGTCCAAAACTGTAAAACGCAAATTTTTTACGGGTTTGATCACTTATGCGGGGTCTGCTAGAGATGCTCTCAGCCGGCCCAGTCTCCACTATCCAGCTCACCCTCGCCCTCGCCACCGATCCCCATCTCACTGTCACACATGGCAGCACTGCCCAATCCCAGCCATCCGTTACACTCACTAGTTACTATAACCGCCCCCGATAGCTCTGCATGGCTATTAAAACAGTATCAGAGGCACGTAAGTCCTGCCCGGCCAAAATTTTCCGTTCTTTTCGTTTCTTTTCGGGGAATGACGCGTCCAAACCCGCCGTTCACGCGTCGATGTGATGCGATCATGCGTGCAAGTGGCATTCGCTTGCGTGGGTACACGAGTTATCTACGGTAGTAGCCGAGTCAGTGAGCCGCAACGACATGTCGACATGTCGAGTCAGGGACGCCAGGTCTCCCTAAATAATCCGTTGGTGTCGCTCTCGACCTACAGAGCGTAGTGATATTTTCTCAGAAGGAAAAATGAGGGCGTTGGCTGTTGGGATATGCTTCGGGGCCCCGACGACTTGGCCGGTGAGGTCAATGCGGGGTGATTATCTTGCTGATAGCCGTTCAATCAAGGTTGGTTTCCCCGCCAAAAATAATAATAAACAGGGTCGGTTTGTGCGTGTATATAAAGCCACTACTGTGTTATCGCACAGGGTACAAGCCTCCTGCATAACAGCATAAGCTAGCCTAGCAAGTTGCAAAGGGCTGGTAGAGCTGGTTCTTGCTTAATACAGTACTACAAATTTCTACTTTGCTCACCGGAGGACTAGCGGCGGCGACGATGAGGGTAAGATCTTTGTACCATCATCTGGTTAATTTCCATCATTAGCAAAATTCCATCTTTTATTGTTCATGATTTGTGATGAGTTAGTCCTTCATTACAAGCAAAAAGTGCTACTAGTAGCTACGTATGTTTCTTCCTGCCGTCAGTTATTAGAGCTGGTCTCATGGATTGAATCCATTGCAGACGGAGATGGTCATCAGGATCCAGATCAGCTCTGAGAAGGGCCATTCCAAGGCTATCAAGGTGGCTGCTGCGGTCACCGGTAAACCCCTTGCTCCATACCCGCCTCTCAATCCTAACGACTTGTCACGGACTAGCACGTTGGCTGGTTAATTATCAGCTTAAATCTCGTGTGGTTTGCACCGTTCATGATTGCCCGTTGACTTAATTTTGCGTGAACTGAGCAGGGGTTGAGTCTGTCACGATCGCCGGCGAGGACAAGAACCTGCTGCTGGTGATCGGCGCCGGGGTCGACTCCAACCGCCTCACCGAGAAGCTGCGCCGGAAGGTGGGCCACGCGGAGGTGGTGGAGCTGCGCACCGTCGACGACGACGACTTCGCCGGCGAGTACCACCCGTACCGCTACCACCCGAGCCCGAGCCCGTACAAGCACGTCACCGCGCGCGACATGTACTACACGGGGAGCTACCCGTCGCAGCAGCACGCCGGGGGCGGTCGGGACCACTACCGCAACGCCGGCTCGTACCCTCCGACGACGGGCGGGCGAGACTACTACAGCTACGGCGGCGGCTACCCCGCGCAGTACCAGCAGCAGGGGTACTACTATCCGCAGCAGCCGGCGGCGAACATGCACACGGTGGTGCACCATGGGTACTCGGATGACCCCAACAGCTGCTCCATCATGTAGCAGCAGCAATGACCAGTGGACGACTGAGCGTTTAGCGGGTCGATTTGAGAATCGATGGATGGTGTGTGCGCCAGTTACTTTCCGATTCCATGTAATTAGTGTACCGAGTGTGCGTTTCTTCTTCTTTTTTCTTTTCTTTTTTCCCGATGAAGCTGTGTTCGTTTCATGGTTGTGTTGTGTGAATATGTATGTAGCTCCAGGCATTACATCTACGTACGGTGTGGAATGTAAGCTAAGTTCTTCTCTCTTATTAAAACAGGGGAAAGCAGAATCCGACACTACAATTGCAAATGCTCACATAGACGCGGATACACACTCCTCTAAAATACCGAGTCGGCATAACATCTTGAGATTGACAAAGTCACCACAAAAGCCAAAGTTCATGTACCTCTCTGCCTCCACCTAGCTTGTCGTTCACTGTTCTCCTATTCCACCCACCTTTTTGCCCGCCTATCTTTTGATCCACACCACGAAACCACCAATTCAAGTTCCTTGCACTAATGAATGCCTAGTAGTGTCACGCCAAAAACATCATTGATGGGTGCCCGCACGCCACTAATATAGCCCTATTGATAAATGTTACTAGTGGCGTGATGCCTCCATGCCACTGGTAACATAAATAGTGCTCCTTCCTTTCTAGAATATAAGGCGTGATTGATTTTGCATGGTTTTTTATGCATGACTTTGACCGCTGATATATATCAAAGTACACGGAATGAACGTATAAATAGCATCTTCATATATGTCTTGCGTATAAATAGCATCTTCATATATGTCTTGCAAAATGATTTTATTCCGTATGTCTATATACTCATTTATAGACATACAATACGCAAAAATCATAGTCAAAATTGTGCAACAAAGACCAAAAAAGTCAACCGGCGCTTTATATTTTGGGAAGGAGGGAGTAGTAGCGGGCCAGGTATGGCACAACGCTAGTAGTATATATATGATTGGCAGAAGATCGAGCAGCTGCACATGCGACATGGAAACAAGTAGAGGCGATGGTTTGGGCAACGGGTGATAGCAAGCACCAAAGCGGTGTGATGCCGTGGTGGAGCACTCGATTAGCAATGCGACAAGATGTTGAAGATATGTGTGTTGACGATAGCTGGAGCAACCTGAGGCCATGGTGGAACACTCAAGCGGAAATTGTTAGGAAATGTAGTAGCAAACAAAAATTTCAGCATAGAGATCAAGTTCCCATGAATACTATGAATATGCATAAGGTTGGATCGTATTGTTACCAACTCGGACTAGCAGTGGAAGAAGAGTTGGTGAAGAACCGTTGATGCCTATTTTGGCAACTAGGATCTACAACCTCCCAACCGCGAGAATTTCTCCATCGAACAGTCGCTCGAATAAGGACCAAAAACACGATCTCTCTACGGGTTGCACACGTACCAAAGCGGTGGTTCAGCAGAGTTTCGCTATCCGGAGCTAAGAACAGTTGAGAAAACTAGAGTGAGAAGTAGTCTAGCGGTGTCGACGTCTAGATCAACTAGATGTGAGAGAGAAACTGGGCGCAGGGCAACAACGGGGAACCTCCAAGGGTTTTGGTGTGTTCTAGCGCATGTATTTATATACTGAAGCGTGGGGTCACAACTTGGGGTAGGGCCTCTCCAAAGTCGGTTTGGATTACGAGGAAGAGTCATCCTTGAACTCCAATACAAAATGTCACGAATGTCGACATTTTTGGAAACGGCATGGATTCTGGTGTTTGGCCCGGGAGGGGGATGCCAGGGGACCCTAGCGTTTTGCCCCTGCCCTCAAGCAACTGCTTGGTGCACCAGCCTAAGGCCTCATTGGCCTTACCCCTTGGCCCAACCAAGGTGTCCTCGCACTAGGGAACTTTTCTCTTTATCTGAAAGGTTCCGAAATCTTCTGAACACTACCAGAAGTTTCCATGACCCTCTCAGGACCTTCCAGAATATGTCTGGGAACAATTAGAACATTCTCGAAACCACGGAAAATCTTTCAATGCCCATTCTCCTTTCTTATTTATTTCATAGCTTTCTAACAAACCACGTTAAGTGTGTGACCTCGGGTGAACCTATAGTTACCATGTGCTATTCTTTTTGCATCACGATACTTTTACAAAACCCGAGGTGAGTGAAAGTGCTACTATCGACTAGAGGGGGGGTGAATAGGCGATTTTTATGAAAGTCTTCAAAACTTGGAAGTTTCGAAGACAAACAACAGAAATGACCTAATTGTAATGCAGCGGAAGATAAACTACCCAAAGCAAGCCATAGTCAAGTATACAAAGATATGAAAGCACGGGACTAATAGCAGCTAGGTAGTAAGGATCAGGATGGAAGATAGTATGAAGCCAATCAACAGTAGTGGTCAAGCAATGAAGTCAAACAGATACACAGATAGGCAATGACTTCACGAAGACAAACTAAAGTAAGGATGGGAAGGGATAGAACCAGTTGCTTGTTGAAGACACGTGATTTGTTGGACCAGTTCCAGTTGCTGTGACAACTGTACGTCTGGTTAGGGAGGCTGAGATTTAACTCAGAAGACCGTGTCTTCACCTTATTCCCCTTGAGCTAAGGACACCCAGTCCTCGCCCAATCACTCTGGTAAGTCTTCAAGGGAGACTTCCAAACCTTCACAGACTTCGTTCACCGGCAATCCACAATGACTCTTGGATGCTCAGAACGCGACGCCTAACCGGCTGGAGGATTCACAGTCCTCAAGTGTAATAAGTCTTCAAGTCACACAGACAGAAAGACTTCAGTGATGCCTAACACTCTTTGGCTTTGGGTGTTTGGGCTTTGTCCTCGCAAGGATTTTTCTCTCTCTCAAATGCTTCGAGGTGGGTTGCTCTCAAACGACAAAAGCCGTGCACAAACTCTGAGCAGCCACCAATTTATGGTGTAGGGGGTGGGCTATTTATAGCCATTAGGCAACCCGACCTGATTTGTCCAAAATGACCCTGGGTCACTAAGAAACTGACACATGTTCCAACGGTCAGATTTCAAACACACACAGCAACTTTACTTGGGCTACAAGCAAAGCTGACTCATCCAGCTCTGGATAAGATTTGCTCTCATTGTCTTCGCTCGAAGACATAGGATGGGTTGAGCATCACTTCAGTCACTCTGACTTAGTTCACTTGGACCCCACTTAACAGTACAGTGGTTCCTATGACTCAACAAAGAAGAAAAGGAAGCAACGAAACCACACAGTCTTCATGCTTCATAGTCTTCACGCAATGTCTTCTCATGTCATAGTCTTCAATATGAATATCTTCTCATACCACCATTGTCTTCAATGTCTTCATACATTTTTAGGGGTCATCTCCGGTAGGTAAACCGAATCAATGGGGGACACTACCTGCGTTATCCTGCAATTTTCACAAACGCATTAGTCCCTCAACCAACTTTGTTGTCAATACTCCAAAACCAACTAGGGGTGGCACTAGATGCACTTACAATCTCCCCCTTTTTGGTGATTGATGACAAACTGGTTGAAGTTTTCAACGGAGATAAAGTATGTGAAATTGTAAGGATAGGGATAGTCTTCATAAGTTGCAAGGGCTCCCCCTGAAGATGTGCATATAAGTAATTTGCTTTTGGAATGCAAATGCACATGGCAGGTTGTACTTGTGGAGATCCACTTCAACTTACGAAGATAATTCATCATGCATGAAATGATATAGCAAGTAGAATGACATGCATAATGAAAAATGGACGTCTGCAGAATGATCTAAGTGCGGAACTTATCGTCGCACATGCGGAATTTATCATCGCATCACAGTAAAGCAAATAAGTAGCAGACGACCATCAAGTTTAGGTGTTACAACTCAAAGAATCAAATGTTTCAAAAGCAAGAGTTGTAAGTACGAAGCAAAATATAATGCAACCGCCCATATGAACCCGCTTGAAGACTATCAACTCATATGCTTCTCCCCCTTTTGTCAGTAAGGACCAAAAAGGGTTTGAAGACATACATCATCTACTCGTCATCATGAGTAGGTGAAGCAGTAGGGTTGTCGTCGTTGGTTGGCGGTGCAGATGAACTTGGTGCAGTGTCGATGCGCGCAGTAGTAGGAGGTGGTGAAGTAGCATCATCTTCATCATCGATCACTCTGGCATTTACGGTTGCCGCGGAGGAAGAATATTCAGAGTCTTCAAGAGATGGAGTGCGACGTAGGACAGCAGTCCGTGGAGGAGTGGAGTCAAACTGGAATCTTTCATTGAAGCCATCATCTTGAAGATCTGCTTCAGCACTAAGCAATGTCAAACTCTTCCATGATCGCCGACAAGTTTCATGAGCAACAAAGGCATTCTTGGTGGCAAGATTGTGAATGCGATTGACATCCACCAAGAGGCTTTGCATCTGTCTCTTGAGCCAGAAATGATGCTTATCCTGTTTCTGATGAAGAGCCACAAGAAGTTCTCGGTCATTGAGAACGCGAGAACGCTTTCGATGCCTTTGTGCAATGGTGCTTTCAGTGGCTTCAGTTGGTGCTCGATGAGGCAGGCGAGTGTTTCCAGCCAGTGGATAGATTCGTGTCGCTGCTTGAACACCTTCAATAGGCTGAGTGAAGATTTGGTGCTCGGCATTCTGAAGAAAAAGAGGCCTCTTGGCAGGGTCAGAGTATATAGCTTCAACTGACATATCAACCTCTGGCAGAAAGATCATATGATTGCGAGTAGAGGGCTGATAATTGACAGATGAGTGTCTCTTGATGAGGCGCATGACCCAGGGAGCATAAAACTTCAGACCAAATAGGTCAGAGCCGGAAGCAGCAAGTTGCCTGATGAAGAATTCTTGAGTGTTGAAGCTGATGCCATTGAGAATATAGAAGACCAAAGTCTTCATAGCTCCTTCAAGCTTGGCCGCTGATGAATGTCCTTTGACAGGCCATAGAGTTCGCCTGATGATATTATATATGGTGCGAGGCAAATACTCAAGGTCTTCAACAAAGAAATCTGTTGGATATTCAGCGTCAGATGGCAAAGGCTTCATCATGCTCAACATCCGGCTCATATTGGGTTCTGGCTTATGGAAGATACTCTCTACTGCATTGCGGTGTAGCTGACAGTCAGGTTCATATAATTCTCCAGGAGTGGCTAGCCCTGTAAGCTCGATGATATCCATAGCTTTGGCTTCATGATGAACATTTCCAGTCATCCACTCGAGAACCCATGTCTTGGTGTCTCTGTTGTAGCCGCGAATATGTAGAGTAGCATAGAATTGAAGTAATAGCTCTTCATTCCAATGTTCTTTGTCTGTCACAAAGTGGAGCAGACCAGCATCACGAAAGCAATCAAGTGCTTCTTCTAAGCACGGCAGTCCAGCAATGGCTTCAGTATCAAGGCGCATATGAGGGAAAATGCGCCCTTGATCATATAGTACGCATGAGTAATAGATTCTCTGCTGATAGCTCCAGAACCGATCTGATGATATCCTTGGCTTGGAGTAGGGGTTCTTGGCGCTGTCAAAGAAGGTATTGTGGATTTTGAAGCCATTTGCATTGAAGGACCCTAGTGAGTTTGTAGTACCTGGAAACCTTAGCAACCTTGGCTTCGGCTTCTGGACCTGAGGCATATGCTCAACATGATAGTCAAATTGAGGTCCTGAGGCAGTAGGCGGAGGCACAAGAATGGGCCATCGGACAGTGGTAAGCTGACCATGACTGTATGCTTGCTCAATGGTGTGAGGCCTTGGTGGCAGAACAGGAGCAGGGGCAACAGCTGAGGCGTCAGGCTGCACAACAGGTGCTTCGGGAGCAGTTGCCATATTAGCTTCAGGTGCAGCATCCTCATTGGTTTCAGGTTCGGTGGCCACATTTGCTTCAGGCACACTAGTTGGTGCAGGCTCCACATTAGCGTCAGCCATGACTACGTCATTGGCTTCATTGGCGTTGGCGGTGGCAGCCTCAACATTGTCAACCTCCTCTTGATGAACAGGAGGATCGGGCACAGGCATGTTCACATCAGGAACTTCTTCTTCTTCAATTACTGGGGGAGTAGGTACACGTACTTCTTCTTCATTTTCCTCGGCTGCTGTAGCCGGAATGTCTTCAGCAGCATGTGCTTCAGACTCAGAGACATTAACTGTTGGAGTAGGTTCAGAAAATACTTGACGTGCAACAGGTGAACGTTGCACTTCTCCTTCTGGAACGCTCAACAGAGGGACTTGAGGCCTTAGTCCTTTGCGAAGCCTAAGTGTTGGCTTCTCCTTAGGAGATGGAGTTGGCCGGGCCTCATAGTCTTCATCCTCTTCTTGCACGGGGGGTGTAGCTTGTTGTTGTTGTTGGGGAGTACTAGGGGAGTCTTGTTGTTGTGGGTGATCAGCCCACGATGCATCCTGAGCAATTGGCGTCAAAGGACGACCAATGCTGATGAGTTCGATGTTCGTATGAACAGGCGATGATACCACGTCATGTTCGATCTGAGGAAGAACTTCATCATCAACTACATTGTCATCATGACCAATGTCTTCAGCAGCGGTGGGTTCAGCTGCTGGAATATCTTCAGCTTCATGAGCCTCTCTGGGAGCAGGCTCATGGACTACCATCCTTCGTTCTTGATGTTCTGACGTTGGGCGAACCACGGAAATGGGTTCAACAACTAAGGGTGTGGAAGCATCCCTAGTCTTCTTGGCCTTGCGCTTCTTCTTGGAGGGAGCGGCATCAGAGGCTTCAGTGTTCTTTCTCTTTCTGGCTTCAGCCTCGGCAGCCCTCATCTTCTTCTGTTCTGAAGCGGTTTTGGTGACCTTTGGCTTCGAGCTAGTCATGCTGCTTGGGAAGATAATGTGAGGGGCTTCTTGGCTTGAAGGTTCAGTCTGTTCAGCAGGAAGCTTCTTCTTCTTCTTTGCAGCCATCCTTGGGTCAATACCAGGATGGCCAAGTGACTTGCGCTTCTCAGCCTCATTGTAGGCGAGCACACACTTATCAGCCAAAATCTTCATGCGCTCTTGAGAGCCCTGAGCTTCTTCACGCTTCTTCAGAAAAGCTTCTTTAAGCTCATGTAGCATGACTTTGAAGTTGCGGACATCTTGAACACTTAGCTTGGCCACATGCTTCTTGAATTGAGCCTTCTCATAATCAATCTTGTTCTTGAGCTCAACGATGCGCTAAGCGAGAGCTAGCTCAGAAGCAATGGCTCCATTGAAGGAGACACTGAGGCTGATGGGAAGCTGTAAATCTTCAAAGATGACATTGGGGGTGTCAAACCACTCATCAATGAAATTGTGGATGATGGCCACATCAAAGAGAGGCAAGTTGTTGAAGATTTCTGCTTCTTCCTTGCTCTTGATTAGCTGCTCAAGGGCATCATCAGCAAGATCTTCATCACTTGACAGATCAATGGGTTCTTCGCGCAGAATGGCGGTAGGAGTCAAGGCTCTTTGATCAGATGGTCTGACAAGTTGCTTTTTATTCTCCGTTCTCTTGGAGACACGGGATTGATCTTCAGACTGCACACTGGCTTCAGGAGGTGCAGTAGCCAGTGGCTTCGCATGAGAAGTCTTCGGAGGTGCAGCTGAGGTTGAAGCCTTTGACTTCTTTTGCTTCTGTGGCTTTGGAGGAGGAGCAGGGGTTTCATCGGAGTCAGCATCATCGTCAGAATGATCTACTCTGGCACCTTGGACCACGATGTAGGTGATGAGGCCGTCAAGGTTGGAGAAGGGGCCGATGACATTGGGATTAGCATCACGGGAGCCGTCAGCACGGGGAGCAGAGGGACCTGGGTTGAAGTCCAAACCCAAGGACTTCTTGTTCTTCTTGGCCGAAGCCACAGCAAACTGGTAGTTGTGCTTGAAGAGAGAATCGTCACGACACCAGAGTAGTGAGGTGGGATCTGCGTTCGCAGGCTGTGGTCCATGGACCATGCAAGGATAGAAGCCTTGATCAATGGCTTCAGCTCAGCTCTTGGGTTGAAGGCCTTGATAGAGGATATCACCCCAAGGTCTCTTGATGGCATTCTTCTCTAGATATTCCTCGTCACAAACTTGTACTTGAACCACTCCTCAGCCCAATAGTGTCGAATCCATTGGATTCGCGTCTTTCTCTGATGATAATTCTCTTCTGGATCTGTCTTGTATAGTTCTGCTAAGTCATCAGGCAGATCTTTGGATGTTCCTTCTCGGCGCTGTCTGCCACCCTTCCTTGCTGATTTTTCTGCTGCCATGAACTTCAAGCTGAATGGCTTCAATACGTTCAAAGGCTTCAGAGACTTACGCTTGCTGGTCAAGCAGGAACTGGCTTGAGGAGAATTGATATGATGCTGTAAGTATTCTGCAAATGAATGCAGACTATGAGAACCAAGGGATTCTCCCACGGACATGTACCTGTGACAGCATTAGAGATGCGAGGGAAGGGGAAGAGGTCATATGCATTCTCAGAAGATTTTGAAGATAAATCAGTTTGAAGACATTGACCTCATGATGCGAAGACATTCACTTATATAGGTGAGTTGGTTCCAGATTTGTACCAATCCGTGAATAAGTACAAGTGAGGAATCAAACTAGACAGGAAATCTAAGTGAATCTACTAGGCAGTATGAGATGCAAACAGAATAGATCTAACTTGAACAGACAGAAACCACTTTTAGTAAACAGGATGAATCTTGAAGATCAAAAAGGTGGTAAAAATAGAGTTATAATTACCGCATGAAGAACTGCTAGATGGGAATAATAGGAGACCGAGCAGTTCAGCCCACCGTGCCCTAACTTGGCAACGGAGGACGCCTACGGCGACGGTGGAGAGGACGATGTCCGCGGCCGGCGTGAGGACGGTGTCGGAGAAGTCGCGGCAGCTAAGCGCTTCGTCGCCGGCGTCGTCGCGAGCTAGCGGTGGCGCTAGGGTTTTGACGGAGGTGGAGAGGTGGAAGAAGGATTTCTTTACCGCAGGGGACAAGTATCTATAAGTACGTGAGAGACACAGCGCAATTACGCTGGTGCTCCTGGCGGTTCACATCTGAGGGGTACGTGGCAAGCATGCAACATACTCAGGGTTGTCCCACATTCGCACGCCCGCCAGCCATGTCGGAGAGTTATTCCGGCTTCTCCGGATTTCAACATTAAAGATAAGTCATTTAAAACAGATTTAATGTTTGTCTCTCTGCCTTCTGCTGACTAGGACGCAGAGAAGACAGTCGACAGTTTCAATAGAATGCATATGATTTGGACAGATAGAGTTTGAGATAGGAAGCATAGAGAGATTAGGGTCCGATCACATTCACTTAGGTCAAAAGATCCAATCTTGAAGACATAGCTATAAATGAATGCTGTAGAGGACAGAACACTAGTGTATATATATATATATATATATATATATATATATATATATATATATATATATCAGAAAGCTCTCAAATCATCATAGTGTAGAAAGTTATGAAGATAAATTGAAACTAAAGACAAACCAAATGCGAAGTCATTGCAATATAACGCCATGAGTGAAACACTTCAAACAGAGAAAGTTGGTGGTGGCGTTACCCACCGTATAGGAAGTATTAGACCCAGACACGGCGCACAATTATCGTGGCGCTCCGAAGTCAAATTCCATATTAATGTATTCACACTCAGAGTGTAAATCTTCATTGATTGAAGATATACATTACTTTGTGTGTTGCACATCTAAGTCATCAACATGCATAAGTGTTAGGATGTGTGCCTGATCATAGGACATTAGAGGATTCCAAGATATTTAGCTCACACCATAACTTGCAAAACCTTTTCTCATCCAAGGGCTTTGTGAAGATACCTGCCAGTTGCTCTTCAGTGTTGACGTGAATGATATCGATATCTTTCTTCATAACATGATCTCTGAGAAAGTGATGACGAATTTCAATGTGCTTTGTCTTTGAGTGTTGGACTAGATTGTTGGCTATTTTGATGGCACTTTCGTTGTCGCAGAAGAGAGGTACTTGTTTCAGGTTGATGCCATAATCCTTGAGAGTTTGCTTCATCCATAGAAGCTGAGCACAACAGGATCCAACAGCAATGTATTCAGATTCAGCAGTTGAGAGTGATACACAGTTCTGCTTCTTCGAAGACCAACAGACAAGTGATCGACCAAGAAAATGACATGTGCCTTATGTAGACTTGTGATCCACCTTGTCACCAGCATAATCAGCATCCGAGAATCCAACCAAATCAAATTTTGAGCCCTTGGGATACCATAATCCGAGTGTTTGGGTGTAAGCCAAATATCGAAGAATTCGCTTCACAGCTAAGTGATGCGATTCCTTTGGTGCCACTTGGAATCGAGCACACATGCAAACACTAAGCATAATATCTGGCCTAGATGCACATAAATAAAGCAAAGAACCAATCATGGAGTGGTATACCTTTTGATCAAACTCTTTACCATTGTCGTCGGGACCAAGATGGTGTTTGGATGGCATTGGCGTCGTGTAGCCTTTGCAGTCTTCCATTCCAAACTTCTTCAGACAATCTTTGTGGTATTTCTCTTGAGATATGAAGATGCCATTCCTTTGCTGACGAATTTGAAGACCAAGGAAGAACTTCAGTTCACCCATCATGGACATTTGATATTGCTCTTGCATCATGTACCCAAACTCATCACTATACTTCTGGTTGGTGCAACCGAAGATTATGTCATCCACATATATTTGGCACACAAACAGTTCACCATCATATGTCTTCGTGAAGAGTGTGGGATCGAGGGATCCAGGTTTGAAGCCTTTGCTCTTCAGGAAGTCTTTGGTTGTATCATACCAGGCACGAGGAGCTTGTTTGAGGCCATACAGTGCTTTGTTTAGCTTGTACACCATATCAGGATGTTTTGGATCTTCAAAGCCAGGTGGTTGTGCGACATATACTTCTTCTTCAATCTTGCCATTGAGAAATGCACTCTTTACATCCATTTGATATAGCAAGATGTTGTGATGATTAGCGTAGGCTAGCAGTATGCGAATAGCTTCAAGCCTAGCAATAGGAGAAAATGTTTCATCGAAGTCAATCCCTTCAACTTGAGTATATCCTTGAGCCACAAGACATGCTTTGTTTCTGACGACTTGACCATGCTCATCTTGCTTGTTTCGATATATCCACTTTGTTCCAATAATGTTATGCTTGCGAGGGTCAGGTCGCTTGACGAGTTCCCAGACATTATTCAGTTTGAACTGTTGAAGTTCTTCTTGCATGGCTTGAATCCATTCAGGTTCCATAAAAGCTTCAACAACTTTCTTGGGTTCTGATATAGACACAAATGAAAAGTGCCCACATAAGTTTGCTAGCTGTGTTGCTCTTGATCGAGTGAGCAGACCAGGTGCATTGATGCTGTCAATTATCTTCTTTATTTGAACTTCATTTGCAACACGAGGATGAACAGGACGAAGATTTTGCTCTGGCTGATCATTGTCATCATTGGGAGGATTGTCTTCGGTCTGAGCATTGTCTTCAGGTTGATTTGGTGCAGAGATGATAAGTTCCTCTTCAGGCTGTGCTTCAGAGGGCATGATTTCACCAGTTCCCATCAGCTTGATAGACTCGTTTGAAGGAGCTTCATCTAGTGTACTTGGCAGAATCTCTCTCTGTGAACCATTCGTTTCATCAAATTTCACATCCATAGTTTCAACGATTTTGTAGAGATAAAGGTTGAAGACTTTGTAGGAGTGTGAATCTTTTCCATAGCCAAGCATGAAGCCTTCATGAGCCTTAGGTGCAAATTTTGACTTGTGATGGGGATCCTTGATCCAGCATCTAGCTCCA
The DNA here is from genome assembly GCA_963921465.1 of Triticum timopheevii. NCBI lineage: Eukaryota > Viridiplantae > Streptophyta > Magnoliopsida > Poales > Poaceae > Triticum > Triticum timopheevii. Next base: position 436,654,437 of record OY997264.1, on the reverse strand, counting down.
AATACTCTGAAGTAACTGACGTTTGGCTTCTTGCCTGTAAGTAGCTCATAAGATGTTTTGTTCAGAAGCTTATGGATGTACACATGGTTGATGATGTGACATGCTGTATCAATAGCTTCAGGCCAGAACTTTCTTGGTGTTTTGTACTCACCTAGCATTGTTCGAGCCATCTCAATGAGGGTTCTGTTTTTGCGCTCAACGATGCCATTTTGCTGAGGTGTGTATGGAGCAGAGTACTCATGAGTGATTCCCATTGTATCCAGATACAGATCAAGTCCAGTGTTCTTGAATTCAGTGCCATTGTCACTTCTGATGTGCTTGATCTTCACACCATAATTGTTCATTGCTTGATTTGCAAAGTGCCTGAAGACATCTTGCACTCCAGTCTTGTAAAGAATTATATGAACCCATGTGTATCTTGAGTAGTCATCAATGATGACGAAACCATAGAGACAGGTAGTTGTTGTGAGGGTGGAGTAGTGAGTAGGTCCAAATAAGTCCATGTGTAACAGCTCGAAGGGTTGAGATGTTGTCATGATTATCTTCGAGGGGTGCTTTACCCTTGTCATCTTTCCGGCTTCGCAGGCACCACACAGATGATCCTTTTTGAACTTGACATCCTCAATGTCTATGACAAGCTTCTTTTTGACGAGTGAGTGTAAGTTCCTCATGCCAGCATGCCCTAGCCTTCGATGCCAGAGCCAGCATTCTGAAGCTTTTGTGAGAAGACATACGGCAAGCTGTGGACCTGCTGAGAAATCTACCATCTATAGATCATCTTTTCGATACCCCTCAAATACTAGAGATTTGTCAGATTCCATTAGCACAAGGCAATGATATTTGCCAAATATCACAATCATGTTCAAGTCACAAAGCATTGAGACAGACATTAAGTTGAAACCAAGGGATTCATCAAGCATCACTTTATCCATGTGTTGATCCTTTGAGATTGCAACTCTACCTACACCCAATACCTTGCTTTTACCAGTGTCAGCAAATGTAATGTGACTCTTGTCGGATGGACGTAAGGTTGAGTCCATGAGAAGACTTCGATCACCAGTCATATGATTTGTACATCCACTGTCCATAATCCATTCTGAAGCTTTTGGTGATGTACCCTATAGTGCAGTTAGGAGGATAGGCTTCATAAGAGTGTTGTGAAGCATAAGCATTTGACACATATAGGGATAGTCACAGCTTATATCAAAGTTAGGACATAATACGACTGATAAGAGATTCAGACGTGAAGTATATAGAATGACATTTTATCGTGCGTCAAATGAGTTTTAGGTCCCCAGCAATAGTATCGGATGCCATTGATTGCTGGCTGGAGACCGTTTTCTGCAAAAGAGAGTTAGTTCTTCTTTGCCACCCACATCTTCAATGGTGGCTTAGAAGCAATGAGTCTAAGTGCAGCATCTGAGAATTTTGGCTTTGAAGCCCTAGCAAATAGCCTTGTAGGAGATGAATGATACTCATATGAATAAGCAGAAAAGTTCTTAGTCCTATGAACATGGCAGTTCGAAGATACACGCTCATATTCATGAGTCTGAGCATGATTTCCCTGCAAAACATTGGCATTAGGGTGACTCATGTGAGTCCTGTATCTGTATGAAGCCTTTGGGCCACATGAAGCTATTGGTCTGGGGTTTGTCTTCTTCCTTGGTGGTGTCATGACGACATTCACAGGAAGATTCTCAATGTACTGCTTAGGTACCCAGATCTTCTTCATAGGTGGTCCATTCCTGCAGTTAGTACCAATGTACCTGGCAAACACTTCACCATTCTGATTTTTGAACAGCTTATAGTTTGCATCAAAGGATTCATCAATGATAATAGGATTAGCACAGGTAAAGCCAGATAAGGTGCATGGATCTACTGAAGGTTCCTTTGCAGCAACCCATGTGGTTTTGGGGTACTGCTCAGGCTTCCAGTACGAGCCATCAACATTCATTTTCCTTTCGAACCCAACACCCTCTTTCCTAGGGTTTCGGTTCAGAATCTGCTTTTTGAGGACATCACAGAGAGTCTGATGTCCCTTCTAACTTTTGTACATCCCTGTTTCAAGCAATGTCTTCAACATAGCATTTTCATCAGCAACAGCAGTGGTATCCTCCGCAGAGTGGTTAGTAACCACATCAGTAGGTGAAGAGAATGAAACAGTAGCAGCAGTGGAACATTCAGCAACAGATGTAGCGTTATCACACTCAATGCATTTTAGACATGGTGGTTCAAATCCATCCTGAGCGGAATTGATCTGTTGAGCGCGAAGTGACTCATTCACCTTTTGAAGATCTTCATGAGCCGCTCTCAATTTCTCAAGCTCTTGTTTCCTTTGAAGATAATCATAGGAGAGCCTTTCATAAGTAGTTGAGAGCGATTCATGACGACCTTCAAGTTCTTGGTACTTAGCATGAAGATTTTTTATGTCATCAACTAAGGACTGTGAACGTGTCATTTCAGCAACCAACAGGTCATCGCTTTTGTCTAACAGTTTTTGAGTATGTTCCATAGCCTTTTGTTGTTCAGTTGCAATTTTAGCAAGTGTTTTGTAGCTAGGTTTGGATTCACAATCAGAGTCATCTTCACTTGAAGTTTGAAAGTAAGCATCACGTGATTTTACCTTGGCACCACGTGCCATGAAGCAGTAGGTGGGAGTAGGATCGTCTTCATCATTAGCTTCAGCGTTGGTGTGGAAGTCATTGTCTTCAGTGTTGAAGATGGACTTGGCGACATAGGCTGTGGCTACAGCCAGACTTGCAACGCCAGGGTCAGACTCCTCTCCAGACTCCACCTCCTCCTCCTCCAAAGCAGACTCCTCCTCTGAATCCATTTCCTTGCCAACAAAAGCACGAGCCTTGCCAGATGAGCTCTTCTTGTATGATCAAGAATTGGGAGAAGACTTAGAAGCCTTTGAGGATTTCTTCTTCTTATTATCATCAGAATCATATTCCTTGCTTTTCTTCTTCTTCTTCTCATTGTCCCATTGTGGACACTCAGATATGTAGTGACCAGGTTTCTTGCACTTGTGGCAGGTTCTCTTCTTGTGATCATGGGTGGAAGCTTCATCATTCCTTGAGCTGGATTGTGAAGACTTTCTGAAGCCTTTCTTCTTTGTGAATTTCTGGAACTTCTTCACAAGCATAGCAAGTTCCCTTCCAATGTCTTCAGGATCTTCAGAACTGCAGTCAGATTCTTCTTCAGATGAGGAAACAACTTTTGCCTTCAAAGCACGAGTTCGGCCATAGTTTGGGCCATAGATATCTCTTTTCTCAGACAACTGGAACTCAGGTGTGTTGAGCCTCTCGAGTATATCAGATGGATCGAGTGTCTTGAAGTCAGGACGTTCTTGTATCATGAGAGCAAGGGTGTCAAAGGAGCTGTCAAGTGATCTCAGCAGTGTCTTGACGATTTCATGCTTGGTAATCTCAGTTGCGCCAAGAGCTTGAAGTTCATTTGTGATATCAGTGAGGTGATCAAACATGAGCTGGACATTTTCGTTGTCGTTTCTCTTGAAGCGGTTGAAGAGGTCACAAAGAACACTGATTCTTTGATCTCTCTAGGTTGAGACGCCTTCGTTGACCTTAGATAGCCAGTCCCAGACTAGCTTCGACGTTTCCAGAGTACTCACACGGCCATACTGTCCTTTGGTCAGATGACCACAGATGATGTTCTTTGCAGTAGAGTCGAGTTGAATGAACTTCTTGACATCAGTGGGGGTGACACCTTCACAGTTTTGGGAACGCCATTCTTGACGACATACCAGAGGTCGACATCAATGGCTTCAAGATGCATACGCATCTTATTCTTCAAGTAGGGATATTCAGTTCCATCGAACACGGGGCAAGCAGCGGAGACTTTGATTATCCTTGCAGTCGACATAGCTGAAACTCTAGGTGGTTAAACCGAATCACACAAAACAAGGGAGTACCTTGCTCTGATACCAATTGAAAGTGCTACTATCGACTAGAGGGGGGGGGGTGAATAGGCGATTTTCATGAAAGTCTTCAAAACTTGGAAGTTTCGAAGACAAACAACAGAAATGACCTAATTGTAATGCAGCGGAAGATAAACTACCCAAAGCAAGCCATAGTCAAGTATACAAAGATATGAAAGCACGGGACTAATAGCAGCTAGGTAGTAAGGATCAGGATGGAAGATAGTATGAAGCCAATCAACAGTAGTGGTAAAGCAATGAAGTCAAACAGATACACAGATAGGCAATGACTTCACGAAGACAAGCTAAAGTAAGGATGGGAAGGGATAGAACCAGTTGCTTGTTGAAGACACGTGATTTGTTGGACCAGTTCCAGTTGCTGTGACAACTGTACGTCTGGTTAGGGAGGCTGAGATTTAACTCAGAAGACCGTGTCTTCACCTTATTCCCCTTGAGCTAAGGACACCCAGTCCTCGCCCAATCACTCTGGTAAGTCTTCAAGGGAGACTTCCAAACCTTCACGGACTTTGTTCACCGGCAATCCACAATGACTCTTGGATGCTCAGAACGGCGACGCCTAACCGGCTGGAGGATTCACAGTCCTCAAGTGTAATAAGTCTTCAAGTCATACAGACAGAAAGACTTCGGTGATGCCTAACACTCTTTGGCTCTGGGTGTTTGGGCTTTGTCCTCGCAAGGATTTTTCTCTCTCTCAAATGCTTCGAGGTGGGTTGCTCTCAAACGACAAAAGCCATGCACAAACTCTAAGCAGCCACCAATTTATGGTGTAGGGGGTGGGCTATTTATAGCCACTAGGCAACCCGACCTGATTTGTCCAAAATGACCCTGGGTCACTAAGGAACTGACACGTGTTCCAACGGTCAGATTTCAAACACACGCGGCAACTTTACTTGGGCTACAAGCAAAGCTGACTCATCCAGCTCTGGATAAGATTTGCTCTCATTGTCTTCGCTCGAAGACATAGGATTTGGGTTGAGCATCACTTAAGTCACTCTGACTTAGTTCACTTTGACCCCACTTAACAGTACGGTGGTTCCTATGACTCAACAAAGAAGGAAAGGAAGCAACGAAACCACACAGTCTTCGCACTTCATAGTCTTCACGCAATGTCTTCTCATGTCATAGTCTTCAATATGAATATCTTCTCATACCACCATTGTCTTCAATGTCTTCATACATTTTTAGGGGTCATCTCTGGTAGGTAAACCGAATCAATGAGGGACACTACCTGCGTTATCCTGCAATTCTCACAAATGCATTAGTCCCTCAACCAACTTTGTCGTCAATACTCCAAAACCAAATAGGGGTGGCACTAGATACACTTACAGTGAGATATACCAGCAGCCCCGTGAATCAAGACATGATCACTATGACAGTTTCTTCGTTACTGGTTTTGTCCTCTTTTCTAGTTCCCATGTAACGGCATCCCCGTGAGCAAGTCACGTTGTGTTTGTCTAGACGATGATGGATACTGTCACATCAAGAGCGCCCTAAGAATTTCTCTCCATCGTTGGAGTAGAAATTCCAGTTCATCATACTTTTCTGTTGAACCTATAAGTTGTTGTTTTGATCACTCTATTACGGTTGACGTTAGAACAACCCCAAACTGCATCGCCTAGCATGAGTAACTCGATTCTCATGGTATAAGGAATTATGCAAACACTAACTTTACTATATTATATACCATAAACTTTCTGACAAAGGGATCTCATGGTATAACAATTAACTTGTGTCAATTCAACATGAGTGTTCTTCAAAAAGTTGTCGGCGTCATGTTTACACTTAAATATGCCCATGATCAGGGAAACAGAACCATCATGCAACATTTGAGCTAGTCGTAGAGGAGATACTAGGAATATATCACTACTGGAATCAGGATCTTTGCCACTAGCCTGCTCTTTGCCGTGGCAAAGAGGTTCTTTGCCGTCAGCTTGAAGAAAACTGACGACAAAGAACGAGCTGACGGCAAAGAACATGTTTGCCGTCAGCCTTCTCTTTGTCGTACGCTAGCTGACTGCTTAGAAGCTTTGCCGTCAGCTAGCCGACGGCAAAGAGCGTGGATGGCCCACTAACGAGAAGAACTTAACGGCCACTTTCTTTGTCGTCCGGTAGCGGACAGCAAAGCTTTTTTGTCGTCCGCTAGCTAACGACAAAGAAAGTGGCCCACCAAACGGCCGTTCCCCCCGGCCCTACCCCACTACCTAGGCTCTTTGCCGTCTGCTAGCAGACGGCAAAGAGATTTGACATATCAAAAAAGGTCAATGCCCGCGCTTGCGCCATCCTCTTTCTCTCCCCTCTTTCTCTTTCCCCTCACCGCGCCGTCCCCGTGCCCGAGCCCCCGCTGCCGCCAACCCCCACCGCCCCCGCCGTTGCCGACCCCCACTGCACCCGACCCCCGAGGTCGGCCGCCGCCCGGCCCTCAGGCCGCCCGCCGCCTTGGCGCCCCGGCGCCACTCCGCCCCCACCACCCGGTGCCTCTCCGTCCAGCTATCCACCGCCGCCCGCCACCGCCTGTCGCCGCTCCGCCCCCTGGTGAGGTTCTGCCTTTTTTCTTGCTGTATTAGTTGATTTAGTTGCTTTAGGTTAGTTGATTTAGGTTAGTTGATTTATTTTCTTTAGGTTAGTACATTTAGTTGATTTAGGTTAGTTGATTTAGGTTAGTTGATTTAGTTGCTTTAGGTTAGTAGATTTAGTTGCTTTAGGTTAGATGATTTAGGTTAGTTGATTTAGTTGATTTAGGTTAGTTGATTTAGTTGCTTTAGGTTAGTAGATTTAGTTGCTTTAATTAGGTTAGTAGATTGTATATTGTAGGTTAGCTTTTTTTAGGTTAGTAGATTGTAGGTTAGATTTTAGGTTAGTTTTTTATATTAAGAAAAAAAGAAGAAAAAGTAGAAGTAAAGAGGAAAAAGGAAAATAAGGAAAATGAAGAAGAAAAAGAAGATAAGAGGAAGAAGGAAAAGAAGGAAGAAGAAGAAGGAGAAAGATTGAGGGGGAAAGGAGTTTATTTTTGGTTAATTTAGTTTAGTTTAGCTAGCTAAGTTAGTTCCTAGGTTAGTTATGTTAGGTTAGTTATCTTTAGACTAGGTAAGGTTAGTTTCTAGGTTAGTTAGGTTAGGTTAGTTATCTTTAGAATAAGTAGGTGTTAGTTAGGTTAGTTTGATTACTAGGTTAGTAAGGTTAGTTATCTTTAGACTAGGTTAGTTGGGTTAGTCTAGATTAGTTTATAGGTTAGTTAGGTTAAGTAGTTTGAGGGGTTTTAGTGATGTCATTTTGTTCTCCAAGAGATGATACTTGGAAAGATAACCAAATATGGCATTTTACATGCTAGAATTTTCTTGGAATTTATAGAGAATATTTCCTATGTAAATATTCCAAAAGCTTGAAATATCATAAAAGGGGTTTTTGTGTTGTTTTCACCCACCAATTTTTTATTATGTTTATGTTGTACTAATTTCGTTTACTCTTTGTCATTGCAGGTGTTGACAGATGGTGGGCGCGGGTCGAGAGCGCCCCGAGCCTCCTTCTTCCTTGGCACATGCTTGGAGGGGCGGCTATATTCCACCCCAGCAGCTTCGTAGGGTGCTTGTAGACAGCATGGCGACACCGGCGGGCCCTTCTTCTTCGGCTGGGAGAGGTCGAGGGAATATGAAGAGGGGATCTACAGGTGGACATGGCGGTGGGAGAGGTAGGAAGGCTGTTGTGCCTTCCTCGCCGCCACCCGAAGCTGATTCTTCGGACCACCGGAGTGCTCCGTCTCAGGTGGAGCCGTCAGAATTGGACCTATCTCGGACTCCGGTCCATGAGCCTCGGGCTGGCGAGCCTCATGTCGCCGAGCCTTCGCCCCAGGAGACTCAGGCCCCAGAGTTTTCGTCCCACGAGACTCCAGTCCCAGAGTCTTCATCCCAGGTGACTCCGGAGACTAGTGGCCATGCTGATGGCGAGGAGACCTGGTCTAACGATAGTTTTAGCAATGGCGAGCTGGTTGAGCAGGGCAAGAAGGTCTACCTGCATGGTGGTACGAAGCTCCCGGCCGTGCCGGCGACCCGCGATCAGAGGTGATTGACTCAGCCTGATGGGGAGAAGTAAGTGCATTTACTCTGTTTTAACCTTTGTCCTTCATGTTTCTTCAAATTAATATGTAATGTGTTGGCCTTGTCATACTGCAGGGGTTGGATACACCCCGATGGTGTCCACAGGACCAACCAAGTCCTTGGTACTCTAGTCCGGCACCACTTCCCGGGGTGGGTCATGTTGCCCGGTGAGGGTCATGCTCCACAGCTAGCAATGGGCTGGGAGCTGTACGTGGCTGCCCTGGCCCCGCCAGAGGAGAGGGTCGACGGTGTCGTGTGCGAGACGGTGGCCGACATTGTGAGGCGGCGGTTTTGGGTAATTTCTACTTTACAGGACCGGTGTCGTGTTCATGATTCACTTATTGTCGGTTGCGGGAGTGACAAAAACCTACATAGATAAGTGGGTTGTTGCGTGTGGGAGTAAAGAGGACTTGATACGTAATGCTATGGTTGGGTTTTACCTTAGTGATATTTGGTAGTTGCGGATGTTTTCTAGATTTCCAATCATAAATGCATATGATCCAAGTACGAAAAGTATGTTAGATCATGCCTCTCCCTCATATAAAATTGCAATAATGATTACTGGTCTAGTTACCAGTTGCCTAGGGACAAATCATTCTCTTGTGTTACAAAAGCTTTCTACTAAACAACTAACTTTTATTATCTTGCAAATTATTCATAATTTTATTCTAGCTAAGTACTCATAGTTTTATTCTTGCAAACTTATCCTAGTTCACCTACAAATTACTTCTAGTTTCATACTTGTTCTAGGTAAAGCGAACGTTAAGTGTGCGTAGAGTTGTATCGGTGGTCATAGAACTTGAAGGGAATATTAATTCTACCTTTAGCTCCTTGTTGGGTTCGACACTCTTACTTATCGAGAAAGGCTACAATTGATCCCCTATACTTTTGGGTTATCAGTGGCGCATATATTTCCACCACACACAAAGTCCATGGATGCTCGCCAGCAAATTGGATTTATGAGATGAAGAATTCAAAGGGGCGGAAGGGCGGTGAGGAGGAAGGCGATGTTGGAAGAACTCTCGTTGACCATGAAAACTTGCTTTGACTGGACTGGCTTACTTTTACCCATGAGGGTAGCTTGGACTTTTGTTGACCTCGTTAAATTGTGTTGACTACCATTGGCATCGGTTGATCGTCTAGGTGGTGTTCCATGTAGGATTGAGGCAGGACTCTGAGTAGAATTTTGGTTATTCCCTCAACACCTAGGTATTAAAATGTTTCTCGAATCTAACACCATCTTCTAGAGTATCCCCCATGATACCATCACCATCACCAATCAATAAAAGGTTTAGCACTCTCTTGGTCTGGGTACTTTGGATGGTTTGAGGTAAACAGATAAGCCACAAGTTTAGGAGATCAGTTTTGGCCTTTACGATAAATAAGAGTGTCGAATCTAATGAGGAGCTAAAGCTAGAATTAATATTCTCTCAAGTTCTATCGACCATCGATACAACTTTACGCACAAAACGTTTGCTTTACTTAGAAACAAGAAATAAACTACATTGCAAGTGTAAAGGAATAGGTTTGTGAGATAATAAAGAACATGAAAATAGAATTTAGGTGTTATTCAAATAAAGAGCAATATAGCAAGTGTGGAAAAGTAGTGGTAGGATGTGCGGAATTGTCCCTGGGCAATTTCCTAAATTACTAGAACGATGACAAGGTTTTATGTGGAAGAGGCCTCTGCTAGCATGTCATCCCTTATTTGGAATTCTATGCAGTTATGATTGGAACTATTAGCAAGCATCCAGAACTACTAACACGTTCACTAAGGCAAAACACAACAATAGCAATATGATATATTGGTCCCACTTCAATCCCGTATGTATCAATTTCTATGGTAGGGAGAAGTTTTTATTGCTCTTGCCCCCAATGCATAGTCCTATAAACATACAACTAACCCTATGGTGTGATCCACACACGCGCTCATATGATTCACCAATGGACCCATATGACAAAATTATCTTCTTAAACACAATAGCGATGACACAAATCATTGGATAATAATTCATACCACCAAAAACCATGTGCAAGTAGGGGATTACAACGGGTTGTGGGAGAGTGGACTACTGAATATACGGATAGGAACATGATGGAGGTTTCGATGAAGGCGGCGAAGTTGATGGAGATGGTTGTCGTGACGATGGTCCCCCCGACGGCGCTCCGGCGCCACTAGGAGAGAGGAGAGAGAGTGATACGTCTCCAACGTATCTATAATTTTTGATTGTCCCATGCTATTATATTATCTGTTTTGGATGTTTTATATGCATTAATATGCTATTTTATATCATTTTTGGGACTAACCTATTAACCAAGAGCCCAGTGCTAGTTTTTGTTTTTCCTTGTTTTTGAGCTTCGCAGAAAAGGAATACTAAACGGACTCCAAATGCAATAAAACTTCACGATGATTTTTCTTTGGACCAAAAGACACCCACGGGACTTGGAGTCCAAGCCAGAAGAGCCACGAGGTGGCGGCAAGGGTGGAGGGCACGCCCTAGGGGGGCGCCCCCCTACCTTGTGGCCCCCTCGGGACTCCCCTGACCTATCTCTTCCTCCTATATATTCACATATATTTCAGAACCACCAGAAGCATCCACGAAAACACTTTTCCACCGCCGCAACCTTTAGTTCCCGTGAGATACCATCTTGGGGCCTTTTCCGGCATCCTGCCGGAGAGGGATTCGATCACGAAGGGCATCTACATCAACTATATTGCCCTTCCGATGAAGCGTAAGTAATTTACCACAGACCTACGGGTCAGTAGGTAGTACTAGATGGCTTCTTATGTCTCTTTGATTCTCAATACCATGTTCTCCATGATGTTCTTGGAGATCTATTCGATGTAATCTTCTTTTGCGGTGCGTTTGTCGAGATCCGATGAATTGTGGATTTATGATCGGCTTATCTATGAATATTATTTGAATCTTCTCTGAATTATTATGTGCATGATTTGATCTCTTTGTATTTCTCTACGAATTATCGGTTTGGTTTGGCCAACTAGATTGGTTTTTCTTGCAGTGGGAGAGGTGCTTAGCTTTGGGTTCAATCTAGCGTGATTTCAGCCAGTGACAAAGTAGGGGTAGCGAGACATGTATTGAATTGTTGCCATCGAGGATAAAAATATGGGGTTTTCATCATATTGCTTGAGTTTATTCCTCTACATCATGTCATCTTACTTAAGGCATTACTCCGTTCTTTATGAACTTAATACTCTAGATGCATGCTGGATAGCGGTCGATGTGTGGAGTAATAGTAGTAGATGCAGGTAGGAGTCGGTCTACTTGATACGGACACGATGCCTATATTGCATAATCATTGCCTTGGATATCGTCATAACTTTGCGCTTTTCTATCAATTGCTCGTCAGTAATTTGTGCACCCATCATATTATTTGCCTTCATGAGAGAAGCCTCTAGTGAAACCTATGGCCCCCGGGTCTTTTTCCATCATATTAGTTTCCAATCTACTATTTTGCAATCTTTTATTTTTCAGATCTATAAACCAAAAAACCCAAAAATATTTTATCTTTTGTTTAGTTCTATCTATGTCTATCAGATCTCACCTTTGCTAGTGACCGTGAAGGGATTGACAACCCCTTTATTGCGTTGGGTGCAAGTGCTTCATTGTTTTTTTCAGGTGCATCTACTGGGGACTTGCGCGTCCCTCCTACTAGACTAATACCTTGGTTCTTAACTGAGGGAAATACTTATCTCTCTTGTGCTGCATCACCCTTTCCTCTTCAAGGGAAAAAACAATGGAAGCTCAAGAAGTAGCAGGAAGAATTTCTGGCACCGTTGCTGGGGAGATCTACGTCAAGACTACCAAGTACCCATCATAAACTCTCATCTCTTGCATTACATTATTCGCCATTTGCCTCTCGTTTTCCTCTCCCCCACTTCTAAAATGATTTTCGAAAAGATTTGCCTTTTTATTCGCCCTTCTTCCGTTTGTCTTTTCGCTTGCTTTTTTGTTTGCTCACGTGTTAGATTGCTTGCTTTGTCATGATGACTAGAATACCAAATTGTGTGACTTTTCCAATACCAATAATAATGAGTTTGTTAGTACTCTGATTGCTCCGGCCACTAGTGCGGAATCTTATGAAATTAATGCCGCTTTGCTGACTCTTGTTATGAAAGCTCAATTTTCCGGCATTCCTAATGAAGATGCCGCATTCCATCTAAATAATTTTGTTGAGTTGTGTGATATACAAAAGAAGAAAGGTGTGGATAATGGTATTGTTAAATTGAAGCTATTTCCATTCTCACTACGAGATCATGCTAAAACTTGGTTTTCATCTTTACCTAAAAATAGTTGATTCATGGAATAAGTGAAAAGATGCTTTTATTTCCAAGTATTTTCCTCCCGCTAAGATCATCTCCCTTAGGAACGATATTATGAATTTTAAGCAACTTGATCACGAACATGTTGCACAATCTTGGGAGAGGATGAAATTGATGATACGGAATTGCCCTACTCATGGTTCAAATGTGTGGATGATCATACAAAACATTTATGCCGGGTTGAATTTTGCTTCTAGAAATCTTTAAGATTCGACTGCTGGAGGTACTTTTATGGAAATTACTTTAGGATAAGCTACTAAACTCCTAGATAATATTATGGTTAATTATTCTCAATGGCATACCGAAAGATCTTCTACTAGTAAAAAGTGCATGCGATTGAAGAGATTAATGTTTTGAGTGGAAAGATGGATGAACTTATGGAATTGTTTGCTAGCAATAGTGCTCCTATTGATCCTAATGATATGCCTTTGTCCACTTCGATTGAGAATAACAATGAATCTATGAATGTGAATTTTGTTGGTAGGCACAATTTTGGTAATAACGCGTATAGAGGTAGTTTTAATCCTAGGCCGTTTCCTAGTAATTCCTCTAATAATTATGGTAATTCCTACAAAACTTCTTATGGAAATTATAATAATATGCCCTCTGATCATGAAAATAGTATTAAATAATTTATGAGTTCACAAAAGAATTTCAATGCTTTGGTTGAAGAAAAATTGCTTAAGATTGATGATTTGGCTAGGAACGTGGATAGAATTTCTCTTGAGATTGATTCTTTGAAAATTAGATCTATTCCACCCAAGAATGATATTAATGAATCTCTAAAAGCTATGAGATTTCCATTGATGAGTGCAAAGAAAGAACCGCTAATATGTGTGCTAAGCAACATTGGTTTGTAAAAGCGTGGTCTTCTAGTTTTTGCAAAAATAATGATGAAGATCTTAAAGTGATTGGTATGACTCTGATTGAATCTTTGTTTTCCAATATAAATCTTGATAAAGATGGTAATCGAGATGAGTCAACTTTAGTTAAACGCGTCCCAATAATTTGGAGTTTATAGATCTTAATGCAAAAATTGATAAAAGTGGGATTGGAGAGGTCAAAACTTTAAGTAGAGATGAACCCACTCTTTTGGATTTCAAGGAATTTAATTATGATAATTGTTATTTAATAGATTGTATTTCCTTGTTGCATCCATGTTGAATTCTCCTCATGCTTATAATCAAAATAAAGCTTTTACTAAGCATATCGTTGATGCTATGATGAAATCTTTTGAGAAAAAGCTTGAACTGGAAGTTTCTATCCCTAGAAAACTTTATGATGAGTGGGAACCTACTATTAAGATTAAGATTAAAGATTATGAGTGCCATGCTTTGTGTGATTTGGGTGCTAGCATTTCCAAGATTCCAAAAACTTTATGTGATGTGTTAGGTTTCTGTGAATTTGATGATTGTTCTTTAAATTTGCATCTTACGGATTCCACTATTAAGAAACCTATGGGAAGAATTAATGATGTTCTTATTGTTGCAAATAGGAATTATGTGCCCATAGATTTCATTGTTCTTGATATATATTGCAATCCTACATGTCCTATTATTCTCGGTAGACCTTTCCTTAGAACGATTGGTGCAATTATTCATATGAAAGAAGGAAACATTAGATTTCAATTTCCATTAAGGAAGGCCATGGAACACTTTCCTAGAAAGAAAATTAAGTTTCCATATGAATCTATTATGAGAGCTACTTACGGAATGCAGACGAAAAATGACAACATCTAGATCTATGTTTTTATGCCTAGCTAAGGGCGTTAAACAATAGCGCTTGTTGGGGGGCAACCCAATTTTATCTTTGTTCTTGTTTTTTGGTTCTGTTTTTAAATAAATAATTCATATAGCCTGTGTTTATTTGTTTTTGTGTTTTAATTAGTGTTTGTGCCAAGTAAGACCTTTGGGATGGCTTACGGTGATAGTTGATTTGATCTTGCTGAAAAATAGAAAAAAATTCGCCAGAAAAATAATTTTCGTTTTTTACAGAAGCGTGCTTTCGATCCGATTCTTTATGAACAAGATTGGTATACAAATTTCCCAGGCTGTACTAATTTTTCCGAATTTTTGGAGTTACAGAAGTATTCAAAGTTTACAGATTGCTACAGAGTGTTCTGTTTTTGACAGATTCTATTTTCTATGTGTTGTTTGTTTATTTTGATGAATCTATGGGTAGTATCGGGGGGTATGAACCATGGATAAGTTGGAATAAAGTAGATATTACACCAATATAAATAAAGAATGACTTCACAACAGTAACAAAAGTGTTGATTTTATTTTCTTGTACTAACGGATCTCATGAGATTTTCTGTTGAGTTTTGTGTTGTGAAGTTTTCAAGTTTTGGGTAAAGATTTGATGGACTATGGAATAAGGAGTGGCAAGAGCCTAAGCTTGGGGATTCCCAAGGCACCCCAAGGTAATATTAGAGGACAACCAAGAGCCTAGGCTTGGGTATGCCCCGGATTGCATCCCCTCTATCATCTTCGGCTATCGGTAAATTTACTTGAGACTATATTTTTATTCACCACATGATATGTGTTTTGCTTGGAGCGTCTTATATGATATGAGTCTTTACTTCTTAATTTTACACAATCATCCTTGCTGTACACACCTTTTGAGATGGACACGCATGAATCGTGATTTATTAGAATGATCTATGAGCTTCACTTATATCTTTTGACCTAGGCAATTTTGCTCTAGTGCTTCACTTATATCTTTTTAGAGCACGGCGGTGGCTTTATTTTATAGAACTTAGTGAACTCTCACTCTTCACTTATATTATTTTGGGAGTCTCTCCAAACAGCATGGTAATTTGCTTTGGTTATGAATTTAGTCCTAATATGATGGGCATCCAGGAGGGATATAATAAAAACTTTCATATAAAGTGCATTGAATAATATGAGAAGTTTGATTCCTTATGATTGTTTTGAGATATGAAGATGGTGATATTAGATTCATACTAGTGAGTAATTGTGGTTTGTAGAAATACTTGTGTTAAAGTTTGTTATTCCCGTAGCATGCATGTATAGTGAACCGTTATGTAACGAAGTTGGAGCATAATTTATTTACTGATTGTCTTCCTTATGAGTGGCGGTCGGGGACGAGCAATGGTCTTTTCCTACCAATATATCCCCCTAGGAGCATGCGCATAGTACTTTGTTTCGATGACTAATAGACTTTTGCAATAAGTATGTGATTTCGTTATGACTAATGTTGAGTCCATGGATTATACGCACTCTCACCCTTCCACCATTGCTAGCCTCTCTTGTACCGCGCAAATTTCGCCGGTACCATACACCCACCATATACATTCCTTAAAACAGCCACCATACCTACCTATTATGGTATTTCCATAACCATTCCGAGATATATTGCCATGCAACTTCCACTGTTCCATTTTATTATGACACGCTCCATCATTGTCATATTGCTTTGCATGATCATAAGACAGCTAGCATGATGTTTACATGGCTTGTCCCTTTTTTGATGTCATTTGCTATGCTAGATTATTGTACATCCCGGTACACCATCGGAGGCAATCATACAGAGTCATATTTTGTTCTAAGTATCGAGTTGTAATTCTTGAGTTGTAAGTAAATGAAAAGTGTGATGATCTTCATTATTAGAGCATTGCCCCATATGATGGAAGCTATGATTCCCTCGCAAATTGGGATGAGTCTTCGAACTTTTAAAAAATAAAAGAGGCCAAAGAAGCCAAGAACAAAAAAGTGAGAGAAAAGAGAGAAGGGGCAATGTTACTATCCTATTTCCACACTTGTTCTTCAAATTAGCACCATGATCTTCATGATAGAGATTCTCCTATGTTGTCACTTTCATATACTAGTGGGAATTTTTCATTATAGTACTTGGCTTGTATATTCCAATAATGGGCATCCTCAAATTTCCCTAGGTCTTCGTGAGCAAGCGATTTGGATGCATACTCACTTAGTTTATTTTTGAGCTTTCATAAACTTATAGCTCTAATTCATCTGTTGCATGGCAATCCCTCCTCACTCACATTTTTTTTGACTGGGAACTGTGGCCTACTCACTCACATTGATATCTATTGATGGGCATCTCCATAGCCCGTTGATATGCCTAGTTGATGTGAGACTATCTCCTTCTTTTTGTCTTCTCCACAACCACCATATTCTATTCCACCTATAGTTCTATATCCATGGCTCACGCTCATGTATTGTGTGAAAGTTGAAAAAGTTTGAGAACATCAAAAGTATGAAACAATTGCTTGGCTTGTCATCTGGGTTGCGCATGATTTAAATACTTTGTGTGATGAAGATGGAGCATAGCCAGACTATATGATTTTGTAGGGATAGCTTTCTTTGGCCATGTTATTTCAAAAGTTCTGTTTTTATCATTTACCTACTCGAGGACGAACATGAATTAAACTTAGGGAGTCTCCAACGTATCTATAATTTTTAATTTTTCCATGCTATTATATTATCTATTTTGGATGTTTTATATGCATTAATATGCTATTTTATATTATTTTTGGGACTACCCTATTAACCTAGATCCAATGCCAGTTTATGTTTTTCCTTGTTTTCGAGCTTCACAGAAAAGGAATACTAAATGGAGTCCAAACGGAATAAAACTTCACGATGATTTTTCTTGGACCAGAAGACACCCCGGGGACTTGGAGTCCAAGCCAGAAGATCCACGAGGTGGCGGCAAGGGTGGAGGGCGCGCCCTGGGGGGGGGCTACCTTGTGGCCCTCTCAGGACTCCCCTGACCTAGCTCTTCCTCCTATATATTCACATATATTCCAGAAACACTAGAAGCATCCACAAAAAACACTTTTCCACCGCCGCAACCTTCTGTTCCCATGAGATCCCATCTTGGGGCCTATTCCGGCATCCTGCCGGAGGGGGACTCGATCACGGAGGGCATCTACATCAACTCTATTGCCCTTCCGATGAAGCATGAGTAGTTTACCACAGACCTATGGGTTAGTAGCTAGTAGCTAGATGGCTTCTTCTATCTCTTTGATTCTCAATACCATGTTCTCCTCGATGTTCTTGGACATCTATTCGATGTAGTCTTCTTTTGCGGTGTGTTTGTCAATATCCAAAGAATTGCGGATTTATGGTCAGCTTATCTATGAATTGCAGAACGTTGCAGAAAATAAAAAATTTCTATGCTTCACCAAGATCAATCTATGGAGTCATCTAGAAACGAGATAGAGGAGTGCATCTACATACCCTTGTAGATCGCACGGAAGCGTTCAAGAGAACGGGGTTGAGGGAGACGTACTCGTCGTGATCCAAATCACCGATGATCCTAGTGCCGAACGGACGGCACCTCCGCATTCAACACACGTACGGTTGGGGAAGACGTCTCCTCCTTCTTGATCCAGCAAGGGGAAGGGAGAGGTTGATGGAGATCCAGCAGCACGACGGCGTGGTGGTGGAAGCAGCGGCGATCTCGGCAGGGCTTCGCCAATATCTACGAGAGGGAGAGGTGTTGCAGAGGGAGAGGGAAGCGCCAGGGACTTGGGTGCAGCTGCCCTCCCTCCCCCCTCTTTATATAGGGGCCAAGGGGGGGCGCCGGCCCCCTTGGAGATCCCATCTCAAGGGGGGGCGGCGGCCAAGGGGGGTGGCTTGCCCCCCAAGCCAAGTGTGGCGCCCCCCACCCCTAGGGTTTCCAACCCTAGGTGCAGGGGGGGCAAGGGGGGCGCACCAGCCCACCAGGGAATGGTTCCCCTCCCACTTCAGCCCATGGGGCCCTCCGGGATAGGTGTCCCCACCCGGTGGACCCCCGGGACCCTTCCGGTGGTCCCGGTACAATACTGGTGACCCCCGAAACTTTCCCGATGGCCGAAACTGGACTTCCTATATATAATTCTTCATCTCCGGACCATTCCAGAACTTCTCGTGACGTCTGGGATCTCATCCGGGACTCCGAACAACTTTTGGGTTACCGCATACTAGTATCTCTACAACCCTAGCGTCACTGAAACTTAAGTGTGTAGACCCTACAGGTTCGGGAGACATGCAGGCATGACCGAGACGACTCTCCGGCCAATAACCAACAGCGGGATCTGGATACCCATGTTGGCTCCCACATGTTCCATGATGATCTCATGAAATGAACCACGATGTCGAGGATTCAAGTAATCCCGTATACAATTCCCTTTGTCAATCGGTACATTACTTGCCCGAGATTCAATCGTCGGTATCCTAATACCTCGTTCAATCCCATTACCGGCAAGTCACTTTACTTGTACCGTAATGCATGATCCCGTGACCAACCACTTAGTCACTTTGAGCTCATTATGATGATGCATTACCGAGTGGGCCCAGAGATACCTCTCCGTCATACGGAGTGACAAATCCCAGTCTTGATCTGTGTCAACCCAACAGACACTTTCAGAGATACCAGTAGTATACCTTTATAGTCACCCAGTTACGTTGTGACGTTTGGTACACCCAAAGCACTCCTACGGCATCCGGGAGTTACACGATCTCATGGTCTAAGGAAATGATACTTGACATTGGAAAAGCTCTAGAAAACGAACTACACGATCTTGTGCTATGCTTAGGATTGGGTCTTGTCCATCACATCATTCTCCCAATGATGTGATCCCGTTATCAATGACATCCAATGTCCATGGTCAGGAAATCGTGACCATCTATTGATAAACGAGCTAGTCAACTAGAGGCTCAATAGGGACATGTTGTGGTCTATGTATTCACACATGTATTACGATTTCCGGATAACACAATTATAACATGAATAAAAGACAATTATCATGAACGAGGAAATATAATAATAACCATTTTATTATTGCCTCTAGGGCATATTTCCAATAGTCTCCCACTTGCACTAGAGTCAATAATCTAGTTACATTGTGACGAATCGAACACCCATAGAGTTCTGTTGTTGATCATGTTTTGCTCGCGGAAGAGGTTTAGTCAACGGATCTACGACATTCTGATCCGTGTGCAATTTGCAAATATCTATGTCTCCATCTTGAACATTTTCACGAATGGAGTTGAAGCGACGCTTGATGTTCCTAGTCTTCTTGTGAAACCTGGGCTCCTTGGCAAGGGCAATATCTCCAGTGTTGTCACAGAAGAGTGTGATAGGCCCCAACGTATTGTGTATGACTCCTAGGTCGGTGATGAACTCCTTCACCCAGATTGCTTCATGCGCTGCCTCTGAGGCTGCCATGTATTCCGCTTCACATGTAGATCCCGCCAAGACGCTTTGCTTCCAACTGCACCAGCTTACTGCCCCACCATTCAAAATATACACATATCCGGTTTGTGACTTAGAGTCATCCAGATCCGTGTCGAAGCTAGCATCGACGTAACCCTTTACAACGAGCTCTTCGTCACCTCCATATACGAGAAACATATCCTTAGTCCTTTTCAGGTACTTTAAGATGTTCTTGACCGCTGTCTAGTGTTCCATGCTGGGATTACTTTGGTACCTTCCTACCCAACTTACGGCAAGGTTTACATCAGGTCTGGTACACAGCATGGCATACATGATAGACCCTATGGATGAGGCATAGGGGACGACACTCATCTTTTCTCTATCTTCTGCTGTGGTTGGACATTGAGTCGAGCTCAATTTCACACCTTGCAACACATGCAAGAACCCCTTCTTGGACTGATCCATATTGAACTTCTTCAATATCTTATCAAGGTATGTGCTTTGTGAAAGACCTATGAGGTGTCTCGATCTATCTCTATAGATCTTGATGCCTAATATGTAAGCAGCTTCTCCAAGGTCCTTCATTGACAAACACTTATTCAAGTAGGCCTTAATGCTGTCCAAAAGTTTGATATTATTTCCCATCAAAAGTATGTCATCCACATATAATATGAGAAATGCTACAGAGCTCCCACTCACTTTCTTGTAAACGCAGGCTTCTCCATAAGTCTGCATAAACCCAAACGCTTTGATCATTTCATTAAAGCGAATGTTCCAACTCTGAGATGCTTGCACTAGCCCATAGATGGAGCGCTGGAGCTTGCATACCTAGTTAGCATTCTTAGGATCGACAAAACCCTCTGGCTCCATCATATACAGTTCTTACTTAAGATGGCCGTTAAGGAATGCCGTTTTGATGTCCATTTTCCATATCTCATAATCATAGTATGCGGCAATTGCTAACATGATTCGGACGGACTTCAGCTTCTCTACGGGAGAAAGTATCATCGTAGTCAACCCCTTGAACTTGTCGATAACCCTTAGCGACAAGTCGAGCTTTATAGATGGTAATATTACCATCTGCGTCCGTCTTCTTCTTAAAGATCCATTTGTTTTCTATCGCCCGTCGATCATCGGGCAAGTCTGTCAAAGTCCATACTTTGTTTTCATACATGGATCCTATCTCGGATTGCATTGCTTCAAGCCATTTGTTGGAATCTGGGCCTGCCATTGCTTCTTCATAGTTCGAAGGTTCAACGTTGTGTGACAACATGATTTCCAGGACAGGGTTGCCATACCACTCTGGTGTGGAACGTGTCCTCGTGGACCTACGAAGTCCAGTAGTAACTTGATCTGAAGTACCTTGATCATCATCATTAGTTTCCTCTCTAGTCAGTGCTGGCACCACAGGAACATTTTCCTGAGCTGCACTACTTTCAAGAGGTAGTACTTCATCAAGTTCCACTTTCCTCCCACTTACTTCTTTCAAGATAAACTCTTTCTCCAGAAAGGACCCGTTCTTGGCAACAAAGATCTTGCCTTCGGATCTTAGGTAGAAGGTATACCCAATGGTTTCTTTAGGGTATCCTATGAAGACGCATTTTTCCGACTTGGGTTCGAGCTTTTCAGGTTGAAGTTTCTTGACATAAGCATCACATTCCCAAACTTTTAGAAATGACAGCTTAGGTTTCTTCCCAAACCATAATTCATACGGTGTCGTCTCAACGGATTTAGATGGTGCCCTATTTAAAGTGAATGTAGCTGTCTCTAGAGCGTATCCCCAAAATGATAGCGGTAAATCAGTGAGTGACATCATAGATCGCACCATATCCAATAGAGTGTGATTACGACATTCGGACACACCGTTACGCTGAGGTGTTCCAGGCGGCGTGAGTTGTGAAACGATTCCACATTTTCTTAAGTGCGTACCAAATTCGTTACTTAAATATTCTCCCCCACGATCTGATCGTAAGAACTTTATCTTTCGGTCATGTTGATTCTCTACCTCATTCTAAAATTCCTTGAACTTTTCAAAGGTCTGAGACTTGTGTTTTATCAAGTAGACATACCCATATCTACTCAAGTCGTCAATGAGAGTGAGAACATAACGATATCCTCCGCGAGCCTCAATGCTCATTGGACCGCACACATCAGTATGTATGATTTCCAATAAGTTGGTTGTTCGCTCCATTGTTCCGGAGAACGGAGTCTTGGTCATTTTTGCCCATAAGGCATGGTTCGCACGTGTCAAATGATTCGTAATCAAGAGACTCCAAGATTCCATCAGCATGGAGCTTCTTCATGCGTTTAACACCAATGTGACCAAGGCCGCAGTGCCACAAGTATGTGGGACTATCGTTATCAACTTTACATCTGTTGGTATTCACACTATGAATATGTGTAACATCACGTTCGAGATTCATTAAGAATAAACCATTGACCAGCAGGGCATGACCATAAAACATATCTCTTATATAAATAGAACAACAATTATTCTCAGATTTAAATGAGTAGCCAGCTCGCATTAAACGTGATCCAGATACAATGTTCATGCTCAAAGCTGGCACTAAATAAAAATTATTGAGGTTTAAAACTAATCCCGTAGGTAAATGTAGAGGTAGCATGCCGACGGCGATCACATCGACCTTGGAACCATTCCCGACGCGCATCGTCACCTCGTCCTTCGCCAGTCTCCGCTTATTCCGCAGCTCCTGCTTTGAGTTACAAATATGAGCAACCGCACCGGTATCAAATACCCTGGAGCTACTGCAAGTACTGGTAAGGTACACATCAATTACATGTATATCACATATACCTTTGGTGTTGCCGGCCTTCTTGACCGCTAAGTATTTAGGGCAGTTCAGCTTCCAGTGTCCCTTTCCCTTGCAATAAAAGCATTCAGTCTTAGGTTTGGGTCCATTCTTTGGCTTCTTCCCAGCAACTGGCTTACCGGACGCGGCAACTCCCTTGCCGGCCTTCTTGAAGTTCTTCTTACCCTTGCCTTTCTTGAAACTAGTGGTTTTATTGACCATCAACACTTGATGTTCCTTTTTGATTTCCATCTCTGCCGATTTCAGCATTGAAAATACTTCAGGAATAGTTTTCACCATCCCCTGCATATTGTAGTTCATCACAAAGCTCTTGTAGCTAGGTGGGAGCGACCGAAGGATTCTGTCAATGACCGCCTTGTCCGGGAGGTTAATCTCCAGCTGGGACAAGCGGTTGTGCACCCCAGACATTTTGAGTATGTGCTCACTAACAGAACTATTTTCCTCCATCTTACAACTGTAGAACTTGTCAGAGACTTCATATCTCTCAACCCGGGCATGAGCATGGAAAACCATTTTTAGCTCTTCGAATATCTCATATGCTCCGTGTTGCTCAAAACGCTTTTGGAGCCCCAGTTCTAAGTTGTAAAGCATGCTGCACTGAACGAGGGAGTAATCATCAGCACGTGATTGCCAAGCGTTCATAATGTCTTGGTTCTCTGGGATGGGTGCTTCACCTAGCGGTCCTTCTAGGACATATGCTTTCTTGGCAGCTATGCGGATGATCCTCAGGTTCCGGACCCAGTTCGAATAGTTGCTGCCATCATCTTTCAGCTTGGTTTTCTCTAGGAACGGGTTGAAGTTGAGGTTGACATGAGCGTTGGCCATTTGATCTACAAGACATTTTGCAAAGGTTTTTAGACTAAGTTCATGATAATTAAGTTCATCTAATCAAATTATTTAATGAACTCCCACTCAGATTAGACATCCCTTTAGTCTTCTAAGTGATACATGATCCGACTCAACTAGACCGTGTCCGATCATCACGTGAGACGGACTAGTCATTATCGGTGAACATCTCTGTCGGTGTCAAAACCGACGGATCTCGGGTAGGGGGTCTCGAACTGTGCGTCTAGGCGGATAGTAACAGGAGACAAGGGACACGATGTTTTTACCCAGGTTCGGGCCCTCTCGATGGAGGTAAAACCCTACTCCTGCTTGATTAATATTGATGATATGGGTAGTACAAGAGTAGATCTACCACAAGATCAGAGAGGCTAAACCCTAGAAGCTAGCCTATGGTATGATTGTTGTTTTTCCTCCGGACTAAAACCCTCCGGTTTATATAGGCACCAAAGAGGGTTAGGGTTACACAGAGTCGGTTACAATGGTAGGAGATCTACATATCTGTATCGCCAAGCTTGCCTTCCACGCCGAGGAAAGTCCCATCCGGACATGGGACGAAGTCTTTAATCTTGTATCTTCATAGTCCAGGAGTCCGACCAAAGGTGATAGTTCGGCTATCCGGACACCCCCTAATCCGGGACTCCCTCAGTAGCCCCTGAACCAGGCTTCAATGACGACGAGTCCGGCGTGTAGATTGTCTTCGGCATTGCAAGGCGGGTTCTTCTCCAAATCCTGTGTACCTATTGAATAGCGTCCGGCTCCTTATAAATATTGCGCTCCTCAGCTTCCACGCCCAATAATGGCCATCTTCCACGTGTTGAACGAATGCGAAACGCTAGGGTATTTTTACTTTTACCCCCCTAGCTGTGCAAATGAGCTGCCTATAAAAGAGACGAGGATCTAGATCTGAATCACACCATCCCCCCTTCGCGAGCATTCATCGAACGCATCTGACAGAAATCCATTCCATCATGGACAGTCGACGCGGCTCCTCCTCTCGCCCTTCCAGCCCTCAGCCTGGAGATTGGGAGAGATGCTCCGTCCCGCACAACGAGCTAGTAGCGCTCCAAACCAAGAGATTTCTTCCCCCAGCCTTCATGGTTCTGGTTCGAGCCGGACTCGCCACCTATAAGGGCGGAAAGCAAGCGGAGAGCGTCCCCAGTCCCTCCAAAGGAGAGCGGGTATGCCTTGTCCCTTATTTGATAAGAGGGCTCGGATTTCCAATTCATCCGTTTCTCCGGGGGCTCCTGGAGTTCTACGGCCTCCAGTTGCACAACCTTATGCCTGCGTCCATTTTGCATATTGCGGGCTTCGTGGCCCTTTGCAAGCTGTTTTTGGGCATCGAGGCTCATTTTGCGCTGTGGAAGAAGTTGTTCTGCCTTGTGCCCCGTTCTCAAGAGGGGTCAATATATCAAGTGGGCGGAGCCGAACTATGGCGCATCGCCGGGACCGGATATCTATCCGGAACTCCGAAGAAGGCGTCCGAAGACTGGCCTTCAGAATGGTTTTATATAGAAGATGTCCCCCTGTCGGACCCTGTTCGGATCGGCCTCCCGGAGTTCAATAATGCTCCTCTGAAGAAACGCCTAAGCTGGCGTCCACGAAGCCCTCAGAGGGAAAATGACAGGGACGTCCTTTACCTGATGAGCCGAATAAGGTTGTTAGCTCATTCTGGACTGACCATGATCGGGGTCATGGCCACATGCATTATGCGGGGGGTGCAGCCGCTCCAGTATAGAGGCCACCCCATGTGGGATTTCAACGGGGAGGATGATGCCACCCGCCATGGCCGTAAGGGGCCGGGATCGGTCGCCGATCTGACAAAGATCTTGTCCGCCTTGTACAAAGGAGAAGAGGAGGAATTTCTCCGTGTCAATCCACAGGACGGATTTTCTATGTACATTCCTCCAAGCTGGGTAAGCGGACATTTCTTTTTGCCCATCCGATCCATATTCCCATAGTCAAGTATCTCATTTTGCGATTTCGACGCAGGAACTGCGCCAGGCCGTAAGGGATATAAACAGCCCGCCTCCACAACCCGAGGATCTGGAACGGTTCCTCGATCCGGCCTCCCAAGAGGATCCGGACATATCGGTGGAGCTGATTGATGGGGTATTTCACCAACTGAGCATCGATAATGCCTTGGTCGCCATAACGGCCGATTACCCCGGAATACTTCCAGCCTCACAGGTAATTGAGACCAAAGTCCCAACACTTTGAAAATGACCCATCCGTGCTTATTTTTGATCACCGTATACCAATGGTGTTTTGCAGGGGGTGCCCTTGAGGCGGAAGGCCGAGCCCGCGGCGGCTAGCCAACAAGGGGCAGCACGGCCCAGCAGGCTAAAAAGAAGTGTGGTCCGGATAAAAACGCCGGCGCAACGGTATGGCGTGTCACCATATTCCCAGGTTTGATTCCTGGAAGGCATACTAACGCTCGTGCTCTCTTCAGGAAAAGGAGCGCTCACTGGACTATACCCGGAGAGGTTGCCGATCGAGCCTCCGCCAGCCAGGCTCCAAAGCCAGGCCCAGAAGCGGAGGCGAACACGAGGCGTGCATCGGATGCTCCTCCGACAGAGGATGCCGACAAATTGTCCGCCACCAATTCCGAGGTGGAGAGTGCCATGAATCACAGGCGCCGCCAGACAGTGCTTCGTGACACATGTTTCTCCCAAGAGGCATTGAATGCCTTCTCTTCGGGAGATGCGCACCTTCATGCCGCTCAAAATGGTCTAGCCAGAGCCAGGAAGCAGTATGTAAAAGACATACGGGTGAGAAAATTTGACAGTTATATATGCCAGTAGCCCCCGAGACTTGAAATAGTTAGAATAACTGATTTAAGGATCATTTGTTATGCAGGATCTTACAGAAAAGAATACCCAGCTGTCCCAGGAGCTTGAAGAGTGCAAAGCCCAACTTGGGGCCGCACTAGCCGTGACAGGGGAAGCCAAAGAGACCCCCTCTGGTAATATACGTTTCAAAGGATAAGTATGTTGTGAGGTGCGGCGTGTGTATAAATCTGACAATAGCATTGCAGATGGCGCCGGGGTAGATCCAGACAAGCAACAGCTCTTGCGTCGGCTAAAGGCCGGCGAGAACGTGCTTACGAGGGTGAGGCGGGAGAAAAATAATCTCCAAGATGCCAACACCCAGCTGGGGTGAGGAACTAAAGGATGTTCGTGCCCAGCTGTCTGACTCCGTTAAGGAGAATCGGCGGCTTCGACGCGGCATTCTTAGTAAGTGCTTGAACGAAATTTGAAAAAAGAGTTCGGTGAGGAAGTCGACTAACAGAGTTATGTCTGTAGGTATGCTCACAGGTCGTCCTGCAGAGGAAATGCCCGGTTCTATGGGTGACCTTCTTCCCGAGCTCTTACAACTGCACGAACGAGTTCGGCAGGTGATGAAAGGCGTCGCCCAGGCCTTGTGGCCATCTGTCTCCCTGCCCGAAGGCCTTGGAGAGCTTGCAGAGAGGCTCGGGGGAGCGTGGCGGCGCTTCCGATTCTGAAAGATATCGGCCTGCCGTCAAGGCACCAGGGAGTCCTGGGCCATGGTGAAGACTCAGTACACGAAGGCTAACCCAAACCACATGGCCGAGGTCGGACCTGTGGGGGCCGATGGGAAGGAGATCCCTGTGAGCTTAGTGTCCGGCCAAGTAGAGTTGGCCGCAAAGTATTCCTAGCAGGACTGTAAACTAGACAGCCTATTAGATGGCATTGAAGAGGAATACAATAAGTCGAATTGACTATGTAATTTAAGATGACATGTAAAATGACTTCTAGCCAGATTGTAGATCGTTTGTCATAGCGGACCTTTTCGCTTCAACCTCGGGACCCAATAGTCCAGAGTGTGTCCGAATACCCTCGCGGTTATATAAGAACCGGGGCATGCGTGGAGACCAGGCGTAGGGGTCATTAGTGCTTTATCAGACAAGTGCCCAACTAGTTATGTTATATTACATGGTTAGTAAGAAACATCTTCCAGGGAGAATAGTTCCGTTAGGGGTTCCTTTCCCTGGGAGGCATGCCCTAAAGTGCATGTCCGGACTATGAAAAAAGCAGAAAAACATCTGGGGGCAGATAAATAAATAGGTAAGAAATCGTCTTTTAGTTCACCGGCCGAATATTCCCTTAAGAACGCTAGCTTTCGGCTTCACCCAGTCTGAGGTACACATCCGGCTGACCCGGCAGTAACAATCGCAGAGGTGCTCCCTTTACCACCTAGCCGAACAATCGGGAACGTAGGGGTAAGCACAGGAGCCAGGCAACCCAGCTTGGCCAAAACTTAAGTCATATCGATGCATATAATGGTGAATAAAAGGTACATGCGGAAGTGTGACACATGTGTTGGGCATGAAGCCCATATGAATAAGCTTCTGTTAAAGAAGCCCCCAGGTATAATGAGCGCGGATAGCACGTCAAGTGTGTGCGAACAAAGCGCGAACGAGCCTTCAAAGGTTGTAAGAGAAAAGGAGGGAGAAGGGGAGAAATATAAGACAGCTACTGTATAAAATATAGATAGAGGAAGGAGACAAACTCAGAATCCGGCGCTAGGCGTAGAATCTTCGGAGACGGGCTACGTTCCATGGGTTCGGCTCGAGTCGGTTATCCGATGCATTTCGCAGACGGTACGCTCCGCCGGTCAGGACTTGGTCGATGATGAAGGGACCTTCCCATTTGGGCTTAAGTTTGTCCTTTTTCTTGTCCGACAGGCGTAGAACTAGCTCGCCAACATTGTAAGTTTTGGCCCGTACTTCTCTGCTTTGATATCTTCGAGCCTGCTGTTGATAGAATGCAGAACGGGCTTTTGCCACATCACGCTCCTCCTCCAAGGCGTCCAAACTATCCTGCCGATCGAGCTCGGCTTCTCTTTCTTCGTACATGCGCACGCGAGGTGAGTCATGAATTATATCGCAGGGCAAAACTTCCTCTGCGCCGTATACCATAAAGAATGGTGTGAATCCGGTAGTGCGATTCGGCGTGGTCCGCAGCCCCCAGAGTACGGAGTCGAGCTCCTCTACCCAGTGCGTGTTAGATTCCTTGAGGGACCGCACTAGTCTGGGTTTGATGCCGCTCATGATTAGACCATTTGCTTGCTCGACTTGACCGTTAGTTTGAGGGTGATAGACTGAAGCATAGTCGAGCTTGATGCCCATGTTTTTGCACCAGAGTTTGACCTCGTCGGCTGTGAAGTTCGTGCCGTTATCAGTGATGATGCTGTGGGGGACGCCGTAACGGTGTACAACCCCTGATATGAAGTCTATCACTGGTACGGATTCGGCCGTCTTAACAGGTTTGGCCTCTATCCATTTGGTGAATTTATCCACCATGACCAGTAGGTATTTTTGCTTGTGGGTTCCTCCATTAAGGGGTCCAACCATGTCAAGCCCCCAGACGGCAAAGGGCTAGGTGATGGGTATAGTTTTGAGGGCAGTGGGTGGCATGTGGCTTTGATTAGCAAAGAGCTGGCAACCGACGCATCGTTGGACTAAGTCCTGAGCGTCTTCCCGGGCCGTCGGCCAATAAAATCCTATACGGAAGGCCTTGCCTACAAGGGCCTGGGCTGCAGCGTGGTGCCCACCGAGTCCGACATGAATTTCAACCAGAAGATTCCGCCCTTCCTCATCGGAGATACACCTTTGAAGGACTCCGGTTGTGCTTTTCTTATAAAGCTCTCCCTCGTGGACCTTGTAGGCTTTAGATCGCCACACTATGCAGCGGGCCTCATTTTGGTCCTCGGGAAGTTCCTTCCTGGTTAGGTAGGCTAGGAATGGTTCCGTCCATGGGGCGATGACTGCCATTATTACGTGGGCTAAGGATGTTACTTCGTTGGCAGAACCACCAATTGTGTCAGAATGTTCGGTGTCGGGCAGTGCGGTTGGGTCCGGGTTGTTATTTCCGGACTCCCCTCCCATAGTACGGATGGCTTAAACAGCCTCTCTAGGAAGATGTTGGGAGGGACGGCATCGCGCTTTGCGCCAATGCGTGCCAATACGTCTGCTGCCTGGTTGTTATCCCAGGCTATATGGTGAAATTCGAGCCCTCTCGAACCGAGCTGACATTTTTAGGACGACGTTGCAATAGGCTGCCATTTTCGGATCCTTGGCATCGAAGTCTCCATTTATTTGGGATATCGCGAGGTTCGAATCCCCACGCACCTCTAGGCGTTGAATGCCCATGGAGACTGCCATCCAAAGACCATGTAGAAGGGCCTTGTATTCGGCTGCGTTGTTGGAGTCCAGTAATGGAGGAATCTAGCCCAGTAATGGTGTACTGTTTCTGTGGGCTCTTGCCGGATTTGGGATATATCATTTATGTTTGGGTGGGCGGGTGGAATTAAATTTGGAACCCCGTCCAATCTAAGACTCAGGGGCCAAGAAGTTTCCGAACTTGGAAGCTTGGGTTCCTGGATGTTGTCCAATGAATCTATCCCGCTGCCTGACTTTAGGTTCAGGGCTTGAGTGACGTCCTCCCCTCCGCGGGAATCCGACATGGAGGGATCGGGAATCCGGACATAGCTAATCCTTAAAATAGAGGAAGGGTCGCCGTATTGTTCCTCAACCACGGCAACGTGGTGGGTAACCTGGGGAGAGTTGATCTCTCTCAGATCGGGTTTAGGCCCAATCTAATCGTAGTCTGTAGCGACTCCCAGGGCGGCGATGCGATCCAAGAGCTCGTTTAAGGAAGAGAGCTCCATCGGATCTAACTGCTCGGCGAGTTCCGAGTTAACGTGAAGATTGCTTTCGATGACCCGAGAAGTCATCATCGGCGCGGCGGATGGACAGGCAGTCATAAGGAAACCGCCTAGCCGGAGAGTTTGGCCGATAGCCAAAGCTCCTTTAGCAACAGTGCCGTCTTTAAAGACGCGATGAGGCATCCTTCCTGATGGCGACGGCACAGAGGAACTCTCAATGAAAGCACCAATTTCGGTGTCAAAACCGGCGGATCTCAGGTAGGGGGTCCCAAACTATGCGTCTAGGCGGATGGTAACAGGAGACAAGGGACACGATGTTTTTACCCAGGTTCGGGCCCTCTCAATGGAGGTAAAACCCTACTCCTTCTTGATTAATATTGATGATATGGGTAGTACAAGAGTAGATCTACCACGAGATCAGAGAGGCTAAACCCTAGAAGCTAGCCTATGGTCTGATTGTTGTTTTTCCTCCGGACTAAAACCCTCTGATTTATATAGGCACCAAAGAGGGTTAGGGTTACACAGAGTCGGTTACAATGGTAGGAGATCTACATATCCGTATCGCCAAGCTTGCCTTCCACGCCAAAGTCCCATCCGGACACGGGATGAAGTCTTTAATCTTGTATCTTCATAGTCCAGGAGTCCGGCCAAAGGTGATAGTTCAGCTATCCGGACACCCCCTAATCCAGGACTCCCTCAGTAGCCCCTGAACCAGGCTTCAATGATGACGAGACACCCGCTTTCTATTTACCCTTCATAAGGACCCTTTTCATCGAATCCGCTCCAACTAAAGTGGGAGAGATAGACACCCGCTGGCCACCTTATGCAACTAGTGCATGTCAGTCGATGGAACCTGTCTCACGTAAGTGTACGTGTAAGGTCGGTCCGGGCCGCTTCATCCCACGATGTCATCGAAGCAAGATAAGACTAGTAGTGTCAAGAAAATTGACAACATCTACGCCCACAACAAGTTTGTGTTCTACTCGTGCATAGAAACTACACATAGACCTAGCTTTGATACCACTGTTGGCGAACGTTGCAGAAAACAAAAAAATTCTACGCTTCACCAAGATCAATCTATGGAGTCATCTAGCAGCGAGATAGAGGAATGCATCTACATACCCTTGTAGATCGCGCGGAAGCATTCAAGAGAACGGGCTTGAGGGAGTCGTACTCGTCGTAATCCAAATCACCAATGATCCTACTGCCGAACGGACGGCACCTCCGCGTTCAACACACATACGGTTGGGGAAGACGCCTCCTCCTTCTTGATCCAACAAGGGGAAGGGAGAGGTTGATGGAGATCCAGCAGCTCGACGGCGTGGTGGTGGAAGCAGCGGCGATCTCGGCAGGGCTTCGCCAAGCTCTACGAGAGGGAGAGGTGTTGCAGAGGGAGAGGGAGGTAACACGGACTTGGGTGCGGCTGCCCTCCCTCCCCCCTCTTTATATAGGGGCCAAGGGGGGGCGCCGGCCCCCTTGGAGATCCCATCTCAAGGGGGGGCAGCGGCCAAGGGGGGTGGCTTGCCCCCCAAGCCAAGTGTGGCGCCCCCACCCCTAGGGTTTCTAACCCTAGGCACAGGGGGGGCCAAGGAGGGCACACCAGCCCACCAGGGGCTGGTTCCCCTCCCACTTCAGCCCATGGGGCCCTCCGGGATAGGTGGACCCACCCCGTGGACCCCCGGGACCCTTCCGGTGGTCCCGGTACAATACCGGTGACCCCTGAAACTTTCCCGATGGCCGAAACTGGACTTCCTATATATAATTCTTAACCTCCGGACCATTCCGAAACTCCTCGTGACGTCCGGGATCTCATCCGGGACTCCGAACAACTTTTGGGTTACCGCATACTAGTATCTCTACAACCCTAGCGTCACCGAACCTTAAGTGTGTAGACCCTACGGGTTCGGGAGACATGCAGACATGACCGAGACGACTCTCCGGCCAATAACGAACAGCTGGATCTGGATACCCATGTTGGCTCCCACATGTTCCATGATGATCTCATCGAATGAACCATGATGTCGAGGATTCAAGTAATACCGTATACAATTCCCTTTGTCAATCGGTACGTTACTTGCCCGAGATTCGATCGTCGGTATCCTAATACCTCATTCAATCTCGTTACTGGCAAGTCACTTTACTTGTACCATAATGCATGATCCCGTGACCAACCACTTAGTCACTTTGAGCTCATTATGATGATGCATTACGGAGTGGGCCCAGAGATACCTCTCCGTCATACGGAGTGACAAATCCCAGTCTCGATCTGTATCAACCCAACAGACACTTTCGGAGATACCTGTAGTATACCTTTATAGTCACCAAGTTACGTTGTGACGTTTGGTACACCCAAAGAACTCCTACGGCATCCGGGACTTACACGATCTCATGGTCTAAGGAAATGATACTTGACATTGGAAAAGCTCTAGCAAACAAACTACACGATCTTGTGCTATGCTTAGGATTGGGTCTTGTCCATCACATCATTCTCCCAATGATGTGATCCCGTTATCAATGACATCCAATGTCCATGGTCAGGAAACCGTGACCATCTATTGATAAATGAGCTAGTCAACTAGAGGCTCACTAGGGACATGTTGTGGTCTATGTATTCACACATGTATTACGATTTCCGGATAACACAATTATAGCATGAATAAAAGACAATTATCATGAACGAGGAAATATAATAATAACCATTTTATTATTTCCTCTAGGGCATATTTCCAACATGGATATCATCATAACTTTGCGCTTTTCTATCAACTGCTTGACATTAATTTGTTCACCCACCATATCATTTGCCTTCATGAGAGAAGCCTCTAGTGAAACCTATGGCCCCATTGGTCTATTTTCCATCATATTAGTTTCCAATCTACTATTTTACAATCTTTTATTTTCAGATCTACAAACCAAAAAACCCAAACATATCTTATCTTTTGTTTAGTTCTATCTACCTCTATCATATCTCACCTTTGCAAGTGACCGTGAGGGATTGACAACCCCTTTATCGCGTTGGGTGCAAGTGTTTGATTTTTTTTGTGCACGTGCATCTATTGGGGAACTGTGTGTTTCTCCAAGTGGATTGATACCTTAGTTCTTCATTGAGGGAAATACTTATCTCTCTACTGTGCTAAATCACCCTTTACTCTTCCAGAGAAAATACCAACGCGAGCTCTGCAAGTAGCAGAGAGCCCCCCCCCCCCCCTTGTACTTCTTCCTTGGTCTCTCCCCTAGATGGGGAGGGGATTCCCCCTATGGTCGTTGGCCGCCCTCCCCCTCCGAGATTGGAAGTCCCCTCTTCTTTTCACTTGTTTTCCTCTCTGTTTCAATACTATTTTTTGGTTCTTAAATGGCCAGAGATCCCTAACTCTGATCGGGCTAAAAATTTAAGGGGATTCTCTCCGAACATTATCTTTCTTACGGTGAAGAAGAGCTCCAACAGACTTAAGGGTTGGCCACAAGCCCACATGACGTGGGTGGGCCCCAAGACGCACCCCTTCCCTTGTGGAGCACTTGGGCATCGTTTCTCGTGATTTCTTCGCCCAAAATTCTGACAATTCCAATAAAAACCTGACAAAAAATGTGGTCATTCTAGCTCCGTGATTTTTGCACCTAAGATCCCCAAAACAATAGAAAACAAGAATTGGCCTTTGGAACTAAGTAAATAGGTTAGTCCAAATAAAAATAATATAAACTGATGCCACAAATATGTGAAAGTGGTATAACAATAGCATGAAACTATCAAAAAGTATACATAAGTCGGAGACGTATCAGTATCCCCAATCTTAATTTGTGTTTGTCCTCAAGTAGGTAAATGATAAAACAAAGATAATTTTTGATGTTGCATGCTACCTAGCGCACTCTTGATCAAATAATGCAACAGTGTTGTGCACTTAGGATAGAAGTGATTAATGACAGTAGCCTATCAATTTGAGATTAAATAACAATACATGACCATGCAAAATAAACAATCATTGCCTTTCCAAAATAAGATGCTAAAGAAAGTGATTCCATACACACTTAATCACGACGAGCATGGCATGCTCAATCTTCCTAGTATAAAGATATCAAATCATGAACTAATCCAGACGCCAAACCAAGCAATTAAGTCACAGTTTTCTCGCTTCAGCTATTCAACTCTCATGCACTACTTGAGAGTGAGCCAAGGTATTAGCAGTTAGAATAATGATGGTGTTTAATTGAGAAGATAAAAATTATAATAAAGTCTCACATCAATGGGCTTGACCATTAGGCAATGGAGAGGCCTTATAATCGATGTCAATGTGAGGAGTAGGGATTTTCCATACAGCGGGTGAACTAGAGCTATAAGTGTATGAAAGCTCTCCTAATACAACTAAGTGGGTGTGCATCCTACTTGCATGCTCATGAAAACCTCAAGCATTCGAGGAAGCTCGTCATTGCAATATACAAGCCAAGTTCTATAATATGAAAAATCCCACTAGCATAATCATGAAGTATATGAAAACTCTCTATATGAAATTCATGGTACTACTTAGAAGCACAAGTATGGTAAAGGATAGTAGTGTCCCGCCCCCCCCCCCCCCCCCCTCTCTCTCTTTTTCTATCTTTTTTGGTTCTTTATTTTTTTGTTTTTTAGGGACACTTTTTGGCCTTTTTTTATCCTCATGGTAAGGGCACACTTAAGAATGTATCACACTTTTATTTGACTTACAACTCATAATATGGAGCAATATGATGACTACATATGTATGCCTCTGACAGTGTACTGATACGTCTCCAACGTATCTATAATTTCTGATTGTTCCATGCTATTATATTACTTGTTTTGGATGTTTATGGGCTTTACTTTACACTTTTATATCATTTTTGGGACTAACCTACTAACCGGAGGCCCAGCCCGTATTGTTGTTTTTTGCCTATTTCATTGTTTTGAAGAAAAGGAATATCAAATAGAGTCCAAACGGAATGAAACCTCCGGGGGCGATCTTTTTGGAACAAACGTGATCCAGAGGACTTGGAGTGGAAGTCAAGAAACAAGCAAGGCGGCCACAAGGGGGCCCGGCGCTCCCCCCATCGCGTGGGCCCCTCGAGCGTCCACCGACCTACTTCTCCCTCCTATATATACCCATGTACCCAGAAAACATTAGAAGAGACAACTAAAAACTAATTCCACCACGGTAACCTTCTGTATCCGT
Organism: Triticum timopheevii; assembly: GCA_963921465.1. Lineage (NCBI taxonomy): Eukaryota > Viridiplantae > Streptophyta > Magnoliopsida > Poales > Poaceae > Triticum > Triticum timopheevii. Next base: position 436,619,317 of record OY997264.1, on the reverse strand, counting down.
GAGATCCCATCTTGGAGCCTTTGTCGGCGCTCTGCCGGAGGGGGAATCAATCACGGAGGGCCTCTACATCATCTCCATGGCCCTTCCGATGAGTTGTGAGTAGTTTACCACAGACCTTTGGGTCCATAGTTATTAGCTAGATGGCTTCTTCTCTCTCTTTGAATCTCAATACAAAGTTCTCCTCGATCTTCTTGGAGATCTATTCGATGTATCACTTTTTGCGGTGTGTTTGTCGAGATCTGATGAATTGTGGGTTTATGATCAAGTTTATCTATGAGAAATATTTGAAACTCCTCTAAATTCTTTTATGTGTGATTAAGTTATCTTTGCAAGTCTTTTCGAATTATCAGTTTGGTTTGGCCTACTAGATTGATCTTTCTTGCAATGGGAGAAGTGCTTAGCTTTGGGTTCAATCTTGCGGTGTCCTTTCCCAGTGACAGCAGGGGCAGCAAGGCACGTATTGTATTGTTGCCATTGAGGATAAAAAGATGGGTTTTATATCATATTGCATGAGTTTATCCCTCTACATCATGTCATCTTTCTTAATGCGTTACTCTGTTCTTTATGAACTTAATACTCTAGATGCATGCTGGATAGCGGTTGATGTGTGGAGTAATAGTAGTAGATGCGGGCAGGAGTCGGTCTACTTGTCACGGACGTGATGCCTATATACATGATCATGCCTAGATAATCTCATAATTATTCGCTTTTCTATCAATTGCTCGACAGTAATTTGTTCACCCACCGTAATACTTATGCTATCTTGAGAGAAGCCACTAGTGAAACCTATGGCCCCCGGGTCTATCTTTTATCATATAAGATTTCAATCTACTTTTATTCGCATATTTACTTTTCCAATCTATATCATAAAATACCAAAAATATATTTATCTTATCATGTTATCTCTATCAGATCTCACTTTCGCAAGTGGCCGTGAAGGGATTGACAACCCCTTTATTGCGTTGGTTGCAAGTTCTTGTTTGTTTGTGTAGGTGCGTGGGACTTTTGAGGAGCCTCCTACTGGATTGATACCTTGCTTCCCAAATACTGAGTGAAATACTTACGCTACTATTGCTGCATCACCCTTTCCTCTTCAAGGAAAATCAACGCAAGCTCAAGACGTAGCATGTACTAGGATATGTAATGATCTAATGTAACATGTATTAATAATGATGAACGATGGTTTTGCCACAAATATCATGTCAGCTCTATATGATCATGCAAAGCAAAATGACAATGAATACTTAGGTCATGTAATGAATAGTAACAATGGAAGTTGCATGGCAATATATTTGGAATGGCTATGGAAATACCATAATATGTAGGTATGGTGGCTGTTTGAGGTAGATGTAATGAGGTTTATGTGTGAGAAAGCATATCATCCCACAGGGTTGGATGCACCAGCGAAGTTTGCACCATGTCTTGAGGTAAGAGTGGGCAATGCACGGTACCTAAGAGCTAGCAAAATATGGATAGGTGGAAGTGCTTATAGACAAAAAGCTCACATTAGTCGAAAGAACTCAAGCATTTATTGTGAAAGTCTAGGAGCCCATCTCAAAGCAAGCACAACCCACATGCCCTATGGGGAGGTTGGTAGGAGTTAACCATCATGTGCCACAATCCGTACGCACGTGAACACCACTTTAAGAAATCCCACACTCAAACTTCGTGAATACATTCTCACAAACCTTAACACCAATATTCGTACTTAACTTTAACCATGCACCCACATGATCACACATTACTACATCAATATTGCAAAACTATTGTAAAGAATCAAACTTGTCATGTTCAATGACCTATAAGTTTTATGCAAGTTTTCATATATAACACCAATACATACCTAGGACTAACCATACAAATAGCCAATTCCTATTGAACTCTCCAAAAAGATATAAGTGAAGCAACAGAGTCTAATCCTTTCTATAAAAGACTTGGCCAAGCTCTAACAAATATGCGTGATGCAAAAGAGCATTCTACAAATAACAGTACTTCAAATGTGGATAAACAAGCATCCAAACTTCAAAATCCATACATGAAACACATGAAGCATTCTATAAAGCCATACTCAAAAGATATGCGTGAAGTGCAAAGAGCATTCTATAATTCAAGCAAGGACTATCCCATACTAGCATGGTGAAAAACTAAAATAAAAACAAAATGAAAAACAAATGGCACTCCAAGAATTTACGCACATGAACAAATAAAAAATTAGGCCCAACTGATACAAAATGCTAATTGTCGAGGAAGAAAGAGGGGGTGCCTTCTGGGGCATCCCCAAGTTTAGACACTGAGTCTCCTTCCATATTTACTTTCGGTGCCTTGGTAATCCCCATGCTTGAACTCTTGCCTCTCCGCATTCCTCTCATATCGATATCTCCCCCCGGCCTTAAAAACTTCATCGACACAAAACTCAACAGAACTTTTATTAGAGGGGCCAGTACAAATAGCATCAAATCTCATCATGACCTACTGTAACATTATCGTACAATTATAATCCAACATTACCTATTGTATTCTAACACAATTCTAACACTTCCACATCAATGAGGCTTCAACAAAATTGCAAACATAAGCAGATAAAAAAAAATAACAACAGTCTGTAAAATTAGAATAGTATGTGAAGATGCTAATGGAACCTATACTTATTTAATTCCAAAATTCTGAAAAATTATTCCATAATTAAAATTTATAAAAAATAATGTGTAAAAATTTAGGAACTTTTCAGGTTCCAGTAAAATATGTAAATTCAAATACTAAAACAAAAATTTTTGTTTCTCCATAGCACATATCAAACTTGCAATTTAAGCATCCTAAAGGAAAATATTGCCACATTATTTTCATAATATAGAAGATTTATACAAGGGGATAACTATTTTTGTTGAAAAGTTTCTGTGATTCAAGGTTCACAAAGTTTCCATGCGTACGAACAAAGTTCAAGGCTAGCCCCCACTTCCATGGTGCTCATCTTTCTCATTTTCACTTTTCTATTAGAAAAAGTTTTAAGTTCCCCACTTTTTTTTGAATGTAAGTAGAAAAAAGAAGAAACTTACTCTGTAAAACTTTTGAGTTCTCCCTCAGGCAGCGCTTTCTTTAAAGTCATTAAGCTAGACATAAAGGTGCTCAAGTAATCATTAAACCAGGATCCCAAGGTACATCAAAGCCAAATTTAATCAACAAATATTTGGATCTTAAATATTTGCACAAGGTAACATATATCATATAACAACGAAGTCTAACTCTCTTCCTATGCATTGTCATGTCATAAGAGAACAATTCATGCACACATGGTAAAGGCTAATGCATAGTGTAGGTAATTTTTTGCAATTTTATTGTATTAGAAATATAAAGAGGTGGAGATGAGATTCCTCTCTCATAATAATTGCAAGTAGGAGCAGCAAGCACATGCATATTATACCCAGTAGAATCATCAAATGCAATGGTAAGACGCAACCCATGAATATAATTCTTAATTAGTGCAAACTTCTCAAATATAGTGTAGTTGGGAGAATTCAAAAGGATAGTAGGACTATCAAGTGTGGATGCAATAGCAATAATTTCATTCTTAACATAAGGAACTATAGAAAGTACATCTTCGTAAGCATCATTAATAGTGGCATTATGGCCATTAACATGACAAACATCAAGTTCATCAAAAGGAAATGTTTCAAATGAATCCAAGGGATTATAGTTCATCAACATAACAGTCATCCTTTGATATGCACGAAAAAAATTAAACAATGTATGATTTGAAGAGTTACTCTCATTAGAAGGTGGACACATGTAGCTAATTTTCTCTTGCTCCTTTTGTTTTTCACTCTCCTCCTCATCTTTTTCATCTGATGAGCTCACATTTTCAACAATTTCTTCTTCCATAAGTTCCTGCAAAATATTAGTCTCTTCTAGGGCAACAGACATTCTCTCAATAAATTCATTAATGTTAGCATTGTATTCATAGTTTTCATAGCAATATTTAAGTATGGCAACATTTTCATATTTGTAAAGAGCATCGTCATACTTATCATAATCTTCAAGCAAAGAAACCATTTCATAAGCACCCTTAAAAGTAACAAATTCTTCTATTTACTTCGCATCCATATTAATCATATATACCATTAGCATAAGAAACAAAGGTTTCATTATCATTAAACTCACATTGTAAGGGAAGATGTTGAATCTCCATTCTAGGGCAAAAGGTAAAATCATACATAGAGCATGAATTATAAGCATACTAATGTAACTTTTTAATCCCATATGGTTTCCCTTTTTGTGTGAAGTGATAATCCATAAAGTATTCACGCTGATCCAAAGTATATCCCATTACCATATTGGACGGGGATTTATCAGGATTATCAACGTAATATTTAATGTTCCACACATAAGCAGCCTCGAGGAATTTAGGAGGTTCCCCAACTCCATGAGTAGCAAGTACAACTATTTTTTTGTGTTTCGTGTTCCATATCCATAACTAAAGATAGAGAACAACTTAGAACAACAAATAATATCTACTTAGAGATAAAGCCAACAAACACACACGAGAATATTCACCCCACGCTATTGCTCCCCGACAACGGTGCCAGAAAAGGTGTTGATAACCAGTAATTGTAGGGAGTCAGTTGTAGCCTTTTCAAAAAATAATAGTGTCGAACCCAAAGTGGAGCTAAAGGTAGAATTACTATTCTCTCAAGTTCTATGGACCATCGATAAAACTCTACGCACACTAAACGTTTGCTTTACTTAGAAACAAGAAATAAACTATTTTGCAAGTGTAACGGAATAGGTTTGCGAGATAATAAAGAAGGTGGAAATAAAAGTTAGGCGTTGCTTAAATAAAAGAGCAACATAGTGAGTTTGGAAAAGTGGTGGTAGGATGTGGGGAATTGTCCCTAGGCAATTAGCTAAGTTACTAGACCGATGCAAGTTTTTATGTGGGAGAGGCCTCTGCTAGCATGTTAGCCCTTACATGAAATTCCATGCACTTATGATTAGAACTATTAGCAAGCATCCACAACTGCTAAGATGTTCATTAAGGTAAAACCCAACCATGGCATTAAGATATATTGATCCCCTTCAATCTGTGTGTAATAATTTCTATGGTAGGGAGAAGTTTATGTCGCTCTTGCCCCCAATTCATGGTCCTATCAATATACAACTAACCCTATGTGGTGATCCACGGGCGTGCTCATATGATGGGCACCAAAGGACAATAGCATAACCGCAAGTAATTTAAACCAATCATAAAAATTCACCAATTAACCCATAGGACAAGATAATCTACTCAAACGGAATAGCGATGACACAAATAAATGGATAATTTCATAGCACCAAAAACCATGTTCATGTAGGGGATTACAGCGGGTTGCGGGGGTGGACCATTGATATAGAGGGGGGAAGGTGATAGAGGTGTTGATGAAGACTGCGAAGTTGATGGAGATGGTCGTTATGACGATGATTCTGCCGGAGGCGCTCCGGCGCCAGTGGGAAAGCCCCACCCCCCTAGTCTTCTTCTACTATTACTACTTGTTCTTTTTCTTGCTTGGCCTCTCCCCTAGATGTGGAGAGGATTCCCCCTCTGGTCCTTGGCCGCCATGGTTCCTAGATGGCGGGATCCCCTCTAAGATTGGATCTCCCATCTCGTTTTGTCCGTGTTTTCCTCTCTGTTTCGGTACCGTTTTCTAGCTGAACAACATTTTTTAAATAGCCGAAGATCCGTAACTCCGATCAGGCTGAGATTTTGAGGGGTGTTGTAAATGCACTAGTGCCCCTTAGTGATTTTGGTGTATTGAAGACTTATAGGTTAAGGGACTAATGCATTTGTGAGTGTACACAGGTCTATAAGTCTATGAGGAGTTTGATATTTACAGAGAAAGTCGACCCCTAAAACTAAAGTTGTTCAACTGAAGAATTTGATATTCTGAAGACTTTCTGAAGACTTTGAAAGTGAAGAAATTGGTGTGACCTTGAAGACTTGGTATTCATTTGTGGAACATGAAGCGTGAAGACTTTTGTTTTCGTAGTTTCGTTTTCTCTTTCTTGAGTCATAGGAAACACCGTACTGTTAAAGGAGGTCGAGGAAATACTATGGAAAAATTTCCATGTGATGCTCAACTCAAAATCCTACACCTACCAATCCCTTCGAGTGAAGCCTTTGGAAATCTCATACAGTTCAGTCATTTTCTTCAGTGACAGAGATGAAGTTCTTCTGGTCGCTGATGAATTTGTTCTGACTGAGGAGTTAGGAATTCGCCAGTGCGAATTGCCTACACAGTGAGGAACATGATAGCCCTGGGGAATTTGAGAGCCAAATTTCCGACCATTGCTGTGCTGCACGCCAGCTGTCCCAAAATATCCTATCCACCTAACGGTCATATCATTGAAGGGCATTTATGTCTTATCATGTCGGGCTGCTCCCTAGGCTATAAATAGCCGCCCCCTACAACCACTAGCTGGTTGGCTGCTCCGAGAGAACTTGACACTTGTCATTTGAGAGCAACCCATCCTCCGAGGACTTTGAGCGAAAATCATCAAGTGAGGAAAACCCAAAACCAAACCCCTACAAACCCAAAGTGATTGAGCATCACTGAAGAAATTGATCCTGTGTGGATCCAACGCTTGTTACCTTTGAAGACTGTGCTTCTTCCAGATGGTTAGGCGTCATGGTCTAGAGCATCCAAGAGGAATTGTGGATTGCCGAGTGACCAAGTCTGTGAAGGTTTGGAAGTCGCCTGAAGACTTACCACGAGTGATTGGACGAGGTTTGCGTGGCCTTAGTTCAAGGAGAATACGGTGAGGACTGGGTGTCCTGAGCTGCGTGCTCAGTGACTGGGTGTCCGGGACTGCGTGTCCTCGAGTTTAAATACTCAGCCGCTCCAACCAGACGTACAACTGAGACAGCAGTTGGAACTGGTCTACCAAATCATTGTCTTCACCAACCTAACTGGTTATATTTCCTCAACCCTTTCCTTTCCTAATTACTGTGTTGAGTGTTTGTTCATATCTGTGTTTGAAGACTTTGACTGAAGACTTTCTCAATTTCCTCAGTTCAATTTCTTCAGTCTGTTTGTCTTCATCTTGTGTTATCTTGTGATTACGCTTTCTGTACTATGTGCTAGTCTTCATTTCATCATGATGACCATGCTTGTATTCTGTTATGCTTACTTCTGAGTACTTATTCCGCTACTAGTAGTTCTTCACTAAGGAATTTCCTCACCGGCAAATTCCTCAGTGAAGAATTCATAAAAATCGCCTATTCACCCCCCCCCCCTCTAGTCGATATAACGCACTTTCAATTGGTATCAGACTCCCTTGTTCTGTGTGATTTTGGTTTAACCGCCTGGAGTTTTAGTTATGTCGACCGCAGGTATGAAGAAAGTGACATGCCCTATCTTTGACTGTCATGATTATCCCAAGTGGAAGGCCATGATGAGGAAGCGCCTGATGGCAATGAACAGCAAGCTGTGGACCGTCACTGAGATTGGTCTTACTGATCTATGCAAGATAGCGGACGCTGATGATATTCGCAAGTACACTCGACTTGACATCTTGGCGAAGGATATCATCTGTTCCTGCCTATCCAGAGATGAATTCAGGCGCATTATGCATCTTGGCAATTCGAAGCCTAACTGGGACCGAATCTCTGATGTCTATGAAGGTCATCGAACCCGTCATGATCCATGGTTTGAGGACTTCAAGGAATCTCTCAAAATGATGACTTTCGAGCCAGAACCATCATCTTCTGCATCATGTCTCATGGCAAACGGTGCTCAGGTAACCGAATGCTCCTCATCCGAGTTTTGTGACGATGAATCTGATGATGATGGATCTGATGATGATATTGAATCTTGTTATACCAAACTTGTTTGCATTGCCACTAAACAACAAATGGCCTTGGAACAAGTTCAAAACATGCTAGACAAAAGTGATGATATGTTGGGTAAAGAAATGGATCAGTCAAAAGCATTGGGTGAATGTCTTCAGAGACTTCATTCCAAGTTTTACGCCCTTCAAGATCAACATAATACTCTCTTATCTGATCATGAGAAGCTAAGAGTGTGTTATGAGGATCTTCAGAAGGAGCGCGATTCATTACTAGCTCAACAAATCAGCGCTTCTCAGGAAGAATTTGTTCCTCCATGCTTAAAGTGCATTGAACGTGAATATGCTAATTCTTCACCTGAATGTTCAAATGCTTCAACTGTTACAAATTCTTCACCTGCCTCTGCTATCACTAATTCCTCATCTGAGGACATTGCTAGTATCACTGACAATGCAGGGCTGAAGTAATTGTACATGACAGGCATGTACAAAAGCCTCAAAGGGCATCAGACTCTTTGTGATGTGCTTAAAAAGTAGATCCTCAACAGAAACCCTAGGAAAGAGGGTATTGCCTTTGAGAGGAAACTCAATGCTGATGGAACATACTAGAAGCCTGAGCAGTACCCCAAAACCTCATGGCTTGCTGCAAAGGGACCTCCAGTTGATCCATCTAACTTATCTGGCTTTACATGTGAATCTCCTCATTCTTTTGATGAGTCATTTGACTCCAACTATAAACTGTTCAAAAATCAGAATGGTGAAGTATTTGCTAGATATGTTGGCACTAACTGCAGGAATGGTTCTCCTATGAAGAAAATCTGGGTTCCCAAGAAGTGCCTCGAAAGTCTTCAAGTGAATGTCCTCATGACACCACCTGTGAAGAAAAGGAACCCCAGATCAAATTCTTCATATGGACCAAATTCTTCTTATGGATCCAAGTCCTCATACAGACCAAATTCCTCACATGGATCAAATTCCTCAAAAGGATCAAAGTTCTCATATGATTATCATCGTGCTAACAACTTTGTCTCGCAGGGTAGAGCTAAGGGCTATGAATATGTGCATTATTCTTCTAACCATTATGTTCATAAGTCCTCGAAGAATTTCTCTGCTTATTCATATGCTTACCCTAACCCCTCTTATGTGAAACGAAATGGTTTGGCCTCTATGCCACCATTCTCATATGGTGCTCGCAGAGTGATGAACTCTTTGCCACCCCTTCACATGTGGGTGGTGAAGAAAAAGAACTAATCTCTTCTGCAGGGTCAGGTCTCCAGACGTGCTTTAACGTCTGAAGAATTTGCTGGGATGAAAATGCCTGAAAGGACGCAGGCGAATCATGATGAAATGAACATTCATTTCACACGTCCTCATACTGCTATATCTGTTTACTGCTTGATGAAATTCATCTGATGAACTTGATATCATATTCTTCACTGATGAAGCATATGAGATTGTAAGCTACACTAATTCATCTGCAGGATGATCAACCCAAAGCTACAGAATGGGTCCTCGATAGTGGATGTACGAATCACATGACTGGTGACAAGAATCTATTGATGGATGCTCCCTTGTCACCGTCACATCTGAAGCATATCATCTTTGCTGACAAAGGCAAAAGTCAGGTATTGGGTCTTGGTAAGGTTGCAATCTCTAAGGATAAACACATGGACAAAGTCATGCTTGTTGAGTCCTTAGGATACAACCTCATGTCAGTCTCAATGCTTTGTGATCTTGATATGGTTGTTGTCTTTGGCAAGTATCGCTGTGTTGTCATTATGGAAGCTGACAATTCCAAAGTCTTCGAAGGCTTTAGGAGAGGAGATTTGTATATTGTTGATTTCTCTACAGGACCACAACCAGCCGTGTGTCTACTTGCAAAAGCTTCAGAAGGCTGGCTATGGCATCGACGACTTGGTCACGCAGGCATGAGGAATTTGCACACGCTTGCAAAGAAGAAGCATGTCATTGGCATTGAGAATGTCAAATTCCTCAAGGATCACTTATGCGGAGCCTGTGAAGCTGGAAAAATGACCAAGGCCAAGCAACCAGCGAAGACTATCATGACCACTACTCGTCCATTCGAATTGTTTCACATGGATCTCTTCGGACCTAATCATTACTCAGCAGTCACTAATGATGCATCTCTATATGGTTTTGTCATTGTTGATGATTACTCTCGATATACATGGGTACACATTGTTACTTACAAACATGAAGTGCAGGAAGTCTTCAAACGATTTTCCTCAAGGGCTTCAACCAACTTTGCTGTGAAGATCAAGCACATCAGAAGTGATAATGGAACTGAGTTCAAGAATTCCGGTCTTGATGACTATCTTGATGAACTTGGTATTACTCATGAGTTATCTCCTCCCTATACTCCTCAGCAAAATGGCATCGTGGAGCGCAAGAACAGAACTCTTGTTGAGATGGCTTGCACTATGCTTGATGAATACAAAACGCCTTAGCGTTTTTGGATTGATGCAATTGACACTGCGTGCCACATCATCAACAGAGTATATCTTCACAAATTCTTCAAGAAGACGGCCTATGAACTCCTCACTGACAAGAAACCCAATGTGAGTTTTTTCAAAGTCTTCGATGCTAAATGTTGGATTAGAGATCCTCACCACAACTCTAAATTTGCACCGAAAGCACATGAAGGTTTTATGCTTGGTTACGAAAAGGACTCGCACACCTACAGAGTCTTCAACATTGTTCTTCACAAGATTTTTGACACTGTAGATGTGCGGTTCGATGAAACTAATGGCTCGTAGAGAGAGCACCTACCTTCTGTGTTAGATGAACCAGCTCCTGAGGATTCTATCAAGTTCAAGGCAACTGAGGATGTCATTCCTACTGAAGAATCTGCTGAAGAATTCATTCCTGTTCATGAAGAACGTCGAGCTGATGCACCTGAAGAAAATGCTGAGGAAAATGGTGCTGGAGAAAATGCTGATCAAAATCCTCAGCGACAACCAGCTCATCCTCGCGTTGCAAAATAAGTGCAAGTGGAGAAGATCATCGATGACATTAGTGCACCAGGTCCTCTCACACGCTCAAAAGCTTCACATTTATCTAACTTTTGTGGGCACTATGCTTTTGTCTCTATCACGGAGCCCACTAAGGTAGATGAAGCATTTATGGAGCCGGAGTGGATTCAGGCTATGCAAGAAGAATTACATCAATTTGAGCTTAACAATGTCTGGGAACTGGTCAATCGCCCAGATCCTCGCAAGCATAATATCATTGGCACAAAATGGATCTACCGCAACAAGCAAGATGAAAATGGCCTTGTGGTGAGGAATAAGGCACGACTGGTAGCTCAAGGCTACACACAGGTTGAAGGAATTGATTTCGATGAAACTTTTGCACCTGTTGCTAGACTTGAGGCTATTCGCATATTACTTGCTTATTGTAAGTGCATCTAGTGCCCCTTAGTGATTTTGGTGTATTGAAGACTTATAGGTTAAGTAACTGATGCGTTTGTGAGTGTACACAGGTTTATAAGTCTATGAGGAGTTTGATATTTACAGAGAAAGTCGACCCCTAAAAATGAAGTTCTTCGACTGAAGACTTTAATATTCCGAAGACTTTCTGAAGACTTTGAAAGTGAAGAAAATGGTGTGACCTTGAAGACTTGGTATTCACTTGTGGAATATGGAGCGTGAAGACTTTTGTTTTCGTAGTTTCATTTTCTCTTTCTTGAGTCATAGGAAACACCGTACTGTTAAAGGGGGTCGAGGAAATACTAAGGAAAAATTTCCATGTGATGCTCAACTCAAAATCCTACACCTACCAATCCCTTCGAGTGAAGCCATTGGAAATCTCATACAGTTTAGTCAAATTCTTCAGTGACAGAGACGCAGTTCTTCTGGTCACTGATGACTTTGCTCTAACTGAGGAGTTAGGAATTCGCCAGTGCGAATTGCCTACATAGTGAGGAACATGATAGCCCTGAGGAATTTGAGAGTCAAATTTCCGACCGTTGCTATGCTGCACGCCGGCTGTCCAAAATATCTTATCCACCTAACGGTCATATCATTGAAGGGCATTTATGTCTTATCATGTCGGGCTGCTCCCTAGGCTATAAATAGCCGCCCCCTACAACCACTAGCTGGTTGGCTGCTCCAAGAGAACTTGACACTTGTCATTTGAGAGCAACCCATCCTCCGAGGACTTTGAGCGAAAATTATCAAGTGAGGAAAATCCCAAAACCAAACCCCACAAACCCAAAGTGATTGAGCATCACTGAAGAAATTGATCCTACGTGGATCCGACGCTTGTTACCTTTGAAGACTGTGCTTCTTCCAGACGGTTAGGCGTCAAGGTCTAGAGCATCCAAGAGGAATTGTGGATTGCTGAGTGACCAAGTCTGTGAAGGTTTGGAAGTCACCTGAAGACTTACCACGAGTGATTGGACGAGGCCTGCGTGGTCTTAGTTCAAGGAGAATACGGTGAGGACTGGGTGTCCTGAGTTGCGGCTCAGAGACTGGGTGTCCGGGACTGTGTGTCCTCGAGTTTAAATACTCAGCCGCTCCAACCAGACGTACAACTGAGACAGCAGTTGGAACTAGTTTACCAAATCATTGTCTTCACCAACTAACTGGTTCTATCTCCTCAACTCTTTCATTTCCTCATTACTGTGTTGTGTGTTGTTCATATCTGTGTTTGAAGACTTTGACTGAAGACTTTCATAAATTCCTCAGTTCAATTTCTTCAGTCTGTTTGTCTTCATCTTGTTATCCTGTGTTTACGCTCTCTGTACTCTGTGCTAGTCTTCATTTCATCATGATGACTAGGTTTGTATCCTGTTATATTTACTTCTGAGTACTTATTCTGCTGCAAGTAGTTCTTCGCTAAGGAATTTCCTCACCAGCAAATTCCTCAGTGAAGAATTCATAAAAATCGCCTATTCACCCCCCCCCTCTAGTCGATATAACGCACTTTCAATTGGTATCAGAGCAAGGTACTCCCTTGTTCTGTGTGATTTTGGTTTAACTGCCTGGAGTTTTAGTTATGTCGACCGCAGGGATGATCAAGGTCTCGGCTGGGTGTCCTACCTTTGATGGAACGGACTACCCCTACTGGAAGAACAAGATGCGAATGCATCTTGAGGCAATTGATAATGATCTCTGGTATGTTGTGGAAAATGGTGTCCCCTCTGTCACTCCCACACTGAACGCTACCGATGTGAAGAGATTCAAACAACTCGATTCTCAAGCGAAGAATATCATATGTGGCCATCTGAGCAAAGGACAGTATGGAAGAGTGAGTGCTTTGGAAACTGCTAAGCTTATCTCGGATAGGCTGTCCAAAGTAAATGAAGGAGTTTCAATTCAGCGTGACTCTCGAGTCGATGTTCTTCAGAATCTCTTCAACTGCTTCAAAAGACTCGACAATGAGAATGTCCAACAAACCTTTGATCGCCTCACTGACATCTCAAATGAGCTTCAAGCCCTCGGTGCCACTGACATCACTGATCATGAAGTTGTGAAGAAACTGCTGAGATCGCTTGATTCCTCATTTGATACTCTGGGACTGATGATACAAGAACGTGCTGACTACAAGTCGCTTGATCCTGCTGATATCCTCGAAAAGCTAAACACTCACGAGTTCCAGCTTGCTGAAAAGAGAGATCTCTATGGCTCAAACTATGGCAAACCACGTTCCCTGAAGGCCAAGGTTGCGTCTGACTCTGAATGTGAGGATTCTGGTAGTAGCCTTGGTGATCCTGAAGAACTGAGCCAGGATCTAGCACTGCTTGTGAAGAAATTCTAGAAGTTCACAAGACGTGGTCGCTTTGGAAAATCCTCAAGAGGAAATGATTCCTCATCCAGTGACTATAAGAGAAGACTTTGCCACAAATGCAAGAAGCCTGGTCACTATATTCAAGATTGTCCTCAGTGGGAAAAGGAAATGAAGAAGAAGAAATACAAGGATTACAGTTCTGATGATGCGAAGAAGAAGAAGAAATCGTCAAAATCTTCAGAATCAAAATCCTCAAAGTTTTCATCTCACAAGAAGGGCAGCTCCAAGAAGGCTCGGGCATTCATTGGAAGGAAATGGACTCTGAAGCTGAATCTGAGGAAAATGATGAAGAGGAGGAGTCTGAAGAATCTGAGTCTGGTGTTGCGAGTCTGGCCGTTGCTACTGCCTTCGTCAGCAAGTCCATCTTCAACACTGAAGAAATTGACATCACCGACAAGCCTGATGAAGATAATGATGGCTACGCTCCCACCTATTGCTTCATGGCAAAAGGAGCTAAGGTACTCAAATACAACTCCTCTGACTCTAGTGAAAATGAATCTGATGAGGATCTCAAGCCCAGCTACTCTAAACTTGCTAAAATTACTGTGAAACAACAACGGGCTCTTGAAAAGGTTCAAAACATGCTAGATAAAAGTGATGATATGTTGGGTGAAGAAATGGATCGCACTAAAGCCTTGACTGAAAATCTTCAGAGACTTCAGTCTAGGTATGATAACCTTCAAGGTCATCATAACTCTCTCTTGTCTGATCATGAGAAACTTTCTTATGAATTTCTTCAAGAAAAGCAAGATCACGAGAAGCTTTCTCTTGAATCTCTTCAAAGAAAGGATGATCTTGAAAAGCTAAGAGTGTGTTATGAAGATCTTCAGAAGGAGCGCGATTCATTACTAGCTCAACAAATCAGCTCTTCTCAGGAAGAATTTGTTCCTCCATGCTTAAAGTGCATTGAACGTGAATCTGCTAATTCTTCACCTGAATGTTCAAATGCGTCAAATGTTACAAATTCTTCATCTGCCTCTGCTATCACTAATTCCTCATCTGAGGACATTGCTAGTATCACTGACAATGCAGGGCTGAAGGAATTGTACATGACAGGCATGTACAAAAGCCTCAAAGGGCATCAGACACTTTGTGATTCTCAAAAAGCAGATCCTCAACAGAAACCCTAGGAAAGAGGGTATTGCCTTTGAGAGGAAACTCAATGCTGATGGAACATATTGGAAGCCTGAGCAGTACCCCAGAACCTCATGGGTTGCTGCAAAGGGACCTCCAGTTGATCCATCTAACTTATCTGGTTTTACATGTGAATCTCCTCATTCTTCTGATGAGTCATTTGACTCCAACTATAAACTGTTCAAAAATCAGAATGGTGAAGTATTTGCTAGATATGTTGGCACTAACTGCAGGAACGGTTCCCCTATGAAGAAAATCTGGGTTCCCAAAAGTTGTGTTGAAAGTCTTCAGGTGAATGTCCTCATGACACCACCTGTGAAGAACAGGAACCCCAGATCAAATTCTTCATATGGACCAAATTCTTCATATGGACCAAATTCTTCATATGGATCAAATTCCTCAACAGGATCAAAGTCCTCATATGATTATCATCATGCTAACAACTCTGTCTCGCAGGGTAGAGCTAAGGGCTATGAATATGTGCATTATTCTTCAAACCATTATGTTCATAAGTCCTCGAAGAATTACTCTGCTTATTCATATGCTTACCCTAACCCCTCTTATGTGAAGCGAAATGGTTTGCCATCTTTGCCACCTTTCTCACATGGTGCTCGCAAGATGATGAACTCTTTGCCACCCCTCCAGATGTGGGTGGTGAAGAAAAAGAACTAATCTCTTCTGCAGGGTCAGGTCTCCAGACGTGCTTTATAGTCTGAAGAATTTGCTGGGGACCTGCCAAAAATACCTGAAAGGACGCAGGCGAATCATGATGAAATGAACTTTCATTTCACACGTCCTCATACTGCTATATCTGTTTACTGCTTGATGAAATTCATCTAAGGAACTCGATATCATATTCTTCACTAATGAAGCATATGAGATTGTAAGCTACACTAATTCATCTGCAGGATGATCAACCCAAAACCACTGAATGGGTCCTCGATAGTGGATGTACAAATCACATGACTGGTGACAAGAATCTATTGATGGATGCTCCCTTATCACCGTCACCTCTGAAGCATATCATCTTTGCTGACAAAGGCAAAAGTCAGGTATTGGGTCTTGGTAAGGTTGCTATCTCTAAGGACAAGCACATGGACAATGTCATGCTTGTTGAGTCCTTAGGATACAATCTCATGTCAGTCTCAATGCTTTGTGATCTTGATATGGTTGTTGTCTTTGGCAAATATAGCTGTGTTGTGATTATGGAAGCTGACAATTCCAAAGTCTTCGAAGGCTTTAGGAGAGGAGATCTGTATATTGTTGATTTCTCTACAGGATTACAACCAGCCGTATGTCTACTTGCAAAAGCTTCAGAAGGCTGGCTATGGCATCGACGACTTGGTCATGCAGGCATGAGGAATTTGAACACGCTTGTGAAGAAGAAGCATGTCATTGGCATTGAGAATGTCAAATTCCTCAAGGATCACTTGTGCGGAGCATGTGAAGCCGGAAAAATGACCAAGGCCAAGCATCCAGCGAAGACTATCATGACCACTACCCGTCCATTCAAATTGCTTCACATGGACCTCTTCGGACCTAATCATTATTCAGCAGTCACTAATGATGCATCTCTATATGGTTTTGTCATTGTTGATGATTATTCTCGATATACATGGGTACACATTGTTACTTACAAACATGAAGTGCAGGAAGTTTTCAAACGATTTTCCTCAAGGGCTTCAACCAACTTTGGTGTGAAGATCAAGCATATCAGAAGTGGCAATGGAACTGAGTTCAAGAATTCTGGTCTTGATGCCTATCTTGAATAACTTGGTATTACTAATGAGTTATCTGCTCCCTATACTCCTCAAAAGAATGGCGTCGTGGAGCACAAGAACAGAACTCTTGTTGAGATGGCTCGCACTATGCTTGATGAATACAAAATGCCTCGGCGTTTTTGGATTGATGCAATTGATACTGCTTGCCACATCATCAATAGAGTATATCTTCACAAATTCTTCAAAAAGACTGCCTATGAACTCCTCACTGACAAGAAACCCAATGTGAGTTATTTCAATGTCTTCGGTGCTAAATGTTTGATTAGAGATCCTCACCACAACTCTAAATTTGCACCGAAAGCACATGAAGGTTTTATGCTTGGTTACGAAAAGGACTCGCACACCTACAGAGTCTTCAACATTGTTCTTCACAAGATTGTTGACACTGTAGATGTGCGGTTCGATGAAACTAATGGCTCGTAGAGAGAGCACCTACCTTCTGTGTTAGATGAACCAGCACCTGAGGATGCTATCAAGCTCAAGGCAAGTGAGGATGTCATTCCTACTGAAGAATCTGCTGAAGAATTCATTCCTGTTCGTGAAGAACGTCGAGCTGATGCACCTGAAGAACAAGATGAGGAAAATGGTGCTGAAGAAAATGCTGATCAAAATCCTCAGCGACAACCAACTCATCCACGCGTTGCAAAAGAAGTGCAAGTGGAGAAGATCATCGATGACATTAGCGCACCAGGTCCTCTCACCCGCTCAAAAGCATCACATTTATCTAACTTTTGTGGGCACTATGCTTTTGTCTCTATCACAGAGCCCACTAAGGTAGATGAAGCATTTCTGGAGCCGGAGTGGATTCAGGCTATGCAAGAAGAATTACATCAGTTCGAACTGAACAATGTCTGGGAATTGGTCAATCGCCCAGATCCTCGCAAGCATAATATCATTGGCACAAAGTGGATCAACCGCAACATGCAAGATGAAAATGGCCTTGTGGTGAGGAATAAGGCACGACTAGTAGCTCAAGGCTACACACAGGTTGAAGGAATTGATTTCGATGAAACTTTTGCACCTGTTGCTAGACTTGAGGCTATTCTCATTTTACTTGCCTATGCTAACCATCATGATATCATCTTGTATCAAATGGATGTGAAAAGTGCATTCCTCAATGGTAAGCTTGAGGAAGAGGTATATGTTGCTCAATCCCCAGGTTTTGAAGATCCCAAGAATCCTGACAAAGTCTTCAGACTCAATAAGGCCCTCTATGGCCTCAAGCAAGCCCCTCGGGCGTGGTATGATACATTGAAGGAATTCTTCGTGAAGAATGGCTTCACACCCGGTTCACTCGACCCTACTCTTTTTACTAAATCATATGATGGTGAACTGTTTGTGTGCCAAATATATGTTGATGATATTATCTTTGGATGTACTAACCAATGTTATAGTGATGAATTTGCCTATATGATGAGTGAAGAATATCAAATGTCTATGATGGGAGAGTTGAAATTCTTCTTAGGTCTTCAAATTCGTCAGCAGCGCAATGGCATATTCATATCTCAGGAGAAATACCTCAAAGATGTACTGAGGAAATTCGGCATGCAAGATTGCAAAGGCGTCAAAATTCCTATGCCCACAAATGGCCATCTATGCACTGATGAAAATGGTATTGACTTCGATCACAAGGTATACCGCTCCATGATTGGTTCTTTATTGTACTTATGTGCATCTAGGCCAGATATAATGCTGAGTGTTTGCATGTGTGCCCGATTTCAAGCTGCACCGAAGGAATCACACCATAAGGCTGTGAAGCATATTCTTCGATATCTAGCTCACACACCAACACTAGGATTATGGTACCCCAAGGGCTCTGCTTTTGATCTCATTGGATATTCTGACTTTGACTATGCTGGTGATCGTGTGGACCGCAAGTCAACATCTGGCACTTGTCATTTCCTCGGACGATCTTTGGTCTGTTGGTCCTCGAAGAAACAGAACTGTGTATCACTGTCTACTGCTGAAGCTGAATACATTGCTGCTGGCTCATGCTGTGCTCAACTGCTTTGGATGATGCAAATCCTCAAGGACTATGGCGTCAACGTGAAGAATGTGCCTCTCCTCTGCGACAATGAGAGTGCCATCAAAATTGCTCACAACCCAGTTCAGCACTCGAAGACTAAGCACATCCAGATTCGTCATCATTTTCTTCGTGATCATGTGTTGAAGGGCGACATCTCCATTGAGCATGTGAAGACTGAAGAACAGCTAGCTGATATCTTCACTAAGCCCTTGGATGAGAAGAGATTTAGCAAGTTGCGGTGTGAGCTAAATATCTTAGAATCTTCGAATGTTCTTTGAAAAGGACACACATCCTAACCCTTATGCAGAATTGATGACTTAGATGTGCAACACATGAAGAAACGTTTTTCTTCAATCAATGAAGAATAACACTCTAAGTGTGAAGAAATTAATGAAGAATTTGATTCTCAGAACCCTACGACAATTGTACGCGGTGTCTGAAATCATCATTCTTATACGGTGGGTCACGCCACCACAAAAGTGGAAAATCTTCAATTTGAGTTTTTCCTCATTTTTGAAATTCCTCAGTCTTTCAAATTCTTCAACTTTGCAAAATCTTCACTGTTTCCGACGTTTTTCTTCATTGACTATATATATATATATATATATATATGTGTGTGTGTGTGTGTGTGTGTGTGTGTGTGTGTGTGTGTGTGTGTGTGTGTGTGTGTGTGTGTGTGAGTTTACGTCCTCTACAGCATTCACTTATTGCTATTTCTTGAAGTTGTGATTTCTGCTAAGTGAATGTGATTGGACCCTTCCCCCTCTATGCTATACTCAACCCAATCTATTCACAAATTCTTCATGTGCGTTCTGATTGAAACTCGTTCAAAGTCTTCACTGTGTCCTGTCAGCTGAAGAAATTGCGAACGAAACTTTAAAACAAATCTTATCCAGATTATCGGTTTTACCGCTCAAACCGTTCCGCATCCGACGATGCATTATTATATTCACCCACGATCTTACACGATCTCATCTGCACAGTACATGGGTGACACATGTCGCGTGAAGAAGAAAGGGCAGGGGCATGTTCGTCCCAAAAATCTTCGGGCGAACAGTTTTTACCATGGCTATAAATACCCCTCTCCCTTCCTTACTTCATTTACTCCGCTCGGTCGCTGTCTCTCGCTTGAGCTCTCCTCAAACCCTAGCGCAGCCGCTACTCCATCGCCGTCGGTGAGGAAGAGCTTCACTGCCTCGACCTCATCGCCGTCGTACTCGCGCCGGCTGCGGAAATCTTCACTCCGCCGCCGCCGTAGCTGTCTCCCTCTGCCAAGTTAGGGCGTGGGAGATCTAACTTGACGAACTTCACCACGGTTCATCTCTGTTCGTCGTGTTCTTCAGTTCGGGTAATTAAAAGTCACTTTTATTACTCGCTTTGATTCTCAAACTTTTCTGAAAATCTTCAAAGGTGTTTTATTCTTCAAATCTTCACATATGAACACCTCACACACTGTATGCTCTTGATTCATCTCTCTAAGCACTCATTACTTCAAGATTCCTCAATTGTGCGGATTTTCGATCTGTACAACTCTGGAACCTAAGACAAGAATGCTTAGTGAAATTCCTCAAGGCTCAACTGGTCAAATTCCTCAAAACTTGTTTTTTTCGAAAAATCTTCTGAGAACGCATATGACCTCTCCAAATTCCTTGCACCTACACTCTGTTCATAGGTACTCATGTCCGCTGCTGAATCACTAGGTTCTCATCAACTTAACTCATTTGCAGCGTTCCTCGAAGAAAAACTGCATACTTCTTCAGAGTGCTCTATTGTTCAAATTCCTCATCTGAAGAAAATGGCAGAAGGCAAGAGACCGCAGAAAGGAGGAAAGAAACCGGAGGTTATGACTGCTTTCGAAATCCCTGATGAAATATACAAGGATTATTGCACACCTGATGAAGCCAAGTTTGGCAAAGAGAACAAAAATCAGCGCAAAGTGCGCATTCAGAGGATAGAACGAAGATGGGCACGAGAATGGAGGGAATATCGCTATGTTACTCCAATGTACATGAAGAAATTCTCCTTAAACCCTCCATGCCCCAGAGCTCCATTGGCACCTGGCCAAGTCGCTGATCCCACCAACATCAAGCATGGTGAAGACTTTCCTGAAGAATGGTCTAGGCGTCAAGCAAAACTGGCAAGACAAGCCAAGGAGGCAGTGAGGAAATTCAATGAGGATTCTGCTGCTCCTGCTGCCGCTGAGACCTCGGTCAAGCCGAGGAAATCAATGCCGAAGAAGCCTGCTCGCAAGCCAAGTGCTTCACCATCAGCGCCCTCACGGCCCAGTTCCTCAGCCGCGCCCTCACGGCAAATTCCTCAGTCTACTGCTGCACCACCAAAGTCCTCAGCAGCTCCCTCCAAGTCCTCAACTCCTGTGCATCTGGCTACATGTCAAAGGACTCAGGGTTTCTCGATTGCTTCTGGTGTCTCAGCAAGTTCCTCAGCTGCACCAATGTCCTCATCAGGCCCCACTCTGCTGAAGACAAAAGCAACAGTTGGACGCGGTCCTCGGCCAAGCCCAAGAAAGAAACAGGTTGCTTTCCACGTGCCCTCTGATGACGAAGCTTCTGATGAAGAACTTGCAAAAATCATCAGAGACAGACAAGCAAAGGCCGCTAGAGCCAAAGGAACACCTGTGCCTCTGCTTTTGGATCCGAAGAAGATCCTTGACTTCATCGACTTATGGCATCAGGATCCAAACACTCCAATGCCTGATCTGCCTCTGACTCCTGGTCAAAGTCATATGCTGACCCATTTCATCTCTGAAGAGAAATGGACATTTGAAAAGGCTCGTGAAATAAAGAGAGCACAAGCCAGAAAGGAGAAGCTTCTGAAGAAGAACATTATCAGACTATCACCTGAAGAACTTCTCAAGGCTCAATCTGAGATCCAAGCCCTCAGCAAGGATTTCGATGCATACAATGCTGATTGGCAAGGAGCCAAAGTGAGGTTCGTCAATTTGACGAAGAAAATGTCAACTGTTGCAGCCCCATCACAACAAGAAAATCCTCAGGCTGCAGATTCTGCTCAGCCTGCTGAAGAACGTGCCAGCACTGCTGATGACTTTCAGCCTGTTGATGAGAATACAAGTTCCAGGGCTGATGACTCAATTCCAGCCGCTGAAGAAATTCCCAGGGCATCCACTAGTGGTGCACCTGAAGAAACTGAAGAGATCAGGGCAACTACACCTGTTGCGCCTGAAGAAAACGAACCACAGTCCTCAGCTCCTCCTGCGCCAACACCAACTCCAATTCTTCCTTCTGCTTATGAAGTGAAGAAGACCAAGGCTGCAGAGCGAGCTGCAGTGAAGAAGAGGAAGGCATCAGCTGCGTCAAATTCTTCGGCTGCGAAGAAAATGAAGCCAATGACCAGTTCGCTTGAAAATCCTATTGATGTCGTTCCCATTTCCTCCATGTCGTCTAAGGAAATTGTTCCTTATGGAGAAGAATACAAGATCCCAAGCGGATCTGATGAAGAAAATCATTCTGTTGCTACCTCAGAACAGTTTGATGAAGAAATTGAAGTGGAAGCATTCCTTTCAACGCCAGTCGTTTCCTCACCCATGCCTCAGTTCACAGCTGAAGAGGCTGGTGTTGAGAAAATTGAAAAAGAAGATGAAGACGTGGATATTGGATGCACTACACCAGTGATGAACGATGACTTTTGGGAAAGTCAGCATCCAAATACTCCTCTCTTCACTCCTATTCAACAAATTCATCAGTCCCCGGCTACAACTGTTCAAATGGGCTCTAAAGAAACTCATCCCACATCGTCTGTTCATGAAGAAATTCCAGCCGCTAGTACTGAAGAACCTGCCGCTGATCCCCAACCTGCACAAGAAGAGGAACCAGAAATTCCTCAGCCTGAAGCACCTGAGATCGCGATTCCTGAGGTTGTGCTGCAAATCACTGACACTCCTCTGCCCAAACCGAAGAATCGGTTCTCGAGCAAGCAAAAATTCAAGGCTGAAGACTTCTTTTCTGAGCATGTGTTCTTCACTGACTACAATCCATATGACTCTGCTTGCATAAGGAAAAGACGTTTTTGGACTGCTACTCAAGCCAACTTCTATTCCTCAGTGCTCTTTGACAAGGACAAAATCTTTGATCATGAGCATATTCCTCATGTGGATATGGAATCTCTGTCGTGCTTCGAGCCAGTTCTCCGAGTTATTCACGATACAGGACTACTGAATTTCTGCACTGATATCTGTGATTGGAATGAAGAACTCATTCTTCAGTTCTATGCCACTTTGCATGTCACCGGAGATGCTGAAGATGTCAATTCATGGGTGCTGGATTGGATGATAGAAAACACTCATAAGGCACCAGCAACTGAATTTCTTCGTGTCCTTCCTCTTGAACCTCCCCATGACAGTGCACGTTGCATCTACAATGACCGCGAACTGACTGATCATTATATGCAAGTGCTCATGAAGCCTTTGAAGCCAGGACAGGCCCCTCGAACCAAATTCCTCGTCAAGGAATTGTTGTATGTGCCTCGGACTGTCTATCGAATCCTGATGAAGACAATGAGTCCTATCAAAGGCCACGACTCAAATGATGAAGATGTCGTTGGCATCATGAAGAACATGCTTTTCAACATCATTCATGGCGTTCCCGTCAACTTCCATGATTTCTTCATGAGGACTCTGGCTAATGTTGCAATGTCACCTTTTGAGCTGAAGCCCTATGCGCCTTGGATTATGAGATTCATAAGGGCAAGATCTTCACTGAATTACAAGGCTGACACTCTGAACCATGGTAGCTACTTGCCGCCCATTGAAGTCCTCAAGCGACTAGTTTCATCATCTGATGATAAGGGCAAGGCAGCTGCTGTGATCGATGAAGGCACTCGTCCATTGGATGGTCAATTCCGTCTAGCTACATCTTACTCCACCAATGACGATTCTGCAACACATGACACTGCCGCAAATACCTCAGCTAAGCAAAATCCTCAAGCCACAGCACCCAGGGTGATGACTGACCGTGAGCTACTCCTCAGTCTTCATCAGAAGGTTGATCGCAATCACAAATGGGTGAAGCGTCAATTTGCTGCAATTCTTCACAACATGACCTCAACACATAATGCAGTGAAGAAAAATCAGTATCACCTTCATGAAACCCTCAACCGCACCTGGGCTGTTCTCACTCATATATATTCCGCGGAAGAACTGAAGACTATGGGTCTCCAGGAAGCATTTGACTGGTCTGCACCACCTCCGAAGAAATTCAAGAGAGTCAAAGTTCCTGATCTGGTGGCCAGCTCTTATTCTTCATCGCGTGAAACTGATGAACATGAAGATTTGAACGACACTGCGGCAGGCCCTACTTCAACAAACAACCCCGACAACGCTGGCGCTCCTCCATCAACTTGAAATTCTTCAGCGGCATTAGTCCTCAGTTTCGATCCTTTTGGTCATTTGATGACAAAGGGGGAGAAATCTGAGTTAGTCTTCAAGCGGGTTTATATTATGGGTGAGGGAGTCCTGGACTAGGGGGTGTTCGGACAGCCGGACTATCATTATCCCGCCGGACTCCAAGACTACGAAGATACAAGATTGAAGACTCCGTCCCGTGTCCGGATGGGACTTTCCTTGGCGTGGAAGGCAAGCTTGGCAATACGGATATGTAGATCTCCTACCATTGTAACTGACTCTGTGTAACCCTAGCCTCCTCCGGTGTCTATATAAACCGGAGGGCTTTAGTCCGTAGGACAACATACATTACAACAATCATACCATAGGCTAGCTTCTAGGGTTTAGCCTCCTTGATCTCGTGGTAGATCCACTCTTGTACTACCCATATCATCAATATTAATCAAGCAGGACATAGGGGTTTACCTCCATCGAGAGGGCCCGAACCTGGGTAAAAACATTGTGTCCCTCGTCTCCTGTTACCATCCGCCTAGACGCACAGTCCGGGACCCCCTACCCGAGATCTGCCGGTTTTGACACCGACATTGGTGCTTTCATTGAGAGTTCCTCTATGTCATCACCGATAGGCTTGATGGCATCTTCAACTAACAACGCCGTCCAGGTGAGACTTTCCTCCCCGGACAGATCTTCGTATTCAGCGGCTTCGCACTGCGGGCCAACTCACTTGGCCATCTGGAGCAGATCGAAAGCTACGCCCCTGGCCGTCAGGTCAGATTTGGAAGCTTGAACTTCACGGTCGATGTCCGCGGAGACTTGATCTTCGACGGAGTCGAGCCACAGCCAACCGCGCCGCACTGTGCCGACGGGCATGATCTAGCTCTGCCACCGAACAGTGCCTTGGTGGCCGCACACGGATCGAGGGCCGGTGGATAGACACCGCCTGGGGGCTTCAACATCCACGGCGATGGAGCCGAACACTAATCTCGTCCCCTGCGAAACTCATGATTCCGAGGCGCCGGACTCCTTGCCGGACTCCGAACCTCCCGCGCACCTACCAATCGATCCGGACTGGGCGCCGGTTATGGAATTCACCGCCGCGGACATCTTCCAATACTCGCCTTTTGGCGATATCTTGAATTCACTAAAGCATCTCTCGTTATCAGGAGAGTCCTGGCCGGACTATGGCCGGGATGGTTGGGGTACGGACGACGAAGAAATTCAGAGCCCACCCACCACCCACTTTGTAGCCACTGTCGACGATCTAACCGACATGCTAGACTACGACTCCGAAGACATCGACGCTATGGACGACGATGCCGGAGACAAACAAAAAACAGAGCTTATACAGCACGACAGGACCACCTCGTCGCATGACATATATATGGTGGACACCCCAAAGGAGAGCGATAACGAGGGCCAACGGGCCGCGGCAGAAGATGACCCCGCCGATAAACGACCAAAACGGCGGCGCAGACGCCGCCCTAAGTCCCGCCTCGACGACAACAACGCTCCCAAGGAGCCCGCAATACGGCAGGGCTCACAAACGGACGACGAACATGCAGATAAGAAACCGTCCGAACATGACGAGTCAGATAATCAGTCCAGGCCCGGCAAAAACAACAGCCCGGATGACCCCATGCCGGACACGCCGCCGGAGAGCAAGAACCTTCAGAAAAGACTCGTCAGTACTGCAAGAAGCCTGAAGAAGGAAAAACGGAGGCTCAATACAGCGGAAGACACACTCAGAATGAGATGGAGCAAAGTGCTCAAAACTGCAGATAAGTACGGCAATGGCCACCAATCAAAGAGCTACCCGAAGCGCAAGCTACTACTAGAATTCGACGAGGAGGCCATAGAGCCTCCACCGTCCAAAAATAAAGGGGCTGCCTGGTCGGATAGACGGCCAGACGATAGGCCAAATTCTGACAGCGGCGCCACACATAAACCAACCAACGAACTTGGAAGGATAGATGGCCCAGCCAGGTCCATCTACGGGCCAAAGGAGAAGGCCCCAAGAAGCAAGGCAACACGTCAAGTGCCCGATGATAGCAGCACACACAAATACAGGGGCGCCGCACACCCACTATGTTTCACCGATGAGGTGCTGGACCATGAATTCCCAGCAGGATTTAAACCCATAAACATATAGGCCTACGATGGAACAACAGACCCTGGAGTCTGGATAGAAGATTATATACTGCACATACACATGGCTAGAGGAGACGATCTCCACGCCATAAAATACCTACCCCTCAAGCTCAAAGGGCCAGCCCGTCATTGGCTTAAAAGCCTCCCAGAAAACACTGTTGGAAGTTGGGAAGAGCTTGAGGATGCGTTTAGAGCAAATTTTCAAGGGACTTACGTCCGCCCTCCGGATGCAGATGATCTAACTCATATAACTCAACAGCCCGGAGAGTCAGCGCGGAAATTCTGGAACAGGTTCCTTACCAAAAAGAACCAAATAGTCGACTGTCCGGACGCCGAAGCCTTAGCAGCTTTCAAGCATAATGTCCGAGACGAATGGCTTGCCAGGCACCTCGGTCAAGAGAAACCGAGGACAATGTCCGCACTAACAAGCCTCATGACCCGTTTCTGTGCGGGAGAAGATAGCTGGCTAGCAAGATGCAGCACCAGCGACCCAAGTACATCCGAGATAAGAGATGGAAACGGAAAATCACGGCGCAGAAAAGAGCAGCGCCGGAATAAAGAGAAAAGCCCAAAGAGCACGGAAGTCAACGCCGGATTCAAAAGCTCACGGCCAAACGACAAAACACAGCCTCTCAAGGATGACAGTGACGAATTGTCCAACTTAAACAAGATTTTGGGTCGGATATGTCAAATCCACAGTACCCCCGGAAGGCCTGCAAATCACACCCACAGGGATTGTTGGCTTTTTAAACAGTCCGGCCGACTAAATGCCGAACACAAGGGGCTCGACGTGTCAAGCGAAGAAGACAAACCCCACCAGCAGAGCACCGGAAAACAAAAGACTTACCCACAAGAGGTCAAAACAGTAAACTCACTTCATGTGATAATACGGAAAAACAATGCGGCACTTCCTAAAAAGAGCTTCGCGCGGTCCAACCCAGCAAACCATAGAGATTGGATATCAAAGCCAATCACTTTCGACCACCTGGACTACTCCAGAAGCGTTCGAAACGCGGGACGGACTCCCCTGATATTGAATCCCATAATAGACGGATTACAATTTACTAATGTCCTAATGGACGGAGGCAGCGACTTAAACCTGCTATATTCAAACACAATCCGTAGGATGGGGATAGACCCTACCAAAATCCGACACAGCCGCAATTCCTTTAAAGGAGTGACGCCAGGCCCTTACGCCAAGTGCACAGGCTCTATATTACTAGAAGTCGTGTTCGGATCGCCGAACAATTTTCGACGCGAAAAATTAATTTTTCACATCGTCCCATTTGAAAGTGAATATCAAGCACTCTTGGGACAAAAGGCTTTTGTCCGCTTCAACGCCATACCGCATTACGCGTCTCTTACACTCAAGATGCCCGGTCCGCGTGGCGTCATTTCAGTGCGAGGGTCCCTCAAAGACCCCGGACTCAGATAGATGAATCCAGCTTCAGCAGGCTAGGGGCTCCCTAGCCGCATACCTCTTCACAGGGGGCTGCGTGCACAAACAACCGCGGGTTCATACAAACCCCGCTTTAATTATTTATATTTCTCCTTTTACACATATTTTTCGCACGATTTATTTTCAAACTAAACGTTCCCCTCTTTTTTACAGATGAACAACGTGCATACCCGTCCAGGATAAACGGCACAACGGAGACACAGGCGCAGACGTGCAGTAGGGACCTGTTGTGAGGATTCTTTTCAGATTAAGACCCTGCGTAAACCTTTTTTTACTGTCTCTTGTTGTTATTCTCCCTTGGTTTCTTCCTATAGCCAAAGCGGAGCCTGACGTTTTGGCATCGGCCGCGTCAGAAGACCATGCCCGTACCTGGACACTAGGGGCTCAGGGCATCTTTTCCCATTATTATAAAGACCGAACACCTTAGGGAGTGTTCGGCGTCTCGAGTTAGGCATTATATGCATCAGCTCCGAATCATGTCTTTGGTCAAATGTTGGGTTTGCCCGGCTCCTGTGTTTTGCTGCCTTACGTTCCGTATCACCGGCTAACGCGGCACCAGGAGAACTACTGCGATTGTGCCCCAGTTCGGCTGGGCGAGCACCTTAGTAGAGAAAGCCGAAAACTGACTGTCATGATACAGCGAGAGACTGGTCAACCACTCGATCGACTACCGGAATGTTTAGAATTCCCCGCTTTGACGAAGGACCGTTTCCCGGTCAGGCACATATGCACCCCGAACTCGGAGATGTGCGGCGCCACCAGGGGCTATATCGTAGCCCCACCCTAGAGCTCCACTGGCTAAGTGAAAGTGATAAAGCATTATAGTCCGGATTGCCTCGTTCGCTACGCTACCACCTCCTTAAACAGGACCGAGACGTCGGATTAAGTGTGGAAACACGCTATTTTTGCGAACACCCCCGCACCCTGTGCGTGGGGCTGAAGCCGAAGACTGCAATCTTTCAAGTTATACAAATGTATACGTAAACGGCCGCACAGGAGAAGTTTTACTACTTGGGACGCACAAGTATAAAAAGCAGTTATAACATAATCATCGTTTTACAAGCTAATACGTTCATTTGAACGTGACATTTTTCGAGCACTGCGACTCTATTACACGAGCGCCACGCATAACTTCTCCGAAATAGTGCTCGGCGGGGAGCCGGTTTTCATCCGAATCCTGGGCAGCAACAGCGGTGGCATCCATCTCTGGACAGTGCGCCTTCATACGGGCAAGAGCCATCCGCACGCCCTCGATGCAGGCCGACCGCTTCATCTCCTTTATATGCGGCACCGCTCCAAGGAATTGCTGCAGTAAGCCGAAGTAGCTCGTCGCCTTGGGCCTCTCTGGCCAGACATGAGCCACGATGTCAGTCATGGCAAGTCCGGACAATCTATTTAGTTCGGCCCATTCGGCCAACCGGTCTGTCAACGAAAGTGAGCGGTCCAGACTATGGAATTGAGACCAGTATAGCTCTTCCGTCTTGTGATCCTCCTGGCTCCGGAAGTGCTCAACGGCATCAGCTGCACTTGCAGCTAAGTCCATATACGGATCCTCCGGACTCCACTGCCGCTCAAATTGAGCATACTTTCCATCCATAAACCGGCAACGTAGCAGAAAAGGCTTGCCAGCCACGATATCTCCGGCTTGGCGCAATTCCTCCCTCATAGCCCGCATTGCAGAGCGGGCATCCTTGGCTTCGGCGGTGGCCTTCTTCAGGTCTTCCCGCTCTGATAAGCGCTCCTTTTCAAGAGCCTCATTGTGGTCGGCAGCATCCTTTACTTTCATGGCCAATTCGGCCACCTCCACCCTGCTTAGGCAGTGCGCAGCCCTTTTGGCTTTCAACTCCTCGGCAGCCCTCGAGGCAGCCGCGTCACTCCTTCAGGCTTGCTCCATAGCTTGAGCAAGTTCAGCCCGAAGGCTCTCCACAGCAGCAGCATCGTCTGTACAACAGCATATAATTCATCATAGGAAGGCTTCGACCCCCTTAAATAAAGCGACTACGGAGAACTCATTTACCTTGCGACTCGTCAAGTCACCGGTTGACAAGTGCGATGTCCGCATCCGCCATGTCAAGTTGCCGACTCAACTCGGCAAACTCACTAGTCCGGCTAGCCCTCGGACTATCTGCCACCTTCATAGGAACGGCGGCATTCATTATTTGCGATTTCGATCCTCGGCACGCTGTCGTTCCCGACAACCTACCGAGTCCCAGGGGCTACTATCTATACAGAGCGCATTTTTATATGCAAAACTGTTAAAAGACAAAAGGGTGCGTCATTCTCGCATACCTCAAATCCCGCCAGCAAACTCATGGCGGCATTGCGCAATCCGCTCTCGGCGGACGAAATCCTTCCAGTCACCATACGCATCAACGCACGGTGATCTTCTGAAATGGACGCCCTCTCAAGCAGATTCTTTAGTTCTCCCGGCCGGATATTAGTGGGTGCCGAACTCTCTGGCCCCTCCGGACTCGGGGATACCCTCCGTGACGATCCTTCAGGCTCGCCCGCCTTATCTGACGGCGCTGCAGACGGAGGCGTTTCACTCTCCATCATCTCCGGAAGAAGGTCTCCCGAAGACGAACTCATCTGAGAAGGCTGCAGATCCGAACTGCAATATAAATATTTCGGTCACCTTCAGAAGCACAAATGAAGGCATTTCCTTACTAATTAATTCCCTTTTTCATACTCACGGCTCGCTGGAGGGCCGATCCTTTGGCGATGATTGTGCGTCCGGATTCTCTCCGGACACCGGACCCCCCGGTGAAGATCTCTTCCCGCGCTTAGGGGCTTTGGCCTCCAGATCTTCGGAGGCGGTCCTCTTCTCCCCCTGGAGGGAGGGGTTCTTGATTCCCCCCTCTTCAGGCGCCCCTTTGGGCGAAATATTAGCTCCTCTGTTTTCCCCTTCGCCCCCTTCTATGGGTGCGACCTCCAACATTCTGACCAGCACGGGCTCCAGTGCGGTCTCTGGGAGGGGGGCCGGACACCTTATCAGCCTTGATCGCGCCACCCATTCCTGTGAAGAGTGATGGGTCAGGAGGCGAACTCTAGAAAGGCGTATAAACAGAAAGTCTGGACTCTGGGCTATTTACCTGAGTATCCGGGCGATTGCGGCTTAGGCCCGCGTCCTCGGCTAATTCCGGACACGCCACCTGCGGTCCGAAGAACAACTTGTACATCTCCACGGGTGTCGCACCCATAAAGTGTTGGAGAATCCGAGGTCCCTCCGGGTTGAACTCCCATAGACGGAGAGGACGGCGTTTGCAGGGCAGAAGATGCCTGATCAGCATAACCTGCATCACCACGATCAGGTCGACCTCCCTCGCTTGGAGGTCTCGAATCCGGCCCTGCAGTGAGGGCACGTCTTCGGACGGCCCCCAATTGAGCCCTTGGTTGACCCACGACACCAGCTGGCGTGGAGGTCCCGGGCGGAATGAAGGCGGCGGCTTTCGCCTGCTTCCCTTCGGAGCGGTGATATAGAAGCACTCCTGCTGCCACAGTCCGAGTTCCTCTTGGAAGGAACCTTCGGGCCACGGGGCATCGGCCTTTTTGCTTATGGCCGCCCCGCCGCACTCCGCTTGACCCCCCCCCCCCCCGATCATCTTTGGCTCCACCTTGAAGGTCTTCAGCCACAGGCCGAAGTGGGGAGTGACGCGGAGGAAGGCTTCACAGACGATAATGAATGCGGAGATGTGGAGGATGGACTCCGGAGCCAAGTCGTGAAAGTCCAGCCCATAATAGAACATGAGTCCTCTCACGAAGGGGTCCGTCGGGAAGACTAAACCCCGACAGAGGTGGGACACGAAGACAACGAACTCACCGGGCTCGGGGGCGGGCACAGCCTGCCCTTGGGCGGGCAACCTGTGCGAAACCTCGTAAGCCAGGTACTTGGCCTCACGTAACTTCGATATGTCCTCCTCTGTAACGGAGGAGGGCATCCACCGGCCCTGCAGGTCGGAGCCGGACATGGTTAAGGATCCGAAGCGCTCGAATCTGAGGCTCTGGGTGTTGGAACTGGGAGCGAGGAGGAGATTCGATGCGAGATTGAAGAACAAGGACAAGCCTTGGTCCTCTTATAAAGGGGAAACAATACCAAGAGCCGTCTCCATGACCGTTTGGGATTCACCTTCGATAGAGGAGGCGTGGCGACGGGAACGGTTGGGTTACCCACGCACGTATTGATGAGAATCCCGGAATAAGGGGAACATGATCTCTGCTTCGACAAGATGTGCCAAGGAAACCGCTTCGCTAAACGTGCTGAGGTGGTATAGTAAAAAACGATTCAAACAAAAGCTTGGTAGCGGTGTGATGCCACGCCACGTAGTACGTCAGCAGATTGAATTAAGTGTACATTTTATTCTCTCTACGGTGGAATGTGGAATTTATTTTGCAGAGCCGGACACTATCCTGGTGTTCATGATCTTCTCTGGATTATTCAAGGGAGGAACCCGCCTTGCAATGCCGAACATTATGCGCGCCGGACTTATCGTCATTGAAGCCTGGTTCAGGGGCTACTGAGGGAGTCCTGGACTAGGGGGTGTCCGGACAGCCGGACTATCATTATCCCGCCGGACTCCAAGACTACGAAGATACAAGATTGAAGACTCCGTCCCATGTCCGGATGGGACTTTCCTTGGCGTGGAAGGCAAGCTTGGCAATACGGATATGTAGATCTCCTACCATTGTAACCGACTCTGTGTAACCCTAGCCTCCTCCGGTGTCTATATAAACCGGAGGGCTTTAGTCCGTAGGACAACATACATTACAACAATCATACCATAGGCTAGCTTCTAGGGTTTAGCCTCCTTGATCTCGTGGTAGATCCACTCTTGTACTACCCATATCATCAATATTAATCAAGCAGGACGTAGGGTTTTACCTCCATCGAGAGGGCCCGAACCTGGGTAAAAACATTGTGTCCCTCGTCTCCTGTTACCATCCGCCTAGACGCACAGTCCGGGACCCCCTACCCGAGATCCGCCGGTTTTGACACCGACAATGGGCGTTTTATTAAGTTACAACTCTCGTTCTTCCGAAACTTCTTATTGGGTCGAGTTGTAATCTTAAATCCGATGGTGCCTTGATACTTTTGGGCATGCTCTGATGCTTTTGATGCACTGAGCTCTGATACTTTTGATGTGCTATTTTGCATGCTTATTCCTCGTTAATATTATTGCACGCATGCTGAATCTCATCAAGCACCATATTTCATCATGCATTTCAATTTCTTCATATTATATATCAAATGCGTGTATGAATTACAAGATATAGGGGGAGATCTCCATGATTCAATTCTGTGTTTGAAGACTTTGACTGAAGACTTTCATAAATTCCTCAGTTCAATTTCTTCAGTCTGTTTGTCTTCATCTTGTTATCCTGTGTTTATGCTCTCTGTACTCTGTGCTAGTCTTCATTTCATCATGATGACTAGGTTTGTATCCTGTTATATTTACTTCTGAGTACTTATTCCGCTGCAAGTAGTTCTTCGCTAACGAATTTCCTCACCAGCAAATTCTTTAGTGAAGAATTCATAAAAATCGCCTATTCACACCCCCTCTAGTCGATATAACACACTTTCACTTATGCTAAACATCATGATATCATCTTATATCAAATGGATGTGAAAAGTGCATTCCTCAATGGTAAGCTTGAGGAAGAAGTATATGTTGCTCAACCCCCAGGTTTTGAAGATCCAAAGAATCCTGACAAAGTCTTAAGACTCAATAAGGCCCTCTATGGCCTCAAGCAAGCCCCTCGGCCGTGGTATGATACATTGAAGGAATTCTTCGTGAAGAATGGCTTCACACCCGGTTCACTCGACCCTACTCTCTTTACTAAATCTTATGATGGTGAACTGTTTGTGTGCCAAATATATGTTGATGATATTATCTTTGGCTGTACTGACCAACGTTATAGTGATGAATTTGCCTATATGATGAGTGAAGAATATCAAATGTCTATGATGGGAGAGTTGAAATTCTTCTTAGGTCTTCAAATTCGTCAGCAGCGCAATGGCATATTCATATCTCAGGAGAAATACCTCAAAGATGTACTGAGGAAATTCGGCATGCAAGACTGCAAAGGCGTCAAAATTCCTATGCCCACAAATGGCCATCTATGCACTGATGAAAATGGTATTGACTTCGATCACAAGGTATACCGCTCCATGATTGGTTCTTTACTGTACTTATGTGCATCTAGGCCAGACATAATGCTTAGTGTTTGCATGTGTGCCCGATTTCAAGCTGCACCGAAGGAATCACACCATAAGGCTGTGAAGCATATTCTTCGATATCTAGCTCACACACCAACACTAGGATTATGGTACCCCAAGGGCTCTGCTTTTGATCTCATTGGATATTCTGACTCTGACTATGCTAGTGATCGTGTGGACCACAAGTCAACATCTGGCACTTGTCATTTCCTTGGACGATCTTTGGTCTGTTGGTCCTCGAAGAAACAGAACTGCGTATCACTGTCTACTGCAGAAGCTGAATACATTGCTGCTGGCTCTTGCTGTGCTCAACTGCTTTGGATGAAGCAAACCCTCAAGGACTATGGCGTCAACATGAAGAATGTGCCTCTCCTCTGCGACAATGAGAGTGCCATCAAGATTGCACACAACCCAGTTCAGCACTCGAAGACAAAGCACATTCAGATTCGTCATCATTTTCTTCATGATCATGTGTTGAAGGGCGACATCTCCATCGAGCACGTGAAGACTGAAGAACAACTAGCTGATATCTTCACTAAGCCCTTGGATGAGAAGAGATTTAGCAAGTTGCGGTGTGAGCTAAATATCTTAGAATCTTTGAATGTTCTTTGAAAAGGACACACATCCTAACACTTATGCAAAATTGATGACTTAGATGTGCAACACATGAAGAAACGTTTTTCTTCAATCAATGAAGAATAACACTCTAAGTGTGAAGAAATTAATGAAGAATTTGATTCTCAGAACCCTACGACAATTGTACGCGGTGTCTGAAATCATCATTCTTATACGGTGGGTCACGCCACCACAAAAAGTTGAAAATCTTCAATTTGAGTTTCCTCAGTTTTGAAATTCTTCAGTTTTTCAAATTCTTCAACTTTGCAAAATCTTCACTGTTTCCATCGTTTTTCTTCATTGGCTATATATATATATATATATATATATATATATATATATATATATATATATATATATATATATATATATATATATATGAGTTTATGTCCTCTACAGCATTCACTTATGGCTATTTCTTCAAGTTGCTTTTTCTGCTAAGTGAATGTGATCGGACCCTTCCCCCTCTATGCTATACTCAACCCAATCTATTCACAAATTCTTCATGTGCGTTCTAATTGAAACTCGTTCAAAATCTTCACTGTGTCCTTGTCAGCTGAAGAAATTGCGAACGAAACTTTAAAACAAATCTTATCCAGATTTTTGGTTTTGCCGCTCAAACCGTTCCGCATCCCATGATGCATTATTCTATTCACCCACGATCTTACACGATCTCAACTACACAAAACGTGGGTGACACATGTCGCGAGAAGGAGAAAGGGCAGGGGCATGTTCGTCCCAAAATCTTCGGGCGAACAGTTTTTTCACCGTGTCTATAAATACCCCTCTCCCCTTCCTCACTTCGTTTACTCTGCTCGACCGCTCTCTCTCTCTCGCTCGAGCTCCTCAATCCCTAGCGCCGCTGCTACTCCATCATCGTCGGTGAGGAACAGCTTCGCTGCCTCGACCTCGTCGCCGTCGTACTCGCGCCGGTTGCGGAAATCTTCACTCCGCCGCCGCCGTAGCTGTTTCCCTCTGCCAAATTAGGGCGTGGGAGATCTAACCTGACAAACTTCACATTTGTTCTTCTCAGTTCGTCGTGTTCTTCACTTCGGGTAATTAAAAGTTACTTTTATTACTCACTTTGATTCTCAAGCTTTCCTGAAAATCTTCAAAGGTGTTTATTCTTCAAATCTTCACACATATGAACACCTCACGGATCATATGATCTTGAACTATTTCTCTAAGCAATCATTTTCTTCAAGATTCCCTAATTGTGTGGATCTTCGATCTGTACAACTCTGGAACCTAAGACAAAAATGCTTAGTGAAATTCCTCAAGGTTCATCTGGTCAAATTCCTCAAAACTTGTCTTTTCGAAAAACCTTCTGAGAACGCATATGACCTCTCCAAATTCCTCGCACCTATACTCTGTTCACAGGTACTCATGTCCGCTGCTGAATCACTAGGTTCTCATCAACTTAACTCATTTGCAGCGTTCCTCGAAGAAAAATTGCATACTTCTTCAGAGTGTTCAATTGTTCAAATTCCTCATCTGAAGAATATGGCTGAAGGTAAGAGACCGCAAAAAGGAGGAAAGAAACCTGAGGTTATGACTGCGTTTGAAATCCCTAAGGAAATTTATGCTAGCTATTGCACACCTGATGAAGCAAAATTTGGCAAACAAACCAAAAATCAGCGCAAGGTGCGCATACAGAAGATTGAACGGAGATGGGCAAGGGAATGGAGGGAATACCGATATGTGACTCCAAAGTACATGAAGAAATTTGCCCTCAATCCTCCATGCACAAGAGCTCCATTGGCCCCTGGCCAAGTAGCTGATCCCACCAGCATCAAGAGTGGTGAGGACTTTCCTGAAGAATGGGCTAAGCACCAAGCTAAATTGGCAAGACAAGCCAAGGAGGCAGTGAAGAAATTCAATGAGGATTCTGCCACTGCTGCTGCAACTGAAGCCTCGGTCTGGCCGAGGAAATCTATGCCAAAGAAGCCTGCTCGTAAGCCAAGTGCTTCACCAACAGCGCCCTCACGGCCAAGTTCCTCAGCAATGCCCTCACGGCAAATTCCTCACACTGCTACTGCTCCACCAAAGTCCTCAGCAGCTCCTTCAAAGTCCTCAGCTCCTGTGCATTTGGCTACATGTCAAAGGACTACGGGCTTCTCGATTTCCTCTGGTGTCTCAGCAAGTTCCTCAGCTGCACCAATTTCCTCATCAGGCCCCACACTACTGAAGACTAAAGCAACAACGGGACGCGGTCCTCGGCCAAGTCCAAGGAAGAAACAGGTCGCATTCCATGTGCCCTCTGATGATGAAGCTTCTGATGATGAACTTGCAGAAATCATCAGAGACAGACAGGTGAAGGCCGCTAGAGCCAAAGGCACATCTGTGCCACTGCTTTTGGATCCGAGGAAAACCCTCGACTACATTGACCTCTGGCACAAGGATCCAAACACCCCAATGCTTTATTTCCATCTGACTCCTGGTCAAAGTCACATGCTAACCCATTTCATCACTCAAGAGAAATGGAAATTTGAAAAGGCAAGAGAGATCAAGAAAGCACAATACAGAAAGGAGAAGCTCCTGAAGAAAAATATTGTCAGAATGACACCTGAGGAACTTCTCCAGGCTCAGTCTGAAATTCAAGCCCTCAGCAAAGACTTTGATGCCTACTATGCTGATAGGCAAGGAGCCAAAGTGAGATTCGTCAACCTGACGAAGAAAATGACAAATGTTGCAGCTCCATTGCAACAAGAAAATCTTCAGGCTGCAGACTCTGCTCAGCCTGCTGAAGAACATGCCAGCACCGCTGATGACTTTCAGCCTGCTGAAGAAAATGCTAGTTCCAGGGCTGATGACTCCATTCCAGCTGCTGATGAAATTGCCAGGGCATCCACTAGTGGTGCGCCTGAAGAAACTGAAGAAATCAGGGCAACTACATCAGTTGCGCCTGAAGAAAATCAACCAGATTCCTTAGCTCCTCCCGCGTCTACCCCAACTCCAATTCTTCCATCTGCCTATGAGGTGAAGAAGACCAAGGCTGCAGAGCGAGATGCAGTGAAGAAAAGGAAGGCATCAGCTGCGTCAGAATCTTCAGCTGCGAAGAAGATGAAGCCAATGACCAGCTCACTTGAAAATCCAATTGATGCTGTTCCAATTTCCTCCATGCCATCAAAGGACCTTGTTCCTTTTGGAGAAGACTATGTGATCCCAAGCGGATCTAATGAAGAAAATCATTCTGCTGCTTCGTCAGAGCAGATTGATGAAGAAATTGAAGTGGATGCAATCCCTTCAACGCCAGTCATTTCCTCACCTATGCCTCAGTTCACAGCTGAAGAGGCTGGTGTTGAGGAAATTGAAGATGAAGATGTGGATATAGGATGCACCACACCTGTGATGAATGATGACTTTTGGGAAAGTCAGTGAGGGAGTCCTGGACTAGGGGGTGTTCGGACAGCCGGACTATCATTATCCGCCGGACTCCAAGACTACGAAGATAGAAGATTGAAGACTCCGGCTCGTGTCCGGAAGGTACTTTCCTTGGCGTGGAAGGCAAGCTTGGCAATACGGATATGTGGATCTCCTACCATTGTAACCGACTCTGTGTAACCCTAGCCTCTCCGGTGTCTATATAAACCGGAGGGCCTTAGTCCGTAGGACGAATATACATCTCAACATTCATACCATAGGCTAGCTTCTAGGGTTTAGCCTCCTTGATCTCGTGGTAGATCTACTCTTGTACTACCCATATCATCAATATTAATCAAGAAGGACGTAGGGTTTTACCTCCATCGAGAGGGCCCGAACCTGGGTAAAAACATTGTGTCCCTCGTCTCTTGTTACCATCCGCCTAGACGCACAGTTCGGGACCCCCTACCCGAGATCCGCCGGTTTTGACACCGACATTGGTGCTTTCATTGAGAGTTCCTCTGTGTCGTCACCGATAGGCTCGATGGCATCTTCAACCATCAACGCTGTCCAGGGTAAGACTTTTCTCCCCGGACAGATCTTCGTATTCGGCGGCTTTGCACTGCGGGCCAATTCTCTTGGCCATCTGGAGCAGATCGAAAGCTACGCCCCTGGCCGTCAGGTCAGATTTGGAAGCTTAAACTTCACGGCCGATGTCCGCGGAGACTTGATCTTCGATGGACCCGAGCCACAGCCAAGCGCGCCGCACTGTGACGATGGGCATGATCTAGCTCTGCCGCCGAACAGTGCTTTGGTGGCCGCATTCGGATCCGCTTCGGCCCTTAGCCCGGAGCCGATCGCCCATATCAAGGGCCGGTGGATAGACGCCGCCCTGGGGGCTTCAACATCCACGGCGATGGAGCCGAATACTAATCTTGTCCCCTGCGAGATTCGTGATCCCGAGGCACCGGACTCCTTGCCGGACTCCGAGCCTCCCGCGCCCCAGCCAACTAATTCGGATTGGGCGCCGGTTATGGAATTCACCGCCGCGGACATCTTCCAGCACTCGCCTTTCGGCGATATCCTGAATTCACTGAAACATCTCTCGCTATCAGAAGAATCCTGGCCGGACTGCGGCCAGGATGGTTGGAGTTCGGACGACGAAGAAATTCAAAGCCCACCCACCACCCACTTTATAGCCACTGTCGAGGATTTAACCGACATGCTAGACTACGACTCCGAAGACATCGACGCTATGGACGATGATGCTGGAGACGAACAGGAACCAGCGCCTATGGGGCACTGGAAGACCACCTTGTCATATGACGTATACATGGTGGATACCCCGAAAGAAGGGGAGGGCAAAGAAGTAGCGGGGGCAGACTCTTTAAAGAAGCAGCCCAAACGCCAGCGTCAGCGGCGCCGCTCTAAATCCCGCCACAGCAAGAACATAGATTCCGACACAGGAAATAACA
Organism: Triticum timopheevii; assembly: GCA_963921465.1. Classification (NCBI taxonomy): domain Eukaryota; kingdom Viridiplantae; phylum Streptophyta; class Magnoliopsida; order Poales; family Poaceae; genus Triticum; species Triticum timopheevii. The sequence goes on along the minus strand of OY997264.1, from coordinate 436,580,099 downwards.
ATACCCCATAGAGTGCCGAAGACAACCCCCTCCAGCAAGACTCAGCGCAGGAAGAAGTAGATGCAAGACCTCACGAAAGCGGCGGACGAAGAGGTTGAGGATCATGACTATATACCTCCCTCCGAAGACGAAACAAGCCTCAATGACGACGAACTCGTCGCGCCCGAGGACCCTGTCGAACAAGAGCTTTTTAAGCGCAGGCTCATCGCTACAGCAAGAAGCCTAAAGAAGGAAAAGCGGAAGCTCAAAACAGCGGAAGACACACTCCGAATAAGATGGAGCAAACTACTCAAAACCACAGATAAATACGGCAATGGCCAACAATCGAAGAGCTACCCGATGCGTAAGCTGCTTCCAGAATTCGACGAGGAGGCCATAGAGCCCCCACCATCCAATGGCCCAGCCAGGTCCATCTACGGACCCAAAAAGAAAGCCCCAAGAGGCAAAGCAACACGTCAAGTGTCTGACGACAGCGGCACATACAAGTACAGGGGCGCCGCACACCCACTATGTTTCACCGACGAGGTGCTGGATCATGAATTCCCAGCAGGGTTTAAACCCATAAACATAGAAGCCTACGATGGAACAACAGACCCTGGAGTCTGGATAGAAGAATATATATTGCATATACATATGGCCAGAGGAGACGATCTCCACGCCATAAAATATCTACCCCTCAAGCTCAAAGGGCCAGCCCGTCATTGGCTCAAAAGCCTCCCAGAAAACACTGTTGGAAGTTGGGAAGAGCTCGAGGAAGCGTTTAGAGCAAATTTTCAAGGGACCTATGTCCGTCCCCCGGATGCAGATGATTTAAGTCATATAACTCAACAGACCGGAGAGTCAGCACGGAAATTCTGGAACAGGTTCCTCACCAAAAAGAACCAAATAGTCGACTGTCCGGACGCCGAAGCCTTAGCAGCTTTCAAGCACAATGTCCGAGACGAATGGCTCGCCAGACACCTCGGTCAAGAGAAACCAAGGACAATGACCGCATTAACAAGCCTCATGACCCGCTTCTGTGCGGGGGAGGATAGCTGGCTAGCACGAAGCAGCACCAGCGACCCAAGTACATCCGAGATAAGAGATGGAAACGGAAAATCACGGCGCAGAAAAGAGTAGCGCCGGAATAAAGAGAAAAGCCCAAAGAGCACGGCAGTAAACGCCGGATTCAAAAGCTCGCGGTCCAATAACAAAACTCAGCCCCTCAAAGATGACAGTGACGAACTGTCCAGCCTACACAAAATTCTGGGTCGGATATGTCAAATCCACATTACCCCCGGAAGGCCCGCAAATCACACCCACAGGGATTGTTGGGTTTTCAAACAGTCCGGCCGATTAAACGCCGAACACAAGGGGCTCGACGCGTCAAGCGAAGAAGATAAACCCCGCCAGCAGGGCACCGGAAAACAAAAGACTTTCCCACAAGGGGTCAAAGCAGTAAACTCGCTTCATGTGATGACACGGAAAAATAGTGCGGCACTTTCTAAAAAGAGCTTCGCACGGTCCAACCCAGCAGACCGTAGAGATTGGATATCAAAACCAATCACGTTCGACCACCTGGACTATTCCAGAAGCGTTCGAAACGCGGGACGGACCCCCCTGACATTGAATCCAATAATAGACGGATTACAATTCACAAACGTCCTAATGGACGGAGGCAGTGACTTAAACCTGCTATATTCAAACACAATCCGCAGGATGGGGATAGACCCTACCAAAATTCGACACAGCCGCACTTCCTTCAAAGGAGTGACGCCAGGCCCTTACGCCAAGTGCACAGGCTCGATATTACTAGAAGTCGTGTTCGGATCGCCGAACAACTTTCGACGCGAAAAATTAATTTTCCATATCGTCCCATTTAAAAGTGAATATCAAGCACTATTGGGACGAAAGGCTTTTGTCCGCTTCCACGCCATACCGCATTACGCGTCTCTTACACTCAAGATGCCCGGTCCACATGGCGCCATTTCAGTGCGAGGGTCACTTAAAGACCCCGGACTCGGATAGACGAATCCGGACTCAGCAGGCTAGGGGCTCCCTAGCCGCATACCCTTTCACAGGGGGCTACGCGCACAACTCACCGCGGTTTCCTATAAACCTTGCTTTAATTATTTATATTTCTTCTTTTGCATATTTTTTGCATGAACTGTTTCTAAAACTAAACGTTCCTCTCTTTCTACAGATGAACAACGTGCGTACCCACCAGGATAACGGCGCAACAGAGACACAGGCGCAGACGTGCAGTAGGGACCCGTTGCAAGGATTCTTTCCAGATTAAGACCCTACGTAGACCTTTTTATCACTGTCTCTTGTTGTTATTCTCCCTTGGCTTTTCCCTATAGCCAAAGCGGAGCCTGACGCTTTGGCATCGGCCGCATCAGAAGACGATGCCCGTACCTGGACACTAGGGGCTTAGGGCATAATTCTGCCCATTATTATAAAGTCCGAACACCTTCGGGAGTGTTCGGCGTCTCGAGTTAGGCATTATATGCATCAGCTCCGAATCATGTCTTTGGTCAAATGTTGGGTTTGCCCGGCTCCTGTGTTTTGCTGCCTTACGTTCCGTATCATCGGCTAACGTGGCACCAGGAGAACTACTGCGATTGTGCCCCAGTTCGGCTGGGCGAGCACCTCAGTAGAGAAAGCCGAAAACTGACTGTCATGATATAGCGAGAGACTGGTCAGCCACTCGATCGACTATCGGAATGTTTAGAATTCCCCGCTTTGACGAAGGACCGTTTCCCGGTCAGGCACATACGCACCCCGAATCCGGAGATGTGTGGTGTCATCAGGGGCTATATCGTAGCCCCACCCTCGAGCTCCATTGGCTAAGTGAAAGAGATAAAGCATTATAGTCCGGATTGCCTCGTTCGCTACGCTACCACCTCCTTCTAACAGGACCGAGACGTCTAATTAAGTGTGAAAACGCGCTATTTTGCGAACACCCCAGCACCTTGTGCGTGGGGGCTGAAGCCGAAGACTGCATCTTTCAGGGTTATACACATGTATACGTAAAACGGCCGCACAGGAGAAGTTTTATCACTTGGACACACAAGTATAAAAAGCAGTTATACCATAATCATTGATTTACAATCTAATGCGTTCATTTGAACATTACATTCTTTGAGCACTGCGCCTCTATTTTACGAGCACCACGCATGACTTCTCCGAAGTAGTGCTCGGCAGGGGCCGGCTTTCATCCGGACCCTGGGTGGCAACGGCGGTGGCATCCATCTCCGGATAATGCACCTTCACACGGGCAAGAGCCATCCGCGCGCCCTCGATGCAGGCCGACCGCTTCATCTCCTTGATATGCGGCACCGCCCCAAGGATTTGCTGCAGTAGGCCGAAGTAGCTCGTCGCCTTAGACCTCTCTAGCCAGACATGGGCCACGATGTCAGTCACAGCCAGTCCGGACAGTCTATTGAGTTCGGCCCATTCGGCCAACCTGTCCGTCAGCGAAAGAGGGCGATCCGGACTGTGGAATTGAGACCAATATAACTCTTCCATCTCGTGATCCCCCTGGCTCCGGAAGTGCTTAATGGCGTCAGCCGCACTCGCAGCCAAGTCCATATACGGATCCTCCGAACTCCACGGCCACTCAAATCGAGCGTATTTGGCATCCATAAACCGGCGACGCATCAAAAAAGGCTTGCCAGCCGCGATTTCTCCGGCTTGGCGCAGCTCCTCCTTCATAGCCCGCATTGCAGAGCGGGCATCCTTGGCTTCGGCGGTGGCCTTCTTCAGGTCTTCCCGCTCCGACAAGTGCTCCTTTTCAAGAGCCTCATTGCGGTCGGTAGCATCCTTTAATTTCATGGCCAATTCGGCCACCTCCGCCCTGCTTAGGCAGTGCGCAGCCTTCTCGGCTTTCAACTCTTCGGCCGCCTTCGAGGCAGCCACATCACTCCTTTGGGCCTGCTCCTTGGCTTGAGCAAGTTCGGCCCGAAGGCCCTCCACAGCAGCAGCACCATCTGTACAAACAGTATACAATTTATCAGAGAAGGGCTTCGACCCCCTCAAATAAAGCAACTGCGGAGAATTTATTTACCTTGCGACTCGTCAAGTTGCCGGTTGACAAGCGCGATGTCAGCATTCGCCACGTCAAGTTGCCGACTTAATTCGGCAAACTCATTAGTCCGGCTAGCCCCCGGACTATCCGCCACCTGTATTAGGACGGCGGCATTCATTACTTGGGATTTTGAGATTTCGATCCTCGGCAGCTGTCGTTTCCGACAACCTACCGAGTCTCAGGGGCTACTATCTATACAAGGCGCAATTTTTATATGCGAAACTGTCAAAAGACAAAGGGGTGCGCTATTTTCGCATACCTCAAACCCCGCCAGCAAGTTCATGGCGGCATTACGCAATCCGCTTTCAGCGGACGAAATCCTTCCAATCACCATACGCATTAACGTGCGGTGATCTTCCGAAATGGATGCCCTCTCAAGCAGACTCTTCAGTCCTCCCGGCTGGACTCTGGTGGGTGCCGAACTCTCTGGCCCCTCCGGACTTGGGGATGCCCTCCGTGACGACACTTCGGGTTCGCCTGCCTCATCTGGCGGCGCCGCGGATGGAGGCGTGTCGCTCTCCATCATCTCCGGAAGAAGGTCCCTCGAAGATGAACTCATCTGAGAAGGCTGCAGATCCGAACTGCGATATAAATACTTCGGTTACCTACGGAAGCACAAATGAAGGTATTTCCCTAATGATTAATTCCCTCTTTCATACTCACGACTCGTTGGAGGGCTGGTCCTTTGGCGATGATTGTGCGTCCGGATTCTCTCCGGACGTCGGACCCCCCGGTGAGGATTTCTTCCCGCGCTTAGGGGCTTTAACCTCTGGATCTTCGGAGGCGGTCCTCTTCTCCCCCTGAAGGGAGGGGTTTTTGGTTCCCTCCTCTTCAGTCGCCTCTTTGGGCGGAATTTTAGCTCCTCTATTGTCCCCGTCGCCCCCTTCTGTGGGCGCAACCTCCAACATTCTGACCAGCACGGGCTCCACTGCGGTCTCTGGGAGGGGGGCCGGACACCTTATCAGCCTGGATCACGCCACCCATTCCTGTAAAGAACAAAGGGTCAGGAGGCGAACTTTTGAAAGGCATATAAATAGAATGTCCGGACTCTGAGCTATCTACCTGAGTATCCGGGCGACCACGGCTTAGACCTGCGTCCTCGGCCGAATCCGGACACGCCACCTGCGGTCCGAAGAACAGCTTGTACATCTCCACGGGTGTCGCACCCATGAAGTGTTGGAGATTTCGAGGTCCCTCCGGATTGAACTCCCATAAACGGAGAGGACGGCGTTTGCAAGGAAGGAGGTGCCTGACTAGCATGACATGCACCACCTTGACCAGGTTGATCTCCCTCGCTTGGAGATCTCAAATCCGGCCCTGCAGGGAGGGCACGTCTTCAGACGACCCCCAGTTGAGCCCTTGGTTGACCCACGACATCAGTTGCCGTGGAGGTCCCGGGCGGAATGAGGGCGGCGGCTTTTGCTTGCTGCCCCTTGGAGCAGTGATGTAAAACCACTCATGCTGCCACAATCCCAGTTCCTCCTGGAAGGAACCTTCGAGCCACGGGGCATCGACCTTCTTGCTTATGGTCGCCCCGCCGCACTCCGCTTGACGCCCCCCGATCATCTTCGGCTCCACTTTAAATGTTTTCAGCCACAGGCCAAAGTGGGGGATGACGCGGAGGAAGGCTTCGCAGACAATAATAAATGCGGAGATGTGGAGGATGGACTCCGGAGCCAAGCCGTGGAAGTCCAGCCCGTAGTAGAATAGGAGCCCTCTCACGAAGGGATCCGTCGGGAAGCCTAATCCCCGACGGAGGTGAGATACGAAAACGACGTATTCGCCGGGCTCGGGGGCTGGCACGGCCTGCCCTGGGGCAGGCAACCTGTGCGAAACCTCGTAGGCCAGGTACTTGGCCTCACACAACTTCAATATGTCCTCCTCCGTGACGGAGGAGGGCATCCACCGGCCCTGGAGGTCGGAGCCGGACATTGTTGAGGATCCGAAGCGCTCGAATCTGAAGCTCTAGGTGTTGGAGCTATGAGCGGAGGAAAGATTCGATGCGAGATTGGAGAACAAGGACAGGCCTTGGTCCTCTTATAAAGAGGAAGAAATACCAAAGGCCGCCTCCGTGACCGTTTGAGATTCCCCTTCGATAGAGGAGGCGTAGCGACGGGAACGGTTGGGTTACCCACGCACGTATTGATGAGGATCCCGGAATAAGGGGAACACGATCTCTGCTTCGACAAGACGTGCCAAGGAAACCGCTTCACTAAACGTGCTGAGGTGGGATAGTAAAAAACGATTAAAATGAGGGCTTGGCTGCGGTGTGATGTCACGCCGCATAATACGTCAACAGATTGAGCTAAGTGTGTGTTTTATTCTCTCTACGGTGGAATGTGAAATTTATTTTGCAGAGCCGGACACTATCCTGGTGTTCATTATCTTCTCCGAATTATTCAAGGGAGGAACCCGCCTTGCAATGCCGAACATTATGCACGCCGGACTTATCGCCATTGAAGACTGGTTCAGGGGCTACTGAGGGAGTCCTGGACTAGGGGGTGTTCGGACAGCCGGACTATCATTATCCGCCGGACTCCAAGACTACGAAGATAGAAGATTGAAGACTCCGGCTCATGTCTGGAAGGTACTTTCCTTGGCGTGGAAGGCAAGCTTGGCAATACGGATATGTGGATCTCCTACCATTGTAACCGACTCTGTGTAACCCTAGCCTCTCCGGTGTCTATATAAACCGGAGGGCCTTAGTCCGTAGGACGAATATACATCTCAACATTCATACCATAGGCTAGCTTCTAGGGTTTAGCCTCCTTGATCTCGTGGTAGATCTACTCTTGTACTACCCATATCATCAATATTAATCAAGCAGGACGTAGGGTTTTACCTCCATCGAGAGGGCCCGAACCTGGGTAAAAACATTGTGTCCCTCGTCTCTTGTTACCATCCGCCTAGACGCACAGTTCGGGACCCCCTACCTGAGATCCGCCGGTTTTGACACCGACAGTCAGCATCCCAATAATCCTCTATTCACACCTATCCAACAGATTCCTCAGTCCCCGGCAACAACAGTTCAACTGGGCTCTGAAGAAACTCATCCCACTCCCTCTGTTCATGAAGATATTCCAGCCGCTAGTGCTGAAGAACCTGCTGCTGCTGATCATAAGGTTGCACAAGAAGAGGAACCAGAAATTCCTCAGCCTGAAGAACCTGAGCTCGTGATTCCTGAGGTGGTACTGCAGCTCACTGACATCCCTCTGCCAAAGCCGAAGAATCCGTTCTCAAGCAAACAGAAGTTCAAGGCTGAAGACTTCTTTTCCGAGCATGTATTCTTCACTGACTACAACCCCTATGACTCTGCTCGCATAAGGAAGAGGCGTTTCTGGACTGCTAGTCAAGCCAACTTCTATTCCTCAGTGTTGTTTGATAAAGACAAAATCTTCGATCATGAACATATTCCTCACGTGGATATGGAATCTCTGCCATGCTTCGAGCCAGTCCTCAATGTTCTTCATGATGCAGGATTACTCAATTTCTGCACTGACATCTGTGATTGGAATGTAGAACTCATTCTTCAGTTCTACGCTACACTGCATATCCCTGGAGACGCTGAAGATGTCAACTCATGGGTGTTGGATTGGATGACTGAAAACACTCACTACAAGGCACCGGCAACTGAATTGCTTCGTGTCCTTCCTCTCGATCCTCCCCATGACAGTGCATGTTGCATCTACAGTGACCCTGAACTGACAAATCACTATATGCAAGTGCTCATGAAGCCTCTGAAGCTTGGGCAGGCCCCACGAACCAAATTCCTCGTCAAGGAATTACTCTATGTGCCTCGGACTGTCTATCGCATTCTGTCGAAGACAATGAGTCCTATCAAAGGCCACGACTCAAATTATGAAGAAGTCGTTGGCATCATGAAGAATATGCTTTTCAACATCATTCATGGCGTTCCCGTCAACTTCCATGATTTCTTCATGAGGACTCTGGCCAAGATTGCTATGTCACCATTCGAGCTGAAGCCCTATGCTCCTTGGATTATGAGATTCATTAGGGCAAGATCTTCACTGAATTACAAAGATGACACTCTGAACCATGGTAGCTACTTGCCTCCCATTGAAGCCCTCAAACGGCCAGTTTCATCATCTGATGATAAAGGCAAGGCAGCTGCTGTGATCGATGAAGGCATTCGTCCATTGGATGGTCAATTTCGCCTGGCTACATCTTACTCTACCAATGACGACTCTGCCACACATGACACTACCGCAAATACCTCAGCTAAGCAAAATCCTCAAGCCACAGCACCCAGGGTGATGACTAACCGTGAGTTACTCCTCAGTCTTCATCAGAAGGTTGATCGCAATCACAAATGGGTAAAGCGTCAGTTTGGTGCACTTCTTCACAACATGACCTCAACACACAATGCAGTGAAGAAGAACCATTACTACCTTCATGAAACCCTCAACCGCACCTGGGCTGTCCTCACTCATGTCTATAGCGCTGAAGAACTGAAGACTATGGGTCTCAAGGAAGAATTTGAGTGGTCTGCACCTCCTCCGAAGAAATTCAAGAGGGTCAAAGTTCCTCCACTGGTGGCCAGCTCTTATTCTTCATCGCGTGACACTGATGAGTATGAAGATTTGGACGACATTACGGCAGGCCCTGCTACAACACACAACCCCGACAACGATGGCGCTCCTCCATCGACTTGAAATTCTTCAGGGGCGTTAGTCCTCAGTTTCAATCATTTTGGTCATTTGATGACAAAGGGGGAGAAATCTGAGTTAGTCTTCAAGCGGGTCTATATTAAGGGCATTTTTTTAAGTTACAACTCTCGTTCTTCTGAAACTTTTATTTGGATCGAGTTGTAATCTTAAACCTGATGGTGCGCTGATGCTTTTGTTGCATTATGCTCTGAAACTTTTGATGCTTTTGGCATGCTTATTCCTCGTTAATAACATTGCACACATGCTGAATTTTATCAGGCATCATATTTCATCATGCATTTCAAATTCTTCATATTATATATCAAATGCATGTATGAATTACAAGATATAGGGGGAGATCTCCATGATTCAACTCTTCAAATGTGCATTGCCTCAAATGCAAAGTCCTCACTATGCACATCTTCAGGGGGAGTTCTTCTATATCTTGCAATCAAATTCCTCAATATCAGTATTTACACTTCATATGTTTATCCCCGTTGAAAACTTAACCTATGTTGTCATCAATCACCAAAAAGGGGGAGATTGTAAGTGCATCTAGTGCCAATTAGTGATTTTGGTGTATTGAAGACTTATAGGTTAAGGGACTAATGCATTTGTGAGTGTACACAGGTCTATAAGTCTATGAGGAGTTTGATATTTATAGAGAAAGTCGACCCCTAAAACTGAAGTTCTTCAACTGAAGACTTTGATATTCTGAAGACTTTCTGAAGACTTTGAAAGTGAAGAAATTGGTGTGACCTTGAAGACTTGATATTCATTTGTGGAACATGAAGCGTGAAGACTTTTTTTTCGTAGTTTCTTTTTCTCTTTCTTGAGTCATAGGAAACACCATACTGTTAAAGGGGGTCGAGGAAATACTAAGGAAAAATTTCCATGTGATGCTCAACTCAAAATCCTACACCTACCAATCCCTTCGAGTGAAGCCTTTGGAAATCTCATACAGTTCAGTCATTTTCTTCAGTGACAGAGACGAAGTTCTTCTGGTCGCTGATGAATTTGTTCTGACTAAGGAGTTAGGAATTCGCCAGTGCGAATTGCCTACACAGTGAGGAACATGATAGCCCTGAGGAATTTGAGAGCCAAATTTCCGACCGTTGCTGTGCTGCACGCCAGCTGTCCCAAAATATCCTATCCACCTAACGGTCATATCATTGAAGGGCATTTATGTCTTATCATGTCGGGCTGCTCCCTAGGCTATAAATAGCCGCCCCCTACAACCACTAGCTGGTTGGCTGCTCCGAGAGAACTTGACAATTGTCATTTGAGAGCAACCCATCCTCCGAGGACTTTGAGCGAAAATCATCAAATGAGGAAAACCCAAAACCAAACCCCTACAAATCCAAAGTGATTGAGCATCACTGAAGAAATTGATCCTGCGTGGATCCGACGCTTGTTACCTTTGAAGACTGTACTTCTTCCAGACGGTTAGGCGTCATGGTCTAGAGCATCCAAGAGGAATTGTGGATCGCCGAGTGATCAAGTCTGTGAAGGTTTGGAAGTCACCTGAAGACTTACCACGAGTGATTGGACGAGGTCTGCGTGGCCTTAGTTCAAGGAGAATACAGTGAGGACTGGGTGTCCTGAGCTGCATGCTCAGTGACTGGGTGTCCAGGACTGTGTGTCCTCGAGTTTAAATACTCAGCCGCTCCAACCAGACGTACAACTGAGACAGCAGTTGGAACTGGTCTACCAAATCATTGTCTTCACCAACCTAACTGGTTCTATTTCCTCAACCCTTTCATTTCCTCATTACTGTGTTGAGTGTTTGTTCATATCTATGTTTGAAGACTTTGACTGAAGACTTTCTCAATTTTCTCAGTTCAATTTCTTCAGTCTGTTTATCTTCATCTTGTGTTATCCTGTGATTACGCTTTCTGTACTCTGTGCTAGTCTTCATTTCATCATGATGACCATGCTTGTATTCTGTTATGCTTACTTCTGAGTACTTATTCCGCTGCTAGTAGTTCTTCGCTAAGGAATTTCCTCACCGGCAAATTCCTCAGTGAAGAATTCATAAAAATCGCCTATCCACCCCCCCCCCCCTCTAGTCGATATAACGCACTTTCAGGTGTTTTCTCCGAAAATTAGTTTTTTGCGGCGAAAGAAGAGCTCAAACCGCTTTAAGGGTTGGCCACAAGCCCATATGGCACGGGTGGGCCCCAGGTCGTGCCCCTGCTAATTTAGTTGGAGCCTATGAGTTCTTGGTCGCCATTTTGGTTCTTTTTTGCGAGCCAAATTTTGGTTCGTCAAGAAGAAAACCACAACGACACACGATGCTGCCCCATAGTAAGGGTTGGTTGTTCGGTTTATATGGTTAATACGGTTCGGTTTATTCGGTTTTTTATAATTTTGGTTTTGAAGAATGGAAACCAAAACAAGCACACAATGTTAAGAAACCGAACCATATTAACCATAATATATCGGTTTGGTTTCTTTGGTTAACCGAAAAACCGAAATACATGCACTCATCAGTGTAAGTGTAATGATTCATGAGCACTGATTTGCATTGTATAGAATGCATAAAATAGTCACAAGAGCTAGCAACCTTAACATCAAGCAATGCTTTATTCAGTCAAGCAAACTGGTGAACATAATTAAGTAGAAAAATCACCTGAAACATGCCATGTATTATGTACGGAAGAACAGTGTGATGCCTCCAAACTAAGCAACTCATGCACTAAATGATACACTAGTAGTTACTTGCACGACCAAGAGGCATGCATACATACCAGATATACATGGACATTATTAGTTAGATTGGGAGATTAGAAACTCAGAGCGGTTGTAAAAGTCATGTGATCCAGCGGCTAGCCGGATGTCCGCCACAACCAACAAGGATTTGCCGGTGATTGCTAGCTCGCCGGAGTTAGGCCGGATGTTTAGTTGTTCGCCAATGGCTGAAGAGGCCGTCGTCTAATTTAATTTTTGGAAAGACCTCCGCCTGATGGAGTGAACATGGTATTTACACGAGGCATCCTACATATCGGTTTGTTCGGTCTATTCGGTGTCTCGGCACTGAAAACCGAACACAAACGAAACACTGAACAACCTTAAAATTTCCCACCGAACAAAAACCAAACCACCGAATTAACCGACATATCGGTTAATATGGTTTGGTTCGGTTTGGTTTTTCGGTTTTTGGTTTTCGGTTTAACCGTGCCCACCCCTACCCATAGTTTGCTTTCTCACATTAGTGAGGTTACTTCATTCCCTATTATCTCCATGTTCAGTTTTTATTTCTCTCTTTGCTTTACTTTCTGAAATGACTTCGGAATTGAGAAGTATGAATTGTGACATGGAAAAAAGCAAGAAAAATGTAAAGTTGAGGGCCCACGTTTTGATCTTGCACCGGGCCTCCTTTTTCTTGGATATAGCCCTGGTTTGTTTGTCTGGTACATGATGAGATTTTGTACACATGCTTTTTTTTCTCTGAAATATCACGTACAGCTCTCCATTAATTATGGTTCAAGAAAGAAAATCTAACCATTTGGTCAATTCAATCTAAAAAACATTAGTAAACCCCCCTCCCCCCCCCCCCCCCCCCCCCCCGCGGCCCCCATTTTTATAGAACGAAGCAGACCACAACCAGTCATACAAAATCCGAGAACGACCTGAATACTACAAAGCATCCAGCTCGCCGAGAAAAGCCTACAACCAACATAGCAGACTACGCCTATAGGCACCAAAGCATCTGTTCAAATGAATTATTACAGAGGTCCGACCAGAAAAACCGGAAACGAAGAAGAATGAGTCCAAATCAGATCTTCAGGGATGATCCACCATCTCCATCGCCCTGATTCTTCAGTTGGTCACCTCGAGTCTCACCTCCAAGCAATCCGGAGGAGTTCCCCACGCCGTTTGTCCAGCAAGAGGATGCATTGTTGCAGAAGTTTTGCTTGCCCATCGACGCAAAGGACTTTCCATTGGTGTAAAAAGCAGCTTAGTTTTGCAAGAATGCATTTCACACTCTTCCACTTGTGCCCCTGAAAGCAAAATTCATTCCTTAGTCTCCATAAGCTCCACAAGGCAGCAGTTGTTACCAGATTCAAAACAGCTTTTTCTTTATGCATATGCCAAAAGGTCATAATTTTTGCAAAGCCAGATATTCTATCAATATTAAACATTTCTGCAATAATGTCCCAAACTTGCTGGGCCACCACACAATCAAACTTGCTGGGCTATATATCTTTGTTTTGTTCTCCTTAAAACTCCCCAGAGTGGTTTCAGGTCAATTAACGACATCAGAGACCACTGCTTCATTAGGTTGGATAAACATGCCTACTCTAGTAGAGCTGACCTGCAATTATAGAAGTGCTCACCCATCAAGTAGCCAACCATTTCCTTTTTCTTTTATTGGGCTCTACCCGCGATAAAGATGACAGGAGCATGACAAGGCAGTGCTGTCGCAAGCAGGGGACGTCAAGCTAGCTTTGGTCAAAGCAGTGCCATCTACTCCGACTCCCTCTCAACTGCTACAGTACATACGATCTAGTCACAGCGGCAGCTTTGATCAAAATGACACGCCACGAATCATGTTCCTGGATTCCACACTGATTCGGCAACGAATTTTCAATGGCACTATGATTGCTTTTTCCTTGAGAGCTCTTATGTCAACACTCCAGGGCACATGTCTATAAAATTTGCACCTTTGGCCAATTTTTTACTACTCCCTTCTACTAGCTCGATAGAAAAATGACGGGTGAGATGTCCTGCTTTGTGTGGTTTTCCTTTTATGTTTGAATTGGGCAAAGTCTGCGGTGCCAAGTCACATTCTCAAGTTTGTAAACAAAAAATGTCGTTTTCTGAAACTGTCATGCAATTCTTGCCACGGCGGTCATCCGTAGCCCTTGTCAGCGACCAGAAAAACGGAGAAATTTCCATCTCAAAGATAGGAGATGTATATGACCGGTCACCACCACACGTCCTAGCACGAGCTCTACTGCCATACAGGGGACGGCAAAACATTCTTCTCTTGCCTCAGCACATCTTGTTTATTCGCATCCCTTGAACCGCTGCAACCTCAAACACCATGAGAGTAAGAAGTTCTTCAAGTCCAGTTGTGTTAGTGTTAAGTCTGTCTGCTTATCTGTATGTAACTAACACGTCTGAAGCGCCGGTTGAAATCGTTCAGAAGGAGATCATCATCCGGATGCAGCCGGGCTCGGACAAATACCACAAGAGAGCTCTGAAGGTGGCCGCTGCCGTCAGCGGTAAGTACGACCCCGCTGCTGATCGATTCTTTCTTCCTCTGCATCCAGTGAATTAAACTGGGTGGGTTCCAATTCAGGAGTGGTGTCGATCACGGTGGCCGGCAGGGACAGGGATCTGCTGGTGGTCATCGGCGACGGCGTGGACGAGAGCCATCTGACCAAGAAACTGAAGAAGGAGGTCGGGGAGGCCGAGATAGTGCAGCTGCGGACGCTACACGAAGGCACCTCGGCGTCAGGGTATCTGCCGGGCACGTCCAGGGACGTCGTCGGCGGACAGTCCAGGTCGCCGTACCACCTGCATCCCACGAACACTCCCGGCCACATCACGTACCCGGTCTATGCGCCGTCGCCGGCGGCCAATCCCGGCGCTGCACGGTGGTCGGGAGACCACAGGCATGCGGAGGCGGGATACTATCCCAGCGCGTCCAGCCCGTCCTTCTACCACGCGTCGCCCGCGGCCGGGCACGGCGGGTATGGGGGCAGCAGCTATGCAAGCGCGGTGGCGCGCAGCCACCCGGCGAACTACTCCCCGATGATCCAGCGGCACCGGCACGACGACGGGAGCTGGCGTCGGCACCACGGCGGGGGAAAGCCCAGCTGCTGCTCGATACAGTAGCAGCTGTTTCCATCGCAGTGCCAATGTTTGCGGTTTCAAGTAGTATTTCAAATGAACCAACATGTGGCACTACGATGGAAACATTGGCACTACATTGTGGTCTTCTTTGGTTCATTCGTACTTCTTCCTTGAATTTGAATTTAGTGCACAAAGTTAGTTAGCGGCTTGTACACCTGAACGACTTTTGGGATAAAGGTGTTACTGGTTTTTTGTGAAAACATATTTTAAAGCCAGGAGAACTAGGTAGAATCAATTTGTGATTGAATGGTTAGAAGGATAATGATACCCCCAGTCAATTAGGGATCAAACCTCAAGTTGCCATTTTGATGTCTTATAAAGGTTCAGTGGGAGGCAACGTTTTCATGGTAGTAGTACTGCTTCCCCATAGTGGCTAAGTGGTGTAGTGAACAAATTACAGTTGGACAACGATTAAATTATAGTATTTATATTTATGACTATGACCATGAATGGTATAATTCATACAGGCATTACGTCCGTGATAAGTAGACTGATAATCCAACTGCATCTATTATTATTATTTTACTCAGAGATCGTTATCCAGCATGCATCCCGAAGTATTAAATTTACAAGAAATGGAGCATTGTAATAAGTATAATGACATAGTATAGACAGTAAAACATCGAACAATATGACGAGACATCGTTGTTTTATCCTTATAGCAACAATACAATGCGTATCGTGACCCTAATTCTCACTGGGTTAGAGCACCGCAAGATTGAACCCACTACAAAGCATCACTCCCTTTGAAGAATCGAACTTGTCCAAAGAAAATAGATAGATCAGAGAGCATGCAAAGCTATTTAATTATACAGCAAGAAAACCTGAAAAAATAGTTCTATTCAATGAACAATCTGACTATAAAGTAAAAATTCATCATATCCCAACAAACACAGCACTGATTATACCGAATTGATCCCGGTGAGGTAGCTCATGGGAACATGATATTGAAGAACAGAGAGAGAGAGAGAGAGAGAGAGAGAGAGAGAGATCTAGCTACTAATATGGATCCTAAGGTTCTAAGGGAACTACTCACACATGACCGGCAACAAGGTCGTGAAAAAGCCTCCGACAATGAATCTCCTCCCGCAGAGCTCCGAAACAGACCTCCAGATTGGATCTCCTCGGAACAGAAGTTTGCGGCGGTGGAAAAAAATCAGATAAAAATATCTCAGAGGATTTCTTTATTTGTTGGATTTTATGGCGGCGGAATGAACGAAAGGTGGTAACTATGGGGCCCACACAGCCAAGGGGAGCGCCAGGTGGCCGTGTGGCGGTGTGGCCCCCCTTGTCTCTTCTCAATGCCTCCCGATGCTTTATGGCACCTTGTGCTCCCAACAAAATCATATTAAATTGGCATGGTATTTTTACCTCCGTAGATATGGATTTTCTGTAAAACCAAAACATATAACAAACAACAATTGGCACTGGGTGAGGGAGTCCTGGACTAAGGGGTCCTCGGGCAGCCGGACTATATACTTTGGCCGGACTGTTGGACTATGAAGATATAAGATAGAAGACTTCGTCCCGTGTCCGGATGGGACTCTCCTTTGCGTGGAAGGCAAGCTTGGCGATTCAGATATGTAGATTCCTTTCTCTATAACGGACTTTGTACAACCCTACCCCCCCCCCCCCGGTGTCTATATAAGCCGGAGGGTTTAGACTTCTAGGGTTTAGCCACAACAATCATATCCTCATAGGCTAGACTTCTAGAGTTTAGCCATTACGATCTCGTGGTAGATCAACTCTTGTAATACTCATATTCATCAAGATCAATCAAGCAGGAAGTAGGGTATTACCTCCATAGAGAGGGCCCAAACCTGGGTAAACATTGTGTCCCCCGCCTCCTGTTACCATTAGCCCTAGAAGCACAGTTCGGGACCCCCTACCCGAGATCCGCCGGTTTTGACACTGACATTGGTGCTTTCATTAAGAGTTCCTCTGTGCCGTCGAAGATAGGCTTGATGGCTCCATCAATCGTCTACAACAATGCGGTCCAGGGGGAGACCTTCCTCCCCGGACAGATCTTCGTATTCGGCGGCTTCGCACTGCAGGCCAACTCGCTTGGCCATCTAGAGCAGATCGATAGCTACGCCCCTGGACATCAGGTCAGATTTGGAAGCCTGAATTTTGTGGCCGATATCCACGGAGACTTGATCTTTGACGGATTCGAGCCCATGACGGCTGTCCTCGGCCACCATGATGAACATGACCTAGATCTGTCATCAGGCCACATGCAGGAGATAGCACCTGTGACCGCCCTGGCCCTAGAGCCAGAGCGGACTGCCTCGTCCGAAGACGGGAGGCTTAACCCCGCCACGGAGGCCGCAGACTCAGCGGTGCTAGAGCCACACACAGGTCCAACATCGAGCTGGGCTTGCGTCGCCGGAACCTCGGACTCGTCTCCGGCCATGGGTTCCAGATCGTGTGCACCCGCGTCCATCGATCCAGATTGGGCGCCGGTCTTGGAGTTCAGCTCCGCGGACATCTTCCAGCACTCGCCTTTTGGCGATGTGTTAAGCTCACTATCCCTCTCCTTGTCGGGGAATTCTCGGCCGAACCATGTCCGGCTCGAATGGGAAGTGGATGATGAAGAAATTCGTTCCCCACCCGCCACCCACTATATAGCCACTGTCGACGACTTAACCGACATGCTTGACTACGACTCCGAAGACATCGATGGTATGGACGACGATGCCGGAGAGGATCAGGAACCACTGCCTACAGGGTGTTGGACAGCCACCTCCTTGTACGACATATACATGGTGGATACACCCAAAGAAAATAACGGCGACGGTGCAAATCCAGTCGAGGATAAACCTCCTGAGATACAGCCGAAGCGCTGACGTCAGCGGCGCCGCTCTAAGCCACGCCGTAGTAAAAACAACAATACTGTCACTGAAGAGGACAACACTCCGGACGGTGCCGAAAACAATGAAGACCCCGTTGGGCTGACCTCTGAACAGGAGGAACGGGATGATGGGCGAGTCAGCCCTGGCGAACAGGCCGTGAACGAAGACTCGGAGGATAGCAACTACCTTTCGCTCTCCGAGGACGAGGTTAGCCTCGGTGATGAAAATTTCATCGTGCCTAAAGAGCCTGCCGAACAGGAACGCTTTAAGCGTCAGATAATTACCACTGCAAGAAGCCTGAAAAAGAAGCAGCAGCAGCTTCAAGCTGATCAATATCTGCTCAATGAAAGATGGACGGATATCCTAACAGCCGAGGAATATGGCCTCGAGCACCCACCCAAAAGCTACCCGAAGCGCAAACTATTACCACAGTTCGATGACGAGGTGCTGGAGCCCGTCCTACCAAGGTACAATACGGCTGACCGACCACCACGTGGCCAGGATAAAGCGGCACTTCAAGCCAAACACCAGCCTGCGCTACCTCGCCGAACAAACAGAAATACAATAGCTCGGGGATATACACATGACCTGCGATGCGATTTGGAAAAGAGAGCAGGTCACACGAGATCAATCTATGGATCACGGGGGGCGTGCCTCGACGCGCGATGATGGCCATCTAGCTGAACGTGACAAACATAACCACGTCCGGGCCAAAAACCGCAGACGAGCTTAATCCGAGCTACGTCACGACTTGGCCCGATATAGAGGCGCCGCACACCCCCTTTGCTTCACTGACGAAGTAATGGGACATGATTTCCTAGAAGGGTTTAAACCCGTAAACATCGAATCATATGATGGCACAACAGACCCCGCGGTGTGGATTGAGGATTTTCTTCTCCACATTCATATGGCCCGCGGTGTTGATCTTTATGCCATCAAATACCACCCGCTCAAACTCAAGGGACCAGCTAGATACTGGTTAAACAGTCTGCCCAAAAACTCCATTGGAAGCTGGGAGGAATTGGAGGGCGCCTTCCTCGACAACTTCCAAGGCACATATGTCCGACCTCCAACGCCAATGACCTAAGTCATATAATCCAACAGCTCGGAGAGTCAGCCAGAAAATTCTGGACTCGGTTCCTAACTAAAAAGAACCAAATCGTCGACTGTACGGATGTCGAAGCCCTAGCGGCCTTTAAGCACAGCATCCGCGACGAATGGCTGGCCAGACACCTCGGCCAGGAAAAACCGAAATCCATGTCAGCCCTTACGGCACTCATGACCCGCATCTATGTGGGCAAAGAGAGCTGGCTAGCCCGTAGCAACAACAATACAAGCGAACCTGGCACTTCTAAAGCCAGAAACAGCAACGGCAAGCCCCGACGCAATAGACATAAGCGTCAAAACAACGGTGATAGCACCGAAGACACGGCGGTCAACGCCGGATTCAGTGGCTCTAAGTCCAGTCAGCGGAAAAGCCATTTAAAAGAAACAATCCGGGCCCGTCCAGTCTGGACCGCATACTAGATCGACCATGCCAAATCCATGGCACTCGTGATAAACCAGCCAATCACACCAACAGGGGATGTTGGGTCTTCAAACAGGCCGGCAAGCTAAATGCCAAGAACAAGGAGAAAGGGTCACAAAGCGATGACGATGACGAGGAACCCCGACCAGCGAACACAGGGGGGCAGAAGAAATTTCCCACCAAAGTCAAAATGGTGAACATGATATACGCCACCCATATCCCCAAGAAGGAACGCAAGCGTGCACTCAGGGACGTCTACGTGATGGAGCCAGTCGCCCCAAAGTTCAACCCATGGTCCTCCTGTTTGATCACCTTCGATCGCAGGGATCACCCGACCAGTATCCGTCATGGCGGTTCAGCCGCACCGGTCCTTGACCCAATTATTGATGGATTCCATCTCACGCGAGTCCTCATAGATGGTGGCAGCAGCCTGAACCTGCTCTATCAGGATACAGTGCGCAAAATGGGTATCGACGCCTCAAGGATCAAGCCCACAAAAACCACCTTTAAAGGTGCCATACCAGGTGTAGAGGCCTGCTGTACGGGCTCAACCACACTGGAAGTGGTTTTCGGATCCCCGGATAATTTCCGAAGCGAAGAATTGATCTTCGATATCGTCCCCTTCCGCAGTGGCTATCATGCACTGCTCGGACGAACCACATTCGCTCGATTCAATGCGGTGCTGCACTGCGCCTAGAAGCTCAAGATGCCCGGACCACGCGATGTAATAACGGTTAACGGAAATACGGAGCGCTCCCTCCGTACTGAGGAGCACACCGCGGCCCTTGCAGCAGAAGTACATAATAGCCTTTTTAGGCAGAACCTCAATTCGGCAGTAAAGCCCCCGGACACCGTCAAGCGAGTCCGAACTACTCTTCGGCAAGACGGTCCAGCTCGTCCAGAGCTTGACTAGCAATCCGGCCTCCGTCCCAGTCCCGATCAAGCGGTGACATTTGTGCCACGCGTACATAACTACACACTTAAAATACCATGGGCGTGGACGGAGGCACAGCTAGACCGCGGTCCACAATGTGGCTCAACCGCCCCTGGATCCGGATACCTTCACTTTTTCTCTTTCTTTCAGCTTTTTCTCTTCTTGAGGCTTTTCTGATAACCAGATCATCGGACCTGTCACGGGACGGATACACCAAGAAGGCAAGGAGCTTTGACGTACAAGGGAATCCTCAGGTGGTCTCAGCTAACGATCACTATACCTATTTTACATACCCGCACGCAGCTCGCTCTTGGTCATGGCATGTTAAATAGCCTTACTTGTTTATCGCATTACTTGTACAAGTACGCCTCGACGTATTAATCAAGTTACAATGGAAAATAATTTGCAGCGTCAGCTTATTACTTGATTTTTTTCCTTGTCTTTGTATTTTTTTTTATCAATTGCACCCATACACTCTGATACGCATTACTTCGCCAGGGTCATCGCGCCCCGCAATACGGCAATAAAGTCTGAACACTTTTACAGTACAATTCGGCACCCCGAACATATAGCATTATATGCATCGGCTCCGAATCATGTCTTTGGTCGATAGTTGGGTTGCCCGGCTCCTATGCTTACTACCTTATGTTCCGCTATATCGGCTAGGGTAGTAAAGGAAGAACTACTGCGATTGTGTCCCGGTTCTTCCGGACGAGCACCTCAGTAGAGAAAGCCAAAACTGACTGTCATGATGCGGCGAGAGTTGGTCAGTTGTTCGAGAGGTCTTCAAATCCTTAGAGATTTTTTCCACTTTATGCGAGGAATCGGTTTCCATCCGATTAGGCATGCATAACGCCCCAACTTCGGTCTTCCGAATGCCAGGGGCTTCGCCAAAATTTTCATTATCAAACTCCTATGGCTAAGTGAGGATGATAAAGTCGTATAGTCCGATTGCCTTGTTCGTTGCGTTAAACACCTCCTTTAAGGACCAAAATTTGGAGTAAAGAGTGTTTATATTTATCCCGAACACCCCCGTACTATCTACGTGGGGGTAGAAGCTGATGACTGGCCAACTCTCGGATTTCATAAACGGCTGCACAGGAGGTAAAATTTTAAAACAAACAAGCATTATATTACATAAAGATCGTGTTTCATATTACAGGACATGATAACATGAATGTTTTCATGGGAATATGATATCCTTGGCACATTGCTCCGCCACAAGGCAGGATCCCTCCAGGACACAGTCAAAATACATCTCGGGTCAGCACTGCTCCTTGCCCTCAGGTGGCCCCTTAGTCATCAACTTCTTGGCATCCATCTTCGCCCAGTGCACCTTGGCACGGACAAAGGCCATCCGCGCACCTTCAATGCAGACCGACCGCTTTATAACTTCAAGTTGTGGGCAGGCACTCACAAGCCGCTTCACGAGTCTGAAGTAGCTGCTAGGCATGGGCTCGGCAGGCCATAGCCGGACTATTAGGTCCTTCATGGCTAGTTCGTCCACCTTGTGTAGCTTGACCAGCTGTTTCAGCTGGTCGCTAAAGGGTACCGAATGTTCTGGTCCAAGGTATTGTGACCAGAACAGCTTCTCTGTAGAGCTCCCTTCTTCGGCTCGATAGAACTCGGCAGCATCTGATATGCTGCGCGACAGCTCTGTGAACGCCCTTGGAGAGCTCCAAATTCGGGCAAGTAAAAGGAACGTCTCCTTCACATACTTTCTTTGCATAATGAAAGCCTTACCCACCGCGATCTTCTTGGCCGCCTGGATTTCCTGGAGGATGCTCTGGGCTTTTGCTCGGGCATCTTGTGCACTCTGGCGGGCCTTGGCAAATTCGGACTCTTAAGTCTTAGAATCACGCTCCAAGCACTCATACTTCTTGATGATGTCCTGGAGCTCTTGCTGGACCTCACTGACCAGGGCCTCCTGCTTCTCGCGCGCGGCGTGTTCCTTGGCCGCTTTGTCCTCGGCCTCGGCCAATGCTTTCTTGAGGGCCGCTACTTCGGTCGTGGCCCCTAATAAAGTTCATGACACTTTAGTCAGCACAAACCATTCATCCTTCCTAAATACACGCGCAGGTTAAATACATACCTTTGCTTTCCTCCAGCTGCTTCTTCACCTGGCCGAGCTCCTCCTCGGCCCGCTCCAGATTCTGCTTCAGTCCGGAGACTTCTGCAGTGTGAGCAGTGGCAGCTAACAGCGACACCTGCTTATTCACATAGACATATTGTGTTAGACTTCTGCGAAATTATTTTGATCCTCTGTTCGGCTTTTCTTTCCGAACACCGAATGGAGCGTCAGGGGCTACTGTCTATACTATGATATTCTTTTACAATTACTTACCTCAAAGCCTGTTAGAAGGCTAGTGCAGGCTTCGGTCAGTCCTCTTTTGGTGGACTGGACCTTCTCAATCACCGTACTCATAAGAGTACGGTGTTCTTCCATAATGGAAGCGCTGCGCTTCCAGTAATCTATCCGATGCCTTTGGATGGACAAAGGTCACCGATGGAGTTGGCTCTCCCCCTTCATTCAAAAGAGGTGGCCTGCCTGGATCCGGAGCCACTTGGGTCTCCGGAGCGGTATTCAGCTGGGGGCCGAATTGGTTACGGCCCCCACCGTTGGTGTCCATATGGGCCTGTCCCCCCATGTGTTCGGCTGTCGGTGTCAAAACCGGCGGATCTCGGGTAGGGGGTCCCGAACTGTGCATCTAGGCGGATGGTAACAGGAGACAAGGGACACAATGTTTTACCCAGGTTCGGGCCCTCTCGATGGAGGTAAAACCCTACGTCCTGCTTGATTAATATTAATGATATGGGTAGTACAAGAGTAGATCTACCACGAGATCAAGGAGGCTAAGCCCTAGAAGCTAGCCTATGGTATGATTATTGTAATGTATGTTGTCCTACGGACTAAAGCCCTCCGGTTTATATAGACACTGGAGAGGGCTAGGGTTACACAGAGTCGGTTACAATGGTAGGAGATCTACATATCCGTATTGCCAAGCTTGCCTTCCACGCCAAGGAAAGTCCCATCCGGACACGGGACGGAGTCTTCAATCTTGTATCTTCGTAGTCTTGGAGTCCGGCGGATATTGATAGTCCGGCTGTCTGGACACCCCCTAGTCCAGGACTCCCTCAGTAGCCCCCGAACCAGGCTTCAATGACAATAAGTCCAGCGCGTTTATAGTCTTCGGCGTTGCAAGGCGGGTTCTCCCTTCAAATTCCATGTACCTGCCGAACAGTGTCCGGCTTCATCTTGAATACTGTGTTCCTCGGCTTCTACGCCAAATAATGGCCCTCTTCCACGCGTCGCACGAATGCGAAAAGCCAGGGTGTCTTTTGCATTTCACCCCCCAATTGTGCGAGTCACCCGCCTATAAAAGAGGCAAGAATCCAGATCCAAACCACACCGTCTTCCTCCCGCGAATACTCCATCGAAGCGCCTTTGACCTAGAAATCCATTCCACCATGGATCGTCAACGCGGCTCTTCTTCACGCGCTCCCAGCCCACCACCGGGGAATTGGAGGAGGTGCTCTATTTCGCACAACGAGCTTGTGAAGCTCCAAACGGGGGGATTCCTCCCTCCGGCCTTCATGATCCCAGTCCGGGCCGGACTGGTTACTTATAAAGGTGGGAGACAGGCGGAGGACACTCCAAGCCCCAATAAGGGGGAGCGAGTATGTTTTGTCCCTTATCTGATAAGGGGACTCGGATTTCCAATACATCCGTTCCTCCACGGGCTCCTGAAGTTCTACGGACTCCAGCTCCACCACCTCATGCCCGCCTCTGTCCTGCATATCGCGGGCTACGTAGCTCTTTGCGAGCTATTCCTGGGCATCGAGCCCCATTTCACATTGTGGAAGAGGCTGTTTTGCCTCGTGCCCCGTTCTCACCAGGGGTCCATATATCAAGTGGGCGGCGCCGAAATATGGCGCATCGCCGGGACCGGATACCTATCCGGCACTCCCAAGAAGGCGTCCGAAGACTGGCCCTCGGAGTGGTTTTATATAGGAGACGCTCCGCTGCCAGACCCAGTTCGGATCGGCCTCCCGAAGTTTAGTGCTGCTCCCTTGAAGAAACACCTCAGCTGGCGCCCGCGGAGCCCCCGATTGGAGGAAGACAAGAGCGTCCACTACTTGATGGGCCGGATAAGATTAATGGCTCATTCCGGCTTGACCATGATCGGAGTCATGGCGACATGCATCAAGCGAGGGGTACAGCCACTGCAATACAGAGGCCACCCCATGTGGGATTTCAACGGGGAAGACGATGCTACCCAGCATGGCCGCAAAGGGCCGGATTCGACCGAGGATCTGGTGAAGATCCTGTCCAGCCTGTACAAGGGGGAGAAGGAGGATTTCCTTCGAACGAACCCTTTGAATGGGTTTTCCATGATCAACCCCAGAGGGTGGGTAAGTGAACACCTTGAAGGGCCCAACCCATGCTTTCGAAGTTTAAGCTTCTTACATTATGTCTTCGGCGCAGGATCTACGCCGGACTGTGGAGGACATAGTGAGTCCTGCTCCGCAACCCGAGGATCCAGAAGGATCCCTGGATCCGGCCTTCGAAGAGGACCCGGATATCGAGGTGGAGCTGATCGACGGGGTGTATCACCAGCTCAGCATAGACAATGCTTTGGTCGCCATTACGGCGGACTACCCCGGGCTAAGTCCGGCTTCCCAGGTGACCGCGACCGAAGTCTGGACACCATTATCTCATCCCTGCCCATTTCTGACCTTCGCGAATGATGGTATTTTGCAGGAAGCGCCTTTACGACAGGAAGCCGAGCCCGCGGCGGCCGACCAACAGAGGTCAGTCCGAACCAGCAGGCGGAAAAGGAGCGCAGTGCGGACGAAAACGTCGCCACAAAGGTATAGCTCGTATTTGAATTTTTAGAGCAACGTTCCGAGGAAACGTTTGAGTGCTCATGATCTTTGTAGGAGAAAAAGCGCTCGCCGGACTGCGAGCGCAGGAATTGCCAATCCGACCAACACCGGCCAAGCTCCAGCGCCCGGCCTGGAGGGGGAGGCAAGCGCAAGACGCGAGCCGGATCCTTCTCCAACGGAGGATACCGATAGACTGCCCGCCACCAAGTCTGAGGTGGAGAGCGCCATGAACCATAGGCGCCGCCGGACAGTATTTCAAGAAGCGTGCTTTTCCCCTGAGGCATTGGATGCTTTTAACGCAAGGGACGCGCATCTCCGTGCTGCTCAAAATGGTTTTACCAGAGCCACGGAGCAGTATGTGAAAGACATACGGGTAAGGGAATTTTAATGGTTGTATATACCAGTAGCCCCCGAGATTTAAAGTAGTTATGCTAACTGATTTAAGGATCATTGGAAATTTCAGGCACTTAACGAGAAGAACGCCCAGCTGTCTCGGGAGCTGCAAGATTGCAAGGCCCAACTTGAGGCCGCACTTGCTGCCGCAGGAGGAGACGGAAAGACCCCTCCTGGTAACACATTTTTATTAATAAATATAAGCGCTATGCGGCGTGCGCGCGAGTCTAATAATGACATTGCAGGTACCGCCGGACAAGATCCGGACAGGCAAGCATTGATACGCCAGCTAAAGGCCGGCGAGAGTGTGCTGAATAGGGTTCAGCAGGAAAGGAACAAGCTCCAGGATGCCAACGCCAAGCTCGGAGAAGAGCTGAAAGGCGCTCAGGCCGAGCTGTCCGGCTCCGTTAAGGAGAATCAGCGGCTTCGTCGCGGCATTTATAGTAAGTGCTTGAGCGAACTCTTTTGAAAAGAAGAGTTCGGTGAGGAAGTACTTTGACATGATATGTCTTGTAGGTATACTCACGGGTCGTCCTGCAGAGGAGATGCCCATATCAATGGGTGATCAACTTCCCGAACTGTTGCAGCTACTCGAACGAGTTCGGCAGGCAATGAGCGGCGTCGTTCAGGCTTTATGGCCAGCCCTCACCCTACCCGAGGGCCTCGGGGAGCTTGCGGAGAAGCTGCAGGGAGTGCGGCAGCGCTTCCGTTTGTGGAAGATTTCGGCTTGCCGTCAAGGTGCCAGGGAGGCTTGGGCCATGGTGAAGACGCGGTACAAGAAGGCGGATCCCAACCACATGGCCGAAGTTGGACCGGTGGGGCCCGATGGGAAGGAGATCCCTGTGAGTTTAGTGTATAGCCAAGTAGAGTTGGCTGCTAAATTTTCCCAACGGGACTGTAAACTAGACAGCCTGTTAGACGGGATTGAGGAGGAATACAATCAGTAAATTTGACAATGTATGTTATCCTTTAAAGTGACATGTGAAATGCCTTCTAGCCGGATTGTAGATCGTTTGTCTTTGCCGACCTTTTCGCTTCGACCTCGGGACCCTAGAGTCCAGAGTGTGTCCGTATACCTTTTTGGTTAAGAAACAATCGTGGTATGCATGGAGACCAGGCGTAGGGGTCATTAGTGCTTTATCAGACAAGTGCCCAACTAGTTATGTTATATTACATGGTTAGTAAGAAACATCTTCCAGGGAGAATAGTTCCGTTAAGGGTTCCTTTCCCTGGGAGGCATGCCCTAAAGTGCATGTCCGGACTGCAAAGAAAGCAGTAAAACATCTGGGGGCAAATAGATAAATAGGTAAAAAGTCATCTTTTAAGTCACCGACCGAATATTCCCTTAAGAACGCTAGCTTTCGGCTTCACCCAGTCTGAGGTACACATCCGGCTGACCCGGCAGTAACAATCGCAGAGGTGCTCCCTCTACCTCCTAGCCGAACAATCGGGAACGTAGGGGTAAGCACAGGAGCTAGGCAACCCAGCTTGGGCAAAACTTAAGTCATATCGATGCATATAATGGCGAGTAAAAGGTACATGTGGAAGCTTGACACATGTGCTGGGTATAAAACCCGTATAATTGAGCTTCTGTAAAAGAAGCCCCCAGGAATAATGAGTGCGGATGGCACATCATGCGCATGCAAAGAATGCAAAAATAGGCCCGGAAGGGCTGAAAAGGATAAAAAAGAGAAACAAAAGACAGCCGAAGTGTAAAAGTTTGGACGGGGGAAGGGGACGAACTCTTAGTCCGGTGCTAGGCATAGAATCGTCGGAGGCGGGCTGCGTTCCATGGGTTCGGCTCGAGTCAGTGATCCGACGCATTTCGTAGACGGTATGCTCCGCCGGTCAGTACTTGATCGATAATGAAGGGGCCCTCCCATTTGGGCTTGAGCTTGTCCTTTTTCTTGTCCGGCAGGCGTAGAACTAGTTCACCAACGTTGTAAGTCTTGGCCCGTACTTCTCTGCTTTGATATCTTCGGGCCTGCTGCTGATAGAATGCGGAACGAGCCTTCGCGGCGTCACGTTCTTCCTCCAATGTGTCCAAGCTGTCCTACCGATCAAGCTCGGCCTCTCTTTCCTCATACATGCGCACTCGAGGTGAGTCATGAATAATGTCATAGGGCAAGACTGCCTTTGCGCCGTATACCATAAAAAATGGTGTGAATCCGGTAGTACGGTTAGGCGTTGTCCGCAGCCCCCAGAGTACGGAGTCGAGCTCCTCAACCCATTGTGTGTCGGATTTAGTGAGTGACCTCACTAGTCTGGGTTTAATGCCGCTCATTATTAGACCATTTGCTCTTTCCACTTGACCGTTGGTTTGAGGGTGATAGACTGACGCATAGTCGAGCTTGATGCCCATATTTTTGCACCATGACTTAACCTCGTCGGCTGTGAAGTTCGTGCCGTTGTCGGTGATGATGCTGTGGGGGACTCCGTAACGGTGTACCACCCCTGATATAAAGTCTATCACTGGTCCGGACTCTGCCGTTTTGACCAGTTTGGCCTCTATCCATTTGGTGAACTTATCCACCATGACCAATAGGTACTTTTTCTTATGGGTTCCCCCTTTAAGGGGTCCAACCATGTCAAGCCCCCAGACCGCGAACGGCCAGGTAATGGGTATGGTTTTGAGGGCGGTGGGTGGCATATGGCTCTGATTAGCAAAGAGCTGACAACCAACGCATCGCTGGACCAAGTCATGTGCGTCTGCCCGAGCCGTCGGCCAATAAAATCCTGTACGGAATGCCTTTCCTACAAGGGCCTGGGCTGCTGCGTGGTGTCCGCCTAGTCCGACATGAATTTCAGCCAGGAGGTTTCGCCCTTCTTCTTCGGAGATACACCTTTGAAGGACTCCGGTGGTACTTTTCTTATAAAGTTCTCCCTCATGGACCTTGTAGGCCTTCGATTGCCGGACTATGCAGCGGGCCTCATTTTGGTCTTCGGGAAGTTCCTGCCTAAGTAAGTAGGCTAGGAAAGGTTCTGTCCACGCGGCGATTACTGCCATTATGACGTGGGCGGATGGTGTTATGTCATCTGCCGAATCACCGGTTGGTGCGGTTTTCTCCGGTTTGTCGCTACCGGGCTTCTCTTCCCATAGTACGGATGGCTTGAAGAGCCGTTCCAGGAAGATATTTGGAGGGACAGCATCATGTTTCGCACCGATGCGTGCCAGGACGTCGGCCGCTTGGTTATTATCTCGGGCTATGTGATGGAATTCGAGTCCTTCAAACCGAGCTGACATTTTTAGGACAGCGTTGCGATATGCTGCCATTTTCGGATCCTTGGCGTCGAAGTCTCCGTTTATTTGGGATATTGCAAGGTTTGAGTCCCCGCGCACCTCTAGGCGTTGAATGCCCATGGAGACCGCCATCCGGAGACCATGTAACAGGGCCTCGTATTCGGCTGCATTGTTGGAGTCCGTGTACATTATTTGAAGTACATACTGGACTGTATCTCCGGTGAGGGACGTCAGTACGACGCCAGCCCCCAGTCCGGCCAACATTTTGGAGCCGTCGAAATGCATAGTCCAATTGGAGTATGCGCCGTACTCTTTAGGGAGTTCGGCTTCTGTCCATTCGGCGACGAAGTCAACCAAAACTTGTGACTTTATAGCTCGTCGAGGTTTGTAAGTGATGTCGAATGGTAAGAGCTCAATGGCCCATTTTGCTATCCTGCCCCTTGCGTCGCGGTTATTTATAATGTCATTGAGTGGTACTTCAGAGGCCACTGTTATCGAGCACTCTTGAAAGTAGTGCCGGAGCTTTCGAGACGCCATGAACACCGCATATGCTATCTTCTGATAGTGCGGGTAACGGGATTTGCAGGGGGTTAACAAAGTGGATACATAATACACTGGTTTTTGAAGAGGGAATTTATGCCCTTCTGTCGCTCGTTCGACGACGAGGGCTGCGCTTACAACTTGATGTGTTGCTGCGATGTATAACAACATTGGTTCGCCCAGAGTGGGCGCAGCCAGGACCGGATTTGTTGCCAGTATGGCCTTTATTTCTTCGAGTCCGGCAGTGGCAGCATCCGTCCACTCGAAGTGTTCGGTGCGCCTGAGGAGGCGATAGAGGGGCAACGCCTTTTCTCCTAAACGGGAGATAAAGCGGCTTAAGGCTGCCACGCATCCTGTTAATTTTTGTATTTGTTTGAGGTCTTTTGGAATATCCAACTATGACAGAGCTCGGATTTTGGCCGGATTTGCTTCAATTCCTCTACCGGATACGATGAAGCCCAGAAGCTTTCCGGCTGGTATGCCGAAAACGCATTTTTCCGGATTCAGCTTGATGTCATATGCTCTGAGGTTGTCGAATGTGAGCCTCAAATCGTCTACTAAAGTTTCGACGTGTTTTGTTTTGACGACTACGTCGTCTACGTATGCCTCGACTGTTTTGCCGATCTGGGTGGCCAGACATGTTTGAATCATGCGCTGATATGTTGCGCCGGCATTTTTGAGTCCGAAGGGCATCGTGTTGAAGCAGAATGGTCCATATGGAGTGATAAATGCCGTTGCGGCTTGGTCTGCTTCCGCCATCTTGATTTGATGATAGCCAGAGTATGCGTCCAGGAAGCACAACGAATCGTGCCCTACTGTGGCATCGATAATTTGATCGATGCGGGGGAGAGGGAAGGGATCCTTTGGGCAAGCTTTATTGAGGTCTTTAAAATCGACACAGAGGCGCCAGGATTTATCCTTCTTTGGTACCATCACCAAATTTGCTAGCCAGTCCGGATGTTTGATATCTCTAATGAATCCGGCTTCCAATAGTTTGGCTAGCTCTTCTCCCATTGCCTGTCTTTTGGGCTCGGAAAATCATCGAAGAGCCTGTTTGACTGGCTTGAACCCTTTTAGGATGTTTAGGCTGTGTTCTGCCAACCTGCGAGGGATTCCGGGCATGTCCGAAGGATGCCAGGCGAAGATATCCCAATTTTCCCGAAGGAATTCGCGCAGTGCGGCGTCTACTTCGGGGTTCAACTGTGCCCCAATGGAGGCCGTCTTTGTTGGGTCCATTGGATGGACCTGGAATTTTATTATCTCGTTTGCTGGTTTGAAGGAGGTGGACTTGGATCTTTTATCGAGTATCACATCGTCCCTGTTCACCGTAGAGCGCAGCGCGGTGAGTTCCTCTGCCGCTAAGGCTTCAGATAGTGCCTCGAGGGCTAGTGCGGCTGTCTTGTTTTCGGCGCGGAGTGCTATGTGCGGATCACTAGCGAGAGTGATTATTCCGTTGGGCCCAGGCATTTTGAGCTTCATGTACCCGTAATGAGGTATTGCTTGAAAAATTGTGAATGCCTCTCATCCTAATATGGCGTGATACCCACTGCTGAACGAGGCCACCTGGAACGTGACTTCTTCGGATCTGTAATTGTCCGGAGAGCCGAACACCACATCGAGTGTGATTTTTC
Source organism: Triticum timopheevii (assembly GCA_963921465.1). Classification (NCBI taxonomy): domain Eukaryota; kingdom Viridiplantae; phylum Streptophyta; class Magnoliopsida; order Poales; family Poaceae; genus Triticum; species Triticum timopheevii. Next base: position 436,549,492 of record OY997264.1, on the reverse strand, counting down.
CGGTGCAGCGCGCTTCCCGGCTAGGGATTATTCCTCTAAAGGTTGTGCTGCTTCGCTCAATACGGCTCCAATCGATTTCCATTTTTCGCAGAGTTTCCTCATAAATGAGGTTTAGTCCGCTGCCGCCGTCCATGAGGACTTTTGTCAGTCGAAAGCCGTCCACTATGGGACTAAGTACCAGTGCGGCTGGGGCTCTGGTTGTTCGGAATGTGGGCTCGTCGCTGCCATTGAAGGTAATAGCTGTGTCGCTCCATCGATTTGCTGTTGCTACTTGGTAGACTTCGGCGAGTTTGCGGATTGATCGTTTTCGCATATTATTTGATGCGAAAGTCTCGAAGACTGTTGATACCGTGCTGGTATTGTTGGAGTGGTTTCCAGGAGCTAGAAGCTCTTCGCCACTTTTGGCCACCTGCCGTAATATCCAACATGCTCGAAGGCTATGTGTTGGGACGGCTCCCTCTGTACTATGAAGCTTACAGGGTCCATTGAGCCATCCCTCCAGTACGGTTCCGTTTCCCTTATTGGGTTTTTGTTTTTTCGTTTTTGCATCTGGGGCCTGAGTGTAAGGCGCCCTTTTACTGCGGACTGGGTTTGGGGCCGGATTATCCCAAAATTGATTTTCGGTTTTCCGGAAACTCTCCATCGCACAGTACTTTCGTACAATGGATGCCAGATCGGTGAAGCGCGTAATTTTGCGACGATCAATGGCGTTTAGTATTCCCTTGTCCGTGCAGTTATTGCGGAAGATTGATATTGCGTTTTCCTCTCGGCAGTCCTTTATCCTGTCCATAACCAGGAGGAATCTGGCCCAGTAGTGATGTATTGTTTCTGTAGGCTCTTGCCGTATTAGAGATAGATCGCATATGTCTGGGCGGGTGGGTGGAATAAAATCCGGATCCCTGCCCATCTTGAGGCTCAAAGGCCAAGGGGTTTCCGAATTCGGAAGTGTGGTTTGCTGGGGACAATCCAGCGAGTCCGGGGCGATGCATGATTTTAAGTTCAATGCTCGATCGAAGTCCGTCCCCCCGCGGGAATCCGGCATGGAGGGTTCGGGAATCCGGACATGAATCGTTTTCAACACTGGCAAAGAGTTGCCGTATTGCTCCTCTACCACTGCGACATGGTGGGTGGCCTGGGGAGAGTTAATCTCTCTCAGATCGGTTTTAAGCCCAATCTGGTTGTAGTCCGTAGTGACTCCCAGGGCGGCGATGCGATCCAAGAGCTCGTTAACAGACGAGAGCTCTATTGGATCTAACTGTTCGGCAGCTTTAGGGCTGACGCAAAGATTTCTTTCGACGACTTGAGAAGTCATTGCCGAAGCGGCGGCCGGACAGGCGGTCATGAGAAAACCACCAAGCCGGATAGTTTGGCCGGCGGCCAAGGCCCCTCCAGCGAAAACACCGTCTTTGAAGACGGGTGGAGGCATCCGCTCTATCGGTGACAACACAGAGGAACTCTCAATGAAAGCACCAATGTCGGTGTCAAAACCGGTGGATCTCGGGTAGGGGGTCCCGAACTGTGCGTCTAGGCGGATGGTAACAGGAGACAAGGGACACAATGTTTTACCCAGGTTCGGGCCCTCTCGATGGAGGTAAAACCCTACGTCCTGCTTGATTAATATTGATGATATGGGTAGTACAAGAGTAGATCTACCACGAGATCAAGGAGGCTAAGCCCTAGAAGCTAGCCTATGGTATGATTGTTGTAATGTATGTTGTCCTACGGACTAAAGCCCTCCGGTTTATATAGACACCGGAGAGGGCTAGGGTTACACAGAGTCGGTTACAATGGTAGAAGATCTACATATCTGTATTGCCAAGCTTGCCTTCCACGCCAAGGAAAGTCCCATCCGGACACGGGACGGAGTCTTCAATCTTGTATCTTCGTAGTCTTGGAGTCCGGCGGATATTGATAGTCCGGCTGTCCGGACACCCCCTAGTCCAGGACTCCCTCATCGGCAACCGGGGTTTTACCCTCCAGCACTACCAGGATGGCCTCCTGAGCCTCTCCCTGGCCTGGGATCCTTCAAGACAACACCTCGGTGTTGTCCGCGGCCTTGGGGGAGGAGGACATTGGAAGGGACTCGTTGTTCATCGTCGACGGGTCCAGCGATCCATCCGAAGAGGAGGATAGCGCGATGTTGGACTGGGTCGGGCTGCAAGTGCATGATCCAGCACATTAAAAACAATAAAGTAAAAATGTCGGATATATTACTGTGTCCGGACACTTACGAGTTGGCTAGGGGCTTGACCTTGGGCTCCCACTCCCCGCCGCTGTTGGTGGCCGCTGCGGAGTTGTCCGGAAGGGAAGTTTTCCCCTTCTTGGACGCCTCGGCCTCCCCATGTGTGGAGGCCTTCCTCTTCTTTCTCCCCCCAGCAGGGGGGTGGATTTCTTCTTCCTCCTCCTCTTCTTCGTCGTCTTTGGTAGAGGAGTGCGTCTCGGAGTCTTCGGACGTCACGTCCGAAGTGCCCTTGCGACGGGGACCACTTCTGGTCCCCGGGGCAAGCCGGACAGTTAATCTGCTCCGCTATCTCTATCCAGGCCTGCAAAATTGGTAGGGAGGCTTAGATTCCTCCCTCAGGTATGCCAGTAAAGGATATACCTTGAAAACATGAAAGAACTTACCGGATTAGCCCGGTGTTTTGAGCTAAGCCCACGATCCTCGGACATGGGCGGTGGTACCTCGCCGACCTTGAAGAGCACCTTCCAGACGTCTTCGTGCATCGTGCCGAAGAGCTCCAGCGGCATCTGGTGCTTGGCCGGGTCGAACTCCCACAAATTGCAAGTCCGGCGCTGGCACGGAAGGATCTGGCGGAAGAGCATAACCTGGACCACGTTGAGAAGCTTGATTCTCTTGCTTATCATGTTCTGGACACATGTTTGTAGCCCCGTCAGCTCGTCCGAAGAGCCCCAGGCTAGGCCCTTATCTTGCCAGGAGGTGAGCCGCATTGGGACTCCGGATCGGAATTCGGGGGTCGCCGCCCAGTTGGTGTTGCGCGGCTCGGTGATGTAGAACCACCCCGATTGCCACCCCTTTATAGTCTCCACAAAGGAGCCTTCAGGCCAGGTGACATTTGGCATCTTGCCCACCATGGCGCCTCCACACTCCGCTTGTTGGCCGCTCACCACCTTTGGCTTCACGTTGAAGGTCTTCAGCCATAGGCCGAAGTGAGGTGGGATGCGGAGGAAGGCCTCGCACACGACAATAAATGCCGAGATGTTGAGGATGGAGTTGGGGGCCAAGTCATGGAAGTCTAGCCCGTAGTAAAACATCAGTCCGCGGATGAATGGATGAAGGGGGAAACCTAGCCTGCGGACGAAATGGGTGAGAAACACCACCCTCTCCTGGGGCTCCAGGGTGGGGACAATCTGTCCCTTGGCTGGAATTCGATGAGTGATGTCCTTGGCCAGGTACCCGGCCTCCCGGAGCTTCTTGATGTCCTCCTTCTTGACGGAGGAAGCCATCCACTTGCCTCCAGCTCCGGATCCGTACATTATTGGAGTGCTTTTTTGGGTGGAGAAGGCAAGAGCTTGGGCGCTGGAGCTCAAGAGTGGATGGGCAGAGGAAGGAGAGGGCGTGGGTGAATGAGGATGAATCCTTATCCCCTTATAAAGACGATAAAAGTCACGCGCCGCCCCCCTCGCCTTAAAATCCGCCTATTCCCCAAGCACCGTGCAGATGGCACGGTTGGGTTACCCATGCCCGTATTGATGAGAATCCCGTGATAAGGGGACACGATCTCTGCTTCAACAAGATGTGCCAGTGAAACCGCACCTCGAAATACGGAGCGGCAGGCTAAAAATGGTTTGAATAATGACCGGGTAGTGGCGTGATGTCGCTACAAAAAGTTGTCAGCGGATCGGACTCGTGAAATATTATACCCTCTATGGTTATGTGTGGTACTTGTTTTGCAGAGCCGGGCACGTTTTCTATGTTCGGAATTTACTTTGAAGTATTTGGAGAAGGAACCCGCCTTGCAATGCCGAAGACAATCTGCGTGCCGGACTCATCGTCATTGAAGCCTGGGTCAGGGGCTACTGAGGGAGTCCTGGACTAAGGGGTCCTTGGGCAGCCGGACTATATACTTTGGCCAGACTGTTGGACTATGAAGATACAAGATAGAAGACTTTGTCCCGTGTCCGGATGGGACTCTCCTTTGAGTGGAAGGCAAGCTTGGCGATTCGGATATGTAGATTCCTTTCTCTGTAACCGACTTTGTACAACCCTAGCCCCCCCCCCTGGTGTCTATATAAACCGGAGGGTTTAGACTTCTAGGGTTTAGCCACAACAATCATATCCTCATAGGCTAGACTTCTAGGGTTTAGCCATTACGATCTCGTGGTAGATCAACTCTTGTAATACTCATATTCATCAAGATCAATCAAGCAGGAAGTAGGGTATTACCTCCATAGAGAGGGCCCGAACCTGGCTAAACATTGTGTCCCCTGCCTCCTGTTACCATTAGCCTTAGACGCACAGTTCGGGACCCCCTACCGGAGATCCACCGGTTTTTTTTTTACCAGGAACAGTAGGAAAGGCTCCTACTGTGTTGCTATATTATATATAAAAAATAGGTTGTACAAAGGGTATTTACATGATGGAGGGAGGGGGGTAGTATACAAGTTGCCAACTTTGTGGCAAGTAGAACTAAGTAAAACAAAGTGAAACCACTAAAGGGAGCAGCACAAGGAGCCTATGCTCCTCTTTGACTCTATGTTGAAGAAGACCAAAATCCTTCTTGAATCTGTCCAGCCAGGAGGTTAGTGAAGGTGCTATTGCTCGAAAATGCTTGTTATTCCTCTCCTTCCAAATACTCCAAGCTGCCACAATGAATTTCTCCAGGAATAGTGGGGTGGGATGAGAGTTTCTGAGATCTTGTACAGCTTGTATTCGGCCCAAGAAAGGTTCCCAGTTAAGCCCAAGTTTGGCCCAACAAAGTTTACTGAAAGTGCATGTGAAGATCATGTGTTCCACTGTTTCCTCAATGTTCAAACCACATAGGAGGCAATTGTGGTCATCCCCTATGTTGTAGTGCCGCCGTTTCAACATGTTTCTCGTATTGAGTCTGTCATGGAAGAGTAACCAAGCGAAGACTTTCAACTTCATCGTGCATTTTGAATCCCAAATCCATCCAAATATCTGCTGCACTTGGACATTTTTGAAGAAGAACTTATAGTAGTCCGTTGATTTATAGATTGTTTTACCCCACACGTAATGCCAAATATCCGTGGATGATGAGGACGGTTGTAGATGAGCCGTGAGTGTCTGCAAGTCTCTAACCTCATCCAGTGCTTGAGGGGTTAATGGCAGGTGGAACGTTTCATGCGGGGAAGTCATTCCCAGGAACTGTTGGACCGAAACATCCTCATTGAGAGAGTGGGAGAAGGCCCTAGGATGGGAGTCTTGCACGATTTGCCCTGACCACAGATCTTTCCAAAACAAAGCCGTGGTGCCACACACAATATTGATTTGAGAAATCCCACGAAACTTAGGTGTGAGCTTGAGTATGTCCTTCCACCAGAATGAGCCGACTGGATCCGAGGCATGAGGTACTTTTTGGGTGTAATAAGAGTCCCAAGTGAGCTGTACCCACGGTATATCCAACTTGTTGTAGAACTTGTGCAGAAACTTCATGAGTAAAGCTTCATTTTGGACACGCAAAATAAGCACTCCTAGCCCTCCCTTCTTTCTAGGTTTACATACCATATCCCAGGCTGCAAGCGAGTTGACTTATCTCCTTGGTCAGTCTTTTTAAGCCATAAGCATCGGCGCCTAATTTTGTCCAGGAGTTCAATGAGCTTCGGGGGGAAATGCAGCGTGCACATGGCATAAATGAGCAGTGAGGTAACTGTGGAGTTGAGAAGAGTCAGCTTGCCAGCATGTGACATTAGTGACCACGTTGATGACAAGCTTCTTTCCACCATGCTGACAAGTGGCATAAAGTCCTGAAGTGAGGGTTTAGTCGTGCCCAGAGGTAGGCCTAAGTAGGTGAATGGCATGGAACCAGTTGTGCACTCGAAGATAGCAGCAAGTTGGGCAGTTAGATCATCCTCCAAGTTTATGGGAATAAGTGTGGACTTGTGGAAGTTGATTTTTAGTCCGATGGACTATGCATATTTGGTAAGTATGTCTTTAATGATCATTGCTTGTTGAGGGCACGCAGGCATAAGCAGGATTGTATCGTCTGCATATTGGACAATCGGGTAGTCCATTTGACCCGTGGCAGGAAAGGGTAGTTGAATTCTGTCCTCTCTGTAAGCTTCGTTAATGGCCAATTGTAGGAGGTCAGCTGCCAATACAAATATTAGCGGAGATAATGGGTCACCCTACCGAACACCAAGCTTGCAATGAAACTGTCTTCCGGGTACACCATTTAAGAGCACCGAGGATCGGCCGGAGGAGAAAATGGTGTTCATCCACGAAAGCCAGCTGTCATTAAAGCCCATATGCTTCATGATGTTGATCATGGGATCATGCTCAATTGTATCGAAAGCCTTAGCAAAATCCAGTTTTAGCAGGACAATCGGTCGTTTGGAGGCCTGGCACTGGTGGATGTATTGAAAAGTCCACGCAAGACAGTCCTGTATAGATCTCCCACGGATGAATCCATATTGGTTACAATGGATAATTTGCAAGATGACTTTCTGTAGACGGTTAGCCAACAGTTTGGTAATGAGCTTAAGACAGCAGTTTAGTAGAGTGATTGGCCTGTAGTCATTAACTGTGGATGGGGATCCATTCTTCGGGATAAGAATAATCAATCCCTCATTAATGCTCTGGAGATTAAGTGTTCCTGCATGAAATTGATCACACAGCATGTAGAAATCATTTTTAATGATTGGCCAACAAGCTTTGAGGAACAGACCACTAAAACCATCTGGGCCAGGTGCCCGGTCGCCTGGCATTTCTTTAACAACCAAGTCAATCTCTTCATGCGTGAAGGGAAGCGTGAGGTGATCCAAATTTGCATTGCGTCTGATTAAGGATGGGAGATCAAAGCGCATGTGAGTAGTGCTAGAAGAGCCCAATCTGTCTGAGTATGCATGAAAGAGCATGGCCTCCTTACCATTATGATCTTCCATGACCAAGCCCTCCGGAGTTTGCAGTGTGGCAATGTTGTTTTTACGATATCTATCAGTAGCCATGGCCTGAAAGAACTTGGTATTTTTGTCACCAAACTTAACCCACCTGACAATACATCTTTCTTTCCAATACTGTTTCTGGTACCCCAGGAGCCGGAGGAGATGGTTTTTAATGATCTTGCGAAAGTTGTTCTCAGGTATTGTGAGAGCCCTTAGATTTTCCAGTGCATCCAATTCTTCCAATGTTTTGTTAGTGTTTTCAATAGCCACCGATAAACGTGAGATACTTTTGCTCCAAGTTTTGAGCTCATGTCGCAACCGTTTGAATTTTCGGCAGAGCACAGTAGCAACATTCTGCTCTGCAATTGGTTTATCCCAAACCCGTTTGACCATGTCCATAAAGCCCGGATGCAAAAGCCAGTATGATTCAAACCTGAATAACTTTGCACGAGGGATTTTAGTCTCAATGGTGACCACGCAAGGTGTGATCAGACGTAGGTTTACATAGTGGTTTGACCATTGTATTGGGATAAATACTTGTCCAGTGCATGGAAGTGAAGAACCAATCGAGCTGCTCGAGGAGTGGATCATGTTGCATGTTACTCCATGTGTATAACCTACCCTTAATGGGTAATTCAACTAGGTTTAGTTTGCGAATGATGTCATTGAAAGTGGACATTTCATGCATATCACCACCTGGCTTGTTCCGATTTTCTGGCCCTCTGATGTAATTAAAATCCCCAAGGAATAAGCAATCTTCATGTGCCTGAATGTCCCTGTCATATAGCCACTGGGTATAGATATCCCTAGCAGGCCCAGTACAGGGACCATAGATGTTGAACAACGTCCATGCTTGGGCGGAAATGGCGCTAGTGAACTGAATGCCAAGAACAAACTCTTCCTGGACAACAACTGACCCTGAGAACATGGAGCTGTTCCAAATAGTGAGTAGTCCACCCGACGCCCCATGAGAAGGAATATAAGCAAACTTATCGAAACGCTTAGGGCAGCAAGTTTTAATAAACGCTAGATCGATGACAGGTTTTTTAGTCTCCTGCAAACAAACGATGGCACACCCACTAATAGAGATCGCATTCGACAGCGCTAATAACTTTTTGTCTGAATTTAACCCACGCACATTCCAACATAGTACGTTCCAACTACGCAAAAGTGGCATAAAGAACCGCGAAATTAAGCCGAAGATGAAGATGATCCTTCAGGCGGGCTATTGTGGATGGTAGCCGTATCTTCAGTAGCAAGCAGGGCAGCTTCGGTGAGCTCCTGGGGCGGGACAGCGCAGCGCGTAACGCCGATTTCCTACATGGTGCGGAGAGAGGTAGGTGGCGGGACCTGGTCCATGGTTGCAGAGCTGGAGGTTGCAGCAGAGGGTATCACCCTGGGCTTTACTTTGGAAACTGTAGGGCGAGCATCAGAAATTTGTGGCACTCTGAAGCCATCAAACCGCGTCGATCTAGTGCTGCGCCTGACCTCAGTAGTTACAACCGGTGCCTTGAGCTTTGAACGCCTAGTACGGGCTGCAGATGTAGCTGGCGCATCAGACAAGACTTGAGCAAGGCCCAAATCAGAAGAAATCTCCAGGTTGGAGTTGGAGACCAAAGGAGGCCCGTCCAAAGAAGCTGCAGGTGGCGCCAAGCTAGATGCAGTATCAGAAGATGCAGCGTCTGACGGACTAGAGAGTGTATCTAAGTGTTCAGCATCCATGATACCAGTGTTGCTTGTGGGCAGCAGAAGCATTTTAGTACTGTCAACAGAGTCCAGAGAGAGAACACCAGGCTGCACAGAAGGTTGAATTGCAAGATGCTCTTCGTCCGGTGCCACCTCACTGATGTGCACCGAAGATGGTGCGGCCTGCAGAATGCGCGGTGAGAAACAGAGGATATGGGTGGTGGACTGATTGGTCACTTGAAGGACAGAACGAGTAGGGGCCAACTGAAATTCCAGGGGAGGCAATCCATATCCAGAGCTCCAGGGTCCAAAAGCAGCAGTTAAAGACAAGATGGACCTGGAAAGGTAAGCAGTGAAGACATTCCTCGGGATCCAGTCTGAGGTTAGCACCATCGCTAGCTCCATGCCTTCAACTGTGATACTGATATTCATACTTTCAGCCGAAATTGCAACATCCACATTGATTACATTTTGAGTCGTAGGAGGAGCCACAAGCAAGGTGCTGACTTGACTGATGGAATCCAACGAAGAGCCATGAGTGCTTGCCGAAGAAGCAGTTTCATACCAAGTAGAGTTCAGACTGTCAGAGACATTATCTTCAGGCAGAATGTCGTCTTGAACACGGAGACCTTGAGCAGCAAGCCATGACTGAAAATTAAATAGAGCAGCAGGCATTTGCGGGGCCGGAGGCTGCGGCCATGGATCCCACTGAGCATCCTGCGGCCCATCGTGCTGAGGAGCCATATGGGGCGCATGGTCCTGCCCAATCCCATTCTGCAACAGCCAATTCTGAAGTTGTTGTTGGTAAAGCTGCTCCGCCGTGAGGCCTTCTTCGAACATAGGGTGTGGAACACCATTGGCCAGAGGTGGTTCTTCATCAGCAACAGGGACCTCAGGGTCATGAGCATTCCAATCAGTGCCACGGAGAATGAAAACCGCAGCGGTCCAGCAAGCTCTATCACCACCTAACTGACGGATGACAATGCTCTTGGGAATGAGGCGCATGTGAATCACTCTGACCTTAATCAAAACCACAGAGCGATCAGCATTAGGGCTATTCCAAGTAACTAATCTACCATAATCATCCACTGAGCGCTGAAGATAGAAATCAGTCTGATAATCATCCGGAAAACCAATGTACATAAGCCATAGTTCAGGGCCATAAGTAGTGTTGCGCATTTCAGAGCAGCATTGTGACGCACAAAGGAGATCACTAGATCCTCATCATCAAGCTGGAAGGTGGTGTTTACTGCAGTGTCGCGGAGGAAAGAATTGGCAAAAGCAAACATACCCACTCCCAATGGATGGTCAGAGGTCTCAGTGGTGTGCAGTCCAGCCTCGCGCAGCATGCCTTCAATCGTGTTGCGAAGATCTTCCCGAAGATGCAATGGCACGAACCGACTGGCCTCGGCAATGGCGAGGAAGTTGTTGTTGAGGGGCAGGATGGGATTGACAGCCATGTCCGCTCTAACCTTGCGATCTGCTGGCCCTGGCTCAATGGACCAGCCCGGAGGAAGGTAGGGGAGTGGGTTGACAGGGTAGTTGGCCATGGAGGTGGACGGAGCGGGGATGCCGACGGCGGCGGAGTTTTGCAGGGGCGGAGGTGGCGTTAGAGTAGAGCGCTCTGTTTCATTGGGAAGCGGGGCGGGCAATGGGGGGGAAGGCGGGGCGTCAAAGGTGGACGGGGCGGGTTTTGGTCTCCACTACCAACGTTGGGCCCAACGACACTGCCAGCAAGATTGCGCCAGGTGTTCGTAGTGCCCGCATGCAGTGCATCGAATGGTGGAGGTGGGTTGGCTCTTGGACACCGTAGATGGGCAAGGTTGCTGCACAGCCGGTTGATTGATTGACTGCCCTGAGTGAGATGATTTGACGTGAAGATCCGAATCCGAGACCATAACAGCCTTTCCATTCAAAGAAGCCCGAATTCTGGACGGGCAATTAATTCCTTTGTGCCCCGGTGCCGAACAGTGCAAGCAAATAATCCGGGCGTGACAATTAAATTTGTCGTGCCCCCATTGTAGACATCTAGCACACAGGACACCCCATGCAAGAATCAAATCATTAACTTCCCTGGGATTATATCCTGCCCGTGACAAATCCGCGATATGAGGCTTGGAGAGAAGAGGCGGCCAAGACTGAAACGGAGGTGCATATTTGAAGGCCGACAGAAGGAAACTTTGCGGTAGTTTCGGGTAAACAATATTACAAGGGAACAGGAAAACCCAATCCGCAGTAAATGCTCTGTAGAATTTGCGGGGCATTGAATGTTCGTGTCTGTTGATTCCGAAATTACCAAGGGATGAACGACGTGTTCCTGAGCTGGCTGTGCATCGTAAGAACATGAGGCCTCATGCTTATTCTTGTCAGCAAAATCCATAGAAGCAATAGGCATAAGTCCAAATTTGCGCAACTCATTGGAGGTAGAATGATCATTTCCTGTTGGCTGTGAGAAAACCTTAGGAGTAGTGCGCACTGCCACCGGACTCCGATGAGCAATAGATTCTATTGTTTCATCCTCATGCCAACAAGAATCCAAATGCTTAAAACCATTGAAACGACCATTGAACAGGTGAAAGTGACAAATGAAGTCTGGCCAAATACGATCCTTGAGATCCGCCGGTTTTGACACTGACACTGGGCGCTAAGTTGACAGATTAGTTTATGAAAATGATATAAAATGCTATAAATATTCAAAAATGATAATATAATGGAATTAAACAATCAAGAATTATATATACATTTGAGACGTACCGTTTAGCTAGTAACATAACGCAACCCAAGGCAAAGTTTGCTTATGCGGCAAGTAGTTAATGAGAAGAGAGGTGTTTATGATAACATTATATGGTATCGTAACATATGCATCCCAAGGAAAAATGAGTCTAGTTCTAAATAAATGAAGGCTTGCATGATATCACACATATTTTAGGGCTCTCCAATGCTCACTCATAAATCGGACACCGCATCCGTCTGTGGACCGATCCAGACCGGTGTCTGGACACATATGCTAAGACCGGTGTCCTACCTAAACCTGCCTCAAACGCCCGGGCGGACGGCCCGGTCACTGACCGGTCACAAAAGAGCAACCCAGACAGACTCCTTAGACAGGTCTCAGACGCCCGAGCTGACCGGCACCCTACATATCCAGTCCAAATATGGGGTAGATATGGGGGCGCTCGGGCGCGCCCGGGCCGCCACGTCTGGCTGATGTTGGGCCCCACATGAAAACACTGTGAAACCCGATCTGAAGCTCGTCTCCCCCATCGGACCGATGGCGTCGCATGGCGCCGCTCCGGCGGGCTGCATAGTGCCTAGCCTGGCTATTTAAGCCGATCTCCGACATTGAAACCCTACCCGTCCACACCCCCTTCCTCCCGTCCGCCTCTGCCGCCACTTTCCACTCATCGTCTGCCACCACTAGTAGCCATGCCTCCACGCCGCGGTTTAAGGAGCTACCCATATCTAACGTTGGAGCGTCCGCTGCAGCTCCTTAAGTGGATATGGGCAAGGCGCGAAGCCCAGATGCCGTGAGGCTACCTCCGGATGTGCTAGATGTTGGGGAACGCAGTAATTTCAAAAAAAAATCCTACGATCATGCAAGATCTATCTAGGTGATGCATACCAACAAGAGGGGAGAGTGTATCCATGTACCCTCATAGACCAAAATCGGAAGCGTTTCAATAACGCGGTTGATCTAGTCAAAATTCTTCGCAATCCAACCGATCCAAGTACGAATGTACGGCACCTCTGCGTTCAGCACACGTTCAGCTCGATGACGTTCCTCGTACTCTTGATCCAGTTGAGGATGAGGGTGAGTTCCGTTAGCACGACGGCGTGGCGACGGTGATGATGATGCTACCGGCGCAGGTCTTCGCCTGAGCACTACGATAGTATGATCGAGGTGTGTAACTGTGGAGGGGGGCACCGCACATGGTTGGGAGAGAAACTTGTGTGTTCCAGGGTGCCCTCATGCGCCCGTATATAAAGGAGCAAGGGAAGGCCGTCCGGCCCTCCTAGGCGCGCCCCCAAGAGGGGAATCCTACTAGGACTCCAAGTTCTAGTAGGTTTCCACCAAGAGGGAGAGAGGGGGAAGGAAGGATAGGGAGAGGGAGAAGGAAAGGGGGCACCGCGCCCCCCTCCTAGTCCAATTCGGACCCAATGGGGAGGGGGCGCGTGGCCTGCCCTGGCCGCCCCTCTCTTTCTCCACTAAGGACCATCGAGGCCCATTAGTTCCCCCGGGGGTTCCGAAAACCCTCCGGCGCTCCGGTTTTATCTGAAACTTCTCCGGAACACTTCTGGTGTCCGAATATAACCGTCCAATATATCAATCTTTATGTCTCGACCATTTCGAGACTCCACGTCATGTCCATTCTCTTATCCGGGACTCTGAACAAACTTCGGTCATCAAAAACATATAACTCATAATACATATCGTCATCGAGCATTAAGCGTGCGGACCCTACGGGTTCGAGAACTATGTAGACATGATCGAGACTCATCTCCGGTCAATAAAAAATAGCGGAACCTGGATGTTCATATTGGTTCCTACATATTCTACGAAGATCTTTATTGGTCAAACCGCATAACAATATACGTTGTTCCCTTTGTCATCGGTATGTTACTTGCCCGAGATTCGATCGTCGGTATCATCATACCTAGTTCAATCTCGTTACCAGCAAGTCACTTTACTCGTTACATAATACTTCATCCTGCAACTAACTCATTATTTACAATGCTTGCAAGGCTTATAGTGATCAGCATTACCGAGAGGGCCCAGAGATACCTCTCCGAAACACGGAGTGACAAATCCTAATGTCGATCTATGCCAACCCAACAAACACCTTCGGAGACACCTGTAGAGCATCTTTACAATCACCCATTTACGTTGTGACGTTTGATAGCACACAAGATGTTCCTCCGGTACTCGGGAGTTGCATAATCTCATAGTCTGAGGAACATGTATAAGTCATGAAGAAAGCAACAGCAATGAAACTGAAATGATCATAATGCTAATCTAACGGATGGGTCTTGTCCATCAGATCATTCCCCTAATGATGTGATCTCGTTCATCAAATGACAACACATGTCTATGGTTAGGAAACATAACCATCTTTGATTAGTGAGCTAGTCAAGTAGAGGCATATTAGGGACAATATGTTTTGTCTATGTATTCACACATGTACTAAGTTTCCGGTTAATACAATTCTAGCATGAATAATAAACATTTATCATGAAATAAGGAAATAGATAATAACTTTATTATTGCCTCTAGGGCATATTTCCTTCAGCCTCCCACTTGCACTAGAGTCAATAATCTAGATTACATGTAATGATTCTAGCACCCATGGAGCTTTGGTGCTGATCATGTTTTGCTCGTGGAAGAGGCTTAGTCAACGGGTCTGCAACATTCAGATCCGTATGTATCTTGCAAATCTCTATGTCCCCCCCCCCCCGACACTTGATGACAGATGGAATTGAAGCATCTCTTGATGTGCTTGGTTCTCTTGTGAAATCTGGATTCCTTGGCCAAGGCAATTGCGCCAGTATTGTCACAAAAGATTTTCATTGGACCCGATGCACCTGGTATGACACCTAGATCGGATATGAACTCCTTCATCCAGACTCCTTGATTTGCTACTTCCGAAGCAGCAATGTACTCCGCTTCACACGTAGATCCCGCCACGACGCTCTGCTTGGAATGGCACCAACTGACAGCTCCTCCATTCAATAAAAATACGTATTCGGTTTGTGACTTAGAGTCATCCGGATCAGTGTCAAAGCTTGCATCAACGTAACCGCTTATGACGAGCTCTTTTCACCTCCATAAATGAGAAACATATCCTTAGTCCTTTTCAGGTATTTCAGGATGTTCTTGACCGATGTCCAGTGCTCCACTCCGGGATTACTTTGGTACCTCCCTGCTATGCTTATAGCAAGGCACACACCAGGTCTGGTACACAGCATTGCATACATGATAGAACCTATGGCTGAAGCATATGGAATGACTTTCATTTTCTCTCTATCTTCTGCAGTGTTCGGGCATTGAGTCTGAATCAACTTCACACCTTGTAACACAGACAAGAATACATTCTTTGACTGATACATTTTGAACTTCTTCAAAACTTTATCAAGGTATGTGCTTTGTGAAAGTCCAATTAAGCATCTTGATCTATCTCTATAGATCTTGATGCCCAATATGTAAGCAGCTTCACCGAGGTCTTTCATGGAAAAACTCTTATTCAGATATCCCTTTATGCTATCCATAAGTTCTATATCATTTCCAATCAACAATATGTCATCTACATATAATATTAGAAATGCTACAGAGCTCCCACTCACTTTCTTGTAAATACAGGCTTCTCCAAAAGTCTGCATAAAACCATATGCTTTGATCACACTATCAAAGCGTTTATTCCAACTCCGAGAGGCTTGCACTAGTTCATAAATGGATCGCTGGAGCTTGCACACTTTGTTAGCACCCTTTGGATCGACAAAACCTTCTGGTTGCATCATATACAACTCTTCTTACAGGAATCCATTCAGGAATGCAGTTTTGACATCCATCTGCCAAATTTCATAATCATAAAATGCAGCAATTGCTAACATGATTCGGATAGATTTAAGCATCGCCACGGGTGAGAAAGTCTCATCATAGTCAACTACTTGAACTTGTTGAAAACCTTTTGCAACAAGTCAAGCTTTGTAGATAGTAACATTATCGTCTGCGTCGGTCTTCTTCTTGAAGATCCATTTATATTCTATGGCTTGCCGATCATCGGGCAAGTCCACCAAAGTCCACATTCTGTTCTCATACATGGATACTATCTTAGATTTCATGGCCTCAAGCCATTTCACGGAATCTGGGCTCATCATCACTTCCTCATAGTTCGTAGGTTCACCATGGTCTAGTAACATGACTTCCAGAACAGGATTACCGTACCACTCTGGTGCGGATCTCACTCTTGAAGACCTACGAGGCTCGGTAGTAACTTGATCTGAAGTTTCATGATCATCATCATTAACTTCCTCACTAATTGGTGTAGGAATCACTGGAACTGATTTCTGTGATGAACTACTTTCCAATAAGGGAGAAGGTACAATTACCTCATCAAGTTGTACTTTCCTCCCACTCACTTCTTTTGAGAGAAACTCCTTCTCTAGAAAGGATCCATTCTTAGCAACAAAGATTTTGCCTTCGGATCTGTGATAGAAGGTGTACCCAATAGTTTCCTTTGGGTATCCTATGAAGACACAATTCTCCGATTTGGGTTCAAGCTTATAAGGTTGAAGCTTTTTCACATAAGCATCGCAGCCCCAAACTTTAAGAAATGACAACTTTGGTTTCTTGCCAAACCACAGTTCATAAGGCCTCGTCTCAACGGATTTTGATGGTGCCCTATTTAAAGTGAATGCAGCCGTCTCTAAAGCATAACCCCAAAACGATAGCGGTAAATCAGTAAGAGACATCATAGGTCGCACCATATCCAATAGAGTACGGTTACGACGTTCGGACACACCATTTTGTTGTGGTGTTCCAGGTGGCGTTAGTTGTGAAACTATCCCATGTTGTTTCAAATGAAGACCAAACTCGTAAATCAAATATTCACCTCCATGATCAGATCGTAGAAACTTTATTTTCTTGTTACCATGATTTTCCACTTCACTCTAAAATTCTTTGAACTTTTCAAATGTTTCAGACTTATGCTTCATTAAGTAGATATACCAATATCTGCTCAAATCATCTATGAAGGTAAGAAAATAACGATACCTGCCATGAGCCTCAACAATCATTGGACTGCATACATCAGTATGTATTATTTCCAATAAGTCAGTAGCTCGTTCCATTGTTTCGGAGAATGGAGTTTTTGTCATCTTGCCCATGAGGCACGGTTCGCAAGCACCAAGTGATTCATAATCAAGTGATTCCAAAAGTCCATCAGCACGGAGTTTCTTCATGCGCTTTACACCGATATGACCCAAACGGCAGTGCCACAAATAAGTTGCACTATCATTATAAACTTTGCATCTTTTGGCTTCAATATTATGAATATGTGTATCATCACTATCGAGATTCAACAAAAATAGACCACTCATCAAGAGTGCATGACCATAAAAGATATTACTCATATAAATAGAACAACCATTATTCTCTGATTAAAATGAATAACCGTCTCGCATTAATCAAGATCCATATATAATGTTCATGCTCAACGCTGGCACCAAATAACAATTATTCAGGTCTAAAACTAATCTCGATGGTAGATGTAGAGGTAGCGTGCCGACGGCGATCACATCGACCTTGGAACCATTTCCCACGTGCATCATCACCTCGTCCTTAGCCAATCTTCGTTTAATCCGTATCCCCTGTTTCGAGTTGCAAATATGAGTAACATAACCCGTATTAAATACCCAGGCGCTACTACGAGCATTAGTAAGGTACACATCAATAACATGTATATCAAATATACCTTTCACTTTGCCATCCCTCTTATCCGCCAAATACTTGGGGCAGTTCCGCTTCCAGTGACCAGTCCCTTTGTAGTAGAAGCACTTAGTTTTAGGCTTAGGTCCAGACTTGGGTTTCTTCTCTTGAGCAACAACTTTCTTGCCATTCTTCTTGAAGTTCCCCTTCTTCCATTTGCCATTTTTCTTGAAACTAGTGGTCTTGTTGACCATCAACACTTGATGCTCCTTCTTGATTTCTACCTCGGCAGCTTTTAGCATCGTGAAGAGCTCGGGAATAGTCTTGTTCATCCCTTGCATATTATAGTTCATCACGAGCCTTTATAGCTTGGTGGAAGTGATTGAAGAACTCTGTCAATGACACTATCATCAGGAAGATTAACTCCCAGCTGAGTCAAGAGGTTATGGTACCCAGACATTCTGAGTATGTATTCACTGACAGAACTATTCTCCTCCATTTTGTAGCTGTAGAACTTGTTGGAGACTTCATATCTCTCAACTCGGGCATTTGCTTGAAACATTAACTTCAACTCTTGGAACATCTCATATGCTCCATGACGTTCAAAACGTCTTTAAAGTCCCGATTCTAAGTCGTAAAGCATGGCACACTGAACTATCGATTAGTCATCAGCTTTGCTCCGCCAGACGTTCTTAACGTCATCAGTAGCATCTGCAGCAGGCCTAGCACCCAGTGGTGCTTCCAGGACGTAATTCTTCTATGCAGCAATGAGGATAATCCTCAAGTTATGGACCCACTCTGTGTAGTTGCTGCCATCATATTTCAACTTAGCTTTCTCTAAGAACACATTAAAATTCAAAGGAATGGTAGCACGGGCCATTGATCTACAATAACATAGACATGCAAAATAACTATCAGGACTAAGTTCATGATAAATTAAAGTTCAATTAATCATATTACTTAGGAACTCCCACTTAGATAGACATCCCTCTAGTCATCTAAATGATCACGTGATCCAAATCAACTAAACCATGTCCGATCATCACGTGAGATGGAGTAGTTTTCAATGGTGAACATCACTATGTTGATCATATCTACTATATGATTCACGTTCGACCTTTCGGTCTCAGTGTTCTGAGGCCATATGTGCATATGCTAGGCTCGTCAAGTTTAACCCGAGTATTCTGCGTGTGCAAAACTGGCTTGCACCCGTTATATGTGAACGTAGAGCTTATCACACCCGATCATCACGTGGTGTCTCGGCACGATGAACTGTAGCAATGGTGCATGCTCAGGGAGAACACTTGTACCTTGAAATTTAGTAAGGGCTCATCTTATAATGCTCCCGACGTACTAAGAAAAATAAGATGCATAAAAGATAAACATCACATGCAATCAAAATATGTGACATGATATGGCCATCATCATCTTGTGCTCATGTCTCCATCACCGAAGCATCGTCATGACCTCCATCATCACCGGCACGACACCTTGATCTCCATCGTAGCATCATTGTCGTCTCACCAACTATTGTTACTACGACTATCGCTACCGCTTAGTGATAACGTAAAACAATTACATGGCGATTGCATTGCATACAATAAAGCGACAACCATATGGCTCCTGCCAGTTGCCGATAACTTTGTTATGAAACATGATCATCTCATACAACAATTTATATCACATCATGCCTTGACCATATCACATCACAACAAACCCTGAAAAAACAAGTTAGACATCCTCTACTTTGTTGTTGCAAGCTTTGCGTGGCTGCTATGGGCTTCTAGCAAGAACCGTTCTTACCTACGCATCAAAACCACAACGATTTTTCATCAAGTGTGATGTTTTAACCTTCAACAAGGACCGGCCGTAGTCAAACTCGATTCAACTAAAGTTGGAGAAACAGACACCCGCCAACCACCTTTGTGCAAAAGCACGTCGGTAGAACCAGTCTCATGAACGCGGTCATGTAATGTCGGTCCGGGCCACTTCATCCAACAATACCGTCGAATCAAAGTAAGACGTTAGTGGTAAGCAGTATGACTATTATCGCCCACAACTCTTTGTGTTCTACTCGTGCATATAACATCTACGCATAGACCTGGCTCGGATGCCACAATTGGGGAATGCAGTAATTTCAAAAAAATCCTACGATCATGCATGATCTATCTAGGTGATGCATACCAACGAGAGGGGAGAGTGTGTCCATATACCCTCGTAGACCGAAAGCGGAAGCTTTTCAATAACGCGGTTGATGTAGTCGAACTTCTTCGCGATCCAACCGATCCAAGTACCGAACGTACGACACCTCCGCGTTCAGCAGACGTTCAGCTCGATGACGTCCCTCGTACTCTTGATCTAGTTGAGGAAGAGAGTGAGTTCCGTTAGCATGACGGCGTGGCGACGGTGATGATGATGCTACCGGCGCAGGGCTTCGCCTAAGCACTACGATGGTATGATCGAGGTGTGTAACTGTGGAGGGGGGCACCGCACACGGTTGGGAGAGAAACTTGTGCGTTCTAGGGTGCCCTCATGCGCCCGTATATAAAGGAGCAAGGGGAGGCCATCCGGCCCTCCTAGGCATGCCCCCAAGAGGAGAATCCTACTAGGACTCCAAGTCCTAGTAGGTTCCACCAAGAGGGAGAGAGGGGGGAGGAAGGAGAGGGAGAGGGAGAAGGAAAGGGGGGCGCCCCCCCTCCTAGTCCAATTCGGACCCAAGGGGGAGGGGGCGCACGGCCTTCCCTGGCCCCCCCTCTCTCTCCACTGAGGACCATCGAGGCCCATTAGTTCCCCCAGGGGTTTCGATAACCCTCCGGCACTCCAGTTTTATCCGAAACTTCTCCGGAACACTTCCGGTGTCCGAATATAGCCGTCCAATATATCAATCTTTATGTGTCGACCATTTCGAGACTCCTCGTCATGTCCGTGATCTTATCCGGGACTCTGAACAAACTTCGGTCATCAAAAACACATCACTCATAATACATATCGTCATCGAACGTTAAGCGTGCGGACCCTACGGGTTCGAGAACTATGTAGGCATGACCGAGACTCATCTCCGGGTAATAACCAATAGCGAAACCAGGATGTTCATATTGGTTCCTACATATTCTACAAAGATCTTTATCGGTCAAACCGCATAATAATATATGTTGTTCCCTTTGTCATTGGTATGTTACTTGCCCGAGATTCGATCGTCGGTATCATCATACCTAGTTCAATCTCGTTACCGGCAAGTCTCTTTACTCGTTTCGTAATACTTCATCCCGCAACTAACTCATTAGTTACAATGCTTGCAAGGCTTATAGTGATGAGCATTACCGAGAGGGCCGGAGATACCTCTCCGAAACACGGAGTGACAAATCCTAATCTCAATCTATGTGTGACGCCCGGATGATTAGCTACAATTATCCCACATTAATGATGCCATGTCACCACGGTCACTGTTGTTAACCTCGCGATGATTCGCAAACATATTCAAAATTCAAATTCAAATTAATGTCAACAATAAAAGTTTTCGAAAGTTAAAACAAAAATGTTCGGGAGGTGCCATAATTTGCATATGTAAATATGGTGCAATAAACACATTTTTATAAAATGCCTAGATATTTTATAGTGGATGGAAACAACAAAACAATTAAATAAAAAGAAAAGCAGAACCTAACTAAAACAAAAAAACAAAAGCGGGGCGCCCACCCCCCCACTAGGCCTCGGCCCAGCTGGCCATCGGGCCAACCAGGCCGGCCCACCCGCGCCTACTAACCCCCACCCTGGTCAAACCCTATCCCACCAACACCCCCACTCCCCCACTCGCTTATGTAAACACCTCGGTGTACAATACTGTCAGTAAGACCCTGTTACTATTGTTGATGACATTCCGGTAACCACCGATGGACGAGAACTTTGCCTATTGGTCCGCCTCGTTCAACGAGCAGGAAAATAGTTCTCTTCGTCCCTCGCCCTTGGTACCGACATTGTTGCCAACATAAATGGCAGGCTACCCTCTGACTTACCTTACTATCGTGACCGTGCAAGATGTCAGCACCCTTTCTACTTTTAACCCACGTGGTGGGCCCATAACCCACAGTTCCACAGGATCGAAACCTGACTCTCCTGTACACCCCCGGTTCCTAAAGTTATTCCTCGCGCGTGGCCTCGTATGTAATTCACGGACCACCTGTCTAGTGATCTATTCTGGTATCAGACGCAATACTTATTCTCGTTGCCCTGAAACCCTTTCACCTTCTGATTAGGCATCGAAAGATTGCCTACCCGATTGAAACTTCTCATGGTACCTTCTTCCTTTGCTCTTGATATCTCCTTAAGTTTCAATTCGAGAGATACTTATGCTTTTCCCCTGAGTTAACCGTCTGATGCTCGATCTTGTTAGAATCCATTCTTATGGAGTTTTCCCTTCTTAGCCTTTCGTAAGTACGATGGAGTTCCCGAGGAAAGGATGCCGACTTCATCAAGATGACCTGAAGCAGAGAAATGAAGACATCAACGTAATGGATCGACCTCTTCGAGAGGAGCAATCAAGACCAAGAAGATCCGTTAGATTTTTCGTAACCCAATCCTTTCCCCCTTACACCTCTACCTAAATCTCGGGACGAGATTTCTTGTAGTGGAGGAGAATTGTGACGCCCGGATGATTAGCTACAATTATCCCACATTAATGATGCCATGTCACCACGGTCACTGTTGTTAACCTCGCGATGATTCGCAAACATATTCAAAATTCAAATTCAAATTAATGTCAACAATAAAAGTTTTCGAAAGTTAAAACAAAAATGTTCGGGAGGTGCCATAATTTGCATATGTAAATATGGTGCAATAAACACATTTTTATAAAATGCCTAGATATTTTATAGTGGATGGAAACAACAAAACAATTAAATAAAAAGAAAAGCAGAACCTAACTAAAACAAAAAAACAAAAGCGGGGCGCCCACCCCCCCACTAGGCCTCGGCCCAGCTGGCCATCGGGCCAACCAGGCCGGCCCACCCGCGCCTACTAACCCCCACCCTGGTCAAACCCTATCCCACCAACACCCCCACTCCCCCACTCGCTCGCCTCTCCCTCTCCCCCCTCTCCTCTCGATCCCATCTGGATCGAGGAGGGGCCCGACCCCGACGCCGCCATCGCACCTACGCCCCATCGCCATCCCCTGCCGCGCCGGAGCCCCACCACCGCTGCCGCGCCCGCGCCGGGGAATCCCCCGCCTATCGGCGTCCTCACGCCATCGCCGCGCAGAAGCTCCTCCCTCGCCGCCTGAAGGCCTCGTCGTCGTCGGACCTCCCCACCGGACCTCCTCATCTCCTCGTCGCCGGTCTACCCCAGGCCTCGCTGCCTCTTCCCTGCAACATTGGTGAGGCCCCCGGCCTTCGCCTTCCCTACTTCCTCGCCCCCCTTTCCTCTCTATCACCGCGGCCACCGCGCCCTCGATGGGGTCCGGCCACGCCCGCGGTCACTGCGCCCCGCCGTGCCCCCTGCTCCTAGCTGCTGCAACTGCTTCTGCTGTTGCCCTGTTGGAACTCGTCCCCTCGCCACCGCTCGTCGGAGCCGCCGCGCCGCGCCAACCCGGCTCCTGCGCTGTCCCGTTCACCGCGCCCGACCCTCACACCACAGCCCCGCCTCTGCGTTCACCGGCGTCGCGCCGCGCGCCCGCCCCTTCTCTCGCTAACCGCAACCCCCGCTCGGGTGCCCATCCGGGCTCGCCCGTTAACCCGTTTGCCCAGCACCCGCTCCAGGTGCCTGTCGGCCCGACCCGCTGTGGCCTCTGTGCCACTGACCAGAGGGGCCCAGCCCACATAACGTTTTAACAGAAAAAGAAAAGGAAAATAATAAATAAATAATAATAATTAAAATATTAATTAATTAATTAAAGAATTAATTAACTTAATTAATCCTAATTAAATTAATCTAATCACTAGTTAACTTAATTAAACTCTGATTAGCCTGTTCAGTCAATGACATATAGGACCCACACGTCAGTTTGACCAGTCAACGCCCCTGTTGACTGCTGACGTCATGCTGACGTCATGATGATGTCAGCAAACACTGTTTTGGATAATGTTAGATTTAAATAATTAATTAAATTCCAGAAATTATTAAAATCTTTAAAAAATCATATCTTTTAATCCGTAACTCGGATTAAAATATTTTCAACATGAAAGTTGCTCAGAACGACGAGACAATTCCGGATACGCAGCCCGTTCGTCCGCCACACATTCCTAACCTATCCAACTCGCAACTTTCCCCCTCCGGCCCCTCTGCCCGAAAACGCGAAACACCGGGGATACTTTCCCGGATGTTATCCCCCTTCACCGGTATCACCTAATACCGCGTTAGGGCACCCCTAGCATCGTTACTTGTCTTGTCATGCATCGATATGCATCTGTTTACATGGTATTCATTGTTTCTTCCCCCTCTTCTCTCCGGTAGACTACGAGACCGACGCTGCTGCTGCCCAGATCGACTACGGAGTTGACGACCCCTCTCTCTTGCCAGAGCAACCAGGCAAGCCCCCCCCTTGATCACCAGATATCGCCTATTCTCCTCTATACTGCTTGCATTAGAGTAGTGTAGCATGTTACTGCTTTCCGTTGATCCTATTCTGATGCATAGCCTGACATTGTTGCTACATCTGTTGATACCTTACCTGCAATCCTAAATGCTTAGTATAGGATGCTAGTTTATCATCATTGGCCCTACATTCTTGTCAGTCTGCCTTGCTATACTATCGGGCCGTGATCACTTGGGAGGTGATCACGGGTATATACTATACTATACATACATACTATACAGGTGGTGACTAAAGTCGGGTCAGCTCATTGAGTACCCGCAAGTGATTCTGATGAGGGGGGGCTGAAAGGACAGGTGGCTCCATCCCGGTAGAGGTGGGCCTGGGTTCCCGACGGCCCCCGACTGTTACTTTGTGGCGGAGCGACAGGGCAAGTTGAGACCACCTAGGAGACAGGTGGGCCTGGCCCTCGTCGGCGTTCGCGGATACTTAACACGCTTAACGAGATCTTGGTATTTGATCTGAGTTGGCTACGAGCCTATACGCACTAACCATCTACGCGGGAGTAGTTATGGGTATCCCGGCGTCGTGGTATCAGCCGAAGCACTTCAGACGTCAGCGACGGAGCGGCGCGCGCCGGATTGGACTGGAACGCCACTAGGCTAGGTCTGCTTCCGGCCGCCCACGCAACGTGCAGGTGTGCTCAGGGCGATGGGCCCAGACCCCTGCGCGCTTAGGTTTAGACCGGCGTGCTGGCCTCTCTGTTTTGCCTAGGTGGGGCTGCGACGTGTTGATCTTCCGAGGCCGGGCATGACCCAGGAAAGTGTGTCCGGCCAAATGGGATCAAGCGTGTTGGGTAAGTTGGTGCACCCCTGCAGGGAAATTAATCTATTCGAATAGCCGTGATCTTCGGTAACAGGACGACTTGGAGTTGTACCTTGACCTTATGACAACTAGAACCGGATACTTAATAAAACACACCCTTCCAAGTGCCAGATACAACCCGGTGATCGCTCTCTAACAGGGCGACGAGGAGAGGATCACCGGGTAGGATTATGCTATGCGATGCTACTTGGAGATGCTACTTGGAGATGCTACTTGGAGATGCTACTTGGAGGACTTCAGACTACCCTCTTCTACCTGTTGCAAGACGATGGTGACCAGAAGCGTAGTCTTCGATAAGACTAGCTATCCCCCTCTTATTCTGGCATTCTGCAGTTCAGTCCACTGATATGGCCCTTTACACATATATCCATGCATATGTAGTGTAGCTCCTTGCTTGCGAGTACTTTGGATGAGTACTCACGGTTGCTTTCTCCCCCCTTTTCCCCCTTTCCTTTCTTTCTGGTTGTCGCAACCAGATGCTGGAGTCCAGGAGCTAGATGCCACCGTCATGACGACTACTACACTGGAGGTGCCTACTACTACGTGCAGCCCGTTGTCGACGACCAGGAGTAGTTTAGGAGGATCCCAGGCAGGAGGCCTGCGCCTCTTTCGATCTGTATCTCAGTGTGCTAGCCTTCTTAAGGCAAACTTGTTTAACTTATGTCTGTACTCAGATATTGTTGCTTCCGCTGACTCGTCAATGATCGAGCACTTGTATTCGAGCCCTCGAGGCCCCTGGCTTGTATTATGATGCTTGTATGACTTATTTATGTTTTTAGAGTTGTGTTGTGATATCTTCCCGTGAGTCCCTGATCTTGATCGTACACGTTTGCGTGCATGATTAGTGTACGATTGAATCGGGGGCGTCACAAGTTGGTATCAGAGCCGACTGCCTGTAGGAATCCCCCTTCCACACTCCTTGGCCGAAGTCGAGTCTAGACGTTGCAAAAACCTTTACTAACATGGATGTGTGTCTTACGGGCACACGTCGCCATTTGGGTGGTATTAGGATCTTTTATTCCTTGATCTTTACTCTGGGACTCTGAGCTCTCTTCTATTCGGGTTAAACGATTTTTACTAAAATCTAACTTTAGGTTCTCGAAAATACTTTTTCCCGGAGAGCCCCTTCAGTCCAGATGATCGCCCGCTGCACCAGAAGATTTCGAAGATACTCTACGATTTTCTCTCGAGACCTTGTGCCCGTTGCTTTTGCAATTCCCTACCACCGAAATATCCCTATGGATAAATACTTACACCTGTCGTGCTTACTTTTATTCCCAGTCGATCTTGTTATTACAAGATACCCCGAGAATATTTTGTGCCTACTGCCTTGCAGTTCTTTGCCACCTGAATACCCCTAAGAATAACTTCTCGCACCTTCCGAGTATCCTCTCATCCCAGTTGTTCAGGTGTTTCACAAAAGTCTTTGAAATACTATTCAATCCTCCGAAAATCCTTAGTAGCTTTATTGCTCTGCAAATACTTGTCTACTAGCAGTATGGATGCTTCCCATATATATGGCAATATTCACTAGTATCTTTTGACACCGTCATTTTGATCCTATTGATTCCACAGGTGTGCGAATGCACACAATCATCTATCAACCCTTTTAAATTATCTTTCCGGCTCAGACATCATTTTGAACATGAGTTGGTTCTCGACCAAACTATCTGTCATCGATTGTGCCTCTGGTATATTCAATTGACCCATCCTTGATCAGAACGTCTGCTTCTGATCCTTTGTTTTGGAAATCATAATTCCTTTGCAATTAAGCGGTGAATTATTCAGATGCTTCCATAACCTGTTGCATTTGCATTCCTTCCTCTTCTGGTTGAGTATCGATACTCATATCAGATCCTTTGTGGACTATCAAGTCCTTTGTTGGATTGTTACCCGACAATGTCCTTCAGACTTGATCACTTTGTGAGTTCTTCCCCTGTTACATAATGCCTTTGTTAAGTTGTATCCTCCGCTTGGCCAACCTTACTCTGCTTTCGGGCTTGTGTTATTTACTCTGGAAACTTGTGGTATATGTCTCTAAGAAGCCCCTATGGGTTGAACATATGCCTTCTCTAAGCCGTGTGAACCCGAAAGTTTTCACGATTCATACTCTTCTGGTGCTTCGCCAGATAAAATTGCAACACTGCAACTTCATCAAACGTGAGGAGTAAATGAAAGGTTATGCATTGGAGAAGTGGGAGTCGACCTTGAACTTGTGTTCATGCCCATGGACACGATGTAGATCTTGTCGTTAAAGCTTCTCTTAAATTAGTTATTCCTTTGGTATAAGTTCATCTTATATCAGGGATCTGGCCTTTTGCAATCGTGGTTCCGACCATGTTCTCTTTTGAATACCATTTCTCGTGCAAGTTTTAGCACTTGTCTTCTGTAGAGCAATACCCCGGTCCAACCTCTACTTGATCTGCCGTCGAGTATTACCCCCCTGGTATCTCGAGATTATCATGGAACTGCATAACTTCTAACAAGTTCTTCATCAAGTGCTACATCCCCACTGAATCCAATTTTTCACGGGCTCTGAATTATTAAACACTCAAAGACACCAATAACTGAACCGAGTCCGCACTACGGTTCAACAACTCTTCGGTAAGCTTCTATCAGTACGAGTTTGTACCCGATCACATCATTCCTAGCCTGATCGGCTATATCATTATCATGCTAAATTTTAACTGTGCTACCCGGTCCTCCTTCCCGTAGCACAATTATTTGACGGTGAGCTAAGCTTACGTTGATCTTCCTCCTCATATCATTTCTCCTTGGACAATAAGCTTGGTTTCGAGTTTGTGTCATACCCTTGGTTCCAATAACCTTTCGCTTCACCATTCTTTTGACTTAATGTCATCGCCGATCGATTACATCTTGGAATCTCTCGACAAAGTGTGTCGTGATCATCATCAATCTTATGAGCTCTTCCAGGATATCAAATGAGTTCATGATGAGAAATACCATCCTTGCCCTTGATGATCTGTGTTATCATCGACCTTTATTGCCTTCCCATGAACACAAGCTTGTTCGTGTTTGGTGTTATACCTTGAGTTCCTTGCTATCCAGCAATTGTTCTTCTTTACCTTGGAGTATTACCAAGAATGTTCTGAGATTTGTTCCACCTCTTGAGAATTCTTGACATAGAAATACTTCTCACCATCACCATTCTTTCTTGGTCCCCGTGTTAATTCCAACAAGTGAACGGTGTTGTTTGGATTCTTTCCTTCTAGCAACCCTATTGCTTTGAAGTGAATGGGCGATAGTTCATTCTAAGTCTTTCGATAATTGAATCACCATTCTAACATTGGCCGTGCAACCCAACCCATATTTCGGGTGCACCGTTCAACCAATGTTTAATTATGTATGTTTTACTCGAGCATATCCCATTATATCATTTGATCTAACAAATGTCATCTTCTTGTTCACATTATCGTGGAAATCCATCCGTTTGGAATTATCGATGAATTGTCGCTGATTCCATCAGCCACCTCCTCATCCTCTCGTTGGTTTACCGATGAACCTTGTTTCGGAACTGGCTTCCATGGTTCATCTCCCGAGAATCTTCGATGTCATCTCGTCAATTTGTATCGCACCTTTTCTCCTCAAGCATCGTGAATTTGAGGTATCCTAACACCAATTAGATCTGAATCTCGGTCAGTTATGATGGTTGGAACATTTTTCCAAGAGTTATAACACTGGTCTTTTATGACCCGGTAAGGTGATGGCTTGCCCAGCACACCTGGCCGGATGACCTGCTGTTATAGTTTTCTTATTAGCAAGGTTATCCATTCTTCCATGAGAAAATTGTAAGACTTATTCTACAAGTTGTTCCTGATGGATCCTTCCTTTATCCAAAGTCTGACCTTTGCTTGAAGACCATGTCAATGCTATCTCGAAGCATGTCTGTGGTAATCAGATTTTCAATAAGAGCATTTGAAGCACAATGCTAAATTTCCTTTATCATTTATCCTAACACCGTTGTATGGGTAATATCATGATATTCCTCCCCCCTTGCCTAAATGGTTTTCTAGTTTCTATCCTGTCATGGATATCATGCTCCGCTTGTCCTTGGGAAGGATATACCCCCGAAATATGTGTATATACACATTTTCCCTTCCATTGTTCTGTTTAAACCTGATAAACGCTTTTCCTTTCCATTGGTTTGTTTAAACCTTCTTGTGATGTATATTAGATAAGCAGTAATATTCTCTTGCTTATGTAAACACCTCGGTGTACAATACTGTCAGTAAGACCCTGTTACTATTGTTGATGACATTCCGGTAACCACCGATGGACGAGAACTTTGCCTATTGGTCCGCCTCGTTCAACGAGCAGGAAAATAGTTCTCTTCGTCCCTCGCCCTTGGTACCGACATTGTTGCCAACATAAATGGCAGGCTACCCTCTGACTTACCTTACTATCGTGACCGTGCAAGATGTCAGCACCCTTTCTACTTTTAACCCACGTGGTGGGCCCATAACCCACAGTTCCACAGGATCGAAACCTGACTCTCCTGTACACCCCCGGTTCCTAAAGTTATTCCTCGCGCGTGGCCTCGTATGTAATTCACGGACCACCTGTCTAGTGATCTATTCTGGTATCAGACGCAATACTTATTCTCGTTGCCCTGAAACCCTTTCACCTTCTGATTAGGCATCGAAAGATTGCCTACCCGATTGAAACTTCTCATGGTACCTTCTTCCTTTGCTCTTGATATCTCCTTAAGTTTCAATTCGAGAGATACTTATGCTTTTCCCCTGAGTTAACCGTCTGATGCTCGATCTTGTTAGAATCCATTCTTATGGAGTTTTCCCTTCTTAGCCTTTCGTAAGTACGATGGAGTTCCCGAGGAAAGGATGCCGACTTCATCAAGATGACCTGAAGCAGAGAAATGAAGACATCAACGTAATGGATCGACCTCTTCGAGAGGAGCAATCAAGACCAAGAAGATCCGTTAGATTTTTCGTAACCCAATCCTTTCCCCCTTACACCTCTACCTAAATCTCGGGACGAGATTTCTTGTAGTGGAGGAGAATTGTGACGCCCGGATGATTAGCTACAATTATCCCACATTAATGATGCCATGTCACCACGGTCACTGTTGTTAACCTCGCGATGATTCGCAAACATATTCAAAATTCAAATTCAAATTAATGTCAACAATAAAAGTTTTCGAAAGTTAAAACAAAAATGTTCGGGAGGTGCCATAATTTGCATATGTAAATATGGTGCAATAAACACATTTTTATAAAATGCCTAGATATTTTATAGTGGATGGAAACAACAAAACAATTAAATAAAAAGAAAAGCAGAACCTAACTAAAACAAAAAAACAAAAGCGGGGCGCCCACCCCCCCACTAGGCCTCGGCCCAGCTGGCCATCGGGCCAACCAGGCCGGCCCACCCGCGCCTACTAACCCCCACCCTGGTCAAACCCTATCCCACCAACACCCCCACTCCCCCACTCGCTCGCCTCTCCCTCTCCCCCCTCTCCTCTCGATCCCATCTGGATCGAGGAGGGGCCCGACCCCGACGCCGCCATCGCACCTACGCCCCATCGCCATCCCCTGCCGCGCCGGAGCCCCACCACCGCTGCCGCGCCCGCGCCGGGGAATCCCCCGCCTATCGGCGTCCTCACGCCATCGCCGCGCAGAAGCTCCTCCCTCGCCGCCTGAAGGCCTCGTCGTCGTCGGACCTCCCCACCGGACCTCCTCATCTCCTCGTCGCCGGTCTACCCCAGGCCTCGCTGCCTCTTCCCTGCAACATTGGTGAGGCCCCCGGCCTTCGCCTTCCCTACTTCCTCGCCCCCCTTTCCTCTCTATCACCGCGGCCACCGCGCCCTCGATGGGGTCCGGCCACGCCCGCGGTCACTGCGCCCCGCCGTGCCCCCTGCTCCTAGCTGCTGCAACTGCTTCTGCTGTTGCCCTGTTGGAACTCGTCCCCTCGCCACCGCTCGTCGGAGCCGCCGCGCCGCGCCAACCCGGCTCCTGCGCTGTCCCGTTCACCGCGCCCGACCCTCACACCACAGCCCCGCCTCTGCGTTCGCCGGCGTCGCGCCGCGCGCCCGCCCCTTCTCTCGCTAACCGCAACCCCCGCTCGGGTGCCCATCCGGGCTCGCCCGTTAACCCGTTTGCCCAGCACCCGCTCCAGGTGCCTGTCGGCCCGACCCGCTGTGGCCTCTGTGCCACTGACCAGAGGGGCCCAGCCCACATAACGTTTTAACAGAAAAAGAAAAGGAAAATAATAAATAAATAATAATAATTAAAATATTAATTAATTAATTAAAGAATTAATTAACTTAATTAATCCTAATTAAATTAATCTAATCACTAGTTAACTTAATTAAACTCTGATTAGCCTGTTCAGTCAATGACATATAGGACCCACACGTCAGTTTGACCAGTCAACGCCCCTGTTGACTGCTGACGTCATGCTGACGTCATGATGATGTCAGCAAACACTGTTTTGGATAATGTTAGATTTAAATAATTAATTAAATTCCAGAAATTATTAAAATCTTTAAAAAATCATATCTTTTAATCCGTAACTCGGATTAAAATATTTTCAACATGAAAGTTGCTCAGAACGACGAGACAATTCCGGATACGCAGCCCGTTCGTCCGCCACACATTCCTAACCTATCCAACTCGCAACTTTCCCCCTCCGGCCCCTCTGCCCGAAAACGCGAAACACCGGGGATACTTTCCCGGATGTTATCCCCCTTCACTGGTATCACCTAATACCGCGTTAGGGCACCCCTAGCATCGTTACTTGTCTTGTCATGCATCGATATGCATCTGTTTACATGGTATTCATTGTTTCTTCCCCCTCTTCTCTCCGGTAGACTACGAGACCGACGCTGCTGCTGCCCAGATCGACTACGGAGTTGACGACCCCTCTCTCTTGCCAGAGCAACCAGGCAAGCCCCCCCCTTGATCACCAGATATCGCCTATTCTCCTCTATACTGCTTGCATTAGAGTAGTGTAGCATGTTACTGCTTTCCGTTGATCCTATTCTGATGCATAGCCTGACATTGTTGCTACATCTGTTGATACCTTACCTGCAATCCTAAATGCTTAGTATAGGATGCTAGTTTATCATCATTGGCCCTACATTCTTGTCAGTCTGCCTTGCTATACTATCGGGCCGTGATCACTTGGGAGGTGATCACGGGTATATACTATACTATACATACATACTATACAGGTGGTGACTAAAGTCGGGTCAGCTCATTGAGTACCCGCAAGTGATTCTGATGAGGGGGGGCTGAAAGGACAGGTGGCTCCATCCCGGTAGAGGTGGGCCTGGGTTCCCGACGGCCCCCGACTGTTACTTTGTGGCGGAGCGACAGGGCAGGTTGAGACCACCTAGGAGACAGGTGGGCCTGGCCCTCGTCGGCGTTCGCGGATACTTAACACGCTTAACGAGATCTTGGTATTTGATCTGAGTTGGCTACGAGCCTATACGCACTAACCATCTACGCGGGAGTAGTTATGGGTATCCCGGCGTCGTGGTATCAGCCGAAGCACTTCAGACGTCAGCGACGGAGCGGCGCGCGCCGGATTGGACTGGAACGCCACTAGGCTAGGTCTGCTTCCGGCCGCCCACGCAACGTGCAGGTGTGCTCAGGGCGATGGGCCCAGACCCCTGCGCGCTTAGGTTTAGACCGGCGTGCTGGCCTCTCTGTTTTGCCTAGGTGGGGCTGCGACGTGTTGATCTTCCGAGGCCGGGCATGACCCAGGAAAGTGTGTCCGGCCAAATGGGATCAAGCGTGTTGGGTAAGTTGGTGCACCCCTGCAGGGAAGTTAATCTATTCGAATAGCCGTGATCTTCGGTAACAGGACGACTTGGAGTTGTACCTTGACCTTATGACAACTAGAACCGGATACTTAATAAAACACACCCTTCCAAGTGCCAGATACAACCCGGTGATCGCTCTCTAACAGGGCGACGAGGAGAGGATCACCGGGTAGGATTATGCTATGCGATGCTACTTGGAGATGCTACTTGGAGATGCTACTTGGAGATGCTACTTGGAGGACTTCAGACTACCCTCTTCTACCTGTTGCAAGACGATGGTGACCAGAAGCGTAGTCTTCGATAAGACTAGCTATCCCCCTCTTATTCTGGCATTCTGCAGTTCAGTCCACTGATATGGCCCTTTACACATATATCCATGCATATGTAGTGTAGCTCCTTGCTTGCGAGTACTTTGGATGAGTACTCACGGTTGCTTTCTCCCCCCTTTTCCCCCTTTCCTTTCTTTCTGGTTGTCGCAACCAGATGCTGGAGTCCAGGAGCTAGATGCCACCGTCATGACGACTACTACACTGGAGGTGCCTACTACTACGTGCAGCCCGTTGTCGACGACCAGGAGTAGTTTAGGAGGATCCCAGGCAGGAGGCCTGCGCCTCTTTCGATCTGTATCTCAGTGTGCTAGCCTTCTTAAGGCAAACTTGTTTAACTTATGTCTGTACTCAGATATTGTTGCTTCCGCTGACTCGTCAATGATCGAGCACTTGTATTCGAGCCCTCGAGGCCCCTGGCTTGTATTATGATGCTTGTATGACTTATTTATGTTTTTAGAGTTGTGTTGTGATATCTTCCCGTGAGTCCCTGATCTTGATCGTACACGTTTGCGTGCATGATTAGTGTACGATTGAATCGGGGGCGTCACACTATGCCAACCCAACAAACACCTTTGGAGACACCTATAGTGCATCTTTATAATCACCCATTTATGTTGTGACGTTTGATAGCACACAAGATGTTCTTCTGGTATTCGGGAGTTGCATAATCTCATAGTCTGAGGAACATGTATAAGTCATGAAGAAAACAACAACAATGAAACTGAAATGATCATAATGCTAAGGTAACGGATGGGTCTTGTCCATCATATCATTCTCCTAATGATGTGATCCCGTTCATCAAATGACAACGCATGTCTATTGTTAGGAAACATAACCATCTTTGATTAACGAGCTAGTCAAGTAGAGGCATACTAGGGACAATATGTTTTGTCTATGTATTCACACTTGTACTAAGTTTCCGGTTAATACAATTATAGCATGAATAATAAACATTTATCACGAAATAAGGAAATAAATAATAACTTTATTATTGCCTCTAGGGCATATTTCCTTCACTGGATCCGGAGGAGGAGGAGGAGGAGGAGGAGGAGGAGGAGGAGCCGGAGGAGGATGTGAGGGATGTTGGGGACGCGGATCTGCAGGCGGAGCAGTAGGCCATCCTCGATTCCTTCCGCTCGGAGTCGGATGTGAAGGCCAGACATCATCGGCAGCAGGAGATGGAGGCAGAGCACGGCGGCGGAAGTCGGCGAGATGCTCGCGGACATGGATGAGAAGGAGGATGAGGAGGAGCCGGAGCCCTCCTACGTGCCCGTCCACCCGGTTCCCGGCATCGACGTCGTGGACATCTTCGACGACGAATCATAGCTAGCGTGTAGTAGTACATAGATTTTTTTTTTGCATGGTTTATATGGATCTAGGGGATGAAATATGAAAGACTTGATGCATAGGAGCAAATTTAAGACATGACCAGTGAATGTCCGCGGGCAATTGAGAGATCCGATTTGCTAAGTCGGACCGTAGATGCTCTAAGTGATCGTGGCAACACCAACCATTTAGCCGGCTGTTACTATTAGCCATGCTCTATCCCACACACGCAATCCCATACGGCCATAATCCACACCCCTCTACCGCAATGCAATCATAAAAAATTAAAGGCAGGCAGTACAGGCACTGACGCATCCATGCACGGTGTTGGATCTCATCTGACCACCCACCACCGGATCGACCGTTTGAAACTTTGAATCCCCTGGCCTTGGCGTCGCGTAATCAGACAGAAAGAAGAGGATAAAAAGAGCGTTTGAATCTCTGGGGCTCCGAGCATAAATACGCCGCTGAACTGCAGTCGATGCGCACCGCCCACACCACACACTCAGCGAGCACGTGGGCGCCGACCCGTCGCGACCCCATTGGCTGCCGGCGACGCTGCCCGCTGTTGGGCGACCCGCAGCGGACGCCTCCCATCTTTCAGCGCGGCTGCTCTCGCTGGCTGAAGGCTGAAGCACCCCACCCCCGTGAGTTCAAAATATCGCTTCTACGAGGCGACCTTGGAAAGTTTCAGTTAAAGCCCACCTCCTCTGCACCCCATACCGCCCCTGCCCTGCCTCTTTCTCGGGGCCGGAGTTTTTCAAACACTCCTTCCTGCCTGCCTAGCCTACCGTTGGGGTACAGTACTGTGCGGGCTCGAGAAGCGTGATCTGCGGGTGGTACGGCGGCGCGGCGGGCGAGATGAGGCTGCTCGGCGCGGCGGACGACGGGAAGATCAACGACGAGGGGATGGCGCTGCGCAAGGCCGAGGAGGCCGGTGAGTTCTCTCCTCCCTTCCTGCCGCGTTCCAGTCATGCCACGCGTTTCGCCTTCCGCCGTTGCGCCGGTGTTTGAGTGGCGTCGAGTTGAGCCGCGGCGGCGGCGCCGGCGAGAGCTGGATTGAGTGCTCCGTGAGGACGCTGATAGCTTTGTGCTCCGTTGCGGCATTCGCACACGGAGAGCAGTAGGAGTATTAAGCTGTGTTTAGTGTTTACTGCAGTGGTGATTGCTCGTAATTACTACTACTGTACTCGGGTTTGCGCTTGATTTAAGTCGAGATGCATTTAGTGCATGCGGTATTCCGTCGGTTTAATCCGGAGAACTAGTTGATTAGTACTAGTAGTACTGCTACACTGCAATCACTCACATGAATTCATCATCTCAGATTTCCAGTTTCTGTTCGTTCAGCATTCAGAATTCGAAAATAAATCAATCGGGGTATGAAAGCAAGGGAGAGGACAGACCGCACGATCGCGTCTGTCTGCACGAATCGCGACGCAAAATTAGTAACCTCCCTGACTCTGATCTGCTGCCGCTACCCTACGCAGCTGCGCGGAGGTGCGAGGCGGCGCGATGGCTGCGGCAGATGGCGCCGGCGGCGGTGGAGGCCCTGCCGGACAGGCCGTCGGAGGAGGAGTTCTGCATGGCGCTGCGCAACGGCCTCATCCTCTGCAAGGTCCTCAACCGGGTCAACCCCGGCGCCATCCCCAAGGTACCTGCTTACATCCATCCCTAACACCCACCATAACCATAACCCGGTCGATTGGGTTCAAATGCCCGGGTGTGCCTGCCATGTGTGAGTGAGATTTCACGGTGCCCGTTGTTGCTTCGGCAGGTCGTCGAGAATCCCATTGACGCAGTGCAGTGGTCTGATGGGGCGGCGCAGTCCGCGATCCAGTACTTCGAGAACATGAGGAACTTCCTCGTTGCAGTTAGCGAGATGAATCTCTTGGAATTTGAAGCTTCCGACATTGAGAAGGTACGGCCTGGACTTAGCATTACTACCATTGCTCCAAGTGTTGCCCTTTTGTTCTAGGCATATCATGACAATTACTATTCATTAGACCTTTCAAAACAATCATAGTCATTACTAGGAGTATCTTGATTTGCTGAATTGTATAGCCTGAAACGATTCACTGAATTTGTTCCACATTTGCAACAACACTTATGGGTTAAAGCTTATCATTGGAAAATGAAAATTGTTGTGGCTCTTCTGTGATTACTCATTTTAACTTCTAAGACCAAATATTCAAGAGTATCTTTGTGAGAAACAAATGGAGCAAATATGAAATATCTTCAACCAGGTTCAAGTCCTCGTGGACTCAAATTTAGGTTCCTATTTCTTATACTGTGGCCTCTCATACAGATTTTCATCCCCCCAAAAAATATTCAATCAAGCTATTAAAAAGTTTGCTAGTAAGAATTATGTGTTACTGCTAGAGTTTTGACACTTAGCTGTATATTTTGAACATGTGGCATCTGAATTCACAGGGAGGTTCATCAATGAAAGTTGTGGACTGCATACTCTGTCTCAAAGGATACCACGAGTGGAAACTTTCAGGTGGGATCGGTATATGGCGGTATGGAGGTATTGTTAAGATTGCGCCTCCAAGCAAGAGGTTGCCTTCACATTCATCCAGGTTTGGAGGCTCAGCTGACCAGAACCAACAGATGCTGGAATTTGTTCATCTTCTCTCCGAGGTCTCCCTTGAGGAAACCAGAGTTGAAGAATCCCAGCATTCACTTTTCCAGCAGTTTGTTCTTCGAGTTGTGCGGGCATTCCTTCTGGAATGGAGTGAAGCTGACGACTTGCCTTTAGATGATATGGTAGGTATGTTCTGCTTATTCTTATGTATTGTTGATCCCCTTTTAGTACTAGTTTAGCTGATCTCGTCACCAAACAATGCTGAACACCTGTGGACTAACTTATGCTGGTGGATTTTTTCAGGTCCTTGAAACAATACTTGAGCAAGCCTCTAAAGAATTCACCATTCTGCTTGTGTCCCACCGGAATCAGGTGCAGTATCATATTTGTACTCCTTGGTGTATTTTCCTTATGATGATGTACACCACCAAATAGGCAACAGGCAGCATTTGCCATTAGCAGTCCTGAAAACTAAAAACTCTGCACCAATGACTGAAACTTACTTTTTAAACATCTACCATCTAACAGGTCAGATCAAACTAAAAACTCTGCACCAATGACTGAAACTTACTTTTTAAACATCTACCATCTAACAGGTCAGATCACTTTTAAGGAAGATGATGAAAGATGAAAGTGGTGTCTGTTCTAAATTGGAGTTGATCGAAGCTATTTCAAAATCTTTGCAATGTCCCTATGGTAGCCGAAAACACTTGGATGGTGAAGGACTTGAACACCAACAAGAAGAGCTGAAGGTAGGGAATGATGTCCAATTTTGTACTGCTTAACTTGTTAGCTAGCAGTTTATCATGATCAATACCATGTAACCAACACCCTTTTTCTTACCTTATAAAATGCTAGCTGGTGAACTGTCAAGCTGCATGTTAAGTATTTGGTGCCAAGTCCACATATTCCTTGCCAGTTCCCTTTTTTAAACATAAATAACAGTAAAAACAATAAAATTACCTACCAATTTTGTACTTATCTGATGAAAAATATCCTATTCAGGGTTAAAA
This sequence comes from Triticum timopheevii, assembly GCA_963921465.1. Taxonomy (NCBI): domain Eukaryota; kingdom Viridiplantae; phylum Streptophyta; class Magnoliopsida; order Poales; family Poaceae; genus Triticum; species Triticum timopheevii. Next base: position 436,511,837 of record OY997264.1, on the reverse strand, counting down.
TATACAGAATTAATTTGGACATCTATTTTATGGACATTGTCGCATTGTGCTAATTATCATTTTTCTTCTAAACATGAAATATTCAGAAGTTAAAACTGTCCTTCAATGAGATGAAGTCTGAAGTTGAATCTACTCGAGCTAAATGGGAGGAAGACTTGACGAGGCTAGGTGAGTAATGGTTTTAGAATTTTGTCAATCGCCGTGCTCTTTGGTCTCTAAACATTATTCTAATGTTGCAGAAAGCTATTTCGAGGCTCAGAACCATAATGCTTACCACAAGTTACTGGAGGAAAATCGTAAGTTGTACAATCAAGTCCAAGATCTTAGAGGTAAACCTAAAATGGATTCAGTTCATTTTATTTGCAGTAAAATAATAGTTACTGACAACTTCAAATATGTTTCTTAGGTAGCATTCGAGTCTACTGTAGAGTGAAACCTTTACCGAAGTCCCAACCTGATCAACGATCTACTGTGGATCATATTGGGGAAAATGGGGAGATCATGATTACGAACCCTGAAAAGGAAGGAAAGGATGGACGGAAGATATTCTCTTTCAACAAAATATTTGGACCTAATGTTTCACAATGTACATCATCAAACTTCCTCATTTTGTTTCCCTTGTACCGCAAATCAATTGCATTCCCTCCAGTATTTTCCTAAAGAATAGTTGATGATTCACAAGAAAGTTATGCATTTTTTTTGTTATATAGTTATTTCAAAGATAGAATTACTTGTTTATTTTGCATAAAGCCTTACATGATCAATAATTACAAGAATGATATGTTATTTTGGGAAACCATAAAGTAATTTTGTAGGAGATGGTGTACTTCTAATTGCAACTCTTAATGCTACGAGTTTACTCACTTTCGTTTTCTTTGTAACAGCTGAAGTTTATGTTGATACACAACCACTTATAAGATCAGTGATGGATGGCTATAATGTTTGTATATTTGCATATGGTCAAACAGGATCGGGAAAGACCTACACTATGGTAATTTTTCACATTTATTTGCTTTTGAGTTCACACCATTAAATTTGTGAGACATGTCCAATCGACATGCAATACTATAACGGAAGGAGTTGCATTAATAAAAACTACAACGAGGGGATAAAGATCTTTAATACTGAAGCAGTCCTATTGGAGGTTATTTGTTTTTTTATGACAATGTATTTGTTTTTTGCATATGTTACTCAGAGTGGTCCAGACAAAACAGCAGAGGAGACCTTGGGCGTAAACTACCGATCGCTAAATGATCTGTTTGATATTTCTCAAAACAGATCAGATACCACGACATATGATGTGAGGGTTCAGATGATTGAAATATACAATGAACAAGTGAGAGATCTATTGATGGCTGATGGTGCAAACAAACGATATCCTTCCATGTTGGCATGTGCATACATATATAGCTTTATGCTTACTTTCCTTGCTTCGCTATCAAAACTTTGGCTTCATAAAAATTCCTTCTGTATTTTTTCTTAACCATACACACATTAGAGATCCGTAACAATTCTCATGTGAATGGACTCAACATCCCTGATGCCAATTTAGTGCCTGTGAAGTGCACAAAGGATGTTTTGGACCTGATGAAACTTGGCCACAGAAATCGGGCTGTTGGAGCGACTGCTCTTAATGAACGAAGTAGCCGCTCACACAGGTATTAATTATATTATGTTATATTAAACTAGTATGATGAACTTTATCGTATAGTAAGGTTATGCCCTAGTCCTTGCATCATTTGTATAGAGTATAGACCATCTCTTTGAATATCTGCGGTATAGCCATGATCACTGCATGTGGTAACTTTGCTTCCCTTCTTCAGTGTTTTGACAGTTCATGTGCAAGGGAAGGAGATAATTTCTGGTTCAACTTTACGAGGATGCCTTCACCTGGTGGATCTCGCGGGAAGTGAGAGAGTGGACAAATCTGAGGCCGCCGGAGAACGACTGACTGAAGCCAAGCACATCAACAAATCACTATCGGCACTTGGTGATGTTATAGCGGCACTAGCCCAGAAGAGTTCACACGTTCCATACCGGAACAGCAAGCTAACACAAGTGCTGCAAGATGCCTTGGGTACACAAAACCTCTTACAAGATTTAAAACTTGTTTGGTCAAGAATGCCAACATTGCTGATCATTTGTTTTTCTTGTGATACAGGTGGCCAGGCAAAGACGTTGATGTTTGTGCATGTGAACCCTGAAGCGGATTCTTTTGGTGAAACAATTAGCACTCTCAAGTTCGCCGAGCGCGTAGCCACCATAGAACTTGGCGCGGCCCGTGTTAACAAGGAAGGCGCACAGGTCAAAGACCTGAAGGAAGAGGTATGTGCGGCATTGTGATTGTGAAAGGTAGCAGGCTTTGGAGCTCTGTTTTTCATCACTCATGGTATGACTTCTGCCTTTGTCAGATTGGTAAACTGAAATCGGCATTGGAAGATAAGGAACGTGAAGCAGCACAGCTGAGAGATGCCACGAACCGTATAACATCATCCGAGACAAGAAATGCTGCAAGGGCGAGGTCGCCTCTTATTACCACCAGCTTGCGCTTCAAGCCTGAAGCTAGGCAGGATTCCAGTGTTGACACTTGCACAAGCGAGGTACTTAAATTGTCTCAAACATAGATTTTCATTCTCACAGAAGGAAATGGCCTGAACAAACATACGACTTGTTCAATTTTTGCAGATCAGAAGCTCGTCGTCGGGGAAGCAGAGAAGGTTCCGGTCTCCACTGTCGGTGCGAGAGGTGGATGACAAGTCACCCGTGATCAGCAGGGAGCTATACTTCAGCTCACGCAAGTTCAAAACCCCGTCCCCTCCGGTGAGAAGCTCGTTCTCCGCCGAGAGATCCGGCGGCACCGCGGCGAAAGCCGTGGAGAAGGCCGACAGCATCATCGAGTGCACGCCTACGCCTACGCCAAGGATCGAGCCGCCTGCGAAGGCATCGCAGGGCAGCCGGTCCAGGAACAACACGCCGGCGTCCATTCTGACGGAGCAGAGCCTGCGGAAATTCCGGGACTCGGAGGAGAACCGGAGCGCGAAGCCGACGGTTAGAGAGAGCGTGAGCGTGAGCGTGACCAAGAACAGGCCTGACAGCGCGGCCAAGGCGCGGAGGGAGGAGCAGCAGACGGCGAACGGCGGCGCGGAGTCGGGGAGCAAGGTGGCGAGGTCGGAAGGCAGGGTGAGGAAGAACTGGTCCGATGTGGAGAACGAGCTGGCCAACGGCGAGCCCACCTTCCATCTCAGCCGGAAGTCGGCCAAGAAGCTCCCGCCGCCGGCGACCAGGCAGTCCCAGAGCATCGATCTCAGGTACGTACGTACCAACGATTCTTCAGCTGGGTGTGTCACTTTGGCAATGCATCGGTGGCTTCATTTTGTTTGGGTGTTTGTTGTTGTCAGGGCGTCGGTCCGGGAGGTGGAGGCCGTGACGGAAGGGAAGGTTCGCCGGAACAGGCCGCCGTACGCCGAGAGGACCAACGTCCCCTTGCCGGAGACGCGCCGCAGCATGTCCCTGCCGCGCGGGAAGCTCGCGCCCGTGTGAGCTTGGCTGGTTTGTTTAGCCATTCTTTGATTGTCGTGACGGCGTCGGCGTGATGCCACAGTGTCCTGCGGTCCGGTCTGCAGGCTTCTACGGCTGGGTAGAAGCATGCATGTGGATCCGTCGCATCGTTGCTTGCGTTCGTTCACGTGTTTGTTGATTGGTTTGTTCTCCACAGATCTCGCGTGCGTCCTTTGCACTTTGTAAAGTCTGGTGATTGCCATTATATTTCGTTACAGTGGCGACCAGAAATTGAACCCGGTGTTTGTTCCAAAGCAAAGATATCCGTAGAGGCTGGTTTGTTCCTTCGATTCTGATATTCAGGATCAAGAGGTATTGGATTCTCTTTCAGATAGGTTATGGAAGAAGAAGAAATGTTGGGATGCCAACGGACCTATGTCTTTTCTAATTCACCCGGTCCTAGTACCCATTTTTGAACGTCCAGTGCCACCAGAGCCACTGAATACAAACTTGGCAACCACTGAACAGAGCTGCGTGCACCTAATCTTTAAAAACTTACACTTATTAAGAGGAATAAGAGGTGCCGGATTCTCTTTTGATATTCGGGACCGGTTCCAAAGCAAAGGTATCCGCGAAGGCCAGTTTATCGTTTTATCTGATGTTTAGGACCAAGAGGTACCGGGTTCTCTTCCAGATAGGCCCTAAAAGAAGAAGAAAGACTGAAATGCCAACAGACTTGTGTCTTCTCTAATTCACCCGATCCTAGTACGTTTTTATGAACGTCCAGTGCTGCCAAAGTCATTAAATACATTCTTGGCAACCATTGAATAGAGTTGCGTGTACCTAGGGCAAGTTCTTTTTGTGGCCTTTTGGGGCTTCTACCATAAGTAGCCCCCTACCCAGCTTATTCTACAAATCCAGTCAAAAATATTTTTTTAGAAGTCAACTAGTCAAGTCTTAATTAGTAGGCTTTTAAAAAAAAATTGGTTGGGCTTCTGAAATAAGTTGGATAGGGGGTTAGCTTTATTCTAGAGGCCAACAAAAGAACTGACCCAAAAACTTACATTCATTAAGAGGAATAAGAGGTATCGAATTCTCTTATGATATTCAGGACCGGTTTCAAAGCAAAGGTATCTGCAGAGGCCGGTTTGTTTGTTCTATTCTGATATTCAAGACCAGAGGTACTAGATTCTCTTTCAGATAGGCCCTGAAAGAAGAAGAAAGGTTGAAGTGCCAACGGAACTATGTCTTTTCATAAAGAAGAAGAAAGGTTGAAGTGCCACCTGATCATAATACTCGTTTTTGGAACATCCAATGCCGCCAAAGTCATTGAATACATCCTTGGCAACCATTGAACAGAGTTGCGTGCACCTAATCTTTTAAAAAACTTGCGTTCATTAAGAGGCATAAAGTTATTTTAAAATAAAGTTCTTACGGTTATCAGGCTGGAACATGATAATCCACAAGTATAGGGGATCGTCACAGTTTTCGAGGGTAGAGTATTCAACCCAAATTTATTAATTTGACATAAGGGGAGCCAAAGAATATACTCAAGTATTAGCAGCTGAGTTGTCAATTCAACCACACCTGAAAGACTTAATATCTGCAGCAAAGTATTTAGTAGCAAAGTAGTATGGAACTAACGGTAATGGTGGCAAAGGTAACAGCGGCAGTTTTGTAGCAATCGTGAAAGGATCGATATAGTTGACTAGAGGGGGGTGAATAGGCAACTAACAATTTTTAGTTTTTCTTTACCAAATTAAACTTTGCATCAAAGTAGGTTGTCTAGATATGCAACTAGGTGAGCAACCTATATGATGCAACAACAACAAGTACACAAGCAAGCAAGGGATACAACACAAATAAGCTTGCACAAGTAAAGGCACGAGATAACCGAGAGTGGAGCCGATGAAGACGAGGATGCGTTACCGAAGTTCCTTCCTTTTGAGGGGAAGTACGTCTCTGTTAGAGCGGTGTGGAGGCACAATGCTCCCGAAGAAGCCACTAGAGCCACTGTATTCTCCTCACGCCCTCACACAATGCAAGATGCCGTGATTCCACTATTGGTTCCCTTGAAGGCGGTGACTGAACTTTTACAAACAAGGTTGGGGCAATCTTCACAACTTAATTGGAGGCTCCCAACGACACCACGAAGCTTCACCACAATGGACTATGGCTCTGCGGTGACCTCAACCGTCTAGGGTGCTCAAACATCCAAGAGTAACAAGATCCGCTAGGGATTAGTGGGGGGAATCAAATTTCTCTTGCTGGAAGTGTAGATCGGGGCCTTCTCAACCAATCCCGAGCAAATCAACAAGTTTGATTGGCTAGGGAGAGAGATCAGGCGAAAATGGAGCTTGGAGCAACAATGAAGCTTAGGGATGGAAGAGGTCATCAACTAGAGGAAGAAGACACCCCTTATATAGTGGAGAGACAAATCCAACCGTTATCCACTTACTCAGCCCGCGACCTGCGGTACTACCGCTCCATACAAGCGGTACTACCGCAAGGGCTAACGGTACTACCGTGGAGGACCGAGGTACTACCGCTGCTACGGCAGGAGCTAGTCTAGGCCTGAGCCGCAAAGGCTGAGGTCGGTACTGCCGTTGACGCGGTACTACCGCTCCCCCTTGCAGTACTACCGCAAGGCCGGATTGGACTAGCCTGGGAAGGGCGCGGATGAATAGAAATACATTTGTGCCTACTTCCGCTGAAAATCAAATAGTGCAAAAATCCTACCGCACCTGGCATGCGGTACTACCGCGTAGGGAGCGGATGTAAAAAATTACATCCGCCCCTACTTCCGCTCATGTTGTTGTGCTAGACCAGGACTCACGGTACTACCACGCGCATGGGGCGGTACTACCGCGTGGGGCACAGATGTAAAAAATTGCATCCCCCTACAGCCGCACGAGCGGCTGAGTCTGGTCCGAGGCCACGATACTACAACTCCTTAGGAGCGGTACTACCATGTGCACCTACGGTACTACTGCAAGGGCGTGCGGTACTACCGCGGGGGCCTGCAGTACTACCGCTCCTAAGAGCAGTACTACCGCATGCCTCAGAACAGCAACACTAGGAATCCTTCTCTTTGCAAAATATGAAGAAAACGGAGAATGCTCCAAAGCGTAAAGGGAAAGGCGGTGCAAAGGGAGTAAACGTGTACGTGGTGATTCCACCCTAACCTTTCCAACGCGGACCCTCTCTTAATAATACGGCTTTCCTACGACTCAAATCCACCGAAAAGAAACACAGAAAAACGCCATCTTCAATAGTCTTCAAGGGGCACCAAACCGTCTTGTGCCTAGTAACGAAGCGTCTGAAATACTCAGGGCACATGATTAGTCCGCAAAAGCATTGTCATCAATCACCAAAACACCTTAGGGATAAATATGCCCTTACAATCTCCCCCTTTTTGGTGGATTGATGACAATATGGGATTTGCACAAGGGGAAATAATATAGAACATAAGCAAACCCCACATCTCTAAAATATAGACGAGCTCCCCCTAGATGCGTGCTATCTAGATAAGTGCTTTGGACGGCACGGCATGTATACTAGGATCAACACTCCCCCTATATTTTATAGACAATGCATATCTTGCAACAATAAGGCTAACACTAAACAAGATAGTAAATATGAGCATAACATAAGTAGCACAATATATCATAAGCTCAATAAGGTACGATAGAGTGCATATGTCTTACACCATATGATAGACCAAATCTCATGAGCAAACTAAACCAAAGCAAGCAAGGTTCAACAGAACAAACGCGAGCAAAGCAAACACAAGCACGACACAAGAAGCACAACATAAGACTCGCAAATCCCTACACTCTCTCCCCCTTTGGCATCGAGACGCCAAAAAGGCAGAGAGGACACCTACAACACAAGTGGTGGCTCAAGCGGAGTAATCAGTCGCACGCTCCTTGTCAGACTCGGCAGCGGGAATGGTCTCCTCGTCGTCCTCCTCAGAATCAGTCCACTTGAAACCTTGTTTTGCGATCCACTCAGCCTCTACAGTGATGCGGTCCTCAGAGCCGCCAGAAACATCCTCTCCAAAAAGGCTCATAATCTTCTTGTCGCGGCGGCGACTCTCCTTGGAGGCAACATGAGTCCTGTACTGCCCCTTTGCCTGCATGTAGAATAAGGTCTTCATCTTGTTCTTCAGCCTCTTAGCCCAAGATGGCTCAGAGGTGGGAGGGATGAAACCCTCAGAGTTGTCCTCGTCTGTTGTTTCCTCCACATCCTCATCCGCATCCACATCCATGGCAGCCGCGGCCTCAGCATGAGAAGTGGTGTTAGCCCACTGAGTCTTGACACAGAGCCGGATGGACTCATGTCGAATCCAATCAGGGGCCTCAAAGTCATCCTGAGGGTAGAGCTTCTCCCAAGTTGCCGAGATCAACTGAAATAGATAAGGTCCATAGATGGGGACCTTGCAGTTGAATACCGCAAACCGAAGCTCACACCACATGATATGTGAGACATCAAGTGGTAGCATCTAAGAGTTGCGCACCTCCTCACACAGGAGCAGCATGTCCATAGGATAAGCATGCACCTTGTCCTTGTCACCAATGCCTGGGAAGAGAGAGTTGCGGAAGATCCGGTACATGATGTCCAGGAAGGAGTTGAGCACCCAAGATGACTTGCCACTGGAGAGCTTCTTCTCAACAAGGAAGGGCTGAAGCTTATTCTTGTTGGCTGACTTGGGATTGGCATGAGGACGAACACCTTGGGAAGTGGCGAGCCCCTCATCCTGAACACCAAGCAAAGTCATGAACTCCTTCCATGTAGCAGTCAGCTGCCGACCATTGGTCATCCAAGTCATAGTCCGTTCCTCATTAGGATGAAAGTACACCGAGGCAAAGAACTGAGCCACAATCTCAGGATCAAAGTCTTTGTGAAAAGAGATGATGTGCTCAACCCGAATTGCTCTACAAGATCCAAAGCCTCACCAAAGTAGTCCCGGTACTTCTCTTCCCTCATATGATGCATGTCGATCCAGTGCACATCCACATAGATGTTTCACTTGGCCTTGATCACATCCAAATAGATGAGATTCTGCTGCTTGGTCCAGAACAGGTAATTCCCTCGAAAGTTGGCACGAGGATTCACATAGGGATTGATCTTCCTTCGAGAGATGAACTCAGCAAGTGGTATCTCATCCATACCCATGTTGGGTTCCTTGTCCTTTGTGGCGATGGTCTTGGTCCTGCGTTGGGGGGCACTGGAGCCCTCTGGAGCTTCATCTTGATTTCGCAGATGCTTGGAGCCCGTGTCACGGCTTGGGTTGGAACGGCGAGCAGGAGCACCTGAGCCACACACCACAAAACAAACACGCAAGAGACGCAAGAAGGATTAATGCAAAGATCACAGCAAAACGGTGAAACAAGTAGAACTCGCACTTGATAATTGCCACATGAGAGGTTTGACAACAATAGTAGTACAGCTTGGCAGCGCGGTACTAAAATTTTAGTGCCGCTCCAAGTCACAGTAGTACCGTGCGGGCGGTAGTACCGCGCTAGAGGTGTGGTAGTACCGCACAAGCGGTAGTACCACGCTGGAGGTGCGGTAGTACTGCGCGGCTTCAGATCCGAAACTACAACTGGATCTGAGTACAACCATGACAACAAAGCGGTACTACGGTCGATCAAATCTACCACGGGGCAACATATCAAGTACTATCTCTACGCATTACGACTCTCCTACATCCTACTCTTGCAAAGATTTAGCCTAAAATCTCAAGAACAGCTAGCATCTCCCCAAAAACCTAGAAGCAAAAGAACGAACCAAGAAGAGAGGGATTTGGGGAGAAACCTTGTTCCATGGCAAGAGGAAGTCATGGGGAACGATCCCACCGGTCGGAATCCGAGGAGAGAAGCCGGAGACGGAGATCCGGCGAGGGCCTCCAGCGTCATTCGTGGGCAGGAGAGAGAGAGCGACATGGGGAAGAAAGAGTGAATGGGTATGGGGGAGTTGGAACTCCCCCTGCCCGCTCTTAACCCCCACGCGCTCGCTGCTCCACGGTAGTACCGCGCGTCATTGCGGTAGTACCGCGCGATATTGCGGTAGTACCACCTGGGCGGAAGTACCGCACGGTGGGCGGTAGTACTGCTCCACCAGCGGCAGTAAAAAATTACTGTTGTGCTGGTTGCGGTAGTACCGTGTCCTTGCGGTAGTACCGTGGCTGGCCACGGTAGTACCGTGAACCCAAGAAAATGCAGTTTCAAACAAAGGAAGAAACATCTTTACACGGAACCTTCAAGCGAACGAACACACCAACGAGCTAACACACGAGACACCACAAGCACAAGCTTGGCACAAAGAGAGAGAAGCAAGAGACAACAACGACCAAAAATGAGACACAACCTCTCTAAGGAGAGGGCGGTGGCTGGAGCCACCTATGTTTGAGTTGATTGGTATGGCACCGCGAAGAATTATCCTTGGGCCCATGACCAAAACTCATCTTTGAAGCACAAGTACCATAAAAAATGGCTAATGTGAAAGAGTTGATCAATTTATGCATAATGGGGGGAGGGAGAGTTCATTGAGAGAATAACACTCCCCCTATGTCCATGCCTACACCTAAACTAGACACCAAGTTCAGTGTGGTGGGGTGTCAAGGGTTCAAGTCACATTGCTCGAATCAATGATATTTAGCTCATGCCTTACCTCGCAAAATCTTGCCTCATCCAAGGGCTTCGTGAAAATATCTGCAAGGTTATCATGAGTGTTGACATAGTTGAGCTCGATCTCCCCTCGCCTAATATGATCCCGGATGAAGTGATACCGATCTCAATATGCTTCTTCTTGAAGTGTTGCACCGGGTTGAGATAAATCTTGATGGCACTTTCATTGTCACATAAAAGAGGCACTTTGTCACAAATGACACTGTAATCCTTTAAAGTTTGCCTCATCCATAAGAGTTGTGCACAACAACTACTGGCTGCCACATACTCTGCTTCGGTGGACGAGAGAGACACACAACTTTGCTTCTTGGAAGACCAACTCACCAAAGAGCAACCAAGAAATTGGCACCCTCCGGAAGTGGACTTCCTATCCACTTTGTATACCGCCCAATCGGAATCCGAATATCCTACAAGCTTGAAGTTTTCTCCTCTTGGGTACCATAAGCCAAAGTTTGGGGTATGAGACAAATATCGAAAGATTCGCTTGACCGCCACAAAGTGGCTTTCCTTAGGTGCGGCTTGAAACCATGCACAAATTCCCACACTCAACATGATATCCGGTCTAGATGCACAAAGGTAAAGCAAGGATCCAATCATGGAGCGATATACCTTTTGATCCACCGCTTTACCATTGGGATCAATGTCAAGTTGGCACTTGGTGGGCATTGAAGTGGAAACCGGCTTGACATCACTTAGCTTGAATCATTTTAGCATGTCTTGAGTGTATTTGGCTTGATTGATGAAGGTACATTCTCTTCTTTGCTTGATATCAAAACCGAGGAAGAACTTCAACTCTCCCATCGAAGACATCTTGAACTTAGAGGTCATGAGAGCGGCAAATTCCTCATTGAAAGCTTTTTTAGGGGAACCAAAGATAATATCATCAACATAAAGTTGGCACACAAACAACTCCCCTTTGACCTTCTTAGTAAAAAGAGTGGGATCGATTTGCCCGACTTCGAAACCACGATCTTGCAACAACTCGGTAAGGTGGTCATACCACACACGTGGGGCTTGCTTGAGGCCATAGAGTGCCTTATCGAGTTGATACACATGATCGGGGAAGTAGGGATCCTCGAACCCGGGGGGTTGCTTGACATATACCAACTCATTAATAGGACCATTAAGAAAAGCACGCGTCACATCCATTTGTTGCAACTTGAAATTATGATGAGAAGCATAAGCAATCAACAAACAAATGGATTCAAGGCGAGCAACGGGAGCAAAGGTTTCACCGTAGTCGATACCCTTGACTTGGGAGTAGCCTTTGCTACCAACCTTGCCTTGTTGTGAACGATGGTCCCATGAGCATCTTGCTTGTTCTTGAATATCCACTTGGTTCCAATGACATGGTGGTTCCCCGATGGCCTTGGCACCAATCTCCACACCTTGTTGTACTTGAAGTTGTTGAGTTCTTCACGCATGTCATTGAGCCAATCCGAATCCTCGAGTGCCTCATAGACCTTTTGGGGTTCAACACAAGATACAAACGCGTGATGTTCACAATAGTTTGCTAATTGTCTACGAGTGCTTACCCCCTTTCTTAGGCTTCCAACCACATTCTCCATGAGATGACCTTTGGTGGTGAGCTTGGAAGCAATCTTCGTGGCACGACGCTCTAATTCCTCCTCGGATGTGGAAAGAGGAGGGGTAACTTGATCATCTTGAGCGTCGTCTTGACCTTGTTCTTGATCTTGAGCTTGCTCTTGATCGTGAACTTGCTCGAAGGGGAGAACTTGACCTTGGGCATCATATAGTGGTACTACCATGCCTACTTCCGTGCCTACTTCCGCTGAAAATCAAACAGTGCAAAAATCCGACAAGGTACTACCGCACATGGCATGCGGTACTACCACGCAGGAAGCAGATGTAAAAAAATTACATCCGCCCTACTTCCGCTCGTGTTGTTGTGCTAGACCAGGACTCATGGTACTACATCGCACATGGGGCGGTACTACCGCATGGGGCACGGATGTAAAAAATTACATCCGCCCCTACAGCCACACGAGCGGCTGAGTCTGGTCTGAGGCCACGGTACTACAACTCCTTAGGAGCGGTACTACCGTGTGCACCTACGGTACTACCGCAAGGGCGTGCGGTACTACCGCAGGGGCCTGCGGTACTACTGCATGCCTCAGAACAACAACACTAGGAATCCTTCTCTTTGCAAAATATGAAGAAAACGAAGAATGCTCCAAAGCGCAAAGGGAAAGGCGGTGCAAAGCGAGTAAACGTGTACATGATGATTCCACCCGAACCTTTCCAACGCGGACCCCCTCTTAATAGTACGGCTTTCCTACAACTCAAATCCACCGAAAAGAAACGTAGAAAAATGCCGTCTTCAATAGTCTTTGAGGGGCCCCAAACCGTCTTGTGCCTAGTGACGAAGCGTCCGAAATACTCAGGGCACACAATTATTCCGCAAAAGCATTGTCATCAATCACAAAAACACCTTAGGGATAAATATGCCCTTACAAATTGTAACAGTGGCAGCGGAGAAGTAACTAAGCAAGGATCAATATGTGAAAATCTCGTAGGCAATGGATCAAGGATGGATAATTATGTCGGATGCAATTCATCATGCAACAGTTATAACATAGGGTGACACAGAACTAGCTCTAGTTCATCAATGTAATGTAGGCATGTATTTCGAATATAGTCATACGTGTTTATGGAAAAGAACTTGCATGGCATCATTTGTCCTACCCTTCCTTGGTAGCGGGGTCCTATTGGAAACTAAGGGATATTAAGGCCTCCTTTTAATAGAGTACTAGACCAAAGCATTAGCACTTAGTGAATACATGAACTACTCAAACGACGGTCATCACAGGGAAGTGTCCCGACTATTGTCACTCTGGGGTTTGCGGATCATAACACGTAGTAGGTGACTATAACTTGCAAGATAGGATCAAGAACTCACATATATTCATGAAAACATAATAGGTTCAGATCTGAAATCATGGCACTGGGGCCTTACTGACAAGCATTAAGCATGGCAAAGTCATAGCAACATCAATCTTAGAACATAATGAATACTAGGGATCAAACCCTAACAAAACTAACTCGATTACATGGTAAATCTCATCCAACCCATCACCGTCCAGCAAGCCTACGATGGGATTACTCACACACCACGGTGAGCATCATGAAATTGGTGATGGAGGATGGTTGATGATGACGTTGGCGATGGATTACCCTCTCCGGAGCCCCGAACGGACTCCAGATCTGCCCTCCCGGGGAAGAACAGGGCTTGGCGGCGGCTCCGTATCGTAAAACGTGATGAACCCTTCTCCTTGATTTTTTTCTCCCCGAACGTGAATATATAGAGTTGGAGTTGAGGTCGGTGGAGGTCTGATACGTCTCCAACATATCTATAATTTTTGATTGTTCCATGCTATTATATTACCCATTTTGGATGTTTATGGGCTTTACTTTACACTTTTATATCATTTTTGGGACTAACCTACTAATCGGAGGCCCAGCCCATGTTGTTGTTTTCTTGCCTATTTCAGTGTTTCGAAGAAAAGGAATATCAAACGGAGTCCAAACAGAATGAAACCTTCGGGAGCGTGATTTTTGGAACGAACATGATCCGGGAGACTTGAAGTACAAGCCAGGGAAGCTTCGAGGAGGCCAGGAGATAGGAGGGCGTGCCCCCTATCTTGTGGGCCCCTCGTGGCTCCCCCGATCGACTTCTTTCACCTATATATTCCCATATACCCTAAAACATCGAAGACGAAGATAGATCGGGAGTTCCACCGCCGCAAGCCTCTGTAGCCACCAAAAACCTCTTGGGAGCCCATTTCGGCACCCTGCCGGAGTGGGGATCCCTCACCGGTGGCCATCTTCATCATCCCAGCGCTATCCATGACGAGGAGGGAGTAGTTCACCCTCGGGGCTGAGGGTATGTACCAGTAGCTATGTGTTTGATCTCTCTCTCTCTCGTGTTCTTGACTTCGCATGATCTTGCTGTATCGCGAGCTTTGCTATTATAGTTAGATCTTATGATGTTTCTCCCCCTCTACTCTCTTGTAATGGATTGAGTTTTCCCTTTGAAGTTATCTTATCAGATTGAGTCTTTAAGGATTTGAGAAAACTTGATGTATGTCTTGCCGTGTTTATCTGTGGTGACAATGGGATATCACGTGATCCACTTGGTGTATGTTTTGGTGATCAACTTGCGGGTTCCGCCCATGAACATATGCATAGGGGTTGGCACACGTTTTCGTCTTGACTCTTCGGTAGAAACTTTGGGGCACTCTTTGAAGTACTTTGTGTTGGTTGAATAGATGAATATGAGATTGTGTGATTCATATCGTATAATCATGCCCATGGATACTTGAGGTGACAATGGAGTATCTAGGTGACATTAGGGTTTTGGTTGATTTGTGTCTTAAGGTGTTATTCTAGTATGAACTCTATGATAGATTGAACGGAAAGAATAGCTTCATGTTATTTTACTACGGACTCTTGAATAGATAGAACAGAAAGGATAACTTTGAGGTGGTTTCGTACCCTACCATAATCTCTTCGTTAGTTCTCCGCTATTAGTGGCTTTGGAGTGACTCTTTGTTGCATGTTGAGGGATTGTTATATGATCTATCTATGTTATTATTGTTGAGAGAACTTGCACTAGTGAAAGTATGAACCCTATGCCTTGTTTCCTACCATTGCAATACCATTTACGCTCACTTTTATCATTAGTTTACCTTGCTGTTTTTATATTTTCAGATTACAAAGACCTATATCTATTATCCATATTGCACTTGTATCATCATCTCTTCGCCGAACTAGTGCACCTATACAATTTACCATTGTATTGGGTGTGTTGGGGACACAAGAGACTTTTTGTTATTTGGTTGCAGGGTTGTTTGAGAGAGACCATCTTCATCCTACGCCTCCTACGGATTGATAAACCTTAGGTCATCCACTTGAGGGAAATTTGCTACTGTCCTACAAACCTCTGCACTTGGAGGCCCAACAATGTCTACAAGAAGAAGGTTGTGTAGTGGACATCAAACTCTTTTATGGTGCCGTTGCCATGGAGGTGAGTGCTTGAAGGTATATCTTTAGATCTTGCAATTGAATCTTTTCGTTTCTTGTTTTATCACTAGTTTAGTTTATAAAAGAAAATTACAAAAAAATGGAATTGAGTTTGTCTCATATGCTTCATTTTTTTATTTCTTTCGTGAGAATGATGGAAAGGAAAATTGTGCTCAAGTGCTAGAAGAAGAATGCATTAAAATATTTGGTACTAGATTTTATGATGAGCATGATTGCAATGTTGTTAGTATGAATTCCTTGAATATCCATGATGCTAATGATATGCAAGGCCACAAGCTTGGGGAAGCTATGTTTGATGAAGATGATATTTTTTGTTCCCAAGTTTTGATGAGAATAGTTATTATGATGAAAGCATGCCTCCTATTTATGATGATTATATTGATGAAAGTGGGTTTGGAAGAGTGTCAACTTTAGGAAGTAGTGATCCCACTATTTTGTAGGATGTTGAATATTATTGTGATGAACATGAAAGTGGATTTGGAAGAGTGTCAACTTTATTTAGTGATGATTCCACTATTTCGGAAGAGGTTCCAATTGATTATGAGAACAAAGTTGCTATCTATGATGATTATTGTGATGACTTGTATGCTATTAGGAATAATGATAACCATGAAACTTGTCATCATGATTTTAGTTTTTAGTTGGATTATGCCTTACATGATAATTATTTTGTTGAGTTTGCTCCCACTACTATTCATGAGAAGAAATTTGCTCATGTGGAGAGTAGTATGCTTGTAGATCATGAAAAGAATGCTTTAGGTGCTGGTTATATTGTTGAATTCATTCATGATGCTACTGGAAATTATTATGAGGGAGGAACATATGCTTGTAGGAATTGCAATAATATCAAGTTTCCACTCTATGTGCTTAAAATCTTGAAGTTATGCTTGTTTTGCCTTCCTATGCTAGTTGATTATTGTTCCCATAAGTTGTTTGCTCACAAAATCCCTATGCATAGGAAGTGGGTTAGAATTAAATGTGCTAGTCATATTCTTCATGATGCTCCCGTTATGTTTCAATTCTTATCTTTTATGTGAGCATCATTGTCATCATCATGCCTAGCTAGAAAAGCATTAAAGAAAAGCGCTTGTTGGGAGACAACCCAATATTTACCCTTACTGTTTTTGTGTGTCCACATGATTATGCTACTATAGTAATCATATTTTATCGCTTTTATTTCAATAAAGTGCCAAGTAAGACCTTTAGGATAGCTTACGGTGATAGTTGTGTTGATCCTGCTGAGAATTAGAAACTTCTATACCCAGTAAATTAGTTTTGTTAATTCACATAGACGTGAATCTGATTTGATTATTTTTGCTATGGATTGGTACACAAATTTCTTAGGACTTCCTAATGTTTTAGGATTTTTGGAGTTCCAGAAGTATACATTTGATACAGATTACTACAGACTGTTCTGTTTTTGACAGATTCTGTTTTCTATGTGTTGTTTGCTTATTTTGATGAATCTATGAGTACTATCGGAGTGTATGAACCATAGAGAAGTTAGAATACAGTAGATATTACACCAATATGAATTTAGAATGAGTTCATTACAGTACCTAAGTGGTGGTTTTGTTTTCTTATACTAACGGAGCTTACGAGTTTTCTGTTGAGTTTTGTGTTGTGAAGTTTTCAAGTTTTGGGTAAAGATTTGATAGACTATGGAATAAGGAGTGGCAAAAGCCTAAGCTCGGGGATGCCCCGGGAAGGCATCCTGTCTTTCGTCTTCGTTCATTGGTAACTTTACTTGGAGCTATATTTTTATTCGCCACATGATATGTGTTTTGCTTGGAGCGGCGTTTATTATATTAGTATTTGATTTTTAGTTTTCCACAATCATCCTTTTTGTACACACCTTTTGGGAGAATCCCACTTAATTGAAATTTATTATAATACTCTATGTGCTTCACTTATATCTTTTGAGCTAGATAGTTTTTGCTCTAGTGCTTCACTTATATCTTCTAGAGCACGACGGTGGCTTAATTTTGTAGAAATTGCTAGTCTCTCATACTTCACTTATATTATTTTGAGAGTCTTTTAGAACAGCATGGTATTTGCTATGGTTATAAAATTGGTCCTAGAATGGTAGGCATCCAGGTTGGGTATAATAAAAACTATCATAGGAAGTGAATTGGATGCTATGATCAACTTGATACTTGATAATTGTTTTGAGATATGGAGGTAGTGATACTAAAGTCATGCTAGTTGGGCGATTATGAATTTAAAGAATGCTTGTGTTGAAGTTTGTGATTCCCGTAGCATGCACGTATGGTGAACCGCTTTGTGATGAGCACAATTTTATTTATTTATTGTCTTCCTTATGAGTGGCGGACGGGGACGAGCGATGGTCTTTTCCTACCAATCTATCCCCCTAGGAGCATGCACATAATACTTTGTTTTTGATGACTTGTAGATTTTTGCAACAAGTATATGTTCTTTTGACTAATGTTGAGTCCATGGATTATACGCACTCTCACCCTTCCACCTTTGCTACCCTCTCTTGTGCCGCGCAACTTTCGCCGGTGCCATACACCCACCATATACCTTCCTCAAAACAACCACCATACCTGCCTATTATGGCATTTCCATAGCCATTCTGAGATATATTGCCATGCAACTTTCCACCGTTTTGTTTATATGACACGCATCACCATTGTCATATTGCTTTTTGCATGATCATGTAGTTGACATTGTATTTCATACATGTCGCTCTTGATTCATTGCATATCCCGGTACACCGCCGGAGGCATTCATATAGAGTCATATCTTGTTCTAGTTTTGAGTTGTAAATCAATAAAAGTGTGATGATTTTCATTATTAGAGCATTGTCCCAGTGAGGAAAGGATGATGGAGACTATGATTCCCCCACAAGTCGGGATGAGACTTTGGACTTAAAGAAAAAAGAAAAAAGAAAAAAAGGAGAAAGGCCAAAAAGAAAAAAAGTAAGGCCAAAGATAAAAAGAGAAAAAAAGAGGAAAAAAATGAGAAAAGAGAGAACGGACAATGCTACTATCCTTTTACCACACTTGTGCTTCAAAGTAGCACCATGATCTTCATGATAGAGAGTCTCCTATGTTGTCACTTTCATATACTAGTGGGAATTTTTCATTATAGAACTTGGCTTGTATATTCCAATGATGGGCTTCCTCAAAATGCCCTAGGTCTTCGTGAGCAAGCAAGTTGGATGCAAACCCACTTAGTTTCTTTTGTTGAGCTTTCATACACTTATAGCTCCAGTGCATCCGTTGCATGGCAATCCCTACTCACTCACATTGATATCTATTAATGGGCATCTCCATAGCCCGTTGATACGCCTAGTTGATGTGAGACTATCTTCTCCTTTTTGTCTTCTCCACAACCACCATTCTATTCCACATATAGTGCTATGTCCATGGCTCACGCTCATGTATTGCATGAAAGTTGAAAAAGTTTGATATTACTAAAGTATGAAACAATTTCTTGGCTTGTCATCGGGGTTGTGCATGATTAAATACTTTGTGTGATGAAGATAGAGCAACAGCCAGACTATATGATTTTGTAGGGATAACTTTCTTTAGCCATGTTATTTTGAGAAGACATGATTGCTTGATTAGTATGCTTGAAGTATTACTATTTCTTATGTCAATATGAACTTTTATTTTGAATCATTTGGATCTGAACATTCATGCCACAACAAAGAAAATTACATTGAGAAATATGCTAGGTAGCATTCCACATCAAAAATTCTGTTTTTACCATTTACCTACTCAAGGACGAGCAGGAATTAAGCTTGGGGATGCTTGATACGTCTCCAACGTATCTATAATTTTTGATTGTTCCATGCTATTATATTACCCGTTTTGGATGTTTATGGGCTTTACTTTACACTTTTATATCATTTTTGGGACTAACCTACTAACCGGAGGCCCAGCCCATATTGTTGTTTTCTTGCCTATTTCAGTGTTTGGAATAAAAGGAATGTCAAACGGAGTCCAAACGGAATGAAACTTTCGGGAGCGTGATTTTTTGAACGAACATGATCTAGGAGACTTGGAGTACAAGCCAGGGAAGCTTCGAGGAGGCCAGGAGATAGGAGGGCGCGCCCACCCCCTGGGCACACCCCCTGTCTCGTGGGCCCCTCGTGGCTCCCCCGACCGACTTCTTTCGCCTATATATTCCCATATACCCTAGAAACATCAAAGACGAAGATAGATCAGGACTTCCGCCGCCGCAAGCCTCTGTAGCCACCAAAAACCTCTCGGGAGCCCGCTCCGGCACCCTGCTATAGGGGGGATCCCTCGCCGGTGGCCATCTTCATCATCCCGGTGCTATCCATGACGAGGAGGGAGTAGTTCACCCTCAGGGCTGAGGGTATGTACCAGTAGCTATGTGTTTGATCTTTCTCTTTCTTGTGTTCTTGACTTCACATGATCTTGATGTATCGCGAGCTTTGCTATTATAGTTGGATCTTATGATGTTTCTCCCCCTCTACTCTCTTGTAATGGATTGAGTTTTCCCTTTGAAGTTATCTTATCGGATTGAGTCTCTAAGGATTTGAGAACACTTGATGTATGTCTTGCCGTGTTTACCAGTGGTGACAATGGGATATCACGTGATACACTTGATGTATGTTTTGGTGATCAACTTGCGGGTTCCGCCCATGAACCTATGCATAGGGGTTGCACACGTTTTCGTCTTGACTCTCCGGTAGAAACTTTGGGGCACTCTGATACGTCTCCAACGTATCTACTTTTCCAAACACTTTTGCCCTTGTTTTGGACTCTAACTTGCATGATTTGAATGAAACTAACCCGGATTGATGTTGTTTTCAGCAGAACTACCATGATGTTGTTTTATGTGTAGAAAAGAAAAGTTCTTGGAATGTCCTGGAAATCCATGGAGGCACTTTTCATAATTAATAAGAATTTTTGGCAAAAGAATCAAGGCCAGGGGGCCCACGGGCTATCCATGAGACAGGGGGGCGCCCCCCTAGGGCGCGCCCTCCTATCTCGTGGGCCCCCTGGACCTCCTCCGACCTCAACTCCAACTCCATATATACCGTCTCGGGGAGAAAAAAATCAAGGAGAAAGTTTCATCGCGTTTCACAACACGGAGCCGCCGCCAAGCCCTAATCTCTCTCGGGAGGGCTGATCTGGAGTCCGTTCGGGGCTCCGGAGAGGGGGATTCATCGCCGTCGTCATCATCAACCATCCTCCATCACCAATTTCATGATACTCACCGCCGTGCGTGAGTAATTCCATGGTAGGCTTGCTGGACGGTGATGGGTTGGATGAGATTTACCATGTAATCAAGTTAGTTTTGTTAGGGTTTGATCCCTAGTATCCACTATGTTCTGAGATTGATGTTGCTATGACTTTGCTATGCTTAATGCTTGTCACTAGGGCCCGAGTGCCATGATTTCAGATATGAACCTATTATGTTTTCATGAATATATGTGTGTTCTTGATCCTATCTTGCAAGTCTATAGTCACCTATTATGTGTTATGATCCGACAACCCCGAAGTGACAATAATCGGGATACTTCTCGGTGATGACTGTAGTTTGAGGAGTTCATGTATTCACTATGTGTTAATGCTTTGGTCCGGTTCTCTATTAAAAGGAGGCCTTAATATCCCTTAGTTTCCATAAGGACCCCACTGAAACGGGAGGGTAGGACAAAAGATGTCATGCAAGTTCTTTTCCATAAGCACATATGACTATTTACGAAATACATGCCTACATTACATTGATGAATTGGAGCTAATTCCGTGTCACCCTATGTTATAACTATTGCATGAGGAATCACATCCGGCATAATTATCCATCACTGGTCCATTGCCTACGAGCTTTTCACATATTGTTCTTCGCTTATTTACTTTTCCGTTGCTACTGTTACAACTACTACAAAAACCCAAAAACATTTATCTTTACTTTTGCTACCGATACTATTATTATCATACCACTTTTGCTACTAAACACTTTGCTGCAGATACTAAGTTATCCAGGTGTGGTTGAATTGACAACTCAACTGCTAATACTCAAGAATATTCTTTGGCTCCCCTTGTGTCGAATCAATAAATTTGAGTTGAATACTCTACCCTCGAAAGCTGTTGCGATCCCCTATACTTGTGGGTTATCAAGACTAATTTCTGGCACCGTTGCCGGGGAGCATAGCTCTATTCTCTGAGTCACTTGGGATTTATATCTGTTGATCACTATGAAGAACTTGAAAGACGATCGAACTACTATTTTTCCCTCAACTACGAGGGGAGGTAAGGAACTGCCATCTAACCCTGCACTAGATTCTCCTTCCGTTATTAGTAAACTTGCAACACCTAAACCTACTACTACTATGAATTCTGATATGTCGCATGTTATTGATGATGCCACTTCTGCTATGCATGATGAAACTACTTCTGTGCGTGATACTACTTTGCCATTAGGTGAATTTCTAGATGAACAACTTGCTAGATTTAGGGGGAATGACATTACTGAAGATCCTATTACTGATGATAGGGATGATGAAGGTCCCCCCAATGATTATGTTTTACCTGTTGTTCCTAAGGGTTATGTTATGAATGAAACAGTTGCTATGGAAATTCTTGCTTGCAATGATAGAAATGATCTTAAGGAATTATTAGCTAAATGGAAGCAGCAGTCTCTTAATGCTAGAATGAAACCCGATCCTGCTTTTGCTACTTCACCTATCTGTGTTACTAATAAGGATTATGAATTCTCTATTGATCCTGATATTATTAGTTTAGTTGAATCTGATCCTTTTTATGGCCTTGAATCTGAAACTGTTGTGGCACATCTTACCAAGTTGAATGATATAGCCACCCTAGTTACTCATGATGAGAAGTCTCGCTATTTATATATCCTTAAGATATTTACGTTCTCATTAAAGGGTGATGCTAAGACTTGGTATAATTCTCTTGCTCCTGGTTGTGTGCGTAGTCCCCAGGATATGATTTATTACTTCTCTGCTAAATATTTCCCTGCTCATAAGAAACAAGCTGCCTTGCGGGAAATATATAATTTTGTGCAAATCAAAGAAGAGAGTCTCCCACAAGCTTGGGGGAGGCTTCTCCGGTTACTTAATGCTTTGCCTGATCATCCTCTTAAGAAAAATGAAATACTTGATATCTTTTATAATGGACTAACCGATGCTTCCAAGGATTACTTGGATAGTTGTGTTGGTTGTGTTTTCAGGGAAAGAACAGTCGACGAAGTTGAAATACTATTGAATAATATGTTGACTAATGAAAATAATTGGACTCTTCCCGAGCCAATTCCTGAAGTAATTCCTGAACCAATTGAGCCAACTCCCGAGCCTATTCCTAAACCCACTCCGAAGAAGAGAGGTGTTTTATTTCTCAGTCCTGAAGATATGCAAGAGGCAAAGAAATCAATGAAAGAAAAAGGTATTAAAGCTGAAGATGTTAAGAATTTACCCCCTATTGAAGAAATACATGGTCTTAATTTACCGCCTGAAGAACCATATTGTCTTGATAACCCGACACAGGTAGTAAAGGTAAATTCTCTCTATAAATATGATAAAGTTGAAATACCCTCTACTAAATTTCATAGCCCATGCTTAGATGAATTTGATGACTTTATGGCTAGACAAGAAAGTTTTAATGCTTATGTTGGTAGAGAGTTAAAGAATAATGCTTTCGAGATAGGACGCGTAGGTGATAATCTGGCTAGAGTTAAAGATGAACTTCACCGTGTTAGCAAATATACTTCTATGGTTGCTACCCAAGCTGAGCAAGTACTTAAAGCTCAAAATGATTTGCTTAATGAATTGAATAATAAAAATGACTTTGCTGTTAGAGTGGCTACTAGAACTGGTAGAATGACTCAGGAAGCTTTGTATCCTGAAGGCCACCCTAAGAGAATCGAGCAAGATTCTCAGAGAAATAATTTAGAGGCACCTAGTTCTTCTAAAAAGAAGAAAAAGAAAAACGATAGAACTTTGCATGCTTCTAGTGAACCAACTGTAGTCACACCTGAGAATCCCAATGATATTTCTATTTCTGATGCTAAAACTCAATCAGGTGATGAACATGAACCTAGTGATAATGTTAATGATAATGTTCATGTTGATGCTCAACCTAGCAAACACAATGATGTAGAGATTGAACCTGCTGTTGATCTTGATAACCCACAATCAAAGAATCAACATTATGATAAGAGAGATTTTGTTGCTAGGAAGCACGGTAAAGAAAGAGAACCATGGGTTCAGAAACCCATGCCCTTTCCTCCTAAACCATCCAAGTCAAAGGATGATGAGGATTTTGAGCGCTTTGCTGAAATGATTAGACCTATTTTCTTACGTATGCGCTTAACTGATATGCTTAAGGTAAATCCTTATGCTAAATATATGAAGGATATCATCACAAATAAAAGAAAGATACCAGAAGCTGAAATTTCCACCATGCTTGCTAATTACACTTTTAAAGGTGGAATACCAAAGAAACTTGGAGATCCGGGTGTTCCAACTATACCATGCTCTATTAAAAGAAATTATGTTAGAACTGCTTTATGTGATCTTGGAGCCGGTGTTAGTGTTATGCCTCTCCCTTTATATCGTAGACTTGAATTGAATAAGTTGACACCTACTGAAATATCTTTGCAAATGGCTGATAAATCAACTGCTATACCTGTCGGTATTTGTGAGGATGTGCCTGTTGTGGTTGCAAATGTCACTATCTTAACGGACTTTGTTATTCTTGATATTCCCGAGGACGATAGTATGTCTATTATCCTTGGTAGACCTTTTCTTAATACTCCAGGGGCTGTTATTGATTGCAACAAAGGCAATGTCACTTTTCATGTTAATAGTAATGAGCATACGGTACACTTTCCGAGGAAACAATCTCAAGTTCATAGCATCAATTCTATTGAATAAGTTCCAACTATCATTTTTGGAGGTTTTGAATTTCCTCTTCGTACTGTCAAGAAAAAGTATGATATTCTTATTGTTGGGGATTTTCATATCCCCGTTGAGGTAACTTAGTGTTATTCGAAATTTCTCCGGTTCCATGTTATTCGGAATGAGTTTGTTAACAAGACTTGATCAACCTTGTTAGTGGGTTCATTTTGATGATCACGAGATGGATGAAACTAGAAGGCACAACCTTCTATACCCTCCTTTTACTTTCTATTATTTAGAATAAATAAAGCAAAAATAGTATTATCCGTCTGTTTTTTGAATTATCCGTGCATTAAAAATAGTCCGAAAATAGAAGTGCTCCAAATGCCCTTTTTCAGAATATTTGAGGATTTTAGGCACTGAAAACACTGCAGGAGGGCCAAGCACCAGGCCACGAGAGAGGAGGGCGCGCCCCCCCTGTAGGGCGCGCCCCCCTGTCTTGTGGGCCCCTGGTGTCTCCCCTCCACTTATGCCAGCACCCACACACTTCATCTTCTACCGAAAAAAATCCCCATCCAGCTCAAGCCCGAGTTCTAGCTCGTTTTGCTGCGATTTTCGATCTCTTAGCTCAAAGCTCCATTCGCAAAACTGCCTTGGAGATTGTTCCTTGGTATTAGACCAACTTAGGCCAAAAGCCTAAGCTTGGGGGGGGGGGGTACGTATTTCTCACCGACTTTACATTCATGTTCACACACTAGTCATCGGTGCTCATACTCTTTCATTGTATTATCCATGTTAGTTTAAATTTCTTTTTCTAGCTTTCTTCTTGTGTGTTTGTTAAAACTTAAGAAAAACCAAAAAAATTAGTTAGTTTAATTTCCTTTCTTGTAGTAGAAATTAAAATGAAAACCCAAAATGATTTCTTGTTCTTCTTTTACTTGTTGGGAGCTTTCCCGTGTAAATAGTTTTCTTTTCTTTTCTTTCTTTGGGGGGTCGAGAAGACCATATTGAAAATGCTTAGTGGCTCTTATATGCATGATTGTTTATTTATATTTAGAGCCCATATTACTTGTCTTCTCTCTTGAGTTGAATGCTTGCAGATTCCAGCTTAGTCCAATGCACGTGCACTCTTATTATTATACACATCGTTCGGTCGTGCGAGTGAAAGGCAATAATGACGATATATGATGGACTTATTGGGATGAGAAAAGCTGGTATGAACTCGACCTCTCCTGTTTTTGTAAATATGATGATTCATTGTTCCTGAGTCGGCTATTATGAAGTAAACATATTTGCAATGACATTTAGAGATTATAGTTACTTGTGCCATGCTTGATTAGCTATGAGCTATAATGGTTTACCTTGCATGCCAACATGCTATTAGAATGATTATGATGTGGTATGATGGGATGGTATCCTCCTTTGAATGTATTAAGTGACTCGACTTGGCACATGTTCATGCATGTAGTTGAATCAAATCAACATAGCATTCATGATATTTATGTTCATGGTAGATTATATCCTACTCATGCTTGTACTCGGTGTAAATTAATTTTAATGCATGTTTACGACTGTTGTCACTATCTCAGTTGGTCGCTTCCCAGTCTTTTGCTAGCCTTCACCTGTACTAAGCGGGAATACTGCTTGCGCATTCAAACTCCTTAAACCCCAAAGTTGTTCCATATGAGTCCACCATACCTTCCTATATGCGGTATTTAACTGCCCTTCCAAGTAAATTTGTATGTGCCGAACTCCAAACCTTCAAATGAAATTCTGTTTTGTATGCTCGAGCATCTCATGTTTCAACTAGGGCTGCCTATATCTTCCATGCTAGGTGGGTTATTCTCAAGAGGAGTGGACTCCGCTCCTCATTCACGAGAAAGGGCTGGTAACCGGGATGCCCAGTCCCATGATCCAAAAAGATCAAAACAAATGAAAATAATTTAACAAAACTCCCCCAGGGCTGTTGTATGTTGGAGGCACTCGTTGTTTCGAGCAAGCCATGGATTGATGCTTGTTGGTGATTGGGGGAGTATAAACCTTTACCATTCTGTTTGGGAACTGCCTATAATGCATGTAGTATGGAAGATACAACCATACCATAGTTGTTGCATTGACAGCGAAAGTATGCCACTCAAAATGTTATTCAATCTCTATTTTAAAATCGAGCTCTGGCACCTCTACAAATCCCTGCTTCCCTCTGCGAAGGGCCTATCTATTTACTTTTTATGTTGAGTCATCATCCTTCTTATTAAAAGCATCCGCTGGAGAGCACACTGTCATTTGCATTCATTATTATTGGTTTATATTGGGTATGACTTGACTGGATCTCTTTTACCATGAATTACAATGTTTAGTCAGTCCTTGATCTTTAAAGGTGCTCTGCATTTATGTTTTGCGGCCTCAGAAAGGGCTAGCGAGATACCATTTTGTTATATCATGTTATGATTATTTTGAGAAAGTGTTGTCATCCGAGTTTTATTATTATGGCTCGTAGCTGATTATGTTATTGATATGAGTAATTGTGAGACCTATGTGTTATTGTGAGTATGGTTAGTTCATAATATTTGCTGAAACTTGAATGCTGGCTTTTCATGTTTACAACAGCAAGAGCAACAGAGTTTGTAAAAGTTTTTCTTTATTACTTTCACTTTATCAACTGAATTGCTTGAGGAAAAGCAAAGGTTTAAGCTTGGGGGAGTTGATACGTCTCCAACGTATCTACTTTTCCAAACACTTTTGCCCTTGTTTTGGACTCTAACTTGCATGATTTGAATGAAACTAACCCGGACTGACGCTGTTTTCAGCAGAACTGCCATGATGTTGTTTTATGTGTAGAAAAGAAAAGTTCTCGGAATGTCCTGGAAATCCACGTAGGCACTTTTTAGAATTAATAAGAATTTTTGGCGAAAGAATCAAGGCCAGGGGGCCCACGGGCTGTCCACGAGACAGGGGGCGCCCCCCTAGGGCGCGCCCTCCTATCTCGTGGGCCCCTTGGACCTCCTCCGACCTCAACTCCAATTCCATATATACCGTCTCGGGGAGAAAAATCAAGGAGAAAGTTTCATCGCGTTTCACGACACAGAGCCGCCGCCAAGCCCTAATCTCTCTCGGGAGGGCTGATCTGGAGTCCGTTCGGGGCTCCGGAGAGGGGGATTCGTGGCCGTCGTCGTCAACCATCCTCCATCACCAATATCATGATGCTCACCGCTGTGCGTGAGTAATTCCATCATAGGCTTGCTGGACGGTGATGGGTTGGATGAGATTTACCATGTAATCAAGTTAGTTTTGTTAGGGTTTGATCCCTAGTATCCACTATGTTCTGAGATTGATGTTGCTATGACTTTGCTATGCTTAATGCTTGTCACTAGGGCCCGAGTGCCATGATTTCAGATCTGAACCTATTATGTTTTCATGAATATATGTGTGTTCTTGATCCTATCTTGCAAGTCTATAGTCACCTATTATGTCTTATGATCCGACAACCCCGAAGTGACAATAATCGGGGATACTTCTCGGTGATGACCGTAGCTTGAGGAGTTCATATATATAGGAGGAAGAAGTAGGTCGGTGGAGCTGCGAGGGACCCCACGAGGGTGGGGGCGTGCCCAGGGGGGCAGGCGCGCCTCCCTGCCTCATGGCCTCCTCGCTTCTTTCTTCACGTCCACTCCAAGTCCTCTGGATCATGTTTGTTCCAAAAATCACTCTCCCGAAGGTTTCATTCTGTTTGGACTCCGTTTGATATTCCTTTTCTGCGAAACACTGAAATAGGCAAAAAAACAGCAATTTGGACTGGGCCTCCGGTTAATAGGTTAGTCCCAAAAATAATGTAAAAGTGTATAATAAAGCCCATTAAACATCTAAAACAGATAATATAATAGCATGGAACAATCAAAAATTATAGATACGTTGGAGACGTATCAAGCATCCCTAAGCTTAATTCCTACTTGTCCTCGAGTAGGTAAGTGAAAAATAGAATTTTTTATGTGGAATGCTACCTAGCATAATTCTCAATGTAATTTTCCTTATTGTGGCATGAATGTTCAGATCCATAAGATTCAAGATAAAAGTTTAATATTGACATAAAAATAGTAATACTTCAAGCATGCTAACCAAGCAGTTTATGTCTTATCAAAATAACATAGCCAAAGAAAGCTTATCCCTACAAAGTCATATAGTTTGGCCATGCTTCATTTTCATCACACAAAATGCTCCCATCATGCACAACCCCGGTTTCAGCCAAGCAATTGGTTCATATTTTTTATGCGCTTCAGCCTTTTCAACCGTCACACAATACATGAGCGTAAGCCATGGACATAGCACTATGGGTGGAGTAGAGTATGATGATAGGGATTTTGTGAGAAAACAAAAAAGGGGAAAGTCTCACATTGACGCGGCTAATCAACGGCCGGCTATGGAGATGCCCATCAATTGATGTCAATACGAGGAGTAGGGATTGCCATGCAACGGATGCACTAGAGCTATAAATGTATGAAATCTCATAAAAAAGAAACTAAGTGGGTGTGCATCCAACTTGCCTGTTCATGAAGACCTAGGGCATTTTGAGGAAGCCCATCATTGGAATATACAAGCCAAGTTCTATAATGAAAAATTCCCACTAGTATATGAAGGTGTCAACATAGGAGACTCTCTATGATGAAGATCATGGTGCTACTTTGAAGCACAAGTGTGGAAAAAGGATAGTAACATTGCCCCTTCTCTCTTTTTCTCTCATTTTTCGGTGAGCTTCTTTGGCCTCTTTTTTTTATTTGGGCTTCTTTGGGATCTTTTTATTTGGGCTTCTTTGGCCTCTTTTATTTTTCATAAAGTCCAGAGACTCATCCCAACTTGTGAGGGAATCATTGCTTCCATCATCCTTTCCTCACATGGGACAATGCTCTAATAATGATGATCATCACACTTCTATTCATTTACAACTCAATGATTACAACTTGATACTAGAATAAACTATGACTCTATATGAGTGCCTCCGGCGGTGTACCGGGATATGCAATGAATCAAGAGCGACATGTATGAAACAAATATAAAGGTGGATTTGCCACAAATACGATGTCAACTACATGATCATGCAAAGCAATATGACAATGATGGAGCATGTCATAATAAAAGGAACGGTGGAAAGTTGCATGGCAATATATATATCTCGAAATGGCTATGGAAATGCCATAATAGGTAGGTATGGTGGCTGTTTTGATGAAGATATAAGGAGGTTTATGTGTGATAGAGTGTATCGTATCGCGGGGTTTGGATGCACCGGCGAAGTTTGCACCAACTCTCAAGGTGAGAAAGGGCAATGCACGGTACCGTAGAGGCTAGCAAATTGCGGAAGGGTAAGAGTGCGTATAATCCATGGACTCACATTAGTCATAAAGAACTCATATACTTATTGCAAAAGTTTATTAGCCCTCGAAGCAAAGTACTACTACGCATGCTCCTAGGGTAAGGGTTGGTAGGAGTTAACCATCGCGCGATCCCGACCTCCACTCATAAGTAAGGCAATCAAAGAACATCCCATGCTTCAAATTTGTCACACAACGTTCACCATACGTGCATGCTACGGGACTCGCCAACTTTAACACTAGTATTTCTCAATTTAATAATTCCCCAACTAGCATGACTCTAACATTACCACCTTTATATCTCAAAACAATTATCAAGTATCAAGTTTATCATAGTGTTTAATGCACTCCATATGAAAGTTTTTATTTTACCCAACTTGGATGCCCATTATATTAGGACTAAATTCATAACCAAAGCAAATTACCATGTTGTTCTAAAAGACTCTCAAAATAATATAAGTGAATCATGAGAGATCAATAATTTCTACAAAATAAAACCACCACTGTGCTCTAAAAAGGTATAAGTGAAGCACTAGAGCAAAAGACAAACTACTCCAAAAGATATAATTGAAGATCAATGAGTAGTCAAATAATTGTGCAACTATGTGAAGACTCTCTAACATTTAAGAATTTCAGATCTTGGTATTTTATTCAAACATCAAGCAAAACAAAACAAAATGACATTTCAAGGATAGCACACATCTTGTGAAGAAGCAAAAACTTAGGTTCAACCGATACTAACCGATAATTGTTGAAGAAGAAAGGTGGGATGCCTACCGGGGCATCCCCAAGCTTGGATGCTTGAGACTTCTTGAAATATTATATTGGGCTGCCTCTCCCCAAGCTTGAGCTTTTGTCCCTCCTTAATTCCTTTTATATCTCGGTTTCCTAAATCTCGAAAGCTTCATCCACACCAAACTCAACAAGAACTCGTGAGATAAGTTAGTATAAACCAATGCAAAAACCTTATCATTTTCTACTGTAACAAATCACAAAATTATTATTCAACATTGCATACTAAATGTCTCTGCATATTTAATACTCCTATCCTCAAATAGAATCATTAAACAAGCAAACATATGCAAACAATGCAAACATAACAGCAATCTGCCAAAACAGTATAGTCTGTAAAGAATGCAAGATTCGTCATACTTCCCTAACTCCAAAAATTATGTAAGTCTACCACACTGTAGAAGATTAATCAGAGCTCAATATTCAAAACATTTCAACATTTTATCATTTTCTGACTTTTCTAGGGAATTTTTGCAACAGCGGTAAACTTTCTGTTTTGAAACAGCAACATGTATACTTGCAAAATAAGCATGGTAAAGGCTATCCTTGAAATTTTTATTGAAAATATAGATGCAAAACATTATTCTAAATAACAGAAAGCAAATACTAACAAAAGAAAATGACGCTCCAAGCAAAACACATATCATGTGGTCAATAAAAATATAGCTCCAAGTAAAGTTACCGATGAACGAAGAAGAAAGAGGGGATGCCATCCGGGGCATCCCCAAGCTTAGGCTCTTGGTTGTCCTTGAATATTACCTTGGGGTGCCTTGGGAATCCCCAAGCTTAAGCTCTTGCCACTCCTTATTCCATAGTCCATCGAATATTTACCCAAAACTTGAAAACTTCACAACACAAAACTCAACAGAAAACTCGTAAGCTCCGTTAGTATAAGAAAACAAATCACCACTTAGGTACTGTTGTGAACTCATTATAAATTCATATTGGTGTAATATGTACTGTATTCCAACTTCTCTATGGTTCATACCCTCCGATACTACTCATAGATTCTTCAAAATAATCAAACAACACATAGAAAATAGAATCTGTCAAAACAGAACAGTCTATAGTAATCTGTAACTCTCGAATACTTCTGTAACTCCAAAAATCCTACAAAATTAGGAAAACCTGAGAAATTTGTTTTCCAATCCATATAAAAAATAATCAGATCAAAATCACGTTTCTGTAAATTATCAAAACTAATTTACAGGGTGCAAAAGTTTCTGATTTTCAGCAGGATCAACACAACTATCACCGTAAGCTATCCTAAAGGTCTTACTTAGCACTTTATTGAAACAAAAGCTATAAAACATGATTACTAAAGTAGCATAATCATGTGAAAACACAAAAACAGTAAGGGTAAATATTGGGTTGTCTCCCAACAAGCGGTTTTCTTTAATGCCTTTCTAGCTAGGCATGATGATTTCAATGATGCTCACTGATGTCTACTACACAACCTTCCTGTAGATGTTGTTGGGCCTCCAAGTGCAGAGGTTTGTAGAATTGTAGAAAATTTCCCTCAAGTGGATGACCTAAGGTTTATCAATCCGTGGGAGGCGTAGGATGAAGATGGTCTCTCTCAAACAACCCTGTAACCAAATAACAAAGAGTCTCTTGTGTCCCCAACGCACCCAATACAATGGCAAATTGTATAGGTGCACTAGTTCGGCGAAGAGATGCGCAATATGGATGGTAGATATAGGTTTTTGTAATCTGAAAGTATAAAAGGTAACTAATGATAAAAGTGAGCACAAACGGTATTGCAATGCTAGGAAACAAGGCCTAGGGTTCATACTTTCACTAGTGCAAGTTCTCTTAACAATAATAACATAACTGGATCATATAACTATCCCTCAAAATGCAACAAAGAGTCACTCCGAAGTCACTAATAGCGGAGAACAAATGAAGATATTATTGTAGGGTACGAAACCACCTCAAAGCTATTCTTTCTGATTGATCTATTCAAGAGTCCGTAGTAAAATAACATGAAGCTATTCTTTCCGTTCGATCTATCATAGACTTCATACTAGAATAACACCTTAAGACACAAATCAACCAAAACCCTAATGTCACCAAGATACTCCAATGTCACCTCAAGTATCCGTGGGCATGATTATACGATATGCATCACACAATCTCATATTCATCTATTCAACCAACACAAAGTACTTCAAAGAGTGCCCCAAAGTTTCTACCGGAGTGTCAAGACGAAAACGTGTGCCAACCCCTATGCATAAGTTCACAAGGTGAACCCGCAAGTTGATCACCAAAACATACATCAAGTAGATCACATGAATATCCCATTGTCACCACAAATAAGCACGGCAAGACATACATCAAGTGTTCTCAAATCCTTAAAGACTCAATCTGATAAGATAACTTCAAAGGGAAAACTCAATCCATTACAAGAGAGTAGAGGGGGAGAAACATCATAAGATCCAACTATAATAGCAAAGCTCGCGATACATCAAGATCGTGCCAAATCAAGAACATGAGAGAGAGAGAGGGAGATCAAACGCATAGCTACTGGTACATACCCTCAGCTCCGAGGGTGAACTACTCCCTCCTCGTCATCGAGAGCACCGGGATGATGAAGATGGCCACCGGTGAGGGATCCCCCCTCCGGCAGGGTGCCGGAACAGGGTCCCGATTGGTTTTTGGTGGCTACAGAGGCTTGCGGGGGCGGAACTCCCGATCAATTGTGATCCCCGATGTTTTTAGGGTATATGGACATATATAGGTGAAAGAAGTCACTCACGGGAGCCACGAGGAGCCCACGAGGGTGGGGGCGCACCTCCCTGCCTTGTGGCCACCTCGAAGCTTCCCTGATGTCTACCCGAAGTCTCCTGGATTTCTTCCATTCCAAAAATAACTCTCCCGAAGGTTTCATTCCGTTTGGACTCTGTTTGATATTCCTTTTCTTCAAAACACTGAAATAGGGGAAAAACAGCAATATGGGTTGGGCCTCTGGTTAGTAGGTTAGTCCCAAAAATGATATAAAAGTGTTTAGTAAAGCACATAAACATCCAAAACAGGTAATATAATAGCATGGAACAATAAAAAATTATAGATACGTTGGAGACGTATCAAGCATCCCCAAGCTTAATTCCTGCTCGTCCTCCAGTAGGTAAATGATAAAAACAGAATTTTTGATATGGAATGCTACCTGGCATATTTTTCAATGTAAATTTCTTTATTGTGGCATGAATGTTCAGATCCAAATGATTCAAGATAAAAGTTCATATTGACATGAGAACAATAATACTTCAAGCATACTAACAAAGCAATCATGTCTTCTCAAAATAACATGGCTAAAGAAAGCTATCCCTACAAAGTCATATGGTCTGGCGATGCTCTATCTTCATCACACAAAGTATTTATCATGCACAACCCCGATGACAAGCCAAGCAATTGTTTCATACTTTAGTATTCTCATACTTTTTCAACTTTCACGCAATACATGAGCATGAGCCATGGACATAGCACTATATGTGGAATAGAATGGTGGTTGTGGAGAAGACAAAAAGGAGAAGATAGTCTCACATCAACTAGGCGTATCAACGGGCTATGGAGATTCCCATTAATAGATATCAATGTGAGTGAGTAGGGATTGCCATGCAACGGATGCACTAGATCTATAAGTGTATGAAAACTCATCAAAAGAAACTAAGTGGGTTTGCATCCAACTTGCTTGCTCACGAAGACCTATGGCATTTTGAGGAAGCCCATCATTGGAATATACAAGCCAAGTTCTATAATGAAAAATTCCCACTAGTATATGAAAGTGACAACATATGAGACTCTCTATCATGAAGATCATGGTGCTACTTTGAAGCACAAGTTTGTTAAAAGGATAGTAGCATTGTCCCTTCTTTCTTGCTGTCTCATTTTTTTGGGCCTTTCCCTTTTTTATGGCCTTTCTCTTTTTTGGGGGGCCTTTCCTTTTTTATGGCCTTCCTCTTTTTTTCATAAAGTCCGGAGTCTCATCCCGACTTGTGGGGGAATCATAGTCTCTATCATCCTTTCCTCACTTGGGACAATGCTCTAATAATGAAGATCATCACACTTTTATTTACTTACAACTCATGAATTACAACTTGATACTTAGAACAAAATATGACTCTATATGAATGCCTCCGGCGGTGTACCGGGATATGCAATGAATCAAGAGTGACATGTATGAAAGAATTATCAAGGTGGCTTTGCCACAAATACTATGTCAACTACATGATCATGCAAAAGCAATATGACAATGATGGAGCGTGTCATAATAAACGGAACGGGCGAAAGTTGCATGGCAATATATCTCGTAATGGCTATGGAAATGCCATAATAGGTAGGTATGGTGGTTGTTTTGAGGAAGGTATATGGTGGGTGTATGGTACCGGCGAAAGTTGCGCGGCACAAGAGAGGCTAGCAATGGTGGAAGGGTGAGAGCGCGTATAATCCATGGACTCAACATTAGTCATAAAGAACTCATATACTTATTGCAAAAATCTACAAGTCATTGAAACAAAGTACTAATCGCATGCTCCTAGGGGGATAGATTGGTAGGAAAAGACCATCACTCGTCCCCGACCGCCAATCATAAGGAAGACAATCAATAAATAAATTATGCTCCAACTTCATCACAAAGCGGTTCACCATACGTGCATGCTACGGGAATCACTAACTTCAACACAAGTATTCCTCAAATTCACAACTACTTTAACTAGCATGACTATAATATCACCATCCTCATATCTCAAAACAATTATCAAGCATCAAATTGATCATAGCATCCAATTCACTTTCTATGATAGTTTTTATTATACCCAACTTGGATGCCCATCATTCTAGGACCAATTTTATAACCATAGCAAATACCATGCTGTTCGAAAAGACTCTCAAAATAATATAAGTGAAGCATGAGAGATCAACAATTTCTACAAAATAAAGCCACCGCCGTGCTCTAAAAGATATAAGTGAAGCACTAGAGCAAAAATTATCTAGCTCAAAAGATATAAGTGAAGCTCATAGAGTATTTTAATAAATTCCAAATCAAGTGGGTCTCTTCCAAAAGGTGTGTACAGAAAGTATGATTGTGGTAATCTAAAAAGCAGAGACTCATATCATATAAGACGCTCCAAGCAAAACACATATCATGTGGTGAATAAAAATATAGCTCCAAGTAAAGTTACCGATAAATGAAGACGAAAGAGGGGATGCCTTCTGGGGCATCCCCAAGCTTAGGCTCTTGGTTGTCCTTGAATATTACCTTGGGGTGCCTTGGGAATCCCCAAGCTTAGGCTCTTGCCACTCCTTATTCCGTAGTCCATCGAATCTTTACCCAAAACTTGAAAACTCCACAACACAAAACTTAACAAAAAACTCGTAAGCTCCGTTAGTATAAGAAAATAAATCACCACTTAGGTACTATTATGAACTCATTCTAAATTCGTATTGGTGTAATATCTACTGTATTCCAACTTCTCTATGGTTCATACCCTCCGATATTACTCATAGATTCATCAAATAAGCAAACAACACATAGAAAACAGAATCTGTCAAAAACAGAACAGTCTGTAGTAATCTGTATCAAATGTATACTTATGGAACTCCAAAAATCCTACCAAATTAGGAAGACCTGAACAATTTGTGTACCAATCCAGAGAAAAAATAATCAGATCAAAATCACATTTTTGTGAATTACGAAAACTAATTTACGGGGCGCAAAAGTTTCTGATTTTCAGCAGGATCAACAAAACTATCACCGTAAGCTATCCTAAAGGTCTTACTTGGCACTTTATTGAAACAAAAGCTATAAAACACGATTACTACAATATCATAATCATGTGTACACACAAAAACAGTAAGGATAAATATTGGGTTGTCTCCCAACAAGCACTTTTCTTTAATGCCTTTTTAGCTAGGCATGATGATGGCAATGATGCTCACATAAAAGATAAGAATTGAAACATAATGGGAGCATCATGAAGCATATGACTAGCACATTTAAGCCTAACCCACTTCCTATGCATAGGGATTTTGTGAGCAAACAACTTATGGGAACAATAATCAACTAGCATAGGAAGGCAAAACAAGCATAGCTTCAAGATTTTCTACACATAGAGAGGAAACTTTATATCATTGCAATTCCTACAAGCATATGTTCCTCCCTCATAATAATTTTCAGTAGCATCATGAATGAAATCAACAATATAACCAACACATAAAGCATTCTTTTCATGATCTACTTGCATAGAAATTTTATTACTCTCCACATAAGCAAATTTATTCTCATCAATAGTAGTGGGAGCAAACTCAACCAAATAACTATCATGTGAAGCATAATCCAATTGAAAACTAAAATCAAGATGACAAGTTTCATGGTTATCTTTATTCTTTATAGCATACATGTCATCACAATAATCATCGTAAATAGGAGGCATGCTTTCATCATAATAAATTTGCTCATCAAAACTTGGGGGGACAAAAAATATCATCTTCATTAAACATAGCTTCCCCAAGCTTGTGGCTTTGCATATCATTAGCATCATGGATATTCAAGGAATTCATACTAACAACATTGCACTCATGCTCATCATTCAAATATTTAGTGCCAAACATTTTAATGCATTCTTCCTCTAGCAACTGAGCACAATTTTCCTTCCCATCATTCTCATGAAAGATATTAAAAAGATGAAGCGTATGAGGCAAACTCAATTCCATTTTTTGTAGTTTCTTTTATAGACTAAACTAGTGATAAAACAAGAAACTAAAAGATTCGATTGCAAGGTATAAAGATATACCTTCAAGCACTCACCTCCCCGGCAATGGCGCCAGAAAAGAGCTTGATGTCTACTACACAACCTTCTTCTTGTAGACATTGTTGGGCCTCCAAGTGTAGAGGTTTGTAGGACAGTAGGAAATTTCCCTCAAGTGGATGACCAAAGGTTTATCAATCCGTGGGAGGCATAGGATGAAGATGGTCTCTCTCAAACAACCCTGCAACCAAATAACAAAGAGTCTCTTGTGTCCCCAACACACCCAATACAATGGAAAATTTTATAGGTGGACTAGTTCGGCGAAGAGATGCGCAATATGGATGGTAGATATAGGTTTTTGTAATCTGAAAATATAAAAACAGCAAGGTAACTAATGATAAAAGTGAGCACAAATGGTATTGCAATGCTAGGAAACAAGGTCTAAGGTTCATACTTTCACTAGTGCAAGTTCTCTCAACAATAATGACATAAGTAGATCATATAACTATCCCTCAACATGCAACAAAGAGTCACTCCAAAGTCACTAATAGCGGAGAACAAACGAAGAGATTATTGTAGGGTACGAAACCACCTCAAAGTTATTCTTTCTGATCGATCTATTCAAGAGTCCGTAGTAAAATAACACGAAGCTATTCTTTCCGTTTGATCTATCATAGAGTTCGTACTAGAATAACACCTTAAGACAGAAATCAACCAAAACCCTAATGTCACCTAGATACTCCAATGTCACCTCAAGTATCCGTGGGCATGATTATACGATATGCATCACACAATCTCAGATTCATCTATTCAACCAACACAAAGTACTTCAAAGAGTGCCCCAAAGTTTCTACTGGAGAATCAAGACGAAAACGTGTGCCAACCCCTATGCATAAGTTCACAAGGTGAACCCGCAAGTTGATCACCAAAACATACATCAAGTAGATCACGTGAATATCCCATTGTCACCACAGATAAGCACGGCAAGACATACATCAAGTGTTCTCAAATCCTTAAAGACTCAATCCGATAAGATAACTTCAAAGGGAAAACTCAATCCATTACAAGATAGTAGTGGGGGAGAAACATCATAAGATCCAACTATAATAGCAAAGCTCGCGGTACATCAAGATCGTGCCAAATGAAGAACACGAGAGAAAGAGAGAGAGAGAGAGAGAGAGAGAGAGAGAGATCAAACACATAGCTACTGGTACATACTGATAACCCACAAGTGTAGGAGATCGCAACAGTTTTCGATAAGTAAGAGTGTCGAACCCAACAAGGAGCTAAAGGTAGAATAAATATTCCCTCAAGTTCTATCGACCATCGATTCAACTCTACGCACGCTTGACGTTCGCTTTACCTAGAACAAGTATGAAACTAGAAGTACTTTGTAGGTGTGATAGGATAGGTTTGCAAGATAATAAAGAGCACATAAATAAAAACTAGGGGCTGTTTAGATAAAGAAGCAATAAAGTAAGTATTAGTAGAGAGCTTTTTGTCACGAGAAAGTTATTTGTCCAAGGCAATCGATAACTGGACCGGTAATCACTATTGCAATTTTATTTGAGGGAGATGCATAAGATAACATAATTTCTCTTCTTGGATCATATGCACTTATGATTGGAACTCTAGCAAGCATCCGCAACTACTAAAGATCATTAAGGTAAACCCAACCATAGCATTAAAGTATCAAGTCCCCTTTATCCCATACGCAAACAACCTACTTACTCGGGTCTGTGCTTCTGTTCACTCACGCCACCCACCATAAGCAAATCATGAACATATTGCAAACCCTACAGTGGGGATCCCTCACGCTTGCGCGACACGGAGAGCACCATAGGACAGCACCAATAATAACATGCAACTCAAACTAATCACGATAATCAATTAACTCATAGGACAAAACGGATCTACTCAAACATCATAAGATAGCCATACATCATCGGGAAATAATATATAGCATTGAGCACCATGTTTAAGTAGAGATTACAGCGGGTAAGAGAGGGGTTACACCGCTGCATAGAGGGGGGGGGGAGTTGGTGAAGAAGGCGGTGAAGTTGTTGGTGAAGATCGCGGTGATGATGATGGCCGTTCTGGCGCCACCGGAAGCAAGGGGGGAGAGCCCCCCCTTCTTCTTCTTCCTTGACCTTCTCCCTAGATAGGTGAAGGGTTTCCCCTCTGGTCCTTGGTTCCCATGGCGTGGGAGGGGCGAGAGGCCCTCCGAGATTGGATCTATCTCTCTGTCTCTCTCTGTTTTTTGCGTTCCCTCATTCTGGCCCTTCACCGTTTCTTTTATATCTGGAGATCCATAACTCCGACTGGGGTGAATCTTTCGCCCAAATTTTTCTCATAAAATTAGCTTTCTTGCGGCAAAAGAAGAGCATCAACCACCTTACGGGTGGCCCACGAGGGTGACAGGTGTGCCTAGGGGGGAGGGCGCGCCCCCCTGTCTCGTGGACACCTCGGGCAGCGTTTCGCGTTGATTCTTCCTCCGGAAAATCCCAAATATTCCAAAGTAATTCTCCGTCCATTTTTATCCCATTTGGATTCCGTTTGATATTGGGTTTCTGCGAAACATAAAACATGCAACAAACAGGAAATGGCACTGGGCACTGGATCAATATGTTAGTCCCAAAAATAGTATAAAAAGTTGCCAAAAGTATATGAAAGTTGAAGAATATTGGCATGGAACAATCGAAAAATATAGATACGACAGAGATGTATCAGCATCCCCAAGCTTAATTCCTGCTCTTCCTCGAGTAGGTAAATGATAAAAAAGATTATTTTTGATGTGGAATGCTACCTAGCATAATCTTGATCATATATCTAATCATGGCATGAGTATTAAGACACGAGTGATTCAAAGCAATAGTCTATCATTTGACATAAAAACAATAATACTTTGAGCGTACCAATAAAGCAATCATGTCTTTTCAAAACAACATGGCTAAAGAAAGTTATCCCTACAAAATCATATAGTCTAGTTGTTGCTCTGTCTTCATCACACAAAGTATTTAATCATTCACAACCCCGATGACAAGCCAAGCAATTGTTTCATACTTTAGTAATCTCAAACTTTT
Source organism: Triticum timopheevii (assembly GCA_963921465.1). Lineage (NCBI taxonomy): Eukaryota > Viridiplantae > Streptophyta > Magnoliopsida > Poales > Poaceae > Triticum > Triticum timopheevii. The sequence continues at coordinate 436,471,745 of OY997264.1, read as the reverse complement.
TCAACTTTCACGCAATACATGAGCGTGAGCCATGGACATAGCACTATATGTGGAATAGAATGGTGGTTGTGGAGAAGACAAAAAGGAGAAGATAGTCTCACATCAACTAGGCGTATCAACGGGCTATGGAGATGCCCATTAATAGATATCAATGTGAGTGAGTAGGGATTGCCATGCAACGGATGCACTGGAGCTATAAGTGTATGAAATCTCAAACTGAAAACTAAGTGTTGTGCATCCAACTTGCTTGCTCATGAAGACCTCGGGCATTTGAGGAAGCCCATCATCGAAATATACAAGCCAAGTTCTATAATGAAAATTCCCACTAGTATATGAAAGTGAAAGCATAGGAGACTCTCTCTATGAAGAACATGGTGCTACTCTGAAGCACAAGTGTGGTAAAAGGATAGTAACATTGCCCCTTCTCTCTTTTTCTCTCATTTTTTTATTTTTTTTATTTTTTTATTTTCCCTTTTTTTGAATAGGCTTCTTTGGCCTCTCCCCCTTTTTTTATTTAGGCTTCGTTGGCCTCTCTCTCTTTTTTATTAAGTCCAGAGTATCATCCCGACTTGTGGGGGAACCATAGTCTCCATCATCCTTTCCTCACTGGGGCAATGCTCTAATAATGATGATCATCACACTTTTATTTACTTACAACTCAATATTACAACTCGATATCTAGAACAAGATATGACTCTATATGAATGCCTCTGGCGGTGTACCGGGATGTGCAATGATCTAGCGTAGCAATGACATCAAAAAAATGGACAAGCCATGAAAACATCATGCTAGCTATCTTACGATCATGCAAAGCAATATGACAATGAATGCTCAAGTCATGTATATGATGATGATGGAAGTTGCATGGCAATATATCTCGGAATGGCTATGGAAATGCCATGATATGTAGGTATGGTGGCTGTTTTGAGGAAGGTATATGGTGGGTGTATGGTACCGGCGAAAGTTGCACGGCACAAGAGAGGCTAGCAATGGTGGAAGGGTGAGAGTGCGTATAATCCATGGACTCAACATTAGTCATAAAGAACTAATATACTTATTGCAAAAATCTACAAGCCATTGAAAACAAATTACTACGTGCATGCTCCTAGGGGGATAGATTGGTAGGAAAAGACCATCGCTCGTCCCCGACCGCCACTCATAAGGAAGACAATCAATAAATAAAATTGTGCTCCAACTTCATCACAAAGCGGTTCACCATACGTGCATGCTTTGGGAATCACAAACCTCAACACAAGTATTTCTACTAATCCACAATCACCCACTAGCATGACTCTAATATCACCACCTTTATATCGCAAAACTATTGCAAGGAATCAAACATATCATATTCAGCGATCTAGAAGTTTATGTAGGATTTTATGACTAACCATGTGAATGACCAATTCCTGTCATCTCCCTAAATTGATATAAGTGAAGCAAGAGAGTTTAATTATTTCTACAAAAGATATGCCCACGCTCTAACAAATATAAGTGAAGCAAAAGAGCATTCTACAAATGGCGGTTTTCTACGTGAAGAGAAACACGCAATCCAGACTTCAAATGATGTAAGTGAAGCACATGCAACATTCTATAAAGCCATACTCAAAAGATTTAAGTGAAGTGCAATGAGCATTCTATAAATCAACCAAGGACTATTTCATACCAGCATGGTGCATACAAGAAAAAAGTAAACTAAATGCAAAAGGTGGTCCAAGACTTGCACATATCGCATGAACGAAACAAATACGAAAACATACCGATACTTGTTGAAGAAAGAGGGGATGCCTTCCGGGGCATCCCCAAGCTTAGACGCTTGAGTCTCCTTGAATATTTACTTGGGGTGCCTCGGGCATCCCCAAGCTTGAGCTCTTGCCTCTCTTCCTTTTCCTCATATCGAGACATCCTCGATTAGACACTTCATCCAGACAAAACTTCAACAGAAAACTCGGTAAGATCCGTTAGTATAATAAAGCAAATCACCACTCTAAGTACTGTTGCAAACCAATTCATATTTTATTTTTGCATTGTGACTGTAATATAGCTTCTCCATGGCTTAATCCACTAATATAAATTGATAGATTCATCAAAACAAGCAAACTATGCATCAAAAACAGAATCTGTCAAAAACAGAACAGTCTGTAGCAATCTGAACATTCACCATACTTCTGATACCCCAAAAATTCTACCAAAATTAGTAAAAATAAAAAATTTGTACAGAAAGACATTGCAAACAGAATCAGAACCGTTTGATGTTCCAGTTAAAAATGTAAAATTTTGTACTACAGCCAAAGTTTCTGTCCTGCACCGTACAAACCAACAAGCATTGTAAACATCCTAAAGGCAAACCTTGGCACTTTATTTTTATAATACAATGGAATTATACAAGGGGATAATTATTTTTGATGAAAAGTTTCTGTAATCAAGATTCACAAAGTTTCCGTGAGCATGAACAAAGTTCAAGGCTAGCTCCCACTTCAACAATGCTTGTCTTTCTCACTTTCACTTTCCTTTTTGAAAAGTTTTGGGTTCCCCCTTTTATTTTTTTGTGTGTTTTTAAACTATATAAAATCACTCAAGAGAAATAAATGACTCTCTAAAACTTCCGGGTTGTCTCCCTAGCAGCGCTTTCTTTAAAGCCATTAAGCTAGGCATATAGTGCTCAAGTAATGGATCCACCCGGATCCCAAGGTATATCAAAGCCAATTTTAATTAACAATGATTTATAATTTAGTAGTGAGCACAAAGTAATATATATCATGCAACAACGAAGTCTAACTCTCGTCCTATGCATCGGCATGTCATAAAAGAAGAATTCATGCACACATAGTAAAGGCCAATGCATAGTATAAGCAGTTTCTTGCAATTCTATCATGTTGGAAACATAAAGAGGCGGAGATGTAGTTCCTCTCTCATAATAATTGCAAGTAGGAGCAGCAATCACATGCATATTATATCTATCAAAATTATCATGTGCTACGGTGAAAGGCAACCCATCAATATAATCCTTAGTAAGCACAAACTTCTCCGATATAGTGTAGTCGGGAGAATTCAAAAAGATAATAGGACTATCATGTGTGGGTGCAATAGCAACAATTTCATGTTTAACATAAGGAACTATAGCAAGTTCATCTCCATATGCATAATTCATATTGGCATCTTGGCCACAAGCATAGCAAGCATCATCAAAAAGGGATATTTCGAAAGAATCAACGGGGTCATAGCAATCATCATAACAATCATCCTTCGGTAAGCATGAAGGGGAATTAAACAATGTATGAGTTGAAGAGTTACTCTCATTAGAAGGTGGGAACGGGTGATCAATCCGCTCTTCCTCCTTTTGTTCTTCGCTCTCCTCATCATCTTTTTCATCCAATGAGCTCACAGTTTCATCAATTTCTTCTTCCATAGCTTCCTGCAAAATATTAGTCTCTTCTTGGACAGCGGAGACTTCCTCAATAAATGCATCAATATTGTAATTGTATTCATAATTCTTATAACAATATCTAAGTATAGCAAAATTTTCTGGTCTATAAACTGAATCATCAAAATCGTCAAACGCTTTAAACATAGATTCAATCTCATAAGCACCCTAAAAGCAACAATTCTTCTATTTGTTCCACATCATAGTAATCATAGATACCATTAGCATAAGAAGCTAAGGTTTCATTATCATTAAATTTGCATGAAAAGGGAAGGTGTGGAGCCTTCATCCTAGAGCAACAAGTATAATCATGTCTCAAGCATAGATCCCGAGCATACCAATGCAACATATAAATTTGATCCCATAATAGTTTCCCTTTTTGTGTCAAGCGATAATCCCTAAAGTATTCACATTGATCCAACGTTACTCCCATTATAAAGTTGAAATGGGTTTTCTCAGGATTATCAAAGTAGTACATAATATTTTGAACATAATGAGCATCGAGGGTTTTAGGACGTTCCCCATCTCCATGAGTAGCAAGTACACCTAATTTTTTTGGTGTTTCGTGTTCCATATCCATAACTAAAGATAGAGAACAACTTAGAACAGAAAATAAAAATTACTTAGTGATAAAGCAAACAAGCACACACGAGAATATTCACCCCACACTATGACTCCCCGACAACGGCACCAGAAAAAGGTATTGATAACCCACAAGTGTAGGGGATCGCAACAGTTTTCGATAAGTAAGAGTGTCAAACCCAACGAGGAGCTAAAGGTAGAATAAATATTCCCTCAAGTTCTATCGACCACCGATACAACTCTACGCACGCTTGACGTTCGCTTTACCTAGAACAAGTATGAAACTAGAAGTACTTTGTAGGTGTGATAGGATAGGTTTGCAAGATAATAAAGAGCACGTAAATAGAAACTAGGGGCTGTTTAGATAAAGAAGCAATAAAGTAAGTATTAGTAGAGAGCTTTTTGTCACGAGAAAGTTATTTGTCCAAGGCAATCAATAACTAGACCGCTAATCACTATTGCAATTTTATTTGAGGGAGAGGCATAAGCTAACATACTTTCTCTTCTTGGATCATATGCACTTATGATTGGAAGTCTAGCAAGCATCCACAACTACTAAAGATCATTAACGTAAAACCCAACCATAGCATTAAAGTATCAAGTCCCCTTTATCCCATATGCAAACAACCTACTTACTCGGGTCTATGCTTCTGTTCACTCACGCCACCCACCATAAGAAAATCATGAACATATTGCAAACCCTACAGCGGGGATCACTCACGCTTGCGCGACACGGAGAGTACCATAGGACAGCACCAATAATAAAACATGCAACTCAAACCAATCACGATAATCAATTAACCAATAGGACAAAACAGATCTACTCAAACATCATAAGATAGCCATACATCATTGGGAAATAATATATAGCGTTGAGCACCATGTTTAAGTAGAGATTACAGCAGGTAAGAGAGGGGTTACACCGCTGCATAGAGGAGGGAAGAGTTGGTGATGAAGGCGGCGAAGTTGTTGGTGAAGATCGCGGTGATGATAATGGCCCCCGGCGGCGTTCCGGCGCCACCGGAAGCAAGGGGGAGAGAGCCCCCCTTCTTCTTCTTCTTCCTTGACCTTCTCCCTAGATGGGAGAAGGGTTTCCCCTCTGGTACTTGGCTCCCATGGCATGGGAGGGTCGAGAGCCCCTCCGAGATTGGATCTATCTCTCTGTCTCTCTCTGTTTTTGCGTTTCCTCATTCTGCCCCTTCACCGTTTCTTTTATATCCGGAGATCCGTAACCCTGATTGGGGTGAATCTTTCACCCAGATTTTTCTCATAAAATTAGCTTTCTTGCGACAAAGAGGTTCCAGGCGCGCCCAGGGGGGAGGGCGCGCCCCCTGTCTTATGGCAACCTCGGGCACAGTTTCGCGTTGATTCTTCCTCCGGAAAATCCCAAATATTCCAAAATAATTCTCCGTCCATTTTTATCCCGTTTGGATTCTGTTTGATATTGGGTTTCTGCGAAACATAAAACATGCAACAAACAGGAACTGGCACTGGGCACTGGATCAATATGTTAGTCCCAAAAATAGTCTAAAAAGTTGCCAAAAGTATATGAAAGTTGAAGAATATTGGCATGGAACAATCAAAAATTATAGATACGACGGAGACGTATCACATACCCTCAGCCCCGAGGGTGAACTACTCCCTCCTCGTCATGGAGAGCGTCAGGATGATGAAGATGGCCACCGGTGAGGGATCCCCCCTCCGGCAGGGTGCCGGAACAGGGTCCCGATTGGTTTTTGGTGGCTATAGAGGCTTGCAGCGGTGGAACTCCCGATCTATTGTTCTCCCACGTTATTTTTAGGGTATATGGACATATATAGGCGAAAGAAGTCGTTCAGGGGAGCCACGAGGGGCCCACGAGGATGGGGGGCGAGCCTCCCTGCCTCGTGGCCACCTCGAAGCTTCCCTGACATCTACTCCAAGTCTCCTGGATTGCTTCCGTTCGAGAAATTACTCTCTCGAAGGTTTCATTCCGTTTGGACTCTGTTTTGATATTCCTTTTTTTCGAAACCCTGAAATAGGCAAAAAAATAGCAATATGGACTGGGCCTCCGGATAGTACATTAGTCCCAAAAATGATATAGAAGTGTTTAGTAAAGCTCATAAACATCCAAAACAGGTAATATAATAGCATGGACCAATCAAAAATTATAGATACGTTGGAGACGTATCACTCACATAAAAGATAAGAATTGAAACAAAAAGAGAGCATCATGAAGAATATGACTAGCACATTTAAGTCTAACCCACTTCCTATGCATAGGGATTTTGTGAGCAAGGAACAATAATCAACTAGCATAGGAAGGCAAAACAAGCATAACTTTAAAACTTTAAGCACATACAGAGGGAACTTGATATTATTGCAATTCCTACAAGCATATGTCAAGGAAATATGCCCTAGAGGCAATAATAAAGTTATTATTTATTTCCTTATATCATGATAAATGTTTATTATTGATGCTAGAATTGTATTAACCGGAAACATGATACATGTGTGAATACATAGACAAACTTAATGTCACTAGTATGCCTCTACTTGGCTAGCTCATTAATCAAAGATGGTTATGTTTCCTAACCATAGACATGAGTTGTCATTTGATTAACGGGATCACATCATTAGGAGAATGATGTGATTGACATGACCCATTCCGTTAGCTTCGCACTTGATCGTTTAGTATGTTGCTATTGCTTTCTTCATGACTTATACATGTTCCTACAACTATGAGAATATGCAACTCCCATTTACCGGAGGAACACTTTGTGTGCTACCAAACGTCACAACGTAACTGGGTGATTATAAAGGAGCTCTACAGGTGTCTCCAAAGGTACATGTTGAGTTGGCGTATTTCGAGATTAGGTTTTGTCACTCTGATTGTCGGAGAGGTATCTCTGGGCCCTCTCGGTAATGCACATCACTATAAGCCTTGCAAGCAATGTAGCTAATGAGTTAGTTACGGAATGATGCATTATGTAACGAGTAAAGAGACTTGCCGGTAACGAGATTGAACTAGGTATTGGGATACCGACGATCGAATCTCAGGCAAGTAACATACCGATGACAAAGGGAACAACGTATGTTGTTATGCGGTTTGACCGATAAAGATTTTTGTAGAATATGTAGGAGCCAATATGAGCATCCAGGTTCCGCTATTGGTTATTGACCGGAAACGTGTCTCGGTCATGAATACATAGTTTTCGAACCCGTAGGGTCCGCACGCTTAAGGTTTCATTGACAGTTTTATTACGAGTTGATGAGTTTTGATGTACCGAAGGTTGTTCAGAGTCCCGGATGTGATCACTGACATGACAAGGAGTCTCGAAATGGTCGAGACATAAAGATCGATATATTGAACAACTATATTTGGACACCGGAAAGGTTCCGGGTGAGATTGGGACAACACCGGAGCTCCAGGAGGTTATCGGAACCCCCGGGAGGTATATGGGCCTTATTGGGCCTTAGTGGAAAGGAGGGGAAAGGAGCAAGGGAGGGCCCCTCCCCCAAGCCCAATCCAAATTGGGAGGGGGGCCGGCCCCGCCATTTCCTTCCTCCCTCCTTCCTCTTCCTTCCCTCTCCCTCTCCTAATAGGAAAGGGGGGAGTCCTACTCCCGATGGGAGTTGGACTCCCCCCTAGGGCGCGCCACCCCCCTTGGGCGCCCCCCTCCTCCACTCCTTTATATAAGGGGGAGGGGACACCCCATAAACACAACAATTGATCTCTTGATCTCTTAGCCGTGTGCGGTGCCCCCTCCACCAAAGTCCTCCTCGATAATATTGTAGCGGTGCTTAGGCGAAGCCCTGCGACGATAGAACATCAAGATCGTCACCACGTCGTCGTGCTGACGGAACTCTCCCTCGACACTCGGCTGGATCGGAGTTCGAGGGACGTCATCGAGCTGAACGTGTGCTAGAACTCAGAGGTGCCGTAGTTTCGGTGCTTGATCGGTCGGGCCGTGAAGACGTACAACTACATCAACTGCGTTGTTCTAACGCATCCGCTTTTGGTCTACGAGGGTACGTGGACAACACTCTCCCCTCTCGTTGCTACGCATCACCATGATCTTGCGTGTGCGTAGGAATTTTTTTGAAATTACTACGTTCTCCAACAGTGGCATCCGAGCCTGGTTTTATGCGTAGATGTTATATGCACGAGTAGAACACAAGTGAGTTGTGGGCGATACAAGTCATACTGCTTACCAGCATGTCATACTTTGGTTCGGCAGTATTGTTGGATGAAGTGGCCCGGACCGACATTACGCGTACGCTTACGCGAGACTGGTTCTACCGACGTGCTTTGCACACAGGTGGCTGGCGGGTGTCAGTTTCTCCAACTTTAGTTGAACCGAATGTGGCTACGCCCGGTCCTTGCGAAGGTTAAAATAGCACTAACTTGACGAACTATCATTGTGGTTTTGATGCGTAGGTAAGAACGGTTCTTGCTCAGCTCGTAGCAGCCACGTAAAATTTGCAACAACAAAGTAGAGGACGTCTAACTTGTTTTTGCAGGGCATGTTGTGATGTGATATGGTCAAGACGTGATGCTATATTTTATTGTATGAGATGATCATGTTTTGTAACCGAGTTATCGGCAACTCGCAGGAGCCATATGGTTGTCGCTTTATTGTATGAAATGCAAGCGCCTTGTAATTGCTTTACTTTATCACTAAGCAGTAGCGATAGTCATAGAAGCAATAGATAGCGTAACGACAACGATGCTACGATGGAGATCAAGGTGTCGCGCCGGTGACGATGGTGATCATGACGGTGCTTCGGAGATGGAGGTCACAAGCACAAGATGATGATGGCCATATCATATCACTTATATTGATTGCATGTGATGTTTATCCTTTATGCATCTTGTCTTGCTTTGATTGACGGTAGCATTTTAAGATGATCTCTCACTAAATTATCAAGAAGTGTTCTCCCTGAGTATGCACCATTTTGAAAGTTCTTCGTGCTGAGACACCACGTGGTGATCGGTGTGATAGGCTCTACGTTCAAATACAACGGGTGCAAAATAGTTGCACACGCGGAATACTCAGGTTAAACTTGACGAGCCTAGCATATACAAATATGGGCTCCGAACACGGAGACCGAAAGGTTGAATGTGAATCATATAGTAGATATGATCAACATAGTGATGTTCACCATTGAAAACTACTCCATCTCACGTGATGATCGGACATGGTTTAGTTGATTTGGATCACGTGATCACTTAGATGACTAGAGAGATGTCTGTCTAAGTGGGAGTTCTTTAGTAATATGATTAATTGAACTTAAATTTATCATGAACTTAGTACATGATAGTATTTTGCTTGTCTATGTTTGTTGTAGATAGATGGCTCGTGCTGTTGTTCCATTGAATTTTAATGCGTTCCTTGAGAAAGCTAAGTTGAAAGATGATGGTAGCAATTACACGGACTGGGTCCGTAACTTGAGGATTATCCTCATTGCTGCACAGAAGAATTACGTCCTGGAAGCACCGCTAGGTGCCAGGCCTGCTGCAGATGCAACTGATGACGTTTAGAACGTCTGGCAGAGCAAAGCTGATGACTACTCGATAGTTCAGTGTGCCATGCTTTACGGCTTAGAACCGGGACTTCAACGACGTTTTGAACGTCATGGAGCATATGAGATGTTCCATGAGTTGAAGTTAATATTTCAAGCAAATGCCCAGATTGAGAGATATGAAGTCTCCAATAAGTTCTATAGCTGCAAGATGGAGGAGAATAGTTCTGTCAGTGAACATATACTCAAAATGTCTGGGTATAATAATCACTTGATTCAACTGGGAGTTAATCTTACTGATGATAGTGTCATTGACAGAATTCTTCAATCACTGCCACCAAGCTACAAAAGCTTCGTGATGAACTATAATATGCAAGGGATGGACAAGACTATTCCCGAGCTCTTCGCAATGCTAAAGGTTGCAGAGGTAGAAATCAAGAAGGAGCATCAAGTGTTGATGGTCAGTAAGACCACCAGTTTCAAGAAAAAGGGTAAAAGGAAGAAGAAGGGGAACTTCAAGAAGAACAACAAACAAGTTGCTGCTCAAGAGAAGAAACCCAAATCTGGACCTAAGACTGAGACTGAGTGCTTCTACTGCAAGCAGACTGGTCACTGGAAGCGGAACTGCCCCAAGTATTTGGCGGATAAGAAGGATAGCAAGGTGAACAAAGGTACATGTGATATACATGTTATTGATGTATACCTTACTAATGCTCGCAGTAGCACCTGGGTATTTGATACTGGTTCTGTTGCTAATATTTGCAACTCGAAACAGGGACTACGGATTATGCGAAGATTGGCTAAGGACGAGGTGACGATGCGTGTGGGAAATGGTTCCAAAGTCGATGTGATCGCGATCGGCATGCTACCTCTACATCTACCTTCAGGTTAGTCTTAGACCTGAATAATTGTTATTTGGTGCCAGCGTTGAGCATGAACATTATATCTGGATCTTGTTTGATGCGAGACGGTTATTCATTTAAATCAGAGAATAATGGTTGTTCTATTTATATGAGTAATATCTTTTATGGTCATGCACCCTTGAAGAGTGGTCTATTTTTATTAAATCTCGATAGTAGTGATACACATATTCATAATGTTAAAGCCAAAAGATGCAGAGTTGATAATGATAGTGCAACTTATTTGTGGCACTGCCATTTGGGTCATATTGGTGTAAAACGCACGAAGAAACTCCATACCGATGGACTTCTGGAATCACTTGATTATGAATCACTTGGTACTTGCGAACCATGCCTCATGGGCAAGATGACTAAAATGTCGTTCTCCGGAACTATGGAGCGAGCAACTGACTTGTTGGAAATCATACATACCGATGTGTGTGGTCCAATGAATGTTGAGGCTCGCGGTGGGTATCGTTATTTTCTCACCTTCACAGATGATTTGAGCAGATATGGGTATATCTACTTGATGAAACACAAGTCTGGAACATTTGAAAAGTTCAAAGAATTTCAGAGTCAAGTGGAAAATCATCGTAACAAGAAAATAAATTTTCTATGATCTGATCATGGAGGAGAATATTTGAGGTACGAGTTTGGTTTACATTTGAAACAATGCGGAATAGTTTCGCAACTCACACCACCCGGAACACCACAGCGATATGGTGTGTCCGAACGTCGTAATCGTACTTTACTAGATATGGTGCGATCTATGATGTCTCTTACTGATTTACCGCTATCATTTTTGGGTTATGCTTTAAAGACGAGCGCATTCACGTTAAATAGGGCACCATCAAAATCCATTGATATGACGCCTTATGAACTGTGGTTTGGCAAGAAACCAAAGTTGTCGTTTTTAAAGTTTGGGGTTGTGATGCTTATGTGAAGAAACTTCAACCAGATAAGCTCGAACCCAAATCGGAGAAATGTGTCTTCATAGGATACCGAAAGGAGACTATTGGGTACACCTTCTATCACATATCTGAAGGCAAGACTTTTGTTGCTAAATTCGGATCCTTTCTAGAGAAGGAGTTTCTCTCGAAAGAAGTGAGTGGGAGGAAAGTAGAACTTGATGAGGTAACTGTACCTACTCCCTTATTGGAAAGTAGTTCATCACAAGAACCGGTTCTTGTGACAACTACGCCAATTAGTGAGGAAGCTAATGATATTGATCATGAAACTTCAGATCAAGTTACTACCGAACCTCGTAGGTCAACCAGAGTAAGATTCGCACCAGAGTGGTACGGTAATCCTATTCTAGAAGTCATGTTCCTTGACCATGGCGAACCTACGAACTATGAGGAAGCGATGATGAGCCCAGATTCCGCAAAATGGCTTGAGGCCATGAAATCTGAGATGGGATCCATGTATGAGAACAAAGTATGGACTTTCGTTGACTTGCCCAATGATCGGCAAGCCATCGAGAATAAATGGATCTTCAAGAAGAAGACTGGCGCTGATGGTAATGTAACTGTCTACAAAGCTCGACTTGTTGCAAAAGGTTTTCGACAACTTCAAGGGGTTGACTACGATGAGACTTTCTCACCCGTAGCGATGCTTAAGTTTGTCCAAATCATGTTAGCAATTGCCGCATTTTATGATTATGAAATATGGCAAATGGATGTCAATACTGCATTCCTAAATGGATTTCTAGAAGAAGAGTTGTATATGATGCAACCAGAAGATTTTGTCGATCCAAAAGGTGCTAACAAAGTGTGCAAGCTCTAGCGATCCATTTATGGAATGGTGCAAGCCTCTCGGAGTTGGAATAAACGTTTTGATAGTGTGATCAAAGCATATGGTTTTATACAGACTTTCGGAGAAGCCTGTATTTACAAGAAAGTGAGTGGGAGCTCTGTAGCATTTCTGATATTATATGTAGATGACATATTATTAATTGGAAATGATATAGAATTTCTGGATAGCATAAAGGGATACTTGAATAAAAGTTTTTCGATGAAAGACCTCAGTGAAGCTGCTTACATATTGGGCATCAAGATCTATAGAGATAGATCAAGACGCTTCATTGGACTTTCACAAAGCACATACCTTGATAAAGTTTTGAAAAAGTTCAAAACAGATCAGGCAAAGAAAGGGTTCTTGCATGTATTACAAGGTGTGAAGTTGAGTCAGACTCAATGCTCGACCACAGCAGAAGATAGAGAGAAAATGAAAGACGTTCCCTATGCTTCAGCCATAGGCTCTATCATGTATGCAATGCCGTGTACCAGACCTGACGTATGCTTACCAATAAGTTTGGCAGGGAGGTACCAAAGTAATCCAGGAGTGGATCACTGGACAGTGGTCAAGAATACCCTAAAATACCTGAAAAGGACTAAGGATATGTTTCTCGTTTATGGAGGTGACAAAGAGCTAGTCGTAAATGGTTACGTCGATGCAAGCTTTGACACTGATCCGGACGATTCTAAATCGCAAACCGGATACGTGTTTATATTGAACGGTGGAGCTGCCAGTTGGTGCAGTTCTATACAAAGCGTCGTGGCAGGATCTACATGCGAAGCGAAGTACATAGCTGCTTCATAAGCAGCAAATGAAGGAGTCTGGATGAAGGAGTTCATTTCCGATCTAGGTGTCATACCTAGTGCATCGGGACCAATGAAGATCTTCTGTGACAATACTGGTGCAATTGCCTTGGCAAAGGAATCCAGATTTCACAAGAGGACCAGGCACATCAAGAGACGCTTCAATTCCATACGGGACCAAGTCCAAGTGGGAGACATAGAAATTTGCAAGATACATACGGATCTGAATGTTGGACACCCGTTGACTAAGCCTCTTCCACGAGCAAAACATGATCAGCACCAAGGCTCCATGGGTGTTAGAATCATTACTGTGTAATCTAGATTATTGACTCTAGTGCAAGTGGCAGACTGAAGGAAATATGCCGTAGAGGCAATAATAAAGTTATTATTTATTTCCTTATATCATGATAAATGTTTATTATTGATGCTAGAATTGTATTAACCGGAAACATGATACATGTGTGAATACATAGACAAACTTAATGTCACTAGTATGCCTCTACTTGACTAGCTCATTAATCAAAGATGGTTATGTTTCCTAATCATAGACATGAGTTCTCATTTGATTAACAGGATCACATCATTAGGAGAATGATGTGATTGACATGACCCATTCCGTTAGCTTAGTACTTGATCGTTTAGTATGTTGCTATTGCTTTCTTCATGACTTATACATGTTCCTACAACTATGAGATTATGCAACTCCCGTTTACCGGAGGAACACTTTGTGTGCTACCAAACGTCACAACATAACTAGGTGATTATAAAGGAGCTCTACAGGTGTCTCCAAAGGTACATGTTGAATTGGCATATTTCGAGATTAGGTTTTGTCACTCTGATTGTCGGAGAGGTATCTCTGGGCCCTCTCGGTAATGCGCATCACTATAAGCCTTGCAAGCAATGTAGCTAATGAGTTAGTTACGGAATGATGCATTATGTAACGAGTAAAGAGACTTGCTGGTAACGAGATTTAACTAGGTATTGGGATACCGACGATCGAATCTCGGGCAAGTAACATACCGATGACAAAGGGAACAATGTATGTTGTTATGTGGTTTGACCGATAAAGATCTTTGTAGAATATGTAGTAGCCAATATGAGCATCCAGGTTCCACTATTGGTTATTGACCGGAAACGTGTCTCGGTCATGTCTACATAGTTCTCGAACCCATAGGGTCCGCACGCTTAAGGTTTCGTTGATAGTTTTATGATGAGTTTATGAGTTTTGATGTACATAAGGTTGTTCGGAGTCCAGTATGTGATCATGGACATGATGAGGAGTCTCGAAATGGTCGAGAAATAAAGATCGATATATTGGACGACTATATTTGGACACCGGAAAGGCTCCGGGTGAGATTGGGACAATACCGGAGCTTCGGGAGGTTATCGGAACCCCCCGGGAGGTATATGGGCCTTACTGGGCCTTAGCGGAAAGGAGGGGAAAGGAGCAAGGGAGGGGCGCCCCCCCCCCCCAAGCCCAATCGAATTGGGAGGGGGGCCGGCCCCCCTTTCCTTCCTCCCTCCTTCCTCTTCCTTCCCTCTCCTTCTCCTAATAGGAAAGGGGGGAGTCCTACTCCCTGTGGGAGTTGGACTCCCCCCTAGGGCGCGCCACCCCCCTTGGCCGGCCCCTCCTCCACTCCTTTATGTACGGGGGAGGGGGGCACCCCATAGACACAACAATTGATCCCTTGATCTCTTAGCCGTGTGTGGTGCCCCCCTCCACCAAAGTCCTCCTCGATAATATTGTAGCGGTGCTTAGGCGAAGCCCTGCGACGGTAGAACATCAAGATCATCACCACGCCGTCATGCTGACGGAACTCTCCCTCGACACTCGGCTGGATCGGAGTTCGAGGGACGTCATCGAGCTGAACGTGTGCTAGAACTCAGAGGTGCCGTAGTTTCGGTGCTTGATCAGTTGGGCCGTGAAGACGTACGACTACATCAACCACGTTGTTCTAACGCTTCCGCTTTCGGTCTACGAGGGTACGTGGACAACACTCTCCCCTCTCGTTGCTATGCATCACCATGATCTTGCGTGTGCGTAGGAATTTTTTTGAAATTACTACGTTCTCCAACAATATGTTCCTTCCTCATAATAATTTTCAGTAGCATCATGAGTGAATTCAACCATATAACTAGCACATAAAGCATTCTTTTCATGATCTACTTGCATAGAAATTTTACTACTCTCCACATAAGCAAATTTATTCTCATCAATAGTAGTCGGAGCAAACTCAACAAAATAACTATCATGTGAAGCATAATCCAATTGAAAATTTAAATCATGATGACAAGTCTCATGGTTATCTTTATTCTTTATAGCATACGTGTCATCACAATAATCATCATAAATAGGAGGCATGCTTTCATCATAATATATTTTCTCATCAAAACTTTGGGGACTAAACATATCATCTTCATCAAACATAGCATCCCCAAGCTTGTGGCTTTGCATATCATTAGCATCATGGGTATTCAAAGAATTCATACTAACAACATTGCAATCATGCTCATCATTCACATATTTTATGCCAAGCATTCTATGTAATTCTTCTTCTAGTACTTGAGCACAATTTTCCTTCCCATCATTTTCATGAAAGACATTAAAAAGATGAAGCATGTGAGGAGCCCTCAATTCCTTTTTTAGTTTTCTTTTATAGACTAACCTAGTGATAAAACAAGAAACTAAAAGATTCGGTTACAAGATCTAAAGATATACCTTCAAGCACTCACCTCCCCGGCAACGGTGCTAGAAAAGAGCTTGATGTCTACTACACAACCTTCTTCTTGTAGATGTTGTTGGGCCTCCAAGTGCAGAGGTTTGTAGGACAGTAGCAAATTTCCCTCAAGTGGATGACCTAAGGTTTATCAATCCGTGGGAGTTGTAGGATGAAGATGGTCTCTCTCAAACAACCCTGCAACCAAATAACAAAGAGTCTCTTGTGTCCCCAACACACCCAATACAATGGTAAATTGTATAGGTGCACTAGTTCGGCGAAGAGATGGTGATACAAGTGCAATATGGATGGTAGATATGAGTATTTGTAATATGAAAATATAAAAACAGCAAGGTAACTGATGATAAAAGTGAGCGAAAATGGTATTGCAATGCTAGGAAGCAGGGCCTAGGGTTCATACTTTCACTAGTGCAAGTTCTCTCAACAATAATAACATAACTGGATCATATAACTATCCCTCAACATGTAACAAAGAGTCACTCCAAAGTCACTAATAGTGGAGAACAAACGAAGAGATTACTGTAGGGTACGAAACCGCCTCAAAGTTATCCTTTCTGATCGATCTATTCAAGAGTCTGTAGTAAAATAACATGAAGCTATTCTTTCCGTTCGATCTATCATAGAGTTCTTACTAGAATAACACCGTAAGACACAAATCAACCAACACCCTAATGTCACCTAGATACTTCAATGTCACCCCAAGTATCCGTGGGCATGATTATACGATATGCATCACACAATCTCATATTCATCTATTCAACCAACACAAAGTACTTCAAAGAGTGCCCCAAAGTTTCTACCGAAGAGTCAAGACGAAAACATGTGCCAACCCCTATGCATAAGTTCACAAGGTTGAACCTGCAAGTTGATCACCAAAACATACATCAAGTAGATCACGTGAATATCCCATTGTCACCACAGATAAGCACATGCAAGACATACATCAAGTGTTCTCAAATCCTTAAAGACTCAATCCAATAAGATAACTTCAAATGGAAAACTCAATCCATTACAAGAGAGTAGAGGGGGGAAACATCATAAGATCCAACTATAATAGCAAAGCTTGTTGTACATCAAGATCATGCCAAATCAAGAACACAAGAGAGAGAGAGAGAGAGAGATAGAGAGAGAGAGAGATCAAACACATAGCTACTGGTACATACCCTCAGCCCCGAGGGTGAATAATACGTCTCCAACGTATCTATAATTTTTTATTGTTCCATGCTATTATATTACCCCTTTTGGATGCTTATGGGGCCTTTATTTTACACATTTATATCATTTTTGGGACTAACCTACTAACCGGAGGCCCAGCCCATATTGCTGGTTTTTTCCCTATTTCAGTATTTCAAAGAAAAGGAATATCAAACGGAGTCCAAACGGAATGAAACCTTCGGGAGCGTGATTTTTGGAACGAACATGATTCGGAGAGCTTTGAGTGCAAGTCAAGAAGCTTTCGAGGGCCCCACGAGATAGGGGTCGCGCCCCCTTGTAGGGCGTGTCCCCCTGTCTCGTGGGCCCCTCGGGCGGCCACCGACGTACTTCTTCCTCCTATATATACCTACGTACCCCAAAAACATCCAGGAGCACCACGAAACACAATTTCCACCGCCATAACCTTCTGTATCCGCGAGATCCCATCTTGGAACCTTCGCCGGCACTCTGCCGGAGGGGGAATCAACCATGGAGGGCCTCTACATCAACATCCTTGCCCCTCTGATTAGTTGTGAGTAGTTTACCACAGACTTACGGGTCCATAGTTATTAGCTAGATGGCTTCTTCTCTCTTTTTGGATCTCAATACAATGTTCTCCCCTCTCTTGTGGAGATATATTCGATGTAATCTCTTTTTGCGGTGTGTTTGTCGAGATCCGATGAATTGTGGGTTTATGATCAAGTTTATCTATGAATAAATATTTGAATCTTCTCTGAATTCTGTTATGTATGATTGAGTTATCTTCACAAGTCTCTTCGAATTATCAGTTTGGTTTGGCCTACTAGATTGGTCTTTCTTGCCATGGGAGAAGTGCTTAGCTTTGGGTTCAATCTTGCGGTGTCCTTACCCAGTGACAGAAAGGGTTGCAAGGCATGTATTGTATTGTTTCCATCAAGGATAACAAGATGGGGTTTACATCATATTGCATGAGTTTATCCCTCTACATCATGTCATCTTGCTTAGTGTGTTACTCTGTTCTTATGAACTTAATACTCTAGATGCAGGCAGGAGTCGGTCGATGTGTGGAGTAATAGTAGTAGATGCAGGCAGGAGTCGGTCTACTTGTTATGGACGTGATGCCTATATACATGATCATGCCTAGATAATCTCATAATTATTCGCTTTTCTATCAATTGCTCGACAGTAATTTGTTCACCCACCGTAATACTTATGCTATCTTGAGAGAAGCCTCTAGTGAAACCTATGGCCCCCGGTCTATCTCTTATCTTATTTTCTTTCAATCTACTTTTATTTGCATCTTTACTTTTTTGCATCTATATTATAAAATACCAAAAATATATTTATCTTATCATACTATCTTTATTAGATCTCACTTTCGCAAGTAGCCGTGAAGGGATTGACAACCCCTTTATTGCGTTGGTTGCGAGTTCTCAGTTTGTTTGTGTAGGTGAGTGGGACTTTTGAGGAGCCTCCTACTGGATTGATACCTTGGTTCTCAAAACTGAGGGAAATACTTACGCTACACTTTGCTGCATCACCCTCTCCTCTTTGACGAAAACCAACGCAAGCTCAAGACGTAGCAAGAAGGATTTCTGGCGCCGTTGCCGGGGAGGTCTTCGCTCAAGTCAAGACATACCAAGTACCCATCACAAACCCTTCTCCCTCGCATTTACATTATTTGCCATTTGCCTCTCGTTTTCCTCTCCCCCACTTCACCCTTGCCGTTTTATTCGCCCTCTCTTTCCCAATCTCCTCCTCTCTTTCGCTTGCCTTTTTCTGCTTGCTTGTGTGTTAGATCGTTTACCTTGTTGTCATGGCTAGTCATCCTATCCTTATTCTCACTCCCGAATAAGAAATTCACAATTTTAAGCAAAGGGAGAGGGAAAGTTTAAAAGATGCTTGGCATAGAATTTGCAATGCCCAATATAAAGCTACTAGGAAGCTTGCTACTTCCGTTCTTCTCCGCAATTTTTATGTAGGCATTACTCCTTGGAATAGATGTGTTCTTGATATTGCTACCGGAGGTGATTTTATGAGTAGCCATACTTTTGATGCTTATAATGCTATGTTAGATTTGTTTGGCCCACCACCTCTTTTGGTTAATGGGACGATTTTAACTCTAGAACATGTGATGCAACGGCTTGATATTATTGAAAATAAAATTGCCACTGTTGAGTTGATTGAAAATTTGGATAAAAATATTCATAATCACATTACCCAATTTGGATCTAGGGTTGGAGTTACTTTGAAAAATCTTAAAGAAAAGGAACCTATAGTCAATGAAAAAATATATCTAGACTCTGCTAGAATCGATAATCTTGAGGATATCATTACAAACTTAGGTTCTGCGTTTTCCCCCATGAAAAACACTCCAAAACCCCCTACTAAAACTGCCAAGTTTATTTATGTTCCTAAAAATAAGGGTGAATCTTCTAGTAAGGGAGATGCGGATCTCAAATCCATAAGTGTTCTTCCCAATTGTTTCTCTATCGTTAAGGAACCTTTTGCTACCAATGAATTTCTTGAATTTTTGCCTAAAGGTTTAGCCATTGCTAAAAGGGGAGAAATCCTTATAGATCACAAGTGCTTTAATGATGAATTTAGTGCCAAAGATGGCACTACTTAGGTCTATCTTTGTTTTTATGCCTAGCTAGGGGCGTTAAACGATAGCGCTAGTTGGGACGCAACCCAATTTTCTTTATGTTTTTTGTTTTTGCTCCTGTTTAGTAATAAATCTTGCATTTACCTTCTGTTTAGATGTGTTTTTATCTTTTAATTAGTGTTTGTGCCAAGTAGAACCTATAGGATAACCTACGATGATAGTTGATTTGATTCTGCC
This sequence comes from Triticum timopheevii, assembly GCA_963921465.1. NCBI lineage: Eukaryota > Viridiplantae > Streptophyta > Magnoliopsida > Poales > Poaceae > Triticum > Triticum timopheevii. Next base: position 436,451,985 of record OY997264.1, on the reverse strand, counting down.
GAAAAACAGAAACTTTGCACGCACGAATATAATTTTTTTAAATCACATGAACGTGCTTTTGCGTTGATTCTTTTTTATGCTGTTAAATAGACAAATTTTCCATAACTTCCTATTTTGTTAGGATTTTTAGAGTTCCAGAAGTTTGCGTTAGTTACAGATTGCTACAGACTGTTCTATTTTTGACAGATTCTGTTTTTCGTGTGTTGTTTGCTTATTTCAATGCATCTATGGCTAGTAAATTAGTTTATAAACCATAAGGAAGTTGGAATACAGTAGGTTTAACACCAAATTAAATAAAGAATGAGTTCATTGCAGTACCTTATGTGGTGGTTTTGTTTTCTTTCACTAACGGAGCTTATAAGATTTCCTGTTGAGTTTTGTGTTGTGAAGTTTTCAAGTTTTGGGTAAAGCTTTTATGGACTATGTAATAAAGGGTGGCAAGAGCCTAAGCTTGGGGATGCCCATGGCACCCCAAGATATTCAAGAATAGCCAAAATCCTAAGCTTGGGGATGCCCCGGGAAGGCATCCCCTCTTTCGTCTTCGTTCATTGGTAACTTTACTTGGAGCTATATTTTTATTCGCTACATGATATGTGTTTTGCTTGGAGCGTCGTGTATTATATTAGTCTTTGCTTTTTAGTTTACCAAAATCATCCTTGTTGTACACACCTTTTGGGAGAAGCCTATTTGATTAGAATTTGCTAGAATACTCTATGTGCTTCACTTATATCTTTTGAGCTTGATAGTTTTTGCTCTAGTGCTTCACTTATATCTTTTAGAGCACGGTGGAGTCTTAATTTTGAAGAAATTGCTAGTCTCTCATGCTTCACTTATATTATTTTGAGAGTCTTTTAGAACAGCATGGTATTTGCTATGATCATAAAGTTGGTCCTAGAATGATGAGCATCCAAGTTGGGTATAATAAAAACTATCATAGAAAAAGAATTGGATGCTATGATCAACTTGATGCTTGATAATCATTTTGAGATATAAAGGTAGTAATGTTAGGGTCATGCTAGTGGGTAATCATGAAATTGAGAAATACTTTTGTTGAAGTTGGCAAGTCCCGTAGCATGCACGTATGGTAAAAGTTGTATGACAAATTTGTTGCATGAGGTGCTCTTTTGAGTGTCTTCCTTATGAGTGGCAGTCGGGGACGAGCGATGGTCTTTTCCTGCCAATCTATCCCTCTTGGGGCATGCATAGTAGTACTTTTCTTCGAGGGCTAAGTAGGCTTTTGCAATAAGTATATGAGTTCTCTTTTGACTAATGTGAGTCCATGGACATAGGCACACTCATCCTTTTTACGTTGCTAGCCTTTATTATTACCGCGCAACTTTCATCGATATCATAAACCCCTTATTTACCTTCCTCAAAATAGCCACCATACCTACCTATTATGGCATTTCCATAGCCATTCCGAGATATATTGCCATGCAACTTCCCACCGTTCCGTTTATTATGACAAGTTCCATTATTGTCATATTGCTCTTTGCATGATCATGTAGTTGACATCGTATTTGTGGCAAGGCCACCTTCATAATTTGCATACGTGTCGCTCTTGATTTATTGCATATCCCGGTACACCGCCGGAGGCATTCATATAGAGTCATATATTGTTCTAGTTTTGAGTTGTAATCCTTGAGTTGTAAATCCATAAAAGTGTGATGATCTTCATTATTAGAGCATTGTCCTAGTGAGGAAAGGATGATGAAGGCAATGATTCCCCCACAAGTCGGGATGAGACTTCGGACTTTACAAAAAGAAAAAAAAAGAAAAATAAGGCCAAAAAGAAAAGAAAAAATGAAAGGCCAAAGAAAAAAAAGAGTAGAAAGAAAAAAAAGAAAAAAAAATGAGAGAAAAAGAGATAAGGGACAATGCTACTATCTCTTTTTCCACACTTGTGCTTCAAAATAGCACCATGATCTTCATGATAGAGAGTCTCCTATGTTGTCACTTTCATATACTTAGTGGGAATTTTTCATTATAGAACTTGGCTTGTATATTCCAATGATGGGCTTCCTCAAAATGCTCGAGGTCTTCGTGAGCAAGCAAGTTGGATGCACACCCACTTAGTTTCTTTTGTTGAGCTTTCATATATTTATAGCTCTAGTGCATCCGTTGCATGGCAATCCCTACTCACTCACATTGGTATCTATTGATGGGCACCTCTATATAGCCCATTGATACGCCTAGTTGATGTGAGACTATCATCTCCCTTTTTTTCCTCACAACCACCACCATATACCACCATAGTGTTATGTCCATGGCTTACGCTCACGTATTGCGTAAGAGTTGAAAAAGCTAAAGCGCGTTAAAAAGTATGAAACAATTGCTCGGCTCATCATCGGGGTTGTGCATCATGGGAGTATTTTGTGTGATGAAAATGAAGCATGGCCTAACCATATGATTTTGTATGGATAAGCTTTCTTTGGCTATGTTATTTTGATAGGACATGATTATTTGTTAGTACGCTTTGAAGCATTATTATTTTTATGTTTTATAAGCTTTTATTTTGAATCATTTGGATTTGAACATTCATGCCACAATAAAGAAAATTACATTGAGAATTATGCTAGGTAGCATTCCACATCAAAAATTTCTTTTATATCATTTACCTACTCGAGGACGAGCAGGAATTAAGCTTGGGGATGCTTGGTACGTCTCCAACGTATCTATAATTTTTTATTGTTCCATGCTATTATATTACCCCTTTTGGATGTTTATGGGATTTATTTTACACATTTATATCATTTTTGGGACTAACCTACTAACCGGAGACCCAGCCCATATTGCTGTTTTTTTTGCCTATTTCAGTATTTCGAAGAAAAGGAATATCAAACGGAGTCCAAACGGAATGAGACCTTCGAGAGCGTGAATTTTGGAACGAATATGATCCGGAGAGCTTGGAGTGCAAGTCAAGAAGCTTCCGAGGGCCCCACGAGATAGGGGGCCGCGCCCCCCTATAGGGCGCGCCCCCTATCTCGTGGGCCCCTCGGACGGTCACCGACGTACTTCTTCCTCCTATATATACCTACGTACCCCAAAAACATCCAGGAGCACCACGAAACACAATTTCCACCACCGTAACCTTCTGTATCCACGAGATGCCATCTTGGAGCCTTCGCCGGCACTCTGTCGGAGGGGGAATCAACCACGGAGGGCCTCTACATCAACATCCTTGCCCCTCCGATGAGTTGTGAGTAGTTTACCACAGACCTACGGGTCCATAGTTATTAGCTAGATGGCTTCTTCTCTCTTTTTGGATCTCAATACAATGTTCTCCCCTCTCTTGTGGAGATCTATTCAATATAATCTCTTTTTGCGGTGTGCTTATCGAGATCCGATGAATTGTGGGTTTATGATCAAGTTTATCTATGAATAAATATTTGAATCTTCTCTGAATTCTTTTATGTATGATTGAGTTATCTTTGCAAGTCTCTTTGAATTATCAGTTTGGTTTGGCCTATGTGACGCCCGGATAATTAAGCCACAGTAACCCTCCGCTAATGATGCCACGTCACCTCGATTACTGTTGCTAATCTCGCGTTAGTTCGAAACCTATTCGAATTCAAATTCAAAATCTAGCAAACAATAAAATATTTTCAAATATTAAAACTAAAATGTTGGGGTGTTACCAAATAATGCATAGGTAATTATTGTGGAGAAACCACAATTTTATAAAAGGTTTAACTGCACTATAATATTTAAAACAACAGCAAAACATTTAACTAACTACCCTTTTCAATTTGATAAAATATTAAACTATTTGTTTTATTGCCAAAAACTTATGGGGCAGTGGCATACTTATTAAAACTAAATTAGGAACCAGTGGTGTAGTTTATAAAACCAAATTCAAAAGGAAACTAAAATAAAAACAGTAAAACAGAAATATAAAATAAAAAAAACAAAAATAAATAAAAGAGAAAGCACTCACCCCCCCCCCCCCCCGGGGCTCCGGCCCAGCAGGCCAGCGGCCAAACTGGGCCATGACCCACCAGGCCGGCCCAACCGGCCACCCCTCACTCCCCATATCCCACCACTCACGAAACCCTAGCCCCACCGACACCCATTCGCTCCCACTCCCTCTCGTCGTTCTGGATCTGGATCGGGATCCCGATCCCCTCGCCCCCACCGCTCGTCGCCGCCGAACGCCGGCGCCCCCGCGCCACCACGCTACCCCGCCGGACTGCCTCCTCCACCTCAACAGCCTGCTTCCTCTCCGTCACGCCGTCTCCGACCTCTTCTCCGAACACCGCTGCCCGAACCCCTACCGGCCACGTGAGCACGCGCCGATCCTCCTCTCTTCCTCCCCCACACACGCGCTTGAACCCGTGCCGCGCCTCGCGCCCCCTGCTGTCGTCCTACTGCGCGCCCGCCCACGCGGGATCGCGCCCGCTGCCGCTCGCGGCTCCGGCCGGACCGTGTTGGCCTCACCCCGCCTCTTCTGCGAGCGCGCCTGCTGTGGCCGCAGCCGGTCGTTGCCGACCCCGCGCTGCACCGCCATGGCCTCGTGCGCCCCGGCCTTCCTCCCTCGTCACGACGCCTTGCCCGCGCGGTCTCGCTCCGCCTTGCCGCCCGCTCGCGGTGGCCTTGTGCCCTGCTTGCCCGTGCTGCCGCGCCGGGGCTGCGCCTTCCGCCGCCCCCTGCAGCCTGTAGCTGCCGGCGCCTACCGCGCTCCCCCACGCCTGCCGAAGGCCGCCATGGCTCGTCTCGCCGGTGCGCGTGCCCTGCAACCCCCCGCGCATGGTGTTGCTCCCGTCGTCGCCGGCCACCGAGGCCCCAGGCGCACTCGCCATCGCCTCTCATGGCGTCGGGTGCGAGCACCCGCACCAGTACGCCCGTCACCCGCTTTCCCCTCGCCCGTTCGGACGATGCCCGTTGGCCTGACCCGCTAGGGCATCTGTGCCACTGACCAGAGGGGCCCAGCGCACAGAACGTTTTAACTTAATTAATTAATTAAAGAATTAATTAACTTAATTAATCCTGATTAAATTAATCTAATCACTAGTTAACTTAATTAAAACCTGATTAGCATGTTCAGTCTATGACATGCGGACCCCACATGTCAGTTTGACCCAGTCAACACCCTGTTGACTGCTGACGTCATGCTGACATCATGATGACGTCAGCATACACTATTCTGGATAATGTTAGAATTAAATAGTTAAATAAATTCCAGTAAATGATTAAAACTTTAGAAAACCATAGATAATAAATTGTAGCTCAGATGAAAATACTTTCTACATGAAAGTTGCTCAGAACGACGAGATGAATCCGGATACGCAGCCCGTTCGTCCGCCACACACCCCTAGCATACCGAACACGCAACTTTCCCCCTTCGGTACCTCTGCCCGAAAACACGAAACACCGGGGATACTTTCCCGGATGTTTTCCCCCTTCGTCGGTATCACCTACTACCGCGTTTGGGCACACCTAGCATCGTTACTTGTCTTGTCATGCATTGTTATGCGTCTGTTTGCATTGTATTCATTGTTTCTTCCCCCTCTTCTCTCCGGTAGACTACGAGACCGACGCTGGTGCTACCCAGTTCAACTACGGAGTTGACGACCCCTCCTTCTTGCCAGAGCAACCAGGCAAGCCCCCCCCCCTTGATCACCAGATATCTCCTATTCTCCTCTATACTGCTTGCATTAGATTAGTGTAGCATGTTACTGCTTTCCGTTAATCCAATTCTGATGCATAGCTAGACATTGTTGCTACATCTGTTGATACCTTACCTGCAATCCTAAATACTTAGTATAGGATGCTAGTTTATCATCATTGGCCCTACATTCTTGTCAGTCTGCCTTGCTATACTATTGGGTCGTGATCACTCGGGAGGTGATCACGGGTATATACTATACATACATACATACTGTACAGATGGTGACTAAAGTCGGGTCAGCTCGATGAGTACCCGCAAGTGATTCTGATGAGGGGGCTGAAAGGACAGGTGGTTCCATCCTGGTAGAGGTGGGCCTGGGTTCCCGACGGCCCTCGACTGTTACTTTGTGGCGGAGCGACAGGGCAGGTTGAGACCACCTAGGATACAGGTGGGCCTGGCCCTGTTCGGCGTTCGCAGATACTTAACACGCTTAATGAGATCTTGGTATTTGATCTGAGTCTGGCCACTGGCCTATACGCACTAACCAACTACGCGGGAACAGTTATGGGCACTCGATGTCGCGGTATCAGCCGAAGCCTTCTTGACGTCAGCGACGGAGCGGCGCGCCGGATTGGACTGGAACGCCTACTCTTGTATAAGGGAGGCTAGGTCTACTTCCGGCCGCCCTCGCAACGTGCAGGTGTGCAATGGGCGATGGGCCCAGACCCCTGCGCGCATAGGATTTAGACCGGCGTGTTGACCTCTCTGTTGTGCCTAGGTGGGGCTGCGACGTGTTGATCTTCTGAGGCCGGGCATGACCCAGGAAAGTGTGTCCGGCCAAATGGGATCGAGCGTGTTGGGTTATGTGGTGCACCCCTGCAGGGAAGTTAATCTATTCGAATAGCCGTGATCTTCGGTAACAGGACGACTTGGAGTTGTACCTTGACCTTATGACTACTAGAACCGGATACTTAATAAAACACACCCTTCCAAGTGCCAGATACAACCCGGTGATCGCTCTCTAACAGGGCGACGAGGAGAGGATCGCCGGGTAGGATTATGCTATGCGATGCTACTTGGAGGACTTCAATCTACTCTCTTCTACATGCTGCAAGACGGAGGCTGCCAGAAGCATAGTCTTCGACAGGATTAGCTATCCCCCTCTTATTCTGGCATTCTGCAGTTCAGTCCACTGATATGGCCCTTTACACATATACCCATGCATATGTAGTGTAGCTCCTTGCTTGCGAGTAATTTGGATGAGTGCTCACGGTTGCTTTCTCCCCCCTTTTCCCCCTTTCCTTTCTTTCTGGTTGTCGCAACCAGGTGCTGGAGTCCAGGAGCCAGACGCCACCGGCCGACGACGACTCCTACTACACTGGAGGTGCCTACTACTACGTGCAGGCTGCTGACGACGGCCAGGAGTAGTTAGGAGGATCCCAGGCAGGAGGCCTGCGCCTCTTTCGATCTGTATCCCAGTTTGTGCTAGCCTTCTTAAGGCAAACTTGTTTAACTTATGTCTGTACTCAGATATTGTTGCTTCCGCTGACTCGTCTATGATCGAGCACTTGTATTCGAGCCCTCGAGGCCCCTGGCTTGTATTATGATGCTTGTATGACTTATTTATGTTTTAGAGTTGTGTTGTGATATCTTCCCGTGAGTCCCTGAAATTGATCGTACACATTTGCGTGCATGATTAGTGTACGATAGAATCGGAGGCGTCACAAGTTGGTATCAGAGCCGATTGCCTGTAGGAATCCCCCTTTCAAACTCCTTGGCCGAAGTCGAGTCTAGACATTGCAAAACTTTTACTAACATGGTTGTGTGCCTTACGGGCCCACGTCGCCATTTGGGTGGTACTACGATCTTTTACTCCTCGACCTTTACTCTGGGACTCTGAACTCTCTTCTACTCGGGTTAAACGATTTTACTAACTCTGACTCTAGGTTCTCGTAACTATTTCCTCCCGGAGAACCCCTTATTACAGGTGATGGCCTGCTTCACCAGAAGATTCCGAAGATACTCTTTGATATTCTCTCGAGACTTTGTGCCCATCACTCTTGCTATTCCCGACCACTGATCAATCATTATGGATAACTACTTACACTTGCCATTCATACGATCATCCCCCCATTGATCTTGTTATTACAAGATACCCCGAAGTTTTCTCTTTTGTTCCGAGAATACTTTGTGCCTACTGCCTAGCAGTTCTTTGCCACATGAATACCCCTTCTAATAAATCCTCGCACTTGTCGAGTATCCGCTCATCCTCAGTTGTTCTTGTGTTTCACAAAAGTCTTCAAAATACTATTCTTCCAAAAATCCTCTGGAGCCTTTTGCTCTTGAAATTCTTGCTTGCTTGCATTATGGTTAATCCCATAAGTCTCGTAGTCTTATTGACATTCCTTGTCATTATCATTTTGAGTCTGTTGACTCAATATGTTTGCGAATACACGCAATCATCATTGATCCTTATAAATTACCTTTCCGGCTGAGCTGCCATTCTTTTAACTGGAATTGGTTCTAGACCAATCCAATTGTCGTTGATTGTACCCTAAGGCTATTCAACTTATCCATCACTAATCAGAGCATTGCTTCTGATCCTTTGTTTTGGAAATCAAAATTCCTTTGTTATCTAAGCATCGAATTATTCTGATGTTCTATAATATGATGCTCGTGCATTCTTTCTTCCTCTGATGGAGTACCGATACTCACACCAGCTCCGTTGTGGATCACCCGAACCATTGTTGGATTGTTATCCGACAATGTCCTTCATAATCAATCACCTTGTGAGTTCTTCCCCTGATACTTAGTGCCTTTGGTAAATTGTATCATCTGCTTGGCCAACCATGCTATGCTTTCGAGCTGGTGGTATTTACTATTGAAGCTTGTGGTATATGTTTCCACGATCCCCCGATGGGTCGAACCTATGCCTTCCATAATATGTGTGAACTCGAAAGTTTTCATGAGTCATACTCTTCTGGTATTTTGCCAGATAAAATTTCAACACTGCAACTTCATCAAACGCGAGAAGTGAATGAAAGGTTATGCATTGAAGAAGTGGGAGTAAACCTTGAACTTTGTGTTCATGCCCATGGACATGATGTATATCCTATCATTGGAAGCTTCTTGCAATAATAACTATTTCCTTGAAAATATGATCTGGATCTGTGAATTGATCCTTTGCAATCATGGTTCCGACCATAATTTCTTCCTTTGATTCCATTTCTCAGACAAGTAAAAGTGCTTGTCTTCTATAGATCAATACACCCCACATCAACCTTTAATTTGATATGCCTTCGAGTATTATCTCCCTGGTATCTCGAGGATATCATGCCATTGCACTACATCTTATGAATTTGTGCCGGAATAATACCTTTCCCTATCATAGTCACTCCATGAGTTTTGGGTTGTCGTCAACCGAGAACACCGAATAGTGAATCGAGTCCGCACTGCGATTCGACAACTCTTAGTAATCTTCATTGCTTACGAGTTTAAAACTCAATCTGATCATTCCTAGACTATCGGCTGCATCCTGGTCTTGCTATCGTTAACTGTGCTACCTCGTCCTTCTCTGGTGCACGAATTCTTTAGTGTGTGAGCACGACTTACGTCGAGCTTTCAACATCATGTTGCTTGTCTTGAAAGGCAACTTTGGTTCCGAGCTTGCATCTTATATATTGATCCTATAACTTGCCACTTCATCATTCCCTTGCTTGTTACCGTTGTTGTTTGATTGTATCCTCTCGAAATCTCCCGGCAAATGTGTCGGATCACCTTCAAAACTTTGACTTCTTCCGAGATGTTAATTGTGTTCATGATGAGAAATACCCTCCTTGCCCTTGATGATTTTTATTATCATCGACAACACCCTTGACTTCCTTTCATTGCGAACTTGTCCACATTATGAATACAACCGGCTCTCCACCTAGTGTTGTGTTCTGCCTTAAAGTATTACTGTCTTTTATGTCGAGAATGTTGTGGGGATTGCTCCACCTCTTAGAAATTCTCGGTATGATGATACTTCTCACCGTCACCATTCTTCCTTGGTCCCCCTATTTTTTTTAACCGGAATACCGACAATTGAGCTATGACGTGTGAATTCAAAACTATTGCTTTGAAGTTAATGGTCGATAGTTCATTCTTAGACTATTGGTTATGGAATCAACATTCTAACATTGATCATGCTACCTAACCCCATATTTCGGGCGCACCTTTCAACCAATGTTTAATTGTGTATGTTTTCCTCAAACATGCTTCATTATATCATTTGATCTGACAAATGCTATCTCCTTATCCACATAATTGAGGAGATGCATCTTTTTGGATGCCTCGTTGAATTATCGCTGAGTCCATCAGCCACCTCATCATCCTCTTCTTGCTTTAATGATGAACTCTTGTTTCGGAACTCGCTTCCATAGTTCATTTCCCGAGAATCTTGCAATGTCATTTCGTCTATTTGTGTTGCACCTTTTCTTCTCAGACATCCTGAGTCTGAGGTATCATGACACCAATTGGATCTGAATCTCGGTCAGATATGATGGTTGGGACAACTTTCCAGGAGTTATGATGATGGTTCTTAGATGACCCGGTAAGATGATGTCATGCCTAACACCCCCTGACTGGAGGACCTATCATTATAATTTCTTTTGCAAGGATAACCATTCTTCCTGGAGGAAATTGTAAGACTTATTTCATAAGTTGCTCCTGATGGATCATTTGTGTATCCAAAGTCTGGCCCTTGATTGAAACACCATATCATGGCTACCTCGAAGCATGACTATGATACCCCGCTCTTCAACAAGAACATTGGAGGGGCGATGCTAAATATTTCTTGTCAGTTATCCAAACACCGTTGTACGGGTAACATCTTGATTCATCCTTGCCTCTTATCTGAATGGTTGGGTACTTGCTTTGCTACCCTATATGCCATATTCTGCTTGTACATGGGAAGGATATACTCCTAATAATTGTGTGTAATCACAATTTTCCTTTCCATCGTTCTGTTTAATCTGATAATCGCGTTTTCCTTTCCATTATTGACTTAACTAAGCAGAGATAATTCCCTGCTTAGGTAGGCACCTTGTTGTACCATTTTGTCTGTAAGATCCTGTTACTATTGTTGATGACATTCTGGTAGCCACCGATGGATGAGAACCTTGCCTATTGGTCCGCCTCGTTCAACGAGCAGGAAAATGGTTCTCTTCGTCCCTCGTCCTTGGTACCAACGTTGTTGCCAACATAGCTGACAAGCTATTCACTGACATGCCTCCTTGTCGCGGCTGTGCAAGATGTCACCACCCTTCCTATTTTCAACCCACATGGTGGGCCCATAACCCACAGTTCCACAGGATCGAAACCTGACTCTCCTGCACCCCCCTATTCCCAAGGTTGTTCCTCGCGTGTGGCCTCGTATGTAATTCACGAGCCATCTTCCGAGGGATCATCAAATCTGTTACCGGACACAATACTTATTCCCGATTGCTTTGAGCCCCTTTCACGCCCTGTTTTAGGCATCAAACGGTTGCCTGCTCGCTCGAAACTTCCCATGAAACCTCATTACTTTGCTCTCGATATTTTCTTAAGTTTCAATTCGAGAGTTACGTTCTGCCACCTTCCCCGATGATATCGACCAGATAGTCAACCTTGTAGAGGTTCGTTCTCCCGGAATACCCCCCTTATTCTTTCGTAAGAACGATGGAGATCCTGAAGAAAGGACGACAATTTCATCATGATGCGTTGAAGTAGAGGTCTGAAGACACCAATGTAATGGATCGACCTCTTCGAGAAGAGCAACCAAAACTGAGAAGATTCGTTAGAACTTTCATAACAAGATCTTTCCCCCTTACTCCCCTCTTAAATCTCGGGACGAGATTTCTTGTAGTGGAGGAGAATTGTGACGCCCGGGTAATTAAGCCACGGTAACCCTCCGCTAATGATGCCACGTCACCTCGATTACTGTTGCTAATCTCGCGTTAGTTCGAAACCTATTCGAATTCAAATTCAAAATCAAGCAAACAATAAAATATTTTCAAATATTAAAACTAAAATGTTGGGGTGTTGCCAAATAATGCATAGGTAATTATTGTGGAGAAACCACAATTTTATAAAAGGTTTAAGTGCACTATAATATTTAAAACAGCAGCAAAACATTTAACTAACTACCCTTTTCAATTTGATAAAATATTAAACTATTTGTTTTATTGCCAAAAACTTATGGGGCAGTGGCATACTTATTAAAACTAAATTAGGAACCAGTGGTGTAGTTTATAAAACCAAATTCAAAAGGAAACTAAAATAAAAACAGTAAAACAGAAATATAAAATAAAAAACAAAAATAAATAAAAGAGAAAGCACTCACCCCCCCCCCCCGGGGCTCCGGCCCAGCAGGCCAGCGGCCCAACTGGGCCACGACCCACCAGGCCGGCCCAACCGGCCACCCCTCACTCCCCATATCTCCCCCACTCACGAAACCCTAGCCCCACCGACACCCATTCGCCCCCCACTCCCTCTCGTCGTTCTGGATCTGGATCGGGATCCCGATCCCCTCGCCCCCACCGCTCGTCGCCGCCGAACGCCGGCGCCCCGGCGCCACCACGCTACCCCGCCGGACTGCCTCCTCCACCTCAACCTCCTGCTTCCTCTCCGTCACGCCGTCTCCGACCTCTTCCCCGAACACCGCTGCCCGAACCCCTACCGGCCACGTGAGCACGCGCCGATCCTCCTCTCTTCCTCCCCCACGCACGCGCTCGAACCCGTGCCGCGCCTCGCGCATCCTGCTGTCATCCTACTGCGCGCCCGCCCACGCGGGATCGCGCCCGCTGCCGCTCGCGGCTCCGGCCGGCCCGTGTTGGCCTCACCCCGCCTCTTCTGCGAGCGCGCCTGCTGTGGCCGCAGCCGGCCGTTGCCGACCCCGTGCTGCACCGCCATGGCCTCGTGCGCCCCGGCCTTCCTCCCTCGTCACGACGCCTTGCCCGCGCGGTCTCGCTTAGCCTTGCCGCCCGCTCGCGGTGGCCTCGTGCCCTGCTTGCCCGTGCTGCCGCGCCGGGGCTGCGCCTTCCACCGCCCCTGCAGCCTGTAGCTGCCGGCGCCTACCGCGCTCCCCCATGCCTGCCGAAGGCCGCCATGGCTCGTCTCGCCGGTGCGCGTGCCCTGCAACCCCCCGCGCACGGTGCTGCTCCCGTCGTCGCCGGCCACCGAGGCCCCAGGCGCACTCGCCATCGCCTCTCATGGCGTCGGGTGCGAGCACCCGCACCAGTACGCCCGTCGCCCGCTTTCCCCTTGCTCGTTCGGGCAGTGCCCGTTGGCCCGACCCGCTAGGGCCTTTGTGCTACTGACAAGAGGGGCCCAGCGCACAGAATGTTTTAATAGAAAATGTAAAAGAAAATAATAAATAAATAGTAATAATTAAAATATTAATTAATTAATTAAAGAAATAATTAACTTAGTTAATCCTGATTAAATTAATCTAATCACTAGTTAACTTAATTAAAACCTGATTAGCATGTTCAGTCTATGACATGCGGACCCCACATGTCAGTTTGACCCAGTCAACACCCTGGTGACTGCTGACGTCATGCTAACATCATGATGATGTCAGCATATACTATTCTGGATAATGTTAGAATTATATAGTTAAATAAATTCCAGTAAATGATTAAAACTTTAGAAAACCATAGATAATAAACTGTAGCTCAGATGAAAATACTTTCTACATGAAAGTTGCTCAGAACGACGAGACGAATCCGGATACGCAGCCCGTTCGTCCGCCACACACCCCTAGCATACCGAACACGCAACTTTCCCCCTCCGGTACCTCTGCCTGAAAACGCGAAACACCGGGGATACTTTCCCGGATGATTTCCCCCTTCATCGGTATCACCTACTACCGCGTTTGGGCACACCTAGCATCGTTACTTGTCTTGTCATGCATTGTTATGCATCTGTTTGCATTGTATTCATTGTTTCTTCCCCCTCTTCTCTCCAGTAGACTACGAGACCGACGCTGCTGCTGCCCAGTTCGACTACGGAGTTGACGACCCCTCCTTCTTGCCAGAGCAACCAGGCAAGCCCCCCCCCCTTGATCACCAGATATCGCCTATTCTCCTCTATACTGCTTGCATTAGAGTAGTGTAGCATGTTACTGCTTTCCCTTAATCCTATTCTGATGCATAGCCTGACATTATTGCTACATCTGTTGATACCTTACCTGCAATCCTAAATACTTACTATAGGATGCTAGTTTATCATCATTGGCCCTACATTCTTGTCAGTCTGCCTTGCTATACTATTTGGCCGTGATCACTTGGGAGGTGATCACGGGTATATACTATACATACATACATACTGTATAGATGGTGACTAAAGTCGGGTCAGCTCGATGAGTACCCGCAAGTGATTCTGATGAGGGGGCTGAAAGGACAGGTGGCTCCATCCCGGTAGAGGTGGGCCTGGGTTCCCGACGGCCCCCGACTGTTACTTTGTGGCGGAGCGACAGGGCAGGTTGAGACCACCTAGGAGACAGGTGGGCCTGGCCCTGTTCGGCGTTCGCGGATACTTAACATGCTTAACGAGATCTTGGTATTTGATCTGAGTCTGGCCACTGGCCTATACGCACTAACCAACTACGCGGGAACAGTTATGGGCACTCGACGTCGTGGTATCAGCCAAAGCCTTCTTGACGTCAGCGACGGAGCGGCGCGCGCCGGATTGGACTGGAACGCCTACTCTTGTATAAGGGAGGCTAGGTCTACTTCCGGCCGCCCTCGCAACGTGCAGGTGTGCAATGGGCGATGGGCCCAGACCCCTGCGCGCATAGGATTTAGACCGGCGTGTTGACCTCTCTGTTGTGCCTAGGTGGGGCTGCGACGTGTTGATCTTCCGAGGCCGGGCATGACCCAGGAAAGTGTGTCCGGCCAAATGGGATCGAGCGTGTTGGGTTATGTGGTGCACCCCTGCAGGGAAGTTAATCTATTCGAATAGCCGTGATCTTCGGTAACAGGACGACTTGGAGTTGTACCTTGACCTTATGACAACTAGAACCGGATACTTAATAAAACACACCCTTCCAAGTGCCAGATACAACCCGGTGATCGCTCTCTAATAGGGCGACAAGGAGAGGATCGCCGGGTAGGATTATGCTATGCGATGCTACTTGGAGGACTTCAATCTACTCTCTTCTACATGCTGCAAGACGGAGGCTGCCAGAAGCGTAGTCTTCGACAGGATTAGCTATCCCCCTCTTATTCTGGCATTCTGCAGTTCAGTCCACTGATATGGCCCTTTACACATATACCCATGCATATGTAGTGTAGCTCCCTGCTTGCGAGTAATTTGGATGAGTACTCACGGTTGCTTTCTCCCCCCTTTTCCCCCTTTCCTTTCTTTCTGGTTGTCGCAACCAGGTGCTGGAGTCCAGGAGCCAGACGCCACCGGCCGACGACGACTCCTACTACACTGGAGGTGCCTACTACTACGTGCAGGCTGCTGACGACGGCCAGGAGTAGTTAGGAGGATCCCAGGCAGGAGGCCTGCGCCTCTTTCGATCTGTATCCCAGTTTGTGCTAGCCTTCTTAAGGCAAACTTGTTTAACTTATGTCTGTACTCAGATATTGTTGCTTCCGCTGACTCGTCTATGATCGAGCACTTGTATTCGAGCCCTCGAGGCCCCTGGCTTGTATTATGATGCTTGTATGACTTATTTATGTTTTAGAGTTGTGTTGTGATATCTTCCCGTGAGTCCCTGAAATTGATCGTACACATTTGCGTGCATGATTAGTGTACGATTGAATCGGAGGCGTCACAAGTTGGTATCAGAGCCGATTGCCTGTAGGAATCCCCCTTTCAAACTCCTTGGCCGAAGTCGAGTCTAGACATTGCAAAACTTTTACTAACATGGTTGTGTGCCTTACGGGCCCACGTCGCCATTTGGGTGGTACTACGATCTTTTACTCCTCGACCTTTACTCTGGGACTCTGAACTCTCTTCTACTCGGGTTAAATGATTTTACTAACTCTGACTCTAGGTTCTCGTAACTATTTCCTCCCGGAGAACCCCTTATTACAGGTGATGGCCTGCTTCACCAGAAGATTCCGAAGATACTCTTTGATATTCTCTCGAGACTTTGTGCCCATCACTCTTGCTATTCCCGACCACTGATCAATCATTATGGATAACTACTTACACTTGCCATTCATACGATCATCCCCCCATTGATCTTGTTATTACAAGATACCCCGAAGTTTTCTCTTTTGTTCCGAGAATACTTTGTGCCTACTGCCTAGCAGTTCTTTGCCACATGAATACCCCTTCTAATAAATCCTCGCACTTGTCGAGTATCCGCTCATCCTCAGTTGTTCTTGTGTTTCAAAAAAGTCTTCAAAATACTATTCGATCTTCCGAAAATCCTCTGGAGCCTTTTGCTCTTGAAATTCTTGCTTGCTTGCATTATGGTTAATCACATAAGTCTCGTAGTCTTATTGACATTCCTTGTCATTATCATTTTGAGTCTGTTGACTCAATATGTTTGCGAATACACGCAATCATCATTGATCCTTATAAATTACCTTTTCGGCTGAGCTGCCATTCTTTTAACTGGAATTGGTTCTCGACCAATCCAATTGTCGTTGATTGTACCCTAAGGCTATTCAACTTATCCATCACTAATCAGAGCATTGCTTCTGATCCTTTGTTTTGGAAATCAAAATTCCTTTGTTATCTAAGCATCGAATTATTCCGATGTTCTATAATATGATGCTCGCGCATTCTTTCTTCCTCTGATGGAGTACCGATACTCACACCAGCTCCGTTGTGGATCACCCGAACCATTGTTGGATTGTTATCCGACGGTGTCCTTCATAATCAATCACCTTGTGAGTTCTTCCCCTGATACTTAGTGCCTTTGGTAAATTGTATCATCTGCTTGGCCAACCATGCTATGCTTTCGAGCTGGTGGTATTTACTATTGAAGCTTGTGGTATATGTTTCCATGATCCCCCGATGGGTCGAACCTATGCCTTCCATAATATGTGTGAACTCGAAAGTTTTCATGAGTCATACTCTTCTGGTATTTTGCCAGATAAAATTTCAACACTGCAACTTCATCAAACGCGAGAAGTGAATGAAAGGTTGTGCATTGAAGAAGTGGGAGTAAACCTTGAACTTTGCGTTCATGCCCATGGACATGATGTATATCCTATCATTGGAAGCTTCTTGCAATAATAACTATTTCCTTGAAAATATGATCTGATCTTGATCGTACACATTTGCGTGCATGATTAGTGTACAATTGAATCGGAGGCGTAACAGCCTACTAGATTGGTCTTTCTTGCCATGGGAGAAGTGCTTAGCTTTGGGTTCGATCTTGCGGTGTCCTTACCTAGTGACAGAAAGGGTTGGAAGGCACGTATTGTATTGTTTCCATCGAGGATAACAAGATGGGGTTTACATCATATTGCATGAGTTTATCCCTCTACATCATGTCATCTTGCTTAATGCGTTACTTTGTTCTTATGAACTTAATACTCTAGATGCAGGCAGGAGTCGGTCGATGTGTGGAGTAATAGTAGTAGATGCAGGCAGGAGTCGGTCTACTTGTTATGGATGTGATGCCTATATACATGATCATGCCTAGATAATCTCATAATTATTCGCTTTTCTATCAATTGCTTGACAGTAATTTGTTCACCCACCGTAATACTTATGCTATCTTGAGAGAAGCCTCTAGTGAAACCTATGGCCCCCGGGTCTATCTCTTATCTTATTTGCTTTCAATCTACTTTTATTTGCATCTTTACTTTTTGCATCTATATTATAAAATACCAAAAATATATTTATCTTATCATACTATCTTTATTAGATCTCACTTTCGCAAGTGGCCGTGAAGGGATTGACAACCCCTTTATTGCGTTGGTTGCGTGTTCTCAGTTTGTTTGTGTAGGCGCGTGGGACTTTTGAGGAGCCTCCTACTGGACCGATACCTTGGTTCTCAAAACTGAGGAAAATACTTACGCTACACTTTGCTGCATCTGAAGGAAATATGCCCTAGAGGCAATAATAAAGTTATTATTTATTTCCTCATATCATGATAAATGTTTATTATTCATGCTATAATTGTATTAACCGGAAACATAATACATGTGTGAATGTATAGACAAACTTAATGTCACTAGTATGCCTCTACTTGACTATCTCATTAATCAAAGATGGTTATGTTTCCTAACCATAGACATGTGTTGTCATTTGATTAACGGGATCACATCATTAGGAGAATGATGTGATTGACTTGACCCATTCCGTTAGCTTAGCACTTGATCGTTTAGTTTGTTGCTATTGCCTTCTTCATGGCTTATACAAGTTCCTATAACTATGAGATTATGCAACTCCCGTTTATCGGAGGAACACTTTGTGTGCTACCAAATGTCACAACATAACTGGGTGATTATAAAGGAGCTCTAAAGGTGTCTCCAAAGGTACATGTTGAGTTGGCGTATTTTGAGATTAGGTTTTGTCACTCCGATCGTCAGAGAGGTATCTCTAGGCCCTCTCGGTAATGCACATCACTATAAGCCTTGCAAGCAATGTAACTAATAAGTTAGTTACGGAATGATGCATTACGTAACGAGTAAAGAGACTTGCCGGTAACGAGATTGAACTAGGTATTGGATACCGATGATCGAATCTCGGGCAAGTAACATACCGATGACAAAGGGAACAACGTATGTTGTTATGCGGTTTGACCGATAAAGATCTTCGTAGAATATGTAGGAGCCAATATGAGCATCCAGGTTCCGCTATTGGTTATTGACCGGAAACAGTTCTAGGTCATGTCTACATAGTTCTCGAACCTGTAGGGTCTGCACGCTTAAGGTTTCGATGACAATTATATTATGAGTTTATGAGTTTTGATGTACCGAAGTTTGTTCGGAGTCCCGGATAAGATTACGGACATGACGAGGAGTCTCGAAATGGTCGAGACATGAAGATTGATATATTGTAAGCCTATATTTGGATATCGGAAGTGTTCCGGGTGAAATCGGGATTTTACCGGAGTACCTTGAGGTTACCGGAACCCCCCGGGGGCTTAATGGGCCTACATGGACCATAGTGGAGATGAAGAGAGGAGGCAAGAGGTGGGACGCACCCGCTCCCACCCCTAGTCCGAATAGGACAAGGAGAGGGGGGCGGCGCCCCCCTTTCCTTCCTCTCTCCCTCCTCCTTCCCCCCTTCTCCTACTCCAACTAGGAAAGAAGGGAGTCCTACTCCCAGTGGGAGTAGGACTCCCCCTTGGCGCGCCCTCCTTGGCCGGCCGCCCCCTCCCCCTTGGCTCCTTTATATACGGGGGCAGGGGGAACCTCTAGACACAACAATTGATCTCCAAGATCTCTTAGCCGTGTGCGGTGCCCCCTTCCACCATAGTCCTCGATAATATTGTAGCGGTGCTTAGGCGAAGCCCTGCGACGGTAGAACATCAAGATCATCACCACGCCGTCATGCTGACGGAACTCTTCCCCGACACCCTGCTAGATTGGAGTCTGGGGATCGTCATCGAGCTGAACGTGTGCTAGAACTCGGAGGTGCCGTAGTTTCGGTGCTTGATCGGTCGAGCCGTGAAGACGTACGACTACATCAACCGCGTTGTTCTAACGCTTCCGCATTCGGTCTACGAGGGTACGTGGACAACACTCTCCCCTCTCGTTGCTATGCATCACCATGATCTTGCGTGTGCGTAGGATTTTTTTTTGAAATTACTACGTTCCCCAACAGCATCACCCTCTCCTCTTCAAGGAAAACCAATGCAAGCTCAAGACGTAGCAGTGAACTACTCCCTCCTCATCATGGAGAGCGCCGGGATGATGAAGATGGCCACCGGTGATGGATCCCCCCTCCAGCAGGGTGCCGGAACGGGCTCCCGAGAGGTTTTTGGTGGCTACAGAGGCTTGCGGTGGAGGAACTCCCGATCTATGGTGCTCCTGGATGTTTTTGGAGTATATGGGTATATATAGGAGGAAGAAGTAGGTCGGTGGAGCTGCGAGGGGCCCACGAGGGTGGGAGGCGCGCCCAGGGGGGCAAGCGCGCCTCCCTGCCTCGTGGCCTCCTCGCTTCTTTCTTGACGTCCACTCCAACTCCTCTAGATCACGTTTGTTCCAAAAATCACTCTCCTGAAGGTTTCATTCCGTTTGGACTCCGTTTGATATTCCTTTTCTGCGAAACACTGAAATAGGCAAAAAAATAGCAATTTGGACTGGGCCTCCGGTTAATAGGTTAGTCCCAAAAATAATATAAAAGTGTATAATAAAGCCCATTAAACATCCAAAACAGATAATATAATAGCATGGAACAATCAAAAATTATAGATACGTTGGAGACGTATCATTCCCGCGATCAATTAAACATCTACTAGCAAATATTGCATAGTAACGTAGAACAGGGAAATGTACACTAGTAATCCTTGCATTTGAAACTTTTGTCATTTCCCCTACAGCAATTTTATCAATAAATTCATCCACATCACTAGGATGTGGTTCCTCGACGCTACCCTCAAAGGGCAACTTGCAAACCACACATAAATCATAGAGTGACATCTCCTTAGACTCATCATATAAATAAAAATCCACCGAAGGTGGTGATCTTCTAGCATGGAAATGAAAGTTTTGCACGAAAATATTAGTGAGTAGGAGATATTGTTCACACTGGTTGTGGAGGAAGTCGGTGACGCCTGCATTCTCAGCCAAATAATAAAAGTCGTCGTAAATTCCAGCGGCCCTCAAGAATGCATCACAAGGTCATTCACACGGCCGAACCTCCGCGATGTGAGGAATATTGTACTTGGGCTTCTTATTCTCTTCATTCTGCTTTTCCTTCGAGCTTCGGCTCGAGGAGCCTCTCAACAATCTCTTCAACATTTTCTTCCTCTAAATATTTTAGTGACTCAAAATAAAAGTGAACCAAACTCAACAAGATTGATAGCAACTACTCCTACAAGTGCCTAGAGGCTATATCATGCATTAAAACTACTTTGGACCATATAAATTTGACATGCATGCTCAAGAACAGGGTCACCTCAGCAGCAAAAATTTGTAATAAGTAAAACACTAAAACAAAAACTAATTGGACCATTCAAGGAGTCACATACCGAAGAACAATCTCCCAAAGCAGTTTTGTGAATGGAGCTTTGAGCAAGGAGATCGAAAATGGCAGCAAAACAAGCAAGAACACGGGTTTGAGCTACGGGATGATTTTTTCTGGAGGAAGACGAAGTGTGTGGGTACTGGAATAAGTGGAGGGGGGCCACGTGGGGCCCATGAGGCAGGGGGCGCACCCAGGGGGTAGGGCGCGCCCTCCACCCTTGTGACCAAATGGTGGGTCCCCCTGGTGTGTTCTAAGTGCCAGAAATTCTCAAATATTCTACAAAAAATCATATCCAATTTTCAGGGCATTTGGAGAACTTTTATTTTCAGGGTATTTTTTATTGCAAGGATAATTCGGAAAACAGACTGAAAATGCCATTTTTGCTTTATTTAATCTAAATAACAAAGTAAAAGGAGGGTACAGAAAGTTGTGCTTTCTAACTTCAACCATCTCATGCTCATCAAAAGGAATCCACTAACAAGGTTGATCAAGTCTTATTAACAAACATCTTCCGAATAACACGAAATCGGAGAATTTTCAAATAGCACTAGGTTACCTCAACAGGGATACGCGTGTCCCCAACAATAAGAATATCATATTTCTTTTTGACAGTAGGAAGAGGGAATTCAAAACCTCTAATAGTAATCGTTGAAAATTTTCCAATAGAATTGATACTATGAACTTGAGGTTGTTTCTTCGGAAAGTGTATCATATGCTCATTACCATTAACATGAAAAGTGTCATTGCCTTTATTGCAATCAATAACAGCCCCTGCAGTATTTAAAAAAGGTCTACCAAGGATGATCGACATATTGTCATCCTCGGGAATATCAAGAATAACAAAGTCCGTTAAATTAGTAACGTTTGCAACCACAACAGGCACATCCTCACAAATACCGATGGGTATAGCAGTTGATTTACCGGCCATTTGCAAAGAGATTTTAGTAGGTGTCAACTTCTCAAATCAAGTCTACGATACAAAGAGAAAGGCATAACACTAACACCGACTTTAAGATCACATAAAGCAGTTTGAACATAGTTTCTTTTAATGGAGCATGGTATAGTTGGTACTCCTGGATATCCAAGTTTCTTTGGTATTCCACCCTTAAAAGTATAATTAGCAAGCATGGTGGAAATTTCAGCTTCCGGTATCTTTCTTTTATTTGTAACAATATATTTCATATACTTAGCATAGGGATTCATTTTAAGCATATCATTCAAACGCATACGCAAAAAGATAGGTCTAATCATTTCAACAAAGCGCTCAAAATCCTCATCATCCTTTTTCTTGGATGGCTTAGGAGGAAAAGGCATGGGTTTTTGAACCCATGGTTCCCTTTCTTTACCATGCTTCCTAGCAACGAAGTCTCTCTTATCATAATGTTGATTCTTTGATTGTGGGTTATCAAGATCAACAACAGGTTCAATCTCTACATCATTGTTATTACTAGGTTGAGCATCAACATGAACATCATCATTAACATTATCACTAGGTTCATGTTCATTACCAGATTGTGTTTCAACATCAGGAATAGAAATATCATTGGGATTCTTAGGTGTGTCAACAACAGGTTCAGTAGAAGCATGCAAAGTCCTATCCTTATTCTTTTTCTTTTTCTTAGAAGGACTAGGTGCATCAATATTAGTTCTCTGAGAATCTTGCTCAACTCTCTTGGGGTGGCCCTCAGGATACAAAGGTTCCTGGGTCATTTTACCACCTCTAGTCATAACTCTAACGGCATTATCATTGTTCTTATTATTTAACTCATTGAGCAAATCATCTTGTGCCTTAACTACTTGTTATACTTGAGTGGTAACCATGGGAACATGTTTAGTAATAATATTAAGATCACTTTTAAATCTAGACATATAATCACTCAATTGTTCAACCATACAAGCATTGCGTTTCAATTGTCTACCAAAATAAGCATTGAAGTCTTCTTGTTTAACAATAAAATTATCAAACTCATCAAAGCAGTGGCTAGCAACCTTAGTATACAGGATATCACCTTTATCAAATCTATAGAGAGAATTTACCTTTACTACCTGTGTCGGGTTATCAAGACCATGTATTTCTTCAATATGCGGTAAATTCTTAACATCTTTAGCTTTAATACCTTTTTATTTCATAGATTTCTTTGCCTCTTGCATATCTTCAGGACTGAGAAATAGAATACCAATTTTCTTCAGAGTTGGCTTAGGTGTTGGTTCAGGAAGTGTCCAATAATTATCATTACTCAATATATTATTCAATAGAAATTCAGCTTGTTCAACAGTTCTTTCCTTGAAAACACAACCAACACAACTATCCAGGTGGTCTCTGGAAGCATCGGTTAGTCCATTATAAAAGATATCAAGTATTTCATTTTTCTTGAGAGGATGATCAGGCAAAGCATTACATAATCGGAGAAGCCTCCCCCAAGCTTGTGGAAAGACTCTCTTCTTCAATTTGCACAAAATTAAATATTTCCCTTAAGGTAGCTTGTTTCTTATGAGCGGGAAAATATTTTGTAGAGAAGTAATATATCATATCCAGGGGACTACGCACACAACCAGGAGCAAGAGAATTAAACCATATATTTAGCATCACCCTTTAATGAGAAAGGAAACAATTTAAGGATATAGTAATAGCGAATTTTTTCCCATGGGTGAATAGGGTGGCTATATCATTCAATTTAGTAATATGTGTCACAAAAGTTTCAGATTCATAGTCATAGAAAGGATCAGATTCAACCAAAGTAATTAACTCAGGATCGATAGAGAATTCATAATCCTTATCAGTAACACAGACAGGTGAAGTAGCAAAAGCAAGGTCATATTGCATTCTAGCATTCAAAGACTTTTCTTTCAGCTTAGCTAACAGTTTCTTAAGATCATATCTATCATTGCAAGCAAGAAAGTTGCTAGCAGTTTCTTCATCCATAACATAACCCTCAGGTACAACAGGTAATTCATATCTAGGGGATTCATCATCACTTTCATTAATATCATCAGTTTCAGCAATTTCATTCTCTCTAACCCTAGCAAGTTGTTCATCAAGAAATTCACCTAATGGCACATTATTATCAAGAAGACAAGTAGTATCATCATAAGCATCATGCATAGCATAAGTGGCATCATCAATAACATGTGACATAGCAGAATCAATAACAGATGTAGGTGTCGCAAGTTTACTCGAAACAGAAGGAGAATCAAGTGCGGAGCTAGATGGCAGTTCCTTACCTCCCCTCGTAGTTGAGGGAAAAATCTTGGTTCTTTGATCTTTCAAATTCCTCATAGTGATTAATAGATATAAATCTCAAGTGACTCGGAGAATAGAGCTATGCTCCCCGTCAACGGCGCCAGAAAAAGGTCTTGATAACCCACAAGTATAGGGGATCGCAACAGCTTTCGAGGGTAGAGTATTACACCCAAATTTATTGATTCCACACAAGGGGAGCCAAAGAATATTCTCAAGTATTAGCAGTTGAGTTGTCAATTCAACCACACCTGAAAGACTTAATATTTGCAGCAAAGTATTTAGTAGCAAAGTAGTATGGAAGTAACAATAACGGTGGCAAAGGTAATAGTAGCAGTTTTGTAGCAATCGTAACAGTGGCAGCAGAGAAGTGACTAAGCAAGGATCAATATGTGAAAAGCTCGTAGGCGATGGATCAATGATGGATAATTATGTCAGATGCAATTCATCATGCAACACTTATAACATATGGTGACACAGTACTAGCTCAAGTTCATCAATGTAATGTAGGCATGTATTCTGAATATAGTCATACGTGCTTATGGAAAACAACTTGCATGACATCTTTTGGCCTACCCTCCCGTGGCAGAGGGGTCCTATTGGAAACTAAGGGATATTAAGGCCTCCTTTTCATAGAGTACCAGACCAAAGCATTATCACTTAGTGAATACATGAACTCCTCAAACTACGATCATCACCGGGAAGTGTCCCGACTATTGTCACTCCGGAGTTTGCCAGATCATAACACGTAGTAGGTGACTATAACTTGCAAGATAGGATGAAGAACTCACATATATTCATGAAAACATAATAGGTTCATATCTGAAATCATGGCACTCAGGCCCTAGTGACAAGCATTAAGCATGGCATAGTCATAGCAACATCAATCTTAGAACATAATGGATACTAGGGATCAAACCCTAACAAGACTAACTTGATTACATGGTAAATCTCATCCAACCCATCACCGTCCAGCAAGCCTACGATGGGATTACTCACGCACAGCGGTGAGCATCATGAAATTGGTGATGGAGGATGGTTGATGATGACGATTGAGGGAGTCCTGGACTAGGGGGTGTCCGGATAGCCGAACTATCATCATTGGCCGGACTCCAAGACTATGAAGATACAAGATTGAAGACTTCATCCCATGTCCGGATGGGACTTTCCTTGGCATGGAAGGCAAGCTTGGCAATACGGATATGTAGATCTCCTACAATTGTAACCGACTCTGTATAACCCTAGCCCTCTCCGGTGTCTATATAAACCGAAGGATTTTAGTCCATAGGACGAACAACAATCATACCATAGGCTAGCTTCTAGGGTTTAGCCTCCTTGATCTCGTGGTAGATCCACTCTTGTACTACCCATATCATCAATATCAATCAAGCAGGAGTAGGGTTTTACCTCCATCGAGAGGGCCCGAACCTGGGTAAAAACATCGTGTCCCTTGTCTCCTGCTACCATCCGCCTAGACGCACAGTTCGGGACCCCCTACCCGAGATCCGCTGGTTTTGACACTGACATTGGTGCTTTCATTGAGAGTTCCTCTGTGTCGTCACCTATGGGCCCGATGGCTCCTTCGATCATCAACAACAATGCGGTCCAGGGTGAGACTTTTCTCCCCGGATAGATCTTTGTATTCGGCGGCTTCGCACTGCGGGCCAATTCGCTTGGCCATCTGGAGCAGATCGAAAGCTACGCCCCTGGCCATCAGGTCAGATTTGGAAGTTTGAACTATAGGCCGATATCTGTGGAGACTTGATCTTCGACGGATTCGAGCTACAGCCGAGCGCGTCGCACTGTCACGATGGGCATGATTTAGCTCTGCTGCCGGACAGTGCCCTGGAGGCCGCACGAGAGTCCGCTCCGACCCTTAACTCGGAGCCGACTGCGCCGATCGAGGATAGGTGGCTAGACACCGCCTCGGGGGATGCTATCTCTACGGCAATGGAGCCGAATACCGACCCTGTCCCTTGTGAAGCTTGTCGGGGATATGCCCCGCGGTATAAACCGGCCGGAAGGATAAACCGGCCGGACTTGGCGATTCACCGGCGACCTTCATAGACCAGACGGTTTACAGCTCATTGGTAATCCGGCAGGCGGGCCAGGGGAGCAACAAGACCCGGTGGCCCAACGGGCGGTTCATGAAGGCCGGTTCAACTATGGTGGGCCGGTTTAAGAGGAAAGGAATATTTGCCGTACAAGGAGTTAAGACCAGGACTTGTATCCGGTTTGTATTAGAGATAGAATAGTCCTAATCCTAATAGGACTCCACATGTAACCCGCCCCTTCAACATATATAAGGAGGGGCAGGGCTCCCCAAAGAGGGACAAGCTACAAGCAAGAAGAAACAATCTTAGGGCTAGACACAAAGAGGAGAGCCGGTTTACGGCGACTCCCTCGTGATGATAATGAGATCTAGCCTCAAACAGCATGTAGGGTTTTTACCCGATGATGTTTCCCGGGGCCCGAAGCTGTCTAAATCCCTGTCTTGTGTTGCGTCTCTCGATTCCTCTCAACCCCTCTCAAGCTACCACATAGATGCGTTGGCCTCACGACTAAGTCCTGACACTAAGGACATCTGCCGTGACAATTCCACGACAGTTGGCGCCCACCGTGGGGCCTGCGCATGGTGGTGTTGAGTTCTTGAAGGGAGAACTTCAAGGAACGAGAAGGTCGTGATTGCCGGATGAATAAAGAGCCGGCGCGAAAATTTGGGATTAAGATCGTCAAAAATTTAGGGTTGCGTCATGTACGTCGTCACGAGTGAACCGGCGGTGCGTTGAAACCAGAGTCGCCGAGTTGTTGCCTCTGTGTACAGTCCCATGGTCATTAGCCGGAAGTTACAGGAAGCCAATTCAAGATTCAAGGGAAGGAAAAGTTACTGCTAACACATGGATCCCCAGACAAAGCCCCAAGCGTCAACTCCAATCCGTGTAGGCACAAGAAAGCTAGTCGGAGTCTGGTTCAAAGAAAAGAAAGGGGAAAAGAAGTCAGCCCGCAGATGACCTGACCGGTCGCACATTATTTTCGGCTGTCACATCCAAACAGTATAACAAGGAAAATATCAATATCGCTGACAACACATATTGTGTTGGTCGACTCCTCCACGTGGAAACCAAATCAAAAGAAGAAATTAGATGCTGTTCTATCACGAAGAGCTGGATATTTTACCGTGAATATGGAACCCGCACCAGCGTTATTCTACACCGGTGTCCACCCATTGCCGCGTCGCCTGACGGACGAGCGCAAGCCGCCACCCCCGCGGACCGGTCTACCTTAACACGCCGGTGCTGCGCTCGCTCTCATGGACCGCCCTCGGATCGCCCCGCCGCCGCCATGGCTCACCGCGTCACTGGCCCTGCGTCGCCGAAGAGCCGCCTGGAGCAGCCCCCACGTCGAGCCACCCCGGCCTTACGTCGCCTCTGATGTTGTCGAGCTGCCATGGCCGCGACTCCACCTCGCCGGTCCGTCCCTCCGCCATGGTTCGCCGTGGTTGCTGCGACCCCATCTGGCCACCTTCGAACCGCCAGCCGCCACAGTGCTCGCCGTTTTTGCTGCTCAGGCCGCCCGTGTGTTTCCTCTGTGACCTGCGTTGCCATACGCCTGCACGACCGCGGCCCCGGTTGCCGCCTTGAGCCGCCTGCTCCGTGACCGCGGCCCCAGTTGCCTTCCTGTGCCGCCGCGTCAGTTGATGGTGCTCCACGCTGCACCACGGGCTCTCGCCGCTGCCGTCGTGAGTTGTCACTGCTGCTCGAACCGGCCGCAGCCCCGCTGCTGGTGCAGCCTTGAGCCGGCGTTACTTCCGAAGGATTCCGTAGCATGGCTGTGGCCAGCTGTCGGCCTTGCCGAACTGCCTCCACCTTGAGGTTTGCAGATAAACAGAGCAACAAGTACAATCCTGAGCTTGATAATGGTTCGCTGGAGCAAGAGGAAAAAACAAAGTGGTCACGGGTGCATGTACCACGAGCGGCCACCGGGGCGATGAAAACTGCTGTCGCCAATACCACTACTGCGTCCCACACAAGGCCAAAAATACAAGACATTCTGGACCGATTTTAGGGACGTTTCACATATGTTGTCCAAATACATCAGGTGATATCTTTTCTGTATATCATCATCACATATTAAATTTTTTGAGAACGATTACTCTAGCTTATATCTTTTTTATACAGGATAACTGCTCACTATGAAAGTGATGCCCTACCGCGGATGGCGAGCGCTAGCTGTTCTACCCCGGCATCTGCGCATATCACATTGATGAACCGGAACGCAAACCGCCGCCTCCGCAATTTGGTTTACATCTGCCTTCGCCGCCGGTTCCCGCGTCTGCACCGGTTTATAACGCGGAGAACAACTGGCTCGTCTGTGCCGGCTTACAAGGCCGTGACCGACTCATCACTCCGAAGCCGCTTTTGATGCTGCGGTGGTTTTACTGTCCGCCCAAACATCGGGTGGTATTCAACTAAATTTATGTATTAAACACCTATTGTTTTTTGTCAAAGAACAGTTACCCTGTCCTGTAATATTTTTACATAGGACAATTTTTTTTCACGGACACGCGTATCACGGTCCGGCTTACATCAACGCGTCGGCCGACTCACCCATCCGCACCGCCTTACAACGCCACGGACGACTCACCCGTCCGCACTCGGGGCCGGTTCACGCGTCTGCACCAGCTTACAACAAGGAGGACGACTCGCCCGTCCGCACCGGTTTACAAATGGTGCGGTTGATTCATTTGTCTCCTCCCGCGGCCGACTCACCCGTGAGTGATTTCAACTTAACCTAGTGATCATCAACTTCATGGCGGATTATTTCTGGCCTGACACATTAGGTGATATCTATTTTAAATATATTTCATGGGCACATATTATTTTTGTCAAAGAGCAGTTTATCTTTGCCTTGGTCTGCAATATTGTTGATGCAGGACAATTGTTCACTACATCAAAATGACGTGGTTGACTCGCCTGCGCCGGTTTACAGTACCGTGGCCGGTTCATCTGTTTGAGCCACCTCTGATGTCGAGGTCATCTTTTTCGTCCGCCTCTCGTGGCCTGGTCTACATCAACACACCAGGCCGCACCTGTCTGCATGAGCTGTTTATTGAGTATGAGCAAGTCACAGCTTGGGTAGCCTAGTTTTTCTTTCAAGCAAAATGGAGGCAAATTATCATATACTATCAACCGTTGTCTGCACTGGGTGGTTCAATGGGCAGGCGCACAAGTCGCCGCATTACAGTTTGGTTAACTTCAAATCACCAGTTGGAAGGAACCATTGGCCGAGTTGCTGACACGGCTCATACGGGATCATTTATAACCCATCGCAGTCACCTCAACCTTCTGTGGATTCACATCATGCTATCAACACCAATGATATACAAGTTATGCCGGTTTATATGACGGTCAAATATGGAGAATCTCAAGCCAACTCTTTGAGTCACCTTGAGACTCGGGGGCTACGATGATATGACGCAACAAGTCTTGCCAGTTTCAGCAAATTTAAAAACCCCAGGACAATGGAGGGAAAGATAACCCGGTCCCGGAGGCTACTGTTATTTGAAGGCCGTCAAAAAATTTCCGGCTTGGAAAGTATATGACAATTACAAAATCCCGGCTCAATGAAGAAGTTCTGGGTCATCAGAAAAGATTCCGGTTTAAAATCCGGCTCAAGGGAAGCCAGTCCTACTGAAGCTCTCAAATCCGGTTTAAGAATTTCCGGTTCAAAAAGGAATTAACTTCTCGCAAGTTCGAGTTTAAAGGTCGTCAGAAAATTTCCGTCTGAAAATGAGGATTCCGGTTTAAAATCTGGTTCAAGGGAAAGATGTCTCCCACAAAGCTTTGAAGCTCTCAATATCCGGTTTAACGTCCGGCTCAAGAAGGATTTATCTCTTGCAAAAAGTTAAAGGGTGCCAAAGAGGACCTACTGCCATGATGCGCGGTTCAAACATGGGTATCATGTCTTATTGGCTTATCATGTTATTGATCACTTGGGGGCTTGGTCATGTCTGAACCATAGTCACACCTCTTGATCGGCGCAATGCCACAATATCACTTGGGGGCTTGGTCGCGTCCAAACCAATGCAACACCTTTTGATAGGCGAAAGCCACCAGATCACTTGGGGACATGGTCAAGTCTGAACCAGTCACGCCTCTTGATCGGCCTAAGGCCACAGAATCACTTGGGGGCTTGGCCGAACCCGAACCATTGCCATGCCTTTTGATCGGCATAAATGCCACGGTTTCATTTGGGGACCTGGCTGACTTGAACCATCGCCACGCCTATTGGGGGCTTGGTCCTGTCTGACCATGGTAACACCATCTGATCAGCTCAGTAAAGCATATTTCTTGCAAACGGTTTTATCATTGCCTTTTGCTTCAGTCTTCCTTAAAATGACTATTATTTTTGTTGCGTTTTTTTAACCGACATTGTTAATCCGGTTCGACTGTCAATTACAAATTGGCGGAACACGGTTAAATCTTAATCCGGAGACTATCTGCCCGGTTTGATTTTATGTTACCATCTTATTATGGAGTAAACCGGTGTCCATTAACCCGGCTTGGCTTTCAATTACAAGTTGTCAGTACATGATCAAATCATAATCCGGAGACTATCAGCCCGGTCTGGTTTGACTACGAGTCGCCAGTATTATATATGGTTAAACCGGTGTTTATCACAACCCGGTACGGTTTTATCATAAACCGGCATAGTATGAAAGGAGTTATCATTACTCAAGATTGGGGTTATCACCCTTACTACAAAAAGTTGGTAAACCAATGATGTTATTCAATGTCACAGGTATGATATATTTCATATCTGATTATTCTTAAGTGCAGCCTTGGTTATAAACCTGGGTTATATGTTGGGCATTATGACCCGTCCGGCGGTAAACCGCCAGGACACTTTAAACTTGTTGTATGCAGAAACAGGTTGAATAAAGCGTGATTATAAATTATCCGGTGTTTATTAAACCGGCCTGGCTTTAAGACGATAAGTCGCCAGTATATGATGGGAAATTATCCGGTGTTTATTAAGCGGGCCTGGCTTTGGACTATACGTCGCCAGTATATATTTGGATTGCGCCATTGGAATCATGCGCTTATAAATGATTGGGTTATATTATTCAAATAGCCAAACTTGGCTGAATTTTCATTATGATATTGGATGAATAAGGTTTTCATACTGGATTATATTATCTTGAATAGCCAACATGGCTGGATTTTTATTATGGTTATTAATATTATGATTGAGGTTTTCAAAGTCGCTTTAGTGCAATGGATATTATTTTATCGATGAATATGATTTATTCTGCAATGGAAGGAATAGTCCCGAGTCGCTGCAGGCTTACGACCCAGCACTTGGGGGCTACATTATTCAAATTGAGATTACATGCAAGTCTCATGTCGCTGCAAGCATGCACCATGACACTTGGGGGCTAATGCAAAGTCATTCTTTGTTCATCTTATTGAAGACCCGACTCATCACATTATAATGAGCCGGCCCTTGGGGGCTACCAATTGCTCCTGTTAAACAATTCAAGGTACAAAGCTTTTTATTCATTATATTGAAGGGTCCACTGCTCAGTTGGTAAAGCACAAGGCTCTTAACCTTGTGGACGTGAATTCAAGCCCCATGATGGGGGTTACATCATATGATGTTATTTTCATTAAAGTATATATCAAAGTCCCAGCCCAATATTATCTTACTGAGCTGGCCCTTGGGGCTACACCGTTGCTGTTCAAAGATTACATGATTATATTTACAAAGTCCCTGCTCATTATTGCATAATGACCCGGCCCTTGGGGGCTACACTGGTTGAAGTTTTTATGAGCATCAGGAAATTACAAGTCCCAGGTTACTGCAAGCATGACAACCCGGCACTTGGGGGCTATATATGGGGAATACTCAACTCTGACTAGTGATTGAGATGAATAACCTGGATTTCTTCAAGATTGTGATATTTATATTGAAGCAAAGTCTTAAGCCACCACTTTGTTCTGCTCAAAGACTTGGGGGCTACAGGTATTATATTATTATCGAAGAAATATTTTTAAATTCTCTGAATGAGCAAACTAGGTTGACCCGGCGTCACCAATCATTATGACCCTGTGGCTGCAACTCGGCGTCATTAATAATCATGAACCGGCATTGGCAACAATCATGAACCAGCATTGGAAACAATCATGACCAGGAATTATTAGTTTTTATAACCCGGTGATTTTGGAAATCACAGATCGGCAAGTTCTGCATTTTCAAACCGGCTGAATATCATATGAATATTTCAAGACCAATATTTCTTAAACCGGTGTTTTGGAAGCCGATTCAAGTGGATTATTCTTCACAATATTTTTTCTATGAGAAGCCAACATCAGCAATTTGAGTATGAAGCTGGTTATTGACCCGGATTTTCTAGAAGGAGGAAATAACAAGGACTTAAGGATGATCAGTGTCGGTCTACAAGAATTCTTAGCCCGGAGCACAACCTGTCAAAATTGTTCTGGTGTTTATTTTGCAGCATAAGTTTACCATGGATAAATCCAAGCTAAACTTGGGGGCCAATGTCGGGGATATGCCCCGCGGTATAAACCGGCCGGAAGGATAAACCGGCCGGACTTGGCGATTCACCGGCGACCTGCATAGACCAGACGGTTTACAGCTCATTGGTAATCCGGCAGGCGGGCCAGGGGAGCAACAAGACCCAGTGGCCCAACGGGCGGTTCATGAAGGCCGGTTCAACTATGGTGGGCCGGTTTAAGAGGAAAGGAATATTTGCCGTACAAGGAGTTAAGACCAGGACTTGTATCCGGTTCGTATTAGAGATAGAATAGTCCTAATCCTAATAGGACTCCACATGTAACCCGCCCCTTCAACATATATAAGGAGGGGCAGGGCTCCCCAAAGAGGGACAAGCTACAAGCAAGAAGAAACAATCTTAGGGCTAGACACAAAGAGGAGAGCCGGTTTACGGCGACTCCCTCGTGATGATAATGAGATCTAGCCTCAAACAACATGTAGGGTTTTTACCGGATGATGTTTCCCGAGGCCCGAAGCTGTCTAAATCCCTGTCTTGTGTTGCGTCTCTCGATTCCTCTCAACCCCTCTCAAGCTACCACATAGATGCGTTGGCCTCGCGACTAAGTCCTGACACTAAGGACATCTGCTGTGACAATTCCACGACAAAGCTCGTGACTCCGAGGCGCCGGACTCCTCGCCGGACTCCGAACCTCCCACGCCCCTGCCAATCGAATCCGATTGGGCGCCGATCATGGAGTTCACCGTTGCGGACATCTTTTAGCACTTGCCTTTTGGCGACATCCTGAATTCGCTAAAGTATCTCTCATTAGCAGGAGAGCCCTGGCCGGACTACGGTCAGGACGGTTGGGATGCGGACGACGAAGAAATTCAAAGCCCACCCACCACCCACTTTGTAGCCACTGTCGACGACCTAACCGACATGCTAGACTTCGACTCCGAAGACAACGACGGTATGGACGACGATGTCGGAGACGACCAAGAGCCAGCACCTACGGGGCACTGGAAAGCCACCTCGTCATACAACTTATACATGGTGGACATCCCAAAGGATGGGAATGGCGATGGAACAGCGGAGGAAGACCCCTCCAAGAAATAGCCTAAGCGTCGGCGTCAGCGGCTCCGCTCTAAATCCCGCCACAGCAAGAATGGAGATTCCGGCACCGGAGACAACAACACCCCGGACAGTGCCGAAGACAACCCCCTCCAGCAAGATTCAGCAAAGGAGGATGAAGAAGCCAGCCCTCATGAGAGAGCGGCACACAAAGAGGTAGAGGACGATAATTACATGCCTCCCTCCGGAGACGAGGCAAGCCTCGACGACGACGAATTCATCGTGCCTGAGGATCCCATCGAACAAGAGCATTTTAAATGCAGGCTTATGGCCACGGCAAGCAGCCTCAAGAAAAAGCAGCAACAACTTAGAGCTGATCAAGATTTGCTAGCCGACAGATGGACTGAAGTCCTTGCGGCCGAAGAGCACGAGCTCGAACGCCCCTCAAAAGCTACCCTAAACGCAAGCTGCTGCCCCGATTAGAGGAGGAAGCATATAAACCAACATCACCAGTGCACAATAAGGCCGACCGGCCACCTCGTGGCCGCGATAGAGAGGCCTCTAGGCCTTCCACTAAAGCCGTACCCTGGCATCGCTCAAAAAGCACAAAGCCACGGGGGAATGCGCCGGACTTACGAGACATATTTAAGGATAAGGCCAGACAATCAAGATCGATCTACGGATCGCGTGGGCGCCCCACGATGCGCGACGATGACCATCGCGCCAGATACAGCAACTCCGGCCGGGCCGAACAAAGTAGACAAAGCTCGCTCGAGCTACGTCGTGATACAGCCCAATATAGAGGCGCCGCACACCCACTATGCTTCACAGATGAAGTAATGGATCATCAAATCCCCGAAGGGTTCAAACCCGTGAACATTGAATCCTATGATGGCACAACAGACCCCGCGGTTTGGATCGAAGACTATCTCCTTCATATCCACATGGCCCACGGTGATGATCTTCACGCCATCAAATACCTCCCACTCAAGCTTAAAGGACCAGCTCGGCATTGGCTTAACAGCTTGCCAGCAGAATCAATTGGGTGTTGGGAGGACCTGGAAGCCGCATTCCTTGATAACTTCTAGGGCACATATGTGCGACCACTAGACGCTGATGACCTAAGCCACATAATTCAGCAGCCAGACGAATCGGCCAGGCAATTCTAGACACGGTTCTTAACTAAGAAAAATCAAATTGTCGACTGTCCGGATGCAGAGGCCCTCGCAGCCTTCAAGCATAACATTCGCGACGAGTGGCTTCCCGGCACCTAGGACAGGAAAAGTCGAAATCCATGGCAGCCCTCACATCACTCATGACCCGCTTCTGCGCGGGAGAGGACAGCTGGCTGGCCCGCAGTAACAACCTCAACAAAAATTCTGGCAGTCCGGATACCAAGGACCGCAATGGTAGGTCGCGTCGCAACAATCACAAATGCCGCATTAACGGCGATAATACTGAGGATACGGCAGTCAAAGCCGGATTCAGAGGCTCCAAACCCGGTCAGCGGAAAAAGCCATTCAAAAGAACTACTCCGGTTCCGTCCAATTTGGACCGAATACTCGACCGCTCATGCCAGATACACGGCACCGCCGAAAAGCCAGCTAATCACACCAACAGGGATTGTTGGGTATTCAAGCAGGCAGGCAAGTTAATTGCCAAAAACAATGACAAGGGGCTGCATAGCAATGATGAGGAAGAGACCCGGCCGCCGAACAACAGAGGACAGAAGGGTTTCCCCCCACAAGTGCGGACGGTGAACATGATATACGCAACCCACATACCCAAAAGGGAGCGGAAGCGTGCACTCAGGGACGTATATGCGATGAAGCCAGTCGCCCCAAAGTTTAATCCATGGTCCTCCTGCCCGATCACTTTTGATCGAAGGGACCACCCCACCAGCATCCGCCATGGCGGGTTCGCCGCATTGGTTCTAGACCCAATCGTCGACGGGTTTCAACTCACTAGAGTCCTGATGGACGGTGGCGGCAGCCTGAACCTGCTTTACCAGGATACAGTGCGCAAGATGGGCATAGACCCCTCAAGGATTAAACCCACAAAGACGACCTTCAAAGGCATCATACCAGGTGTAGAGGCCAATTGTACAGGCTCAGTTACAATGGAAGTGGTCTTCGGATCCCCGGATAACTTCCGAAGCGAGGAGTTAATCTTCGACATAGTTCCGTTCCGCAGCGACTATCATGCACTGCTTGGACGAACCGCGTTTGCAAAGTTCAATGCGGTGCCGCACTACGCATACCTCAAGCTCAAGATGCCAGGCCCTCGAGGAGTCATCACGGTCAACGGAAACAGCGAACGCTCTCTCCGCACAGAGGAGCATACAGCGGCTCTCGCGGCGGAAGTTTAGAGTAGCCTCTTAAGGAAATTCTCGAGTCCGGCTGCTAAGCGACCGGACACCGCCAAGCGCGCCCGGAGTAACCTACAACAAGACCACCTGGCACGTTCTCAGCACGCATAGCAATGCGGCCCCAACCCCAGCCCTTGCAAAATTGCAAAACCAGTACTCCGCGTACATCACTACGCTCTGGAGATACCATGGGCAAAGGGGGAGGGGCACGACCACGGCAGGCCCAGAGTGCGGCTCAACCACACCAGGGGCTCCCAAATAGGTAATCATCTTTCCTTTTTCCTTTTTTCTCAGGACTCCGCTTACCAGAGGCCCTGTCCGGCAGCAGACCTGCCGAACTCACGATACAACAGCAAGGGAAGAAGAAGGGCCACGCCGAACATCCAGGTGGTCTCCATTACGAGAATCATACCTATTTTATACACCATTCCACAGCCTACCCCTGGAGGGGGACATGTTAAATAGTCCCACCCCTTGCTTATCGCACTATTTGTATCATTCTGCATCCATGGCAGTATTTTCTATATAAACAATGCATCGCTTTTTAGCCTATAATTGCATTCCTTTCTTACACATATGTTCATTTATGACATGTTGCATCCGTACACTTTGGTACGGCCAAATACACCAGGGGCTTAAGTTCCCCACATTATGGTGTGATAAGTCTGAACACTTTCACAAGTGCGGCACCCCGAACTTATAGCATTATATGCATCGGCTCCGAATCATGTCTTGGGTCAATAGTTGGGTTTGCCCGGCTCCCATGTTTTGGTACCTTATGTTCCGTTATATTGGCTAAGGTAGCGCTGGGAGAACCACTGCGATTGTGCCCCAGTTGAGCTGGGTGAGCACCTCAGTGGAGAAAGCTAAAACTGACCGTCATGATGGGGCGAGAGCCGGTCGCTGTTCGAGAGGTTTTTTCGAGTCCCTAAAGACTTATGCCGCTTAGAGCGAGGAACCGGCTTTGTCCGGCCCAGGCATGGATAGCGCCCCGAATTCGGCCTTCCGAACTCTAGGGGCTTCGCCGAAATTTAAAATTATAGAATTCTATGGCTAAGTGAGAGTGTTCAAGCATTATAAGTCCGGTTGCCTCGATCGTTGTGTTGAGCGCCTCCCTAGATGGACCCAAAAATGGGAACAAGAGCGCTCAAGTTTATCCCGAACACCCCAGAACTCGCGGCATGGGGGTTGAAGCCGACAACTTGCCATCTCTCAGATTTGATAAACGGCCGCATAGAAGGTAATATTTTAAATTAACGAGCATTGGTTAGCGTATATGAACAAAGTTTTCAGCGCACAGGATAACAAAAAAGCGAGTCTACTCAAATATTACATCTTTGGAGCACTCACCCGCAATAATGCGGGCACCCTTCAGGACACCCTTATAATACATCTCGGGCGTGCGATACTCCTTACCCGGCGGTGGCGCGTCCGTCACAAGCTTCTCAGCGTCCATCCTGCCCCAGTGCACCTTAGCACGGGCAAGGGCCCGACGGGCACCTTCAATGCAGGCAGAGTGCTTGATGACTTCAACCCATGGACAAGCATCCACCAGCTGCCGCACCAGGGCGAAGTAGCTCCCAGGCATGGCCTCTTTGGGCCACAACCGAACTATGAGGCCCTTCATGGCCTGTTCGGCCACCTTGTGGAGCTCGACCAGCTGCTTCAGCTGGTCTCTAAGGGGCACCGGATGTCCAGCCTCAGCATACTGAGACCAGAACACCTTCTCCGTCGAGCTCCCCTCCTCGGCTCTGTAGAAAGCGGCAGCATCGGACACGCTACGGGGCAGATCTGCGAACGCTCCTGGAGAGCTCCGAATTCGGGTAAGTAATACGTAATTCACTTTTACATGCTTGCTTTGCATGAAGAATGCCTTACCCGCCGCTATTTTCTTCAATGCCTCGATTTCCTGGAGGGCCTTGTGGGCTTCGGCCTTAGCGGCTTTAGCACTCTCAAGAGCCGACGCAAGCTCGGACTCTCTAGTCTTCGAGTCACGCTCCAAACTCTCGTGTTTTTCCACGAGAGCCTGGAGCTCTTGCTGTACCTCCGCCACCCGCGCCTCCTGCTTCTCTCGCCCGGCACGTTCCGCGGCCGCATTGCGTTTGGACGCGGACACCGCCTGCTTCAGGGTCGCCACCTCGTTCGTAGCCTCTGGAGTACCCACGTTATCCTTGTCATTCCTCTTACAACCAAATCTTTTTTTGTAAGGTACAACTTTAATAAGGTGTTACTCACCTTCCTTGTCCTCGAGCTGCTTCTTGGCATGGTCGAGCTCGCTCTCGGACCGCTCGAGGCTCTGCTTTAAAGCATCGACCTTCGCAGTCAGTGCGGCAGAGGTCAGCAGTGCAGTCTGCATTCCCATATTGACATATTTTTTAAGACTCCTGCGTATATCTTTTTAGATCCTTAGTCCGGCTTTTCTTTCCGAACATCGAACCGAGCATCAGGGGCTACTGTCTATGCGGTACTATTTTACATATCTATCTTACCTCAAAGCCTGTTAGAAGGCTGCTGCAGGCTTCGGTCAGCCCGCTTTTGGCGAGCTGAACCTTCTGAATCACCGCACTCATAACAGTATGGTGTTCCTCTTTGATGGAAGCTCCGTTGAGCGCCTCCAGCAAGTTATCCGGCGCCTCCGGTTGGACGGAGGCTGCTGGCGTCACAGTCTTGCCCTTCTTACGAAGGGGCCGCCCGCCGGACTCCGGAACCACTGCAGGTTCCGGTGCGGAGTCCGGTCCAATGTCCGGGAGGTTGCCCTGCGGCACCTCCGGGGCCTCCTCCTCCTGGTGGGTCCCTTTCTGGGATCCCACCTTGGCGTAGTCAGTGTCACGGGGGGAGGAGGCGGTCGGAAGTGAAGTGCTATCCACATCCGATGTACCCAAGGACCCGCTCGACGAAGCGGGAAGATCGTCCTTGGGCGGACTACAGGGTTGTATGCAGCATCAGAAAGACACCATGTGACAAAAAGAAAAATTATGAGTTATTCAGGGTCCGGATACTTACGATCTTGCCAGGGGCTTGGCCCTTGAGGACCACTCCTCGTCGCCATCGCCGACGTTGGCGGAACAGTCCGGGGGAAGGGTCCTTCCCTTCTTGGACCCTTCGGCCTCCCTCGTTGGGGAGGCCTTCCTCTTCTTCTCTCCCCCCCGTTGGGGGAGAGGCCTCTTTCTTCTCCTCCTCGTCCTCGTGGGAGGAGTCCGCCTCGGAGTCATCGAACGATGAATCCGATAACACCTGACGCCGGGAACTCCTTCGGGTTCCTGTGGCCTTCTTCTTGGCCTTCTTCTCCGGCACTACGTAAGGTGCCGGGACCAGCAGCCCTGTCAGACGGGCATCCGCTGGGTCTTCTGGAAGGGGAGCCGGACAGTTAACCTGTCTGGACGTCTCCTGCCAGGCCTGTTAAAGGTATTGGGAGTTTAGATCCCGCATAGAGTCAAACTATGAAAAGCAAGTGTCCCATAAAGGATAACATGGCTTACCTCGCCAGCCGGACGCTGCGAGCTGAATCCGCGATCTTCGATATCGGATACGGGAGCTTTGGCGCCCTTGAACAGCACCTTCCAGGCATCTTCGTACGTAGTGTCGAAGAGCCCGCTCAAGGTCCGGTGTTGTGCCGGATCAAACTCCCACAAATTGAAGTCCCGCTGTTGGTAGGGGAGAATCCGGCGGATGAGCATGACCTGGATCATGTTGACAAGCTTGAGCTTCTTGTTCACCAGGGTTTGGAGACAGGATTGGAGTCCGGTCAGCTCTTCCGCACTACCCCACAGCAGGCCCTTCTCTTTCCAGGAAGTGAGCCGCATGGGGATGCCAGATCTGAATTCGGGGACCGCTGCCCATTCAGGGTCACGCGGCTCGGTGATGTAGAACCACCCCGATTGCCACCCTTTGATGGTTTCCACAAAGGCGCCCTCAAGCCAAGTGACGTTGGGCATCTTGCCCACCATGGCGCCTCCGCACTCCGCTTGGCTGCCCTTCACAACCTTCGGCTTGACATTAAAGGTCTTGAGCCACAAGCCTAAGTGGGGCTGGATGCAGAGGAAGGCCTCGCACACGACGATAAACGCCGAGATGTTGAGGATGAAATTCGGGGCCAGATCATGGAAATCCAGGCCATAGTAGAACATGAGCCCCGGGACAAAGGGGTGGAGTGGGAAGCCCAGTCCGCGGAGGAAATGGGGAAGGAATACCACCCTCTCATGGGGCCCGGGGTGGGGACGAGCTGCCCCTCGTTAGGGAGCCGGTGCGCGATATCGCTGGACAAATATCCGGCGCTGCGTAGCTTCTTGATGTGCCCCTCCGTGACGGAGGAGGCCATCCACTTGCCTCCCGCTCCGGACATGGTCGGAGAAGGTTGAGGTGAGATGTGCGGACTTGGGCGCTGGAGCTCGAGTGCGCGGAGATGCATAAGCAAAGGAGGAAGAAGGCGTAGGTAAAAAGGTGGATCCTTATCCCCTTATATATATAGGCGGACAAAACTATGCGTCCCCACCAGCCTGGTAAAACTCGCTTATCTCCCAAGCGCCACAATCAATGACGCGGTTGGGTTACCCACGTCCGTATTGATGGGAATCCCAGAATAAGGGGAACACGATCTCTGCTTCGACAAGACGTTCCAAGGTAATCGCTTCGCTAAACGCGCTGAGGTGGAATAATAAAAACGATTCGAGTAAAGGCTTGGTTGTGGTGTGATGTCAGTCACAAAATCCGTCAGCAGATTGAACTTGTGTAAATATTATTCTCTCTACGGTGGTATGTGGAATTTATTTTGCAGAGCCAGACACTATCCTGGTGTTCACAATCTTCTATGAATTATTCGGAGGAGGAACCCGCCTTGCAATGCCGAAGACAATATGCGCGCCGGACTCGTCGTCATTGAAGCCTGGTTCAGGGGCTACTGAGGGAGTCCTGGACTAGTGGGTGTCCGGATAGCCAAACTATCATCATTGGCCGGACTCCAAGACTATGAAGATACAAGATTGAAGACTTCGTCCCGTGTCCGGATGGGACTTTCCTTGGCGTGGAAGGCAAGCTTGGCAATACGGATATGTAGATCTCCTACCATTGTAACCGACTCTGTGTAACCCTAGCCCTCTCTGGTGTCTATATAAACCGGAGGGTTTTAGTCCATAGGACAAACAACAATCATACCATAGGCTAGCTTCCAGGGTTTAGCCTCCTTGATCTCGTGGTAGATCCACTCTTGTACTACCCATATCATCAATATCAATCAAGCAGGAGTAGGGTTTTACCTCCATCGAGAGGGCCCGAACCTGGGTAAAAACATTGTGTCCCTTGTCTCCTGTTACCATCCGCCTAGACGCACAGTTCGGGACCCCCTACCCGAGATCCACCAGTTTTGACACCGACAACGATGGCGACGGATTCCCCTCTCCGGAGCCCCGAACAGACTCCAAATCTGCCCTCCCGTGGAAGAACAGGGCTTGGTGGCGGCTTCGTATCGTAAAACGTGATGAATTCTTCTCCTTGATTTTTTCTCCCCGAACGTGAATATATAGAGTTGGAGTTGAGGTCGGTGGAGGTCCAGGGGACCCACGAGGCAGGGGGCGCGCCCTGCAACCTCATGGACAAGGTGTGGGCCCTCTTCTGTTGATTCTTTCACCAATATTTTTTATTAAATCCAAAACTTGACTCCGTGGAGTTTCAGGTCATTCCGAGAACTTTTATTTCTACACAAAAATAACACCATGGCAATTCTGTTGAAAACATCGTCAGTGCGAGTTAGTTCCATTTAAATCATGGAAGTTAGAGTCCAAGACAAGGGCAGAAGTGTTTGGAAAAGTAGATACGTTGGAGACATATCAGAGCACCACTAACTAAAACCATCAGACGTAGCACGATAACAAATTAGAGCATCTCCAAGAGGTTTCAGAAAAGAAAAATCTAATAAGTGGTTATTGGGGCTCTTCCAATAATTCTATTAAGGCCTGGGGGTGTGGTGCTTTCTCATATCCCCACTAATTCTTCACATAATACCCAACCTAACCTCTCTCCACCTGGCGGTGACGATGAGCGGGCGGCGAGGTCAAATTTCCATAGATATTGGAAGAGATTGAGGGATTTATTGGGACGCTCCGATATTTTTTTGATAAAAGGATTTGTTGGAAGAGATATTGGGAGAGGTCATTTTTTCCTAGATATTGGAAGAGATGGAAGGATTTATTGGGACGCTCCATGAAGCACTTTTTTTGCCCAACTACCAATACCAAATTTTATTAGGGAAAGGAAATCCATTGAAGCACTTTTTGGCCAACTACTCCAAAAAGGGGGTGAGGGAGTCCCGGATTAGGGGGTGTCCGGATAGCCGAACTATCACCTTTGGTCGGACTCCTGGACTATGAAGATACAAGATTGAAGACTTCGTCCCGTGTCCGGATGGGACT
The DNA here is from genome assembly GCA_963921465.1 of Triticum timopheevii. Taxonomy (NCBI): domain Eukaryota; kingdom Viridiplantae; phylum Streptophyta; class Magnoliopsida; order Poales; family Poaceae; genus Triticum; species Triticum timopheevii. The sequence continues at coordinate 436,409,649 of OY997264.1, read as the reverse complement.
TTCCTTGGCATGGAAGGCAAGCTTGGCGATACGGATATGTAGATCTCCTACCATTGTAACCGACTCTGTGTAACCCTAACCCTCTTCGGTGCCTATATAAACCGGAGGGTTTTAGTCCGTAGGACGAACAACAATCATACCATAGGCTAGCTTCTAGGGTTTAGCCTCTCTGATCTCGTGGTAGATCTACTCTTGTACTACCCATATCATCAATGTTAATCAAGCAGGAGTAGGGTTTTACCTCCATCGAGAGGGCCTGAACCTGGGTAAAAACATCGTGTCCCTTGTCTCTTGTTACCATCTGCCTAGACGCACAGTTCGGGACCCCCTACCCGAGATCCGCCGGTTTTGACACCGACATTGGTGCTTTTGTTGAGAGTTCCTCTGTGCCATCGCCATCAGGAAGGATGCCTCATCCCGTCTTTAAAGACGGCACTATTGCTAAAGGAGCTTTGGCCATCGGCCAAATCTCCGGCTAGGCAGTTTTTTTATGACCGCCTGTTCGGCCACCGCACCGACGATGACTTCTCGGGTCATCGAAAGCAATCTTCACGTTAACTCGGAACTCACCGAGCAGTTAGATCCGATGGAGCTCTCTTCCTTAAACGAGCTCTTGGATCGCATTGCCGCCCTGGGAGTCGCTACAGACTACGATCAGATTGGTCCTAAACCCGATCTGAGAGAGATCAACTCTCCCCAGGTTACCCACCACGTTGCCATGGTTGAGGAACAATACGGCGACCCTTCCTCTATTTTAAGGACTAGCTATGTCCGTATTCCCGATCCCTCCATGTCGGATTCCCGCGGAGGGGAGGAGTCACTCAAGCCCTGAACCTAAAGTCAGGCAGCGGGCTAGATTCATTGGACAACATCCAAGAACCCAAGCTTCCAAGTTCGGAAACTTCTTGGCCCCTGAGTCTTAGATTGGACGGGGTTCCGAATTTAATTCCACCAGCCCACCCAAACATAAGCGATCTATCCCAAATCCGGCAAGAGCCCGCAGAAACAGTACACCATTACTAGGCCAGATTTCTCCTGGTCATGAACAGGATAAAGGATTGCCGTGAGGAGGACGCAATTTCATTCTTCTGCAATAATCGCACAGACAAGGGAATCCTCAACGCCGTAAGTCGTTGTGAAATTACGCGCTTCGCTGACTTGGCATCCATAGTACGAAAGTACTGTGCGATGGAAAGCGCCTGGAAAACCGAAATCAATTTTTGGAACAATCCGGCCCTGAATACAACCCCAGTCCGAAATAAAATGGTGCATCATCGCCAGGCACCTGGGTTAAATACCAAAAAGCAAAAACCCTCTATAGGGCACGGAACCGTACTGGAGGGATGGCTCAATGGACCCTGCAAAATTCATAGTACAGAGGGCGCCACTCCAACTCATAGCCTTAGAGCATGTTGGATACTACGGCAGGTGGCCAAAAGTGGCAAAGAGCTTCTAACTCCAGAGCACCAGCCCAGGGATACCAGTACGGTATTAACAGTCTTCGAGACTTTCGCATCAAATAATATGCGAAAACGAACACTCCGCAGCCTTGCCGAAGTCTACCATGTAGCAACAATAAACCCATGGAGTGACACGGCTATTACCTTTAATGCCAGTGACGAACCTAAATTCCGAACAGCCCGAGCACCAGCCGCATTGGTCCTCAGTCCAATAGTGGACGGCTTTCGCCTTACCAAGGTACTCATGGATGGTGGCAGCGGATTGAACCTCATTTACGAGGAAACCCTCCGAAAAATGGAAATAGACTAGAGCCTCATTGAGCGAAGCAGCACAACCTTTAGAGGAATAATCCCCAGACGGGAAGCATGTTGTACTGGAAAAATCACACTGGATGTGGTGTTCGGCACGCCGGATAATTACAGGTCCGAGGAGGTCACGTTCCAAGTGGCCCCGTTCAGCAGCGGATATCACGCTCTATTAGGGCGAGAGGCATTCACAATTTTTCAAACTATACTCCATTACGGGTACATGAAGCTCAAAATGTCCGGGCCCAACGGAATCATCACTCTTGCTAGTGACCCGGACATACCACTCCGCGTCGAAAACAAGACAGACGCACTGGCCCTTGAGGCACTATCCGAAGCCCTAGCGGCCGAGGAACTCACTGCGCTGCGCTCCACGGTGAACAGGGACGATGTGATACTTGATAAGAGATCTAAGTCCACCTCCTTTAAACCGGCGGCCGAAATAGTCAAATTCGAAGTCCATCCAACGGACCCTACAAAAACGGCCTCCATCGGGGCACTATTAAACCCTGATGTAGACACTGCACTACGAGAATTCCTACGCGAAAATTGGGACATTTTTGCCTGGCACCCTTCAGACATGCCAGGAATCCCACGCCGGCTGGCCGAGCACAGCCTAAACATCCTAAAAGGATTCAATCCAGTCAAACAAGCTCTTCGGCGTTTCTCCGAACCCAAGAGATAGGCCATGGGAGAGGAGCTAGCCAAACTATTGGAGGCCGGATTCATCAGAGATATAAAACATCCGTATTGGCTAGCAAACCTGGTGATGGTACCAAAGAAGGACAAATCCTGGTGCCTATGCGTCGATTTCAAGGACCTTAACAAGGCTTGCCCAAAGGATCCCTTCCCCCTCCCCCGCATTGATCAAATTATCGACGCTACCGCAGGACACGATTCATTGTGCTTCCTCGACGCATACTCCGGCTACCACCAAATTAAGATGGCAGAGCCCGACCAGGCCGCAACGGCATTCATCACCCCATACGGCCCATTCTGCTTCAACACAATGCCCTTCGGGCTCAAAAACACCGGCACAACATATCAGCGCATGATTCAGACATGTCTGGCAACCAGATCGGCAAAGCAGTGGAGGCATACGTAGACGATGTGGTTGTTAAAACCAAGCATGTCGAAACTCTAGTAGACGACTTGAGGCTCACATTCGATAATCTCCGAACATATGACATCAAGCTCAACCCGGCAAAATGCATTTTCGGCGTACCAGCCGAAAAGCTCTTGGGCTTCATTGTATCCGGCAGAGGAATTGAAGCAAACCCAGCCAAGATCCGAGCTCTGTCACAATTGGATATCCCAAAGGACCTCAAACAAATACAAAAATTGACTAGATGCATGGCGGCTCTAAGCCGCTTTATCTCCCGTTTGGGAGAAAAGGCATTACCCCTTTATCGCCTCCTCCGACGCAGCGAACACTTCGAGTGGACGGATGCCGCCACGGCCGGACTCGAAGAAATAAAAGCCATATTGGCAACAAACCCGGTCCTGGCCATGCCCAACATGGGTGAACCAATGCTATTATATATCGCGGCAACTCATCAAGTCGTAAGCGTGGTACTCATTGTCGAACGAGAAACGGACGGACACAAGTTCCCCCTTCAAAAACCAGTTTACTACATGTCCACTGTCCTAACTCCATGCAAGTCACGGTACCCGCATTATCAAAAGAAAGTGTACACGGTGTTTATGGCATCCCAGAAGCTGCGACACTACTTTCAAGAGTGTTCGATAACAGTAGCCTCCGAAGTACCTCTTAACGACATTATAAACAACCACGACGCGACGGGCCGGATTGCCAAATGGGCCATTGAGCTCCTCTCGTTTGACATAACCTATAAGCCACAGCGAGCTATTAAGTCGCAAGTTTTGGCCGACTTCGTCGCCGAATGGACTGAAGCCGAACTCCCTAAAGAGTACGACGCATATTCCAACTGGATCATGCACTTCGACGGCTCCAAAATGTTGGCTGGTCTAGGGGCTGGCGTTGTTCTGACGTCCCCAACCAGAGATACAGTTCAATACGTACTCCAGATAATGTATACGGACTCCAACAACGCAGCCGAATACGAGGCCCTTCTACATGGTCTCCGGATGGCAGTCTCCATGGGCATTCAACGCCTAGAGGTTCGCGGGGATTCGAACCTCGCGATATCCCAAATAAATGGAGACTTCGATGCCAAGGATCCGAAAATGGCAGCCTATCGCAACGTCGTCCTAAAAATGTCAGCTCGGTTCGAGGGGCTCGAATTTCACCATATAGCCCGGGATAACAACCAGGCAGCAGACGTATTGGCACGCATTGGCGCAAAGCGCGATGCCGTCCCTCCCAACATCTTCCTAGAGAGGTTGTTTAAGCCATCCGTACTATGGGAGGGGGAGTCCGGAAATAACAACCCGGACCCAACCGCACTGCCCGACACTGAACATTCTGACACAATTGGTGGTTCTGCCAACGAAGTAACACCCTCAGCCCACGTAATAATGGCAGTCATCGCCCCGTGGATGGAACCATTCCTAGCCTACCTAACCAGGCAGGAACTTTCCGAGGACCAAAATGAGGCCCGCTGCATAGTGAGGCGATCTAAAGCCTACAAGGTCCACGAGGGAGAGCTTTATAAGGAAAGCACAACCGGAGTCCTTCAAAGGTGTATCTCCGAAGAGGAAGGGCGGAATCTTCTGGTCGAAATTCATGCCGGACTCGGCGGGCACCACGCCGCAGCCCGGGCCCTTGTAGGCAAGGCCTTCCGTAAAGGATTTTATTGGCCGACGGCCCGGGCAGACGCTCAAGACTTAGTCCAACGATGTGTCAGTTGCCAGCTCTTTGCTAATAAAAGCCACATGCCACCCACCGCCCTCAAAACTATACCCATCACCTGGCCCTTCGCGGTCTAGGGGCTTGACATGGTTGGACCCCTTAAAGGAGGAACCCATAAGCAAAAATACCTACTGGTCATGGTGGATAAATTCACCAAATGGATAGAGGCCAAACCTGCTAAGACGGCCGAATCCGGACCAGTGATAGACTTCATATCAGGGGTCGTACACCGTTACGGCGTCCCCCACAGCATCATCACTGATAACGGCACGAACTTGACGGCCGACGAGGTCAAACTCTGGTGCAAAAACATGGGCATCAAGCTCGACTATGCTTCAGTCTATCATCCTCAAACTAACGGTCAAGTCGAGCAAGCAAATGGTCTAATCATGAGCGGCATCAAACCCAGACTAGTGCGGCCCCTCAAGGAATCTAACACGCACTGGGTAGAGGAGCTCGACTCCGTACTCTGGGGGCTGCGGACCACGCCGAATCGCACTACCGGATTCACACCATTCTTTATGGTATACGGCGCAGAGGCAGTTTTGCCCTACGATATAATTCATGACTCACCTCGCGTGCACATGTACGAAGAAAGAGAAGCCGAGCTCGATCGGCAGGATAGTTTGGACGCCTTGGAGGAGGGGCGTGACGTGGCAAAAGCCCGTTCCGCATTCTATCAACAGCAGGCTCAAAGATATCAAAGCAGAGAAGTACGGGCCAAAACTTACAATGTTGGCGAGTCAGTTCTACACCTGCCGGACAAGAAAAAGGACAAACTCAAGCCCAAATGGGAACGTCCCTTCATCATCGACCAAGTCCTGACCGGCGGAGCGTACCGTCTGCAAAATGCATCGGATAACCGACTCGAGCCGAACCCATGGAACGCAGCCCGTCTTCGAAGATTCTACGCCTAGCGTCGGATTCTGAGTTCGTCTCCTTCCTCCGTCTATATTTTATACAGTAACTGTCTTATATTTCTCACCTTCTCCCTCCTTTTCTCTTACAGCCTTTGAAGGCTCGTTCGCGCTTTGTTCGCACACACTTGACGCGCTATCCGCGCTCATTATACCTGGGGGCTTCTTTAACAGAAGCTTATTTATACGGGCTTCATGCCCAACACATGTGTCACACTTCCGCATGTACCTTTTATTCACCATTATATGCATCGATATGACTTAAGTTTTGGCCAAGCTGGGTTGCCTGGCTCCTGTGCTTACCCCTACGTTCACGATTGTTCGTCTAGGTGGTAAAGGGAGCACCTCTACGATTGTTACTGCCGGGTCAGCCGGATGTGTACCTCAGACTGGGTGAAGCCGAAAGCTAGCGTTCTTAAGGGAATATTTGGTCGGTGAACTAAAAGACGATTTCTTACCTATTTATTTATCTGCCCCTAGATGTTTTTCTGCTTTTTTCGCAGTCCAGACATGCACTTTAGGGCATGCCTCCCAGGGAAAGGAACCCCTAACGGAACTATTCTCCCTGGAAGATGTTTCTTACTAACCATGTAATATAACATAACTAGTTGGGCACTTGTCTGATAAAGCACTAATGACCCCTACGCCTGGTCTCCACGCATGCCCCGGTTCTTATATAACCGCGAGGGTATTCGGACACACTCCAGACTATTGGGTCCCGAGGTTGAAGCGAAAAGGTCCGCTATGATAAACGATCTACAATCCGGCTAGAAGGCATTTTACATGTCATCTTAAATTACATAGTCAATTCGACTGATTGTATTCCTCTTCAATGCCATCTAATAGGCTGTTTAGTTTACAGTCCTGCTAGGAATACTTTGCGGCCAACTCTACTTGGCCGTACACTAAGCTCACAGGGATCTCCTTCCCATCGGGCCCCACAGGTCCGACCTCAGCCATGTGGTTTGGGTCAGCCTTCGTGTACCGAGTCTTCACCATGGCCCATGCCTCCCTGGCGCCTTGACGGCAGGCCGATATCTTCCATAATTAGAAGCGCCACCGCGCTCCCTGAAGCCTCTCTGCAAGCTCTCCAAGGCCTTCGGGCAGGGAGACAGATGGCCACAAGGCCTGGGTGACGCCTTTCATCACCTGCCAAACTTGTTCGTGCAGTTGTAAGAGCTCGGGAAGAAGGTCACCCATAGAACCGGACATTTCCTCTGCAGGACGACCTGTGAGCATACCTACAGACATAACTCTGTTAGTCGACTTCCTCGCCGAACTCTTTTTTCAAAGTTCGTTCAAGCACTTACTAAACATGCCACGTCGAAGCCGCCGATTCTCCTTAACGGAGTCAGACAGCTGGGCACGAACATCCTTTAGTTCCTCATCCAGCTGGGTGTTGGCATCTTGGAGATTATTTTTCTCCTGCCTCACCCTCGTAAGCACGTTCTCGCCGGCCTTTAACCGACGCAAGAGCTGTTGCTTGTCCGGATCTACCCCGACGCCATCTGCAATGCTATTGTCAGATTTATACACACGTCGCACCTCACAACATACTTATCCTTTGAAACGTATATTACCAGAGGGGGTCTCTTTGGCTTCCCCTGTCGCGGCTAGTGCGGCCCCAAGTTGGGCTTTGCACTCTTCAAGCTCCTGGGACAGTTGGGTATTCTTTTCTGTAAGACCCTGCATAACAAATGATCCTTAAATCAGTTATTCTAACTATTTCAAGTCTCGGGGGCTACTGGCATATATAACTGTCAAATTTTCTCACCCGTATGTCTTTTACATACTGCTCCGTGGCTCTGGCTAGAACATCTTGAGCGGCACGGAGGTGTGCATCTCCCGAAGTGAAGGCATTCAATGCCTCTTGGGAGAAACATGTGTCACGAAGAACTGTCCGACGGCGCCTGTGATTCATGGCACTCTCCACCTCAGAGTTGGTGGCGGACAATCTGTCGGCATCCTCTGTCGGAGGAGCATCCGACTCACGCCTCGTGTTCGCCTGCACTTCTAGGCCTGGCTTTGGAGCCTGGCTGGCGGAGGCTCGATCGGCAACCTCTCCGGGTATAGTCCGGCGGGCGCTCTTTTTCCTGAAGAGAGCACGAGCGTTAGTATGCATTCTGGGAATCAAACCTGGGACTATGGTGACACGCCATACCATTGCGCCGGCGTTTCGATCCGGACCACACTTCTTTTTAGCCTACTGGGCCGTGCTGCCCCTTGTTGGCTAGCCGCCGCGGGCTCGGCCTTCCGCCTCAAGGGCACCCCCTGCGAAACACCATTGGTATACGGTGATCAAAAATAAGCACGGATGGGTCATTTTCAAAGTGTTGGGACTTCGGTCTCAATTACTTGTGAGGCTGGAAGTATTCCGGGGTAATCGGTCGTAATGGCGACCAAGGCATTATTGATGCTCAGTTGGTGAAATACCCCATCAATCAGCTCCACCGATATGTCCGGATCCTCTTGGGAGGCCGGATCGAGGAACCGTTCCGGATCCTCGGGTTGTGGAGGCGGGCTGTTTATATCCCTTACGGCCTGGCGCAGTTCCTGCGTCGAAATCGCAAAATGAGATACTTGACTATGGGAATATGGATCGGATGGGCAAAAAGAAATGTCCGCTTACCCAGCTTGGAGGATTGTACATAGAAAATCCGTCCTATGGATTGACGCGGAGAAATTCCTCCTCTTCTCCTTCGTACAATGCGGACAAGATCTTCGTCAGATCAGCGACCGATCCTGGCCCCTTATGGCCATGGCGGGTGGCATCATCCTCCCCGTTGAAATCCCACATGGAGTGGCCTCTATACTGGAGCGGCTGCACCCCCCGCATAATGCATGTGGCCATGACCCCGATCATGGTCGGTCCGGAATGAGCTAACAACCTTATTCGGCTCATCAGGTAAAGGATGTCCCTGTCATTTTCCCTCTGAGGGCTCCGTGGATGCCAGCTTAGGCGTTTCTTCAAAGGAGCATCATTGAACTCAGGGAGGCCGATCCGAGCAGGGTCCGGCAGGGGGACATCTTCTATATAAAACCATTCCGAAGGCCAGTCTTCGGACTCCTTCTTCGGGGTTCCGGATAGATATCCGGTCCCAGCGATGCACCATAGTTCGGCTCCGCCCACTTGATATATTGACCCCTCTTGAGAACGGGGCACAAGGCAGAACAACCTCTTCCAGAACGCGAAATGAGCCTCAATGCCCAAATACAGCTCGTAAAGGGCCACGAAGCCCGCAATGTGCAAAATGGAGGCAGGCGTAAGGTTGTGCAACTGGAGGCCGTAGAACTCCAGGAGCCCCCGGAGAAACGGATGAATTGGAAATCCAAGCCCTCTTATCAAATAAGGGACAAGGCATACCCGCTCTCCTTTGGAGGGGCTGGGGACGCTCTCCGCCTGCTTTCCGCCCTTATAGGTGGCGAGTCTGGCTCGAACCGGAACCATGAAGGCTGGGGGAAGAAATCCCTTGGTTTGGAGCGTCACTAACTCGCTGTGCGGGACGGAGCATCTCACCCAATCTCCAGGCTGAGGGCTAGGAGGGCGAGAGGAGGAGCCGCGTCGACTGTCCATGATGGAATGGATTTCTGTCAGATGCGCTCTGATGAATGCTCGCGAAGGGAGGATGGTGTGATTCGGATCTAGATCCTCGTCTCTTTTATAGGCAGCTCATTTGCGCAGCTAGGGGGGTAAATCTAAAAATACCCTGGCTTTTCGCATTCGTTCAACACGTGGAAGATGGCCATTATTGGACGTGGAAGCCAAGGAGCGCAATATTTACGAGAAGCCGGACGCTATTCAACAGGTACACAGGATTTGGAGAAGAACCCGCCTTGCAATGCTGAAGACAATCTACGCGTCGGACTCATCACCATTGAAGCCTGGTTCGGGGGCTACTGAGGGAGTCCCGGATTAGGGGGTGTCCGGATAGCCGAACTATCACCTTTGGCCGGACTCCTGGACTATGAAGATACAAGATTGAAGACTTCGTCCCGTGTCCGGATGGGACTTTCCTTGGCGTGGAAGGCAAGCTTGGCGATACGGATATATAGATCTCCTACCATTGTAACCGACTCTGTGTAACCCTAACCCTCTTCGGTGCCTATATAAACCGGAGGGTTTTAGTCCGTAGGACGAACAATAATCATACCATAGGCTAGCTTCTAGGGTTTAGCCTCTCTGATCTCGTGGTAGATCTACTCTTGTACTACCCATATCATCAATATTAATCAAGCAGGAGTAGGGTTTTACCTCCATCGAGAGGGCCCGAACCTGGGTAAAAATATCGTGTCCCTTGTCTCCTGTTACCATCCGCCTAGACGCACAGTTCGGGACCCCCTACCCGAGATCCGCCGGTTTTGACACCGATAGGGGGTCTCTTGGAGCTTAGCAATTTTGCGATCCACCTTGTTAGCCTTCCTTTAGCTATGATATTCGTAGGACCGCTCATTTAACAAACTTCGGAGTTATCTTTAATTCATTTTTGTTAAATAATTTCTCCCTTTTCAAGAGATAATTCTATCTTTCTTTGTCGCCTTCAGTTTACTTTCAATTCCTCGTGTTCTTTACTTTGTGGGCACTGACTCGCTTAGTATTATGAGTACTAGCAAGAATTTTGCCTTTACGAAATTCTATGTTTCTTAAGCCTAGAAAATGGCGATACCACAATAAGATGATATAAAGTGCATTATGAGTTTTTCTTTATCAGAAATGCATAAAAATTATCCGATCACAATAGAAGTGATAGAACTGTAAGCTCACGCGACCACAACATTGAGAGTGACAAAACTATAAGCTCACGTGATCACAATGTAAGTGACAGAACTGTAAGTTGCAGTAAGATGATATAAAGTGTATTATGAGTTTTTTTTATTAGAAATACACTAAGCTCACTTTAGGTGAAGTTGATTTTACAAGTGACAGAACTGTAAGTTGCAATAGACTCGAGTCCCGAAAATGAATGAGTGATCATTTGCGTTGTGGTCATGACAACATACTTCTCTTAAGGAAGTACCACATCGTAAATAGATATTTAACTATATATGCTTAGTTGGAAACTAAGTGAAGTTTTTTTTTGAACTTGGAAACTAAGTGAAGTTGCTGACATATAAAATGTATATGTGCATATTAGATATAAAAAATAGCAATGTCAGTTTTTGAATGTGGAGTTATAGTGGCAAGAAGGGATAAAAAAATGATGTTCATGCCTCCATGTAAAAATAATGACTTCCACATAACGTGAGCTTAGTGTGTTTCCTTTTGAAAATGACAGTCATGTATTTCATGAAATGCTTTCACAATCATTGAGAGTAAACATGTTGTGGATGAAATGAACTAATTTGGCACAATCATGATCAAGGTGATCCTTAGTGACCGTGTTGATAACATGTAGAAGTGAGAAGTAAATGATGGAACAGTTTTTTTGGTTCATAAATTTAGGGTATATATATTTGCGGGATACACAAGCGGTTACAAATAGGAGGCAGTTGTCCAAAATAATAATTGACATACTAGCAGAGACTAGAGGTTCAACACTAACCGGGACTAATGAGTGCCGTCCGCCTAGCCGTTGGAACCGACACTAATGGTCACATTAGTGCCGGTTCGTAAATGAACCGGGACTAATGAGGTGAACATAAGGTCGTTTTTTTGCTAGTGTATGTCTGGTTTTTCACCGGTCTTCCCCTCAGTTTTTATTTTCGGAGAAAATGATTTAGTGTTGGCGGATTTACAAACAGTAATATTAATGTGGATATTTAGAAGTGTTCACATTTTTCACAAAAATCATTTATTTTAAAATAAACTTTCATTAATTTAAAAAATATTTAAATTAAAAGTGTTCACATTTTCATAAATTATAATGCCACTTTTAAGTGTTCGTGTAGTTTAAAAGGAGAAGTAAAAAAGAAAAAAACAGAAAATGAAAATAAGAGAAGAAAAAGAAAAAATATGAAAATATGACAAAAACCGAGAACAAACGAAACAAATCAAAAGAAAAACCAAGAAAAAGAATCACTGAAAAACCAAAAGAAAAGAAACAGCTACATATAGGCCGGCTCATCTACTTAGTGCATGGGTTGAAATGTGTCGTGGCGTTGTTGTCCGGAAGGCACACACAAGTAATAAATAAGATTAACGAAAGATAAATCAGACCGACTCGGCTCGGCCTATGTTCTTTTTGGATGGAGTCAAGCCCAAAAGCCCATCTCGCTCGTGAACCTTAACCAACTTCCTTCAATCCATATTAGTTGTCAATGTTTTAGTACGACCGATGTGAGGAAGTATTATACTATATTTTCTTTTCTGTTGACAGGGACCATTTGCAGATGGTTTGACTAATAATCACTACGCCGTGTTGAAAAGTAATTAATCACTACGCCCGGAATCAGAGCCCATCGTCCACGCTCACAGTCACATCACCACACCTTGTCACTTAGCCTACGTTAACTATCTGAACTGAACCCCTTTCCAAACTCGCTTACTGCTCTTGGCGTCGCGTTTCCGAAATCAACCGCATCCTAATCGATGAACCCGGGACGATCTTCCTCTCTCACGGTATAAAAGCATATGGCATGGATCTCTCCAGCATCATCATCAGGACACCACCACACGATCGACCATCAATCAAACCATCAACACCTTCGGTTCCCGTGCTAGCTAGCCACGCAACACCCACAAAACACAGCAGCAGCAATGGCTGCCTGGCGAAGGAAGGAGACGGCCGAAGCATACGTGCTCGCCGCTGGTGATGCCGGCGACAGAGGAAAGAAGGTTCCAAAGGGGTACATCCCGCTGGCGCTGGTGAGCGAGGAGGGGAACGGCGACGAGCGGGTGCTGGTGCGCATAGGGGCGCTCAAGGAGCCGTGCATGGAGGCGCTGCTGGAGATGGCCGCGCAGCAGTTCGGCTACGGCCAGCCCGGCGTCCTCAGGATCCCCTGCGACGGCCGGCAGTTTCACCAAATGGTCGCGGCCATGTGCAGCAAGAGCAAAGCCACATAGTTAGGTGATTGTGATTTATTTTTTTATGACCTCCGGTGCGTCCATCTTCCAATCTATTTTCTCGGTTTATCGATAGGTGAATACTGAGTAGTGATATGCTTTAGGGGCCGGTTTATTTAGTTAGTGAAGGAACAATTCGTAGTGTTCTTCATATAGCTGATCGACAACGAATTCGGTCTTTCAGTCAGATGGTTCTGTGTTGTGTATGCTGTATTTTTTAATTGATCCCACTAGTTTTACATTAATTGCTAGACTTTGGTTTTGTTCTTGGTTCGAACGTTGGTGTGTCCGCCTCCGTGCACAATCAACGGTAGAGTGGTACACACGGTAGACTAATCTAGAACGCGTGCGCATCTCTGACATTTGGACCTACTGGTACAGAACAAAACGTTTACAAAGAGCATACACATGAGAGGGCAATACACGTTGTTAGGGCATCTTCAAGACGGACCCGCAAACCGTCCTCGTTCGTCTGTACCACGCTGTCCAGACCAAGTAAGACATCCAACGCGGGCCTGTATCGGTCCGCGGGACGGTCCGGACGAGTTTTCTCTGGCAATGTAGGACTCCGGCACCCCAGGTCCACCCAATCCCCTCTCCCGGTCTCATTTCCTTTCACTCCGCCCCTTCTCCCTCTCGCTTTGCCTCCGCACCCTCCACCTCCGCCGTCGCCGTTGTACGTCTCCGGCCGTCAAAGAGGCATTGCCGGACGTCCGCAGCCAGCACTGACGTGTCCGCTCACCTTTACGACGGAGCTGTCCATCCTAGAGCCGTTTGTACCCAAATACACTCCGACCACTGTCGACGACCTCCATGGCAGACACCATTCCCAGCAGGTGTTCGGCCAAATGCCATTGAGATTATTTTCAAATGATATGTCATTTTCTAGAGTACGAAGGATGATGAGCTACTCGACCATGAAAATGAGTTGTTGTGCGATGCGTGGCTAGCCGTATCCGCATATTTCGTAGGCAGGAGAAGAGAGTCGGCCTTCTGCGAGCAAGTGCATGAAAAGTTTCACGCACGAAAGCACATTGCGCCTTACGACATGTACATCATTCAACCATGCAACGTGAGGTCGTTGTCGTATCGCTGGCGCGCTATCCAGATTAGTGTCACCAAGTTTTGAAACGTGGTTCGTCAGCTCGAGGCAACGTAGCCATTGCACGCGACAGTGGACGAGATCGTAAGTTTTACTTACTCTTGCGTTGAATTACATACAATGTGGGGAAATGTTTGGATGGAGTACAAGGCAAGTTTTTGTTGGTTTAAACCAATTCCATCTTGTCTCTTTATCTCTAAGATTCTAAGCGAATACGTTTATGTTTCTTCTTCTGTAGTCCTTCGCAACCTCAAAACACCTCAGCTCCTTGGCTGGAAAAAATGACTGGACTTTGAGCGGCTAACTTTTTTTTGCTGCAATTATACAGCTTTATTCAATCAATCTCTGCTCTAGCGCGATGAGCCAACAGGCTTGTTACGACAAAGGGGAAGTTCATCCAACAATCAGTCATACCCAGTGTGCTTGCATGTTTCGCACATAGGTGGGCCGATTTGTTAGTTTTGTCTCATTACATGTTGAATATCAAAAGAAAGAAATGTTGAGGCTAGCCCTTCAATTTCGAGAAATACGGGCACTATGACAACGCGAAAACTATCGTGAGTTCTAGAGTTGTACCAACTCCAAGCAATCAACTTCCATTACCACTCGCGAAAAACCCCGAAGCATGCCAAAGATCACTCCATCTCGCAAAGTTAGAGTTCTGCAATGAGTGGGTCTGTAACACCAGCATACGGCTTGCTCCAGGCAGCAATGAATGTGGAGGGAGTTCTTGCTAAACCACCCGCTCCACTTCTGTTTTCTGTCGAAGAGACACTGGCATCCGTATTGATGTTTATCCAGTCAGGGTGAGGAGGTCTCCAACCAAAGCCAGGCAAGATCCTGGTATGTTGTACTGGAAGCTCCAACAGCATTGGGGTTTCTCTAATGCGCTTCATGGACAGGACCGCGTTCAGACTAACTTTGTCATGCGTTATATTGTTATGAGAAGTCCATATTACCCACATGACAGAAATTATCTTTGCCCGGTCTTTCTCAGCAATGCGCGAGTCACATAGAACATCCTTGCACCAAGTGCTTGCATGTAGTTCTGGTAGCTTAATGTCCAACCACTTTCTGGCTTCTATCAAGAAACTTCGAGTATGAGAACACTTGATAAGTGCGTGTATCATGTCTTCGTCCACGCCCATGTAGACTTTGCATCGAGCCATAGTCGTAATATGCATGTGCCTTAGTGTTGATTCCACCGGTAGTATGCCATTGAGGACTCGCCACCAGAACACGCGAACCTTGGGCAACACTTTGAGCTTCCATAGCCACGTCCACAACTGCTTGTCATTCTCTAAAGATGAGCTCTTTTACAGTACCCCTAGTTTAATATGGTCCATCCATTCTTTCAGATCCGACGGATATACCTAAAGGGTACTCCGTTGTAAGCATTAAGGAGTACTAGAACAATACCCATGCGTTGCTACGGGCAAAAGCCAAATGCTAGTGTGTTGTCACAAAATAATAAAAATATAGACGCATTGATCAAATTATTCATTTAATTCACATCATGGTGACATTCGTTTTTCATCGTACAACGACAAATACAAACTCTCTTTCGTTTCTTTCCTTCTTGGTGACTTTGTGTCTCCTTAATCAGCCAAATCGCTCACCACCAAAGAACTTATAAGTGGATATATGTCGTTCATGATTAAATTATATTAGTATCACTCAACTTCATGTGTCCATGTGTGTCACTATTACAAGGTACACATAGCTTGATTAAATAGCAGAGTCGAGCTTGCAGGAACTGCAGGACTGAATTCTGAAACTACCTAGCCACACCACCCACGGCTGACCTATCTTATGAATAGTTTCTATCTATGAATCACATATGTCCAAACAATGTAGTGTGCAGTATGCTTGTTCTTGGTGATTTGGGTTGACCGCATAAGAAAAGATGTCAATGTTTTTTAAGCTCGCGAATATGTATAAAGTTGGCATATCTTTCTTACCGATGTCATGGTCGTGGTCATGGTTGCGACAGGAGGCGTCAGGGTCTTCACACTACCACCACTCTCCTTCCGCATCTCCACTAAGTTCAGAGACGGTGTGGTAGTGGCAGAACCGTCAATGTCCTTTGGGTCCGTCAGCTTCTACACCGGCCAACTTCAGCCCGGGCTTCAGTTTCTCTGGTTGCACGATGGCCGATGCCTCACTCTCACTCCTGAACACTGTGAAGGCCACTATTGACCATGCCCTACCCGTCGGCATGGTCTCCATCACCGACATCACTTCCCCGTCCAGCCCGTAGCTAGCCGACCGCCTTTCCCGTGACCCGCTCCACAACTGCATGGCGGGCGCAGCCAGCCAACCAGTGATGGAGGATGGAGCTAGCCGCAAAGGTGGAATAGGGGAGGGACAATGACGGCGGGGCATGGTTGGTGGCGCCGCGTGTGTGAGGAGGGGACTCATACGGGGTGGCGGCATGAGTGGGACGACGGTGTGGGGATGAAAGTTGAAGGTGTTGATTGGAGAGAGGCTGCTGAAGGAATCGAGGGTGGAGTCAGCATGCATGCGTGGGTTTCCACCGTTGATTTTTTAACTCTCCTTTTGCACGCGGGTGGGATCGAGCTAGATGGTGATTTTTTTCCTTGGATCGATCATTTGTGTTATGAAGCGAAGCAAAACGAACACGACATATAGACTTCCTCTAATGGTAAGGAATGGTAGAGATAATAGAGATTTAATAATAGAGACATCCAGAAGATAAAAAAGATATTTACCAGCATATCAATCTTGTAAGCAATATGACAAAATATCAATAATCTTCATCAATTCTATGGATGCTTGCTTGCTGTAGAACTTTGTCAAAGAGAAACATCTAAGAACTTGTTGCGAAGGGAAATATATAATGTTGCCACAAATATGCCCGTGTTTTGCATGGAATAACAAAAAAATCATCGTGTGAAAATTATTCTAATTTCAAAAATCATAGTCGAGCATGTATTTGACTTCCATTTATATAGCTACTAATGGAGATTCACTTTTCTTCTTGGCAGTCATCATGTCTCTGTAACCGCACTCTCCACGCAATTGTAAATGTCACAGTCCGTTTGCAATTCTAATGTTTTCGGTTGGCCCTCTCGGCGAGGTCCCTGTGCAACACTTTCTTTTTCGTGTTAGATTGAATAGCAATATTTCCACATTATGCACTGGATCTTGTCATCTCCCGAGCTTCACCTCTGTTCTGTATATACATCCAAAGAGAATGAAATGTTGAAACTGGGTACATCAACTCTATTTGTCATAGAAAATGAACGACGTACCGACATGCCAGCGGAGTCAGTATGTTTTGCTCATGCAATGGGAAACTATTTCCATTAAGGATAACTTATAGTTAATTTTGATTGAATTCCTACTAGGAGACATGATATTTGTATAAGAAAATATGTCAATGCTTTTGAAGCTAGCGAATATTTATAAAGTTAGTATCTTTCTTATCGATGTCATGGTCGTGATCGTGGTCGTGGTCGTGACGGGAGGCATCGGGGTCTCCACACTGCCACCCCTCTCCTTCTGAATCTCCACCAAGTTCAGAGGCAGTGCAGGTGGTGGCGGAACCGTCACCGGCCTTCGGGTCCGTCAGGTTTTACGTCGGCCAACTTCGGCCCGGGCTTCGATTTCAATAGTTGTGCGATGGCCGATACCTCGCTCTCACTCGGAAAAACTGTGCAGGCCACCATTGACCATGCCCTACCCGTTAGCATGGTCTCCATCGCCGGCATCACTTTCCTGTCCAGCCCATAGCCAGCCCGTCCGCCTCTCCCGTGACCCGCTTCACAACTATGTGGCGGGCGCAACCAGCCAAACAGTGATGGAGGGCGGAGCTAGCCACAGAGGCGAAAAAGGGGGAGGGCCAATGGCAGCCGGGGCATGACTGGTGGCGGCGTGTGTGTGAGGAGGGGACTCATACGGGGCGGCCGCGTGAGTGGGGCGGCGGTGTGGGGATGGAAGATTGGAAGGTGTTGGTTGGAGAAAGGCTGCTTGGGGAGTCGAGGGTGGAGTCGGCATGCATGCGTGGGCTTCCACCGTTGATTTTTTAACTCTCTCTTTGCACGCGTGGGGGGGGAGGGGTCGAGCGAGATGGTGATTTTTTTTCCTTTGATCGATCATTGGTGTTACGAAGCGAAGCAAAACGAACACAATGTATAGACTTCCTTCAATGGTAGGGAATAGTGGAGATAATAGAGACATCCAGAATATAAAAAAAGATATTTATTAGAATATCATTCTTCTAAGCAATGTGATAAAATATCAATAATCTTCATCAATCTTATAGATGCTTGCTTACTGTAGAACTTTGTCAAAGAGAAACATGTAAGAACTTGTTGCGAAGGGAAATATATAATATAGCCACAAATGTGCCAGTGTTTTGCATGGAATAACAAAAGAAAAATTCATCATGTGAAAACTATTCTAATTCGGAAATCACAGTTGAGCATGTATTTGACTTCCATTTATATAGTGACTGATGGTGATTCACTTTCCTTCTTAACCACACTCTCCACGCAATTGTAAATGCCACCGTCCTTTTGCAATTTTAATGTTTTCGGTCGGCCCTCTAGGTGAGGTCCCTATGCAACACTTTCTTTTCCGTGTTAAATTGAATAGCACTATTTCCAAATTATGCGCTGGATCTCGTCACCTCCTGAGCTTAACATCTGTTCTATATATCCAAAGATAATGAAATGTTGAAAGTGGGTACATCAGCTCTATTTGTCATACACAATGAATGACATTCCGACATACCGGCGGCGTCATTATGTTTTGCTCATGCAACGGGAAACTATTATCATTACATAGAAAGGATAACTTATAGTTAATTTTGATTGAATTGCTACTGGGAGACTGGAGATTCGTTGCACAACTGTGTAATATGGCACTAAGTTTGGCTCAATCTGCAGAACAAAATACTGATCCCTCCGCAAACTAATATAAGATCTTTTAGATCACTAAGATCTTATATTACTTTGCAGAGGAAGCACTATTGTAGTCTCATACCACAAAGATAATTTCAGCCATTATTGTATTGATTGATAGACCAATATATCTTGTTTAACCAAATCATATTGTTATGCACCCATCTTCTCAAATTAGTACTATCAATTTTAAACATTAATATCAATGCACCAATATTCACTACAACCTGCAAAACAAAATCACAATAGGAAAGAGATATAAGAGTAGTCCAAGTTATCGAGGGATTATCAATGAAAAAAACCTCTGCAATTTGAGATTGCCTAAACAATGTGATTTATAGCCCTTATCAGCAGATATATACATGCACCAGATATATGTGAAGTTAGTATGCACAATTAGATTTGAGGTTGTAGCACGAAGTCTGCATTTTGTGCTCAAAGTGAACGAAAGGAAGCCACGGAAAATTGCTAATCCAAACTTACTATAAACAGATCTGGAGCATGTATGTTAGCACGCAGGCTATCTAAAATTATTTTGCATCTTCTTGGAGAAATTTTTTGCCATGCATAATCAGCATAAATTAAGCTACAAGATTGTACGTTGGCAACACACAACCACATGTACCATCGATCTTCTCTGAATTTTTCAAGCTAGCCCACCTACAGCTCAGGAAGTAGGCCGGACGCCGCCTACACGACGCACACATCCTCTCTTCCACGACCACGGTCGCCATCTGCCTCCATCAAATTTGTCGCAATCGTCACGTCCCCGGCCTTTCTTGACGCGATGAAGAGGTGCAACCCGTGCATGCACACACGTTGGGCACGAACTGCACCTCCTCCTTGCCGGCGATGTTGGCAAACACCGTTGAATAAATCTCAGGCCCCTGTCACGTTTTCAGTTATCTCAATTAGAACTTCGGTTTTTCGTCAGGTTTGGCTCGAACGCTTTTTTTCTGTTAGCTAGTTTAGCTCGCGGGTCTAACAGCCTGAGCGACTCACGCCTCGTCGGTATGCTCGTGGATCATGACGGCAAAAGCCAGATGCGTGAAGCCCTATTTCCGTTCTTTAAGTCTGAATACATAGAAGAGAAATAGAACAGCAAAGCTCTGAAGTTTGTGCAGCGAAAAATACCTGTGTCTTCCTTCTTCCTCGAGCAATCTGTTGTTCACGTGTGTTCGCTCGAAGGGCACTTCGGGTGCAGACAAACACGTCGGTGTGCCGCATCTTGCTCCCCAGAAACTCAAGTCGATTTCATCATGGTTGTCCCCCACAAACGATGTCTGAATTTGCAATCAATTGATGCACACACCGTTAGTATTATAGTCACCTTGATTGTAGTAAAATCTCATCAGTAATCTGAAATTGGAAGCGATGATGTACGCACCTAGTATGTGTTGACAGTGACGGTGCCGGCGGGCGGCGGAGTTCCCCAAGACGAGCTTGATGTATGTAGAGACGCTACCATAGATGAATTGGCTCTTCGTCAGGAAACTTCGGTCTGGTCCTGTCCAGACCGGTCGTGGCTCGGTCAGGGCGTCTGGACCGTATCCACCCTGAGGAGGCCGCCGACCGCGTTTCCAGTGACACCCACAACCTCTCTGCAGCTCTTGGTCACGACTCACGACATGATCAACATTCACCACCATGGTGTCGGCGCCACTCTTCGCGCTCCAACAATGCAGGCACACACATCCGCCGCCCCATCAACGTCGCCCCGGGTCAACCGCCCCATATCTCGATTTCGATCTGGAGAAAGAAAAGGGTGTGAGATGAAAGGCCCTGTGGGATAGACTTATACGGCCACCTTCTGCTTGCCGCTGCCGTCGTCCCATTCCTGCTTCATGTGGCACTCCCCCGTCGCTGCTGCTATGAGGAGGGGAGGGAGAGTAGGACTGGGGCGGCGGTGGAATAGATCGCGTGTGTTTTCTTTTTCTTAACAGATCGTGCATGGGGCTATGTACGAAAGGGAAGAATGAATGGGTGGGGTGGCTGATTTTTTGGGAGTTCGTTCTGGCATAAAACCGAAGGAAAGATAAAAATGAGAGGTGGGCTATCTTTGGAAATCATTGAAAGTGCGTTATATCGACTAGAGGGGGGTGAATAGGCGATTTTTACAAATTCGTCACTGAGGAATTTCTAGGTGAAGAAATTCCTAAGCAACGATACACTAGCAGCGGAATAAGTACTTAGGTATAAACAAAACAGAGCAACAACATAGTCATCATGATGAAATGAAAACAAACACATAGTACATATAACGTGATAACAGGATAAGCAGGTTGAAGACTATATGACTGGAGAAATTGGATTGAGGAAATAGAGAAAATCTTCAGTCAAAGTCTTCAAACAGTAATGATCAGGTTCATCGACACATGAATGAGGAAATGAAAGAGTTAAGGAAATAGAACCAGTTGGCTTGGTGAAGACAATGATTTGGTAGACCAGTTTCAACTATTGTGACAGTTGTACGTCTGGTTGGAGCGGCTGAGTATTTAAACTCGAGGACACACAGTCCTCACCGTATTCTCCTTGAGCTAAAGTCACACAGACCTCGCCCAACACTCGTGGTAAGTCTTCAGGTGACTTCCAAACCTTCATAGACTTGGTCACTCCGCGATCCACAATTCCTCTTGGATGCTCAAACCATGACGCTTAACCGTCTGAAGGATACACAGTCTTCAAAGTTAACAAGCGTCGGTTTCACACAGGAACAATCTTTTCAGTGATGCTCAATCACTTTGGGTTTGTAGGTGTTTCGGTTTGGGTTTTGGGTTTTCCTCACTTGATAATTTTCGCTCAAAGTCCTCAGAGGATGGGATGCTCTCAATGACAAGTGACAGTTTCTCGCGGAGCAGCCAACCAGCTAGTGGTTGTAGGGGGTGGCTATTTATAGCCTAGGGAGCAGCCCGACATGATAAGACATAAATGTCCTTCAATGATATGACCGTTAGGTGGGTAGATATTTTGGGACAACTGGCGCGTAGCACAGCAAATGTCGGATATTTGAGGTTCGAATTCCTCAGGGCTGTCATGTTCCTCACTATGTAGGCAATCCGCACTAGCGAATTCCTAACTCCTCAGTCAGGACAAATTACTCAGAGACCAGAAGATCTTTGTCTCCGTCACTGAAGAAATTGACTGAACTGATATGAGATTTTCAATGGCTTCACTCGAAAGGATTGGGTAGGTGTAGGATTTTGAGATGAGCATCACTTGGAAATTAGTTTCCTTAGTATTACCTCGACCCCCTTTAACAGTACGATATTTTCTATGGCTCAAGAAAGAGCAAATGAAACTATGAAAACAAAAGTCTTCACGCTTCATAATCCTCGCATGAATATCCAAATCTTCAAGGTCACACCAATTTCTTCACTTTCAAAATCTTCAGGAGAAACAAAGTCGTCAGCTGAAACATACATTTTTAGGGGTCGACTTTCATCGTAAATATCAAACTCCTTATCGATTTATAGAGCCTGTGTACACTCTTTAGTCCCTTAACCTATAAGTCTTTAATACACCAAAATCACTAAGATGCACTAGATGCACTTACAAGTTACAACCATCGATCGAGAGATCGGTCATCGGTGGAAAGAAACGAACGAAACGAAACGAATGATGTACCGACGTTGAGCGATTTAAGGTAAAGTTAATTAATTTAGATTTGATTTTTAGAGATTGATCGTGATTGATTCTTTCACATAAAGACATTACTAAATAATTTATGCCAACATGGAAAGTTCTGATCCGTTCAGATTTTTTTTCATAGAGGGTGACACGAAACTAAACCGGTGGGGTGGGGGAGGAGATGAAAAAAAAAGCGAAAAAAAAAACAGTTGAAGTGGTGCGACGAAAATAAACCGTGAAGACTATTCACCAACTCAGACACTAGGAGTAGAGGTATATGATGTAACCCGGTGGCCAGCAGATGCTGAAACCACCCACCCGTTCAAGTTCGAGTCTCTGTACTCGCATTCTTGGTGTTGGGCTCAAATTTCGTCTTAAAAAACTTCTTGGTTTAGAAAACGTCATGGACTGTCTAACTCGCGACCTGATTTTGTACTACTTCATCCGATCCATATTAACTGATGCTGCTTTAGAATTGCTAGGTTGGCAGGTTTTCTCCCCTGGCGGCCTCCGTCTAGGGTTTTGTTCTTTCCTCCGGCGGCGACACCGTGAGGCGATCTGTACTCTACCACCACGTCCAACCGCTCCCGTCGAGGTTCTCGGGCTGATCAAGGGGATAGCCTGGCTATCTACCCGGCCTTGGTTCTCTCTACGGGTTGTTAGGGCGAGGCGGCGGAAGCTTGAAGGTTTTAGGGTTTTGGTTATGGCGGCTAGTGGATCGCAATCATCAGCGGGGAGTGCGACTCCGGGGGGAAAGCTGATCGGGGTCGAGTAGATGATCGGGAAGCTGAACCTGTAGGAGAGGGAGGAGGACGATCTGGACTTCGATGAGGAGTTCGCGGATGAGATCGAGGAGGCGGAATTCATGGCGCTCGCTACGGTGCACATGGATAAGCCGTTTAGTAGGAGTTCTTTCTATGAGACAATGGGACTTGCATGGAGCTTAGCACAAGGAGTTAATTTCAAACCCTTGGGGGAAAACTTATTCTCCCTAACAGTCAATTGCATGGGAGATTGGAAGAGGGTGACAGAGGAGGGTCCTTGGCTGTTCCGAGACCATGGTGTGCTCATCGAGAAGTATGATGGTTACTCTAGATATGAAGAGGTTGTGTTGGATAAACTTGCAGTCTGGATACAAATCGTGGACCTTCCTCCACTCTATAGGAAGGAAAACGTGGTGAGATCGTTGGCAAAGAGAGTAGGGATTGTGGAGAAGATAATGCTAAACCCTAGATGGGGTGAGGGGAGGATTGTGAGGATAAAGGTAAAACTGGACATACATGAGCCTCTGATGCGATATGTGTCTATCACAAAAGATAAGAAGAAGGTGTACTACTTGGTCCTGTACGAGAAGATGCCAGTATTATGCTATGTATGCGGCCATATGGGTCACACGTACCTTGAGCATGGTAATGGGAAGCATGACCCGAGGTCCATGGAATGGGGTGAGTTCATACTTGCACCACGGCCAGGAGAAAGAAGGAAGACAGGTCAAGGGTCACAGGGATGGAAGAAGGACAGGGGAGCTGTGGGGGGAAGGGGAAGAACCTTTGCCTCGGATGATGATGACCTGCAAGACACCGGTACAAGCCCCATAAAACCTATAAGCGAGGGCAGGGGAGCCGAGCTCAAGCCTTCCGGCAGGAAAAGGCTGGCTTTTGATGATAAGAACCCAGTCCCAGCAAATACAAAAGAGGGGCCCCCGGCACAGGAGCCTCCATTGGATATGTCAACAACGATCATAGTTCACCCACAGGTGGATTTGAGCACGGGGAAGGTAGATGAGGAGGAAGGGGATACGTCCTCGCATGATTCGAAGAGGTCAAAGAAGGCAAACTCGGCTCTGATGGATGCCAGCCACAACTTATCGGCGAGCTCCGACAAGGGGCTCGACCGGTCGCAATGAAACTCCTCGTTTGGAACTGCCGCGGGATGCGCAAACCTGCGTCAGTTCGAGCGCTCTTGGGGGTCCAAGAGCGGATAAAACCGGATGTGTTGTTCCTGTCTGAAACACACCTGGATAAAGCTAAGGCAGGAAAACTGAAAAGGAGACTAGGGTTCGATGAGATGGTTCGGAAAGTGACGGTAGAAGTGGAGGGCTGATCATGTTCTGGCATACCAACCTGGGAGTCTCATCCTGGGAGACGCGGGCAAACTTCATTGATATTAGAATTAAGGAGACAACACCGGCAGGCTGGCGGTTCACAGGGTTCTACGGCGAACCGAGCAGCGACCGGAAACACCTGTCCTGGGAGTACATGCGTGAGCTGCGCACAATGGCTGATTTGCCATGGCTAGTAGCAGGGGATTTCAATGAAATTTTGCATGCCCACGAGAAAGAAGGAGGGGCGGCGCGCCCTCAACGCTGCATGCAGGGGTTTAGCAGTGCACTAAGTGACTGCGGTCTTGATGACATTGGTTACACTGGGGACATTTTTACCTGGCGTAGAGGCCGCATAAGAGAACGACTGGACAGAGCTGTCGCGAGTGGCACGTGGGCAGACCTGTTCCCATCCTATGGGGTATCGAATGAGCCGTTTAACAAGTCGGATCACCGGCCGATTCTTATAGACACCGAATTCCAGCAAGGACTGCAACCAAGGGGTCCGACAGGGCCACGTAAGTTCGAAGCAAGATGGCTTGCCGAGGAGGAAGTAGAGGTTATTGTCCAAACTGCCTGGGACCGAGCTAAAACTAGTGGAGTGGTGCCTTACTCGCAAGTCACAGGGGAAGTACATGCTGCGCTGCATACATGGGACAAAGAAACACTTAAGGAACCGAGGACTCGGCTGAGGAAACTACAGAAGGAACTGAATGTTGTTATGTCAGGACCGCTCACGGATGATGCAGTTGCGCGACAGCATGAGTTACATTTGCAGATAGAAAATCTACTTGAGCAGGAGGAGATATACTGGATGCAGAGAGGCCGAGCGGACTGGCTTTGTCGTGGCGATCAAAACACAGATTTCTTTCATAGAGCTGCCACGGGAAGACGCAAGAAATTTTTTATTAAGAAGCTGAAAGGAGAGTCAGGAGAGTGGATTGAGGAGGAGGAGCTGTTAAAAAGCCATGTGGCAACTTATTTTGAGGGACTTTTTTCTTCTGAAGTGCATGACCCGGACCAAGAGGTTCTGAACAAGGTTAAGGCGAAAGTTTCGCCGGAGATGAATGAGGAGTTGATGAAACCCTACACTAGAGAGGAAGTGAAAAGGGCTATGTATAATATAGGGGACTTGAAGGCACCGGGACCTGATGGTCTTCATGCGGTTTTTTATAAGAGATTCTGGCATATCATTGGAGAGGATCTTATCGATGAGGTGTTGATGGCAATGAACAATAGGAAGATACCGGAGGGATGGAACAATACTACAATTGTCCTTATTCCAAAGGTGGAAAATCCGGAAGTCATTACGCAATTCCGCCCAATTAGCCTGTGTAATGTGGTGTATAAGGTGATTTCAAAACTGCTCTCTAATAGGCTAAAATATATGCTGCCAGAGATTATCTCACTTAATCAAAGCGCCTTTGTCCCTGGGCGGTTGATTACTGACAATTTCCTAGTTGCCTTTGAGTCTTACCATGCTATTAAGAGGAAGAGGACGGGAAAGTTTGGTACTTGTGCGGTCAAGCTCGACATGCACAAGGCGTACGACAGGGTCGAATGGGTGTTCCTGGAGAGAATTATGCTGAGGATGGGCTTTGCACCGGACTGGGTTGCCCTCATATGGAATGTGTTCGGTCAGTAAAGTACCAAGTCCGGTTTAATAATTCTCTAACAGATTTTTTTTCTTTCCATCTAGAGGCCTTCGACAAGGAGATCCGTTATCACCCTATTTATTTTTACTTTGTGCGGAAGGCCTTTCAAGTCTACTCATTCATGAGGAGGAGGCGGGTAACTTAATGGGGGTCCGAGTCTGCAAAGACGCCCTGGCAGTTTCGCACCTGCTATTCGCAGATGATTCACTTATACTGATGCGAGCTGATGCTACTAATGCTACAAGCCTACGTCGGGCCCTTGATGATTATTGTGCTGCCTCTGGCCAATTAGTGAGTGAGGCGAAGTCGAGTATCTTTTTTAGTCCTTGTACCCCAGCGGAAGTTCGAGCAGAGGTGTGCTCTACCCTGAATATTATGGTGGAGGCAATATCGGATAAGTATCTAGGACTGCCACCAATCGTTGGTTTGGACAGGACTGACTGTTTTCAACATATTGTGGATCGGATTTTGGCCAGGCTGAGAGGCTGGAAGGAGAGGATGCTTTCTTTTGGAGGGAAGGAAGTGTTGTTGAAGGCTGTTATTCAAGCCATACCATCATATGCTATGCTTGTGTTCAAACTGCCAAAACAGATATGTAATGCGATAACTTCTGCTATGTCTCAGTTTTGGTGGGGAGATGAGGAGGTGAAGAAACACATGCACTGGTTTGCATGATGGAAGATGTGTGTACCTAAGAGCATGGGTGGGATGGGGTTCAGAGATGTGCATTGTTTTAACCTAGCCCTTCTAGCGAAACAATGCTGGCGACTACTCGCGGAGCCAGAATCACTATGTGCGAGAGTTTTGAGAGCAAAATATTTTCCAGATGGTGATCTTCTTAACTGCACGCTGAAGAAAGGAAGTTCTTTCACTTGGCAGAGTCTGTGGAGTGGTATTCAGACTTTCAAAAAGGGTCACATCTGGAGAGTTGGGGATGGTACACAAATAAATATTTGGAATGATCCTTGGGTTCCTAGCAGCCCAAATAGGATGGTGATGACCCGAAGAGGTAATATTGTTCTCACAAAGGTTTCTGAATTTATTGATATGGAGAATAGATGCTGGGATGAAGAGCTAATCCGTCAAGTATTCTGGCCGGTTGATGCCAATAGAATTTTGAATATTCCTCTCGCTACAGGTATGATGGACGATTTCGTGTCATGGCACTACAACAAAACAGGGATTTTCTCGGTTAAGACGGCTTACCACATGGAGTGGGATCATCAACATGGACGAAAGTTGAGACAAACAAACACAACCTTGTCTTCAAGTACTAGTCCAGTTTGGAGAACTCTATGGAAGCTTCAAGTACCGGCGAAGATCAAGGTGCATGTCTGGAGAGCTTTGTATGGGGCAATTCCTTGCCGGGGAGTATTGGCCAATCGTCATATGATAACAAGTTCCGACTGCCCGATATGTGCCACGGACTGTGAGAGCATTCGGCACTCTTTCTTCAGATGCAACCGAGTGCAAAAGATTTGGGCAAATCTAGGCTTGCTAAACACCATAAACGAGTTGGCTGGAACTGAATTAGAGGGATCTTCGGTCCTTGGTGACCTGATGCTAATGCCTAATGCTGTTGTTTCGTCGCTCCCGGGCGTGCCCATGAAGGAGCTGGTTGCGGTGGCAGTTTGGTACATATGGTGGGAACGACGAAGATACACACATGGTGAGCCCATTCAGGAACCTGGGAGATCGGCCCAAGCCATCGTGACCTTGACCAAGAACTACGTGAGGGCAAGGAAGCATGGCGCGGGCAGGATACAGAGACATGGGTGGACGAGACCTTCAAAGGGATTTGTTAGTCTCAATATTGACGCCTCCTTTGATGCTGACAGTGGAACCGGTGGGACAGGGGCCATCATACGGGACTCCACGGGCGCCTTCGTTGTGGCGTCCACGAGCAATATCCCCTTCGTCCAAGATGCAGCAACGACCGAGGCTAGAGGCCTCAGGGACGGGCTGGTGCTGGCAAACACCATCGGCTGCAACAAGGTGGAGATCAGGGCGGACTGCATGGAGGTCATCCAGATCATGCAAGAAGGCGGTAACTCCTTAGGACCAGCTGCAACCATCTATGAGGAGTGTACTTTCCTGAGTCGTAATTTTATTTCTGTTAGTTTCAGTCATTGCCCTAGGGAAGCCAATATGGCGGCTGATCTTTTGGCTACTAAGTCGGAGCCCTCGCGAACTATTGTATGGCAGAACGAGGCTCCGGATATCTTACTCGATGTAATCACAAACGATGTAGCCCTGTTTTTCCATGAAATATAAACCGCCATGATGGCTTTTCCCTCAAAAAAAACTGATGCTGCTTTAGTATACAAGTAGTACAGTTTAGCATAGATTTAACACTTAATTAATCTATTTAATTAATTCCTAACAGGAGCTACTATTGGAATTTGGGGTTACAAATGCCAAGTCATACTCGCTACGTGTCCGTGTCGTCACTCGGTAACGCACAAAACACACCATGGACGCCTCGTCGTCAGCGGCGGCGGTGCGCGAGCGGAAGCGACAGCGCGAGGGAGGCGCGGTTCCATCGATGGCGGGCGGGGAGGCGGAGTACGTGTACCTGCCTATCGCCGAGGCCTTGAAGGCCTCCGGCATCCGGGTCTGCCTCTTCGCCGTCGTCATCGAGATCGGCGCCGCCTTCCGCAGCCGCGGAACCGGTGAGTCACCCCTCCCCTCCCCTCCCCTCCCCTGCGCACCTGCCGTGCGCGCGCTCCCCTAGGGTTCTTATCGCTGCACCGATTTGCGCTGCTCGGGTGCATTGGGGCTTAGGTTACAGTGTTCTGCCGTTGCTTCGTATGCCTTGAAATTAGTCAGGTAACGCTCAGTCGACCTCTGTCGCACGCACTGGTCAGGGTTGTAGAGGATTGCGGGTCACTTGATGTAGAATTTCGTCACAATTGTCTTTTTTTAGTGTAACCGGTTGATGCCTTGAGCTCTGCTTCATGCTTCTTCCTTCTCTATGGTCGATTCACAAACTGTTCTCAGATCCTGCTCTGCAAATTCTGTGGAAACAGGAAGTCCTGGGGTGATATATTGTTGTTTTTAGCTATGAAATTATAGTATACTACAGTACTACCTTTGCTTTGATTTGTGAAGTCGTGCTGGTTAATAAATCTGGTGGCTTTAGCACCAGAAAAACTCAAGCTTTAGCATCTCACACAATGACCATCCCTAAATCAACTCTTTGGTGACTTCCCATTAGTGATGACTTTTGCTGAAACCATGAGATAGTGAGTGTGTTTAACTCATGGGTTCCTGACAATGAACACATGAAAATGCTAAAGCTAAATGATAGCAATCAGATTCTGTTCTAAGATTAAAAAAAAAGATTCTGTTCTAAGATCTATAGTACATAAAAAGAATGCACAATATATTCTCCTTTTGCACCCAACTTCCACACTGATCTATCTGGTTCCTCAGCTAAGGGACATCAGATTCTTGCTGAAGCTGGTGCGGCATCCACATACCCAGAAGCTCTCTACAAAATTCTCATAAACCCTACATACCCCATCCTTCATTAAACACATGTGTCAGTCACATTCTTACCGAATGCTGGGTAATAAAATCAAAGAAATTTGAAAGCTACATTTTCTGTTCCCTTCCACTCCCAGTAATAAGTGGAGTTATCATCCTCCACTTTCTTGTGACAGAATGCAAACAACAGTGGCTTATTCTGCATTAAACTCTGCTAGAAATGCAACTCACATGATCTAACTTCCACCTGAGAAAGAGTGCCCCCTTGTAAATACTGCTGGCTAGCTAACCAAATGGCATGACAAGGTTATCCTGAAGTTGTTAACTTCTTGAGAACTTCCCTTGGAATCCTAAAGAAGTACAACATGTAGGAAGACGATGCTGCTTAAACAAGAATTATTGGGAGTAAACCCTTCCGCATAAGATAATATTCTATCTTGCCACCTAGCCAACTCCATTCTACTTTTTCCTCTGTAGTCTTCCACAAAATGGAAAATCTCTCATCTCTCAACCTCATTCCTAAGAAATAGAGCTCACTTCAAATTTCTTTTCAAACCTCAAAGATGTTTAACCGTAGGATAAGCTTCAAATTTCTAGCCTGCTGTAAATTTTCTACAAAAAGAATGGTGTCATCTGCATCTTTGAGAATAGACACATCACACAACCGTCTTCCTTGAAATGAGAAACAATATCCTTTATTAATCCTTCCTGCACTCCTTTTATTGACCAAAATGGCCACACCAACAGCTATAATAATACTAAAAAGCAAGGCGGGATAATGGCCCCCCTATCCCACATCCTTGAAGGCATGGAAGTAAGTTTCTAGCAGGTTAATGCATATATGTTTGAAACAAGGTGGTTGATGTTTATGGTAATCTTGTCTTTACATGGCCTAGTGATTTTCATTTTTTTTTTTTGGATTCCATTCTGCTTATTGATGAAATCAATGCGATGCCACTCAGTCATGGCTAATGTTTTTGCAGATTTCACTCTTACATTGAGGATAGCTGATCAATCACGTACATCTGGTATCTCCGTGACTTTCTTTGCTAACAACACTGCACTACTGCCATGTGTTAGGTCAAGCGGCGATATCATCAGTCTCCATAATGTTGTGGTATAGCTGAATACTCTTCAAGTGTCCACTTATCGTAGTGCCACATTCTATGGCATTTCTCTTCTGAGAATGCAACTTTGCACTTACATTGTTCCTTTTGTATGCTTGTATGTGCAATTTTCTTCCCTCGTTTTTATTAAGTATTTGTGGTGACTAGATCATGTCTACTTTTATCTGCAGGTAAAAGTGCTACATGGAGAATTCTTTGTAACTATTGAGAAAAGGTTTTCTTCGTTTGCACTATTTGGAGGGATGGTATCTACAGAGTTCAGGCCTTACCAGATTTCTATGAAACATCAAGGAACCAAACATGACAATCAAATTTTAACCCAGATGAGAATGTGGCTTGTGTATCATCCTCCAGGTGACTCCTAATTTGAACACTACTGTTGTTCATTTCTTTGGTTCACGCATCTACATTACATGTTGTGCAGTGTTACAATCGTGTTCTTTCAAATTTTGTACATCTGTCTCATACCATGGAAGCAAACAGGATTATGAGCTTCCAACTGAGACGGAAACTCTGCTTTTGTCGATCAGCCTTGATGGATCTTGCTATCACTGTTTTCAAACTTTTGCTCCGGCCAGTTAATGTCTATGCATGATCTGATCTAGGCCCCATTCGTATACAATGATCCATCTGATTAATTATTCTCGTATTTCTACTTGCATTCTCGCATTTACCATCTTAGGTAAGGCTGTCTATATGGACTTCATTCCAATATAGTGCCACTTAAGTTTTTATATGAACAAATGGTCCCTTTTTTGTTGGTTTTATCTCCTTGCCATGATGCTGCATTGTGTAAGTGCTTATCCTAGCATGGCCTGCATACAAAATTGTCTAGTGATTTATGTGTATGCGTTTATACACAGATTCATGAATTATTTCTATCTTCAGTAGAGAATATATTCAGTGTGAGTATCTTTTGTGATATTTGTTGCTGTTTGTAATAGTTTTCTGTACCATAGGTCTGAAAGATCTTGAATTGCAGCTACGGAATATAAAGTCTGATTCAACTTTTGACCTTGTATGCAAGGTTAGTTCCTTATATTCAATCAAATTAAATTTGATACTTATGTCAACTGAGGAAATATCTAGTTTTTCTTTATAGGTACTTCATGTCTGTGAAGCTCCCAGTGGCAAATGGATTTTTTATGTTTGGGATGGAACTGATACTCCCCCAACTGAGCTTCAGACACTGTAGGGTTAGAATCTCTAATTATTGTTTAAGTTCTATTTCACCAACATGCGATAGCAAATAAAGTCTGTCTAAAAAAATGTAGGATGGCAATAGTGCTTTTGATATATTTATCAGGGTCTTCGTTTGGTTGTTTTGAAGGGAATATCACATTGTTTTAGCATATGCTAATGTCACTGTTCATTTTTTGAACTAAATTGTGCACCTCTGTTATTTCTCTTGGCGACCTTGTAGTTTGGACATGGAAGCAGTTACACCAACCCCTCTGCATCCTGAAGAAGCGCCGCTACCCAGGGAGGTTCTATGCACACTGCCTTGTGTTGGAACTGTCCTGAGGGTATTCTCAAACCGATTTTCCAAGGAAATACTACACTTGCAGAAGGATATTTACTGGGCCCGGTTCTGCAATATTACTTGCAAACAGGAGTTTGGCATGTGGAAAGGCTCTTTGCTGCCTTCTAGTAGAATCCGTCTTTTATCTAATGAAGATGGCAGTGTCATTGAACGTTTGAAGTAATCTTCTCTTTTCTCATGGATGGATAGTGCATCTTAAATTTCCTTTAGGAAAAATGTTTATCAAGTGCATTAATAACTCCAGGACATATGATGGTCGTTTTGCCACCCAAGTTCATCGAGAGCCAATGGCTAGCCTCCACATGGCCTCTGATATTACTGGTATGGATCATAACCGGATAATTACGTGATGCAGATTTGCTGCCATCTGTTGTATGCTAAGACCTGCCATGTGATATTTGCCAATTCTATCAGATGTGGAGTTCAAGAGAGCAGGTTACACGACATTAATGGAGTCGCTCACCCATGAACAGGCAATACTCATTTCCCAATTGCAACATTTTTGTCAACTGTTCATCAGCTTCACTTGCTGCATTGGTTTTAGTTTATCCCTTGAATTTCGAAGAACCGGACTCTATCTTCATCGTGAGAAAATGTTCACTTCAATAAAATCGCAGTGATGGTGTCTCTTCCAATGCTGCTTTTCCTAATCAACAGTAACCTAGAAGTGTTCTGAAAGGTGAAAACTAATGCCGGCACCGATATCTCTGTATCTTTTGTGCCAGGTGACGCACAAATTCAAAACCCTGGTCCGTGTGGTGGCGGCATACCCTTGTCAAGGCAAAGAGCTGCATTCACTGTTGACGGGTGATTATTGCCTCCGGCTGACTCTCGAGGATCCTACGGCGAGAATCCATGCATACGTCCACAAGGACGATGTGGTAAGATGTTAATGAGCCAGCCTTGCGGTTTACAAAGCACCTCCCCTCCAGTGTCCATTCTCAGAAGTCATAGAAACTACATTTTGTGGTAAAAAGGAAGCCACAAGTGCCTGAGAAAATGCTTGCCTTTTCTGAAACCTGTGTTCATCTTATGAATGTCAGGTGAGCTTCTTCGGCGGTTTCCTCACACTGGCCGCGCTGACCAGAAAGATGAACAGGCTGCTGGGCGTCCCGGAGCCAGAAGACATGCCGAGGAAGGCATCGCCGGGGACAGGAACCCTCCCTGGATATGGTGCTGCCTGAAGTCGTACCGCCTGGACAAGTACGACCCCTGGGGCAGCCGGCGGTACCGGATCTTCGGCACAGAGATCAGGGACTGAGATAGGCGGAAGGTGATCCGTCGATCCGCGATGTGGCGAACCGCCTCGGAGACGGCACTGTGTACAGAGAGGTCTGCCTGGATTGACACTATGGTCATCCCGTCGTTGCTGTTTGTTCCTAGACTAGAGGAGCACTCTGTTGCTTTTACTGGATTAGTGCAGTTTTCGTGCAGTCGATGGCACACTAGTCACTAGTGTGCATCCTGTATATCCTGTATGACTTGTGCTCGGTGTTCATCCTCCCAACGTTGCAAAGTCGATGGCACTTAGCTTAGTTAGTGTGTCTGTGTCGTGGGAAGAGACGTGAGGAGTTTCATGGATGAAAGCGCGTTGCAGTCCCCCGCCGGAGGCGTTGGGTTTCGCCGCACGGCACGGCGTTGACGCCCAGGTCGTGGTGTTGACGGTCCGGTCGCTTGCTTTCTTAGGGCATCTCCAGCCGTTGGCCCCCCAGGACGCACAAAAATCGCCCCCTGGGGGCGAGCCGGCGAGACACTCGGCGCTGGGGCGGTTTTTCGCCTAGTCGCCCCCCCCCAGCTCGCCCCCAGGCGCCGAAATTGGCCCACTTTGCAGCCCAATTTCGGCGAATAAACGGTCCATATGGGCGAGAATAGGCCCATATTCGGCGTGGTTTCGTCCTGTCTCGGTGTTCAATTATCAACATAATTATTCCTTATCACATATTTCATCACAGAAAAATCAAATACTTCAACAAAATAGTACAACAACAAATAGTTCAATACAAATTATATAGTTCAACAAATAAAAACTCGTATTTCATCACGCGGCGTCCCCCTTGAGCCTCCATAGGTGCTCAATCAGATCTTTCTGCAGTTGATGATGCACCTGTGGGTCTCGGATCTCTTGACGCATACTGAGATAGGCAGTCCAAGTTGCCGGTAGCTGGTGATCAACTTCGGCTAGAGGACCCTGCCTGTAGTATGGTTCAGTGTCAAACACTGGGTCTTCTTGCTCGCTCTCGATGATCATGTTGTGCAAGATGACACAGCAAGTCATGATCTCCCACATTTGATCTTTCGACCATGTCTGAGCGGGGTACCGAACAACAGTGAATCGAGATTGGAGCACACCAAATGCCCGCTCGACATCCTTCCTGCAAGCCTCCTGAACCTTCGCAAACCAGGCGTTCTTGCCTCCTGGCACAGGGTTTGAGATCGTCTTCACAAATGTCAGACCATCTCGGATAGATGCCGTCAGCTAGATAGTACCCCTTGTTGTATTGGTGCCCATTGCTCTCGAAGTTCACCGGAGGAGAATGGCCCTCAACGAGCTTGGCAAAAACAGGAGAGCACTGCAACACGTTGATGTCATTGTGAGTTCCTGGCATACCAAAGAAGGAGTGCCAAATCCAGAGGTCCTGTGTGGCTACCGCCTCAAGTACCACACTGCAACCGCCTTTGGCGCCTTTGTACATCCCCTGCCAACCAAATGGGCAGTTCTTCCATTCCCAATGCATGCAGTCGATGCTTCCAAGCATCCCAGGAAATCCTCTTGCTGCATTCTGGGCTAGGATCCGAGCAGTATCTTCCGCATTGGGTGCTCTCAAGTATTGTGGCCCAAACACTGCCACCACTGCCCGACAGAACTTGTAGAAACACTCTATGCTGGTGGACTCGGCCATGCGCCCATAGTCGTCGAGTGAATCACTGGGAGCTCCATATGCAAGCATCCTCATCGCTGTCGTGCACTTCTGGATGGAGGTGAATCCAAGAGCGCCAGTGCAATCCATCTTGCACTTGAAGTAGTTGTCGAACTCCCGGATGGAATTCACAATCCTGAGGAAGAGCTTTCGGCTCATCCGATAACGGCGCCGAAATGTTCTCTCGCCATGAAGTGGAGCATCGGCGAAGTAGTCGGAGTAGAGCATGCAGTAGCCTTGCAGACGATGCCGGTTCTTCGCTTTCACCCGCCCCGGCGCCGAGCCACCTCGACGCGGCTTTTCATTGCTCGCCAGCAGCTGGGCGAGGGCGGCGAGCACCATCAGATGCTCTTTTTCCTGGACGTCGGCCGCGGCTTCCTCCTCCAGCAGCGCGGCGAGCTCTTCTTCCTCATCGGAGTCCATCGCCGAGTCAGTCAAAACGCCGAACACCTTGCGCTCGTGGGCGTGTACCCGCCGTTAAACCGCGCCTCCGCGGTCGAAAACGGCGGCCGGCACCGCCTAGTGCTGCGGGGAGGGGTTGCCGCGGCGAAGCGCTGCTATTTTCAGGCGGGGAATGGCTATCTAGGCGGAGTAGGCCGGCGACCGTCGCCGGGATACAACTAGTGGTGGCCGAGGGCGCGGGGGGTGCGAGACGAGTCGGGGAAGAAAAACTTGACTTTTCCCCTGTCGGTGTGGGCAGGCGCGCTTTTCACTAGCGCCGGAGCCCCTAACGGCTCCCCAGCGCGCCGGGTTCGGCCTGTGACCGCCGGGCGAAAAAAAGGCCCGAACCGGGGATTTTCGGCGTCCTGGGGGCGCGACTGGGACGTTTTTTCGGCGCCGGCGCGAAAAAATCGCCTGGGGAGGCCTTCTTGGGACGCGGCTGGAGATGCCCTTAGCGTGCAGGAAAAGGAAATCAAAGCTAGTCGATCGTCCTGGGTTTCACACCGTCAGTGCGGTTGAGCTTTATGTCATGTTGCTGGAGTACTTGCTTAACTTTGACTTTGCGTGCACTGACTGGATCACCCTGTGCTCAACTAATTCCTGTTACGAGAATAGCTAACTTCCACTAAATTGTACTCCCTCTTTAAAATTAACCGAAGTTTTTGGTTTGTTCCAGGTCAAACTTATTTCCGCCTGACCAAATTCATAGCAAAATATTCCAAGTCTTCCACATCAAATATGCATACTACTACTTATTACTCCATTCGTTTTAAAATAAGTGACTCAATTTTGTACTAACTTTAGTACTCCCTCCTAAATATTTGTCTTTCTAGACATTTCAAATGACTACCACGTACAGATGTATGGAGACATATCTTAAAGTGTAGATTCATTCATTTTGCTTCGTATATAGTCACTTGTTGAAATATCTATAAAGACTAATATTTAGGAACGGAGGGAGTATAAAGTTAGTACTCCCTCCGCCCGAAAATACTTATCGGGTAAATGGATGTATCTAGACGTATTTTAGTTCTAGATACATCCATTTTTATCTATTTGTGCGACAAGTATTTTCGGACGGAGGAAGTACAAAGTTAAGTCACTTTTTTTTGGGATTGAGGGAGTATATTTTATAAAAAATCTGATGATAGTACTAAATTTGCGTAGATGAACTGAACTCAACAAAGTCGACATCTCTCCTCTGCAAGAAATGTTTTTCTCTTTCACAGGAAAGTCCCCTCACGACTAGAGTTTCCGCGCCTCCCGTTGTCGATCTGCTTCATCTCCATTGGCCTTAGGGCCATCGAGGCGTGGTGGATCCCGGCCTTTACAGGAGGGAGGGCTCCTGCTCTGTTTTTGATGTGTGTTTTTAATTTCTTTAGGGTTTCTGTCCTGCTCAGAAAGGTGAGACGTGACGGCTAACTACGGATGGAGTAATGTTCTCTTGGCCTAGTTTCCGTCCCGGCGATGCGTCTAATATCATCGGAGGGCGCGTGGAGGTGTCTCAGGTGAATCTTGCGGGATTTGGTTGTTGTTTGTCTTCGATGGATCTGTTTGGATCCGGTCCGCAATCGTGTCTCTACAGATTGAACCTTTCGATCTCTTGTTGTTCTGGTGCACTGGTTCTTTGAGTCTTAGACAACGACTCCTACTACAATAAGGTTTGCCCGACTCTGGTAAAGAAGGGCAATGATGGTGGCGTGTCTTCGGCTCGCTCCAGTGCTTATAGTCGTCGATAGGTGATCTATGGACATGGTTATAATTTTTATTACCTCTGTTATTCTTTGTACTGCCATAATTGAAAATGAATAGATTGGAAGTTTCTCAAAAAAAATGTTGTTTAAAGAATAATTCAGAAGTTAAAAAAGATAAACTGAACTTAATTAATTTAATTTAGTAGTAATTTCGAAAATGATAGGATAGCTAGGCTTGAGGCCCCGCGCCCCCGCCCCCGCCCCCGCCAGGAAAGCAGCCGCCCGTGCCCCCACCTCCATCTTCTCTCATCTTTCCCCTTCCCTCCATAAATCCCGACACCTCCTCCAATGGAGGCGCTCGCTACCGCACCCACGCCGTCACGCCCAGGCCTCCCACCTCCGACCCGCTGCTCCCATCTCCGCCGCCCCAAAGCCCTACCCACCTCCAAGCTCCCTCGCCGCGTCATCGCCGCCCTTCACATGGACGGCGTCCGCGCCGCACCTCTTCGCTGCACTCCCGCCGAGACGGTGAGTCGCCAACTTGCTCCCGCAAACCCCCGTGGAAGGCGGAGTTCGTAACAGATTGATTGTGTGGATGCCGCGCAGGATGCGGTCGCGACGACCTCGGACCAGACTGAGACGGCGGCGGCGGCGGCGGCCGAAGCCACCGAGCAGGGCAACAACGGGGCCCCAGCGGCGGACGCCCCCGCCGCCAGCATCGAGGGGCTCGACGGGATAAAGATCCGGAGGCGCCCGGTGACTGGCCCGTCCGTGCACCACGTGGGCCCCTTCCAATTCCGCCTCGAGAACGAGGGCAACACGCCGCGCAACATCCTCGAGAAGATTGTCTGGAACAAGGACGTTGAGATTTGGCAGGTACTATGAATTATGATCATGTTCTGGACTTCTGGACCATTGTGCTGCCCTGTGCAAAGTGATGTTTCATTCATGTGATACCAAATTCGCGCTCTGGTTGATTTTGTGTTCGCCAGATGAAGGAGAAAATGCCCCTGTACAGGCTGAAAGGTCCGCTGGACAATGCGCCTCCAGCGAGGGACTTTGTTGCTGCGCTGAAAGCGTCGTATGATCGGACTGCTCTGCCTGCTCTGATTGCGGAGGTTAAGAAGGCTTCGCCAAGCCGGGGGGTTCTCAGGGAGAATTTCGACCCGGTGAGTGTGTGGGATAACCAGTGTTGCTGAAATTAGGTGCAGCCAGCCTGTACAGTCTCTTGGCCATTTATATTATCGCCTTTTCGGAGTTCACCTGCTCAATGAATGTGATTTATATTTGATGTGTAAACTGCCATTTCGACAATACTATCTTGTATATGAACTTATTTTAGTTAAACTTGTTATGTTGTTTCAAAACTGGTTATTGACAGTGAGGCATTGATACAAATGAGTCATACAACTGTAGGGAGAGATATCAAACTGTGCTTGCCCTTTTATTTATGTCACTACTTACTATTCACTTGAATTGCCTGTTCCCAGCTAGTGAGACTTCCATTGTTGACATTCACTAGCACAAACACACACTGTTTTTTCTTTTCTTGAAGGAGACCAAGCTGTTGCTCTTCATTTGTAACACCAACTACGAAGTGCAGATGCACCTAAACTAACTAATGTTTGTTGGGACATAAACAGGTCGAGATTGCTCAAGCATATGAGAAAAATGGAGCAGCATGCTTAAGTGTTCTTACAGATTCAAAATTCTTTCAGGTTAGTAATTTCTTCTCTAGGAGATTTGGATCCCTATTTTCATATGTTGTGGAGTCATCTGTACTGAAAATACTTGGCTTCCTTTGATATGCAAACAGGGAAGTTTCGACTACTTGGAGGCTATACGCAATGCTGGAGTGAAGGTACTGTATATTTGGCCATATGTTGTACTACTTGCAGAAGTCAATGGTTTCAGATGTGGTAGTTCGAATGCATGAAAAGGCTCATGATCTGATCTTCTGAACGCAGTGTCCTCTTCTGTGCAAAGAATTCATCATTGATGCTTGGCAGCTTTACTATGCACGGTCTAAGGGAGCAGATGCTGTTCTTCTGATTGCTGCCATCTTACCTGATCGCGATATCAGTTATATGCTGAAAATATGCAAAATACTCGGGATGGCAGCTTTAGTTGAGGTTTGTGAATTATTTTTGCAACATATTTTGTATATTGAAGCTTTCTATTCCCCTCTTCAAATCAAATGCACCTTCAGCATTCGAAGTCTGATGGACTTAACATGTTAATTGTGTTGTTGAAGGTGCATGATGAAAGGGAAATCGACCGTGTTATAGGGATAGACGGCATTCAGCTTATTGGCATCAATAACCGTAATCTTGGTATGACATTGTTCATTTGGTTTAGTTATAAGTTTCGTCGGCACATATTATATAACAATCTGGGGGTGTTTGTTGAGAGCAAAACCTGTCCAGTACAAAAACGAAAATGACTCCACGTTACTCAATTAGTAATGCACACATGCATGACAATCTTTGAATGGTTTGAAGAAACCATAGCATCCCTACCTATGTCACATATGTTCTTTACAAGTCATTGCAGTTATTTTATCACCTGGATGCTTGTTGCTTCATACAAACTAACAAATCACTTATTTCTATTTGCCATCATAAATCATATACTATGGAGCTTCTGTTTACATGGTATATTTTTTTTGAATTTCCAAGGAGTTGTCACGTGTGCAGACCTCACAGTGCAGACCACACATGCACAAGCGTGCCTGTGGGAAGGATGTGCTCTCTTTTGGTGTTTAGTCATGTATAATCCAGATTATCTGATTCTTAAAATGTAAAAAGCTAGAGCTATACCTTAAATCTTGATATCCAAGCTTAAGGACGTAAAACATGGTAACGCGTTCATTATTGAAAGTAGATGATTAAAGATGTTAATCTTGTGGTGCTTCAAATTGTGTTCTAGGATCAATAATTCACAGGGCATGTAATTTTATTGCAGAAACTTTCGAAGTTGACATTTCAAACACGAAAAAGCTTCTGGAGGGTGAACGGGGACAACTTATAGCCCAGAAGGACATAATTGTAAGTAACCCCATGTCTCTTGCTACCAATTTTGTGCGGTTTACAGTAGTTACCACACGTTGCAGTATTTGATAACGAAGCACTATCCATATATTCTACACTGTAGTTACCTGGCAAGACAAATATTTTAGTACTATTTTATATTTTGTAAATATCGGCATCTGCTGCATTAGTCTTTTTTTTTTCAGTTTAAATTATCGGCATCTCTTGTAACCCCATTACTGGCATTTAGGTAGCACTATGCCGTGAATCAGGCATACGTATCTTTTATTAATGGTGTAGCTGTACATGAATTTAACTTGGTTAGCTCAAGGGAGACCACTGGCAATGATACTCTTATCAGCCCATATAAGGCAGGGTAGCTCTTGGCACACGGAGTAACATAAATTAGTTATGTGCAGTTAAGGCTCATCTATCAAAACAGTCTCTTTATCAAACCATGAGAAAATTTTCGTTGAACTGTAGTTCATCTATGCCATGTTCTATTTTCACTGCCCATATTGCTATCCAGAAGTTCTCAGTACAAAATTCCTCGTGTTGGATTATGTACATGACTCCTTGGCATACAGTATTCATGCTTACCTTTGACCTGTTTCAGGTCGTAGGCGAGTCCGGACTGTTCACGCCTGACCATGTTTCGTTCGTTCAGGATGCTGGGGTCAAAGCGGTAAGTGAGCCATGAGACACGTGTAAATGAACACTACAGTGATTCCGAAGTCTAGTTTTTCTTGCCTTTTCTTACCCTGACTTGACACCTTGATGCAGATTCTTGTCGGGGAGTCCCTCATCAAGCAGGAGGACCCTGGGAAAGCAATCGCCGGGCTTTTCGGCAAAGACATCTCGCCCGTGAGTAGTGCTGTGTAAATAGGAAAAGAGGTAAGGAATCGTGAAATGCTGGGCCTCTCATATTTTGTATAGGAGAACAGAGCGATATGCGCTGTTGGAGAGTTTCGGTCAGCAATTTTGTTTACCTGGCCAGCATCGGTGTTCTTCCCTTGCTGCCATTTCCTGGAAGTTGTAACCT
Source organism: Triticum timopheevii (assembly GCA_963921465.1). NCBI lineage: Eukaryota > Viridiplantae > Streptophyta > Magnoliopsida > Poales > Poaceae > Triticum > Triticum timopheevii. The sequence goes on along the minus strand of OY997264.1, from coordinate 436,368,437 downwards.
GCCTCATTGTTCAAAGGATGCAATGCGAAGAGAGATGATCGAATAAGTTGGGTGTAGCTGTTATCAGCTTGAGTTTGCAGGTCAGCTCTTTGCTGTTCTATCTAAGTTCGATTTTTTTGTTGTCGCAAGTTGCAACGCATAATCTTGACCATGCTGACAAGTGACAGCCTCTGAGCTGGTGATAAGATAATGCAGTAGCAAACATGCTAATTGGAGCTGCTCCCAGGGATTGTTTGGTCTCCGATCTAATACTGGGAGCACAAAAAAATTACTCAATTTAAGTAGTACTCCTTCCGTCCAAAAATACTTGTCATCAAATTGGATAAAAATGGATGTATCTAAAACTAAAATACGTCTAGATACATCTCCTTTTATTCATTTTGATGGCAAGTATTTCCGGACGGAGGGAGTAGGACCTAAACTGCACAGTGATAGGCAACACTAGTATTTCTCTCGATCAAGCTCTTCGAAGTAGTAGCTTAAGATACAGGGTTTACATGAATTGGGGAATTGAGGGTGCAGGAGGAACAGGAAGAACAAGGGAAACAGGGTAGGTAGCTGCCGTCGAGATAGCCTGATCCTCCGGATGGGTTCTCCTCCTGCAACTCTGCCTTAAGTAACGAAGCGACCGGTCTTCAGTTCGCCCATTCCGGCCCATGGACTCTTGGGTTTGACCGTCTTGGCCTGACGGGTCGCGGGGCAGCGCTGATGCTGGTGTGGTCGCTGCCCTGCGGGCCCGGCGTGTCAGGTATGCTGACATCCCCTTCTTCTTGTGTCGAGGCTTGTCCCCAACCTCTACATGCGGAAACTGAGCTTGAAGGCTGTTCTTGTCCTCCCATGTGGTTTCCAGGTGTGAAGAGTTTGACCACTGTATCTTGACTTGTTCACGCATGTCGTCTCTCCCTTTGCGCCAGCGGTTTTGAAGAATGGCCACTAGGACAACCAAATCATCAGAATAATGTGGAAGCTGAGATTCGACTGTCGTACCTGGAAGGAGTGCTTGCCGGAGGAGGGAGACGTAGAACATCGGGTGTATTGTTGCTGGGGCTGGGAGTTGGAGCTTGTAAGCCACATCGTTAATCTTGGCGATGACGGGGATTGACCCGTAGTACTTGTAAGCGAGTTTGTGATTAGCCCGCGGTGCCACCGATGACTGAATATTCGGCTGTAACTTGAGGAACACCCGGTCGCCCACTTGAAAAGTTCTGAAGGATCACTTCTTGTCAGCTTGCACTTTCATCAGTTGGCGCACCCTATTGAGATGTTGCAGCAGCTCCTGCACTATGGCACGCTCGTCCAGCCAAGTTTGGAGTGCTGGGACCGAGCAAGTGTTGTCTGTTGTGATTCCCCAATGGCGTGGTTCATATCCAAACATGGCTCTGAATGGCGTCATGCCAATCGCTGAATGGTGGTTGTTGTTGTACCAAAACTGTGCTAGTGGGATCCAGAAGCTCCATCTTCGAGGGTAGGCTTGAGTGAAAAAATGGAGAAAGGTTTCGACGCATTGATTAACGTGCTCTGTCTGCCCGTCGGTCTGGGGGTGGTTGGCTGTGCTGAGTCGGAGCTCTGTTCCTGCCCCTCGGAAAAGCTCCTGCCAGAAGTGACTTGTGAATATTGGATCCCTGTCGGACACGATTGCACCGGGTAGGCCATGGATTTTGTAAATCTGATGCAAGTACAACTGAGCCACTGATGCTGCTATGTAAGGGTGAGCCAAGGGAAGGAAGTATGCAAACTTTGTATGCTTGTCCACAATGACGAGCAGGCGGTTGAACTTACTGGACTGAGGAAGGCCATCGACAAAATCCATAGATATCATGTCCCATGGTTGTTTTGGAATCGACAGAGGCAAGAACAGTCCTGGCGATGCTGCACGGTCCGGCTTGGCCTGTTGGCATACCTGGCAGCAGCACATGTATTGTAGTATGTGTGTTTTCATCTTGGGCCATGCAAACAGGCGTCGAATGCGTCGGTAAGTGACATGAAATCCTGAATGGCCACCCACATGGTTGTCGTGGAAAGCTGAGATGATTCTCTATTGAATTTGTGTGCTGCCTCCGAGCCAGATTCTATCACGAAAGCGAATGATACCTTTTTGCAGGGAGAAGCGCTTCTTAGGATCTTCCTTGAGTGCCAATTGCTGCAACAGACGTGAAGCTTGCGGGTTGTTGATATAGCTGGTGGCCATGTCTTTCCAAGCCATGCTGGACGACAAGAAGTGACGCTGGCAAGTGTGTGAGTTGGGTTTGCCTTGGACAGGGCGTCATCGCCGGCATTTTCAGTACCTTTTTTGTAACGGATGCGGTAGCGGAGGCCCAACAGTTTGGTAAATGCCTTTTGAAAGGATCGATATAGTTGACTAGAGGGGGGAGGGGTGAATAGGCAACTAACAATTTTTAGCTTTTCTTTACCAAATTAAACTTTGCATCAAAGTAGGTTGTCTAGATATGCAACTAGGTATGCAACGTATATGATGCAACAACAATAAGCATACAAGCAAGCAAAGGATAGAACACAATATATCTTGCACAAGTAAAGGTAAGAGATAACCAAGAGTGGAACGGATGAAGACGAGGATGTGTTACCGAAGTTCCTTCCCTTTGAGGGGAAGTACGTCTCCGTTGGAGCTGTGTGGAGGCACAATGCTCCCTAAGAAGCCACTAGGGCCACCGTATTCTCCTCACACCCTCACACAATGCGAGATGCCGTGATTCCACTATTGGTGCCCTTGGAGGCGGCGACTGAACCTTTACAAACAAGGTTGGGGCAATCTCCACAACTCAATTGGAGGCTCCCAGCGACACCACGAAGCTTCACCACAATGGACTATGGCTCCACGGTGACCTCAACCGTCTAGGGTGCTCAAACACCCAAGAGTAACAAGATCCGCAAGGCATTAGTGGCACTACAAAAAAAATACACTTCCGTGATGATACGTGTTTGTCACAGTAGGTCGCGTTTTTTGTCATGCATGTACATCCATGACAAATTTATGACAGAATCAAGATAGTCATACCTGTGCTGTCGTAGAAGTGTTCCATGACATTACCAAAATTATCATCACGGAAGTGCCCACTTCCATGACGATAAATCGTGCGTCACAGAAGTGCTTTCGTCAAGGGTGACCGACACGTGGCATCCAACGTAACGGAACGCCGTTAAGCTATCGGATCGGGTTTTGGATCCGATAACCCGTTAACAGCCCCGACCAATGGGGATTTCCACGTGTAAAATCATCATTGGCTGGAGGAAACACGTGTCGGCTCACCGTTGGGACAGATGTTATCCACTCATTGGACGGAAGACGCCTATGGTACGTCGACACGTGGCACGGCCCAACAGAGGCCCATTCCTGTGAAAAGGCCGGCCCAGTAAAAATTAGCAGGCCAGCCCATATAAGGCCTACTTGTGTCAGGTCCATTTAAGCCCACGACCCATATGAGATGAGCCAATTCGGCCCGTCAACGACCCGTTAAAGATTTGACACCATTGCAGCCCATCGTCAGTTCGAGCCCGTTAACAGCCCGCTATATATCTGGGCTCAATATCGGCCCGATGAGATTTCGGCCTGTTAACGACCCGTTTAATGGATGGGCCAATTTTCAGGATGTACATCTTTCGGCCTTTTAGCGACCCATTTAAATGCTGGGCTAGTTTCTGGCCCGGTGTGTCTTTCAGCCTGTTGACGGCCCATAAATCTGATGGGCCATTTGTTCTCGGACCTGAGTTTCGGCCTTTTAGCGGCCCATTTAAGTGTTGGACCAATTTTCTGGCCCGCTGTCACTTTCAGCCTGTTGACGGCCCATAAATCAGTTGGGCCATTTTTAGTCGGACCTGAGTTTTGGCCTTTTAGCGACCCATTTAAGTGTTGGGCCAATTCCCGGCCCTGTGTGACTTTCGGCCTGTTAACGGACCATAAATGAGTTGGGCCATTTGTAGTCGGACCTTAGTGTTGGCCTTTTAACGGCCCATGTCCTTCATGGTCCAATACCAGCCCGGTTTCTCTTTCGGCCTGCTAAAGGCCCACAACACAGTTGGGCCATTTACAATACGACCTGACTTTCGGCCTCTTAGCGGCCCATGGTCTTCATGGTCTAGTACAAGCCCGCTGTCTCTTTCGGCCTGCTAAAGGCCTACAGTATAGTTGGGCCATATGTAGCCCAAACTTAGTAACGACCTATTAACGGCCCGTGAAATAAACCGGGGCCACCTGTTGCCCGCTTCGATGTCGGCCTGTTAACGACCCGAGAGGTAAGAGGGCCGACCATTAACTTTCGGCCTAGTAACAACCCATTAGCTTAATGGGCCCACTAAAGTTCATACATGTCTTTAGGCCAAATTAGATAATTTGAGCCCATTACGACGAGCAATTATGCACAGGACCAAAACCGATCACGCAAAGGTACGGCATACAGGGAATAACGTTGCACATCCAGCATATATTACAGGAAATTACATCCATTGGGCAATCAAAGATTGATGCCAGTGCAAATAAATGAGTAGAACCTAACGATCTACAACGTCACAATCTGCAACCTCAGCACAGATGACGCCCATAAGCATGTGGGCAAGTTCTTTCTGCTTTGCTACACTGTCTCTGAAACATTGATCAGTTGTTGTGTCGCACGACTCTGCACCTATGATTCATCCACCATTTCCATCATTGCTTCAGCCATTAATTGGTTCACAAACATACATTTATTCCGTTGCATTCGAGACAGAGGATACTGAACAGATTCAGATGGCGATTTTGGTAGGCTTGTATTATTGATAGTGGAGAGTGTCTCGACCACTGCATCATAACATAAATTAGGACGGGAACCAAACAGATTAATCATGAGTTATTGCCATATTACCTGGCCTAGATTTATTGGAAAGAAACAATGGGGTTGCCTTGCTGTTTTCAGAGTTTGTCTTCTTATCTTCAGCAGCCTGCACAAAATTAACACACTAGCATTGCTATCATTGGCCAAGTCAGATAATAGGAAAGCAACATTGACACAACGAACGTTTGGGCAAGTAGCCTACACCAAATTAACACAATATGGCACAGCTATCATCAGTTAGGTAAGGTAGTACGAAAGCAACATTGACACAATGAATGAATGGGCAATCAGAGAAGCACTACAATTCAGTAATGTGCGTGATACGAGATAGTGCATTCATGTAGCTCAGTATGCAAAACTACCAGGCAGTTTTCCTTACAAAAATCAACATTGGAGCCTTTAACATTTTGCTACAACTAATTTTAGATCAGATAAAGGTTAAATTCACGCCGATTAACAAAATACATGTTGATGTAAAAATATAGTGATATACAACAGGTACTTACATCAGCATTGGAGCACAGAGAATTCCCGCAAGATATTTTCCTCGAATATGATCCCAATGGAGGAGTCTTCTATCGTTTAACCTTATTTTCTAAAAGAGAGATATGTAAGAAACATGTAGAAAATATGATCAGAATGCTATAAAATTTCATGATGCGAGGATACGCACACGCTTCTTAGAATGGAGTTGACATTCTTTTGCTGGACTGGAGCGGACTAGTTCTTTGGCCACTGGAATCTGCTTATTATCAGCGGGAGTTGGGTTTCTCTGTGCTGGAGCAGTATCTATGAAAAATGGAGTTGGTTTATTATCACCTGGCGTTTGGATCTTTTGCAAAGACCTGGTTTGTAACCCTTCAGATTCTAACAGAGCCGTCTTCCCCTTGCATGCCTTATATAGAAGAATGGTGATTCAGTTATAAAACATGCTAGAACAGAGATGGAATAGGTACTAAAGAATAGAAAGGCATGACATATTGACATGTATTCCCTCCATCCAGAAATAAATGGACGGGTCTAGGCGTATTTCAGTTCTAGATACATCCAGTTTTATCCATTTCTGCGACATTTAATCCGGACGGAGGGAGTATGATGTAAGAGCTAGAGATACGACAGGACAACACAGTAAAAAAACACTGAAAAACCCACTGCAGAACCAAAGTATTCAAACCCACTGATATGAGATAGTACACTCATGCAGCTCAGGATGCAAAACTACCAGGCAGTTTTCCTTACAAAAATCAACATTGTGGCCTTTAATCATACATTTTGCTACAACTAAATTTAGATCAGATAAAGGTTGGATTCACGCCGATTAACAAAATACATGCTGATGTAAAAATATAGTGATATACAACAGGTACTTACATCTACATTGGAGCACAGAGAATTCCTGCAAGAATCTTTCCTCATAAACGATACCATTGCAGAAATTCTTCTATCTGTTAAGCTTATTTTCTAAAAGAGAGACGGGTAAGAAACATGTAGAAAATATGACCAGCATGCTATAAAATTTCATGATGCAAGGATACACACACGCTTCTTAGAATTGAGTTGACATATTTTTGCTCGACTGGAGCGGACTAGTTCTTTGGCCACTGGAATCTGCTTATTATAAGTAGGAGTTGGGTTTCTCTGTGCTGGAGCAGTATCTATAAAAACTGGAGTTGGTTTATTATCTCCTGGCGTTTGGATCTTTTGCAAAGGCCTTGTTTGTAACCCTTCAGATTCTAACATAGTCGTCTTCCCCTTGCATGCCTTGTATAGAATAATGGTGCTTTAATTATAAAACATGCGACAACAAAGAGATGGAATAGGTATTGAAGAATAGAAAGGCATGACATATTGACATATATTCCCTCCATCCGAAAAAATGGATGGGTCTAGGCGTATTTCAGTTCTAGATACATCCTTTTTTATCCATTTTGGCAACATGTAATCCGGACGGAGGGAGTATGGTATAAGAGCTAGGGATACGACAGGACAATACAACAAAAAAAAACTAGTTGAATGTAAAACTATATGCTAGCGGAATACGTACAGAAATAACTAAGGCAACATACACGTGTATTGGGAAAATAAGATGGCATTGCAACAGAGCACTAGAACAACACTTCAATGTAAAAAAACATGGTATGGCAGACAGATGAAGTACATACTAATGAATAACAATGCATAAGATATTCAGAAGCATGATGTCCAAATTAAGTAGATGACATTGCGATAGACTAGAATGTCAGTACTTGAATCTGAAAACATGTTATCATGAATGGAATAGGTACTGAAAAACAGGAAGGCATGACATATTTACATGCATGATCAGCACGCTAAGCACATGGCATTGCAACAGAGTAGATACATTCCAGGACATTATATGCATGTTGTACCCATATCACAGGCCAAGTTAGAGCAAGGACCTCGTGGGGTGAAGAGGATTCATCATCTTTCTGCAAGTCTTCTGAAGAACTGCCTTTACATGTTCCATCATATTGGGTATCATTGACATCAAGTTTATTGGCCTTTACATTGCTCCGTGAGGTTCTTGTGGATATATCAGTGTGTGCAATTATATCTGACATGCATAGAAGACAACTAGTAGTTAGATTGATGTAAATGAGTGCCTGTAGGAGACGGCATAAATAGTAGGACTGGGGTTAACTAGCAGCAACAGGTCTCATAAACTAAAGGGACAACACAGATGAAAGCTACAGAATATGTATCGTTTGTACTCAAGATTAACTAGATGGCACACAAAAGTATTAAAGAACAACATAGGTAATACTAGAAGTGGTATAATACTATAATCACCAGCCTGTGGGATAGCATTGGCTGATGGATGATAACTATGGAACAACGTTACCTAAAGAACAAGTATCTTAGCTGAACTATGGAACAGCGTGAACTCCTGAACAAGACCCATAAGAGATCAGCATGAATATACAGTGAAATGTGATGATCTATTTCCCGTGCTTAGATGAATAACAAAGCCATAAATGTTGCACACAAGTAAGATGAGGGTACAACCTATCTGGCTGCCATCCATAGGAGTGAGCATCATGTGCTGACTTGTCGATGGCCCTGCAGTTGTTGTGGCTGTCCATGTCGGGCACGCGCATTTGATGCAGGGAACTGTTGAGTGGGTACTGTAGCTCCCTTCTGGTGTATGCTTCCCTTGTTGGAGCAGCTGCGGTGAGTCGAAAGACGGTGTGTCTAAAGATGCAGATAACGCATAAAGTTAAGAACGACATATCTCTTTGATCCGAAGAAATACACTAAGAGATCAACAGCAAGGTACGAGAGTGGTCACACGTCTGTTGACTGAAGACTAAATTGGGGTCACACGATTTTATTTTATTTTGGTACTGTCCGATCTATGCCGGATGGCTTGATGGCCGTCTTGTGCCTCCCGGCCGACACTGTTCGGAATCTTCCCCGAAGAGCTAGCGACCAACGGCAGAGCAGCCTGCCTCCGCCGTCTGTGGCCCCGTCCAAAACCCTGCTCCCCGCCCCACCGCACTGCCGTGGTTGCGCCGCCCCCGGGCCAATCCACAAAGACTCCCCGTCATCCAGATCCGGCGGCGGCAGTACCTTGAACCCATGCAACTCTAAAAGATAGCCATCTAAGCGCTGCTTCCGCGGCGAACTCGCGGCCCCGCACCCTTATGTTAGACACCAGCCAACCGACAGCCTAGGAGCTCCGCCGCCTCGAGGGGTGCTGCTTCCCATCGGGAATCGATTGGCCCAGAATAAAAATCCAGACAACTGACGCCTAAATAAAGTGATTTCAGATGAGGGTGCAACCTATCTGGCGGCATGGTGAAGTAGGCAGGTCCAGCTGCCGAGTCGGTGAGGCCGGCGCAGTTGTGGTGGTGACCGGCGGCTGGAAAGAGCGATGTCGCGACGGTCGACGGCTACGCGGAAGCAGCGCTAGGACTCTGGACGGATCCAAAGTTGGAGCCGCTCCGGCGCCGTGAACAACGGCGGGGGTGAATCGGCTCCGGTACGGTTCACGCGGCCGTCATCGAGGTAGCACCAGCAGCACGGAGTAAGAGGCACACGGCCCAATGCTCGACGGCAATTGGACAGCGTCTCCGGCATTAGGTAGGAGGGCGGCTGTGAAATTGGTGCGGTGGGGGGCGCCATGGAGGTGGGGCTGAGGTTTCGCGGCTCGGGAGAAGGGAGCTTCCCGGGGAGAAGGTGATTTGGCGCCCACGAGGTATGAATGGGGGCGAGCGGGGGGGAATTGGGAGGGGAGTTGAACCATGTCTTACAGACGCATTTGTCTGAAATGTGAGGGGGAGTTACAGTTCTACCCTTGCCTATAGTCTTCTCGTCTTGGGTCTGTGTACTGAGGGTCGGGGATAGTAGAGTAACTTTGCTTCTCCCCAAATAGTGGGCGGGAGCGATTTCGGGCGAGGAGGGCGTGTTTTGAACTATAGTGGGGCGAGCGAATTCGGGCGAGGAGAGCGTGTTTTGAAATAGTGGGCGTGAGCTATTTCGGGCAAGGAGAGCGTGTTTTGCCGACCATGGTTTATGAATTATTCGGCACATGTCATTTCGGCCAAGGAGAAGGCGCGCTTGGATGAAGTTACGAACCTACCCTCGATGTACAACGGGCCAATTGATGCGTGTCCCACATAGGACCGTAATTTCGCGTCTCCCATTTATTTGCTCGGGCGAATTCCACCGAGCAGAGAGGATGTTTAACGGTTCGTTAAAATTTTGGGAGAATGAGCATCCACGTCTACCTTACCAAGTCGATTCGAATCAAATTTTGAAATATTAGCTTGCCACTTCTTTTTTAGATGGAGAGATGATGCTCGGGAGTAATGTGTTTTTACATGCTCGTTGCTAGCGATTTACTATATGACAAATAGTTGACCCACTCAAAAACGCGAATCAAACCTAAAATGAAATATCTCGATTCAATGAACTGGCTCGTTCAGTAGGTCAAAATAGTGAACTAAATCCAAAATTGAACACCTCAATCGAGTAGCATGTTGTACAGTATTATAGTACTCCATGAACATGTTGAAAGTCAAATTAATGAACTTGTTTGATATACGCATATATCCGTTCATGTGTGGATTGCAGACAACATGGTCTCCAATTTAAATATTTGAATGCAAGTTTATATCAGTCTTTGATGCATAAAACGCGACCTCCCCCTCTCCCGGACTCCTGTTCTCTCTCTCTCTCTCTCTCTCACACACACACACTCTCTCGCCGACAATCTTCAATTCTGTCGCACGCATCCGACACAAAAACCTTGTTGGTCCCTCCCCCCCCCCCTCTCTCTCTTTGTGTGTGTGTGTGGGGGGGGGGTCTTTCTAGTCCGCATTCATATATACACCATCTATAGGTCTCTCTTGCACACTATGTATGATACTCTAGCTAGTCCAAGCTAGATATCTTGGGTGCACTCATCGTACGCACACAAATTCCTTGGCTCTTTGCCCGTAACTCTCTCACGCACCACTATGTCGTCTCGGAGCTCTCCCCCCCTCTCAAACTCTCCATCCACCTGGGTCACACATACACATGCATATCTCACTCGCACTCGATAAGCCCATCTAAAACTCTATCTCTCTCCATTGTTCTCTCTCCATCTCACACGCACACACACACACAATCTCATGCCCAGCTAGCCAAGTATGATGGTCTCTCACTCAATTGTAGGCACACGCAGTCCCCCCTATATGTATATGACTAGCTAATCTTAGTCTCCATCACAAACATGTGCATGGTCTATCTCAATTTCTCTCGGGGCATCTTTCTATCGCGCACGCACTCCCTCGATCTCCCACCCATACAGTCCCCTCACAATCTCGAGGGGATCTCTCTATCACAAACACACCCTCTCTCCCTCCCCATGCGTCCATGCCATCCATGTGTCCCTCTCGACCTTTTTTCCTTGTTGGCCAGACCTCTATTGGACATGTGCTACAGGGGTGTCTCTCTCCGTTGCAAACAATCACACACTAGCTATCTTCGTGTATCTCCTCGCCTCGCCTTTCCATCTCGGAGATGCATGCGTGATATGTTCGCATAAGAAATGAAAAAAACACACACTCTCTCTAATTTATCGTTTGTTGTCACTTTCTCTTTCACACACATACTCTTTTTGCACACTTACTCATTCTCCTTCACACGCACTTGATCTGTCTCGACTGAGGCACTCACCTCCGTCCATAGCACATAGATTTATTGAAAAGTCAAACATCACAAAGTTTGACCATGTACGTGGAGAAAAAGAATTACATCTAGTACGGCAAACATATACCATTAGATTCACCATGAGATGTAGTTTTGTATGATGTATCTTTGGTATTGTAGATATAAATAACATTTGCGTAAACCTGATCAAAGTTTCCAAAGTTTGACTTCTAAAAAATTTACATGCACTACATTATCGAGTGGATGGAATATCTCTTTCCCCCTCTCAGCTATCTGACGCACCACTCAGCCTTATCGGGGCTCATCAATCTCTCTCAAACTTTATTGGTCAGTTTGGTTCGTGACCTGACCCTCATTCCTTGATGGTCGGTACTGCCTGGTATGGACGTGAGATGTAAAATATTTCTGCCTGGCCAGGCTTGTGTGGTGTTGAAGCGTTTGGTTCATGCCTGGGCCAGGCAAAGCATCAACGTCCCATCAATCAATCCATGCATCAATTATTTAATGCTAATATCCATCCATGTTGCTGTTAGCCTCGTGGCCGCACGACCAGGCATGGCCAGGCGTTCGAAATCTGTCGCTTGGGCCAGGCTACTTGCAGTGTCTGGAGTTCAGCCAGGCTAATTAAAGTGCAAGGGAACCCAGCCCAGGCGGCCTTTCTTTTTCACAGGGTAGCAACCAAACAAGCGTGCATGAAATCCAGCCACAACCCCACGCCATGCAAAAGATGCTCACGACGCAAGCCAAACGGGCCTTATATCTCCCTGGTTCACACATACACATGTCTCGCTCGCGCTATACATATAGACCCATCCAACACTCTCCGCCCTTGTTCTCTCTCCATGTGACACGCACCCCCCTAAGTACCATAATTCCTCACTCCATCATAGGCTCTGTTTGGATCCATGGGTTAGAGTTAGTTTGGGTTAGTTTGGAGTCAACTAACCCAAAAAGATCCAAACAGGAGGGTTAGTTTAGGTTAGATGCATCTAACCCATCCAAAAAAACTAACCCATCGAAGAGGTGCTTATTTGGGTTAGTTCTTCTCGGGACCACTAATAAACACTTTTTTCTCTCACTCTCCCCGTAGCAGATCCCTCCCCACTTCCTCGAAGCTTCTCGTCCTCTCCCTCCCTCCCTCTCGCACCGCCCGTGAAGGTGCCTCACCGTATCCGCGCTCCTTCTAGCCCTGCCATCCAAACACCCCTTTACTTAGAGTTAGTTCAGGGTTAGAATCTAACTCTAACCTCTAACTGAGTTAGAGTATCCAAACAGGGCCATAGGCGCAAGCACTCCCCCCCTCCTAAGTATGATTACCTCTTACTATCCATCAGGAACACATGTATTGTCTCCTTCCATCTATACATCTATCTCGATATCTCTCGGGGCATCTTCTATCGCGCACACACCTTGTCACTTGATCTCCCACCCATGTAGTCCCATCACGATCTCCAGGGGATCTCTCTATGACAAACATACACTCTCTCCTCCCCATGTCTGCATTTTCTCCATACGTCTCTCTCGACCTCTCTCCCTTGTTCGTCAGACCCCTCTTGGCCACGTGCTAGGGGTCTTCCTCTCTCGGTTCCAAACAACCACACACTATCTCCTCACCTTGCCTCCGTTGTCGAAGATGCATGTGTGATATGTTTGCATAATACACGCACGCTTTTTCTCCACTTTTATCGTGTGTTGTCCATGTCTCTTTCACACACGCACACACACTTTTTTCACTCTCTCTCTCTCTCTCGCGTCAGGGACTCTGTCACGTCCATAAGCATATGGATGTTTTGAAAAGTCAAACCTCAGAAAAGTTTGACTAGGTATATGTGGAGAAAAACATTTACATCTGGAACGATCATTAGATTCATCACAACATGTACTTACTTCATACTATCATTTATCTTTGGTATTGCCGATATAAGTAATTTGTTTATAAACTTGGTCAAAGTTTCAAAAGTTTGACTTTAAAAAAATGTTGTAACTACATTATCGAACGGAGGGAGTAGCTCTTTCTCTCTCTCTCTCTGCTATCTCTCACGGGCCTCCCCTCTCACTCGAACTCTCTATACCGACGGATTATACGCTCACTGTGTCAGCGTATAGCTCCGTATATTGTTTAGTTGACCGGTCAACCAATCCACATGCTGCGTTGTCAGCTCGTGTTCTGTATCTTGGTGTGCTAGCCCATGTGGCAGTGGGTGAAAATAAGTAAACTAGAGGCCCATCTGACACGCGGTGAAGGAAACAAAGTTGAAACCACTCGGGGTAGCACCCCGCACGCTAGTAAATTGAGGGCGCATTGAGGACAAACTTCTTGCGCGCGAAGGACGCACTCGCGCACAATTCACCACTGCACGGCGGCATGCACAGAAGGACGCACTTGCGCACACCCAGCACACAACACACACCAGCACACGTGCACACCGGTGTCGCCGCCGGTTGAGATGGACGGCGAGGCAGCCAACAAACGGAGGCCGCTGGAGCCAAAACCGCATCCGGCGAGCCTGGACTTCATCAGCAGCCTCCCTGACGACATGCTGCTCATCATCATCGGCCTCCTCCCCACCAAATCTGCCGTGCGGACCGCCCTGCTCTCCCGGCGGTGGCGCCCCCTCTGGCGCTGCGTCCCCCTCAACCTCACCGTCGACAGCTGCCTCTGCGACGGGGATTGCAAACGCATGGCCGTAGTCTCCAAGATCCTTTCATCGCACCCTGGGCCAGCCAGACGCCTTGACATCCGCATGTTTAGTACCAACTACAAGGTCCAACCCAAGTTCGACGAGTGGT